>JAEVHH010000004.1:3897120-5196160 GCA_017607445.1 Histoplasma ohiense
ATAAGCCGCTGAGAAACACCCTCCTTGCTATTGCTGCAAACCAACTTCAGCTCCTCGGCAACCACACGTATGAGAGGGAAGCATTTGTGTTCAAGCAGAAGGCGCTACATGGCTTACAGAATGAGATTAACAATAGAAAGCCGAGCGCTGGCACAGTCGCCACGGTCCTGATGCTCTGTTTCCATGATGCAAGTACACTGTACTCTTTTCCTCCCTTTGGACGGCACTTCTAGAGAGCGCTTTTAATAATGTTGACTTTAGATAACTGATGGATGCACCCCATCATGGACAACACATCTTCGTGGGGGTCTTCGGCTCATGGCAATGCTCCCACATCAGATGTGCGAGAGCGAGGCGCTGAAGAAGTTTTTCGTGATGTATTTTGTCGCTCATGACATTATGGGTCGAACGGGAGCAGAAGATTCCTCGGAGATGGGACAAGAAGACCATTCATGGCTGGAGGACGATGACCTTGAAGAGGTATGCCTATTTTGTTTGCATCGACAGGATAACAACTTGATTGATATCGAATCTAATTTTTCTTCGATTTATATAACGCTTTAGATTGACGTATTGATGGGTTGTTCGAGGGGCTTAATGACCTTGATAAATAAGATATCGGCTCTAGCCTCAAAGAAATCAAAGGTATCATCCTCATCAAACGAATTTGTCACAGCACCGACGACAGACTTTGCATACTAAAAAAGCTTTGAAGGTCATGAAAACGCGTCAGATTTCACCACAAGAAGTCTCGACTTTCAATGCGGCGAGGAATGCCATTGAGGCCGAATTACGAGTTCTCCGCCAAAAGCTACCAAGCTACGCCCCCCTCCAAGAAGAGCTCTTACGTATTGCCGAAACAAAAAGACTCGCAGCGATCTTATATCTGCGCGAACGCCTGGGAAGTCCGGCTGGTCTTTGCTACTTTTATCCGCTTGAGAAGTTTAGTCGGCACCACAAGCATGACCCTGAACATCAGTATAATAATAGAGGAAACCCATCTCTCGGCAATCAGGTCACTACTTCAGGTGCCGTGGAGACGTCGCCCTCAGGATTCAAAGCCCGAATCATCAGCATGATAATAAGCCTGATAGATACGCTTCCCGACTCTCCTACACTGCTATGGCCACTGTTTATTGTGGGTAACGTGGGGTTGGATGATGAGCAGCATCGCCGTTTTGTGCTGGATAGATTAACGAGCATTCAGAAGACGCGCAATTTGGGCAGCGTTCGAAGAGCGCGAATGGTCGTTGAAAATGCATATCGTGCAAAGGATATTGATTTCCCGCGAGGCAAGGTTTGGGGAGACAATGAGCCAGGGGTTATTAGCTTGGCATGATATGTTCAAATCTTCTTTCTTCACCGCATACAAGTGGTGTTCACTTCTTTTCGGCATTGCTGATGTTAGGATATTCTATTGTTGTTGCTCTGTTTGTCAGTTCTTGGTTGGGGCTCCTTACTACCTTATTTCTTCTCTCCCTTCCTTTTCCACTAAGTCCCTATTGAAAGTTGTTATACTTGTAATCCTTTTTATATTTTAGAAAAGCCATTTAGTCACTTTATAGTCCTCCTTCCAAGGTTATTTGATAAGCCACAACTAAATCAAAATTCAAGGATATATACTCTTGTTAAACAGCAGCGTATATCCCCCCTATTCTTGTATTTTTATGCAATTGTGTAATTTTTTTTGGTGGCGTTGTGCCATTATCTTATGAAAGAAATGTATTCGGGACGAGTAGTTTCATGACGATGCTGCAGTAATGATACATAATACAGCCCCTAAATCTAAAGGGCCTAGATTACAGGGTTCGTTGATTTCATACGTTTACGTCAAAGGCGAACATGGAATTGAACACACACCAGCAATAACCAGCTGTCGCAGGTTTTCTAGTGAGTCCATGATCGGTGTTAGTATCCGTGCTTAGCATTGATTCAGATCCACTATGCACACAAATGTTTTAATTTCATAACTATCCATCGCCATGATGTCATGTTTCGTCAACCGTGACCCTAGCATTGCTAACCAAGGGAAAACTCCCTATCAAGTTTAGCCCGTTCATCCATGTCGTATACTTAGAATTATGCTGCCGGATATCAGTCTCATCTTGGGAAAAAAAGAGTTTGTTCGTCATATTCGGAGCCAGGGTTCTCGCAGCTGCGTTTGTTGGCGCAGGTGGCCAAAGCCTAGTAGCCAGCCATTAGAGCGATACTGGTACAGTAACTTGCCAGGCCAGCAATAGCGATGAAACCACCGATGTATGCTGGCGCCTGCGATTCGCGGAAAGTTTGGGGTCCAATCAAGTTTCCTTCCATGGGGCGGGGGATAGGGGTTAGCAATTGTGTGAGAACGAGATAAGTACCTTTCATTGGAAGAGGATAGGCGTGGCGAAATTACCTGACGCACCGACGCAATATCCGATGTGCAGGATTGAATATTGCTTCGTGTGGTCGGCAGTGTTTTGTGTTCGCTTGGGCGAGGGATATGCCTTGATGGGATTCGAGTAATCTTAACTGGTGCTGTTAAGGTTTGCGTACCAACTTCGTTAGGGTCCGAAGTAAATAGTATGTATGCAGATAGAGGGGAATATATAGACTAGTCAGCATGTTGACCTTCTTTGTCTTGTTTTCTGATACAGCACAGCACAGCGTGTTGCAGACGCAGGCATAATCCGATTATCTGACCGACAATGTTGCTTCTCTTGATCGAGTAGACGAGGATGGCTCCCAAAATCGGCACACAACAGGCCAGAATCGTGACCAGAGAGCAGCGGTTGAGCCAGTCGGGCAGCCAATGTTGAGAACACGAAAGCGGACAGCGTCGATATCACGCCAGTTGGCATGTTAAAGATCGAGCTGTGACTGCCAAAAACCCAAGGTTGCTGATAATGATTCTGCCGAATGTGACCAAGCCTGGTGTGCATTTATACAGCAACAGCGATTAACTTAGCGGCGAGCAAGGGGAAAATTTAATCCTTGCAGGGCTGCAAGATCATGTGTTTTCTGTGTAGAGCCCCACTTGGAAGACGAGATTCAGGGGGTGGCGAAACTTCGAGCTGTCTGGATTGTTTATTTCCCTCCGCTCGGAACATGGACTGACAGGTTGAAAAAGAAAAGAAGCCAAGTTTTCGGGTCGACAATTGCTTCAACCGCCTGCGTCCACTTCCAATATTTGTTGGCTATTCCCATTCTGTGGTCTGCCAAATGCTAGACTGCGTAATATTGCTCCTGTTCGCCGAGGAAGAAGGCGTTCATGGGGGAGTCAGGCATGGCAAGGATGGCAAACACTGACCACCACCATAGGCACTGAGCGTATATATTGACATTAACCAACCTCCTGACAGCAATCGTCGCGAATCCCCGAGATTTTTTCTACCTGTTATAAGAAACAGAGACTTTTCCATTTTGCTATACCAGCAGAGTCTGGAATGTGCCCCATGGCCCATGAGAGGAACCCATTGATGACAGAACTTGCAGCGGCACACGAGGGCATTTCGCCGAGGTTGCTCGCTCTTTTATAGAAGCCTGCAATTATGAGAGAGGTACCAGGGACTATTGCCGCCTCCAGGAAACCTGTCAAACAGAATCAGTCCAACCCTATTTCACAGGGAAAACAAAGAAGCTCAAGGAAGGCCATCTTGCTATGCCAGCGGTAAGGACACACCAATAAAAGAACCCAGTGTTAGGAGGCCTGTAGAGGATTTGCAAGTCGGTATCAACAATGCCATCAGCAATCAACCCATTGAGCAGACGCAGAGATAATTGGCGGACTGGAAGCTCTGGCACTAGATAGGATGAAGGCCTCATTCCAACAATCACTTTCAAAGATGGTCAGATATTGTCCGAGTTGTGCATTCTCTGGCCAAGTCAGCATGCACCAATGGGGAGAATCGACCCTGCTCAAGAAAATTCTTGGCCTTCCGATTAAGGTCTTCCCTTAAGACATATAGCACTGATGTGCCTAATGCCACCTTGTCGAATGCTCCGAGAGTCGCGGTAAGGAAGAGCTGAGAACATTTCCTAGCTCGGCCATTCCAGAAAAACCGAGCTGACTAACCATTGGGATCGGGACCCCATCGAGCCTTCGTACCATTTCCCTCTCTGCTTGAGGTATCAATGGTGGATATTACCCGGCTTGATACAGAGAGACTGCCGCCTGGTCTACAGCTGCCTCATCAAGATTCGTCTGGTGAGCAGCGCTGGGCGTCTCATGACTCTTCGATTTCACACCTTCCATTTTGGTTGCCAAAAATTCTCATATAAAAAGCTGGGTCTGAAAGAGTCTTGATGCCAAATTTTGATGGAGGCTTTGCTGGAGGATGCGGAGTGATATGCGCCTTATCATGAACCATAACATGGAATCGCCGAGATGGAACCTTGCTCTCTCAGGTGAATGCATGGTAGCATCAGTTTCTGCTGTCAGCAGAACCTTTCATGGCCCCAAGGGGGTCGTGAAGTCATTTAGAATTGTTTTTTCTTCCTAGCACCGGAGATTGCTTAGGTCTCCACAGATACATGCGTTTTGTGATTGCAGTATTTAATAAGGCTAACTGTCGCCGGCCTTGGGACGCCGGGAATTTTCTTGTTAAACAGCAGCAATGTAACGAGTTGCATACTGAACTGGTGTAATATGGAGCATGCATATCTGCATAACCATACGCCGATAATCAAGGGTTGAGAGCAATCAAATAGCTGGATATAGGAATTGCAGTACCCTCAACCTTAGCAATACTGGTTCTTCGGGCTCTGGTTAATGCGATGATAATTCGTTGGATATCAAAATACCCCCATGTCACGGGATTTATTTAGCAAAGAATTAGCGAAGAGTTGAAGCAGTTACTGGAAATCCATTGTCAGCATTCTCGTATCTGGCTTCTCTTCCGATTGGATTCTTCGCAAGGGATTTTGAATGGCGTTTCAGACCTCTCGTCGCGCTTATGTGGATAGCCTTTCTCCTGTACGAGCGTATCGACTTGCGTTTGTGCGAGACACTAACTAAGCGTTAGTTCGTTGTCGTGGGAAGTCCAAATGTGATATATATCACGAGCAACGTGAGTAGTAACCGTGATCCTAAGGAAAGCTGAATGAATGTCACATCTACTGTAATACAATCTGCTAGTTACTGGAAAAATAACCATCTTGTGCCCGGCGAAATGGCTCACTACATCTCCTAAGCGTTGATAACCATTACTCCAGGGTCTCACAGGCTCTCTTGGGCGCAACGATGACCCTGATGATCGAATCTGTTTTGAATTTGTCAAACAGAAAGTTCACGAAGTAACGATGCCTACAAAACCGGTGGCCAAAATCAACGATCTTGCCAACCGATACATATTTCCATCGCTCTTGGAAGGTTTGAGATTTAGATTACGACAGAGATGGGCGGCGGAATTGGAAAGGTTAATAAAATTAGCTAAATTAAAATTAGATGATGGGAAAAGAGCAAGAACGTCTAGGCTTTGGCCATAATTTCTTTTGAATACAATCGTACAACAAATGGAGTTGGCTCCGGATTGAATGTTACATGGGAGGTTGTGTGTATACACTTGAACACCACAAGCGTGGGACTATGTTCCTATATATATATTTATATAGGAAATTTTAGGGCCGGGTTTCTCCACTGCAGAGCACTTGACCGATGTTCTCTCTATACCTAATGAGAGCTGTTTCGTTCGCCTGAAGGCCGCAGTAATTGGAAAAAGAAAAATATATATTTAGGTGATGTGTACTATGACACACAGCTTTAACATGTATTTCGACGCGCCATGGACTGGGGTTCTGCTGCCCAAACATCGGACAGTGTAATAAGTACGCTCCCATATCGGGAAGTAAACTGCAAATAGAATAGATATCCTGTACAACATATAGACATAATCTGGCAGAGACATCTCATATTTACAGATCAATTCAGCTTCCAAATTGTTTTCGCTAAAGAGTTAATGCTTGTCCCCAGGCCTTCACCCGCCCCAATTCTAGTTTCCATCCGATTCGTTTGATTAAAGGCAGGAAATAAATTAGCTACAGATATCGACACATCTCCTTGATTCCCCCGTTAACCAGGCCTTGGCCCTTCCCTGCTTGAGACGCGTTCATAACATCAAACACCATTGCCATTCCACTCGCCAAATGCCACAGGACATGGCAATGAAATAACCAGATTCCTGGATTATCAGCACGAAACCGGAGGACGGCATGGCCCCGTTGCGGTATCTGCACTGTATCTCGTAGCAGAGCTCTGGAAAGATCGTGCGAGGTGGGCCGGTATTGCTGATGTTGTTGATCGGGGTTGAACGGGTTATACGAACCCCAGCCGCGAAATGCGGAATGGAGAGTGACAACGAAGAAGTTGTGGCCGTGCTATTTTGATCGATCTTAGTGTACGATGGATACTTGATTTATCATAGAAGGTTGGAGGTATTGGGCGGGGGGAGGGAGGGAGGGACTGAGGCGAGAGACACTTACGAGGTGAAACGGATGTGCTCCCTCGTCCAGGTTGTTAACGACAAGATCAACCCAGACAGGCTCACTCCCTGTGGAAATTGTGAACTGGTTTTTATCCCAATGGCGTGGATCAAGGGCGACGAGAGGGTATGGAGGGTCTGATTGCGGGCGCCATGACGTGTGATTAAAATAACCAAATGGCACGTTTTGATTCTTGGACATCTGGGATATCTTTGTATATATTACATAGGTCCGCTGGGCTTCAGGCGCAAGGCCGGAGAGGAGAGTCGATGAGGAGGATATTTGAGTGAGGTTAATGTGCGCATTTGATGGGAGAAATAAGGGCTGTGGATTGTATGGTTTAATGATATTAGGGTTTGTGCTATATATTGGAAATGCTTGGACGGAAGAAAGTGCTGGGTTGGGGTATTTGAAGCATCTAAAAACTGTCAGTTGGTGGAAGAAGAGAATACCTTTCAAGTGAGGATTGATACTTACTCAGGATCCAACTCCACAGTCAGAGAGGATTTTGCTCGGGAGTTCTGAGGAAGTCGTAGGATGAAATCTACTCGTTGACCGGGATATACGACGCCAATGGACTTTGAATTGGGTGTCCTTGACTGCATTAACTGCTGCGCCTCCAAGCCTCCGTCAACGTGGGTGAGGCGTATATACCCTTGGGAAAACCGAAGAGAAACCCCGGCAAGAGATCTAAATACCTACATTAGAAGAAAGTATATTCCCTGTGTAAGTTCCAGGAAAGGGTTCCCACCCGGTATTCACGACTCGGACTCGGTATGACCAGGAAGGGTCTACTATGAGATGAGGCATGAGATTTTCACTGGAACAATCAATAGGACGCGCTGGGACTGCCATGGCGCAATCAAAGCGACCGGCTCCATTGATGAGAATAGAATCCGGCACAGGCTGAAAAGAATTAACATGCTATTAGCTTTTGCATAGGTTTAAGGATGGGAGGGGATAGTACTTCATTCCCGTATGATGCTGCTCTCATGTACCACTTCAGGACATCGTTCGCTGGCCTATGGTACCAGTCCCCAACTAGAAGGAGAATTTCTTTTTGATAATCATATTTGAGAATGTCTGATTCTGTGCTCGGGGATTGAATTCCTCGAATGGCTTTTGTGGTAGGACGATGGATCACTAATCCACCGTAAAGTCCATCTGCTCTCTGCAGGCCAGAGTGAGCATGATACCTAGGATGACACTAGTTGGTCTGCTGCGAAAAGAATACATGCACATAAATAGCTAACGTATGATATAAACATACCAATACGTTCCACTCTGCGAATCGGAGATGTTGAAATCATAGAGAAAGGACTCTCCGGGGTTAATAGCACACTGCGTTACCCCTGTTGTGCCATCCATTCGGTTTGCATCTTAACTATGTTAGAATCGAGAGCCTCTGTCACATTATTTCGATGTAAATAAGAAACACCTTTCATATGCAGGCCATGCCAATGCACCGAAATACCCTCGTCCTCTAAGCCATTTCTTACATCCACGATCAGACGGTCTCCAGATCGCGCCTCGATGACAGGGCCGGGAAAGTGACCTAGTCAAAAAATGGCTGGATGTCAATCAATCGAACACCCGCCCTAGTGGCATGGTCCCAGATCCGAGCAAGGATAGCACAGCTGACACACCATTGATCACATAGATGCGTTTCAGCACACCATCTGGACGGAGATAAGCTGCAGTTACCGTCCAGTTAAGGCGGATTGTCGTCACCGGCCGATAAATATGTGTTTCGGGATGCAGTTTCTGACCAATATCGGAGTGAAGCGACTGCTCCACAGCCTGGTTTTCCTGTGCAATGTTCGGAGACTTTGGGACACCCAAGAAACTTACCAGCAAAATGAGGAAGATGATGACAGATGCCAAGCAGCTCCTTGACAAGGTCGTTCTGTCACTCGTCGTATCCGCTCGAGATAGCTCTGACGAAACTCTTGGAGGATCTTGGAGTTCATCGCGAGGTGTGCGTATCCTCCTCCGACTGGATGTTCGTTCCATGCGCGTCCTGTGTTAAAGCCGATGGAGATGGAGCGCAAGAGCCAGGGTTAAAACAAAGCATGCAGTTACACACGCAAATGATGAATCACTTTGTTTGAGAGAGTTTGGTGGTTATTAGCTGCCCTTTTAACTCTTCTCTGAGTTCTCTGAGGAATTGGCTTTCCTGCACCGCCACCAGAGCAAGCATCCCGTCTGGGATACAGAGCTTCCTAGCTCTCTTGGAAAGTGTTTCAGAATGGACCTTGTACCCAGGTTCTTCAGTATGCTTGCCCCCGGTGCAAATGATTATGGTTGATGAGTGGGTCGCCGAGGCCGATATACAAGGTCTTCCCTTCTGTTGAAGATGATGGTGAATTTAGATTTGTGCTATTCTCCAGACTTTATAGTTATTTCTATCTTTTTATTTCCTTCGAATCCATGCTCCCTCTTCAACACTCGATAGCACACTTCTTCGGGAGATGGCTGCTCGTTTTGTGAAAATAGGATTAGCTGTTACTGCAGTATGTATAGTTTCTTGTCCGACATTTGACATTCCGATTGCTGACTATAGGTTTTTACCATAACTATAGCTAGCTCTCTTATTAACGGCAATCTTTTTGATTCTATTTATTGACCGACGTGAAGCGGCCCGAAGTTTGAAGGACATCGACCATGTCATCATCTTTATGCAAGAAAATCGGTCATGGGATACAGTATGCTCTAATCAACATTCACTGATATCCATTGTGCGAATACTAACTGGCTCGCAAGTATTTCGGGACAATGGCGGGTGCAAGAGGTTTTAATGACCCCAACGTACAAGTCAACCCGAATGGGCTCCCCGTGTGGTACCAGTGATTCTCCCACCACCAGTATATGGAGAAATCTTGTATACTTACCTTTATTAGACCAGTTGACTCGAGCATGTCAAATGTCACAGAAACCCTTCTTCCATGGTACTTGGGGTATCTGGGCGGAAACTGGTCCCAAGCCATACAGTGCATGAGTGCTGGAAGCAATGGATATAGAGAAAATCATGCGTCAATCAACGGTGGACTCAATAATGGCTGGGCAAGGAACAATACACCGTGGAGTTGGGGTTATCTAAACCGGCATGACCTCCCCGTCCAGTTTGCCATTGCAGAAGGCTGGACTGTCGGCGATATGTATCAAGTATGTGTTCCCCTCCATCCTTAAGAAAACAGCATTGGAGGCCTCATAGTGAGATAGGAATCGCAAATCACTGCAACAAACCCGAATCGAGTCACCTTAGTGAGTGGAAGTATCAACGCACCTGGCAGCCCGCAGACCCTAGATGAAGGCGGTGTATATATAGATAATAACGAAACCCCGGGTGAGTCGTTTTGGCAAAACTCTGCCCCGTGATTGAATTGTTTGAGCTAAACTCTGCGACTAGGATGCGAGTCTCCCAATCTCAACTGCTACCCTCTCAAATGGAAAACGATATTCGACATATATGAAGCTGCGGGCGTTTCTTGGCAGGTATACCAAGGAGTGGACAACTTTGATGACAACCCCTTGGCCTGGTTCGAGCAGTTCCAGAATGCACCACCAACCTCGGCGTTGTCAAGGAAGGGAATGGCGTATTTGGGACTAGATGCCTTTTATGCAGATGCTGCTTTAGGTACCTTACCACGAGTTAGCTTTATCGTCGGCCCGCGAGAACTTTCCGAACATCCGCCATATTCTCCTTCTGATGGAGGCTGGTTGCAGTACAAAATATTGGATGCGGTGGTAAGAGGGCCAAAGTATGGTAAAAGTGCACTTCTGATTAGTTACGATGGTACATGTTTTTCCCCCTCCGCCGTTCGAAGGCAATTAAATGTATCAAGCTGACCGTGCTCATAGAATCTGGTGGTTGGGGGGACCATGTTCCTCCTTACCATTCCCCAGAGAACACGACCGGTGAATGGCTGGAAGATCCGTATAATCTTTTTGGAAATATCTACACTGGCCCTGGTTTGTGCTCTTTTCACATGCTGTCAACTCAAAAATGCGCCGTCGCGAGTAACCCAACCCGTTATTACTTTAAAACTAATAATAATAACAATATCAGGAGTTCGAGTCCCTTTCTATATCGTTTCCCCTTGGACCCGCGGGGGACGCGTCTTTACCGAACACGCTGACCACAACTCGCAAATCCTTTTTATCGAAGAATGGCTCACCGCCAAAGGTTACAATAACGTCAGGACAGACGAAATGGTTCACTGGAGAAGGCAGAACATGGCTCATCTCCTTAATTCACTGGACTTCGAAAATGTACGTCCCCGAAATACGCCTGCAGGAAATGACAGATGTTTTTTATATACAATCCCCTTTGCTTAACCGCCATGTGATATTTCTACATAGCCCGACCTCTCCGTACCTGACATACCAAGACCGAAACAACCCCACCGCAACTCCCGCGGCGAATTCGACGGTTCCGCCTTCTGCGAATCACAGTTCCCGGACCCACGACCGCCTCCCCCATATTCCTCGCAACCCAGCACACTCCCCAATATCGTCGAAGAAGGGTATAAGATATGCGTTGGCCAACTGACCGAGGGCCGCTATCTTGTTTTCGAAAATGAAGACGGTCATCTGCTAGCGCACAACAGCACCACATCAGACATCAACGATCATGACAGCACACAGCCGTCACTTCTAACGACAATGCCATTGCCGCAAGAGCCATCGAATAGTAGTAATAACGCAGAAAACAAAAAGAATAAGTACCGGCCCCGGAATGCGCGGTGGGTCATCTATTACTACAACAATAACAGTACCGATATTGCAGTCATCGCGACGAACCAGTCTGGTCCGTTTTTGGTGTCAAGTTTTGATAAAAGGGTGTGGTTAGCGCCGGGGGGGAGGCTGGTTTCTTCGAGGGCGGGGGCGGCGCCGGTGGATATTTTATTTTTTGCAGGGAACAGGGATGGGGAGAAAAGGGGCTATTCGATATCGTATCCTTCGGGTGGTAGTGGTAGTGATCCTGGGTATATAAACGTCGATGGGGTCGGCAATGTCTTTGTGGGTGAGAAGAGGGAAATATTCAACGTGGTTAGTGTTACATATTATGATTAATGACGGTATGCATGGGGAGATTTTAATAACGGCGTTTTGGGAATTGAATGTAGCGATTTTCGAGGTACCACCGAGAAGACATGGAGTTTGATTTTGGGATGCTCGGGAACATGCTACCATGATAGCAAGGGAAACACACGTGTGGGAAAGTGAATATTCTGATTATAATAATATACTTTTCTCCTTAGTGGAAATCAAAATTTGAAGCCATCGACAGGGTGAGCGGATCGAGAAACTATACTGTGGCTAGCAGGAAAAATGGATATAAAATAACCGCTAGTTATTGTTAGGCAAGTAACTCTCCATTTTTGGCTGGTTGTTGCAGAACAGAAGAATCAATGATCTCGGCTTGATTGATTTATTGCAGTACAGTAAATAACACTTGCGAGCTAGGAAGCGAACCACTATCAAACATGTCGCCATGTGAGATAGTGTGGCAAAAGAAGGTCCCGTACTTGTCCGCCTCCGCTACATTTTTCTTTCTTTGCTCTCTTCATTTTTTCCTGTGTTGGTGTACGTGGAGCAAGAATATTAACCGGCACGTAGAGGCTGAATGTTACGGAGCGATCTGTTAACAGCGATTGCCAGAGCACAGGAGTGTGCACAATACCGCATTGAACTGACATTTGTCATGGAGCTGGGATCCCGAGAAACTAAACTTCCAAAGATGATGCTGGCTGCACACTATCATCCATCATATGAACGCAGGATATCCTTGGGGAAATCCAAGTAGCCTAGTTGCAACACCACCAAGTCCTAAACTACAGCTTCGTGCTTCGGCTCTTCTTCGTCAATTTGGCCAACGGGAAGTTGCCGCCGCAAGGCTATAGGGGTCGTACTAGCTTTGCGCGGATTAGGCGCTTCAAACACCTCATCAAGTTCTTCCAGCGTGCGTCCCTTCGTTTCCACGTAGAAGAAGTAGATAAACGCAAACTCGAACACGTCCCAAAAGACGAAGAATACATAGAACCAATATCTGATCTATTGTGTTTATTGTTTGTTAGCTTGAGAAGGGTGGAGCATGTGTGGAAGACCTCAAAAAAAAAAAAAAAAAAAAAAAAAAGGGAGGGAAGTGGTTACTCACATTCTTCAACGCAACCGGTGCCGCAAAGGTGTTGACAAAGCCCGCTAGGCCAGAAGTAAGCTGGGAAACGCCCATGCCCTTGCCTCTCATATCATTTGACATAACCTCCCCGGGATACACTGGTTGCATCGAGGTGAACGCGAACGCAAACACCGAGCCAAATAAATAGATAAATGCGATCGAGGCGGATGAAGACGATCTGCTTCCAGTGTTGATGTAGCCGGCAGCCGTACCTGCAGCAATTGCAAGACAGACTGCCATACCCGCGGTACAGCCTAGCAACATCTTGCGCCGCCCGATTATATCGTGGCAGCGTGCCCCAGCCATTGCTGGGATCCAGCCTGTGATGGCATAAACGATGTTGAGGAGGAGCTTGGTGTTGGTATCGGCTACTCCAACGTTTTCAAGGAGGTAAGGTAGGTAATACGATGCAATGCTGGAGGATGAGGTCTCAAGTGTCAGCCAAAAAAAAAAAAAAAAAAAGATTCCAAGACAATCTTCTGGAGAAGGTTTTTTTTCCTTTCCCCGGGGCGCGCTTGGGATTATTGGAGCATACTTGTTACCGGAGAATTGCCCAAACCACGAAAAGGAGACATTGAGCATCATCCTATATCGACGGGAACGAGACTTAAAGAGCACCCGGAGATCAAAAAAGTTCCGCCAAGTCAACATGCCTTCTCTTCTCAGAGACTCGACCATCTCGGCCATTTCGAGTTTAACCAGCGGGTGGTTGGAGTCACCGTTTGCGTGGTATTTGACCAATATGGCCCTTGCTTCATCATCTCGCTCGTTCCCGATCAGCCTGGTAATCATTGTGGTTAGCCTGCTGGTGCTGTCATAAAGAGTGGATATATCCCATACCATCTCGGAGATTCAGGGCAGAACCAAATTCCCAGACATACAATCCCCGGGCAAAGCATTTGAACCCATAAAGGGGTACGCCAATCAGCGTTCGCCTGGTTCCCAAGGTATTTATGGCTTGCATAAACGGCGGAAGTAGCAGTTATGGAGCCCTATAAGGGGTCATACCGCAGGGTTTACTTTGATATGAGTCTGGGTTTACAAAGAGTCCAACAGGGGTTGAGGCTACTAACTACGTAGTAGAATGTATTATACATGCCCGCAACCGTCGCACGGTACTGGGGAGGGGCAATTTCGATAACGTATAGCGGTGCAGCTGTGCACGCAACGATGGCAAAGAAGGACAATAGAAACCGACCGCCGATGAACACGCCCAGAGTGGGAGCCAGGGCGGTGATGACTGTCGCAGTGCAAACTCCAAAACAGCCGAGAAAGATGGGCAGCCGTCGGCCTTTCCAGTCTGCTATCCATATAAAGAGAGCGCCTATTATTTGGCCAACCTGGTGGTTTGTGTCTTAGAAAACGGCTGGATTTTAACTCATGTGAGAGGGGGCTTACATACATTGAAAATCGCGAAGACAAGCCCTGTGCCGGCATTGCCTGATGGGGGGAGGTGATAGTACTTGACGTAGCTGGGGAGGGTGTTTATGCTGCCCATTAAGCTGCCGTCAAGTCCTAGTTATCACCCAAAGGATATCAAACAGCTGAATTAGCTCCCCCGGAACCCACCATGTGCGCACTATACGTGTGCATGCGCTGTACTGGACATTACACCTTTTTGATCTGCAGTGCTTACCGTTCATAGTTGAGGTCAGAAAGATGAGGGCGCAAAAGAGATACATGCGCAGATACCCACTGCCTAGCCAGTTGGGTTTGGAGTGAGCCAATATGTCGACCAGCTTTTCATCTCCCAAGGCCTCGATGGTATCATCGCCTGCGCCATCCTCGTTCTTAGTGACTGATTTGACTCTCTCCATCCTACGAGGTGTCAGGAGAACATCGGAAAGAAATTTTCGCCGTCTCGTAATCCAGTAGCTAAAAAGGAAACTAGATGATACTTGAATGTTAATCAGGGCCTTAGAGCTTGGGATGTTATGCTATGAATGCCGGGTCGCCTCTTCACCGAGGGTCAGATGTTCATCGTTCTTTTCGTTGCGTTCTTTTTTTTTCTTCTTAAAATGGAGGCTATGTGGCATCGCCAAAGAAGCAGGAAAGGTCAGCAATAACAATTCTCATGCAGTTCTTGACGGATTGGAGTTGGAGCGAGCTGTCAAGATGATGGAATCTTGTTTGATGTTTTCTAGGGATATGTGGCGTTTTTAAACCTTGGAACTATCGAACGGAGTTGAGCTTAACCGTGCTTGCAGAAACCCCAAGACGCCAGTGGTTTCGAGTCGAGCATTGTTGATTCCTTCAGCGAAGATTATCTTATTTATATCTTGTATTTTTTTCAAAAAAAGTGTAACTATATGCAGGCTACATAAAGAATTGGCAGTTGATTCATGGCTATACACAGCTGTGAGAGACTTCTGCCTGTAGAAGAAATAGATCAGAGCCCTCTAGGCAATCTCAGGATGGGATTGTATTGATGTGTACAAGTAGATAGAAATTGAATTCTTTATTTGCAGTTCTATTCCTCGCTCAACACTATGAAATGGTAGGAGCTTTGATGTTCAGATACAGAGTCACTACTAGTACATGTACATGTACATGTACATGTACATGTACATACATCCATTACGTCAGAGCTCTGCACTTTTCCAACAACCGGTTCTATAAATAGTTATCATAGTAATTGCTGTCTCGATGATCTTTGTGTTGATATCAGGATCGTCAGAAGCTCTCATAGCCCAAAACCAACAGTTCTAACCAGCTTGATGAAACACGAGCGGCGAGCGGCATCGCCGCCTACCTACACGTACTGTACAGAATACAGACAGAGCACACCGCGCCAATTCAGAAGCTGGGAATGTGCCAGTCTTGAAACTTTAACATCCAAACCTTACGAAGCGCGGAACATCCTGCTGCATATATCCTTGCACCCCTCGTGTCTATAAATATTACCACTACAGCTTGTTGTTGCCATCAGCTCGTCAAAGAACCACCCATGGTAGCAGAGTACGATAATCGCCAGAGATCTCTTCCCAGAAGAAACAAGGAACAGTATCCGGCACTTGCGGCTTAGCCAGAATGACAACCTGGAATTTCCGTTTCAGTCGTCTTGAAACAAAAGACCTGCGCAAAGCTTTTGCTATTCAAACTAGATGTGATTGGCTTGAATGTCTTTAGAAGCCCTGATGATCTTCAATCGGTGTCCCGTTTCAAGGTTTGATTTTGGATTCATTGGAACAACAATTGCCCCCTTGCAATAAAAGAAAAAAAGAAAAATAAAATTACGGGTAAATGTATGCGGGCTACTTGAACTTCGGAGACACTTGATTCGTCATATTCCTTTCCGATTGCCAAGGTGGTTGAAACGATCCACGGCATATCATTCAATTCTAGCGGCAGAATGGTTGAAGAACATGGGAAGACAGTATCTCACTGTTCCGTATTTGGCGGAAGATGTATAAGCCTCAAGATCACAGATATCATGGAGGCTCTGGTCATTATGGGGTACCAAGGTAAGTATCATTGATATAAAATGGTCGCCTGCAACCGCAGCTTCTCTACTCTCATCCATCTGGAAGAGCAATCAATCCCTCGACAGCGACGGACTTCTCCCTATCTCGTATCTTCTTCTCATTTTCTATTTCTCAGTCATACTACCAGAATACGTTAATAGGAGGTTCACGCGAACGAATGGAAAGATGAGATATCTCATCCCCCTTTTCACCCTGACCGCCACCTGCACCTCCCTTTCCGCCAAATCAAAGCGGTGGGAACAGTGGAGCGTTAAAGGTGAAGAAAGCCACTGCATGCCCGCCTGTCGAATGTAAAGACTGGAACGGCGTACCCATCGCCGGCGACTGGTGCAAACACTCACCAAATGGCTGGCAATGCTGCACAGCTCAACTTCCCCCTCTTCACGCCAGCATGGCAAGTGAGGATGATGTTGACGATGGCAACGACGACTACGGCAACAGCCTTGCCAAGCGCGCACCTCGCTCCTGCAACGCCCGCGGCGTCCCCGGCATCTGTATCAAGAAGTCCGCCTGCAAGGGGGCATCGCAACACCCGGCGCAGGCACCCCGGACGACCCCTCCCCCGGGACCCTAACGACGTAATGTGCTGCACAGACAAAGCGCCCCCCCCACCACCAGCAGGCCGGAAATGCAACGCCCGTGGTGTCCCGGGAGTATTGCATGAAAAAAAATCCGCATGCAGAGGCACCGCGACACCCGGTGCCGGAACCCCCAGTGACCCCTGGACATGTCCGCATGACCCCAACGACGTGATGTGCTGCACGGATAAGAAGCCGCCGCCGCCGCCCGCGCGCCCATCTGTTCGGATCCCCGAGTACAGGTGCAAGCGCCATGTCATTGATGCCGGGTACAAGATTATGGGCGCGAATCGGGGGAAGGTGAGGTCTGTGGGTTGCTATGGGAAGCGCTCGGGCAAGTCGGAGCATCCGCTTGGACTGGCGTTGGATTTGATGACTGGGGTAAGTTTCCTTTCTTTAAGGGGCGTTTCCGACCATAACCCGTTCTGTTGATTGGTATATCAACCTCCTGACATTCGCTTTTTTTTTCTTCTTTTTTAGCTTGCACAGGCACACTCCCCCAACGGCCAGCCGCTTGCGGAATGGGTCATGTACCATGCTATAGAGCTTAAGATCAAATATGTCATCTGCGGCCAGAGGATCTGGGAAGCTGGCCAAAGCGTTCAAGGGTGGGCGCAGTGGGAGAAGATGGAGGATAGAGGCGGGCTTACTGCAAATCACTGGTGAGCTGTTATTTTATTTTTATTTTTTGAGAATCATATTTTTGCTAACTTGTTTTTCTCTAGGGACCATGTCCATGTTAGTTTCCACCCATAAAGAAGATCGGAGTGGACCATCCAGAGAGACGCTTCATTTTAATTTCTCCCGTGAATATTATCTATTACTTTCCATGTTTGCCTGTGCTGGCCTTCTCATACCCATTCCACGTCGCGTCTTAGCTTTGATGCTGATTATATCTGCTTTTCTTTCTTTCTTTCTTTCTTTTTTCCTCTTTCTTCCCTCCCTGTCTTCAGTTAATGTGACGCAAGTTTCTATATTATCATTCCACGGGGAGGGGGGACTGGGAGGAAGCCCTGAACATCTTTGGCAGTGAGTAGTTAGTAGTAAAGTATTTTCTTTTCTTTTTTTTTTTTTTTTTTTTTTTTTTTTAAAAAATAATAAACAAAATGAATTATGATTCATTCTATGCTTTCAATATGTCCGTTCCCGCCCTATCTATCCCTTTCTCATTTCATTTCATTTTTTTCAAAAAAAAAAAAAAAAAAAAAAAAAAAGCAAGGAAAAGAAAGAAAGAAAAAACGATTTGAGAAAAATCAAGACGCAAATGTTATTGCCATTCAAAACAACCAGACTAATATAAGTATGTAGCATGTAGCATCCATCCATCATGCAACAGTCAGTCACTTATATTACCTGTGTGTTCATTTCATGCTAAGAACAACAACAAAAAGATGTGCTTTTGTTTTTGGATTTTAAAATGGAACAGGAAAAATAAATAAAATACAAGTTATTTATTTTTAAAGCTCAAACAACAAAAGGAAAAGTAAAAGGAAGGGAAGGAAGGGAAAGGGGGATGGATAAAAAGAAGACAGAATGATAAAATGGTGAGGTTGGTCTGGTTCGTTTGATATCCTTGTAAAATTGCGAATCAAAAAGTAGAAAGTAGAAAGTAGAAAGTAGGGAGCAGAAAAGTAGAAAAGCACAAGACGATGTATTTTACCCACATACATGCAAACCTTCGGATGGATTTGGCTGGATATGTATATACATATTCCGAACCGAATGCCTAAAAAAAAAAAAAAAAAAAAAAACCCTGACAACAAGCAGAAACGAAAAGAGTACAGCAAGGCAGAAAAAAAAAATAGAATGGAATGGAATGGAACCACACACATAAACGAAGCAAAACCCTTGGTTTCCTACCGCCAATCAATCCACCTCTTCATCTCAATGGCCATTACCATGGCGATTTCATTTACTGTCACCATTCCTCTACTCCAACTACTCCGAATTACACTCCCCCAGCATTAGAAGTCATATTGGTGTTTGCGTTTGCAGTCGCATTGGCACCAACACCCGCGCCCGTGCTCTGCCCAACAGCGCCAGTCCCAGTCCCAGTCCCAGCCCCGATGCCACCCCCAGCAGAACTAACACCACCACCATTATCCTTCCCCGCCAACTCCAACCCCAGTTTCTGCCTCTCCATCTTTTCTCTCTGCATCGTCTCCCGCCCAGCCTTCGTCACACGCGGCTTGCGCGACACTCCGCTCCCTCTCGCCGAGCCACCACCACCTCTTCCACCGCCAGCGCCAGCGGCCCCATCTTGTCCAGAGGATCCAGCAGCTTGCTGTCCCGCGTTCGACGATCCAGCACCACCGCCGCCACCCCCACGACCGCGTGCGCCGCTACCTGCGCCCGCAGAGGAACCGCCAGCACCACCACGGCCGCGACCGCGACCGCGTTTTATGGAGCCGTCGGCTCTATGAGTAGGTTTTAGTTAGTCAAGGTATTCCTAAGGGTAAATATAAAAAAGCCAAACAAAGATGAGGGGGGAGCAACAAAATAAATAAAATAAAATGTACCGTTCAACAGCGACCTTCTCGCCCTCCGGAATCAACGGACCACTATAGACGAAAAACCCATCCTTGCTCGCGGCAGCTTGCTCCTGCCACGCAAGCTCGCTATCGTCGACGAACGGGTCGTCACGGTCATACTCTTCGATTTTCCGCCGTCGTTTCTTCTTTGTAGAACCACCAGCACCACCCCCACCACCTGCGTCACTGCCTGCATGGCCATTCAATAACGACGATGAGCCACCCATACCGGACATGAGCACATCACCATCCCCTTCGCTATCGCGATCAGCATCGAGGCTTAAATCATCCTCCGCTGCGCTATCAGTGCCAGTGGTACCCCTGGTGTTCTTTTCATTTCTCTCCAGTGCAGCGCTGGCGGCATTGACGCGGGCTAGTCGTTCGCGTTGTGCTGCAAGGCGGGGATGGAGGGCGTCAAAACCGTACTGTTCTTCTGCCAGACGAGTGAAATTAATGATCTGGTTGGTTTTACCATTTAGAGGGATGTGGAGGATGATGTTCGGGGTTGATGTCGAGTTAGATTTGTCGATCGCGTCTACGCCGAAAAGGGTTCCGGCTAGCAAGCCCGAGCCTGATGGGAGCGGGGGCAGGGTTGTGTCTTTGGTTCGTGAAGGTTTGGGAGATGGTGCAGTGGAGGGGGTACCTGTGGAAGCTCCGGTTCCTTTTTTGGTGGGGCCTGTTGAAGTTAGTTTCGAGGGTACTGACGGAGCGGGAGTTGGTGCACTGTTTCCACTGTCGATATCCATGGTCACTGGTTCTTGCAGGAGAGAGGAGGACAGCAGCGGCTGATGCACAGCTTTAGGCTGCTGGATAGGTGTCGTATTGGTTTTAGGAGTCGAGATGGGAGTGGCTGAAACAGGTGAATGTTTGGCTGAATGGCTGTTCTCTGCAGAAACCTCGGACTGCTGATGAAAGAGAGATGGCTGGGGGGGAGCTGAGGAAGACGGTTGGATGGGAGGATCGATTATGCTGGAAATGGCGGGAGATGCACTGGCTCGGTACACTGGACGAGGAGGAGGTGTCCTTGTGTTGGGCGGGGGAGTAAACTGGTGACTAGAAGTCAAGGAGATTTTTGAGGATGCGGAGAATTGAGGGGCGGTGACAGATGAGTTGTCGAAGGCAGAGCGGATGGGGTCATAGTGCTGGCCACTGGTGCGCGCGGGTTGAGGTTGTTGCTGGGACGGAGCGAGAGTATGGGCAGGGCTAGGGGCGGGAGCTAGAGCAGAGGTAGAAGACGGGCCCTGTTGCATGTGATAGGGTCGATATGGAGGGCGGGATTGGCCGGTTGTAGGGAATGCATCAAAGTTGTTAGGGGGAATAGGATGCGGGTGATTTTGATTTGGCTGGAGGTGTGGCTGGAGCCGGGGCGAGGTGGAAGTTGAAGACGGAGCAAGATGGAATTGGGTTGACGAGGTTGCGTGAGTTGGAGATAGTGTCGAAGGAGTAGATATAGGAGCGGTATGAGGGGTTACTAGATCGGTGATTTTGGACTGCCTTGAAGGCGGACTTGGCTTGGCATCCTGTGGATGATCCAGCTTGGGTCGTTTTCGCGACGCTGCCCGATCTGCATTGTCATCGGTGAGAGGAAGATGCTGATTTTGAGACTGGCTCGGGTTCCCATTGGCATTATTGCCGTCACCATTATAATTGATTTTGGCATTACTGGTGCGAGGTTTGCGAGGTTTTGTTTCCTTGCTTTTCTCCTTTGGCTCCTTGTCTTCTTTTTTTCGCCTAGTTCGTTTCACCTTTGTGGTGCCAGTGGCTGCGACGCTCTCCTGTTTCTCATGTTTAACTCCTGCATCTCCAGCATTCTTTGTAACTACAACAGGAGGATCAGCAGTGTTAGCAGAAGCAGAAGAGCCCAGCGCGACTGCATTAGGGGATGACCCGCGCGATCGAAACCGCGCGGGAGTAGGCACACTCTCACAGTCGGATAAATTGGGTGAAGACAAGTCAGGGGACGAAGACTTGAGAACTTTGGCAGGCGGTAGCAATTGTTGTTGGAATTGGAACTCCAGTTGTTGTTGTTGTTGTTGTTGTTGTTGTTGTTGTTCTTGCGACTGTAGTTGAGGTTGCGGTTGAGGTTGAGGTTGAGGTTGAGGTTGAGGTTGAGGCTCGGCTGGCGGCTCTGCCCGTCGCGTGCGGCCTTTGCCTCGCCAGCCCTCGTCCGCAACATCGGCCGACATGCTTTTACCTTGCGGCGACAGCAGAGATAGTAATAATGCCTGTGACTCAGACAGCAGACGATGTGCCCGGGATGTATTTCAGTTTTTCAGATCCCGACCAAGTTACAGTCTCTGAGCTGGAGAGGAGATTTCCGTCTCTTCCAGAAATATGTTTTGCAACCTGGTGGCTCGTTCTCCTGGTTTTGTTTTCGTGGATTCTCCCCCCCTTTTTTTTTTTTTTTTTTTTAGCCTTGTTTTTGTTTAAATTATTATTAAATTATTATTATTATTTTATTTCTGCGTAGTTGTTCATTCAACAGAGAAATAAAATAATCACGTGGTGTCGAGTTGTGAAGGCGGGAAAGGAGAATTTTGGATCAACCCCCCTTTTTAATTGGTGGTGGAAAACAAACCACCTTGGGATGCTGGCGACCGTGTTGAAAACGTAAAAGAACAGTCGAGTTGTTGTGGTTGGCTGTTGATTTAGTTTGCGGAGTTAGTTACGCTGTTCCGTGGGCCCCAAGAGCACGAAAATCGAAAAGAAATCAAAGGTGGCTTGAAGCGGTTCGCCGTCGACTGGTGTTTTATCGGAGCACGATCAAAACCAGGGAAAAGAATGAATTATCCCGCGATCACCGAAACACGCGAAGAACCGGTCTTGCGCCCGATGGTTGATGGTGGATGATGGTGGTGGTGTTGACGTGTTCGGGAGTGTCGTTGGGGATAGGAAGAAGTTTGGCGAGGAAGCAGATGGGAAAAGTACAATATAACAAATAGAAGAAAGGACGACACGATGGCGATGGCCAGGTCGTGAGCAGGATGAAACAGAAGGAGAAGGAGAAGGAGAAGGAAAAGAAGACGAGAAGATGAGAAGCTTGGAAGAAAAGTATGAGAAGAGGTAGGGAAGAGGGAAAAAAGAGAAGTGGAGAAGAGAAGAAGGCAAAAGGAAGAAGGGAAGAAAGAAAGAGAGAAAAGAAGAAAAGAAGAAAAGCAAAGGAGAGGGGGAGGCAGATATTAAAGATTATGCGAGGGACAGAAAGTGAAAGAGAAGAGAATGGGAAACAAGCAATAAGAAACGGAAAGGGGAAGGGCAATAACCGGCCGCGCTGCTGCTGGACGGAGTCACTGGAAGGACATAGCGAGAGGCAAAGAAGACAAGCAGAAGGCGAGGCAAGGTGGGAAAGTTAATTAAGTAACGAGATGACGGGGCGTGATGTCGCCGCGACTGGCAACCAGGCGCTGGAGGGCTGAAGCACTCCAGGAAGGGTGCTGGCAACGGGAACATGCAGCATTGGATGGAGGGACGATCATCAATCACCTTGTTGCTGGAAAGGTTGAACCTTGGAACTGGGCTGCGAAGCGATGATCAAGGGGAGCTGCCATTTGAGCCCGATACATGTCCTAGCAGCCGGTGTGCGCAATGTATCGATGAAGCTCTGTGTATACATACATATATGTCCAGCTGCTTGCTGGCTGTTGTGGGGACGCGCCGGCGACACAGGATAGTTACATGATCTCATGCAGAGCCCGGAACCTTGGCTTCTTGGTATGGCGCATTGACGTCTTCTTATCTCTGCAGAGTTGGTCCTTACCATTTTCTGTTCCCTTTGAACCCTCCCGTCCTGCCCGTACTAATATGCGCAAACTTGAGCGACTCTTCTGGTAGCCAAGCCAGCTCCCTTGCAGCCACAGTTCTATCTCACCCGTGCCTGGTCTACTGCGTATGCCGTTAGTTACATACATGCATATAAGTTCCTTCTGCCGCAGATCGCGGATTATCAGCTCTCGACCCCCGACACTCGCCTCAACTCGCCACAACCCGGCTGGAATACAATATGTTCAACGGCGCCGGGATGGGCTTCTGTCGCTTTCCAGTACCCCGACATAACTGCAAACAAGCATTGCCATACACTGCATTTATCTCCCGAGCTCTCAACATCCACCATTCCTCTTAGGGTTTTGCATGAACTTTCCTCTTTTAATTTAGTATCATAGCGTAGCTTGCACGTGATGTAAACCTTAAACCTCCCTCGGTACCTAGGTATCGAGCTAGTCCTAAAATAGGATAGGTGGAAGATCATGTGAGAGATCCACTCTGACTCGGCTCAACCGATCCCGATATTGTGACAACGACAACGACGACAGTAGCAGCAGCAGAAACAGCAGTTGTTGGCATCTGTCTGCTGCACATTACGCATATGCACTTTGGTATCCGGCGGAAATGGCAATCCGTGGAGAGCGCTTTCATATTGACCTCTCTGACGACGATGGCAGCTCCGACGATCACGACTTTGCCTGCTCAATCAATTCTCCCTCTCTTGGTTTGATCGGCGACATCAAGGAGCGAGCTTCTTCTTCTACCCCGGTACCGCCTGCTCCGCCACGAGCACCATCTAATTCTGCAGGATTTCCAGAGTCCCGAAAACGATACACGGTCTCTTCTTTTAAAAAACAAAGAGCCGATCCAGATGCTCCGCGAAATCATCCACCACCGCCAAAGCACTATTCTGGTAGAGCCAACCCTGGCCAAACGCTGTCCTATGCACAAAATGAGAAGAGATCTATTGAGGAGGAAAACAAAAGGAGACTGGCTGCCATGTCTCCTGCTGAGATCGAAAGAGAGCGCGGCGAATTGATATCTTCCCTCCCGCAATCGCTCATCGAACGACTTCTACGAAGAGCAAATATCGAAGAGGACCACCAACATGAGGAAATGAAACACCGGGTGAACAAGGAAATCAAGGAGGATAATTCGCCAAAGGCGTTAACAGAAGAACAGGAAAAGGCGTCTACACAATCGCAGAAATCTTCCAAATCAGTGTCATTCGATATTCCCTCATCGGAAACAGGGGAACAGTCCTTGGCCACTGCCGCGGATTCAGAAGCACTGGAACAACCCGCCCAACCCTCATCAATCATAGACAACCTATCACCCCACCAACCACCATCTGAACTATTTCCCGCGTCTGACTTCCCAACTGGCCCCATCCATTTCCCCAAACCCCCTCCACGTCAGTCTCCCATGCCAAATCTGAACCCTTCTTCCTCCTCTTTCCTTGCAGACCTACAAACCCACTACTTCCCCGACATCCCACACGATCCCTCCTCCCTCTCCTGGCTTCAGCCATCACCACCACCAAGCCCCTCCTCCTCCCACGCCCCATCCAACCCCTCCATATCACCCTACCACCCAGCCAGCACCGCCACCTCCATCTCCCCTGCTGCCCTCCGCTTCTCGCTCACCGGTACCCTCCTCGCGCCGCGCACCTCTCTCTCCATCCCTACAACCCACGGCCTGCACCACCACGCCGCTGACCCCGAAGCCGCCGGCTACACAATTCCCGAACTCGCGACCCTAGCCCGCTCCACCCTCCCCGCCCAACGCTGTCTCGCTTGGCAGGTTCTCGGCCGGTTTCTCTATCGATTAGGCGTGGGGGAATTTGGGGAGCGTGGGAGTGCGCTCGTCGAAGGTCTGTGGGCCGTTGTGGAGCGGGAGGGTGTGGTTGCGGGCATGTTGGCCGAGGCTGGCGGGGGAAGTAGTGGATCGAAAAACGAATCTACAGCTGCTACTGCTGCGAGTAATGCGGCTAGAATTGGAAAACATGCCAGCGCAAGGGCGTGGGCGACTGAGGCGGTTTGGCTTTGGAGGAAGGGTGGGGGGTGGAGATAGAGGGTTGACGAAGGAAGGGGTTCTTAGGTCGAAGGAGCAAATCATGGGTGGGAATGGTGACCGGGGACCTTCATGATTTGCATATGTTTACAGGGCATTCAAACTTTGTTTCTTTTCTTTTCTTTCTTTCTTCCTTTCTTTCTTTCCTTTTTTGGGGGGCTTCTCGGATTACCATTTAGATTAGGCGCAGGCGAATGTGTGTTTTCTTGTCTTTTGATCTATAACACACTTGTTCATGGTGATCCGGTTTGATGGCATGATCTAGCATATATCATAGGAGTTTTCTTTTTTTCTTTTCTTTTCTTTTTTTTTGAAGGTCGGGATGGATGAATATTGAACATTGAAGATTGAAAGATGATTGAAATCAATGTGTTAACTTATGGAAAGAAACTTCTTCTTGAAAGCACTATAGATATGTTTTAGTACCCAAATGAATGACACTCCTGTCAATCTATCATCAAAGAATAGTATGTATTCATTTCTCTGCTGCATGCCATTGTGCTGTACGTATACATGCACAAGATTTTTCCTGTTTCCTCCTTTCTTTTTTGGTTGTTCTAACGGGATTATTATCCCATCTCAATTGTCACTCTAAAAATTGAGCCTCCATGCTGCTCAGAACTATAGAGCAAAACTGAGATAAAAAAAATCATGTACTAACTGTGCCAAATTGCACTCATTAACTCACTCATTAGTGAGTGCATCACACTGTAATGATAATCACATCATAATAGTAATATTTTGAATATTATAATTCTTATAAAAATTAGTTAATAATTATTATTATCACATCTATCTAGAATATTAATATTATTGATATACTCGTTACACCGCCTTCTAAGCAAGTGATATACTAAATATGCAACAAGATCATACTATTATCACTTCTCTTATAAATGTACTACTTTTGTAGTTATACAAAGAGCTTTCTCTTTAAAGAAATAATATTGAACTCATTCAATATTATATTAATTATAGTGTATCTTAATCAGAATGTCTTGTTTTGCTTAAAAATCTGCTATTTAGATCATAATCTGTGGGAGGGTTAATCTTGTTATTGTTGCGATCAGAGCAAGTTAACTATATAGAGTTCATCACCAGCGGTGGAGTAACTGCAGCAATCAATTCAAATCCCCCAACACTTCTTCATCATCTTGGCTAGCTGATTTGAATCTATGATAGAATGTTGACACTCTTGTAGTGGAATTTTTGCACTCATACAGGCCTCATGACCTCCGAGTGACCTAACACAAAAGAGCTTTGATCATCATCAGCACTATGCTGGTAATACGAACCAATTCAAACTCCCAACACTAACTAACTGTTGCACTGATTGTTGAGAGTTTGAATTGATTCGTCCCCTCTACTACCAGCATGGTCCTGGTGGTGATTCAGCATACAGCTCTGTGGGAGGTCCTACACAAGCCCTATCCCACATGTCCCACACATATTTATATCCATGGATGGATATTAGCTCGCCAATAGATAGATGATAACAACCAACCAAGGTTAAACCCTCTTACAAGCTCAGTGACCACACGATATATTGTTTGTCATATTTGCATTTTTTGGGCAATCACCTCACGGACAAAGCATGTATGTATGTACTGTACATCTGAAAAGCCATGTTTCGTACCCTAACATTTGCCTGGAGCCGCTGCGTAATAAGGGTCAAAGACAACTCACCGCTATTGCAACACTTTTGTTATTCAACTCCCCCCTCCTGTCGACTTATGTCTGGCGCGTCGGATGCTGACCATGAAGATTTCTTCCGCTACGCGGGCGGGCGCTGGCTATGGAATGAGTCGATGCAACCCAGGAACCGATAAATACAAGCGGTTTGATGGGGCAGAACTTCAGAGGATTGCAGCTAGCAGCGTTGGATCCAGGACCTGCTCATGTATGATCAAGCTTGCGGCGGGAGGATCTAACCGGATACCGCATCCTAATATGGGACCTCCATTCAAGACGACTGCCTCTGAGGTTGCGACTATGGATTTTGTAAGATTACTCATGGTATAAAATGGCTTTGTGCAGAAACTTATATTAATGCGCTTCACGGGTTCGAACTGTCCTCAATATGCCAGTCCCAAAAGTGTTAGCCTGGAGTGGGAATGCTGACAATGCTGTCAAGTCAGAGTACATAATAATGGAAGCAGCTGCTGGGACTCAGCTTGCGGACATTTGGGAGTGATATGGAGATTGACAACAAGTTAAAAGTTGTGGAGAATATTGTCCTAATTGAAAAGAAGCTGCTGTCCCTTTCATTTACCCGGTTCGTTCTGCCAAAGGATGATTTGAAACTGCTTACGCCAGTCTAACGCTTGGAGTCTAGTTACGGGAGGTCTTTATTTCGCGGACAACGCCTTTCCTGGATGTGAAAAGTTGGAAATTATAGGGGATATACCCCGGTCTCAGAAGAAAGAGATTGAGAGCCGTTTTGTACTGGGTCCAGTTGCCAGCAATGACTTCTGGGATCGCGAACGATCGCATATGGATATTGACCGCGGGCCTTGTGAGTTGCAGCATATTTGCATCAACTGCATTCACTTTGTTTACTAAGATTTGTCTACAGGGGAAACAGCTCAAGACTATCTCAGAGCAATTCCTCGGCGTGAGATTGCCTGGATCAGTTATCATGCCACCACTGAACCTTCACAAAATTTGTTTTAAAACATCTGATGCCCAAATCTCCCTTGATGCTCATATTGCCCTTTACAGGAAGTTCTCGAGGGTTACAGATCATCTATTGCCGAGAAATCTGGAACTGAACCGACCCACCATTTGGCATTGCGATCTCCATTCCCCTAACCTATTTGTTGATGGTGACAGGGTTACCAGTGTAATTGACTGGCAAGGTGTATGGACTGGACCTCTCTTCCTCCAAGCACGACATCCAGCATTGGTAAATTATAGTGGAGAAATCGTGCTGAAGATAACCTGATCATTACAAAGACATCGAAGATGAATCCGAGAAAGCGCGTATCCGAGCACAAGTAGAAAAGTCAATTTTGCTATGGGCATATGAATCTGACACAAAAGGAAAACAAGTTCCTTGTCCATGACGTTCTCCACTTCCCTCATGGACGCACCTTTCGCGACGTGGTGGAGTTTTCTGCCAATACTTGGGATGGGGATATCTTACCATTTAGAGAGAGCCTTATCCGCGTTGTACGGTATGCCAATATCCACGCATATAGATTGCATGTTGAGATTAAGGTGCTGATCTAAGAGTCACAGCCATTGGAAAGATATTTGCCCTGAAATGGCTTGCCCCATTACATTCTCGGATGAGGAACTAAAGTCCCATTACCGCGATGCAGAGGGCTGGAATGAGATAGCAGACTTCTGGGACTCTTTGGACGGATTTGTCCATCGCGATGGATGGACCTCCAACCAAAATTATGAAAAGGAGTACAAAATGTTCACAGAACTTAGAGAGCAGATATTCGAGGATTTAACTGGAGAAGAACGTTCAAACTTTGAGAAGCACACACGCCTTGGCTGCTAGGTATCTTCTCCTGACAGCACAATATATGAGCTGCTATACCGTCGGATTGGAGGGGCAGATTCTTGGAGTTTCCACAGCTAATCAAGAATATATCTGGCAAGAAGCTTTGGATGTATATAGACCTCAAGATTGCAAAACGATCACATCCTTAATTTTCGCATCGACAGAGGCGCCGACAAGCCTGAACTGATCCTGCAAGCGAACAAGAATGCGGAGGATAAGAAAGTTCGAGAAGCGGCCCAAAAGGACAGCCATGCGATCCTAGCTAAGGCCCTTGCAGATCCTGTAGGGCAAACAGGCGAAAGCCGATCTTGCGGCTAGCTTTAAGGAAAACAAGTGAAATCGCAGCAGATCTCAGACGTGGCAAAAGGTGTCGTTCATTAGATATTTGGAAGGAGACGGAATTGATTGGACACTACCTTTGAAGGAATGTGATCCCATTTCACTCATGTTAATATGGGAACATATAGTGAGGTGAGGTGTGTTGCAAACTCATGCGTCTATTTAATGGGCTTTCTCCTCTAGTTGATAAACTTCTCGAGTCTGAATTCGAACTGGCTGCAGAATTTGCTGTCTCAAAGACAGGCTACATGAAAGTGGGTAGTCTGAGTGAGGAATTCAAGCTGCTGAATATTTCAACTGTGGCCTGGGCCATAACATTGTGGTGTGAAAGCATAGCCTGTGATACAGAATTAGCCCAGCGGCCCCTCCTTGAGAATATCTCTACGATATCAATCACCGCTTTCGGCGACCCAGTTCCCCTGGGAAAGTTCAAAAACCCACAGATATCCTCACTTGTCATTCCGTCCGGGATCGTATGCGGTTGAATCTGACCCTGCTCGCCATAACCCTTCCAGATTTCTTGCAGATCGCTGAAGGTAGTGAACCCCTCTACCTGTCCTTCGAGCAGAAAAAATCCGGTTCTCTTGGAATTCCAGCAACCTTCAACGAGCTTTAGGTTGTCATTAGGGATTTCGCCTCCGCCTTTGCGAGGGCATAAGACATCTCTTCAACGTTGGACGCTGGGGAGGCTCCAACCACCTTCCCGCCTATAAAAATAATAGCCGCAACTTTCAGTCAGTCCATGTGTGAGTATGAAAATGGACCTTTGGAATACGTACCCGCCATAAGCCCAGCAAACATAACCACAGGATACCAAATTGTATTCTGACTGAAGAGCGATATGGTGTCAGCTTATTTCATGCCATACTCCTTCACCAACGCCGTGCTTGCATATGTTGCCGCTTCCTTGACTTGCTCCCAATTGAGCCGCTCTTTTGTGACTGCGTTGGTATATCCGGCCAGCTCATGCGGCTGGTATTTGTATAACACTGGGAAATTGAGGGATTCGAAGAACCATTGCCATACCGTTATATTTGTGGGAACTACATATTTCGCTGTTAGTCACATTAAATGTGAAACAACGGTGGTAAGCAAAACGTAGATGAAAGAAAAAAGCGCCATCAAAAGGCAGGGATGAAGGGTGGGAGATATAGACATGTTGGAAAGCTGAAATCAGAATTGAATGAACGCCGCCTAATGCGCCTGCCGTCGATGTCGGGATGCCTTGATTTGAAAGTCATTTTCTGGATGTATAAAACCGATCCTCCCTACCATAGGAACCAAATCAAAAACGAATTAGGCGTAAACAATTCACCCATCACTGCTTTTATGTTTTTAAGATAGGGTTAACCTCTCATCTGATGGAATGGATATATCACTCCTCATATGCCCAGACTTCGTCTTGCGGCCGATCTACCGAAGTTGAGGTCAGTTCCGCAGTCTAGTGCAGACAGCTAGCCCTCGGGAACAACATCACTGGGATCTCCAAAATGCGGCTAGAAATAGCCGGATAATGCTCTACCCAAAGATTATCTGGGTGGGGGATGCGGTTGCGCTATAACACATGTAACACCACCTATGGGTATTAACTAGTAACTAAAAGTAATCGGTGTAGATAATGTCGCGATCTCCCTGTGGAAGTTCCGCCATTTTGACGAATTGAATTCAAAGATCTTTAAAGTGGGTGCGAGGAAAAATCGGGCTGGTTCACTCTAGTTAAGCTGAAGCATGAAGTATCACGTTAAGCCGCACTTCTCTTCTTCAATGTGCTGGGTATTATTATTCACGCATCAATTCAAACTATCAACCTGCATCCAGCAATTATACCTACTATGGATGGGTTACCTCACATAAATTTGGAGGAAAGTCAGCCGCTCTCTCCCCGGTTCGCAGCATATTCTATTGGGTGCAGTAAGCACAGGATGGAAAACGTGTCTGAAGAAGCGTTCCTGATTCCGAAGGAAAGATGTAAATAGCTAGTTACTAGTATTTAGTTAAGCTGATCTGATAGCTTATTCTCATTTTCCTTTCTCCGAAGTAGCCAAGAGGTTCATGGAGAGCAAGAGAGGATCGATCATATGCTTCTTTGTTTTCCCTTGTTTTTGTCTGTACTGTTTTCGCTCTTTTCTATTTCTGAGTCTAGTCATTTTTTCATTTCTCCTGTTAAAAAGGGTGTGGATGGCCCCGCTATAGCCTCGAGTTACTTGAACAAAAATTCCTCGGCCACTGATCCAATCAGCCAGGTGGTCAATTCTGTAAATGCATCGAGATCATTCTTCTCCAACGCAGTTTTGACATTAGGGTTATGCCATTCATGCGTCCTCTTAGTTTCCGTGTCGCGCAACGACTCTCCAACCAGTCGGCAGCTGTCGAAATCAATGAGAACCGGCGTGCCATCCTCAGTGAACATAATGTTGGCAGGTGTGATGTCGTTATGAACAAGCCCAAGCGAGTGCAGGTGCTGAATGGCCTGCAGGATACCGATTAGGCTGGCTGGCTTTTATGAAGTCGTCCACCAGAGGTCGCCCACTAGAGAGAAAGGCAAATTTGTTCAGATTTTGGGGGTTGACTTTATACCACTTGAAGCAAAGACCTGAAACCCGACCATGCGTCACCTGGCAGCCATAATAGAATGCAATGTTTGGGTGAGGATGTTTTCGAAGAACCTCACATGCCTCAACCTCTCGGAGAATTTGCTTCTCGAGGTCGGACCTTCCAGTGTATGCGAAGAGACTCGGAGTTTTGACGTAGAAGTCAAACTGTGATACCACAGTCCAGGTTTGCCTCACCTCTGGACCCCTGTCCTGGGTCTCTACCCGCTGAATATCAAGAAGCTGAGACAAGTCTTGAGGATCGTTTTCCCGATCCATCCACTTTGCAGAATATAAGACGTTATCTTGCCGTGCAATGATCTGGACGTATACAAATTGGAGCTTGCCATCAATTTTTTTGAAGGCTTCGTTTGACTGGACAATCTCCATTGATCTCAGGGCCATGACAAGTGGTATATGGACTGAGAATCGTGATGTTGAGGAGTGAGGACTATGAGATGTTTCGATGGTTGATAACGAAGGAGAAGGAATCAGGAAAGGAAATCTGAAGACGATATCATAAGTTGCATGAAAGTATTTTGGTGAGACTACTTCCTATTGCAAACTAGCACACTGCACATATATATATTGCTGGCAACACCCATACAAAAGTTTTATCTTCCAACTCAGTTGATATCAACCATTGAAAAAGAATTAAATTCAGACTTGATCTATCATTTAATAAAAAGCAAATTGATTACATTTGATATTTTTGTAATTTAGAGTGATTATTTTATATAATTATGAATAGAATTCACCTAATAAAAGGTTCTTTCCCTGTAAATCTGAGTTTTCAGTTCTTTGATAGAATATCAATGTAAGTGTAATTAGCTAGAGAAGAATGTGGAATATTATACGGCTTTACTGCAGCTTATACACTTGAAATTTAATCAATATCAAATACTCAAATGATTAAAAGAAGTCTTGAAAGAAAGCTTTGGGGTTCTCCACTATGCTACGACGGTCGCAGTGTACAGTATATACATAGGTGGTGGGTTGGATGGCCACGCCCGCAGGTATATATCTCACTATGAGCGCAACCATTTAACAAATGGCTACGTTGGCTTTTTGCTATGGACAACCTAGTGGTCATAGTGCTATCTTATCGCAGCTTGATGACTTTGCATTGTTGATAGTTATTTTAACTGTTATGTTTGAAAGCATATCAAGATGCTGAAAAGTGGCTGACTTGCCTGTGTGGCTGACTTGGTTTAGGCCATGCTGAAAGTTTTTCCGGCCGACATTTAAAACTATGTTCGATTTTTTTTTAAAAAAAAACCACCCATCTATCAATACCGTCAACACAAGACGTACCCCAGGGCAATACTAAACTTTGGCTTTTAATTCTATACGCGAATGCGATGCTGGGAATAGAGTTTATACGACTTGGCGGTGCAGGATCCCTCCACTAAACATAAGCACGCGAGACGTCCAACAGAACCAGCGCGTTCGCAAGTCAAACAATGTGCTTCGCTGGGGTCAATAAGCATAAGGCGCTGTCGAACGCCAATCAAGCAGTTCTCCGAGCAAAGTTCTTCAGGCAAAGGACTGCGTCTTGTTTGCTGAGAAGTTTGGCAGCTGCTTAGTTTCTGCAGGGTTGCCTCACTTCACATCATGGTTCAGCCTTTCAGTCTGATGGATGTGGGAGTTCCACTACATATATCTCACCTCTTCGCGTTGGAGCGCTCTCAAACCCTCCAGTAACTTAAGATTAACTTGCCTCAAAAAGTTTTTGAGCGGAAAGCACAAAGCCATTCTACCATACATCAAGACGCAAGCCATCCTCCTCCACCTTGCAACCCTTCTGTATAGTGTGGATGCTCCTCGTCTACTGTTATCTACAGGATACTAGTTTTCAAGGTACGGCCGTTCCTATATTTGTGAGGCTCAGAGCTTTAATACCGTCACAGATGCCCAGACAGGCACTAGTTGAGCTCGTCAACAACTGCTCTTCTTTAGTGGATAATGGGACTCCAAGAAAGACCTTTGATTGTGGAAACAGAAATTGCCCAGATTCTATGAATCATCAACCAAAAAATTGAGAACCGAAGGGATAGGATTGGGATTGGGATGGAGGGATATACGAATTGTTCGAATTGTTCGAATTGTTTTAATGTTCAAGTTGACGTATAACGGTTCTTCATTCAACATGAAGGCTGTGAGATTCGGTTGATACTCTCCGCCTCCTGTCCTGAGTTCTCACGTCTTTTCCGCAGCGATCAGCAGGACAAGACCGCTACGTCAATTGCAACTTTGCCCTCAATGCGTTCGGCATCTGCCGACAACCAACCCCGAGGCGAAGGAATCTACTATCTTGCGATTAGATCTTGCCCCTAAGAATATGATTGCTAAATTCCATTTGTTCTGATCCTTCCCTCGGCTACAATATCTATAGTGATGACACGGCCTTACGCGAGGGTCAAAGAGCAAAGGGAGTGGAGAAGAGAGAATTATTCCTGATAGCCATCTGGCAGATGTCATGTTATTTGCCCTTCGGCAGATTGCATCTTGAGGCTTAGCTGAATAATTTGCAATAACTACTCGTCCTACAAGTAGCGCTTGTAGCCCATTTTGCGATGATGTCGCGATCGTTCTCACATAGCTCACTCGTTTATGCGGTCATGGACATGCACACGATATAGGGAAGCAAAAACGAGTAGACATGTCAATAGTTCTTTGTGAATAAACACGACGACCGAACAGGAATTGCCTGGTGCTACAATGAAGAGAAAACTGTTAACTTTTCCTTCTAAGAAGATGATTGATATTCTCTATCTATTCAAGTTACGCTACAAAATGTTCTTTATATCAGTGATTCTTTTTCCATCAGTATCTGATCAGATCAATCTTCTTTCCGTTGATTATAATATCACACCGCTCTTGCACAAAGGCGTATTAAATCGCTGGGAAACTTATCACGGCTTCCAACCATGAAATTGGCTTGAAGAGTGCACTAGAGGGAGTCCCAAGCTTTTTTTGCAAACTTCGTCCCAACCGGCACCCTTGGATGAATGAATGTGTCATTACAGTCTGCACTGGGGCTGATATTTCGTCTGCGAAGCATGCGATCCCTTCGTATTGGCTTAGTTCGCTCTGGAGTTCTGACTTCATTTCTCCGGTTTCAATGCTAGTCAGGAGCTAAAAGTACCTGTCCGAGAAATACGAGCTTCCCTGGTGCGCTGTGAATCCATCACTCCCGTGCAGAAGGAAAAACAATGAGACGGGAGAGGTGAAGATGTCCCTGAAATTTCCTCCACCGCATCCTTTCCTTTGCTGTTTGGTGGCCCCCCCCGAATTTCCCGTGTCATTTATTCGTTTCTATTGCACTGCTGCAATAGGGGACCCTCCAAACCAATTCTGGTGCTCATCCTAGAATTCTATCCAAACTGTGATTTTGCATCTTGAAAGTTGAAGAACCTGTGGAGACAGGCGACGAAAACATGGTTTGGTCACTCCCGCTTCTCTTGTCGTTTTGCATAGCATCAGGTTCCGGTGCTCTGGCTCAAGAAAGGAACCTCTTGCCCCGGCAAATAGACGTCGATCCGCGTCTCACTTGCAAGACTTGCACAGAATGTTTTGGATCTGGATATGTCATCTGCAGCTCAATCGGGTGTTTCAATCCGGAGAGGGGACAACAGTGTTGTGCAGACGCAGGTCAGTAAAATGGCAAGGGGCATGATGGGGAGCGCCGGAGCATTCAAACTAAATATCGGTCCTGACAATTCATGATAAAGTAATTTGCGTGGCAAAGGACAATAGTTGCTGCGATGATTTTGTAAGTTCCCATCTCTGCGATGCGTTCTCGCATACCCACATCCATATAAAAATGAATGTATGAGACATCACCTTTTCATCTATTAACCCATCAACTCATAGGGCGGACCAGGCGTAACGGGCACTGCCGACGGTACACCGCTTCCTACAACCCTCTACACCCCATCCCACACCCCTACGGGCACGCCATTTAGCTTTGAGTGCCACCGCGGTGAATCCGGCGAGAAATGCTGTGCGAAAAGCCGAGGGTTGATCTACTGTCCGGCGTCAGGCGAATTTCCCAACATTAGGTGCTATCATCCTACCGCGGAAATCTGCTGTTCTGATGGGACCGTCTGCTCCGGCGAGGGCTGTTGTGATTTAGTTGTACGTGATCGCTTGGTTCGTACTTTTGTCTGTTTCGTTATTGACCTTAGTATCCTGCGCAGAATGCTTCACCAATCACGCCCACTGCAACCATCCCCGGAACGGGTGGTGTTGCTGTGACAGAGACGAAGGTGACCCAGACGACCCAGGGGACAAGCGCAAGTATCCCTGCAAGCACACCCACGACCAGTAATGTTGCGGCCATGAATAATGTCGTTGAGGGTATGGCGGCTGCTGCCATTGGGATATTAGGGCTTGTAACCTGGCTTTAATTTCTCGGAAAATCAGTGGCATGATCTGATTTGCAGAGTTGAACTACTTGAACGGATTTACAGTAAAAATATAGAAAAAAATATATCCGTTTTGATATCCGGCGAATCACTGGCTCAGCCGAAACTAGATTTGTAAATTCTAGACCTGAAAAAATCATATACCATCAACATAGGCAATCATAAAAAAGCAACCATGAGCTTCACTTATCAAGCTCGTTTCCAGGTGAAACCATGGAACCTGCTACATGTAAGAACTTTGTCCCACCATCTGCGTCCGCTCATCGTCTTCTGGATCCCCGAGCTCATCATTTTGAGCAGTTGCCTCATCACCAACGATTGGCTCATTTTCAACAATTGCCTCATCATCGCTTTCCTTCTGCCCCTCTCCCTCCAAACTAATGCCCTTCTTTGTAATTTTTACAACCTTCCTGCCTACACTCTTAACCCACTCCTTTGTTCCCATGGCTATACTTTCGCCCTCCACCGCCACAAGGGCCCCGACAATCCTGCCAGTCGAAGAGGCTTCTAGAAATGTTCGCATCCGCCTTGACCCTGTCCGGCCCATAGCACACAGAACTGTAAGTGCAATGATCGTCGCGAGGGTGACGGTCAGTATAATAAACGCGGGCACCGCGAAAGGGATTTTGTAGCGGATGTATTTCTTAAAAGGTGTAACGGGCACTATTTGTTCCGCTGGGTCTGCTATGGCCGTCTCACGCTTCTTATATCTAACATTCGCATCTTGCGGCTTTCCCCTCTGCCGTTGCTGATGTGCTGTTGCAGAGAAACTGGTCATGCCCCAACCCTTTGTGCCCATGACCGCGTTGGCTGCCGAGTCTGTCCACACCAAATCGAGGATTCTAGCGACACCCTTTGGCGTTTTAGATAGGCTTTGCCATTTGGCAAATAGAGCTAAGCTTGTAAAACCCGAATAGTCCACATATCCGCGATTCCCGCCGGGGCGAGTGATTGTGAGCGCGGTGAGCATAGCCTGAGTGTAGAATTCAGTGCCGGGAAGGTTCTGCGCAGCGTCTGACACGCCTCTGCTGCCTTCTAGGAGGATTGTGTAATCGTCCATGTAACCTGGGAGAAAAAGGTGTTCGTGGGACGTGGTGGAAATATTGGAGGGAAATTTAATATCCCCCGTCGGCTTTGAAGGGCCGAGGATCCCCCACAGTGGTTTCCCATTTGAAATGGGAATTTCTTTGAGGTCCTCCACAGCCCAAAGGGGTTTGGATTCCTGGTCTGCATAGATTTTGGGCTTTGTGGAGTTTACTTCTAGCGCTTCGAAGGTTGTGCCGTTGAAATGGAAGGTGACTTCTTTGACTAAGGCTTTCACAGAAGAAACGCAGCTGTAGACCGGTAGTGACCACCGTGAGCCTGGGTTTGCGATGAGAGAGGAACCGCCCTTGTCAATTCGATTTGCAGCGCCGTAAAGGAGACTGCAACCTACGAGAGTGGTGTTGATATTTGCCGGGCTGTCGAATGTAGATCCCGCACAAAGATTTGCTGCAAACGGTTATCAGCTTCAGATAGCACTCTATATTCGATGGTTACCAAAAGGAGAAACTTACTGATAAAAGAAAAGTTTCTCATACTGATATCAAACGGATTCTCACTCCATTTAGTGCCGTTCATGCCCGATTTGCCCGTTAGATTAAGGTATTCTCCGAACTCCATACTCGAGCGCAAAACGTCATACCCAACACGGAATGTGGTATTTTTAGAAAATGACGGCAGTGGAAAAGTGTCTCCTTCGGACACGTCCAGACGCTTGATATTGCGCATATCGGGGTCTGTAACATTGTAGAACACCATTGTCAAGAAATTATTGAACCACCCCGCACTCATTGCCCGATCCTTCAGGTTGAGATCGACCTGCCCGTTCGAACTTATTCGCTCAAGGCTTGGAGCAGCGTAATCACGGAGTCCAGAGAAACCACCATGGTCAACAATTTTGAGATCCTCCACATATTGGTCGCTAGTCGACATGTCGCGAGGCAGTGCGAAGTCCAGCGTAAAATTCAAATCCACGCATTGCGTTTCCGGCTCGATGAACAAGATATCCTCGTTCCATCTGCTGCCGAACTCGTAACGATGTTGAGGCACTGTGTGGGCCCGGAAACCTAGGCCCCCAGTCTTCATGTCGACAACAAGACCTTCAACGGGCAAGATTTTATCTTCTAGTAACAGAGTAGCCAACTGACGATAGGCGGGCTTCACGAAAATGCCTTTGCTTGGGTCATCTGCATTGTTTATGTAGGTTCTCCACTGGATGTCGAAGATGCTTGACACAGACGGTGAAAACTTGGTGGCGCCATCTCTAAAAGGAGTGATGAAGCTTTCGGGGAGGGCGGTTTGTATGTTCGACGTACAGTTTTCCAAGAGGCCGATTTTCTCACATTTTCTCTCGACAGTAGAGCCCGGACATGTATACGTCGTGCCGCAGTACCTGGAGAAAAACACATCAGGGCGTGGTGGTGTCCCGTATCCAAACGCTGAGGTGTCCTTAATATATCGAAATGGGGTATTCTCCTTGTCACCCGAAGGCTCGATAGACTCATACAGACCCAAGGGCGTGACAATAGATGTGATCGCGACCAGCGCTATAGCCACGGTTAAAAACCAGGACACAAAATTGACCCGCCTTCTAACACCAGTGGTGGCCACAGTATCTACACTGAGAAGCGTTGGCCATGGTGTTGATTGAAGAAAACGGCCGAGAACAGACCTGAACAAGCATCAGTCTTGCCATGGCTTCAGAAAAACATGATTGGGGTTCCATACCATGTTACTAGGGTGTGGGTGTCTGAAATGAAGGCAATGAGAATAGCTGGTATAGCCAAGGGGAAAAAGACCTGCACTACATGTTCTGTATCAGCATTGATTCACACTGGCGATTGGCAAAATAAAATAACAAAGTCCTCAAACGTGCACTGACAGACAAAGATGCCCGCTGCGATGAAGCCGGAAACTTCACCAACCGAGATATCCACCATGGTCGAGCAGCTGAAATTCTCAAAGCTTCCTTCCTGACTTTACGTCGTTTATGACACCTACCCACGTATATCGAGGCCAGCTCCAACAGGCTGTCCGGAAGTCAAGAGACATTTTCCTCATGTTAACAGAGCCGCTGGACCAAAATAAATAAATAAATAAATAAAAAAGCCTTCATTATCAGCTGTACCACCTGGGGCATTTGGCAGTCAGTAGTCTGCGCTAGGGGACGGATACGAGATCTCCATAATGCCAGCAAGGATTAAACACGAACTCCAGCCCCTACCCCAAGTGGCACGATTGGACTCCGGAGGAAAATGAGCAGAAAAAAAAAAAAGAAAAAAAAAAGGAAATCACGTTAAGAATAGAATAGGCCTGGTTTGAGATTGACAATGCGACAGGACGATTCTTCCGGAAGCTAGAATCATGTCAGGTACAGTCCTCACAGAGGAGCGTACATGTTCAAAATGAGCTGGAAGAAAAGAAGCAAAAATAAAAATAAGTAAATAAAACGAAATGAAAATCTCAATTGAATCGAACCAACAAAATCTCGTATATCCAAGAAGTATTCAGAACATATCTTTTCTTTGAAGACATAGAATGATGAATAACGCAAATCAGTAAATGAGGACCAAACTAAAACAAGGAGATGTGAAGTTCAACCACCAGCCAAATATCCTCCTAACCCCTCTCACACTCTACCCTGCAATTTCCCCAAACTCCCTCAAATAAGCTGCTCATTCAGGTGAATCTTCCCCTGAGGTGTTCTCTCAAATCGCATCGCAAACAAGGCCCGGACGCATTGTCCAGCCCGCAACATATAATACTTCATCAAGCTCGCCCACCTCCCCGTTCTTCCCTTCGAACTCCTTACCCGCAACAGATAATACAACACGACCGCCGCAAATACATTAAAGCCAATATATGCCCACCCAAGCCCAAAATTGCGCCAGCGCTGTGTCCAAAATATCTCAACAGTCGAGAGGAACTGGTCTGCATTCCGGATCGGGCAGTACCTACATGCCTCTAATGCACTGGGGTTTTCAAGACGGCCCGGTGCGCCCGCCTCAAGATATCTCTCGAGATATTCTCCGCAAGTGGAGCCGCTTGGGGGGTTGAAGATTGCGAATTCGTTTTCCGCACAGTGCACAACGCGGCCGTGCAGGCCTGTGGCGGCCATGCCCCCGACGGAGTAGGTCAATGGGGACACGCGCCACATGAAGATCCAAAAGCCTGGAAGTGCGCTGGGAGGCTGCATAACGCCATTGAACACGAGCGCTAAACTGAAGAGCGTTGTTGCCATGTGTCCGGCAGTTTCTGCATCAGGGAGGCCGGCAATTACCATATGGGCAAAGGTCGACGCGAAGATGAAAAATTGCACGCAGTAGATTAGGAATATGCCTTGCTGTTCTGATGTCTGGTTCTTGCCGAAAACTGGGTAGTAGAATGAGGCCCAGACAACTATTCCGAGGAGGATTTGATAGGGAATTTCCACGATGATGTTTGCAAGGAGGAAGGCTTTCCAGCTGTACGCACGCGATGGTCTTTCACGTACTTCAAATAGGGACCGCTGGGTAACAAACCTTGGCATTATCTAGATGATCGTTAAAATTTTACCCAAATATTTGCAAGGATATACGATATAGTATTAGCAAATACCTACCTGCTGGACGAGACTGGTAAATATTGTAGTCAACATGAATATCGAGAAGAGCGTATTTTGAAGACCCGAGGAAGACGAATTTTGTTTATAGAACGAGAAACCGCTGTGGCAAGAGATCAACATATGGAACGAACCAATTACTCAAGACAGTCTTGAAAAGTATCACTTACATGAAGACAGCAGACATAAAACCCAACAAAAACTTCCCCCAAATGTATGTCGGTGTCCTCCAATATTGCTGGAAAACCCGGCGAGTAACATAGTAGATTTGCCAAGTCATGGGCACGGCAAATTCGGTTTTCGAGGATTGTTGTTTTGGTTCGGAACCAGGCTCTTCCTCCTCTGTCTTCGCTGCATGTATGCGATCCAACTCTTCCTGAACTTCCGTGGCCTGAGGACTAGCATTCCATATTTCTGGCCAATCCTGTGTTGATTTGCCGCTAGGTCCCGCTCCAACAACATTCAGCATGTATTCCGCTGGGTTTTCATCGGGGCCACAGGGTTCAGCACCATGATCTGAAAAGTACTTGAGCAGGGTCTCGCAATTTTCTCCAATATCTCCAAAATAGACTGTCCTCCCGCCCTTCGCCAAGAATAACAGTCGATCAAACTCTTGGAACAATATTGCAGACGGCTGGTGGATGGTGGAGAGCACGGCCTGGCCATTATTGGCGAGTTTCCGGAGGAAAGTAACAATGGCCCATGAGCTTTGCGAATCGAGACCAGAAGTAGGCTCGTCAAGAAAAAGCAGAAGTTGTGGTTTCGCAGCTAATTCCACGCCAATGGTGAGGAGCTTGCGCTGCTCTACATTGAGACCCTCGCCAGGGCTCCCGACAACAGCTTCGGCAAAATCTTCCATATTCAGCATCTTGATAACGCCCTCAACAAAAGCGTACTTTTCTGCCTTTGAGACAGTCATTGGCTGTCTCAACATTGCAGAGAAGCGAAGCGCCTCGCGAACTGTAGTGGTCTCAAGGTGAAGGTCCTGTTGTTGACAGTAGCCTGTTTTACGCTGGAACGAAGGGTCAAGTGGTTTTCCATTAACGAACATATCCCCGGTAATAACCCCCACAGAAATGCGCTGGGCAAGAGCATCAAGCAGTGTTGTTTTACCTGCACCGGATACACCCATCAATGCAGTCAGAGTGCCCGGGCGGACCCATCCAGAGACGTGATCAAGTAGCCTCCTCGGCTCTCCTTTAATTGTGATGTCATATACCACATTTCGCCACGTAAAAATTTCTGTCTGAGGAGGGAGAATGTCGGTTTTATCTTCTCCGTTGGACGTATCCTGAGGAGCAGCAACATCAACATCACCCGGGCGCGCTATTTCGCCATTTTCCTCATCCTTCTGATCTAACATGTGCTTGGGAACATTCCCACGTCGGAACACCAAGAATTCAGCGGAGGAACCCAAGTCTGTGTTCATTTGTGTCGCAAAGAGGTAAAGGACGTAAAAGAAGGCCTGAAAGGCGAATATAAATCCAAGATTCCTCCAGAGGTGTGTATACTTATAGCCATATTGTGATTCAACCCACGCGTCACCGGAGACAGACGTCTCACCGGCTACCGCACCAGCAACTGGACATTGAAAATTATTTCCTTGGCCGTAAGGAGGAACAATATCAGCGCATGGGTACAGCTGATTATGCACTTCATTGACTAGGATAGCCTCGAATGCATATGCTACTGGGTTGATCCAGCTGATCCATTTGAACCATGGGTGCCTGCATTCACAGTTAGATTTTTGTGACACAGCCACTCCGCTGAAATGAGACTGATATCGATAACAATATACCAAAATTATACTTACATATAAGATCGCTGGATAGTGAAACCGGTATATACGACAATTGCTAAGACCATGACTCCCGCGAATGCGAGTGCTTGAGATATAGTTTTCGTTGCAGCGGCTAGAGTTCGGAATATCGCGGACATAGTTAACGTAGTGACAAACGTGAAGAGGAAGAAAATGAAAAAATTTCCAGGTTCTCTCCTCAGGTCACCGAGGAAGTAGATGATTACGTTAAAGACTATGCTTATGACGAATTTTATAGGGATATCAGAGACAACCCCTGCGAGGGCTTCAACCCATGCATAATAGAAAGCGAAGGAAACATGCTTGGAGACGATAGGTCGTTGGGCATCTTGTTGTGATTTTAGTAGCTGTTTAAGTTTTGTGGGAAACGGTGGTAAACTTACAGAGCCTAGAATTTCGTCAGAGAGAGTAATTGCGTCAACAGTAGTAGCAGAGAAACTTACGTGTTAATTTCAGATATAGAAAGCAAGGCATTGAGCAAAATAGCGAAAAAGAGGACTGAACCTTTTGAGAAGAAACTGCTGGTGACTTGCGGTGTATCAAAGAAGAGGGATCCGATAATCAAAGACATTATTAACTGCGCGGCCACTCTAGATATCGTTGATGCCTTGTCGTTCCACAGGCGCTGGTAGGCACGAATGGTACATACTTTCACTTGCATCGCTATCGAGATGGTATATGGAGACTTTGGACGAACGTGCTTTGCTTGAGCCTGCTGACGTGCTTCACGCAATTCTGTCAAGGCTGAGCTTCCCATTGGGTATTTGTTCTCGCTTTCTTCGATCTCAGCCTGCATGTCTTTGAACGCTTGAGATTGACGCCAGTACTCTTCAAACTCCTGCGCGGTCCGGGGAACTTTGGACTCGAACCCTTTCCTGGCTCTACGTTCAGTAGGGTTTGTCACGGACGTGAGAAAATCGCCAGTCGTTTGGCGCGGAGGGCAGTACCATCCCATATCTTCGAAGTACTTCTTCGCAGCGCTAGCAAGCCCGAAGTATATTTGACGCCCTTCATAGATAACGATGGCTTTGTCGAAGATATCGTAGATTGCCTGGCTTGCCTGGTAAATGGCAACTGCATAAGTGCCTCCCATAACATCAGCTCCGACCCGCAAGGCTTGGGTGAACTCAAGGGCTGTGGCAGAATCTAATCCTCTGGTTGAATTGTCCCAGCAGGCTACCGGTGCACCAGACAACGTAAGTTCCGCAATGCTGACACGTTTTCGTTCACCACCACTAACACCTCGCACATAATCATCACCAACCTTGGTGTTGACTGTGTGACTCAAGCCAAATATAGCCATGACAACTTTCGTTATATGACGCGCAAACATTTTCCTTGTCATTCCCATGACCCTAGCAGCTGGTGTCCGGCAAGCAATAGCAAACTCCAACGTTTGGCCGACCGTGAGATGAGGAAAGTGATTTTCATCCTCCGCACTGTAAACAGCCTCCCCTCGGAACTCTTTTTTGAAGGTTTCTTGTGGAATTCCGTTGTAATGGATTGCTGTGTCTTTTCCCAGCACAAGATTATGTGTTTCTCCGCAAATAGACTTCAAAAACGTACTGCACCCACTCCCAGGTCTACCTAAGACGACGAGCATTTCCCCTTCTCTGATGTTCCCATTGAAATCCTTTAATATTCGCTTGTGATTTTTCTGGCCGATGCCGAAGGTTTCACGAAAGCGGAATGGGGCCATGAGAGGGGCAGAAACAGTGCTCTGCAATTGCAAAGCAGAACCGGAACCGTACACGCTAAGGCTCCTGAAAGTAATGCCCGTACGACGTCTCTTTATACCCTCTTCCTCCATTAATCTCATCAGCTTGCGAGCCCATTTGAAGAAATCAAATTGTGGATTGGAAGGGTTTAAGACAGCGTCCCCCAGTCGAAGGCTAGCCACAGTGTCTCTTCGCTGCAAGCCGTCCCCTGGTGGATACTGGTTGCCATTGGAAAAGACGGATGCTATTGTTGAGAGTTCTGGCCGTGTATCTCGGGTTAAAGGTCTGGCGAGGTTGAATCTGTTGCTCTTTTCGTTGGAAGTGGATGCATTATCGTCATTAGATACATCACTTCCGTCCGTTTCATATTCCGCATTCTGGGGGTCCCGATCCTCGTGGACCGGAGAGTTTGACGTTTCCCCCGACATTGGGTTTGGGCGAGAACAGTATGTTGCTAGCAACTTGCAGATGAAAGGAGACGAACAGTCAGGCAGTGGAAACGGTAGGACGCCAGATTGAGATGCTGATATCAATCACTGGAGTTAAAATTCAAAACCTTCTCGAGATGGCCTCGAAATGGACAGGAGGTCAGAGTTTTGTATCTCTGCAAATTAGCTTTTGCGATATCCGAAGAGGCGGGCTACCGCGGATTGAATCCATCATGATTCTTCGCATACTCTCCTATCGTAAAACTGAACCGAATACGTCGAAGGAGGAGCCGTGGGTGATGTATGATGTCACCATAGGGCCCACGTACTGAAAGAGGGTCTGAGGGAACTCCCGCGCCTTCCGAAGCATGGCTAGTGCCGGTGGCTAGTGTTCCAGTCCCACTGTCCCAATGCAAAGGGCATGCCGGAGCGAGGCCTTAGGCTAGCCAATGCAGCTTGGTGAAATTCTTCAAGGTCAATGGCTGCATTGCCAGTGTATCGCTTCAATTACTCCACCGCAAAAGTAATATCAAGGCTGCAGACTAGGGAACCGCCGTTTTGTGGGACCCTTTTTGGCTCAATTGACAATGAGTACAGTAACAATCCAAACTGCATCAAAGTTACTAGCATTAATCATAGCACCTTCGTGTGCATAAGGGAACCGGTGGCAAGTAGGGAGGCGCGGAGCAAAAGTCCTTCCAAGCACATGCTAGCAAGTTTATATGGCAAACCTATTACATACCTGAAAAGGTTTCGCATTCGGATCCTTAAAGCTAGGCTGCCAAACTCGGGGCGTCAAAGCCTCCACCCGACCTTGGAGATTTTCCACCAACGAGAATCAAATGTGGTTCAAAATTTTTTCACTTCCAAGGTTATACCGAGGTCCTGGGTAAGGGTCACGTGGTGTACTTGGAAATCTACTAACACAAAGTCTGCCGTCATTCTAGTAGTTTGCAAATAGGGATCGTCAAGGCATTGTTCTCACTCTGGAATTCGACAACACATCCGAAATGGCCGTCGAGATAAGCAAGTTGGCCAAGGAGGACATCCCTTGCTCTGTGGAGATTGTCCAAAAAGCGTTTGAGGACGACCCGTACTTCCTCTGGGTTTTTGATGCCCAAAAGGTATGTGCCGTATCAGCGCATACACAGTTTCGCGCAACGTGGCTCAACAGTGGCTACTAATATAAGAGCTTCCTTCTACCGGCTGCGTAAGCGCTGGCTCATTGTTTTTACAAGTCATGCCCTCTACAAGAAGATGATGGTAATCCATTTCCAAATTAGTATTTTGTTTCGTACTAACTTCTCATGCAACGACTTACGGTCGGTCGGGGAGATATCTCTTGACCGTTGCTGAGTTGATCAATTTCATTCCCTTCAATAAACAGTTCTCGAAGGAAAGAAACGCAGCTTCCATCACAGCTCGCTGTTTATGGGGTATCAACAATGGTCTGTTCTACGTTGCCAAGGAAGTTCAATCAACGAACGGTGATGGAGCAACGTCCGTCGGACCGCCCAAGAAAAATGCATCTCGCATCGTAGGCGTTGCCATGTGGCTTCCTCCTCATCCGCTGTCTGAACCAGAAAGCTGGTACTCGTACTTCCAATCCTGGATCTTAACTTTTCGCCAGGTAGCAAATAATATCCTTTTCCGTGGCCATGGTGGTCTCAACGTCAAACGCTACTGGATCTGGAAGGATGCTCAAAATGCTGTCCAAAGCGAAATCTGGAATGATTCCCGAGGCTATTACTTTTGCAATGTGATTGCGGTTGCGGACGATGCGCGTGGAAAGGGTATTGGAAAGAAACTGGTCGAGATTGTCACGGACAAGGCTGATCAGGAAGGAATAAAGTGTTATTTGGAAAGCTCCAAGAAAGTACCGAATTTAGAAATTTATGGCCGTATGGGGTTCAAATTTGCGAAGGAAATAGAGTGTCATGATGGGGAGGATGTTTGCAAGGTGAGCGGTTTTCTCGGCCTTCGCTATGAACGAACCTCCTGATCAGTCTTCAATTTTCGTACACTCCCTTCGATATCATTTAAATATTTCCAACATCCCCTTTGAGTCTAAAATTTACTTGCTATTCCAACGCAAAACACATGATAAAATGGTTGGTTACTGGCTATCCTGTTAACATTTACTAACATTACTCCAGCTTTATTGTATGACTCGCGAGCCAAAATAAACAAGCAAAGCAACGCCGTTTAAAGGTTAGACAGAATTTAGAATGTGTACAAAGGAGCAATATATCTTGTGCAAGGTTTTTCTTGAGTGCGAAGAGTCACTTCCTTGTTGAAAGAGGCTTAGGTGCTATTGAGTCGTTCTGTATCAAAAGAGCTCAATCACCACCAGCGCCATGCTGGTAGCCGAGGGGAATCCAGACCCCCAACATATGTATGAGAGCTGTTAAACCAAACCCTACAACTTCAACAATGATATCGAAAATATGAGTAAATGAAAATGCTCTTGCGACGATGAATTCGAGTTTCTTAAACACGAACTGTTTGAGACCCTGGGGCTTGATGAGCTTAAGGTGGGGCATGCAATTCGCGCGACACTCTGTGACTCGGTTCTCCATATCTGAAACGTCCGAGGTGAATCTTAGCGATACGCGACAAGCCTAATTGCTGTCTCAATGAGTTCTCCTATTGGATTGTAAATCCTTTTTGCAAAGACATCTTTCTTGATTTCAGCCTTTGTGACTCTGAGCGTTTGGGAGGCGCAGAGTTTGGTAATTATTACGTCAACGATTAACAGAGCTGATCAGGCGTTGAAAGCTGCTCCCTTTTCCTACCACAAAGTATATTTGTTCAATTCAAATGGGCTGAGAGCTGATATACATTCCATCAGTATCTTCAGAAATGAGCAACAATCTCCATACGTTTATAGATTCAAACTCTGAATGGCATGAGTGCTCCATCCAGAGATCAAATTCCATTCAAACAGGAGTATTCTCAAACATGAACCAGCCGCAGACTTTGCATAACTCCTTGTTTTACTCCTTCAACGTCTCCGATAACTGGCTTCTCTCCTCAGTTGATCCCTAACGGTGGCTGTATCCAAGGTTCCCCGCAAGGGGGCATTTTGTCATGTCTTGCAGCACCATCCCAGAGCTGGTCTAGACAATATTTTCTCCATCACCTGTTGGGATACCTAAATATTTTGTCTTTCCAATGTTTGGAGTTTGCTCCTCTACTCTTTTCTCTTCGATTCGGACGACTTTGGAGAAACAGAGGAACAACAGCAAACTTTCCATATTCCCGGGAACAAGGCCAATCGGATACGAAAGCAGCAGAAAGAAAAGACTATATGACGCCGAATCCTCACTCTGCATCCGTCAGCAATTGCATCTGAAGTCGATTGCTCTTCTAACCTTCTTGTTCAAAGGATTGAGTTCTCAGCGGAACTAGAACTTTACTTTGGACGTTTACCACCAATTGTGTTCTATAAACTTCGATTGAAAACTTTTCCGTTCACCTCCCAGGATTTGTTTTTTCATCAGGTCGCAGTATATTTAGGCAGCTGGTCTGTTTACCTCGATTTCAAGCCGTGTCGTCATTATCGGGTCAAAGTGACCGTCATACTATCTGCTGTTTGTGGCTTGCTGTCTGCCTTTAACCACATATATTCTCTCGGCTGGTTTAAGGGGTAAGTGTCAACAATTGTCAGAACGATGCCTTCTGTAATTCAACACGCAAAAACCGGTTCGATTGGGTCTACTACCGGCCAAGGAAATACTCTCGGGAAACTACCATCTTCCAATGTGAGATCCAGAGCCAATGGCTGCACTAAATCTTCTCGGGCAAACGATGTTGCCGAAAAGGGGCTACAGAATGATGTTGAAAGCTTTTTTGAGTACCAAAAAGCCAGAGCAAAACATAGAAACTCAGACAGACGGCATCTCGGTGCATGCAACCCGGAATTAAATTCGCCTAACGTCGAGAGCAAGAGGGAAATTGTTACAAAGCGCCAAGAGGAAGTTGAATCCGAGACGGACAGCGAAGAAAGCCAGGATGATGAGGACGATTGGGATAATTATGGTGATGACACCAGTGAGGATGAGGGCAAGGAAGAGGAGGAAAAGCAGCCCAAGCCAGCTACATCCAGTGGCGGAATACTGCTTGGTGGAGGCAGCCCCACCCACACTGTAGGACCAGAAGCCAGTTCACGAGCAACCCTGGGCTCTGAAGCCATTATCCCACTTCCCTCGAAAGGTGGTTTTGCTAGGAATCCTGCGCACCTAGCAGTTTTAATAACAGGGATAGTAGGTAAGTAAATTTAAGAATTCTGCCCGTGAGAGTTTAACATGTTTCCATTTAACATGTGCTTGCAACTAGTTGCCGCAGTCATTATTATATTCTTTGCGACCTGTATGATAATAAGGTCTAAAAGACGCCAGAAACCTGGAGGGCTTTATAATCGATATCAAGGCCTGCGTCAAAATCTCGGGTTTGCCTCGCAGGACACCCTTGTCAATGGGGACTATAAAACGCTTCATATGGAAAAAAATATCATGAATACGGACGGAATACCAGACTGGGATCCAGCATCAGGATTTGCAAAGCCATCTGAACCGCCTCTCAAATCGAAACTACGCAACTCCCAAGAAAAGCACTCCTCTATACTTCGGAAAGTCCTCACTGGCAAAAAGTCAAGCATCCCCCACATCAATGCCAGACCTAAATCTCTTGTGTTACAAGTGCGCAATTCCGCATTTGGACTCCCCAAAATAGTGCCAGCCTACGAGGAAATACAGCCTCTCACCAAGGCTCACACTGTCGATTCTAACAGGTCTTCCCTGCTTGAACAGGGCCATGAAAATGGGAACACCCAGAATATTCTACCTCCGGTCTTCACATCCAAATTTTCGTGGACAAATACACCGTCAACAAACACGTACACAAATTCAGCTATGCCTACACCAAAGCATTTACACCCTGCACCCAGAGCCGATGACAACGATGCAGCAACGGTATTCACAGAAGATACGGAACCTCCACGCTTCAGAACCACTACGAGTTGGGTGGTGCAACAACAGGTCAAGAACCAGCACCAAACCCATTCGAACCCTGATATTCCCAAGCCACCACCTAGCGATATAGATTCCTCCATTTCGGAGGACTCACGGGTCCCAGATGGGGCTTTACCAGGGCTTGCAATATGAAACAACATTCATGAACCTCACCTTCCAGAATATAACTTCGGTTTGGGGCTAAGTGGTTCTGATATTTTTTTTTTTTTTGGATATTGCTCGAGGTTTCTGCAATTTATGTTTGTATCAATCACTATGCCAAGAACGTCAAATATTAACTATTTAAAATTGGGAACGATGAACAAAAATAGCAGATTGAGTCAATGCTTTAAGTATGTCCAAGTTCTATTTCCAACCCCACATACTACACATTTTCGCGATGCCTTCCTCTCCCGCTTTGTGTCTCATCCATTCGATTTCGCGTGAATTCGGTTGTTGTGGGACAAGCTGAAGCCCCCGGGAAACTATTCAAAACGTCTTGCTGTTGCATTTTTTTTTCCTTCGGTCTGTTCCGCATTTCTGATGTCTTTCATTTACTTTTCTTTTTTTTTTTTTTCCAACGGCTCTTTCCCGCGCATAATACGGGAATTGAGTACAATTATGTGACATGATTGTCTACTTTATATATAACCGTGCTGGGACAGGGAAATATAGGTTTCCGTTTCCTTGTTGCTTGTATCTCTCAACTCCTTTCCGCTGTCACACTCAAGTTATTATATTGCATACCTGATGGACTTTGTGAAAAAGAATAAGGAGTGCAACGGTCTCAGAGCAGCTCAAAGGACACCTCCTCTCTGCGGTAAATTAAAGAACAGACCTGAATTGAATGAGCGCTCTTGATCTATTGCAATATTTCCGCCGGGCGTAGACCCATGATAGTGTTTTGCTCTGATATATGCATATTTGCGTCTGTGCAGCCGAGCCATGAAGTGTTCTCATGAGGATTTGCATCTCTTCTGACACCATCAGCTTATATTTATACACAGAGATAAATCTGACAGCTCATACTCGCCGTCCGTGCTCAGGGGATTTATGCCAAGTTTCAGTGCCGCTTTTCCAGGCTCTTGAGTTGAGTAGCTAACAATAGCTACTCCCGCATGCAAAACTTACATTATTATTCCTCAGCTCCCAACCCCAACTTAAAATACAAATAAAAAACTTCCTCCAACAAGACGCCGATGATATCTCTCTGCAAGGAGGAAACTGCCATACCAAGGGAACAATAGAAGGTATTTATTATGACTGATGTTTATTGTATAATCATTCCGGTTGTTGCTCATCCTTCCTAAATAAGTTATTTAGTTCATATTTGTGAAGGAATGGGAATGCAGAATCATATTGAGGTTCCAAAGCAGGAGAAACAGGGTTGCCTCATCAACAATTTCTTTCTAGTTGCAATGATACCCAGCCCACATTATTTAAAATATATAAATGGCTGATATCTTTATTTCCACCTCAAACGTAGCTATCGCAAATCAATCCAAGATACCAATAATGGGATGAGTGGAAGCGGAGATAAAAAGCCATCAAACACCTTTCTTTTTTCACCATTCTTTTATTGGTTTCATTCTATCCATCTCACTGTGCTTATCGACAGTGAAAGCCACACAAAGGTTATATCCGAGAGAAATATATATATTATTGGAACCACTCCTTTCTGAGGCTTTATGGCCCCCAATTATATGGCGTGCACTATTCGGGCTGGCCAGCATCAAAGATATTCCAACACTAATAATTCCATAAAAACTTTACCATAGTTAAGGTTAAAGTTAGGTTTCCATACTGTGATGTCAGCTAGATAACAGCAAGCATGGTAATCTTGAAGAGAGCTAGGCGCCCCGTATTTCACAAGACACTAACGCACTCAATTGGTGTTAAGATTCCCGTTGTCAAAAAGGTAAGACGTCAGAGGAGTGTCCAATCAAGTCGGATTCAATTTTATCAATACTCCACGAGGTACTAAAAAGGAATCACACAGTGCATCTAGATGCATAGTGATATCGGACCGAGAATTGAGGCGTCTCGTGTAGAGTATTTTGCCAGTTCAATTTGGATAACATGGATCCAGCTGACATTGACTAGAGTTCCCATCAGTCGGGTCGTGGTAGGTTTTCCCAATATGAGCTAGGCTGGCCATTTTGGCGTGTCTTTGACAGAAGTTTCAAGTCGTAAAGAATAGTGGTATTGGGATCATAGCCTGTTAGAGCATATTAGTCAGTATACTGGGCGAGGAGAAATGTGTTCCAACTATTTTCATTTGAAAGCGGATTCGGTAGCTTCCCTGCCGTTGATCAGGATTCCGGCCGCGCAACTGGATATCAGGGTTTTTAGGCGACAAGAATTGGTTCCAATTAAATGCCAGCCATGAGCCGAGCAAACATGGTTGGGATGTTTGCAGGGAATGGAAATCACGAGTCGGGGAGGGGCAGCAAGGGCGATAGAGTATATGAGATTGTTTGATCATTGGCATCATCCAACGCCTGAAGGCAAATTCAGTGCGAATACCAACGTGCTTTTGACATCTTAAAGACGGGTTATACCACCAAAATGGCTATTGCCAGTAAATAGGAATGAATGAAGCCAAATCCAAGTATGTCTTATTATGCTGGTCCCCATCACTTTTCATTCGTTGACACATGAAGCTTGAGCCCTGAATTTCGGCGATCCAGTGTAAATCACTCAAGACGAGAAACCCAAGGAACTCACTGACCGATTCCCCGCCATCATTTCCCTTGATAACGCCCCTAGAAACACAAATATAAAAGAAATTTAAATTCCAGGGAATGATCACAGCAGGACTTTGCAGTCCGTGGTAACGCCCCACAATGTATACCCGATAATGAAATAGAAAAATAGTTCGTGAACGATTACAAGGAGACCCCTGCTTAGAAACCAATATTAACCCATGCACCGTGAGTATTGATAAGTCATGGGTTAAATAACTTGAAAATTTGGTATGATATAACCGAGGAACGTTCCTCAATTGTATCAAGCGGCTAAGAGAAAAAATATATATAAAAAAGAAAAGTAGAGAGATAAAGGGAAGACAGATAAGAAGTTGGATAAGTTCATGATTCGCGAAAGTCTGCCATACCTGGATAATCGATTTTGGAAATTAAAGGCTGTCCTCAGTAGTAGTATTTCCTTAGCCCATATAACAGCGGATGGTAATGAAGTGGACTTGAAAATGGTTTGAATCCTAGAGTTTGCAAAGACGACATTGGCCGACAACCACGATAAATCTTTCGTGGGGGCTCCCATCGCATCGGGTCCCGCTAGAACCATCGGTCGAAATACGGAAGAAATGGTTTCCTGGATCCCGACAGGCGCTGTAGATGTAAAAATTTTTGAAGAAGTTGCACATTGCAGTAGGTTTGATAGGGCTGAGGCGAGCTAAAACTTCACATCCTTTAGTCAATTGAAAGTCTCTCTCAAGTTTTACCAAAGAGAGATTTGGCCCAACCTAAATTTTCAGCGAGCTAAGGACGATTTGATAGAAAGAGCAACGGTAAAAATAAAAAAGAACAGAACAGAACAGAACAGAACAGAACAGAACAGGAAAAGGAAAAGGAATGATATCCCGCAGAAGAGGATGTTTGAGGACATACTTTTCTCGCTTGGTAGGGTCTTATAGATGCATTGAGCGCGAGGGCGCAACTTGGTTACATCTCAAGGTGGTCCCAAAACTCCTTCTAGCAACAAACAAGAACGATAATCTTCACGGGATTAACCAGGATAACGTAATTATATTGCTGAAAGTTTGTTGAAAAAGCAATATGAAGCTTCGAGAGTTTGACAGAGTAAAACTATCTCCCAGTCGATTCAGCAAGGGTTCTGGACGATCGGGAAGGGCTAAGGCTAAGGATTGACAATCCAAGGATATGTCAGGGGAGCCACAAGAGAAAAGTGGCTGTTTATTTATATTCTGGCACGAATAACAAAAAGAAATTATCGGGCAATGGAAACGAGAAAACCTTGTAGGCTCAGGATAGCTTGCATTACTGGTTCTATAGGAGAACTGCAATGTATTCCTGCTATCTAGGACGTTTAAAGACCGCCGGAGATTTCATTGACTCAGACAGTAAATTAAGTTTACCTGAAACCTCGGGGCAGGAATCCAAATATGCAAAGCTTTGCGCGAAGCGTGTTGACGGGGCGTTGCATCAGCAAATGTGAAAGTCAAATGTGCAAAGGCCGAATGAAATTGATAAATATGGCAATCAATGGCACGGTACATGAAGGACTACCGAAGTCGGCTAGGTCAAATGTCCGGACGAACAGCATCAAAAGAAGCCATGCTCTGAAGATGTCAAAACGGATCCGTCGAGTTCCCTAGTTGTTCCAGAAGCTCAAACGTGTATACTGATACCTGGTCAAACTAAGACTGATTGATACAACTCCATAAGGCATGGAGAGCAACGGAAGGGTCCGGGCCTCGAGCCCAGATCAAAGACAGGGATTTCCTTCCTACCAGGAGTTGTGATGTCAAGGTGTCAAACCCTTGGGAGGGATCTACAGCGTGCTGACGATGATAAGCCGAAACAAAAGGCGTTGTTGGCTAACCAAATTTTTCCATGTTGAGACGCCAGGATTTGTATATTTAGCCGTTTGAAGGCTTGGCTATAGTAGCACCTGCATGGTCGGAGCGTGGTCCTTCATTATTTGAGACCTGGCGGAAATGACTCGAATTCGTATTGGAACAAAGGAGAGAAACATACTCCGTACTCAAGTTGACAATCATTAGAAACAAGGAACCCCAAATTTATCACGGAAGAAGAGGGAAACTTGGGATTGACACCATGAGCATCTATCCACATTATGATAATATTTTTCCTTCTGCTTCGAAGCCATTTTAAACATTCGAGACACTAGTCCGTATTAGGAATAGTTACTTATTTTTAGATTCCTGGTAGCGTTTGAGGATCCGCGCTAAGCTCGATTTCGCTAGACTCAGTATTTGTCATCCCCTTGAGGCCCAGCCCCAAAAGAGCAATTTCCAACGTCAAACTTTGAAACATCGTCCTGCCAACGCTAATTGACCTACAATTTTCTATCGCTGTCGTTCATTACCATCATCGTCCTTCATTATTATTGACAGGGCGTATTTAACTAAGTCGTAAAGGCTGTAATCCGGGCGCAATGACCCTTGGATTCTGACCGTCTCTGTTTTCTGCCATTCTGCTCCGTTCCCCCGCTTTTTCGTTTCGACATCTTCGCAAACGCCGATATACCCTACCTCCTTGTCCTGACTAAGGTACGCGTCCGTCCGCGAGTTCGCAGTCCGATCTCCGTACATAATGGGCTTTGGCGACTTTGATTTCATATGCCGCAAGGCATCCATCCCAATATGCTCTTTGGTCGGTCCTCCGTCCACCATGAGAAGCAGCGGCCGGGGCTTTCTAGCCAACTGCTATGCCAGGAATATTGAAGTCGCAAATACAATCATTTTTCAAGGAGCCACCGACGTTGCGCATATTGCTGCTTTGGCAATGACAGTGATCATGGTAATCCATGTCAGGTCTAAATTTACGGCTGTGGGTACGTATGGAGCTTCTCCGGAAATTGACAATGGGATGATCCAGGAGAAGATTGGACTCTAATACGGGTTTTGACTCCTTTTTAGGTCGAAAGGAAATTATCACGTTCTTCTACCTTTACATGGCTTTGACGATGTTTTCGCTTGTCCTTGATTCCGGCGCTGTTCCCCCTGGAAATGTCGTCTTCGCCTACTTTGCCGCCGTGCAAAACGGTTTAACATCCGCCCTCTGTACTTGCTTGCTCATCAATGGGTTTGTGGGATTTCAGCTCTATGAGGATGGGACGACGCTATCAGTCTGGCTTCTTCGACTAGCGTCGCTGGGAATGTTCGTTATTTCGTTCGCCATCTCCCTCCTAACCTTCAAGGGATGGGCTGGTCTGTCACCGACGAGTACCGCCGGACTCTTCGTGGTCTTGTATATTGTGAATGCAATTTGCCTGATCATCTATATAGTGATGCAAGTTATTCTTGTCGTGAATACTTTACATGATCGATGGCCTCTGGGCCACATCGCCTTTGGCACATTCTTTTTCATCATCGGGCAGGTGGTTTTATATGTCTTCAGCGAAACCATTTGTGAAAACGTTCAACACTACCTGGATGGCATTTTCTTTGCAGCTATTTGTAATCTTCTAGCAGTTATGATGGTGTACAAGGTATGCTAATTTGCCGTTTCTTCCCATTTTACCCTCTGTTATTATCGACCTGGTTGCTAACATTCGGATAGTATTGGGATTCTATCACGAAAGAAGATCTTGAATTCTCCGTCGGTGTCAAGCAGAATAACTGGGAGGTTAAAGAACTTCTAGAGGATGAGCGACGGGGTACCGTTTATCATGACACCAACTCTGAATACGCAAGCAGCTTGTATCACCATCGAAACTCTACTTACGGAAGTGGTCCAACAAATTACTAAAGCCATCGAATTGAAAATAAACAGTATATTGTCATATTCTCATTCTATATATGTCTTCACATCGCTTTAGCTCCCTTTCTCTCTTACATCTCCGTTCACATGGCCGTTCTAATTTAATTTTCCTACATGTTTTCTAATTCAACGACCTTTCAATGCTTTGGTGTTTTATTTGGGTTACAGTTGGCTACCGCTTACGTTTCTTTTCGATTTATTTCCCTAAAACCTTCAGGTGGACTAAAGTTGTTTGAACTTATGCATACTTCCCCATTTGAGTCCTTTTTTTTTAAAATCTCATTCCCATGTCCTTTCATATATTAGAGAGGCATGTCATCGATATATTTAATAATGTATTGTTCTCTTTGATATTTATTATTCATGGCTAATAGATATTTATGCAACAACGCGTTCCATTTGCAAAAGCTTCCTTTTTCTTTTCTCTTCTTAACAGTTCGCTCTTGTTGGTTCGCTCCCGTTGCATGCTCATTGAAATGAAATACGTTGCTGAATTCACATTATATACTCTCCAGTCATATTTCTTCACAATTATACAGATACGATGGTGGGGCAATTTCCCACATTCTGCCCATTCAGGTGTTGAGATTTATCGAGTCTTATATATCATGATCAGATTTGGACCACACATAGCACATTTCAGGAGAGATCGAATGGAATCAGGAGAAATCTCGTTTTCCGTTGAGATAAAGTGAAAGAATTAGAGCCTCTTTCCATAAGACATATCACGGCTTTTAAGATCAATACTAATATATTGGGGGGGGAAAAAAATCTCACGGATATAGAAACGTACTGATAGCCCCGTCTTCGTCATCCATCTTGCCTCTCCGTGCAGCATTCAATAGTTTATTCCCTGCTCCTCCTATAAACATATACCATAACGCCCTCTCTAAACAAATTTACTACCAGCATTGCGAGTAATGAATTAATACCCGTCACAAACCCGTTCTAATCAACAAGAACAACATCATCTTCGCTTTCCACGAACTCTTTCTCTCTATCGTAGTCACGGCTCGAATCTCGACCGTTGTCGTTTGGATTACTGTTGCTACCATCACCACTACAAGCAGGAGTAGCATACAAGTACCACCCTCTGTCAACCCATTCAATCAGCAACTCGCAAGCCTGCTGCGCCAGATCATAGAAAGACGGATTTTCCAAGGGGGAAAACATGCTCATGTGTGCTTTTGTTTCATCAGTTGCTTTATCATTTGTAGCTTTGATCCATTTGATCCCCGACATCTCGCTGTATTTCGCCTTGACATCATCTTTGTTTTCACCTTCATCAACATCTGCCGGGAGGTTGCAGAATGTTCGCATCTTTGAGCGTAATATATACCGACTAAGAGACGAGGCCGGGGACGATGTGCTGGTACCGCTATTAGCTGGCGCCGCGACTGCTCCCTTCCCTAAACATGTGTAAAAATCCGCGCAACCAATACCTCGCTCCTGCTGCAGCTTTGCGGTCGCTGATACGCGCCGTCGTAATTCTTCAGGCCGCGCAAGACAACCTACAAACTCTAAATGTGAGGTAGCCCAGCTCCAGCCTTCTAGAAATTTGTCGCGTTGGGAGTATAACGCTGCTGCTCCGCCGGCTGCAACGGCACCTGCAGCTCCCGCATACATAGCATACCGCCCCCAGCGCTGCCAAGATGGAGTGGCGGCTGCATCATCTGTGGAGGAAGCTGTGTTTGAAGTACTCGTAGCAGGGGTAAGGGGGAACGCAGCAGATTTGGTATTTCCGCCTGTTGAAGGAGTGTTTCCAGTCTTATTTTCGCTTGTTTTGGCACCTCCCCAGCCAAATACACCAGCTACCTCCGAAATCGCCCCGTATGCAGCAGTGGCCGTTTTATAATGATTTTCAGCCGTGTATGAGACAACTCCGGGAGCGATACCGAGGAATGGAGTGTCAAATGCAAGTAGTCCTTGGATGTGAGGAAACATGAATGTGTTAGCTTCTACCGGATTGCCCTCTCCCTCTGACGTCTTTGACGATGAAATACTTGACGGGGTGGGCAAGAGCTGTTCCGACGCCAGAAGAAGGAGGGTCTCCGCTGCAACAATTCCACCCATCGAATGGCCAATTAAAAAGACATGTACAGACGGGTCGACGGTGGGAGAAGGTGTTCCATTTGCGACTTCCACGTCGATAACCGTATTTTGGAGCCTGCGCACATTCAACATGTGAGATACCTTTGACCTCTAACAGAAATCATTTAAAGTAAAAACCACTAGGGAACGAACCATTCTCGAAATCTGACCACACATCCGTTCAAATCCCCCTTCGTCTCAAACTTGGGGTAAACCACCGCAGTGACTTCTATATTCGGCAGCGCATGACTAACTAAAGCTCGAAGATGGGCAGGAAAGCTCCCAAACGTATCGTCTCCACCCTAATGATTGCGCGGTTAGTATTACCAAGGCTCCTAGAATCCCTCATGCGCGGCGGCGTCGCGAGGATGGCACACCTTGAAACCGTGGATAAATACCAAAAGAAGGGTCCTCTTCATGTTCCCCGTGAATCTCGGAACATATTCTTCATGGCTCGCAATCTTGAATGAGGCAGAGTTCGGTTATATTGCAAGGGTAGGGTAGCTGTGGTCCCTCTAAGCCTTTCTCGCCGCGGTCAAACCAGCTTTGGAACCTTGGAAACGAGGCAGTTGTCAGCTGATCTTGGGCAGGACGACGATCTATTGCTACTGAAGCATTACGAACAATCATTCTATAATATTTCTTTACTATCCAAGAAGAAAGAATGTCCCAAGATATTTTTCCGGGAAAAAGGGATCGGGGAGACCACTCTTGGAGCCTTGTCTAGGCCTGACATGCTAAAAACGGCCTTGGTGCAGGGGAATAAGGCACAAATATCAATGATGATGAAGTCAAGTGAAACGAAGGATCCTGGTCCACACAACAGATAACCCAACTGGGATGTCAGGCAGGGTCAAAAAACCCTTCCTTATCCTGAAACCATCTATCCTTAGGCGATCGTCTGCTTCAGAAACCGCTCTTGAAACACCTGGTTCTTCTCCCCTGATTCCTCACTGACACCTCCTCGCTCATTCCACCGATCTCTCCTCGCCAGTAATTGACGACAGCGGTAAAGTCGAGACATGCGGCTTCAACAGTCATAATGCTGTTTCAATTCATCCTCCATAAAATCTACACTTCTCGATCTGACTTTGAAACGAAGAAGCCAGTGAGCTGAATAAGTGCGCGTCAGCGTCACCAGTTTCACAGCGGGGCTTTCAAATAGGCAAGGATGTCAAGCTACAATCACCGTATGTCACCGTACACTGCTGGTAAATGGCCCTCCTGATTTTAGTTGTTACCACACGCGGTTGGGGGTAAGATCTTTGTCATTGTAGACATTTATCAAACTTTACACTCTGAGTAGCAGAGGTGTGGTGCACATGGTTTCTTGGGTCTTCTGGCAACAGAAAAACGGACAATTGTGAAACATGTTTCAAGCAAAGAGCAATATGCGGTGTCAGGAATCACACCATGTAGAAGTGTTATAAGGAGAATCCTCTGAAGAATGATCTTCCAACCCTTTTTGTACACTCCAGTTCACGATTCCCAGTAGTCAGGAAGAGTAACCCCCTTTGAGGTTCCGAATGAGGGAAGTAGAATGCTGAAGAGCTTCTTTTCAACTCCGAACCGTCTTAGTAGCCACAATGTATCGCTCTCGCTTTGTTGAAGTCAACCCATTTGATGTTTAGGAAAATGCCATGGGCAAACTCCATGACGATGTATTCAACCCCAACAGCAAATGATTGCCGTTTGCGGAGAACGATGTGGTATGGAATTTTGACAAATGACCTTAAAGCAATCATTCACGGTAAGGAGGAAAAGCCTGATGAAATCCACCCTCTGCAAGTTTCTTCAGATTGGTCTCCCTGCCACAACCTGTGTGGTTACAGACAGTTTCCTTGGGCGATGCGACATCAAATTCAATAAATATTTCCTCAAAATTCTTCTATTCATGTAGATGAATCGCCCTACACGTAGGAGGGGAGTGTTCGACTGGCATTTGATTCTGTTGATGCAAACAGATAGGATTGAAACTCATGAGCTGAAGGCTCAGATCCTATGTGGCGCAAGTGATTGGATGTGTACAAGTCGAGGGTATTTGGTTTGAAAATTTTTATTTGGTTGTCTGAGGCTGATTTCAGAATCGTTCGCCACCCATGGGCATACCTTGTCTTGGTCCTTCCATCAAACAATTCCGTTATTGGATAGACTGGAGAATTATCCGAAGATGCTGTTCAACTTACCTCCCCAACAGGCACAGAGCAGAATCCATAATTACATAACAACAAACGAAAAGAAAACAAAGAGAAAGAGAGCCGCTTTTAGGCACGAACATGCAAACGAAAGCCTTCCCGACAGTCTTTGATGCCACTGGGCATAAACGTGACCGCCATTAGCAACCTTAAAGGCAACTAGCCGATATGGTGCCACTCGTGCCCCAAATATCTCAAACCGGAAGTCCTCCCGCCTGCCCACGACTCCCGCGGCCGTCATGATAGCTGGTGGTTACCCGTAGCATCTCCATTCTCATCTATCCTTTGGAGCGCCATCTTTTGATGAATGATATGCAGGCGGTGCGGAGGGTGCCATTGGAGATTCCTCATTTACTTCATCGCTTGCAATTCGCACGGATCAATTTATGGGTGGGCTTGACATGTTTCGAGGACTTCCTCTTTTCCATGCCGAAAGCATGGGAAGAAGGAAGTGAGGTATGAGAGGGCATATATAATTCCTTTCCAGTTGAAGTAGGGTGTCAGGAGAGATCGGAATTCTAAGATAAAACCTAATTTTTATTATTGAGCGTTTATAAATGAGCTTACCTTTGTGAGTTGACCTTGTAGAAACACTCAATCATGTGAGGGATGGAAGTGAGCCAAACCTACCTTTGAGGGAGGAAAAGATCCCGCGTTGCAGGATCCAATTTGTGCCGGGAAACATGTGGTTCACAGAAAAAGCTGATTGATTTGGGACTCGACTTCCGAGGGTCCGAAAGGCGGGAATAATTGTATGATAAGATCGAATTAAATCCCGACCCTGTTTCCCTCAGATTATACATAGGCTTTGTTATTAACGGAGCAACCAAGACATTAGAAAATATGCTTCCATAGCCAACGCCTCTGAAGCTCCAAGTGGAGGCGTTGGTTTCGATGCCTTTTTTGGGTCTGCCCGCGCCGCGAAAATACCGATCCTTACCGACTCTCGGAGTCCCATGGAACATGCAATAAACCAAAAGAAAGTAAGCATCTGATGGCAGTATCTCACGGCCAGTTCCATCCGCGTCCCTTCTTCTAGGACCTCGGCCACTCCCAGGAGAAGATCACTGAACTAAATCCTGACGTTGCTTCCATCCCCTCAAACCACCTTCTCCGCTGGCACTTCTGACAGAGTGTTCTGAAAAACATGAGGGGAGCTGGAAAGCCTTCGTTTGAACATGACTCACCCCCTGGATCTGACCAATTGAGGGAAATCCTGGAGGAACCTTTCGCGCCTGAACGGCTTGAAATGGAGCCTTCATCTCGACTGAAACACAGTTTGAGTCAAAAGGGTCTCAAGATACAGAGTCAAGGATTCTTCCATCGACTCCCATATCGTCGGGGACGAAGGAGTGATTTTAAGCAAAATCAGCAACATTCCCATTGCACACTTAACATATCAGTCAAAATCAATTTACATCTGGATTCACCGAGATCGAGTAATCGTCAAACAATTGATGTACACTTGATAGAAGAAGCCATTTTGAATTGCGTTGACGGGTTCAGAATAGTTGCCTGAGTCCTCATTGGTGATCCATAGGCTGAAATTGTTTTCAACCCAAAAGCTTTCTTTTTCAAGAGGGAATATATGGGCTGCGTCAGAGGCTGCCCATCTATTTATGTCAGCGGAGCGATTGACAATGCCAGTGAAGACACACTTTCCATCTCTAGCCCGCACACCATTCTCGAAGTCCGCGACCCGGGGGGGGGACGTAGACGGCACGCAAACAGCTCATTACTGAGCTCAATAGAGTCTATCCTAGTCAGCCAGTGCGTTTATTATTTACTCTCTTGCTTCGACTGTCAAAAACCCTACGGTCATCAGGAGCATAGATCTCGTAATCTCCGGGCGCTAAGGGTTGATTCGCTTGCGAGATGTTTTGCCCAGCACTGGTCTTGACAATCAGGGGCCGCAGTTCTATAGGCGGGGCGAGTTCAATCACCAAGACGATGTTGAGCATGATAATGAAATTGGACTGCGAAACTAAGCCATCTTGAAATAGCATCTGTCCCGTCGAACCCATCGAAAAAATGGACATTTCACCCATCAGCAGACAGGACTGACTGATCCTCACTGGCAGGCATTATGTTAGCTATTCTCAAACACATCGCCGTTGTCATTTAGGCAACCCTTCCCCGAGAGACCTGAGGATGGACAAGACTTGGAAGAAAAATAATAACGTCAGAGCCCTCGTATTCGGCCGGGAAGATATATTCTCCGAGCGTCTCAGCACCTCTAAATTTCTTAGGTCCCTGTGATGCCTGGTTCAACTTGGAGAGCAAGCTGGAGCCAAGCAAAGGAAATGATGATTCGGAGTCTATTTAAACATGGTGCACGTCTCCCAGGGCAGTGCCTTCATCAGAGTTGTTCAGGCAGTGTTCAAATTGTGTTCGCTCTGTCCCTCACATGAAGAATCAGTTAGATAAACGAGGTGAGTCTTCAACGCAGAGGGCTTGTTGATCCATGGATTTTGTCTTTGGCTATCCTGGGGAGGAAGGACCGTTACTAGCTCCTAATACTCCGTAATGTCACCAGTGCAACGTTATTATACCCATTTATTTCCAGTCATATAGCCATGCCCCGCTTCATCGTCATAGTCCTGGCAGATGCCGAGGCCGAGTCAGGCGCGATGTCCACAACCGAACAATTTGCAGACATGACAACCTTTAATGAGGAGCTGGTCAAAGCCGGCGTCATGGTCAGCGGAGAGGGTCTTCTTCCCTCTTCACGCGACTGGTACCGGCTTTCGTTTTCCTCGACCGCCGACCCCACCGTCGTCAAGGGCCCTCTTGAGAATCCGGCTCTGAGTGGCTGGTGGGTGATCAAGACCAAGGATGTGGACGAAGCGCTCGAGTGGTGCAAGAAGATCCCGTTCAAGTCCGGAGGGGTTGAGCTGAGGCGGATTGCTGAAGCGGATGATTTTGGGGCAGAGTTTACTGATGAGCTGAAGGCACGAGAAGGGGCTATGAGGGCGAAGCTCGGTGAGGGTGAAGCCTAAGGGTAGATGTCGGCTGTGGGCAGTGACGTGTGCTTCTATAGCTTCAACGCTAGATACTTTGCATTTGATGTTAACTCTGCCCACTGCGGAATAGCCCGTCCGGGATTTTGGACCTTTGGTGTCTGAACCTCTTTATTAGCATGCGGACGAAGTGAAGTGTCGGTCTGACGTTTGACTGTTTGATACAAATCCCATTGCAGAAACTTGGAAAAAATCTATCAGGAGACGAAGTTCAAACTATTTGAATGAAAATACTGTTTCGTTCTTGAATGATACCTCTTGTAGTATTTCTATATGTTACACCTTGTTATATTTAGCAAATATATGTAATATCTATTTCAGTTTACTTGTAACAGCGCACTGCCTATAGAATGGTTACTAATATATTTAAACTGTTTCCGAACAGTGCTTGCCGCCAGAATTGTTGCCTTCTGCTGCTACGACTCAGAAGAATGGATACACGTATCATCTTTCCTCCGGCAGACAAAGATTCGTATCATAGCATCTATCTAAGGATATTCTTATTGTCATTGCAAATGCCTGCCTGTCTCCTTTTTATTTTTAGTTTTTCCGCCATAATATCTGCAGGTTTCTTTCTTTTGGGGGTTCTCTTAGGCGGCCAGCTGTTACTGCGGGACCTATTTCTTAGATATCTATCATTTTGCAACTGATAACACTAATGAAAGGGAATGGCGGGAAACAAAATCAATACATTTCGCATCAGCTGCATCGGTTATTAAGATCATGTCCTGAATCTGCTTAGTTAGGCATCTATGCGATAATGATTGATCTCTAGACATAAGTTAAAAGCAAATTTGAATACCTTCTTATGTTGACACGCTGTGATATTGTTCCCGAATCCCGACCCTCTGGATACGCTAAATAACATAACAAAAATGTGGATATCATTGAATTTGAGAAAGTGTAAGAAAATATACTGCCACAACAATAAGTAAGACATTCTAAACGACAATCACGCTAAGATTTGTCGCAGGATTGAATGGAACCTGTTTGACCTGATCGAAATTTACCTGGTGGCCGCGGAACTGAGCAAGGGTTGGTCGAACAGCGCGTTGCTGAGATAGCAGAGCCAGATCCCTTGGGTTGGTTGTGTGCTCGTCAGAGTTGCGGCCCATGCTTTGCATGGCGCTAGGATCAATCGCCCCACCTTCCCTTATGAAGGGAAACGTGAACTCTAAATAAGAAAACCGGGCATTAGCAGCACCCTCCCCAGGCTCAATCGAGTAATGTACATACATACATGGTCCTCAAGGACGGCAGCTCTTTTTAGATCTTTTTTTAGGCGGAAAGAGAAAGGGAAGAATTGTAGCTGAGACTTTAAAACATACCATAGCGACACACAGCATCAATAAATACCGGGGATATTCTCCAGGCTCTTTCATCAGCATCTATTTGGTGCGGGACGCCCGCCTATAGCTCATGTCAATTGGAAACCAATAATATCGGATGGGAAACAAACCGTACCTGCCGGTCGTCTTGTTGGCTATCTCGATAAAATTCGGTTGTTCCACCGAACAAAACAAGTTCGTAAAACCGACCAGACTCGCCTACAAGTCGTGTTCCAAAACCAGGGGCTGTGATTTGGGGAGGCGTATTTACACGCCCATTGGTCATGTAGGTGATGAATAGGTGAGCACCTGCCTCATGTACTATTGTTGTAGCAAAGAGGAACTGGAACATGCGAAATCGGTGGATCTGCTCTGGCCTCTGGGCAGCATATGTCATATCTCGCACCCTCTAAAGCAAAATTTTGAGAACAGTCCTCTTCTTTGTTGATCAGCTAAAAGACTACTTACGGATCCATTGAGGTGAATACCCTGGGCGCGAGGATTAAACGATTCACGGGGCCCTGTCCATACGGCCCTTTCATGGTATCCCAAGCAGTCTTGGGTGTGAATGGTGTCGTCCACAACAACTATGGGAAAATTCAACCGAAGTAACTGCAGAAAGGGCCGAACAAACAGGTATGCGGCTTCTGCATCTTTGCTGAACATACAGGAACCGAGTCTTTGATCGTCATAGCCCAATGCTAAATCACGCAAAGCCGCAGTGCCTTGCTCACTTTCAAGAATGGCTAGTGCAATAGAGATCGCCGAAGCAATGTGGGCGAACTCAATTGAGTCGGATGGGTATTCCGTAATGCGTGAGCCCTGCGTTGGACGTGCGGCAATGATGAATGTCCGAGTGTCCATCATTGAAATAAAGTAAGATCAGAAATATGAAGCCGTATTCAAAGAAACTGGACTGGAGAAAGCCAGGCAGGCCGAAAGAGCAAGAGTCTGCCTACCAGGAAAGATACTAGTACGCAGAGAGTGGATAGCAATTTTGCAAGGAGCGAAAAGCTACCACTCTACATGTCGTTGAGTGAAAGCATTACTTGATCCTCAGCCAGAGGCAGAGCTGTCTCACATGGGAGTAACTTGTTGATATCCTGTCGTGTTCTTGCAACTTGAATGCAATATCAGGCCTGGGCGCTTAGAACTGGGCGTCAATTTAGCGATTATCCAATTAGAGCTCCAAGGTTCGATCCCCGCGGCTAGAGCGTCACATGATGACTTCGCACCTGCATCTCATCAACAAGAGCTTGAACACGAATAGTTTTGAGGTATTCGGCTCACTTGTGTTTGGACCCCCGATATCTCACCTTATGGCGGCTAGCTCGGCACAGATACCAGCGAGCGATCTCGGGCCTGAGCACTTTGTCGCTCTGGAACAAGCCATATTGAATGTTCTATCTACAAGGCTTGCCTTCGAAACGTTTGCGCAGGTTGTCGATGGCATACCCACCCGTGACGCTTACTTTGAATACTATTTACCCACGCCACGACCAGAGTATTCTCAGAATCTGATGCCAAGTGACAAGGCGAGAGAAATTGTCTGGGAATATCTTAGGCGCTTCCATGTTGGCGGTGTAACGTTTCCCGTCGATGTTAGTGATGTTTCTTTACATTCTTCTAGATAGATGCTCTCCTATTTCAAACCCCAGTTTAGTCGTGCTTATCGTGAGTTACAGCGTGCACAAGCATACCAGGATGCCTCGCTCGAGTCAAGTAGTTTCAAGCTGCGCATGTTCGAACTGGTTGCAATTGCCTGTCATAATATCGCAGCAGAACTATACACCAATGCAGGAGGAGGTCTCAGAAAGCCAGCCAGTCCTCCACAACCACCGCCTAGCAGCCATCCGCTAATTCGGCCCGCCCCACCAAATATAGCTGAGCTATTCCACGATGAGTACGAGGAATGGAGGCAGTATCCAAACGGCGTTGCAGATGTCGTTGGGTACTGGGCCGAGTACCGTCTATTCGGCGGCGTCGTTCTATTTGATCGCGGCACCACCGGTCAGGAGGTAGGTATAATAATACTAGCATCTCTTAGAGCAAAGCGGTGCATCCCCCAGACCCAATTTTCTCAAGCATGCCCCGTGAGTACGTAACGTAACGAAGTTCTCACAAACCCTCTCCCCCCAACAGTGCAAGAGCGCCTATATCCACCCCATCAAAGGGCGCAAGATATTTCAGCTTTCCGCCCAGCAAATCGAGGGGTTTACCGGGTTTGCCCTCTCGAAACATCCGCCCAACCATCTAGTCTCGTATGATACGCGATTTTTCCCGGAGCGCTCCGCCAAGCGCGTCGACCCGGTTGATTCCATGGCCCTGCTCATATACCGTGACGTTTATGAGCGGAAACCTCCTGCTCCTGGGCGGCGACGATGCGTGCTCTATCCAGAAGATGATCCTGGGTTATTTGACCAAATTCAGAGACTTGCTTCTGGATAAAAAAAATAAAAAAATAAAAAAAAAATCACGACGCTCTGCTGGACTAGTACCACACGGTGTGTGGTTAATTTAAGGTAATTTAAATGCTTTGCTTTGCTTGTCTCTGGCGATACTATTTCCACCGGCAGTCGTGTCGAGCGAAGAGGTTCTAAATTCATCCTTGGTACAAACCTGTCGAATGGATTCGTTGTTCAGCCGTACGCTATGGTCGAACTCCGGAATTAAAACAAGAAAGAAAGGAAAAGGGGAAAGGGGAAAGGGGGAAAGGGAAAACTACGTCCAGGTCGGGAAGAGACGACCCGGTTTTAGTTTCTGATTCAAATTGCCTTGCCGGGCCCGGTACGATATCGATTATCGATCAACGAGGAATTATGTTTTTTATGAGGCTGGTTTCTCAAACAAGTCCTCACTTGTCAACGCCCACATTGTCCTTTTTTCTCTAGGATATATATAGATATATATATCTAGTAGATAAGTGGAAACGAAAGGACGTTAGAGCCGGCGTAAGGTTGAGAACATGAATAAATGAATGAATCAAGCTTGCGGAGAGGGATCTGATTTCGATTTTACTTTATTGTATTGTATTTTACTTCCACTTTACTTCTACTTTAGTCAATTAATAAATTAAATTATTTTGAAAAAGTTTCTGCCTACATATATATATATGTATGCAACTGAAAAAAAAAAAAAAAAAAAAAAAAAAACAGGAAAGAAACTCTCAACACTGGTTAAGGAAGGCTCTTCCTTATCTTATGCTGCCAGCAAACAGACCAAGGTCTGAGATACGGGTCCCAGCAGATCACCCGGGTCCGCTCCGTATGTGCAGCAGTATCTGGTGATTCAATGCTCTCTCTCTCTCGCGGAGCAGTTCCAGTGATACCCCCGAAGCCAAACGGAGGAATCCCGTAAAATATAGCCCCAATACAAGGTGCATCTGCAGCTTCGTCAGAATCTTCTTCTTCCTGCATCCCTCCCCCCCCCCCCCATCCATCCACGTCGTACATTGTGGATGTACGCGATGCTCCCACGTTCATACCCCCAAAAGCGCCACCGGAATGAGAGTAATCCCACCCAAAAGACATATATATATAAATACCTTCCTTCATATATATCAATATACCACAGATAGAATCACATCTCAGCCCTTCAATTCACCATCTCAATTCAGATATGCACGGAATATATATGCGGTTGAATAATAATAACAATAACAGTATGGCAAGTTTAAGCACACACGCCCTCTCCCCACTCCCAAGTAGCAACCACCACCCGCTCAGCAAAACATGAAGAAACGGAAAGGAAAACCGCGAATGAATTACGGCTGGAATAATTGTGATAAGTAATAATAAAGAATCATAAATAATTTATAGAAGTCGCAAAAACTTCACCCCCAGCTAAAGATAAAATAAAAATAAGTAGTAGCATACAGGGATGCAGGGATGTAGGAAACAGCCCCCCCTGGGAGGAAATTCCCATGCAAATCATTATGAAGTTCCTTAAACAACAAAAAAAAAAAAAAAAAAAAAAAAAAAAAAAAAAGGGGGGGGCAGAGAAGTGAAAAAAAAACAGAACGAATCGAGAAAAGGCTTCGAATATAGAATAAAGAAACAATCAGAGAAAAGAAAAGCCAAAAATAATAATAATAATAATAATAATAAATACCCACAAAGATGGAATGGGAAACAAAAAAAGATCAATCAAATAAAATGGTCAAAACCCATCTAAAGCGAAACTCCGATCCAATGCTCTGCTCTGGTAATGGTTTGAAATGGAAAAATGGTATTCGTCATAGAGTAAAAAGATTGGAAAAGAAAAGTCAAGTCAAAAACTGGAGAATGAGTGGGAAATCGCGTTGTACAGCCTCGCCAGATACTGAAACAGTGCGGGAGAAAACCAGAGAACAAAAACAACACAGAAAACCCGCCAAAACCGCCAAGTGTGTGCGCCCTTGACAAGTAGTCGCAATAAATTGGATCGCCAATAGTTATCTATGGGCTTCTTCATGTTCAGTGTTTTGGGATGGTTGGTTTCAACTGTTTCAATGAAACGATTGGGTTGGATATAGAGGTTGCCGCTGTTGTTGATGTTGATGATGTTGATGATGTTGTGGAAAGCTGGAATGCAGGTACGGTTGCGATTTACACCACATTTCACCGCTGTTGCTGTTATGGGAGTAAGGTAGGACGCCCGTCTTCCGCTCGGTTACGGCCTTCCCCAATGGCTGGTAGTGCATCTGGTCGAGCGGGAGATGGCGAACGTGGTTCATGGAGGCGGATGGGGGAGGATAGAGCAGCGTGTTGACTTGCCGAACGGGTCGGTAGGGGGAGTTTCTGTCGATGAAGGATGGGGAAAGTCGAGTGGGTGTATGTACAGAGTATGCAGAAAGAGCGGGAGATATAGCGGCAGAGGTTGAGGCGTACGATGGGCTTTGGCGTTTGGATTGGTCGGGATAGGTGGTAGAATTATTAGGAAGGGTATGCGATATAGGAGCCAATGTTGTGGTTGGTGGAGTGCGTTGGCTCCAGGTGCTGACGGGTGGTGGGTACACTGTGGCCATGGCACGAGTGCACTGTGGGAGGTGGGGTTGGCTTTGTGATTGAGGGGCATATGGCGGGCCAGCAGGGTGTTGTTGCGCCAGTGCAAAATTGAGTCGTGGAAGTTGTGGCAGAGACGAGGGTAGCATGGGCATTTCTGATTGTGGAACGGATGGAATTGTCAAAGGTGGGATATGGCCTCCAGTGACAGCTGTCATAGGTGGAAGTGATGGAAGAGGCGCCAGGCCTGACATAGTGGATATGGCCATTTTCTTGGAAGGAGGTTCCTCTACTGGTCCATCCCAGCTTCGCTTTCGATGCAGACCCGAAGTTGAGTTTACATTCCATGACGACTGACGCGGAGATAAACTCGGGTGTCCCAAAATGGGCGCAGTCGCAGGTGTATATATCTGATGGCGTGGCGGTGCGTATGATGGCAGGCCGGAAGGCGAAGGTAGCTTAGGAGTTCGGACGGAGAGGTGACTAGTTGAGGTGGGAGTCGTGGGGGTGAGATGGGGAGAGGGTTGCATAGTAGTCGGTGTGGAAGGTTGTGCCTCGTTATCGAGAGGAAGTCGAGAGGCTTTGGCAAAATAGGCAGCAAAAATCCCGAGCTTCGTGTGCCACTGATCCCATTCCTCTTCGGTCACAAACAAGTTATATCTAACATTGCTCAGGAACTCAACCTCCATTATATGGATCTCCTGGACCGAGATACCTGATACTTCGGCCCAGGTCTTGTTCGTGTATGTATTGTCGTCCAGAACTATCACCCAATCAGTATCATGCATGACATCAAACAGGTCAAACCAGTCAGGTAGTAGATTCAAAAAGAAAAAAAAAAAAAAAAAAGGCTGGCCATACATTTATTTCCTATCATCAAAGCAATTGTCATCAGTCTGAATTCGCTTCCTCGTTTCCCTCTCACAACAGGGTTGGACTTCTTCAGGCGGTAGATGAACAGCAGGGCCAAGATGGCAACATTTTGGCTGACTTGGGTCGTAGAAAGGATTGTAGTTACCCATTTCCGAAAACCTATTGTTGGTATCGACTCTGGCGTAAGAGGTGGGATATGGTAACTCGGCGAAGACGAGGCGTTCAGGATAGCGTTAAGTTTCGACGCTTTTTCGAACCAGAACAAGCATGTTATCTAGAAAGATGAAAAGAGTACTCATCACGTTAGAAATGGCCGTCCAGAAAAGAAGAGATAATAGCCGTTTTCAAAGATGGCCAGTGGACACGACGTACCTGTGCAATAAACTCCGCGAGACTGCCCTTGCTATGATTTATGGACGATGGAATCTGCAAACGCGGAGCTATTGAATGGCTCGAGCTCTCTTTCTCTCGGGTGTCTGGCAGCTGGCACGTCAGAGAAGGGGGGCATTGTATCCGGGAACCAACGGAGCTCGAGACCATTTTCTCCGTCACCAGATGAATGGAGGGTTTCTCGGGGGGTGCATTCGAATACGACGACGGCATCCGATATAGAGTGGTTGCTTCATAGCGAGATGAGGGGAGCGAGGAGACAGAGGGCTTTAGAGCAACACCTGCCATATCCTGGGGCGGGGTAGACAGGCCAAAATGAAAAAGAGGTGCGGGCCGCTTTCCCGTAGTCCAAGAATGAGGATACTGGCGGGAGCTGCAAGGCGTAATTGTGCTGGCTCCCGACGACCCTCTTTCAATAATATCGTTGCTGCTGACGCTGGGTTTGTTGTATATTGAGGAGCTTGGAGTGGGCAGGTTGGTGGAGGAGGCAAACTGCAGCTGGGCGGAGGAAAGGACAGGATGCATGAGAGCAGATAGGGAGATATAGGTTCAAGGCGTATCGAAGGGAAGATGTGAAGGACGAAGGCCGGATATAGAGAACCTTTTCGGGTGAGAGGGCGAGCGACGAGGAAGGAGGATGAGGAAACAGGAGGAGCCCCGTAGTAAAGAGAGCAGGGAGAGAGAGAAGGGTCACCGGGAACGGCAGAAGCCGGTCACTCGATTGCACTATCGTCCCATCGATCCATCAGGGCATCAACAGGACTGGAGTCGATTGTATTTAAAAGAGTTACAGCAAGGGGCGGGTGGGGGGAACGGGTTGAATTCGTCCAGAAGAGTGAGTGACGCAGATTGGGGCGGTGGAAGGGGACCGGGCTGGGCAGAAAAAGGATAGAGGAGGTGCGGAGGAAGTTAAGGTTGGCGCTCAAGAGTAATCAATCACCAAGAAGAACTAATAACAGCGTCAAAACTGCGTCAAAACAGCATCATCTGCATCAACGGCCGCTGAGTGAATATTATGATTCAAGGAGGAGGTCCCGACCACCACGACAAAAGACGAGAAATAAACGAAGCGGGCAAATTACGCAGTATAAAAACGAAAGTGGTTAGCTATTGGTTGGCCGAAAAGCGAATCTTCGGTCGTTCACCAGACAGCCCGCGATTACATGAGCTAATAAGAGCCACCACCAAACCCAGGGAACCGCCGAAGAGGGCAGAGCGACGAGAGCGACGAGAGCGACGAGAGCCGTCCAGCTGGGTGGAGAAAAATAGTAACAAACCACTAGTATAAGAAGGGAATCAAGGGACGCCCTCGGCCCTTGGACGCTCCGGACGACAAGAACGGGAGCAAGTCTCACATTTGCAGCAGCAGACACGGATGGAGCATGGCGGATTGGAGATAACAAGGCTCTCTCTGTTCCACTTTTGGTTTTTTGGTCGAAGGAGTTTAGTGGCAGTGGTGGCGGATATTAATGAGAAAGGATGGTTCCGAAGAGCACGCGTAGTTATTTCTAGTATGGGTTACGAAACTTCATCCATGAGCCGGCATGGTTGTTTTTTTTTTTTTTTTTTTTTTAAAAAAAAACCCTTTTTAAAACCAACAACGGGAATAATATAACTAGTTCAGGGTGAAAAAGGGCAAGGCAGGCAGAGAGAAGTAACTAATCACTACTCTTAGTTATCACTATTTTGTGTTCTTATTGAATGGGGCAAACATCGAGAAGAAAAAGTAAAAATATATACGCGCTACTACCACTACCGCTACCACTACCACTACCACGCCACACAAGGGCGTGAGTGACAATTTCGCATTCGGCCAGAGCGGCAGAGAGGTAGGAGTCAGGAGTTAGCTGAGGTCCCGCAGCAGCAGGGAGCAAGCAAGCAGAGTTTGGCCCGGAAACAGGCTGATCCTCCGTTGTCTTGCAAAAAGAAAAGAGGAGGACGCAAAAGTAAATCTCAAGACTGGTTTGGTTGGTGGTGTCTGAACTGTGGATTTCCTGCCGCATCCAAGGACTGACTGACGGAGTAATGATCAATAAATGGACAAGGACACGCTCGCTCTACCGTCGACTGACTACTGCTGCTGCTGCGCACTGAGTCAACTGGCCCCGAAGTTTACTAACTTGGCTTGGTGCAAACAAGAGATAAGGAAAAAGAAAAAGTAAAAGGAAGCGAAGACCACGGGAGACAGGAGAAAGCGAAAAAAAAAAAAAAAAAAAGAAAAAGGAAGAAAAAAGAAAGCAAAAAAAAGGGAAAAACAAAAAACCCTCTGGCGGCGTCAGTCACTGCTGGGTCCCCTGTAACTAGCCTAATTCAATGAAAAACGAAGTTCCTGGGTGGAGTTGGACGACTCCAAAGTTACCCTCCCTCCTCCTACTAGGCCAAACACGATGTTCCATCCCCGACAGCCGACAATTACGAATTACGAGGTGATGAGTTATTGCCTGGATGCTGCATCAGACAAGACTCGGATGCTGGGGGCTAACAGGACTCCAGCCGTCTGACCTGGCCTTAACTTGACATGACTTGACCTGACGACGACAACGGGCGACGACGACGGTGACTCGCTGCAGATGATATCCACAGCTGCTCCTCCTGCTGCTGCTTCTGCTGCCAGTGCCAGCCTGCCACTACTCGCTCGGCGTGGACTGGCTGATTTCAAACAATGGATCCAACCACTAATCGGAAGCAGCCAGGGCGTGCGATTGGGCGTGACACGGGGTTTGCAACTGACAGCTCGCAGACTGGGAACAACCCATCACCACCCATCACCACCCTCGCAAAAGTCACCACCATGGGGCGGCGAGGGCGAAATGTGTGGGTGGGCGTGTTTTGTGTGTCTGGATACGCGAGCGAGTGCACACAATAATGCACGGCTACCGTATTTTCAACCCCAGTCTCAGTCCACAGTTATGCGTTTGAATACATAATAATCCGTTCTCTGGATCGGAAACCCCATGAACATCACCCCCAACCAACCAACCAGCCCCCTTTTATTTAAGAAAGAACTAGAAGGCGCGCATTCGATGCTGATTTTCCAATCTGATCGGCTCAACCACAGGCAGACCGGCCCCCAGGTAATCAACTAGGACCGCGTTTCTGCTCTGCTGACTGAGGGGAAAACGGATAGTTTTAAAAATAATACAATAGACTCCTGTACAGTACTGCATGAAACCAGTCGAAATCAAGAAGTTGAGGAAACAAACACCCATTTTTCAAACTCTCTGCAGTACGCTACATGTATGAATTCTGTACGGAAATATGTGCTCTGTGATAGTTAACCTTCGCTCACCGACAATGCATTCATCCATTCCATCCATTCCATCCATTCCATCCATTCCATCCATTCCATCCATTCATACCATTCATCACACACGCAGCAGCGGGCCGGAGAAGCCCAAACCAAGGAAGGAGGCAAAATTTCCACACCCCCAAAATTGCAATCATGTTTCAGCGACTGAAGCCTATGGAATGACACCAGCGGCATTCCTTAGCACCTGATCAACCGAGTTCTAGGCATCATCTGTGCACACCTAGTTATAACTTATAAGCCCTAAGAAATCACTGCGAAATCATTTGATCCCCCTCCTTGGATGAAACTGTGAAATTTAGCAGCTCGGCCACTAGCGTTTGCCAGGCTAGTATTTTATTCGACTGCCTCGGTAACTATCAGGGGACAGACTATGGAGGAGTTATCCATGGATGCCATCGTTGGCTCAATTTCAATTTTATTTTTTATTTCTCCGTCTGCTGGGCAAGATGCAAGGAGCTGTTTTGGTAAACCAAATACTTTATAAATTTAGCTAACCCACTTCTCCTTGTCATTTCAGCTCTTTTGAAGCCCCCCTCCCTTCCATGACGGACGAGGGGGAAGGGAAGGTTTTTTTCGGTGGGGTTACGACGTCGCTCCCAGTTACCCCTTCAGAGCAAAACGAATAGCAATAATCATAAACCTTGAAATCTGTGCAGTTAGTTTTTTTTTTTTTTTACGCTGAGGCTACGGCTCGTGTACCAGCTGCAAACAGCAAGCGAACAAAATAAAGAAAAGAAAGAACCAAAGAAAGAAAGCAAGATCAAACTCGATCTCAGGTCCTTTACGTAGGAATTTGTCATCATGACACAGAGTGGTTACATACTCCGTACATACTGCGGACATAGTCCAGGGCAAGCAAGTCCCACCAACCCTCTATACATATTATTTCTCAGGCAGGACTCGTCATGGAACTATTCGTGGGACTGTTATTACGAGTACTGTCTACCATTTTGTTGTTGTTTTGAGTTGAAACTTCCAAGCTCACGGGCAACGAGAACAGAGGTTTTTTTTTTTTTTTTTTTTTTTGAGTTCACACGCAATCTCTGTTTGTTATTTATTTGAGTTTTACTCGCAACATTGGTGAGAGAGGGGGTATCCATGGATTTCGTATATATATAACTAACTTATACGGAGTACTATCATACAGGTAAATTCAATTAATTTGAACAGGCGCCACAGAAGTGGCATCCAACTTATTCTATTTCTGCAATATAGATTATTTGCTGCTTCCTTTTGCTGAACTTAATTCAACAGAATATCTCCTATTCTAATCAGCGGTAGTATGCAGCTGTGCTACTAAATACTATACATCATGTGGGATGGTTAATCTGGAGCTAGCTAACTACCAAGGTATGGATATACGGTTCATCATGTGCGGTCGCTAAGGCAAACCACCCTCTGTATATAATTGAAATGTAGTTTTTCGCGTATTTTGAGCATTCATATGACCTGCTAGCTTCTTGCGGTTAGCTTCGTCACCACCATTTCTTGGAGACTCTGTCAGAGTTCTCCTTGTCAGAATAAGACAAACAAGACAAACACAAGCAGGTGCTTTCTCATACCATATTAGCGTGGTGGTATGAAATGGGTGGTGAAGGTACGTTACGCCGGTAGATCCCGGTATTTTCGTTAGAGCCACTCTAATATTTTAGTGTCCTGCTAACCATCATTCTGGGGTGTTTATGTGGCATTCTCGCGTTCAGGGTGTTTTACTGTTTTTCATCATACGCTGTGTAGAGTAAATATCTTGTATAGCCACCCTCTGCCTTTATAACTACCTGACAGTGAGAAGACATCTCTGCTATAAGCCCCTGTAGCTGCTTCCTTGTTATAAAGTCCCAGGAATTTCTAACCATCTCTTGTAGTGCATCATAAGGAAGATTTTCCTCATTCCCATGATTCCTCTGTATCCACTGCTTCATAAGATTTCATACAGCTTCAATTGGGTTCAGATCAGGAGAATATGACAGCCAATCTATAGAAGTGATTCCACATTTCTGAAGATCTTGATTCTTGAGAAGTCTCTGCTGCAGCATGCTCCGGAGCTCCATCTTGCATCAATTTCAACCCAGAATTCATTTGTATCCATCCATGAATGAGAGCGACTATACATTCGCGATAGGATGTCTAGATTGATTAAAAAGATGATAGATTAGCACTGTTATACTGAGTATTATAGTCATATTGTAACCAATCTTATTGATTGTTCCCCAATCCTTTTCCCAGAATAGACAAGGCCTCTTTGTAATGCAATTAAAAGATCCCCAGAACATTTATCCTCTTTTTCTTGAATCTTATTCATTAAACAGATAGGATTCAGTGATTCTCCTGCCTTGCAAATCACCCAGGTTCTTGTATAGCAGCCAGATTTAACCCAAGTCTCATCAGTCCAAAGAATGATTGACCACTGCTCAAAAGGCCAATGTTGATGATCCAATGCCCACTGAAGTTGAATAGCTTGAACTCATAGAGATAGAGGAGGCTTGTGTAGAGCTATTCTGTGAGAATAACCTCTTCTCTGTAAAGACTGTAATGCTCAGTCCAGACACTTCTCATTGATCTCAAGATGAAGAACAACAACAAGCTTTTTATATGACATTTGGTGGTTGACTTTGAAAGCTGTAATAAACTGTTCAATCTCATCCAACTGCTCATCACTGAGTTGACTAGGACGACCAGCATGTCTTTTAGGAGTAGCTACTTGAAGTTCACAGATGTATTGAGCTCCTCAATAGATTGGATATTCTCTCATAGATCCATCCAAGGCTGCGAAGAAGAAGGATATCTCATGTTTCTCAACATTGATCACAGGTTAATCACTTTGTACGAGGTGTAATAGGAGCTTCTGGGGGGTGCAAGAGCTTCAAGAGCAGCAAGTAAATCCATCCTAACAATAGAAAATAATAAGAATGAGAAGCTGAATCTTTGTCATTTGATTTGTACGGGGATATTTGAAGACGCGCTCCCCCCAGATTCCCAGAATGATGGTTAGTAGGGCACTAAAATATTAGAGTGCCACTAACGAAAATAAAGGGGTATACCAGCGTATATTATAAATTTGCTTAATTAATTCTTGTCAGATATTCTCTAACATTGAAAAATTATCTTTGTATAAGTTATGCAGTAAATTAGATGAAACTTATAGAACTATTTATTAATTGTCTATATTTCATCTATATATAAAATTTGTAACTTTTTTATGATATGAGACAGTAAAAAGTTGAAATTTGTAGTAATGTCCCGCTCGCTTATAGATTGTGCTGTTAACTATTGACTTTATAACCATTACAAAGCTTATTTTTGAATTCTCTATCTCTCTTTCTTTTTATGTGCTATTACGAAGACTGGTGATGTATCTTTACTGAGATATTATATTATAAAGATGGATGATGTTGATTGCTCTGGGGTGGGAACGCATTCCTCAGTAATGTAGCGGCTTCCTTGATTCTTTACTTTTCTATTTCTTTCACGCCATTCCGACAACCACTTTTGAAGTCAGAAAAGACTTCTCCAAAGCAGTACTGAGTGAAAGAGTCATGCTTCAGAGCATTAAACTGAATATTTCATCGGAAAGGGCCAGAGAGAGCATCGATGAGAAGCGCTGAATACGACAAATCAATGTAGAAAGAAAACTGGGACTTTCGAAGTCGAAAATCAGGCGACAATCAGTCGAAAACAAAACGAAAAGCGGCCGTTATTGTAGCCTGCCCCAACAAATGCAGGGTTGTAGGACACGCATGTCAGCTCCATATGCTTGGGAGCGATGGTGGACGAAGTGATGAGGTTGGGCAAGGCCTCCAGGTCAGCCTTGTTTGCCTGAGAGGAGGGGGAGAGATGGAGCCTGTGTTTTCCCGCTGTGCGTTTGGAGTAAAACTATGCCATCAGGACCCTGCTGCTGAGGATCGAATTCATGCCCAGCGGCAAATCATTGTGTAGGGAGGAGAGTTTGGTCTGAATCCAAAACAGCCATACCGAGCAAACGTCGCGAGTAACAGGATTCCCCGTTTTCATCTCACACGTTTCTCAAGGTCCTGGGTGTCAAGGGGATAAAACGCTCGTCAGCTTTTTGCCTATCAAGTCTTTGACAAGAATTGAAGCTCTTGACTTGTTTCACTATTCTATACTTCGATCGGAAGTTCCTGAACTTGTATTTGTAATATCTCCAACAAGACCCCGACTTCATTGAGTTCGATAAAGATTGAAACTTGGTGAAGTGAGATGTCCTAAGTGCAAAATGGGCAGTATCACTGAGAAAACCTCTTGGGAATTATGTGGTGTTTAGCTCCCTGCAGCCATGCCCTGACCTGTCATGCTCGATATGGTACGTATAGATCAGTCTCGATTAAATTCGATTTTAACATTGACGAGTGAAAGGACACGGCTATTTATCAGCAAAGCGGCACGATCACACTGGAAAAGAAACAGGCTGGCGGATCCTAAATGTCAAATTTTGTCGGAAACAGTGTCATTCGTTGCGTTTACTGTGGAAGATCTGTGGGAGAGTGGCTCACTTCCATTCTTATGCTTCACTTGGGCATGCTCAATCCAGAACTTTTTAAAAAACTTAATCCTCTCTCGTCCAAATTCGGATATTTGCGCAAAGCGTAGAAATCCAACCAAAAATTGCGGGCCTCTGTATGATCCTGCAGATGCATGCGTAGTAAATCTTTCCATTCTTTGTCCTCTTGCCCAAGACCAATTCCTGCGCAAGTAAACTCCCACCAAACAGGAAAGTAGCCCGAAGATCCCCAGTCCAGAATACCTGCCAAATTACCATTATCCACGATAATATTGACATTGGTAAGCTCGGCGTGGGTGAATGTATAGGGAGCAGCACTTGGCATACGTCGACGTAATTCCAAGCGGATTTCCTCCGGCACCTTTGACAAGGCCAACAACATCTCAGCCCACGGCTCATCATCTAACGAAAGGGGCCCATGCCCAATGCCGTAGCCATTCGGAAATAGAAACGCTGAGTATAGTGGTTGTCCGCCTATGCTTTCCATTCGATTCGAGTGAAGCTCGCGAAGCTGCATCAAATAGTCAGCGGTCTGCTTTGCGACGCGTTCTTTGTCTGCTGCGGACATGGTGGGCCAGATTTCACTCAAGGGTTGTCCTTGAATCCGTTTGGTGAGCAGGAAATATGTCCCGTCGACTTCCTGCCACTCCTCAACGACTTTGGGTATAGGTATTGAAGTTCTTTCAGCCAAAAAACGAATGTTGAGGGATTCGAAGTTGGGTGGCTCAATGGTCCGTTCTTTCAGAACCAGGTTTGAACCCAAAGACCATGCATGCTCCTCGATTACTGACACCGTAGAAAATTTTCACACGGTTATTATAGCGACACCCCGCTTGACGTGTTTCTGACCAGCTACATGCTGAGCAGATGTTTTCGGAGGCCATCTGGGAAATAGAGGGCAGAAGTTGTCTTGGAGCAAGTAATAGGATAGAGAAATAAGATGGATATATCCTTGGAGTTGGAGAAGTCTGGGGTTCTTATTTATACGCTGGCAACGAAGTTGAACCAACCAACACACATTTTTTCAACCCTTTTCCCTCACACCGCCGAATTGAACCACTGATGGTACTCTAAGGAGGGATGCTGGTTGCGGGCGGGATACAATCTTGTACGCATCCGTCGCCAACCTCAAAAAGTTGACCAATCAAATCATAATGGCTCCAGGCATGTATTATTGCTCACCCCCCATCTCCCATCTATATATTAGTATATATATATATCTAGTGTCTATCTACTAGTATAATAAAACTTAGCTAACATTGGAAACTATAGCTATAACAATCCAGTGGTGACTATTGATGATATGAAGATCTAGTTGGCGATATTTATTGATGTGCTATCTTTGCTGATATGTATATCTAGTGATATACAGATTGCTCACTGCCTCCACATAAGCCATATGAAAATAGAAAATTATATTTTTTTTGTTACAGCACATTGGGCAGACAGGCAAGCAATATAGATAGATGGATAGATAGACAGATAGATGGTATGAAAATAGTATATTTCTCGATATTCATATCCTTGATAGATACCATCGGTGGTTATAGTTAAAAAAGTTCTATTCTATGGTTATTAGACAATCAATTTTTACTGATGTGGGTGTATATGTGGCATCATGAAATCCATGTAAAATGCAGGCAGAGGCATTCATTTCTCGGGGTCGATTTTCACGGGTCCTTTCACCTATATTCTAGCTGTAGCACTACAAGTACATGGGTTTTTATATCTGACAAGGGAGAAATAGAAAATAGCAAAACCAAAAGAAAAAAATAAAGCCATGAAACGAGGAGATGGACATGAAAGGGAAAAAAAAAAATATTGAGGACAAAAGGAAAAGGGGGAGAGGGTAACACAGAAAAGAAGAGTAGAAAGGAGATTTCATCTGAGGTACAGCACCGGAACAAAAGGTAGGAAGAAGGGGTTTGGAAAGGGAATGCAAACTTGGATTGGACAAATGCAAGTTGAATGGCGATGTTGCATCTGACATAGGTGAGAAGAGCGCATTCGGGGTTTTACTTTATGTTATTTTATTCTATTACCCCGGGTTGTAGCAAAAGAAGGAAGGGAGGAAGGAATTAATTATCCAAGGGCATTGGAGGACAAAACAATAGATATGGTAGTCTGCAAGCCCCACAGAAGGCATCCTCCATTCTGATACCCGGAGCCGTTGGGATGAAAAGGGAAGGGGAGAAAGAAAACATCCACAGAGTCGGGATAAACGAAACAGTCACAATTTGTTCATGGAAGCTAAAACGACAACCATTTTGGTTTTTGTTATGGCAGGCTTCGCGATCTGTCTTTCGTTCGTTTGTGTATGTCAAAATATGTTATGGGTGTTATTGCCCCTTTTCATTCCGCAAAGTCCATTCGTCAATATATGAGCGTTGAGGAAGCGTCAGGTCGTCGTTGCATATGCTTCAGAACTTCTTTTCTTAAAGGGAAGCAGGAGTCGATCTGTGCAGAGAGATATCATATATATCACCTCTTTCACCACAGTGCTTTCTTTTTCTCGTTCATTCGAGCGTGTTAGGTTTACGTCGCAGCTGCTTGTCCTCGGAAAAGGGCGTTTTCATTTCGTTCGTCGAATGTCAAAAGAGAAAAATATTCCACAATTCGGAATCAACTCGAAAAATCCCCCCCTCCGCATCTCTCCGCCTCACATCCATCAACCCGATTTCATACCTCCCTCACCCCGCTTCCTTTTCCTAGTCATTATATTAGAGGTTTTTTTACAGAGCTGCCTGCCCTTCCTTCCTCCCCTCAGGATTGGTAAGAGCGCTTGCGGCACCGGGTGTCAACATCTACATCACAAGAACACCAGTCAGTCAAAAACTCTGCTCATGTATAAAGCAAGTGAAAAACGAAAAGGTAGCCGGTAAAAAATGTAAGTTTTTCCCCCGCAACCCTTCCCCCCCACAAAAAAAAAACAACCCCCAAACCTCTCATCCTTTCTTCTCCGCAGGGTCCAAAAAGCCCAAGTCAAAATCAAACCCGTACCTCATTAGCCCCCTTAATCATGTCCTGCTCCCTCTCCATTTGTACATACTGCTGCTCCTCGGCCAGAGCTAAAGCCCAGGGGACGCCGAGCAGAAACGCACTCGTGCTCAGAACCCAGAGCGTCTTGCCGCCGAACGAGATGGTGGACTTGGCGAAGGAGGTGAGTGAGGAGATAGAGCTGGAGATTCTGTGTCGGGATTTCGGGGGGATGATGTCCTTCAGGGCTGCGAGTCTTTCATACAACGATTCGTCCTCAGGAAGGGCATCGTAGGATTCGGTGGAGAATTCGGAGTCTGGTTTTTCCAGGGTTGTTTGAGATGAGAGTGGGAAAAATATTAAATTAAAGGGAATACAGAGCTATGGACTTGAAGAAGTTGTGGTGATTTGAGCGGGAGGGTTGAAAAGGGAAGGTGATCAAGAGAAGAATAGCAGAGAGAGATATATATGTCACAAAATCAAGGCCACATGTTGTTTATAGATTTGAGCATTGTAAAATGACATCGCCAAGGACATACCGGTATCTGTGAAATCATCGTCATCATCGTCGCTCTCGAGGAGGACACCGTTTTTGGGATGTTGGGTAGGCTTCTGAGTGAAGTGCTCGTCCTCGACTTCTTGTAGCTTAACCATTGTGGAATATATATTACACGAGATAAATTAAATATAAAACAAAGAAAAGAAGTATTGAGGAAAAGATGGCGAATGTAGACTCAGGTATTAGGGGATATAATGGTTGGTGTCGTCAAGGTTGAAGATCTCGTGCTCTGCAGTTTGATCCAACTCGATTTTTTTATTTGAAGCAGAAAGGCTGAGTAAGTAAAAGCGGCGGCATACTCCCCCAAAGCCGGTTAGCGTTATTTTTGCAGTCCTCCCTGTGCTTTGGATGGAAGTTGGAATTCGACTTTTCCAGCATGAGCATTCTGCGCAAGAGGGATTTGTCCTGGTATACTCCGTACATAGTAGGCTGTTTCTTGCCGTTGAAGCTAGCTGGTGAATCACAGTTGCGAATCGCTGCCTGTCTTGCGGGGAGAATCTCCAGTCTCCAACCACACACAGGCAGCAGGATCCATGGTGTCCAGCAATAATATAAAGAGACACTGGTGCTGTACCGAGCAGATCTCCTGAGCAGGAGAAGTAGGCTTTGTGTTTCGGTTAGATTCGCAACTGCCACCAGACTTTACAAAACCGTATCCGACGGGAGCCAGATCTGAGCAGGGAGTATATCTATATCCATCATCCTTGATTGGAAAAGACAATAGGGCTATGGAATATCGCGGACGTTGCAATTTGTGGAGCATAAACCCCTCTCCCCAACAACAAGTAGTTTTTTTATTTTCCGCAGGAGTGATTCTGGCCCAACTGTTCCGAGCTGCCTCCATTTCCCGGCTCAAGGCTCAAGGCTCAAGGCTCAAGGCTCAATGCCCATGGGTAGCTGCGGCCGCTGCTGGGGGTGCCCTGACTAAGCAGGGATGTCGCCAGTGCTGGGCTGCAAGGATAGCTCTGGCTGTTCTCCGATATGTCTGTCTGCTATACAATTGACGAGAATTGGCCGTTCACGCTGTTCCGCAATCCCTGACGGCCACCCGGCTGCGAAGAATCATAATAAGAGCTTGGCTAAGGGCGGCATCTTCTGTATATTATTGCGGAATCCTTCCACTGCTAGATATATCCTCTGCTGTCATCCAAATTCCTTCTCGATTAGTATAACAAATAAAAATGACATCTCTAGACAATCCCGTCACCAATGGAGATGCCACTGCGGTCAAAAGACTCTGGCAGCCTTCGTTCCCCGAGAACACTAGAATTTACAAGTTCATGTCCCTCGTGAGTCAGAAGTATGGCCGACAGCTGAACAGCTACCACGATCTTTGGGAGTGGAGCATCTCCGAGCCTTCGGCCTTCTGGGAGGAAATATGGTACTTTACCGGCGTCAAGGCGCAGAAATCTTATGATAAAGTGTGTATACATGCCTTATTATCCATATCATTCACGTTATCTCTTCAATTGGCATTTCATATATCCCCCTCGACCCCTCTCCCCCCCCACCAAACCAAACAATTCCGCATTCTTCAATTCGCTAACGTACCCCGCCATCCATCTCTCCAGGTTCTAGACAAGGGCACTCCCCTCTTCCCTAAACCAGTATTTTTCGAAGGAAGCCTCCTTAATTTTGCCGAAAACCTCCTCTTTCCCGCAAGCAACCCTGGTGAAAACTCCGTCGCCATCATTGCCGCTACCGAATCCACCCGAGAGCACATATCGTGGAAGGATCTTCGAGCGCGGGTACACCGCTGTGCTTTGTCGCTACGTGAAGCGGGCGTAGTCAAAGGGGACCGTGTCGCTGGCTTTGTGGGCAATCATGCAAACACCGTCATTTCCATGCTGGCCGCCACCTCCATAGGCGCCCTGTGGAGTTCTGTTTCAACCGATACGGGTGTGAATGCCGTGCTGGAACGGCTGCGTCAGATCGAGCCGGTGGTTCTCTTCGTTGACAATGCGTCCCCCTATAATGGAAAGGTTCATCCGACACACGCCAAGGTTGTCGAGTTAACGGCAAGCCTTGACTCGTTACGTTACGTCGTGGTCTTCGATGCGGTGCAAGGGTATAGGTTTGATGTGGAATTAGTCAAGTTGCCAAATGGCAGATGCATGACTTTCTCTGATTTCTTGGCTACTTTGTCGTCAAACAGCTCGTCCGCGCCGCTGCAATTCGAACCCCTCCCGCCTGACCACCCGGTTTATATCCTTTATTCGTCAGGTACAACCGGTGCCCCCAAGCCAATTGTCCATGGTGCCCTGGGCACGCTCATACAGCACAAGAAAGAGCATGTGCTACATGGTGACATTGGGCCTGGCGATCGGCTATTCTACTTCACGACCACAACCTGGATGATGTGGCACTGGCTTGTTTCCGCTCTGGCCAGTGGCGCAAGCATCGTGGTTTACGACGGCTCTCCATTTCAGCCCTTGGACCCAGAGGATGGAAAGGGTGATATGGCCATGCCTCGTCTCATCGATGAATTACACATAACCCACTTCGGTACATCCGCAAAGTACCTCTCAATCCTAGAACAGTCCGCGCTAAACCCAACAAAACATCCCCATAGACCCGTCCAGCTGCGAACCCTGAAAGCCATCTTTAGCACGGGCTCTCCACTCGCCCCATCAACATTCGACTACGTGTATTCTTCCATCCACCCAGATATCATGCTCGGTTCCATCACAGGAGGCACGGACATCATCTCCCTCTTCGGTGCATCCTGCCCCATCCTCCCTGTCCACCGCGGAGAAATCCAATGCCGCGGCCTAGGTATGGCCGTATCCGTCTTAGATTATGCCGGACGAGACATCAGCGCCACCGATGACGCGGGCGACCTCGTATGCACGGTGCCTTTCCCAGCCCAACCCGTCATGTTCTGGCCACCGGGGCCGATAGGCGAGGAGAAGTATCGCAAGAGCTACTTCGAGCACTTCGGGCCGTCGATATGGCACCACGGCGACTTCGTGAAACTCAACAGCAAGACAGGCGGGATGGAGATGCTGGGCCGCAGCGACGGGGTGCTCAAGCCAGCCGGCGTCCGGTTCGGCAGCGCGGAGATTTACAATATCATTTTGAAGCATTTTGCGAATGAGGTTGAGGATTCACTGTGTATTGGCCGGCGGCGGAATGGGATTGAGAACGACGAGACGGTCGTGCTCTTTGTGAAATTGGCCGCCAGGGACAAGTCTGCATCTTCATCTGCATCTGCGTCTACCTCTGCATCTGTTTCCTCATCCATATCCGCGTCCACATCCGCGTCCTCGTCAACGGTGTCAATAGCCAACAGCGGCTGCGTAAAGGGCCAGATTACCACCGTCAACGACAATGACGCGTTGCTCATGCCGCCCGATCTTGTCAGCCGCATACAGGCTACCATTCGCAAGGAACTCAGCGCGCGCCATGTCCCGACGATCGTAGTCGCGTGTCCGGAGATTCCAGTCACGACAAATGGCAAGAAGGTTGAGAATGCGGTGAAACAGATTCTTTGTGGATTAAATATTAAAACTGGAGCAAGCGTGGCTAATGCGGGGTGTTTAGAGTGGTACCGGAGATGGGCGGCGGAAAATTGAAGGTGGGGTGTATTTTTTTTCCTTTTTTTTTTCTTTTTTTTTTTTTTGGTTTTATTGTTTTTGTATTTTCTTATTCTTTCTTCTTTTTATTCTTCAATCTTTGTTATATATATATACTAGTTTTTTGGATGTTGAAAATGTGTTTTTGGTAAAAGGGGGCAGACGTTTTCCCTTTATAGAAAAAAGCTATTCTTGTCAGAACCCATATTATATTAGCGTTATTGGCTATTAGCTGTTGACCACGATATCTCTCTCTGATGATCTTATTGTAGTCAACGATTACCCATGAGTATATTACTTCTCAACTTCCTCCAGATCATAAGAATCACTCCTCCCCTTATTGCCCGAGTGGAGCAACCACCTGCTGACTCATCCCAATTCTGCCCAAAGCGGTCAGGCAACTATCTCCAGGTTTTTCTCTACACAACTCATTTCAGCCGATCAAACCAGCATACGAAGCGATACAGCCTGGCTTCCAGCAGCGAAAGAGGATATCATGCGTCGTTTAGTAACCAGGACCGCTACGCCGGCCAGATACCTCAAACGAGCTCCACACTCGCTTTCAAGGACCTTTTCCTCTCACATAGAAACACAAGCTAAGGTTTGTTCTATCCATTTACATGACTTCTGGGAAGGCGAGGAAAAAGAAAAATTATCTAATAAATGCCACTATTCCAGGACCCCGCCGAACTCGACCAAGTAACAGAACTCTCCAATGGCCTTCGGGTAGCCACGGAGTCCCTCCCCGGCCCTTTCGCCGGCGTGGGCGTATACCTCGATGCAGGCTCACGGTACGAGAACGACAGCCTCCGCGGCGTCAGCCACATCATCGACAGGCTAGCCTTCAAATCGACATCGAAGCGGACGGGCGATCAGATGGTTGAGTCTCTCGAGAGGCTCGGGGGGAACATCCAATGCGCGTCGGCACGCGAGTGTATCATGTACCAGTCCACCAGCTTCAACTCGGCTGTGCCGACCACGCTAGCACTACTGGCGGAGACGATCCGGGACCCCTTGATCACGGACGAGGAGGTGCAGCAGCAGCTGGAGGTGGCGGAGTATGAGATCACTGATCTCTGGGCAAAGCCTGAGGTCATCCTGCCGGAGCTGGTGAATATTGCGGCGTACCGGAATAATACCCTAGGGAATCCGTTGTTGTGTCCGCGTGAGCGACTGTCGGAGATTAATAGAGGAGTTGTGCAGAGTTATCGGGAGACCTTTTACAAGCCGGAACGGATGGTTGTGGCGTTTGCGGGCGTGGCGCATGAGGATGCGGTGAAGTTGGCGGAGCGGTGGTTTGGGGATATGAAGAGGGACAAGCCGGTGGTTTTTGGGCAGGGGTCGGAAACGACGCTTTCTGAGGAGGAATTGAGCTCGATGCCTTCCCTCTCGCCTTCTTCGACGACTTCTACACTCTCCGCAAGCCCGTCATCAACCGCTTCCCATCCCCTCCCATCGCCCAGCACCTCTAGCTCCAAGACCAACAGCGTCCTCTCCCACATCCCCTTCCTCAAGCACCTCTCAACCTCCTCCTCCCGCAGTGCCTCCGTCTCCCCCCTCGACCCCTCCCTCCTCCACCCATCCACCCTCGACCTCCACCGCGCCTCGCACTACACAGGCGGCTTCCTTTCTCTCCCGGCCATCCCCCCGCCGGCTAACCCCATGCAGCCCCGCCTCAGCCACATCCACATCGCCTTCGAAGGGCCCCCTATCTCCTCGCAGGACATCTACGCGCTCGCCACCCTCCAAATGCTGCTGGGCGGCGGCGGCTCCTTCTCCGCCGGCGGGCCGGGCAAGGGCATGCACTCGCGGCTCTACACCAACGTGCTGAACCAGCACGGCTGGGTCGAAAGCTGCATGGCCTTCAACCACAGCTACACAGACAGCGGGTTGTTCGGGATCTCGGCCTCGTGCGTCCCGTCCCGCCTCACCGCGACGGTCGATGTGATCTGCAGAGAGCTGCACGCGCTGACGACGGGCTCGCGTTTCACCACCCTGCAGCCCACAGAGGTCAACCGCGCGAAGAACCAGCTGCGCTCCGCGATACTGATGAACCTCGAGTCGCGCATGGTGGAGCTGGAGGACCTGGGACGGCAGGTGCAGGCGCACGGGCGCCGGGTTGGGGTACGTGAGATGAGTGCGCGGATCGATGCGTTGACGGCGGACGACCTGCGGCGGGTGGCGCGGGAGGTTCTCGGAGGCCATGTGCGTAATAAGGGGAACGGGACTGGGATGCCGACGGTTGTGGTGCAGGAGGGAATGGTGGATGGGGTTCAGTTCCAGCCGGTACAGAAGGAGCAGATTCAGGAACGGATTGCGATGTGGCAGTTGGGGAGGAGGTGAGGGGAGGGCTTGAACCTTGTTTTTCTTTTTTCCTTTTCTTTTTCTTTTTATCTTTGGCGATGCCTACGCTATACTTTTGTCATATAGATGGGGTGGTTCTTTTCAATTCTTTCGCCTTTTACTGTTTTATTAATTCATTTTGATGCTTGAATATGTCTGTTTGTTTTTTGGCTACCGATGGATTCTTGTATTTTTGGGGGGGGGCCTCGTCTGGGTTCCATACCTCTCTCTCTTGCTTTCAGCACCGTCTTTGTTCACGTAGATTGACCAGCTACATTAGTGTTTCCTTTCCCTTTTCGTTTTGTAATTTTACACTTATATATCATTATTATATATATATATATCCATCCATCTATCCTGCATGTCTCATCTATATCGATATAATCAATTGAAAGAGAGAAGAAGGTTGCTATGGCCTTATACACTGTTTTTGGGGAACAACATTCTTGCCCTATTTTTTGTTATCTGCTGGCAAGCCCCTAATCACCACCACACACGCCTATATAAAGGGAGACACCCTGCGCCCCGCTAGACAGTAGCGATCAACCCAACCTCCCCCCACCTCCATCGGTATCATTGTATCATCCTGCCTACCCAAGATCCCCCTCCTACAGGGAGAAAAAGGTTTAATAGATCGATTGGCTATGTACTGTACGCACATATGATCTCACTAGGGATAAAAATTAAAACAAATAAAAGGGGCGTTGGGAGTTCGGAGTTCTCCCTTGGTTCATACGCTTCAAATCGGTTGCACATCTACTTCAGCCGACAATGCTGTTCTTTTAGATGAAATTCGACTTTTGGTCGCTAGATTCCTAACACGTAATCCTAGACGACTGAGGTTGGATGAAGATATTGGGGAGGGAATCTAAAACCTAAACCTAGATCGCCATTAAACGCAAGAAGAAAAGGACAGAGGGGAGAGAACACATAGTAAGGACGACAGCCGCCATATGGAAAAAACTCACCATCCCAGTTGTCAAGGGACAAACAAAAAGAAGAGGTTCCCTTCATATACTTCTTTTCATAGGTAGTCGCACACCCAACCCTTCCTCCCTTGCATTCAAAAATTTCACATTCTTCGCGTTTCTTTTTGTATTTTTCCATCCCATACCCTACTACCCTTATGCAGTCGGAACAAAAGAAGGAAAAAATTAATTTTTACTCCGCATCCGGAACGCCAACCACCACATTCAGATAAATCGCCATATCCGCCAATTCATCCGGCATAAACCAATGCGATAGATCGTCATATAACATAAACGTGACGTTCCAACCCAGCCTCTCTAGTGTCTTTGCTGCGTTTTCGCCGAACTGGGGCAACACATGCTCGTCCAGCGCCCCATGCGAGATCCAGATGGGGGTCTTGGGGTGTGAGGGTGACCGCGAGGGTGACTGGCACTGCGCGGCCGGAATAGAGGGTGGAGGAATACCCAATATATTCTCGCGGAACCAATTTGTCGCTCTGGCAGCTAGGTTCGAACCGGACCGTAAACGCCGTTCCTTCGCGTCTTCCGCTTCATCTTCATCTACGACGGCAGTGCCTGCCTCACCACCATCACCATCGCCGCCTTTTTCCTTCCCCATGCCCCCTCCAACTAACTCGTCCAACTCCCTCTGGAATGGCAACCAGCCGCTCATAGCAACACAGCCCCCCAGCGCCTCCCCATCCCCATCAACCTCCGCATCGAAGGCCACCGCTGCGCCCAAGGCTACCACAGCCCCCTGACTAAGCCCGCCCACAATAACCTTCCCAACCCCGCCCAGAACCTTCCCTTCCTCCCTGACAAGCTCCAGCAGATAGCGCACCGAGGCCCGCAGCCCGTCGCGCGACAGCTCCCACTCCCTCTCGTGCACGGGCCGCAGCGTCGCGACATCAAACCACTGCTGCATCATCGAGTTCGCGCCCGCGGTGGAGCGGCTGATTTTCGCGTCTGGGAAGATAAATTTGATGCCGGGGAAGCGCTGGGGGAGCGAAGTACGGGCCGGGTTGGAGGGCGTGGGGATCTGGAGAGGGGCGGTGATGATGTCCGTGCTGAAGTCGAGGGAGTTATCGCCGCGGCCGTGCAGGAAGATCAGGGTGTGGGTGTGCGGGCCGCGCGGGGGGATTATGGTGGGTTTGGGAAAGGGGAGGGGGGAAGGAGGATCTGGTTTGCTCATGGCTGTTTCTTTTCTTTTCACTTCTTCCTTTTCTGTATTCGTTTGTCTTGTGTGTGTGTGTGTGTGTGTGTGTGTGTGTGCGTGTGTGTTCCCGCTATGTCTTTTCTCCTGCTTTTGCGAATTTCTGGTTGGAGGGGTCTTGGAGAGGTGAGGAGGGGTAGGTAGGGTGTGTGTGAGCGCTCTCTTGCTTCTTTCGAAAACTCTGCAGATTGTTTCACCAACGTCGTACCCCCCCACCTCTTTGACGAAGTTTTTCTTCGCGGTTCTTGAAATGCTTTTATCTGAGCAGAATTGGATCAGGTTCACGCTCGCGACCTGAGGCGTATTGGTTAGGTCTATGTTTTGGTGCACGACCCAGCAACCGGTATCAGCGCTTCCCGGTTGGTATGTAATCACATGTGGGTATTTCCTCGAGACAGAGGCAGGAGATATATTTCGTTACAGCTTCGCTTTAACCCAAGAGGGGTTACACAATGGGTATATATATATCCCGCTTCCTAAAATTCGTCGAGGTATAGGATGAAGATCGGATGAGTGACACTCAAATGGTTGATCTTCCGCTTGGCATCGTCGGGCAACTAGCAGTCACGGGAGTCAAATCGGACATGCAATGAGGAGGACATGATAGAATAAAGAGATCAATAGTGCTGGCATTGCCGGACTCGAGGGGGGCGTCCATTTGTCCTGTGATGGATGGATGGAAGGTTGGATTAAATATCACATGACTTTACGTTACAGTCAAGGAAACAGCAATTCAATCAAAAAATACTGAGAAATTAACTTATCTTTTCGTAGCGATATTTCCTCTGGCAGGATAAACGAACCAACGACAGGAGAAATCGCATTGGTGCTTCCCCATGGCTCTGCGCATGAAGGGGAGGATAATCTGTGTAGAATAAATAGCGTCTGATCGAGGCCACATCTGACATCTGACAGTGAGCTGCTTTGTCGATCAGCGAGCTGCCCCTGAATATGGCCGGCTCCAACAAATCAAAGCTGGAGAAAGCAAACAGGCCCCTCGAACCGACTCCACTCCAACGAGCAGGTCCACTGCTGGCCAGGTATTGTTTGAAGTTGGCTACTCTGTACCTGCTGGTTTCCCTCCCCAATGGCATCCCCATCTCTTGTGCTCCCTGCGGAGAGAATTGTCCGACGCTGCTTGGGCCTGCTTGATATGCGGCCTACTGCAGCCGGTGCCTGGCAGCAGACCACGGTACGGTACGGTACGCGTTGGAGTTCGGGGTAATGTCGGTGCTGGCCCCCCGTCCGTATTGTGAGTCCCCTAGCGTCCCGTTCTGTATGGTTGTGTGCCCCGTACTCCGTACGCTGTACACGGTCACACGGTATCAATACCGCCGTCCCGTGGGTTCTGACATGACAAGAACATTTTTCCTCCTGCTCTTTGCGGCTCCTTCTGCGTCTTCTTCTTCTTCTTCTCCTTCTCCTTCTCCTTCTTTTCTCCTCCTCTGACAGACACTGCATCCCAATTGCGCGGTATCCTCTCGCCCAGTGTCTCATCGAGATGCTTTTTGGTGGCGTCTAGGCTTGATTGCGACCACAGAGTTCTCTCCTGTGCCCCTTTGCTCGTTTCTTCGGCTCCTGGCGGATCTAGTGAGCAGTGCATTTTCCTCACTCCCCCCTATTATCATTGCCCTATCCTCGTGCCGTTGCCTTGCCCTACCGGTTTATTCACTGTTGTTTGATCTCTCTTGACCTACTTTACTCATTATATCCGCTCTGTTCATCAATTGCCTCCTGTGTTTTGTGTGGTTGCTGACTGCGTGAGCCGTTGACGTTGGCGGCTGTAACCTGCAGATAGGCGGATTTTGTTCCTGCCTCCTCCTTCTGTGCTACTTCCTACTTCCCACTTCCCGTTTCCCTCTTCCCGCTCGCCCTTTCGGCTCCACCTCCGCCCATCTTCAGGCCGGTTGCGAAAACAGAGTGCACCGCAGTGTGGCCTATGTGCGCTTCCCTACCCGCGCCGCTCGCTTGGCTACGTCCTAAATCCTAAACCAACACCGGGCTCCATCCCCCGGCTCGTTCAGTCGTTCCGTCTTGAGATGCCTCGTCGACCTAACAACCCTTTCACCACCAACAGCTCCCCTTCTTCGTACCCGCCGTCCTTTTCGTCCGCGAACGAAAAGGGCGGCATTCCTAGTAATCAGGCCCGCTCTTCCTCCGTGAAACCTAAGCGATTGAGCCAACTGTTTTCTACTTCGCCAAAGACCAGATCAGACACCCACACCGCTGCTCAGGCCGCCCTGATTGCCGCACGCGGAGGCTCTATCAGCCATCTAAGCACTCCTCATATCAGTTCGCCGTCGCTGTCCCTACCGACCATCTCGCTTTCCACGGCGACTGCGGACAGCGCCAACATGGATGTGCCTCCAACCACTCTGTTTCAACCCGCTTCGCCGGGGGAAACACGTCGTCTGGCCAGACAACATGCTCAGTTCGGGCCACTCGGGCATCCTAGTCATCGATATACCTCGAAGCACCAAGGGGGTGAATTCCCCGAACCTATCATGGACGAGCCGCCATACTACTATCTGCTTACGACCTACATCAGTTACCTGATCCTAATCGCTTTCGGCCACGTGCGCGATTTCTTTGGAAAACGATTCAGAGAAGAAAACTATAGACATCTCAAACCTAGGAACGGATATGGCGCGTTGAACAGCGATTTCGACAACTTCTACGTCCGCAGGCTCAAGTTACGTATTAATGATTGTTTTGAGAGGCCCGTGACCGGGGTCCCCGGCCGATATATTACCTTAATCGATCGGACGAGTGATGACCACAATCGTCATTTTCGCCTGACCGGTACTTACACCGACACCTTGAATATGAGCTCATATAACTATCTTGGCTTCGCACAGTCGGAGGGCCCCTGCGCTGATGCCGTCGAGGAAACTATTAAACGATACGGGATCAGCTCCGTCTCCACCAGGGCTGATGCAGGTACCCAGGACCTCCATATTGAAGTGGAGGGCCTTGTAGCCAACTTTGTCGGGAAGGAAGCTTCCATGGTGTTTTCCATGGGCTTCGGAACCAATGCTAGCGTGTTTTCTGCTTTGGTTTCAAAGGGCTGTCTGATCATTTCCGACGAATTGAATCACGCGTCAATTCGTTTTGGTGCCCGTTTGTCAGGTGCTTCGATCGAGATCTTCAAACATAACGATGTCAAGGCCCTAGAGAAGAAATTACGGGAGGTGATTTCCCAAGGCCAGCCGCGAAGTCACCGCCCCTGGAAGAAGATCCTGGTCGTTGTTGAAGGGTTGTATTCCATGGAGGGAACCATGTGCAATCTTCCCGGCATACTCGCCTTGAAGCAGAAATATAAGTTCAACCTTTTCGTCGACGAAGCCCACTCAATAGGTGCCATCGGGCCTCGAGGAAGAGGCGTTTGCGATTACTTTGGCGTAGATACGAAAGATGTCGATATCCTCATGGGAACGCTGACCAAATCCTTTGGCGCCAATGGTGGTTACATTGCCGCGGATAAAGCTATTATTGACAAGCTACGAACATCCAATGCCGCAGTATTCTACGGTGAAGCGCCGACTCCGCCAATTCTTGCGCAGATTTCAACTTCTCTTAGGATTATCAACGGCGAGATCGTTCCCGGCGAGGGCGAAGAACGACTACAGAGACTCGCATTCAATTCCCGCTATCTTCGCCTCGGTCTGAAACGCCTAGGTTTTATCGTCTATGGCCATGACGACTCCCCAATCATCCCTCTCCTCCTCTTCAACCCGGCCAAAATGCCCGCCTTCTCCCACGAGATGCTCAAACGCAAAATCTCTGTCGTTATCGTCGGATATCCGGCTACCCCATTGGTATCATCGCGAGCTCGCTTCTGCGTCTCCGCTGCTCATACTAAAGAGGATCTCGACCGCTTGCTATTAGCCTGTGACGAAGTTGGGAATGCCCTACAACTCAAGTTCTCAAGCGGGGTTGCCGGTGGCGCGCTGCCGTCTGACATAAATTATACGGCCGAGGATGAGCGGAATGGCCAGCATGGAGGACAACAGAAGCAAGCGGCAGTGAAAAGGAAGTCCACTTCTGTTACGCCTCCCCGATGGAGGTATGAGGATGTTGTCAGGCGGGGCGTGCAGGATGTGAGATTTCCACTCCAATAACGCGTCGTACGTTACAAGCATTTTGGATATGCAACTCGGTTTGGAGACGCGGGTTGTTAGCCACGCCATCAATTGCGATTACGCCGTTATTACCCCAAAGGCACACCGGACGACCTTCTACGGAATGAAAATTCGCTGCTCGTCACCGTTGTGTAGGAGTTAAGCTCTCGTATTCTTTAACTCGTTGATTCTTGAGTATATTTATTTGGGTGTTGGGGTTGGACCAAGGGGGGTTGTTGATGGTGTTTCTATTATTATTATTTTGGTCTTAACACCATTTTTTTGAGTCTTTTATCTTTCGGCTTTAATACATAATTTTAAAATTAAGAGATAAAAAAAGAGTAGGGGAGGGAAACAACCAGGTTTTGCCACAGTACTTTATGCTCCCAGGTTGTTTCTTTCTTCATTCCCCCCTTTTTAGTGGGTTTTGCTCTACTGAATATGAAATGTTTGCTTTTCTACCCACCCTGGACTGTGTATGGTGGTGCCTGTTAGTAGAAATGTAGGATCAAGGATTATTTTCTCAGATCCCTCCACACTTATTCATTATATATCTCTCTTCCGGATGCTTCCCCCCTTCCTCCTCTCCCTCATCCATCCATCCCGCCAAACCATACTATGATCCACGCTAGCTTCGCGAGGCCTGTTTTCGCCGAACAAATACTAATTAATACCAATATCAATATCGACCAACCCATCTATCAATATATAAAGTTATGGTTTGAGTGAGATACGGATTTTTTTTTTTTTTTTTTTTTTTTTTCCTTTCTTTGCATAGAAGTGAATAATAGTAATACTAAATAAGTCATGTATCAATCAACATTTTATATACATATATATATATATATTTACAAAAATGTATGTAGAAAAGAAGGGCAGAATGGCGAGGAGAAACAGTAGCGAAATCTAAAGTGTATTCATTGTATATATGTATATCGCAGCCTCGATCCATGTAAAAATTAATCCCACCAGAGATCTATGAAAGATCTAATTTAAGTTAGACGGGGCATTTATCAGTCAGAGGAAAGGGGGGGGGGGATTAAAAGCCAAGTATATAATCAAAAAAGAAAACCATCTAATATCCAGGCTGCTGGCTAGCTGGTATGTATGCGTGATGATGTGTAGATACCTATGAACTGTACGGAAGAAAGGATCTTGGGGCAACAGGAGAATTGATAAATGGTTAGGGAAATCGAGAACGAAAATCAAAAACGAAGGTAGAACCAAAAAAAAAAAAAAAAAAAAAAAAAACAGAACCCCGAAAGTAAAAACAGACAGGCGTAGGTAACTACCTGCTCGAAACGCCGCACATGTACTAGCCAGTACTCATCTTCTAGGATAAGAATGATAATATGATGTAGCAGGGCAAGGGCACCCGAAAGACAAGCGTAGGGACAAACGAAGCAACGTCAACGGCCAAAGCATCAAGCAAATAAAGGGTATCAAAGAACGCCTGATGGATGTGATTCTTTGTCGTGTCATCATGAGAAAAGTTCACAGTGTAAACTGATAAAGGATAGATATGAAGAATTAGCAAAAAAAAAAAAGAAAAAAAAAAAAACAGAAACAAAAGGTAGAACAGCAACACGACAGTGTAAGCCGGATTCTATACAAAAGAAACTGAACCAAAAAGAGAAGAAAAAAAAAAGAATAAGATAAGATTCTGAGGTAGTAGCATCGTATGGGTGATATCAAACCGAACCATATCTATACTGGCCGTCTACCATAAGGGCCTCCGTCTCCACAGACGGGGATTTCAGTTCCGGAGAAGTGGATGGAATCCACCCCTTCATCCACCCACTAACCCTTCGCCAGCTACCTAGACCTTGGCCCGGTCCCGCAGGTTGCAGGTCGGTGGCGGCATCGGCATCTTCGTTCTTCTTTGCGTAAATCATGAACTGAATGCCCATCGCCCCATCCATGCCTAGGACGCCAAACGCCCCCAGGAAAAAGGGTATCGCACGTCCAATCCATTCGAGTCTGCTGTTGCCTTCTTTACCAACCCATCCACCGCCTCCGTACGCTGGTAGATCCGACCATGCGTTGGGATTGGTGAGGAGAGAACTTGAGTAGAAGAAATTGCCGCAGAAGGCTGCAAAGAAGAGAAGCGGTGAGAGGCCCGAGGTGCTCTTGCGGCCGTAGTTCTTGTAGAGCTGTGGGACACGGGATGCTAGATATAAAATGGTCGACGACCAGGATGAAATTTTGCCAGCAACTTTTCTAGCATCTGTTTGTGACGGGGTGAATATGGGGGCGTTTTGCCCGCTGGGGCCAGTGGCAGCTGCGTTGGCCAGAACGACACATAGCATGGAGAGAAACACGATAGTTCGTGGCGAACTGGAGGGAGTGATGCTACTGCTGCCTCCAACACGATAGATGGTTCGAGGTGAGCGTTCTTTTTCATTGGGGCGAGACAGAGAGCTGCCTAATGGGGTATCAACTCCCAAGTCCTTTTTCGAGGTGACAGTTTTTGGTTCGGATGGAAGTATCGAGGTGGGGGATAATCCTAAAATGGTATTCTCTTCGGTGGGTACGATGCCATTATACATATCCCCGTCGCTAAACCCTGAATCGCTAACTTGCATATAACCACCATGTCTTCGTAATCGCCAATCCTTGAGATAGGTATAAAAATAGTACTGGATTACTAGAGCTACATCAACAAAGACATAGTAGGACGCGACAGTAATCTGCCACCCGGCCTGACGTAATAATATGGCTCCTAGTAAGTTGGTTGCGTCGCCCAGACACCATTCAATCAGAAACCAGATTGAGAGACCACATGTCGACTGGACTTTATAATTCTTGTAGATCTGGGGTAACTGCGCAAAGAGCCATGAAACGATACTCAGGATTCCCAAGGTCGAAGAGACCAGGGCGAGCGGAGTCGGAACGCATGTGTGGAGACGAGAAGAGATGAAGGTTAAGAAAGCGGATGAGGGCTCGCAGTGGTCCGGAAGAGAGGAAACCAAAGGGTTATAAAGCCATGATGAAGTCATTATCTGGCACAGATCGATCCTCTAATGTAGTAGCCTGCTGTGGTAACGAAGCATCCGGAATAACCAAGACTGATATAGATATAGAGACGTATCTAAATCTCAGATGGTTTCTCAAGAGCTGGTCGGAGTCGCTGACTGGGGGTTCCGCGTGGGGCTTGGTGGAGTAGGTGCTGACAAAGGCGGTCGAAAGAGTCACGCGAGGAAAGCGCTGGGCACGCGGACAAACGCGAAGGACAAAAGAGCTGAAGAAGACGAATTTCAAGCGAGGCTGATGGAGATGGATCACGACTAACTGGTTGTGCCCTGGAGGAGAAGTCGGAATGTGGCTCGAAAGTGCCAATGGTTGGCTGGGGATGCCAGAGTGTCGACGTTGAGAGGGCCTCGAACCCCTGGTAAACACAACGAGAAAGGAGGGAACAACGCCAAAAAAAAAAAAAAAATTATTTTGAAGGAAGAAACAGTAGCGAGAGGGGATTCCGGTCAGCTTAAGAGAGTGGATGGAAGCCCAAGATGGGTGAGAAAAAGATGGAGAGGAGCAATTCGGGAGGAAAGACGAAGAGAGGAAACAAAAGACGATGCTGCGAGGTCACGGGGGTGGTGAGGCTAGATCGGGGCGATGTGATTGGTGGTCAGCCAGATAACCTCAAACTCTAATGGACTGTGGGGTATAACAGAGTATCAGAGTTGACATTTCAGCGGCTGTGAGAACTGTGATGTGTTTTTACAGGTTTTCTTGATGTGCTGATTTCAGCTACCCTTTGCCCATTTGTAAGGGGCCCTCGGAAAATGGTCTCCAGTGGCTGTGGTGCAAAGGTTTCAAGAAAAGAAGTCAGGAAGGAAAAGGAAGAACACAGCATATAGATGCAGATAAGAAATAGGGTATCCTAAATCACACAAACATGAATATTGAATAGATATGATCATTGTTTCGCCGTACTGATAGCTTGTACCCTCTATAGTTCCATCATGCCCAAAATAGCCTGCAGCTCTTCGTTCCCCGGCACAGCCACGCCTGAATTCCAAAATTAAAAATGATAATGTGCCCATTAAAACGATCCTTATATAGACGAACAATATATAAAGAATTAAAATATAATTAACCGTATATTTCACTTGTCCCCCATCTTAAGTTCATGGGCCATTTTTGGTGGTGCATGACATGTAAATATATATCTCGGTATCTATATTTACATCCCTCCCCGCCAAACAACGATGCTGTATGTACACCATTGTCATGCAAGTTGCATAGTTAATAGTATCGCTACTCCAGCAATGCCCATAACCGTATTTAGGGATTGGCTCGTCGACGCCGCCCGGTTGGGAGCAATGATATCATTTGCGTTCCCGAAGCCGCCAAAGGGGTCCTTATTAGGGTTCTTGGTTTTAGTGGCAGACGGCTTTAAAGTCGTTTGTGTTGTCTCGGGATTGGATGTCGTTGTTGGGGGTGGTGGGGGTAATGTCTGTGAATCGCTTGGGGTAGGAGACGAGAGGGTAGTTGTTGTTTCACTAGTAGTGGTGAGATGTACAGTAAACGTTCGTGTTGTGACTGGCTCTTCCGTCTGTGTCTGCGTAGGCCCCGGACGCCTGGTATCTGTCGCAGGAGGAGTATTTGAGGGAAGGGCTGAAGTGAGGTTCTGATCTTGCCCCTCTCCAGCAGCGGGGCAAAGGGTCTGTACACCCAGCCCCTGAAAAAATAGCCCGATGAGGGTCGCTGATAGTGCCTGTGAGCCCACGCAATTTTTATTCAGCGAAACTGTAAGAAATTCCAGACTCTCAACACATGCTGCTGAGCAAACGCCTGTTGAGAAATCGTCGACTGTGCAATTGCTAATCTCGGAAGTGTAGACTTCTGTACATGGCGGAGGGAATGATTGTATTGGTTGAATGTCTTCTAGAGAAATGGCTGTAATTGTTGGTGTTTGGAAGGCGAAGAGAGCGCATGGTATCCAGTATTGTTTACGCATTGCGTAGCGTTAGATGAAGAATAAGGCAAAAAAGTTTTGTTTGCGCAACGAATGTATTTCGCGCCTCTCTCGTTTCGAGCTTTGTTGATTTCCCGCAGGTATCGCAAAAAGGTCGCTACAGCGGGTAGAAACCTTTGAAATGGCTATTCGCGCATCCTCACAGCACGAACCGAGAGTTTCCTTTCAGCTCCTCTGTGCAAAGCGGGAGTGGATATAACAAAGAAAAAATGCGCGATTCTTGGACTATGGAAGGAGACTCTGTCGTCTTGTCTTTGATAGTGAGCATAAAGGAGTGTGAATGGTATAACAGGACTCTCGCAAAGGAGGGTATGGAGTATCAAGGGGGGTGAAGGAAATGTTGAATCCCCAAGGCAAATAGATATGTTTCGAAGATGGAAAAGTATTGCGCCCTGTTGATATAACAATGACTATCACACCAGCGTAACTGGGAAGCTTCGTGTGGGCTTTTAACCCTCGAAAAGAAGAAAGCAAACGAGAAAGAAGCAGGGAGAACGATAACTCTCAAACTTCGTCTGGCCCAAGATCCCAACCATACTATTTGATAAACTGAAACTGACATGACCAGACATTCGCATAGTGGGGAGGTTCAGGGCCAAAGACAACCTCAAACATTTGACGTTTCTGAATTCCACACAGCGGACAAGAGCTGTCGAGGCCAGCGCCAATAGGAAGAATCCAGCCGGAACCAGGGCACATCAATAGAATATCCAAAATAAGGGCTTCCAGGATTGCTCTCGTCATGTCATGGCCGAGACTAATAGGTAACACAGGCTGGACGATGCAAAAGGCCTGTCCATTGCTGCAAATATCTCGCCCGCGAACCGAGAGCAAGCTTGCCCTTGTGTGAGCCCAGGTCCTTTTCCGTCCGTCCAGCAAAAATGGCCGAAATCCACCACATATATTCCCACAGTTCTTTTTTGGGATGGTAATTCTGAAACGCAGCAACCATGGGTCTATCAACAAGCGCTAAATTCACGCTTGGGCCTTGGCCTCAGTTAAGCGCTGGAGTTGGTGTGGCGATAGTCTGGGATACCGCATGATTCCTCTTATAGGTGCAAGGATTCGATGATATATATATCAAGCTACGAACTTCACATCATAAACAATAGACTGCCACAGCCCAAAAGAGGCCACCCAAAGACATGATAGTGCTAATTATTGAAGTACGTGACTGGCCCAAAATTTAAACTCTTCCCTAGAAACTCAATTTACGATTCAAATTCTTTTAGTTCAGTCTTCTTGCTGAATTAGTGCAATCTTGGGAAGTTTCAAAGTCGGCCAATCGAGGTGGTAGCAATGGTTGATGAGCAGGCCATCTCCTGAGTGGAAACCTGCAGCCCCAAAGATTGTCAATCCCTACAACGCAGATCCGTGCCTCCCCTGAGGAATCGGTGGAAGAGCGTTTGTATAAGACGTGTTGGGACTTGCAAAGCTGTGGATCTACGCAGCTGTCCATACTACCATTACTTTACACGAAGAGAAGATAGCCTATATGCTCTCATCAATTCTCTTGGGTATTTCAGTCCATAACCAATACCGGCCGAAACCTTACTCTTGCGTGTAGCAAATCATCCATCGCCTTATTCACATCATCTAGCCTATATTTCTGAATCAGGCACTTGACACCATGCGTCCTCGCAAAATCTATAGCCTCCTCTGCATCAAGAGCATGCCCCGTTGACCAGCCTGAGATGGACAGCGCTCGACGGGTCATCAAGGCTGAGTCCGCCTTGAACTCGCCAACGGGTGATAAAATAAGCAGCCTCCCACGCGGCGCCAATCCTCGCATTAGCGGCTGAACGTATCTTGGGATCGGAGCGCTCAAGATAGCCAGCGCAGCGCCGCCTAGTTCCTGCAGGGCCGTCGGGAAGTCAATTTTGCCGGTGTCGATGAAGTGGTGCGCACCAAGCTCCCAGGCGAACTTTTCTTTCTCAGGTTGGCTGGATAGGGCTGCCACTTTATATCCAAGCTTACTTGCGAACTGCACTGCCAGATGTCCCAGGCCACCAAGCCCATGTATCGCGATTAGATCGCCCGCGGTGATTTCCATTTTCCGGATCCCGTTGAACGTGGCCACGCCTGCGCAGAGGAGAGGGGCTATTTCTGCTGGATCCATGTCGTTGGGTAGTCGAGCCACTGCTTCCACTCGAAGGATACAGTACTCGGCATCTGGGATATTTTCAAGTCAAAACAGCCTTCACCATAGTCATAACAAACTGTATGACATTTCAATAATAGAGATGAGCTTACATCCTCCAGGTCTTGTCACGCCATTGATCTCCTCATTGTCGCACAGCTGAAAATCTCCCCGATTGCATTCCCTGCAAACACCTGATAGGGCAAAATTCATTGCCTTCGAATCAACCTCCATCCAAGGGAGAAGAGAGACAGATATACCGTCATGACCCCCATGCCACAGCCCTCCAACCCGCTCTCCGATTTTGAAGTTCTTCACCCCTGGACCAAGGGCTTGTACGTTGCCAACTATTTCGTGGCCGGGTACTATGGGACTGCGTTACGTGTGTTAGATTATCTATTGTGAAGAGGGAAAAAAAAAAAAAAAAAAAAAACTTCCTGGGGTCCTTGTATTTTCATTTTTATCTATATACTTGGGTCACTAACAATGAGTTTCCAGCTACTCCGTCCCTCACGAGAACATCGGAGTGACAGACGCCGCATGCAAGCACTTTCACTAGAATTTCTCCGTGCTTCGGATATTCTAGCGGAATGGTTCTGATGCACAATTCTTCGCCCTCTGCATCGAACTGGGCGACTTTGTATGACAGCGGGAATTCAGGCTCCATTGTTTTTTGCTGTCTTGATAGATTGATAAGACCTCCTGCTTGGGAATATTATTGCCAGATTAGGAATAATTCAATGTACTTGTTGTGCGGAGTAAAGGTATTGCTGAGATAATGAGCAATGTAATTGTTAATTTGTTATGTAGCAAAATTTCGAGGTCAGGGTTAAGTTAGTGACATCATTTTTCCACTTTTTGGTTGGCGGGAAAACCTTCTCACCACAATTGGATAACGTCTGTAACCATAATGATAATAAGCAATAACAATTACTACGACTATTGTGAGCTGCTTGAATTAGCTGACCATTATGGTAATGGAGTTGGGTTGTTCTGAGTTATCGAAGATCGAAGATGAAAGCTTGGGCAAACCCTTTTTTATTTATGACGTCATCGTTACCTCGATCTAGATTCTTAGACAGATCCAACGACGGTATAGAGCTATTAGGGGGAGATTCTCCCCTTACAGCCCTTTTGCTTGGAGGTTTATTAGGTGCGGCGCGTGTTCAAAGCACTGCAAGAATCAGCCGGTTAAACCGAAAGTCGAAGAAAAGGGCATCTCCGACACGAAAAATAGAATAATGGAAGTGTTCAAGCTGGCTGCTTCAAACACCTTTGGGAGGGACATGAATCTCAGAGGTTCCAAGCGGGGTTAATTGACCAAAAATCTAATACATCCCTTGTCCCTTGACGAAAACATGACCTTTACTGGGACCACCAGGAAATGGGAAGCAGAGGGCTACTGACAAGGGGTGTTCTCCTTCCTTCGAGAAGATATCGGGGTAGGTTCTGTTATCTGTCGACGAGGCAAACATGAAGATATCCCTGTCACCCCACTCAAATACCTTTGAAGGCACAGCAGAAGCAAACGCAACAAGGTGCGACTGGATTAGCCTAGGCTGAGTTCTATTGGAGCGCCTGGGCCAGTTTCCCTCTAAAAGGCGCCCAGTCGTAAAACGAGCGGGGCTTGATAATCTTTATGAGTTCTGCCCTAGCCAGACATTGCTGTTTGACAAACCATGTTTCCCCCTCGCCTCAAAGGCGACAAAGTGACCTGCGCATTCATGTTTGAGAAGCAGTGGCTAGTGGATGAAAGGTTTCCGGGAAGGCTGTCGGCGGTGGTGAATGGTCAGATCCACGAGGCAGAACTACCTCGTTGCAGAGTTACACCACCGTATTTGCCTGTCTGTTTGGAGCATTCGTTTCTTGTTTGCCTGGCTCACATATACATGGATGGGCGCGATCCAGTTTAAATTCCTCTTTTTCTTATCCTAGCCGGATGGGGGCAAGGCTGCCCTGATGCGGAAGAGGCCGTAGAACTGCTCACTATGAAAGAACTTTTTACAGCTGAGGCACATACATCTGCAAGGGTGATAATAGAATGATCCAAGTAAGTCTGAGCAGCCGTGCAGCACCTCCTCGATGGTGCAAGGCTCCCAGATTAGGCGATCATGCATTGTTTGGATGTATCTGCTTACTCGATTGGCTGACCCGTCCCGGCTCCTTGTAGGATGCGCTGGCATCCCCAGGCATGTAAAATATTGAGGGCGTGAGATCTTGCAGCCATAAAAAGGTGATGATGTCCCTAATCTACCTCTAGATATTTCCCTTCCAGATCCAAAGTCGAGGAATAAAGTGTCTTGAAAACGACGATCGCATTTTCTACGTAAGGATTTTGTATCCATTTTGCGAAGTTCACCTGACATAAATGCTGACTTGCCCATCATACAGAGACATAAAAAGATGGCTTCCCAAAATAAGGCGTCCTTATCTGAAGATATCAATCTCGAACTTCAAGCGAAGCTCATGGAGCAGCAGCAGCTCGAACGTGAAGCTATTGAGCTTCAAGAGTTTATAAACAATCTCCAACATCGGGCCACTGAATTGAGGATGCTTTCCTCCAGTGCCCGAAGATCGCGGGTGTGCGAGACCGTGGAGAGACAATGTCTCTTGAGGAGGAGATATGGAAGAACATGCAGGAATTGGAAAAGATCAGAGAAAAGAGGGAAGTTTTGACGCAAGCCATCTATCTATTGTCGTCGAAAGGCTGAAGCGAACAAACCAGAAGGTAGTATCCCATTTAATCGTCGTCGTTTAACTATGATGCAGCATACGCAGACACTGACACCTACTAGCGAGCAGGGCAGCCAATGGCGGAATATACCAACAATTTCTTTGAGGTTGAATTTGTTCCAGACTTGGATTAATGTGACACCCTTGCTGGCTTTGGAAATGGCATCGTGGTCTTTTCCTTTGGCTGGATTAAGTGTGGGGGGCTTGAGCGGTTCGATCGGTTCCAATCCCGCGAGTGTTAATTCTTTCTTGAAAGCCTCAAGGTTAGATAACACTTGCTGTAATTTTTCTTCTTGTTTTTTCCTTAGGCTAAGTTCAAAGAAGCTTTTCACTCTCTTGCCGCTGTCTTCTCCGTAGTACATTTTGTCCAACAAATTCCAGTACACATTCCCAAAATAGCAAGGTTTTAAAAGTGCATAGGCAACAAACATAGTATCAGACCGGAGATATCGGCTCCACAGTCTGACCAGAGGCAGAATAAATTTCAGCTTTTTATCTGGGTTATGGCATTTATCTTCCCGCTCTCTTGAGGCTATCTGGAATTGAAAGACATAAAATGAAAATGGAAGGTCGAAGGGTTTTTTAGTGGCAGCTGGAAGCTCCTGACCTGTGATCCAGGAGGGCGGAACAAACATTTGTGGTGGAACTGTGTGACTCCACTCCCAATCAATGATCGATATGATGTTCAGATCATCGTCCACAAAGATATTAGGTGGTCGAAAATCCCCGTGCATGAGAATGAATGGTCCATGGTTATCCCTTTGGTCCACCCAGTCCATCACAATGCCCTGGGATGCAAAGATGCCATACAAATAATTACGTGCATCCTCCTCATCGAAAACACTATCCTTCCCGTGGTAAAAGTCGTTGAAAACTAATTTCAAGATGGCGTAGGTGTAATCAATGGTGGAATTGTAGGTTCGATGAGCAGGGATAATCTCAGAGCTTTTCATCCCGCAGAGTTCCTGGTCATTTAACTCAATAGTGAGCGGGCGGTTATGCTCAAACACCCAGTTTTCATCGTTGCTGTCAAGTGTGAGAGCACCGACATGATCAAACTGCTGACGATAGAGCTGAATGTAGACATCGGCAATTTGACCATACATTTGTGACTTTAACTCTTCCGGAAGGCGTGCCACATCAGTTTCATAGAGAGTTTTGCCTGTGATGTACTCGACGGCCATGAAGGGAAGGCCAAGAATATTATCTCGGTTGATGGAATATTCGACAAGACGTGGGATAGGGATAGTGGTTTTCTCAGCGATGTACCTACGAGGCCGGGCAGAATTGTTATAGCTTGACTACAAATTAGGGACATCTCGAATTTCTTTCTTCATTGTTGCAATCTCGCCTCGCATCTTCTCCTCTGGAAACGCCAGACGTGGGAGCAGGGGGATTCGGATCATCCATCGCTCAGCACCCTCGGTAGACTCGACATCGGGAAGGTCATCAGCTGAGTCTGTAAACACAACTGGAAAGCAGATGTTATAGCTCCCTTTCTTTGGGTCTGAGAAGATCTGGCACGATTTCTTCTCAGGGTGTAAGGACGAGGCTAGCTTGCAAACTGAAAGATGGCTGGATCGCGTCGATGAAGCTCTTGACTTCTTTCTCAAGCAGATGACGGGTGAGCTGATCCATCGTACCAGCGAGAAGGAATCGAAGAGCAGTGTCCCAAGTTCTATTTGTTTTTGAGGGCAGTGGTGTGCTCGACAGACCGACGCCAGAGTCACAACACTGCTCGCGACAGGGACTTTTCAGGAGCAACATCAGGTATCGCAGTCCAGGAGAAGGCACTAGGGCTGAATCAGGCAAGGTGGAAGAATCCAATGTTGACCTCCATCTGATTGATACACATTTCCTCCAGCGCAGGACACAGGGAACCACAGTGCAGAGAGCCTTTGAGCTGGCGGCCAATCTAGCATACGCCAGCTGGAATCCAGACAAGTAGGATATGATGAGCCCTTCACCGAAATTGGTGGATCTGCCCGATGACATTCTCTTCCACATTTTCCTGTATCTGGAGCCAGGGGAATTTCTCTCCCTATGCGCCGTCAACAGGCATATGCAAAGCAATTTCAAGGAAGCGTCGGAATACTGGCGCGTCCGTACATTGAAGACTTTTCGAATCCCAATTCGCCGTCTCTTTCACCCTAATGGCCCGCGTTGGTATTCGCTATATAAGACCCTAAGTGCAAAATGCAGAATATTTACTTGGGGTCGGGTAGATTGGTTAAATCCCGTAGATAAGCCATGGCCGGCTGAAATAAGAGTTCCTGGAGGTATAGGGAATGTCGCAGATTTACAATGCAGGTGGGTGCTGTTCCAAAACCCCGTCTGCTACCTCTTGTCGACTTCGCGAATTTTCTTATAGCTGCAACCGACGACAATAACCATTTGCTAACTCTGCACGACTACGCAGCCAATTTTCGATAGCCATCCTGACATCTGATGGTATTATCTATCTGGAAGGATTTTTGTACAACGACTTTTTTGAAACGCGTGATTTTAAACCTCTCAGGTTTCCATCGCGGTTTCGTCCGACTTCAAAATATCTGTATGAGCCAGCCACAGCCATCTCACGAATTTTTTGTGGGCGCAACCATATACTAGGCCTCTCGGATGATGGTCGTATATGGTCTTGGCACGCTGAGAGTGCTCCCTGCTGTCAGATGCGATTCTCCAATGTTGATATTAGTTTGGGGTCACAAGATCGGTCGAGATCAGGAACTGTCACTAAAGTTGTTGCCGGTTGGGCATATAGCTCGGCGTACATCACTGGAACAGGAATATTGTACTGGAAAGCAAGAGAAAGTGTCTCAAACATGGCCCCTGATGATGATGGTGTGGTGACTATTTCGGCTTCCATTATTCCCCGAACTGAATTTCGTCGACTTCATTCACTTCCTGAAGCGGAACATCCAATGGGTGAAGTGAGGAATTATGTTGTCTTGGACAAGTACATTGTTTTCATCACAGACGCTAACAAGGCATTTGCAACACAACTGAAGACCGGGGACACTACCGAGCTTCCGAAATTTTCTGCCCCTGGAAGAATCTTCGTGGATATTCAGGGTTCTTATAAAAACTTTGCCATCTTTACTGCAGGTGGAGAGGTTTTGCTGGGAAATATTCTCGAGATCCGACAAATCTCTCCCACATCGTTCAACTCCAAGAGTCATGGGCTAGAGATAGAACCAGCCGCACCACCCAGCCTACAACACAGTGACGTAATATCTATCGTGTTCGGTGACTGCCACTTTCACGCTCTTCATGCCAATGGCAAAATTTCTGCCCACGGGATAGAGTTACAGCCATATGGATCTCTGGGACTAGGTAGTAGTCCGTACGGGGTTCCCTTTCGAGGTCTCAAACACAGGACCTCCAAGCCGTCCGGCGACCTTGTAAAATATCCCTTCGCTGAGAACTCTAGCTCCCCACAATTCGTCTGGTTTGAACCAGAGAAGAAATTGTGGTTAAGTTACCTGAAGCAAGAATTCCAGGCGGATGAAGAAAGATCATCCATCTGGGCCAAAGCGTTAACCCTCAACAGGCGAGGGATACTGGAAGAATATTGCAAATGTATCGAGCGGCAGGGTGAAGCCTGGGGCGATTTTCCTGACATCAAGGAGCTAGACTCGGATGATGCACTCGGTGCTTATTTCGCCGTCACCATCGCTGCTGGTGGCAGGCAAAGTGCAGCCCTCGTCCTTGTGAACGACGATATGGCGAAGAAGATTAAAGATAAACACGTTTTGGAATATAATAGTGGCATCGAGCCTGTCTTCGGTAAGATATTTATTATTGAAATACTCCACGTTCAGCAATCCCAACCAATCCCTTTCTACCCCAGTAGATAGCCTCTACGAGCCTCAAAATGGTACAAAAAGCTCCCAGGAAACTGGCTGACTCGTATAACAAACTTAAAAGACCCGCGTCCCGAACGACTCCCAGACGACAAACAGCCAATCAAATATCGCTTTGAGCTTGGGAATTTCCCAACCCCACATCTAACTGATAGAGGGGATATTGACACCGATAGGTACGATTTTAGTACCTGGAAGTACGGCTTTCCCGGGGACAACTCCCAGGTACCAAACTGACTCCAGTAAGCGAGGAGACGAGACTATGGGTGAGAAATTGTTTTCAACTTTGTAAGAGGCCTGTAGATTGGAAGAACCTTTTGGAACCCCGGGATAATTAAAAGCGAGAAAGCCATTTGTATTGGGACTCATTTATAAGGACCCGGATATCTTTCTGCACATGTGCAAACACCATACCGTATGAAGCTGCAAGAGAATGCTCCTATCCATTTATCAGTCTTGAGTTGAAGGCTTGTCGAAGGCGTAGTATCCATTTACGCTCTGGCAAACTAGGGATAAATAAGAGATATAGAAAGACGGCGAGAGGGAGTCGGATAAGATAGCAAGAGTACTTGAGTAGAAGAAGAAAAAGTAATCTTCGATTCCCGTCCCCCTTAAACCCCTTAAAGTTAACCAAGAAAAGGAAGCATAATAATAAACCGTCAGGTCAGTCCAAGCACAAGTCGGAAACAAAGAGGAGGCAAAGAAAGCCAGGTGATAGAATTGGATTGAAGAAAATGAGAGGGACGCCCGCAAGCAAGATACAGACGTGTGACTTGATAGAGGCGAGGTGAGGAATAAGGAGAGCAGGGTGGAGAAAAGGAACAGAAGCAATATCTCCGGAGGAAAAGCAGTAAATGAACGGGAACAAACGGGGCCAAGAATAGCTTGCGAATAGGTCGAAATGGACTGTAATCGAGAGTGAAAAGGAAGGAAGGGAAATGCCATGCAAAGGGAAAGAGAGGAAAGATATAGGTGAAAATTATAGGTGAAAATGGATGGATGATATCCATGGGTACTTTGGGTTTGTGTTTGAATGCAACAGAATAGAGAAAGGAAGTGAACAAAGCAAAGGAACGGTGGCAGTGATATGCTCGGTCATGTTGTGGGCGTAGCGTGAAATAACAAAGAGAATCGAAGCGGCTGGCGATGAGGTAGGTAATGAGGGGCTGGTTGTGAAATAGCGAGTGATTGGTAGGGAAAGAAGTGGAAAAATACGGATCGATAGATAGCATTGCCAGAATCTCACACCCTGACTGAAGTATTTTTCGAACCCCCCCCTTTTTTTTGAGCTGACTGAAGGAAATTTAGGAAGGAATGAGAATAAATAGATTGAAAAAGGGATGGAGGTCAGTCAATTTTATAAAAGCAGCGGACGAAATATCTGAGCTGAAAAAAAGGAACAACCGTCGTCAACACCGATGTGTTTAAGGATCGTTGATCTTCAAGTATCGAATGTTAGTGGGTTTCATGTAAATTTCAACTAAGTGCCTTTGCCTCATTTGATCGTACTTTTCGTTAATCGCCAGCTTTTCACTTTGGTTTTGTATCTTGTTTTTTGATTGGGATGTTCAAGAAGTTCTTTTTCAACTCCATATGGACGTCTAGCAAATCAAGATAGTGGAAAGGATGATGTGTATATATAACTTCCGAGATGGCGTAGAGTGGTCAAGGGACATTTTATGCGTGAAGATAGTACCAAATTCTGGAACGGAACGTGCTTGGCGTATGCGGGCGGATGCTTCGGATGCACATGGATAGGGTTTGGCGAGCTTTGTGGAGGAAGAAAGAGCGAAGTGGCGGTAATCGCCTATTTCGCCATAGACGCTCTCAACTTCCGAGCCACCCAGCCGGTTAACAGCTCATCGAGCCGAATTGACATTTCATTAAGCCCCTTGCTCTCTTCTTTGAATAGACCTCCAGTTATAGGATGATCAGGGCCTGCCGTTGCCACATTAGACTTGTCATGGACAATGATGAGGAGATCCCGGATATCGGTGTCATCATCAAGATAAGAACGGAGGCTAGCCTCGCTCCAAGTTGGTGTATTGGTTGACGGAGTCGGAGCGCTGTTGCTTTCTAGCTTGTCGTCTGGCTGTTCAACAAGCTCGGGAGAAGACGGTGTTGGGGAGGGTGATGGATTGTGTGGCTCATCAATTGACGAAGTATCTGTTGTCAAACCCGGAGGATTATTACGGCTTTGCTCCTCTGGAGATGGTATGTTAACCGGAGAATCCGCAGATTCATCCGTTTCCTCAGGCATAGACGCGGATCGAACAGTTTCCTTGATCGGGGTGCTTTGGATACCGGGTGATGGCGTTTTTGAAACGTCAACAGGAGAAACCGACGTGTTAAGAGAAATGGTTTTCAACCGGAGATCCGAATTCGGATCAATTTGGTCTCGAGAAGTAGAATCTGCCGGTTTTATACGAGTTGCTTCTGGAGATCTGACACGAAGAGGTTGTGGTACATCAGATTGTGCGTCGGGTGGAACTACCCGTACTGAAGTACCGGAAATATCCTTCACTGGAGATGCTCTGGAAGTGGAGTCATTGCTGAGTCCTTGCTGGGCGATTGTTTGCATGCTGTCAACTTTAACAGGAGAACCATCGGGTGGCGTTTTCTGCAGTTTGCTTGGATGTCGTTGGAATGCGTTCTGGGATTTTGAAGACGGGCGTTCTTCTTTCGGCGATTCACCAACTGTCTTCGGAGGTGTTGTCGAGCGTGTCGATTCTTCAGAGATCTTCTCTGGCTCTTCCATATCATCATCAATGGTTTTACTTTTCTTGTCTTTCCTCTTGAATAAGCCGCTAAGCATGCCTGGTTTTTTCTCCTTTCGTTTTTTGTCATCTTTGGTTTTGTCTCCCGAGGGGATGATTTTATCAAAGGCGTCAAAGCTTCCACGTCCTTTCGACTAAAAGAACCGAAATCAAACTGATCAGAAAAATGTGATATACATATAAAAGTCCAGAGGGGATTGGATCAATACCTCTTTGGACTCATTTGTGGCCGCAGTTCTATCATTCGAATCATCACGCAGGAGGTTTGGAGTCAGTGATATCTTTTTGGTCTCGAGGCTATCATCCTTGAAGAACGAATCTGTGTTCCGCACCACACCGTTGCGGGACCTGCCAGCAGGACTGTCGTCTGTTTCTCGATTTAGTTAGGTGGGATAAAATCATTAGGGGAAAGAAGTTGTGTTCACCTAATTTGTCAAATGAATCCTCGCTTGCCCGAACCCTCTCGGGACTACTATCTCGGCCAGGCTCAGCTTCATGTGCGTTTGAACCGTCATTATCTGTTTGTACTTTGGGCCGAAGAGGCTCGACAACGATGTTTTCATTTTGGGATTCTTCTCGTCCATCATTCGTGTCTGATTTAACATTTTCTTCATCATTGTCGTTGTCAAAGAATGGGTCGTCTGCTTCGTCCTCTTCTTCGGTAGAATACTCGACATCTGATGGTTCATGGTAAACCGGAGAAGCGGTGAAAGTGACGGTTTTTGCGTTCCTCCTTCGCATGGCCTTTTTCAGTGGGTTCTTTGATTTTTCTGCATTATCCCCCAACATTGTAGCAGAGAGCTAGATATGAAGTTAGCACCAATTGGCAATAGGGATGACGCCAGATGCGTACATCAATATTTCTATGCTTGTTCAAACGCGCCAGGCGCTCTGTTGGGGTCTCGATATGTTCAGCGGGCAGATAACCTGAAACTGTTAGTAGCGACATCAGGGAATCTACGGGCGTGATGAGCCAACCTATGCTACCATCTTTCACAACCCTAACAAGCCACCAGTAGCTATTACTGTCGTCCAGAAGGACCATTGTATCACCCTTCGTGGCATTCGCCTGCCCCTCGACAGTGGCTACGAAAGTATGTAGAGCGTAGACAAATTCGAAATCAATATCTTCTATATTCGTGTAAGTTATTTGATCTCCACCAGCAAAGAGGGAAACTGAAAGAAAATAGGGAGAGGAATGCAGATGAAAGAGATTGACACGTGGGATAGCCATTAACTGGGCGGTGTTGAAAGAGGAGTCATAAGAGCTACACCCCTAGTTTATGGTAAAGTGGATATCATTCGCATTTGTTTGAGTATGGAAGCAGTTGTCGAGCTTTGGGAGAAGCGTAGAGTATGATCATACCTAACCCTAATCCCCGGCCCGAGTGATCATGCGCCGTTCCCGACGTAAGGGCGTCTCGCTGAGGCTTTTAGGACTCGTGCATTTCATGCAATGCCCCAGACCGTGATATGAATAATGAGAGCCAGGTAGGGCATACAAAACAAGAAACAACATGCAAGATAGGCAAAGCCAGGGCATTTTTTTTTTTTTTTTTTAAGAAGCCAGCTTTGTGGCTGCCGAGTGAGAGCGCGTTGAAAGGAGATCACAGATCAAAGATAAAAAGAGGGGCACCCACCATCATCAATAGATGGAGAACTAGATATCTTATCCATCATATCATCATCCAGCTGGTCGTCGCTTTCGCCATCTGTAGTATCTCCTTCATCTGCCGACGTATGGCCGTTTGAATAGTGATCAACGCCGTCATGATGCGCCCCCTGGTCATGGCCATTCATTTCGTCCCCAGAGTCATCGGGGTGCCTGTGGTCTCCAGAGACCCTGGGGCTTTGAACCAATTCATCCCTGGCCTCTTTCTCCGCATTTTGCATTGCAAGAGTTTGGTGGGGTGCTGTTCGATTTCCTTCTGACGAAGCTGGGTGGCTCTGGTTGTGTGTCTGGTCTTGATTGGATTGGAAACGGTTGCCCTGCAAGTCGATGGTATCTGATTGAAGAAAGAAAGGGGGAAAAAATTGATCGTATTAATAAATGCTTATGAACTCAAGAAACAGGCAGCTAACCCCGATATGTTATTTTTTTGGATCCATCATTCAATGCTCACCTGCCCGGATTATCTGCGGTCTGGTCATTGTTTCGTGCGTGCGCACGTCAACAAAATAGCCTGTTCAAACAACACTTCGTAGAATAGGTAGAGGTTGGAAAGGTAGCACGAGCATTTGCCTATACGGTCTTCCAAAAGGGATATGGATAGGTGCCAACGGAACAGTATATGCGCTTGAAACGTCGGGTGAAGGAGGCCAAGCTGAGCGAAAGGGGAGCAAGGGGAGCGGGGAAAGTGGGAACTCCTCACCAACCCCAGCAGAGACCAGACAACAGAGCGGAGAAGGGGATAAGAAGGGGATAAGGACGACAGGAGGAGAACGAGGAAAAGGGCAAAGAAATGGCCATCCGCGAGAGACAACACACCGCGAGAGAACAGACAGAATCCTGGCCAACGTCTTTCAGGTCTTTCAGGAGGTCCCTTAATTCCCATGGTGGCTTGGCGTTGGCCGGCTCCCAAACAAGCGCCGACACCAGGCGGCTAGCTCGCTTGCTGCCCCTGGCGGATTCCGCATGCCAAGCGCCTTATCTCCAGCCAACCACAGCGCGCACATTTCCACCTCGACAAGCGCACAACCTCACAAAAACATTTGCCGCCCACGTGACCTTATCGTGACTTCTTCGGGCTGCTTCTTCCTGCTTTGCCCGACATCTGCGGAATAAAAGACCTTTCACTCCCTCTCCCGCTACCTTGCTCACCACAACATCCGCCCTCCCGCTCGCCGTGCGTATCTTCCCTGCGCCTGACTACCGGTTCACAGCCTTGTTTCTCTTGCCCGTCCATATCGACGTATCTTGTTCTGGCCTTGCTGGGCAGCTAATCACCGGTAACTCCAGTAACCTGCTGTTCAACCTAGTTAACATTTACCCTGTAGCTCGGTCGCTCCGTCTTGGAAGATCCACGCTGCACCCACGTCTTGACGTGCCGCCAACTGAGCACGGGTTCTATTCACACCAGTCTGTCTGGGTCGCGCTTTATTTTTTGCAACTGGCCCAATTTAAAAAGTACTTGCCTCCTCCCACGACTAGTGTCATTGCCGCCACCACCGCCACCGCCAGTGCTGCGCTTGCTCGACTCGTACAATTTCTCAGTTGTCAAGAGTGAAGGTTCATCGGTAGCCGTTGCAATCACCTCGTCAAGGTGAGGGCATGGCTCATGAGGAGATCCGGAAGTTTGAGAATTTGACGTTAGACCCGAATTTTGCGAATACATCTGCGTTGACCGAAAATGGACATGGACGTGGAGATGTGCCAAACGCGAATGGCAGTGCTAGGCGAGTTCCTTCTGATACCGCTAAATCAAACCACCAACATACAAGGCCCCTAGAGGGAAGTGATGGTCCATTGAAGGACGCCCATGTCCCGACGCCTCCCATCCCTGTGCCTTGTCCTGAAGACCATCATTACAGAACGGGTGCGGCCGATGACCTGGAATATAACCATCACCCTCGTTATATCCATCCATCGCCACTCGAGCAGTTTGCCCGAAACGACCAACCTTCACTCAGCCACAATGCTGATTACTCGCTTGATCCTGGATGCCGGAACCAACTGGAAATCCCAGCAATCGATCTGAGGCACGGTGTCGACCCGTCTGTGGATAGCTTGTCTCATCAGGAACGCGACTCCGGAAGCTCCGCAAATGTGTTTCCTATCGGTTCACCTCCCCGGGACTTTTTCTCCAGACCAGTGGAGAGCTGTGGGGGTGACACTGAGCCTGCTGGGGAGCGCCCCACCTCTCTCACATCTCTATCCACTGCTTCCCCTGTCACTGATGAAGTGCGTACGCCTCCGGAAACAAACAGGGACATATTTTTGTCCCCATTTTCAGCTTCTCCAAGGGTCTACCGCCCTGCATCTTTGGATGATGCGACCGGTTGGTCTGGCCTTGTCCCTCAGCCATTTGGGAGTCGGTCAAAAGGATATACTCTAGGCAGAGATGGCAGTTTGCGGCACAACCTATGTCATGACTCCGGTCGCTCTACCAACTCAAGTGGTAAATCTCCAGCTAGCACGTTTCTGTCCCTATGGAGTCGCGATGAGGTTCCCCCGAAACCTGATGATGAGGGCCAAGTTGTAGGGACAGACTATGTGATCGGCAAGCAGATTGGCTTTGGAGGATTTAGCACAGTGAAGGAAGCATTTAAGGTTAATGGGGATGGTGGACCGGAACGGTTTGCTGTTAAAATTGTGAGGAAGCACCTCGCCGGCCAGAGCGAACGTGAAAATGATCAAGTCCAAGCCGAATTCGATCACGAAGTGCGCATTTGGCGATACCTAAACCACCCTAACATTTTGCCACTCGAAGCAGTCTACGAAACCGACTATGCTACATTTTGCTTCACAAAATTAACCACAAGGGGAACCTTGTTCGACCTGATCCGCAGACATCGCCAAGGCCTTCAAATGAACATTGCCCGAAACTATGCATATCAATTAGCGTCCGCTATTAGATACTTGCATGAGGATGCACGTGTTGTCCATCGAGATATTAAGCTTGAAAACTGTCTTCTAGATGCACCGGTTTCCAACCAATATGATGACGCAGCCCACTTAATCCTATGTGACTTTGGAATGGCGGAATGGATGACATCGGAAAACGGCGGTGGAAGCTCACCTGATCCGTACGACAATGCAGCAGATCGGCCACCTCCAAAAGCCATAGGCCCTTCTGACACAAGCACCAGTGTTGCTGGAAGCCTGGAATATGCCTCTCCGGAGCTGTTATCATCTGTGGATGGACTTATTGATCCAATTGTGGATATCTGGGCGTTTGGAGTTGTTGTCTTTGCTCTAGTCGTGGGTTCTCGGCCTTTCCAAGACTCCTTTAAACCACGAATCAAACTCAATATTATGGGTGGTCGTTGGGATAGAAGTTCTGTCCTGAAAGGTCATGGTGATCTTCAGGATCGACGGAACGCATTGGAGTTAATCCAGGGCTGTTTGGATATGGATTCGACGAGGAGATGGACCATTCGGGAAGTGTTACAATGCCGTTGGTTTCAGGGGTGTTCTGACAGCGCAGACCACGCTGGCGACACTCCGCAATGGGGATTTTAGGCCCTGCGTTCTATCCACTTTGATTGCGTCTGTTTTACTTGGGGATATTTTACGCCGGTTATGTAAGAAACCACCAAGGTCTGATGCAATCATACGGTGTCCAAGGCGGATTTTTCATTCATTCTGATTTTCATCCTATCCCTTGTTGTGTTAGCGTTCGTATTTGATACCCGTGACTGTCATCTGCCAAATGGTTGTCGTATCTACCTATTATATACCTATCTGCACTCTTTTTTTTTTTTTTTCTGACCTGGAAGGGGCCGGCCTTTTGTTCATTGACGGTTTAGGGAGTCTATTTACGATTGCATCCGATTGCATCCGATTGCATCCGAGTGTTATGCTGCCTTATGCCATCACGAATTTCCTTTCCCTTCTCTTCATTTTTTCTCTTCAGCAGATCATGTCCACTTTTGCTTATGCATTGATGAAATTGAATCGCGTGCGGCTGGCTGGAATTTTGAGAAGTTTCCGTTTTCCGTTTCGGTTTCGAGTTATGGTTTTTTTTTATTCATTTTCTCATCCTACTCCTAATTAGTTTGTTCTCAGGGCCGTCACTGCCTCTCAAAACATCTCAGTTTTGTTGTGTGTATTACTGTCGAATCAACCCTCAACTTCTCCCCAATTCTCTCTTCATCATTTTACCTGTCCCTTTATCTCCTTTCTTTTCTTAGGGAATGATAAAACTCCAACGCAAGAGTATTCCCACCGCACTCTGTCATTGTTCCCTGCCCATACCCAAAAGGCGTTCTTGCTTTTGGTCTAGCGGGACAAACAGATCATGTGTCGACTATACAAAATGCAGTCTCAAGGCTGTTAAGGATGGTGACAGGCAGTGTTTGTATCTGGAGACCTTCCGCTCACGACGCGACCTACCTCATCATCCACAGGTGCTATCCCGTTTCTTGTTCTCTCTAGGTTTTTCCTGTTATTTGCGTTGTCGTTTCATTCATGGTTTCTAGCGGGATTTGTGGCCCGGTTCGCTTTTCTACCAGGCTCTGTTCTCGTCCTACGTTCCGTTTGAATTTGATTCTCTGCCTTTCCACAGATATTGCTAGATCCTTCTTTCCACCTTTTTCTTTTGTTTTGTTTTGTCTTTTTTTTTTTTTTTTCTTCTTTTGCGCGAGCTTTTTAGATAGCACTCTCTATGCTTCTCGGTTTTCTCTTCTTTTCTTTTCTTGTGTTTTTATATCCCATCAATGGCATTTTTGTACTTGGTTGGGCGTTTTATCAGAGTGGTGACCACCTTCATTGATGAACACGATACTGTTGATAATACGATGCAAGCGGACGTGTTAATAAAACGTTTAGGGGAAAGGGACAAGGGTTCACCTGTATGTTAAGTAATTAATTAGTGTTAGATTCCAAGAAGTGAAATTGTGAATTTAAAAACTTGTTATTAGGGAAATTATTCTTTTTAGTCTTACTGGTCAAGTCCGATTCTACAATTAGTTTTGTTACCTCCAAACCGTATGAGATGGATCGCAAGCTTTGAAAAGGTCAACTTAACCGAAGCATTTTATTAATTCTGCAAATCGTGAGGGTGGTTTTCAGCACGTCTCAAAAGGGAAAGGTAATGTTTTCTGCTCGCGGTTGAGCAGGTAGCGGAGCATAGAAGAAAATAACTATATAACTACACCTTACAGCTGAAGTAAGCCCTTGACCAAAATATAGTTAATTTAAATAGACCATATGAGGGAATTTGCCTCTCTAATATACAATAATATCCAAACAAGATAAAACAGACTCATATAGCTACATAAAACGCGGGAAGAAGAAACAAATATTTCTCCCTCGGGAGTCCTGACAGCATTCAAAAACAACAATAAAGTTAAATAGAGTAAGAAAGAAGGAACAAATCTGTGTCGCTATTCTACCTTCTTTTTCTACCACAATCTATTGTCACTAGAAGGCATACCCTCCTTACCCTTCTTCTGTGCCTTACCGGGTGCACTGAAGAACAAACTCGGCGTTTCCCCTTTCTGCACAAGATAACTCAAATACCCTCTATGAGCCGGATCACGATAATACTCAATATCCTTGCGGTTGGTCGGGTCCGGCAACCGATACGAGAACCCATCACCCTTGACACGGGGCTTATCAATCCCCATCCCAATCGTCAGATTCTCCCCTGCATTGAGCCACGCGAGCGAGACGAATGGGTCCGTCTTGCCGGACAGGATCCGCTTGATGGCGTGGCGTGTGTAGTAGCGGGTCGTGATGGAGCCGCCGACGGCTTCGACAGCCTCAATCGCCGTGGTAGAGGCGCGGGAGACGACGATTTGGACGGGTTGTTTGAGTGTTTCTTTGCCGCCACGGGCGAGAAGTTTGACACCGTCCTTGACGCCGTGGATACAGCGGGACTTCGCAAGCTCGCGGACTGTGATGGGGCGGGAGGGGTCGAGGCGGCCTTGGTCGATCCATTGTTGGATGCGGTCGAGGTTGACTTTGGAGATGTCGAGGGAGAAGCTGGATGAGGGTTTTGGATTAGATCTTTTACTTATTTTCGGACGGCATCACTTAGGGTGTCGGAAGTGCCCTACATGTTTTTGAATCCATGTTCACCATGCACAATCTCATCTTTGGTCTGCCCGCCATTGAAACCTGCGGGAACACTTCCATGCTGCTTTTGACCTTTGTGACCACGCCCGGAGGTCTTGCCCTTTCCAGACGAAGGACCTCGACCGCGTCTTATCCGTTTGTTGTACGCTGTCGCATTATCTGACAACTGCGCGAGGACGGATGCGTGTCTGGTCTGGTGCTGTAAAACTGGGAGGAGGAACGGCGGCGGAGATGTGAATTGGAATAGTGAGGGCAGCTGCATTGGCAGCCGCAAGCTCAATCGACAAGGCATTGGAACGGCCAAGTTAGTATCTGGATACTTTTATGATCCAGTCTGCAGGTGGAGCCTCAGTCGGGTTTTTTTCAAAGAGGGATCAAAATCTCGGAGTAGGGATTTTTGCCAAGACATTTTGAAGCATGATCAAGCTGCAGTTATCTAAAACACACTCAAATATTATATTACTAATATGCTTTCATTCATTGACCATATATTAGGCCACTAGGGCAAAAGAGCCCGATCACCACCAGCGCCGTGGTGGTATAGAGGGTACGAATCACCCAATCCGATCCCCCCAACACTATAACCTGTGGGATGGTTAATCTTCTCATTGTGTGGTCGCTAGCTAACTATATAGGGGTAATCACGTGTGGTGGAGTGGCCCTCTGGGCAACTAATGCCCAACATAATCTCACAACTCATCTCTCTTTAAAATTTCTCAAAAAGACTAAGTTACTGAGAGTAAATATTATACTGGGAGTTGTAGTCTTGAAGATTGTAAAGAGTGTGTCAAAGTGACAAAGTATTTATATGTTGAGGGTTACGAAGAGAAAGAAACGGCATTATCAATAACCGATGCCAGTGCGGTTTATTTACCTTACACTATTCACTAATATCTACAGACACTAGTATTCATATAAGTTGTTGACGAAGTTGATTTGATTCTGTGAACTTGTATCTCAACATAGTTAGCAGCTGTAGAACTCTGATAAATCGAATTAAGTCTCAATCTACTCCATAAAAATAGTATTGTCTAGAGAAGTTAATTCGACCTTTGAATAGCAAAAAGATTTTCCCTTTTGATAAAAGCATTCAAATTGAACTGTAAATGATGTTGTATTTGAGAGATCTGTGTAATGGTGCTAGGCCCGAGCAGGAGCCCCGCGCGCAAATCGATAGTCCATAACGCCACTGGGATCCAGCTGAGCGGTAGAGTGCTGGGATAGACTTGATATGACAGTAGTCAATGTCAACTCATGGACATTCTGTCGCGGGGCCAATTAATCGGCGGTCTCACGCCTCTTCGTGAGCGCCCTTGACGACATCAGACCAGCGCCGCCGGCCGCCTTCGGATGATTCAGCGTTGATGGGCCAGTTTGCCCATCCGAAAAACAAATCAATGGTCCCCTTCATGTCAGAAAACAAGAGAACTCCGACAGCAGCATTTAGGAAAAAGGTGTCCGGCTGCGATGAAAAGTTACGAGTCAGCAGAGCGCAAGAGAATAGAGCTGCGCTCAATATGTCTTCGGCAAATTCTAAATCGTTTGGAAATTCGTCCGCTAGGCGTTCCCAGAGTGGTCGTACCATGTACTCGAGCTTTATGTATGCCAAAGTACGATCTAGCAGGCTGAGCTGGAGGTTGAAGTCGACAGCGATGGCCTCTTCGGTAACGCGGTAGCGCACATACTGGCGTTCATCGCCCCCACATGCAGTCATTGCATTGCAAGGATCCATCAGATCACTATAAAGGATGGCGAAAAACGCATCGTTGTACAATGGTTTGGCTAGGTCGAGCACGGGGTTGTGCCATCCGGCAACTTCGTAGTCGACGAGGCGGATTGCAGGCCCTCCTCGCGTAGCCATAACATTACCTCCATGTCCGTCTCCAAGGCCTACCGCAACGCTGGAGTTTATGAGATGAAGCCCTCGAGGATTAAGGATAGCCTCAGCTTGCCGACAGTAATGATACAAACTGTCAAGCTCCCGCCCGTTGATGATCAACGGCAGGGACATGAATTCCTTAAAACTTAACCGCCTCATTTCCGTCTGGAAAAACTCCGGAACAGTGATGCCATAAAACTCTAATGCCCGACCGTCCAAGTGTAAGCGGTCGTAATAGAACCGGTGTATCAACTGCTCCTTTTTAGTCGCTTCCGAGCGGATGGTATTGAGCTGGACTGCCGCAACCTGTTCTGCTCTGACTAGTTCGACGCTAACCAGCCAGTCGAATGCATCTTGGGCACATTTGAAGGGAACCCCCACGATTCCCTTGGAGATAGTGACCCTGATGTCACTTAGCACCTCTCCTTGGTGTTTCTCGTAAAACACGGTGTTGCTGACGGGATCAAATGCCAGAACCTTTTGTAGCATGCCGCTTGGAAAGTAGTGTCTCAGTGAGGAAAGGGCGGCTATTTCTGCGGTAACACCAGGCCCATGTTTGGCAAAGATGTTCACCCATGACCTAGTCTTTTTAAACATGGCTCGGGCATAAAAGCTCGTGGAATTCGATGAGAAAGGAGATTGAACGTACTCTCTGGTTTGGGTGTCCAGAATAAATTCGGAAGTAGTGATTGGCTGTTGATCCGTCTGGCATGTGTCGGAATAATATTCGCCGATTCTACTCTTTGGCGTTCCGAGGAAACAGGTCATCCGATACCCATCGTAGTCAATTTTGATTGCAAGATCGTCACTAATTGAGGTTCTAGCCAGAGGTCCTAGCCGGATAGAGTTCTGCGAGATTCCCTTTACTTCATGGTCAGCTTTGAGGGCGCTCAATCGTACAATGTCCTTCTCAAGTTTTTGTCGATACTCTGAGGAAAATGTGCCGGATGAATAAAAGAAGCCAATCATGTCCTCTGGCCCTTTTGTTCCGGCTAGCTTCAACCATTTGCGAATGATCAAAGACTTAAATATATCTAATATGCTCCGAGCGGTGTCGAACAAAGGGACTGACGTTAGCAACAACTCGCAAGTTACCCCAGGGTTAGGATGATGTAATCCATGAGTTGCAGTCTCGGGAATCAGAAAGTCTGCATCCTCAAGGATGTAGAGCTCTTCAGAGACGCGCTCCGGCTGGTAGACATAGAGGACAGGGCCCAAATTCTGATAGTAGCAGCGGAAGCTCCTAACGGGCCGACGCGACAGGACACCTAACCGGCAGAGATGTGGGTCGGAGTAGACCGCGAGCAAACATTCAACTGTCAAAAATCTGATAGACCGCTTGGTTCGGTCTTTAGCTCGGCCAGAGTATCGAAGGACCTCCCAGTTGCTCTGCTCAAAGCCAGCCTTAACTCCCTAAATTCAATTCAGCGATACATGTAAACAGTATCGGAAAGGATTTACATACGCTCCAGGACAGGCACTCCTCGACCTCAATCCATAATAACTCACAAAGGTCGTCTCTGCGAGCGGTAATGAGCTGGCAGATTTCTTCTTTGTTGCGCAAAATCCCAATTCCATCCCAGTCGGAGAGGATGTTATGCGAGCTATGTGCACGGCTGCCACCTAAACCTATAGCAAGAAATCCAAGCTCGGCGGGGTCAACACTTGGGTTAAGATATGAGGCAGCTTCAGTAAAAGGTCTCGCGATGGTAGCCATGCTGGAAAAAGGGCAGAAACTTAGAACCAGGAGGTTTCCGGGTGATCTGGAGAGGGCTGTAGTTAGAATGAAGATATCTAAATTTACTATTTGGTTCCACAGTCTGCTGTTGAGTCGACTGAGATGGTAAAGACCTCATTCACAACCACTTGAGGAGATATGGAAGGATATCAATATTTTTCCTACTTACCAGTTCAAGATCCTTGCCCTTCCATAACACTGAGGATGATTTCAGGCCTTCATATCCATTTTAAATCCTCGTTTCGTCATGTGCTTTTCTTTGACTCTTGGATTGTCCGTGTTGACCGTCATTGACAGACAAGTCTTGATGCTGGCACGGCGAAGCATCAGCAGGAACTCGCATTCAACTGTCAGATAAGTACTGCCTTGGGTATGTTGCTCCTAAATACTTGGTAAAGAGCCAGAACACAGAGCACAAACGAGGTCTCAATAGGCCGCGCAATCATAGCATGATGATCCCAGATTGGGTAAATCTAAGCCGAGAAGCTGATGTTGTGCAACTCTCAACATGGCTCAGCTCCACTCAAGTGGCTTTCGACATGGTAACCCACTGTGCGGAAGTCCGGTGTCGGTCCCCAATGTGCCCATTAACAACTAGGCAAGTATCACAAATGCTGGCTCATTTTGAGCATATGGACACGTTAACCATGCTGCACAATTGGCAAGCTTTCCCTTCCCTCGCGCCATTGTTCACTTCTGCCGGTGTTGCAGTGTGTGCATGCCAACATGCAAAGCCTGGCTGCTGATGCTTCAGACATTAATTGCTGGTTATATCACCCAGGTAGCGTGCACACGGGACCAAGTGCCAGTGCGGGAAAAGGGGGCGATTGGAGTCGTGATAACACTGCTGGAAGCCTGGAAGCAGCAAGGAAGACTGACAGATGGAACGGCGTCATCTCATGATTGAGAGTTTGTGAGATCAAAGACTATTATATACAGAACTCATAGGAGTTTTTGGACTGTTTTGACCAAAGCATCTTTCGTTGGCGGTCCATGGTCACACCTCAGATTTTGAGACATCGTACGGATTTGTTACTATATAAAACGAATAAGGTTCGATCTTTACTAGTTACGGGATAGAATAGCGATAAATTATTGCTAACTTTAGGGCTCTGATTATCCATCTGTCTAGATGGGGGATTTCACTACCAATTTATATGTGATAGATAGGTATCTAACTTTTGATATTTAACTTTTTTGCTTTTGTGTGATAGGTGCTGGTTTTGGCGGTGGGATTCGGTGGAGATTTTAACCTACCTAGCTTGGATGTTCCAAAATTACAAATAGTTAACGCTGTAGAAAGGTTTGACACACGAAATACTTATAACATTAAGTATTGCCGTTCCATCGCTTGATTAAAGAGGTATTATTATATTTTAGGGGGCCATAGGGGCAATCAATGCCTGTGGCTTGCTCACTAGCTCGCTAAACATTGCCCATAGCCCCAAGCAAGAGATGGTTTCCACTCGTGATGGGATTTCATGTTAAATTCTAGTGTGGGACAAAACTTTTGGCAGGGGTCTCTGTACAGCTCATGTGTGACTACACATTGTTACTCTCAGAAGTAACCCTACTTGTGTGTGTGTGTGTGTGTGTGTTAATTTAATGTTGATGAAATATTGTAAGGCGAAAAGTCAACGCATACACAGATTTTATCAAGCACATATTGTAAAAATCACAGAGAACAAACTGCAACCTGACCGTACCCGGATTTAATTGAACAAGCTGGCTTCTGACTCGATAGCCCACGGCTTTCTCCACAGTACCATCATGATTTCTAAGCAGCAATTCACACCCACCGTTAGGAAAACATGGAGTTATAGAGTGGATGAGCTGGCGACAGAAGGGCTTGTTTGGCAATTTCTTTTCGGCTAGCTTAGAGGTAAGGTTAAAAGACCATGACTTCAATTGCGTACCCACGGATTGGCAGCGGTTGGACCCACTTGAATCAACGCTTTTATGGATTCATCCCAGAAAGCTTCGCAGTAGTAAAGTAACCAGCGCGGGAGACTACATCAATAACTGCTCGTGCAATTTGCCGATCATCATCGAAAGTCAAAGACTTCACTCCGCTATCAAGCTCCGCCCAAATCGGTTCAAAATCCTCTCCGTCCTGCTGAGTTCCCGTATCAGGCGCTGTGGTAGAATCTCCCTTGGCGGCAAACCAAAAAATGAGCTTGAGTTTATTGTGCACGAGACGCTGGCTAACAGCAAAAGGTTCTGTCACAGCGCTCAATTGACCGTATGTATCGGCAGCGGCCTCGGGGGTTGCAAGTGTGGGAATCGGCAAAGGGAAGAGGGTCACTCGGAAGCCCGTCTCTTCATAGGTCTCTCGTAAGGCGGCATTCTCCAGTGCCTCTCCAATGTTCTTGCGCCCTTTAGGGAGGAGAATCTCTTGGTTTTTGTTCTGGCGAATGAGTAGCATCTTTGCTTGAGTGGGATCCAAAGTGACTGTGCCACAGCTGATGCTAAAAGCATCACAAAGGTGAAATAATTTATCAGAATCAAGAGACATGGCCAGCGGACAGGGCATAGAGAGAAGAATACACATGCACATCAACCACCTGAAGATCAGAGATAAACAGCTTGGTACTAGTATTTGATTAACTAGTACAGAAATGTGAGTAATCTGAATGTAATTGAGAGTGACTTTACCAGTTAATGTGTGTTATTACTGCAAGTAGCATTAGCTCATCAGCATCAAGTGAAGGTGAAAGTAACCGACTATTTTTGACTTATTCATTGTGGTGCAGCAAAGTTAACGAGGGAGCATTAAGACCTTGCACACAAGAGAAATATAAATGGATATCTCAGTCCCAGAGCTCAAATAAAAACCGTTTTGCCTTGATGTCCAAGTTGACACTCAGGCTTCAGACCACAAGTCTTTAAACCCACATTAACTGTTTAGAAGACTTGTCAATAGAAGGCTATAACGACAACAAGTTTATCATTGCAATGATTTATTTTCCACATAACTATCTATGCGGCTGACTAAGTCTTTATAAAAACCAAAATCTATCATTTTCTAAATAGTCAGCTTCTTCATTATCGTAAGAGTAGACTCTAACTAACAAGTGCTATTTGTAAATAGTACTCTATGCATATATAGATGTTGAATGAGGAATCACTAATGATAAGCAGTACTCAGCTAGCCACACATTCCAGAGCTGGTATAGATACTAATAGTGTGAACATTTTCATTGCCTACAAACATTCCTGGCTCTGCTGTAAGAGTAGAGATGAAGATGTCAGTATCATGAAGTCTTCACACTTTAATATCTCTTACTATGATATATTATATACCAGTATGTAATGAACTGACTGAGAAGTAGTGCTAATTGTTAAGATTAAAAAGACTTATCCACTAGTTATACTTTATATCTGTGATGGGTTAGCACCCGTTAGTAATTAACTTATGCAACCAACTCCCCTCCTGCACCCACTTGTTCCTGGTTGCTGTGACCTTGTGTAACCCTCGATGTTCTTCTGCTCCATGCTCTGTGCTCATATAGTTTCTAACAATTCTTCCACATAGCTCTTAACATTCTTCCACTCCATGCTCTGTGCTTGCATAGTCTCTAACAATTCTTCTGTGTAGCTTCTAATGTTCTCTCACTCTGTGTTCTGTGCTTGTATAGTCTCTAATGATTCTTCTATATAGCTCTCAATGATTCCCCTGCCCCACACTCCACACTTGTGTAGTTTCTAACAATTCTTACATGTATCTCTTAATGTTCTTCTGCTCTGCATTTCACTGTGAAGCAGCTTCTGATATTCTTTCACTCTGAACTTTTCTCTATAAAAATCTCCTTCATACAATCTTTTCTTCTGATTTCTTTTCTCTTTCTTTTCTTAATCAATTTGTAATCTGTAATTAGAATAGTATCAAATTGTTAATTGAAGTACATCTGTTACATTATGAATTGATTCTTCTGTGTTTAAGATCTGAGTGTCTTGTTATTAGTTCTTACATCTGAATGCATTGTTATCAGTTCTTACACTCAAGTGTGTTGTTATCAGTTCTTACATCTGAGTGCATTGTTTACAGATCTGAGTATCTAGTTGTTATAAGAGATCTCTTGTGAGTCTGAGTGCTCTTATTGTTAGTTATATAGACTGTTGTATCTAAGCATCTGAAACACAATCAACTGTGTTCTACAAGGTCTGAGTGTCTACAAACTGTAATGCTGTGAATAGCATTCACAAAGAAGCTTGATCAAGCTTAGTACTGCAACACTGTGAATAGTGTCTGTGAAAGAACTGAATGTCTATAAGTATTTCTTTTCTTTTTTTTATTATTATATATTCTTAGATATCAAAATGAACTACAAGCAATTCTACAAACACCCACTGCATCTGAACACAGTAGATGATAACTTAGATCTACAAAGTATTCTTCAGCAGCAGATACTACAGATGACTGAATTACAACAACAATTTACTGAAATGAACACTTCTGCATTCACTGTTTCTTCTACATCTGCATCTCATGAAAAGCCTTCAAGAGAGAAGCTTTCAATTCTCAATAAATACAAGAGAGATCTAGTACTCTATCTCATGTGAAAGTCAAAAGTGAACATCAAATTGAACATTGATGAATGAGCAATAGACTTGCTATTCAATCAAGCATGATATATCCATAGCAGATTGAATGATGATGTGTTAGCAAAATTTCAACTCTGAATAAATCATTGTCAGAATCATCAGTATATATCAGAGCTAGTCTTTCAACAACTTGACTCTCTCTTTCTCAATTCTACACTTCAAGCCAAGGTGTTAGACTGACTTAATCAAACTCATCAGATGAATGTTGTGTTGACAACTTATCTTTCTGAATTTGATTGCAAACTTCTAGAAGCAGATGAGCAAGACTGAAATGATATTGTCAAAATCAATATATTATTCAAGAATTTGAACTTTCAGTTGCATAACTGAAGTGTAGAGTGTCTGAAGCTCTCAACATACAGTGAATTCTGCACTGATCTTTGTCTGTTGAACAATGATCTGTCTCAGTTCCACACACTTCAAAATTGCAGAGAATTTCACTGAACAAATGCATACATCTTGAATCACTCTGCAGCACTCTCCATCTCTGAATCAGAATTAATGAACTGAATCTCATATATAAATACAAGTCACTCAAGAGTTCTCAACATCTCAGAAAAGAACATCACTGACTGAATTGTCAGAGAAATCTACATACACTGTGACAAGTCAGAGCACTTTGCAAATCAATGTTCAAATGTGATCATCTCAAGTAAACCCCCCACATGCATAAATGCTGCATTGTCTGTGGATAGACAAGAACAGAGAAAAGACAAGCTCTCACTCTAAAACACAGATGAGAGCTCAAGAAGCAGAAAGCTAGCTGAAGATTCAAGCAGAAGATGCAAGCAGACACAATCATGATCTCTGTCATTGTAAATAACTTAGTCAATATACAAGCAATAATAGACAGTGGTTTTCTTCACTACACTCTTATAGACACTCAGCTGATTGAGAAGCATAAGCTTCAGTGTATCTTCTTTTTCAAACTGTATAAACTCAGTGAATTTGACAGCCTCAGAGAATCCACCTTCTACAACATGATAAGATTTAATATTGATATAGAAGAATATGAGAAAAAGAATGTATACATATATGAAATACAAGACCTTGAGTACAATCTAATACTCAGTCTATCATAACTCACAGAATTTGAAATCTTGTTGAATGCATACAACCACTGCTTTATTTTCTCAGAAGATGATTATGTTTATGAGAAGAATGTTGATAGAACTGCTGATCTCACTCAGATATCAGCAAAAGTGTACAAACTACTAATTCATCAAGTATATAAGAAGAAGAACATCCAAGTGTTTGCTGCTAGTATGATAGATATCAAAAAAGCATTAGAAAAGCTAGAACTCAAAAATCTCAAGAAACTGTGCAAGAAACTACTCAAATCATACAAAGACTTCACAGATATATTTGATGAAAAAGAAGCTGAAAAGCTTCCTTCTCACTGAGAACTCAGTATAGATCATACAATCAAACTCATCAAAAAGAATAGTAAGAACTCACAATCACTCTGAGATTCTCTCTACAGTATATCATGCAACAAGCTTCTCATTCTACAAAAAACACTCAACAGACTATTGAACAAAGACTTCATTCATGTTAGCAACTCACTCATCACAGCACTCATACTGTTCACAAAGAAATCAGAAGAAGGCTTATGATTCTGTATTGACTATCAAGAACTCAACAAAATTATGTGAAAGAACTGATACTGTGACGGGTTAGCACTCATTAGTAATTAACTTATGCAATCAACTCCCCTTCTGCACCCACTTGTTTCTGACTGTTGTCATCTCATGTAATCCTCAATGTTCTTTCACTCTGTGCTCTGCACTTGTGTAGTTTCTAATGATTCTTCTGTATAGCTCTTAACATTCTTCTGTTCCATGCTCTGCACTCATATAGTCTCTAACAATTCTTCTGTATAGCTTCTTATGTTCTTCTGCTCTGTGTTCTGTGCTTGTGTAGTCTCTAACAATTCTTCTGCATAGCTTCTTATGTTCTTCTGCTCTGTGTTCTGTGCTTGTATAGTCTCTAACAATTCTTCTGTGTAGCTCTCAATGATTCCTCCACTCCATGTTCCACATTTGTGTAACTTCTAACAATTTTTATATGTATCTCTTAATGTTCTTCTGCTCTGTGCTTCACTGTGGAGCAGCTTCTGATATTCTTTCACTCTGAACTTTTCTCTATAAGAACTCTCTTCATACAATCTTTTTTTCTGATTTCTTTTCTCTTTCTTTCCTTAATCAATTCATAATCTGTAATTAGAATAGTACCAAATTGTTAATTGAAGTACATCTGTTACATTATGAATTGATTCTTCTGCATTTAAGATCTGAGTGCCTTGTTATTAGTTCTTACATTCAAGTGTGTTGTTACCAGTTCTTACATCTGAGTGCATTGTTTACAGACTCAAGTGTCTAGTCATTACAAGAGATCTCTTGTGGGTCTGAGTGTTCTTATCATTAGTTATATAGACTGTTGTGTCTAAGCATCTGAAACACAATTGATCATGTTCTACAAGGCCTGAGTGCCTACAAACTGTAACACTGTGAATAGCATTCACAAAGAAGCTTGATCAAGCTTAGCATCACAACACTGTGAATAGTGTCTGCAAGAGAATCAAGTGTCTACAAGTATTTCTTTTCTTTTTTTTATTATTATATATTCTTAGATATCAAAATGAACTACAAGCAATTCTACAAACACTCACCACACTCAAACACAGTGGACAATAACTTAGATCTACAAAGCATCCTTCAGCAGCAGATGCTACAGATGACTGAATTGCAACAACAACTTGCTGAGATGAGCACTTCTGCATTCACTGTTTCTTCTACATCTGCACCTCACAAAAAGCCCTCAAGAGAGAAGCTTTCAATTCTCAATAAATACAAGAGAGATCTAGTGCTCTATCTCACATGGAAGTCAAAAGCAAACATCAAATTGAACATCAATGAATGAGCAATAGGCTCACTATCCAATCAAATGTGGTATATCCATAGCAGGTTGAATGGCAATATGTTAGCAAAATTCCAACTCTGAATGAGTCATTGTCAGAACCACCAGCATACATCAGAGTTAGTCTTTCAATAACTCAACTCTCTCTTTCTCAATTCTACACTTCAAGCCAAGGTGTTAGACTGGCTTAATCAAACTTATCAGATGAATATTGCATTGGCAATTTATCTTTCTGAATTCAATCACAAGCTTCTAGAAGCAGGTGGGCAAGACTGAAACAACATCATCAAGATCAACATGTTGTTCAAGAACTTGAACTTTCAGTTGCATAATCAAAGTATAGAGTGTTCAAAGCTCTCAATATACAGCAAATTCTGCACTGATCTTCATCTGTTGAACAATGATCTGTTTCAGTTTCATGTGCTTCAAAATCACAGAGAATTCTGCTGAACAAATGCATACACTCTGAACCACTCTGCAGCACCTTCCACCTTCAAATCAGAATCAATGAACTGAGTCCCACACATGAACACAAGCTGTCTGAGGATCTCTAACATCTCAGAGAAGAATGCTGCTGACCAAATCATCAGAGAAGTCTGCATACACTGCAACAAGTCAGAGCATTTTATGAATCAATGTCTGAATGCAATCACTCTGAGTAAACCCCCCACATGTGTGAATGCTGTGTCGCCCGTGGATAGGCAAGAACAGAGAAAAGACAAGCTCTCACTCTAAAACACAGACAAGAGCTCAAGAAGCAGAAAGCTAGCTGAAGATTTGAGCAGAAGATGCAAGCAGACACAATCATAGTTTCTGTCATTGTAAATAGCTTAGTCAACATACAAGCAATGATAGACAGTGGTTTCCTTCACTACACTCTTATAGACATCCAGCTGGTCGAGAAGCATAAGCTTCAGCATATTCTCTTTTTCAAATCATATAAGCTCAGTGGATTTGACAGTCTCAGAGGATTCACCTTTTACAACATGGTAAGATTTAATGTCAACATAGAAGGACACAAGAAAAAGAACATATACACATACAAAATACAAGACCTTGAGTACAATCTAATGCTCAGCCTATCATAGCTCACAGAATTTGGAACCTTGTTGAACACACACAATCATTGCCTTATTTTCTCAGAAGACAACTGTGTTTACAAGAAGAATGTTGATAGAACCACTGATCTCACTCAGATATCAGCAGAAGCATACAAACTACTAATTCATCAAATGCATGAGAAGAAGAATGTCCAAGTGTTCACTGCTAGCATGACAGATATCAAGAAAGTGTTAGAAAAGTTAGAATCTAAAGATCTCAAGAAACTGTGCAAGGAACTATCTGAATTGTATGAAGACTTCACAGATGTGTTTGATGAGAAAGAAGTTGAAAAGCTTCCCCCTCACTGAGGACCTGGTATAGATCATATAATTGAGCTCATTAAGAAAGACAGTAAAGACCTGTGTAATAGGCACAACGGAGATATCTATATTAGGAAATAGCTATGTGGCGATAGAAGAACACAGAACACACCAGAATTAATGAAGAGGGACATAGTGCATGGCATCATAGGTGGCTGTAGTGCATGGTGGTCGCCTATATAATGCTCACTGATATCTGTAGATATTAGGAGATCAGTGATTAGCTTTGAATAATAGAGATTGCTATCTTCTTAACATTCTATGTGCGTACTTCACACTACTTCCATAATTATACCTATAACCATCTCTTACAATTCTAATCACTCTAAACTTTATTTGAGTGGTCTGTTGTTACGCACATCTACAATAAAGCACGCAATGTTAGTTAAAACACGCAACATTAGTTAAAACATGCAAGATGGTTTCGACATACATAAGATCCCTTGAAAACCAATCTGAATCTTCTACTGCCTCTGATGATCACAATGCGTGTTTGCAACAGTTGAATGATCAAATTTGTGAATGAGAGCAGCAATTAGCTATTCTGCATGCACAACAGCAGCTCAATGAGTTGGAAGTGCAGATTTGTGAAGATACTCTCATTGAGCCTCAATTAATCCAGAATATCACCACAGAACCGCCGCAAAATCAATCTGCAAACAATACAGATGATGATAATGAAACACCACTGAGGTTGAAGATTAAGGACTATTATTGAGGAAAAAATATGTTAGAATTCAAGGACTATAAAGATCGCATGTTGACTCTCTTTACACACCACCATCAGTATTATCAAAAGGAAGAACACAAGATAAATGATGCTAAACTCTACCTTGACACCCATGTTAAGCAGAAATGGTTGAATTTTGTATCATTGTATGAGAGACATGGAGGAGCAACACCATTGACTTTTGATGATATGTTATCACACCTAGAAATGCAAATTAACGATCCACAGAACCAGCACCGATTGGTGAGTCAAAAATTTCAAGATGCAAAGCAACAAGAATGGCAATTGATATGTGATTTCTCTAAATATCTTGAAGACTGGGAATACTACTTACCCCCATATAGTGAAGAACAAAGAATGGATAACTTGCATAGTAAGGTGTTGAAGGTATTACACACTGAACTCAACCATCAAAATCAAGAGCCTCAGAACTACGAAGAGTTGCTTCAAACTCTACAGACTCTTGAGGAAAATATGCTGGAGCAACAGTGTGCTATTCACAAAGAAAGACCTGCAATATTCATAGAGAATCAGTGTTGTTCTGATAAATCTAGCAACCATCGGAACAAGAGGAAATGAGAGGAACAAACAACTGAACAAACCAAGAAAGATAAATATAACTGGATGAAGGAGTGTTCTCACTGCCATAAGAAGGGTCATGTTGCAAATGATTGTTGAATGTTACACCCTGAAAAGCACAACCAAGTTCGACAAGCAAAAAACCAGCAATCCCAATCATAGGAGCAGCTGCTGCATTGGGAATACAAACAACTAGACTGTGAGATAAATGATTATTGGTGATGAATACATGGATGCTGACAGAAGCGGGATGGTCGATGGTGTGGACACTAGTGGATTCTGGCACAGATGCGAACTTCGTGTCCCACGCCTGGGCATCAAAATATTTCTCGAAGGCAGAAGGTAAATCAAAAGTAGTGGAAGCAGTTGATAATCATAAGATTAAATCATATGAACAACAAAGAGCTGCAATGAAGATTATTGATGATGAACATGTCCTCCAAGAAGGATTCCACCATTTCGAAGAGGCTGACATTAGCAGATATGATGTAATTTTGGGCATGCCTTGGTTGGAAGCTGTGAACCCTGATATCGACTGGGTGTGAAGATGCTGGACCTATAGGAAAGCATTGAATATTAACCACATGCACCTGAATACTGCTAAAGAATTCGCAACACTAATTGATGATGGCAATATTATATTCACTGTCTTACCATTACAAGCTGCGAGTGCAGCAACTGAGCCAAATATTCCAGATGATTATAAAGATTATCTTGATGTATTCTGAGAAGACATATCTGATGTGGAACATGCACCTCATGATCATGCCATAGAGCTCAAACCTGGCAAGGAACCCCCATACCAACTGATATATAACCTATCACCTCAAGAACTCTCTGTCCTCTGAGAATATATTGAAAAGGTGTTAGAGAAGAATTGGATATGTCTGTCCAAGAGCCCAGCCGGCGCGCCAGTATTATTCACGCCCAAGAAAGATGGAACCCTGTGTCTTTGTGTGGATTATTGAGGATTGAATGAAATAACAGTCAAGAATCGATACTCACTGCCCTTGATAAGTGAAATACTTGATAGATTAGCAGGTGCCAAGATATATACACAACTGGACCTCAGAGACACATATCATAGAATTTGCATATGAGTGGGAGATGAATGGAAAACAGCATTTCAAACATGATATGGACACTTTGAATATCTAGTCTTATCTTTTGGGCTAACCAATGCCCCTGCGACCTTTCAATCTTATATCAACAAAGCCCTCAGTGACCTTTTAGACATATATTGTGTGGCTTATCTTGATGATATCGTAATCTATTCAAACATGCTTGATGAACATGTCGTCCATGTTAAGAATGTGCTGGAACGGTTAAGGTGATGGAGACTATATGCCAAACTTAGTAAGTGTATGTTCCACACAACAGAAATTGGATTTTTGGGTTTTGTGGTTACCATGCAGGGCATTACTGTTGAGAAATGCTGTGTTGACACAATTCTAGATTGGCCAGAACTGTGAACTATAAATGAATTGCAAATATTTCTAGAATTCATCAATTTCTATTGTTGATTCATATACAAGTTCTCAATAATAACAGCACCCCTGACTGAATTGTTAAAAGGTTATGAAACAAAAAGGGGGAAGAATAATGCATCAGTTCAGTTGGACAAAAACTGCAAGCATGCAATTTTGCAGTTAAAAGAATGCTTTACAAAAGCACTGTTGTTGGTCCACTTTGATCTGCAGTGAAAACTCTGTATAGAAACAGATGGATCTGGTGTTGCAATCACTGCAGTAATATCACAATTAATGGATAATGGTCACTGGCACCCGATCGCGTTCTGGTCTAGAAAGCTCACAGAAACAGAAAGATGTTATCAAACATATGATCTGAAAATGTTGCTGATTGTAGAAGCTTTCAGGCAATGGTGCCACTACTTACATGGTAGCAGGCACTCAATAACTGTTTTATCTGACCATGCCAATCTCTAGCGCTTCATGACGATGAAGCAGCTAAATGGGTGTCAGATTCGCTGGATGGAAATGCTCTCAGCATTCAATTTTGAAATAGAGCACCATCCTGAGAAAAATAATCCCACAGATGCACCAAGTTGTCGCCCAGATTTTGTAAAACACACAGCTCCCTTGACAGGGCTCTCTACCCTGCAAGAGAAGCTGCATAAGGGAATCTTTAAGTCACTAAAGACAAAAGAAAATACAAAGTTAGATCAATGTGTCAAGATGGTGTGAAAAGATCTGCAAGCTAATGAAAATTGTTGGGTGAAGAGGCCTGTAGTCATTGATGACAACCACCCCTGCAGGATAAAGAACACATCTGCAGATGAGAATGAGGTTGCAGGTGTTACAGGGTTAAACCTAGAGACTCTGATGCCATGAATTCTAGCTGTCAAGGTATTTGAGTTCAAGACAGTCTATTGTGAAGAGATAGCTGAATCTATCATCAAACTCTTACTGCAGATTCAGAATAGAGACACTGGCATGTCTGAACTTCACAGAAGACTAGAGATGGGTGACACTAGTATAGATAATCATTCAACCTGGGCAGTAGATAAAGATGGCCTGCTCAGAAAAGATGGTAAAGTCTATATACCACAAGATAAGGCCATAAGGCATGAAATAATGAAAATGAACCATGATGATCCCCAAGGTGGCCATTTTGGATGTGACAAAATCATCAAAGTGATCAAATGCAAGTACTTGTGACATGGTATGAGCAATGAGATTGCAGAATATGTGAGAACTTGTGATGTTTGCCAATGCATCAAGATACCACAGCACAAGCTGTACAGGTTGCTACAACCACATTCAATGCCAGATAAGAAATGGCATACAATTAGCATGGACTTTATTGAAGGCCTGCCAGATAATAAAAAGGGAAGTCAAACCTATAATGCTATTGTTGTATTTGTTGATTTATTCACCAAATGAGCTATAATTGTGCCCACATCTTCAGAGCTAGATGCAGAAGGACTCATGGACATTATTGTATGGAGGGTTGCAAAGAACTTTGGCCTACCTGCAAACATTATTAGCAACCAAGATTCATTAATAAATAGCAAGTTTTGGTTGACATTGTGTTACCTGCTCCATGTTTGATGAAAATTATCGACGGCATTCCACCCGCAAACCGACGGCCAAACAGAACAATTGAACCAGATGATTGAACATTATCTTCACACATATTGCAGCTACCAGCAAGATAATTGGATAGAATGGATTCCTCTGGCACAATGAGCATATAACAACACCTTCCACACATTGATAAAAATGACACCATCTGAAGCAATGATTGGCCGACCAACTGAACTTCGCATAGACGTGGAACCCCCAAGCATGGGCGCGTCAAAATCAGCGATGGAACAAGTGGAATGGATGAAGCAAGCAGAGAACAAGATCTGAGAATGCCTGAAAGCTGCCAAAGCAGCTGAGAAAAAGTATTACAATCAGTGTCATATACCAAAAAGCTTTAAGATAGGGGACTGGGTAATGCTGTGTGCAAAAAATATATCCACCTTGCGACCCTCACCCAAACTAGATCATCGATTTTTGAGTCTCTTCCAAATAATTGATATCCACAGTACACAGGCGTACAAACTGAAACTCACACCACAATATAAAGGAATTCATCCCATATTCCATGTTTCCCTTCTCAAACCATATCACACGCGCGACAGACAAATCCCACAAGCAGAACTGATAATTATAGACACACAAGAGGAATGAGAAGTTGAAGCTATATTAGACAAGCATCAGTACCACAGTCAAACACAATATCTTGTCAAATGGAAAGATTGTACAGACACAGACAATTCTTGGGAACCTGAGGAAAACTTGATGAACAGCCAGAAGTACTTGGAACAGTTTAATAAAACCTATCAGAAGCCAGTCAGTAAACAAAAACAAAGAAGGTGATGATGACTGCTGGATATACTTATTCCACCCAGGGATTAAAAAACAGATCTGCCTCAGCTTGGTCAGTGTCATTTGAGGAATTGTCATCAAGGCAAACCTGCTTATTATCCTGGATTTCCTCAACTGGCAAAGCATGATGTTTCAATGATGACTTGGAAGCTGCAACCAGTGATGTAACCACTGGAACCTCACCAACCACTGTTTCAGCTGAAGCCTCAGGAGAACTGTCTCATTGAATCTCTCAGATCTTCACAGCAAAGAATCTAACCACTGCAGTCACAGTGCTCTGCAAAACATTAACATTCAAAGCATCCACATCAGTGACAATTAGATCCTCAGCAGTGTTGATAACCATCTGAGCCAATTCAACAGCATCTGCTGGCACCTAATAAGAAGTTAATATTATACTGTAAAAACATTTGTTTTGAATAATAACTTACTGGAACGCAGGCATGCTTCATCACTGAGCAGTGCTTGCATTTTTTGCATCAACCCTCAGCAGACTCACAATGATGGTGGGGGGACATTGTCAAATGTCAAATACAACAACAGCAATATGCTGCTGCATTTCTTTCTAACACTTCAATGAGACCATCCACTTCCTCATCTTCGCCTACATTATCAGTCAACTCAAATAACATACCAAGATCTTGGCCCAGTGAGGATGACACTGATGTAATAGCAGGATGCAAAAATGTGCTTTCTGAAATGCTGCTATGATTGAATGCCACACCCTGCTGTGACAACAGATCATCAGAGTCTATATAGAATTCTAGAACCTCATCTGTGTTCTTGTAGACCTGCATGTCAAGTACAAACCTTGCAACAGCAGTTTGATACATGGCAAATCTCTCATTCAGAACTTCATTGAAGAGCAGCATCTCATGAAATTCATTGATCAAAGATTGACTGATTTCATGAAAGTGCTCAGGCATCTATAACCTGTTAGCACTCATAACAACCTTAGTTTAAGAAAACTTACAGCAGCACAACTCCTATTTGATATATGGCAGGCGTGACAGCATGTTCATCCATCATTCACAAAGCAAGGGTATACTGGGGGGTTCTGCAACCTCTCCAGACAACCCAAGCAAATGCTCTTGATGGCAGACAGCATATCACTCTCCATAGACTTCAAATCAGCAATGGAAACAGCTGGTTCTGACATTCTATCATAACTTTAATTAGTACCAAGGCCTTATTCAAAGAAGGAGGAAAAGCAAAAGCAACAAGAAAGAAAGACAGATGTTGGAGATTGGAATCAATATTGCAATGATGATCAAAGGAATTGCAACAACACAAAACTCAACCCAAAATGGAAAATGCAACCATGCAACCAAAACTTTGAATTTCGCAATAAAAATTGCATAGGAAGATACAGTGTACTTTGTTTGATAAATTGATGTATTCTTTTTAAATAAAAAATCATTGGTGGTGATGGTGGTGATGATTTTGTTAGGGTACGACTTTTTGATGTAAAAGTCAAAGAAAAGGGGTTCAGGAGTTGTGCCTAAATTGTGATTGGACTGCATTGACATTGGAGATGGAAAAATGTTCTTTCGAAACAGCAACACTCTGGAATTAACCTCAACAATTAATCCGGCCCAATCCTGTGAACTCTATACAATATTAACCATGCAGCACATGTTATGAACTTCGCATGTTGCAGTAAGAAGCCCTGGGGACCAGGCCTTTGAAGAAGGGAGATAATTGTAATAGGTGCAACAGAGATATCTATATTAGGAAATAGCTATATGGTGATAGAAGAACACAGAACACACCAGAATTAATGAAGAGGGACATAGCACATGGCACCATAGACGGCCATAGCGCGTGGTGGTCGCCTATATAATGCTCACTGATATCCGTAGATATTAGGAGATCAGTGATTAGCTTTGAATAATAGAGATTGCTACCTTCTTAACATTCTACGTGCGTACTTCACACTACTCTCATAATTATATCTATAACCATCTCTTACAACCTGCAACTGCTCTGAGATCCTCTCTACAGCATGTCACATAACAAGCTCCTCATTCTACAAAAAACACTCAACAGATTACTAGACAAAGACTTCATTCATGTTAGCAACTCATCCACTGCAGCATCTGTACTGTTTGTGAAGAAATCAGAAGATGGCTTACAATTCTGCATCAATTATCAAGAACTCAACAAGATTACACAGAAGGATTGATACCTTCTCCCACTCATCAATGAAACACTTGAACAGATAGAAAAAGCAAAATGATTTACAAAACTTGACATCTCTACAGCCTTCTACAAGATAAGAATTAATGAAGGTGATGAATGACTAACTGTCTTTCATATATGTTACAGATTATACAAATGGACAGTGACCCTCTTTGAATTAGTGAACACTCTGAGTACATTTCAGAAATACATTAACTGAGCTCTATGAAATCTGCTCAATGAGATCATCTCAGCATACATGGATGATATCTTGATCTTCACTGATGGATTGCTCACTGAGCATTATAAACACATATGACAAGTTCTTGACCATCTATGAAAAGCTGGACTGCAAGTGGACATTGACAAATGTGACTTTGAGATCAAGTCTACAACCTATCTAGAATTCATCATCAAAGCTAAAAAAGATGTACATATGAATTCTAAGAAGATGGAAGCAATTCTCAACTGAAAGACATCAGTCTCAGTAAAAGAGACTAGAAACTTTCTAGGGTTTGCTAACTTCTACTGAAGATTTATCAAGGACTTCTCTGATATCATATGATCACTAATGGACCTGATCTGAAAAGATGCTGTATTTCAATGGACTGATGAAGTGGATGCAGCATTCAAAAAGCTGAAGCATATGTTCACAAGTATCTCAATGCTGCAATCATTCAATTCAGATAAGCATATGATTCTCAAAACAGACACTTCAGATTATATAGTAGATGAGACACTGATGCAATATGACAACAAAGATATTCTATGATCTTGTGCCTTCATTTCAAAAAAGATGTCATTCACTGAATGCAACTACAAGATCTATGACAAGAAGCTTCTAGCAATCATACAATGTCTTGAAGAATGGGAATTCAAACTCATGAGTGTTGAGAGGTTCAAGATTGTTACCAATCATAAAAATCTAGAGTACTTCACAATCACTCATAAGCTCACTGAGAGACATATGCATTGATCATTGTTTCTTAGCTGTTTTTCATTCACAATTCATTATCAATCTGAAGTAGAGAACACCCTTGCAGATGCTCTGTTCCATCAAGAATAAGATATGCCATCTGATGACTTGGATGACAGATGGAAACACTGAGAGCATTGATTAATCAACTCTGCAATCATAGAAAGTTCTACACAATCAGATGAACCCCACATACATATCAACCAGTTCTGAGCTCAAGAACCCTTGCTCAAAGAACAATGAAGACTAGCAGCAGAGACAGATGAATTCTGACAACAAGTCATTGAAGTCATATGAAGCAAAGCACCTCAATTCCTCACAGATGTATACCCAAGAACAGATATCTCAGCATATTTGATCAACAATGACAACTGCTTACACTTTCAAGATAGATGATGAATCTCTGATTCAGAACCTCTACAAACACAGATCATGCAAGAAATTCATGACTTGCTGATGATCAGACACTCAGAATGTGAAATCATGTACAACATTGTTGTCTGAGAATTCTACTGATCAGATATGTTGAAAGACATACACCAGTTTGTACACAACTGTGATCACTGCAGCTCAGTGATGATATGATGTGAATGTTGAAAAGAAATGCTGAAGCTCTTACCTGTCTCTGACTGAACTTGATGTGATATAGCTATCAATTTTGCAGTTTTCTTATCTGAAAGTGAAGGTTCTATGAACATTCTAGTCATTGTCAATCAATTCAGCAAGAGTGTAATACTACAGCTCTGTGACAAGATGGACACTGAAGTAGTTGCAGATGTCTTCATCAGAAGCTCATTCTATCATATACACAGTCTGTCTTCATTCATTGTGTCAGATAGAGACAGTCAATTTGTCAGTGCACTCTGAGCCTGTATATGTCAATTATTAAGAATCAAACAAAAGTTATCAACAGCATATCACTCAGAGACTGATGGAGCTATTGAGAGGATGATACAAACAGTAAAGAACATTCTTCATAAGTTCTGCAATTACATGCAGAACAACTGAAGCAATCTGCTGTCATATACTGAGATTGCAATTAACAGTCAAGATTTCACTATAACAGATGTAAGCTCATTCTTTCTTCTACACAGATACAATTTAGAGGTTCTGAACTTCTCTGAGACTCTCTGAGAAACTGTGTACATCCACAGCTTCATACAGACAGCAGAGAACATTGTGAGCAAGCTGAAGAAAGTCTGTGAATGAGCAGAAGCTTCAATGATCAGCACTCAGCAAAATTACAAGAATTAAACAAACATCAGAAGAAGTTCTATGATTCAATACCATATAGAAGACAAAATCTGACTGAATCTCAAGAACATAAGAATGGACTGCTTCTTGTGTATGCTAGATTACCATCATATCAAGTATATAGTGAAGAAAGTGCTAGGCACACACAATTATCAACTTGACACTCTGTCTGACATTCACAATGTCTTTCATACAAACCTGCTCCGACCCGCGGCTGAGAATCCATTCCTCTCACAGAGAATCTTCAATTGACAGTCATCTGTCATTGTAGAAGAAGACAATGAACTCAAGTGAGAAATTGAAGCAATTCTTGACAATAGAATCAATCACCACTGCTGCAAATACCTTGTCAAATGAGTAGAATATGATCATCCAATCTGAGAATCCACATTCATCTTGGAGGACACTGCCACCCTCAACATCTATGAGTCCTCACTCACCCCAGTAGAGGGGGATAATGTGACAGGTTAGCATTCATTAGTAATTAACTTACACAATCAACTCTTCTTCTGCATCTGCTTGTTTCTGATCATTGTCATCTCATATAATTCTCAATGTTCTTCTGCTCTGTGCTCTGTGCTTGTGTAGTTTCTAACAATTCTTCTGTGTAGCTCTTAACATTCTTCCATTCCATGCTCTGCATTTGTGTAGTCTCTAACAATTCTTTTATATAGCTTCTTATGTTCTTCCACTCTGTGTTCTGTGCTCATATAGTCTCTAACAATTCTTTCATATAGCTTCTTACATTCTTCTGCTCTGTGTTCTGCACTTGTGTAGTCTCTAATGATTCTTCTATGTAGCTCTCAATGATTCCTCTGCCTCATGTTCTGTACTTGTGTAACTTCTAATGATTCTTATGTGTATCTTTTAATATTCTTCTGCTCTGTGCTTCACTGTGGAGCAGCTTCTGATATTCTTCTGCTCTGAACTTTCCTCTATAAGAACCCTCTTTGTATAATCTTTTCTTCTGATTTCTTTTCTCTTTCTTTTCTTAATCAATTCGTAATCTGTAATTAGGATAGTACCAAATCGTTAATCGAAGTACGCCCGTTACAGATACTCTTTTTCACTCATCAACAAAACACTCAAATGAGTAGAAAAAGCAAAATGATTTACAAAGCTTGACATCTCTGCAGCCTTCTATAAGATAAGGATTAATGAAGGTGACAAATGACTAACCACTTTTCATATATATTACAGATTATATGAATGGACAGTGATTCTCTTTGAATTAGCAAATGCTCTGAGCATGTTTCAGAAATACATTAACTGAGCTCTATAAGATCTGCTCAATGAGATCATCTCAGCATACATAAATGATATTCTGATCTTCACTGATGAACTGCTCACTGAGCATCACAAACATGTACAACAAATACTTGATCATCTACAAAAAGCTGAACTGCAAATGAACATTGATAAATGTGACTTTGAGATCAAGTCTACAATCTATCTAAAATTTATCATCAAAGCTGAAAAAGACATACACATGAATTCTAAGAAGGTGGAAGCAATCCTCAACTGAAAGACATCAGTCTCAATAAAAGAGACTAGAAGCTTTCTAGAATTTGTCAACTTCTACTAAAGATTCATCAAAGACTTCTTCAATATTGTACAATCACTGATGAATCTGATCTGAAAAGACACTGTGTTCCAATGAACTGACAAAGTGAATGCAGTATTCAAAAAGCTGAAGTGTATATTCACAAATGCTTCAATGCTGCAATCATTTGATTCAGATAAGCATACAATTCTCAAAACAGACACCTCAGATTACATAGTAGATGAGACACTGATGCAATATAATAACAAAGATGTTCTACAATTCTGTGTCTTTATCTTGAAAAAAATATTGTCTGCTGAATGTAACTACAAGATCTACAACAAGAAGCTTCTAGTGATTATACAATGTCTCAAAAAATAAAAGTTCAAACTTATGAGTATTGAAAAGTTTGAGATTGTTATCAATCATAAGAACTTAGAGTACTTCATGATCACTTGTAAGCTCACTGAAAAACATATATATTGATCATTGTTTCTTAGCTGTTTTTCATTCACAATTTGTTATCAATCTGAAGTAGAGAACATCTTTGCAGATGCTCTGTTCCATCAAGAACAAAATATATCATCTGATAACTTGAATGATAGATGAAAACATTGAGAGCATCAGTTAATCAACTCTGCAATCATAGAAAGTTCTACACAATCAGATGAATCTCATATACATATCAATCAGTTCTGAGCTCAAGAACTCTCACTTGAAGAATAATGAAGACTAGCAGCAGAGACAGATGAATTCTGACAACAAGTCACTGAAGCTGTACAAAGCAAAGCATCTTGATTTCTCACAGATGTATATTCAAAAACAGATATCTCAGCATGTTCAATCAACAATAACAACTGCTTACACTTTCAAGATAGACAATGAATTCTCAATTCAGAATCTCTATGAATATGAATCATGCAAGAAATTCATGACTCATTGATGATTGAGCACTCAGAATACAAAATCATGTACAATATTGTCACTCAAGAATTCTACTGATCAGATATGTCAAAAGATATACATCAGTTCATACACAACTGTGATCACTGTGGCTCAGTGATGACATGATATGAACACTGAAAAAAGATGCTGAAGTCTCTATCTGTTCTCAACTGAACTTGATATAATATAGCTATTGATTTTGCAGTTTTCTTACTCAAAAGCAGAGATTCTATGAACATTCTAGTCATTGTTGACTGACTCAGCAAGGGTGTAATACTACAGCTCTGTGACAAGATGAATGTTAAAATAGTTGCAGATGTCTTCATCAGAAGCTCATTCTATTGTATACATAATCTGTCTTCATTCATTGTGTCAGATAGAGACAGTCAATTCATCAGCACACTCTGAGTCTGTATATGTCAATTATTAAGAATCAAATGAAAGTTATCAACAGCATATCATTCAGAGACTAATGAAGCTATCAAGAGAATGATACAAATAGTAAAGAATATTCTTCATAAGTTCTGCAATTATATATAAGACAACTGAAGCAATCTGCTGTCACACACTGAGATTGTGATTAATGATTGAGATTCTGCTACAACAGATGTAAGCTTATTCTTTCTTCTATACAGATACAACTTAGAGATTCTGAACTTCTTTGAGACTCTCTGAGAAACTGTATATATCTGCAGTCTCATACAGATGACAGAGAACATTGTAAGCAAGCTGAAGAAAGTCTGTAAATAAGCAGAAGCTTCAATAATCAGTGTTTAGTAAGATTATAAGAATCAAATGAACATCAGAAGAAGTTCTGCAACTCAATATCATATAGAAAACAAAGTTTGATTAGATTTCAAGAATATAAAAACAGATCATTTCTTGTGTACACTAGATTATCATTACATCAAGTATACAGTGATGAAAGTGCTAGACATACACAATTATCAACTTGACACTCTGTCTGACATTCATAACATCTTTCATACAAATCTGCTCTGATCTGCAGCTGAGAATTCATTTCTCTCTCAGAGAATCTCTGATTGACAGTCATCTGCTATCATAGAAGAAGATAATGAACTTGAATGAAAAATCAAAGTAATTCTTGATAATAGAATCAACCACTGCTGCTGTGAATATCTTGTCAAATGAATAGAATACAATTGTCTGATCTGAGAATCTGTGTCTGTCTTGAAGAACATCACTGCTCTCAACATCTACAAGTTCTCACTCACTCTGATAGAGAGAGATAATGTGATGAGTTAGTATCTGTTAGTAATTAACTTATGCAATCAACTCTTCTTCTGCATCTGCTTATTTCTGATTGCTGTGATCTTGTGTAATCCTCAATGTTCTTCCACTCCATGCTCTGCACTCACATAGTTTCTAACAATTCTTTTATATAGCTCTTAATATTCTTCCACTCTGTGCTCTGCACTCATATAGTCTCTAACAATTCTTTCATATAGCTTCTAACATTCTTCTGTTCTGTGTTTCACACTTATATAGTCTCTAATGATTCTTCTGTGTAGCTCTCAATGATTCCTTCATCCCACACTCCACACTTGTGTAGTTTCTAACAATTCTTATGTGTATCTCTTAATGTTCTTCCACTTCATGCTTCACTGTGGAGCAGCTTCTGATATTCTTCTGCTCTGAACTTTCCTCTATAAGAACCCCCTTCATACAATCTTTTCTTCTGATTTCTTTTCTCTTTCTTTCCTTAATCAATTCGTAATCTGTAATTAGGATAGTATCAAATCGTTAATCGAAGTACGCCCGTTACAATATCTGTACTACTTATAAACAGCACGCATCAGCAGAGAGATACTAGTATCATTATAATCCACAAGCCGCAATCTCTCGCTTGCGCTCGCTTATCCAGCTTGAAAATGCGCTGTTTAATCCCTTGGATAAATTTAATGAGATATATAACAGCTATATAACTTGTATAGATGAATTTCATATAATCTACAGCTGTTAATACAGAATAATTATATATATAGATAAAAATAATAAATAATACTGTAGTAGTATTATAGAGTTAATATAGAAGCTCTAAATAAGATATAATTAAATATCAGACAGCTTATTAGACAGAGTAAAATGAAGTCTTTAAGAATTATATAAAACTTTTAAAGAATCAAAAGTTGTTTTATTTTAATGACTGAAATAATCAAATATACAAATCTATAGTAAAGATTTAACTTTCTTAAATACTAATTTATAATTAACTGATAGCTTCTATACTTATCTGTTTGATATTGAATTGGTTATTGATGAAAGAGAATGCTAGCTATCTGTCTATCTATCTATCTACCTCTCTATCTTTCAATCAACATGACTGCTCATTATTCAATCAAGCTCTATAAGAATAAACATCATCATCTAGCTGCTCATCTATCTGATAATACTGACTTATTAGATGACTATCAGACTGTCTATCTGTCTATTTATCTGCTCACCTGCTTGAATGAATGATATCTATGAATGATATATATCCATGAACCGAATGAATACTAGTATCGTGTAATATACACATAACCACTAGTTGCAAATGTATAAGCTTAAGATAAAATATATATCTTTCTAGCACGTTGTTGTTTTCGTTTAAACTTATCAAACGGAGGGTAGACCGCCAGCCACTCAACAACAATCAGAGGATTCCTATGGCCTATAGGTATGAGATCGCCATTTAGTCCACATCCCCCCAATACAAATTCCACAGAATTCCGTTTACCCCATTCAATAAAGAGGCAAAAGATTTGAAATCAAGGCAGATAAAGAGTGGCGAATTCGATGAAGAAGTCAACGGGTGGCGACAAAACTTGAACAAGGCCCTACCGCTAGCCGGAGGGCTTACTCTTTGCCACGACGTGCTAGCATAGCGAACCTACTCCGTAAAATATATATCTTTCTCATACTCAATTATTATAACATATCCTGTTGCTAATGAGTGCCGTTTATAAGTGCTATATAACTAGATATTGAATATGATTAATAGAGATAAGCTGTCTTAAAACCATTGAGTAAGATGATTTTGTTGGAGTATTGGATTGGGAGGTTCGTCCCATCTACTAGCAGCATTGCTGCATGGTACTGGTGGTGAGAGAACTCTTTTGCCCCAAGTGTCCTAGAGGTCATGAAGTCTGTGAAAGTGTAAGATTTGCTGAGTGTGTCAATATGCCACCAAACAGATCAAGGCCGAATGCACAGTTTCTTATCGAGATGGAGGACCTTAGTGGTCAGGCACCCTAGAAGACCCTGGGTTCGGGTGGAGCTTAAGAAGAGCCAGGATCCCCAGCTGGCCATATGGTAGCTAGAGTGGGTCCGTGGGAGCGGCGTGGATTGTGGGGTAGTCCCTGCTAGATAATTAAATAGAGTTTACCACTAACCTAATCAATCTCAAGATACATTTGCATGACTACAGTATCTGTTTCACAGTTAGGGCCTGTTCGGTTCGTCTGTACTTTTTGAACGCAATAGTGGATCTCATTAAAAATAGCGTATTTACCAATTAATTAGTAGCAAGCCGGCGTTGCGCCACCACACTATTCCATAATTGAGATCACTCCATGCTTGCTTTTTAATTTCACATCCAACGCGGATGCGTTGAGATTATATTCTCTCAAATCCATGATTGATTTGCCTATATTTTAACCCTAATTATTAGCTAGAATTCATGAAAGCAGTGAACAAGAATGTCGTAGTATGATGCCTCAATGCAATATCTGAATGTAAAGAATGGCAATATGCTTTTTGAGAAGGATAATGAATTGCATAAATGTTTCTTGACAAAGGTGTGTGACATTCTTAATATGATTAGAGTGGGTATTTGAATTCAGCAGCTGGGCAGTATACAGAGCACTGATGAAAAATCTTTCATATAATACTCTTTCTGTGACATCAAAAAGATCCTCATCATCAGATTCATGGCTATTTTGACAAGCAATTGTTGATGAGAATCAATATACTGTTGAATTACAGTTTGTAGAATCTGCTCATTCATCTCTTCATTCTGCTGTTGACTATTTTCCATGCTGATCTTTGGCATTTGCTGACAATTTTCTGTATGATGAAGAAAGAAGCTTGCAAAAACACATTCTTTTTAAATCAACTTGCTTCTTTCTAATCAATATTAGTTAACTACCTCCACTATGAATGCTATTCTACACTATTCTACACTGTCACACACCATTGAAGTTAAATACTGCTTATTAATATGACCTTGGTGAAACATGTGAGTACAGCCGCTCAATTCACTGAACATCTGATCTTTTTCATCCATACTTTGCAAAAAGAAGCTGTAATATTAGTACAGCTGCTCTGCCCACCGAACGGTCGTCATATTGAGCTGTACTTTTTAAAAAAAGTGGAGATCCGTACAAAAAGAACGAGTACACACGGCCACACCGAACAGGTCCCAAGGATTTGGTATTAGCAAGGATTCTGTAACAACTTGGAACCTGAAATGTCTCACTAGAAACTGAGCAATGCCCCACTGAATCTCATCGCTGCCTTGCTCATATAAGCAAGCATACTTTTCCCTATAAATACTGCCTGTTTATCATGTAATTATTGGAGAGAGAATAATCAATTCAATTTACTTTATCGATATTCAGTATATGGGTCAATATTCGGACTTTATCCAGTTCAGACAAACTCCTATAAATAATTTGATCCGTTCACTCATAGCTATATTACAGACTATTGGAAGGTGTATTTGCTTCTTGAATATAAAAATTCATTTGCCCCTCAGATGTCGAGGCGCGTTTGTCCACCCCCTAGCCTTCTCCAAGTAGAGATGCCTTGGTTAGATTATCCATGGTTTGATATCAATGATTTTAAGTTCTTAGTACAAACAGATGGAAGTGGCTAAAAAGAGCCATGGGAGAAAGACTTCCGAAAGTATCTCTTTCTAACTGCGATGAACAATACTAGTTTTAAATTAAAGTATTCAAAGTTGCAAACGGAATTAAAAGTCAATATAGCATATCTTTAACTTGATTCAGTCGTTCATGTGATGAGATAATTAATTATTTAAAGAATGCGAAAGACCTTTCTTATGAGATTGAATATCGTTTCTCAATAACCTTGATATTATCGTTTCTTAATATATCTATTATATCTATAACCATACTATTTTCTTCTTATTGCTCTCTCAGCTCATTCAAAAATGAGATTTACGTCTTTTACTAACCCATTTATTTTTATTTTTGCCCTTGCACTACCCTCTGCATGGGCAGTGGGAACCAGACCCCCTCCACATTTTAACTGGCAGTGGTGTGGCGTCGACATAACATGCGACAATGATTTTGATTGTCGACATGCACAAGACTGCTTAACTTTGGCAGGAGGCGACATCACTGCAATCTACTGTGGAACTTTTTGGTGGCCTCATTCTTGCTGGGTTTACATCGAACAAGGCCCGCAGCCTACTCCAACCACCAGGGCCATCGAGGCTCTGCCCACTGCTGCAGAAAATAGGTCTGATTTGGGAAACTAAATAAACAAGTCTTCTCAAGACTCGGAGGAAAAAATCTGTTATCAACTATATACATTTATTGAACAAGCCAATCAATAAGCCCTTTTGAATATCTAAATGAATTCATTTGCAATCCTTTTAATCAAGTTTTACTTTTCTAAATTGTATAAAAAGTGTATGTACGAGATTAACTGATTTATTGAAAATTGTTTGGAAGTTTCTGGTTAATTTTGACATTATTCTTCTAAGCAAAGGACTTAATATGTTAACTTCAATAAGATTGTCACCATGATTGAATTATTGTTATTATTGATTTTCATTTTTTTTTTCTGGAGCTCTATATAGTTAGAGATGAGAAGAGTTCTATATCTATGTATTTAATTTCCAGCCGCTTTTTGATTATCTTTATCTATTACAAATGAATTATTTTTAACAAAAAAAGACTTTCCTATTTTATCCTGAACATATTCTTAAAGGGGTTTTTTATCTCACGATTGATTGCTTATGAAGTTATGCAATAGAAAGTACTAGGGGCAACCTGCCCTTATCACCCCCCTTCTGGGGGTTGGCAAATGAATCTCTAAATCCCAGGGATGAGGGCATCATTAATTCATTCAAAGGATTGGATATAACACTTTCCAGCAGGAACTTCATGACACATGTAGCTGAGGGCGGAGCAATAAGCTCAAAAAAGTCATGCTCTTAGATAATATATATCATCAGTGACCTATCATCGACATGTATCATCACTAGTTATCATTGCTAGGGAGGTAGGTAAGTAGACAGACAATTCAGGGGTAAGGGACTATCTGAGCCAATTGTGGACTAGTGTAAAAGTCAAGCATAAATAAAAATGGGATTATCCAGCATTTAAACCAATCAGAGATGCAATGATCTCCTTGACACCAATAAAATCATTGAGGCTCAAGCCACACTTTTACACAAATTGAGCCACAAAATGAAGCAATTCTTACTTAGGCTTCGCTTCGCTCCGTCTGATTAAAAGACCGCTAGAACTTAAATTCATTGAGTAAATATTTTATTGATATTATACATGGTGCTGAACATTGATCCATGCAGTGAGAGCTGTCACCCTACCCTATCGCTCGCTAGAATGCTACGTGACCACATGAACGTGGTAGACTAGCTCGAATATCACACGGCTAGCACAGGCCAGGCAACTAGTCAACAGTGCCGTTAACTAGTCCGCCACAACTCAAATTTATGTTCAACACCCATCAGCGGGGCCTATGGCAATGAGGTTGGAATATACTGACGAGCTATCGCAACGCTTGTCGTGTCATAGCAATATCAACTGTGTGAACACACATTTCTTGGAAAAGAGGAAAATGTAATCACAATGTTATAGGGTTGCAATGGTCCAGGCCGGGAGCTAAACTCTATCTACGCCTTTCAAGTTCAAACCTTGTTCATTAGAACCCGAATCGAAATCCAGTGATTGCAGTGGCTAGGAAATTTGATTTACCATTTCCAGGAAGAAACGAGAAAAAAGAACCCGAGCGAAGAACCTTATACAGCCTTATCAAACTATGAATCAGATTTCCACGGACCAAAAACTTCAAGTATATTAGTATACCGATTCTCCCTTCAGCCAATCTCAACCGCTGGGGAGAGGAGGAGGGGGGGTAGGGGGATCACGCCGTTACATCTTCACTGCATACTTTTAGAAACGTTCTTGGTTTTTCCTATATTCCCTCGGATTCTAATTCTCTCACTAATTTCTTAATGTGCTTCTAAGAGTCGGATTGTCATGCTAAAGTGCCGGCATGCACCGACATTCTCCAAGGGATTTAACTTTATAGGACGGCAGTTGTTATTGTGTGAGTGGTTACGGTTAGAGCTGGAGATGGCGATCCTCAAACGCATTGCAAACACAATGCATCTGCACCAAACTTCAAAATGAGGGTCTCAATGACCAAGAATGAAAGTTCAAATGAGGCAAATAATGTATAAGATGTATTTTTTGATGGGAATCCTTACAAATACACCAACAGGATCATCCCTTAAGGTGGGGGAACCCATCTTAAGTTCTGTTTGCATGTCTTTGCTGCCGAACCTTGGAATGTGGCCCTTGGCAATCTAGATTGCACCGCACACACGCATTCGTGAGCGCGTCTTGGCCACCATTTTCAGGACGAGAGTGTTATCAGCTGAGGTCGAGCGCCTGGACCAAAGCTTATGAAATTTGTGGACATCAGCTGTTGCGTGGTTGGCCGATATCAGGAAAATGATTGTTGGCGGATATGCTGCCCCAGGTTCGGTGTTGATACAGAGCTTGGTAATGTTTTACTGACGGGCGCTCGCAGGGTACTCTTAGATTAAACATCGAACAAGGTAAGCATGGTTTCTCAAACCGTCGGGCTGTCCATACTGACACGGCAGCTCCACAGAGGATTCTTTGAGGTTAGTGAAATACACTACAACGAAGGTCGGCATCGTGAAACTTGGGGTTCCGCTGGGTAGACGTGCGCGCGATGGAATGCTTTCCCTGTTAGAGAGAGGCTGCTGCAAGTCTAGTTATTCTATTGGAAACATTAAATTCTGATATTTTTGAAACAACCACTATTTTGAAAGACGGAAAACGCCGGGTTCATCATTTCTCTTTAGTTGACAGAATTTATTGTTTCCAGGGGCCAGCTGCGAGGGCTCCATCTTCGAGGGGTGGTGATGTTTCCTAGAGTCTGTGTATGAAGTAGAATGAATCACATATGTACGAGTACAAAATAGAAATATATACATATATTACAGAAGACTAACTAATCAGCTTTTCAACAACTAAACTACCACTCACCAGCTAACACCTACAACAGCTTCAGTATTTCACTTCACTTCATTTATTTTGTATTGCGCTTAGGCTCTGTAGTCTTCATAACAGAGATCTGAGGGGATACTCCTCAGTTAAAACAATATGGAATTGAAGATTTATGGTATCTTTGCCCATCCCTCAAAGGGGATGTTCGAGGCAAGCTGTTTCTTGTAAGCACTACAATAATCTAATAAGAAAGTGTGATGTTTTTCACAGCGCTATATACGAAGTAGAGATGGCCAATTTCCGTCAATCTAAACAGTATTTAATTATGATTGGTTGTGTAATATTTAATTATTAGGTGATATCATGTGGTATAATTTTCGATAAGCTCATCAAAGTCAATTCAGTCTTTTGTAGAAACAGACATGGGAATATATGGAGAGAGAGAATGCAAAGATTTACTCTCAAGGAAGATGGTATCCGCGGGTAAAGAGTCTCGCGTGTGTATAAAATATATATGGGGTGCCTTTTGGAAGGGGTTGAATAACTGCTTGAGAACGGGTTCTGAGTAAGGTTCATTCTTAGGGACATGGCCACGTTCGTTGAAATGGTGGCCCAATGGAGTATCCACTCATCGGAACTTGAACTACAGGATATCCGAATCCTGCCACAACGTTACCGAATGTGAACTGTATGTAGTCTCTAATAACGAGGTAGTTAACTATTCTAGTGATTACATACAAAGTTAGCAGTGTGAGCCAAGAAGGTACGAATAAACGAGATTTGTTAGCGTAGTGAGATATTGTGCTCAATCCGACACTAGGTTACACGACCCACCAGTCCCTTCCCCGGATGCCGTGTTTAGCGGGATATCACCGATTCGCCAGAACATCATGACTTAGTCATGCTGGATATCATTCTATCCTCTGGAGAAAAATAATGCTAGAACGCCAGAGGTAGATCTACCGCACTTCGATACAGCTGATCAAGCGCCTTGACGAGGCCTAAAAAAAGGTTCTTTGCCATGAAGGAGAGCTGGTTGCTGTCTGGGAGAAGATGTTTAAGGTTTTGACAGAATATGAGCACACAATGATTGCCAACATGGTGGTTGTTGACAGAACTTCAGCTTGGGTGTGGAAAATGTATTCCCCTGCATGATATCGCATACGGGTTCTAGATTCTTCAAGTTAGAACAAATGTGCTCAAAACAAACTGCAGGGTTTCAAGGCATGTCTGACTTACCGAATCCGCCGATAGTTCGCACGTTCCATCATGATACAGCGAATAAGGTTGGGACAAAATTGAAGGAGCCACGGTGTGATTTTTGTTGGGGCGAATATTATTGCTGTTAGCTATAAGGTTGTGTTGCCTGTGGCGGTGCTGCCCGCTCTCCCGCTAAACGTGCCGGTGATTTGGTCAGACCCGACGTTTTTCGGGTTACCGATTATTGATTCCATTGTTCCGTGATACTACCCGACCCGAAGCCGGTAGCCGACGCGCCTTGGCTTCCTCAGTCGAGCTTAAATTTTAACCCCCCAACGCCCCATAGATTTGCTTCACCTCTACTGACGTGCATCATAGCTACTGCGTATTTTCCATCCGCTTTTCCTAGCTTCGGGTGGCTGGCTGGCTTCAGTTTAGTAATTTGCAGTGCTCTGGGCGCGCTCTGTATAAAGAGTAATTTAGTGCTTTATTATTCTCTTGGTGTGAGATTTTTTGAAATGATTCCCTTGCAATGTAACCTCTATATTACTGCAATGCCCGGATATTGCATTTGTATCTCAGCTGAACTTTCAGTAGGAACAGCTTCTCTAAGTTGAAATTTTAGTGAAGAAACCTTGTTCAACCAGTCTGTAGCAATTGTGTACTGGTACTATTTAATGATCTTTCTGAAAGAGTAGCCATCTATCTGGCATCATGAGAACCTAATTCACAAACTTTCTTTCAGTTTAAAATGAAGTAGAGAAATGAGCTCTGAATCATAATAGCCGTGTTTTATCCCCTCCAGTAATTTTAGAAGTGAATGAAAATGCTGTTGATTTAAATACCTCCGTCTGATAAGAAAATGCATGTGAGTTTTTACTCTTAAGCATTGAACTCTCATTCGGTGATTTGTCTGAACAGCACTGTGGGATTTCATGGTTCCAGTCTTATTCTGGTATGCTGGAATTCCACCGGCACATTCGGCAGCCATGCCACCATGGCAGGGTCTCCGTAGCGCAAAAGAGCTATCTCACCACCAGCACCATGCTGGTAGTAGATGGGACGAATCACCCAATCCAATCCCTCCAACATAGGCTATACGAGACCATGTGGCAACCCTCGTATCTTTTGGTTTCACCCCCATCTAGCTAACTGTTTACTTAGTACTCTACAGTCATATCAACAAATGCAACCGAGAGTCTAGATATTTTCTAATTCCCATATGGAAAAAATCTGCTGTTGTGCCATCTTTTCACACTTTCTTTAGAGAGAGGAAAATCAAAGAGTTTCTATCTGCAATTGAAATCAAACACTTTATTCAATATTCAAATTAGCTTAACAGCTTGGGCAAATAAACTCCAGAAGAAATGACATCTTCTCCTGATAACTTCATTCACAGTTGAAATTCTTTATCACGAAGCTCAGTCGCTTTGTAGGATTATATCAAGGGAGTGTGAGAATATAGTACCTTGCTTGTCATCTTTGTCCCAGAGTGTTTCTTGTGCCAAATCGGTGTAATAATGCAAAGTTACTGAGTTAATGATTCTAATTTTGACGAGAGCTCTTAAATATTTTAAATTATCATAATGGAGCTAATTGTTTTGAAGATAAAAAAGATGGTCATCGCCCTCTTCAAAGTCTGCTTTTTTAAAATCATAATTCATCAACACTTTCTTCAGTTTGCCAAAATAACAATCAACAATTTCCATATATCATCTTTTATTCCTCAAGTTCATCTTTTACTGACAGAATGAAGATCACTCTTGTCTCTCTAGTTCTTGCCGTTGCCAGTTTGGCCACTGCCTCTCCTGTGGTTGCTCCTGATAGTGACTTGGCCATGGAGTTCGAACCTGGGAAGCCATGCGATAGATCTTCACGTGTTGCCTGCAGCAGCAGCAATCGGGAGCGGTTTGTAATTGTATGGTAGATGGCTAATTGCAAAACCTTGAATCAACAGGAGTCCACATATACTTGTCTGTGCCAACCGCGGAAGTGGACTAAAATGGGAGATTCAGGCCACTTGTCCCAACGGTCAAACATGCAGTTACGACAGTACCAACAACTGGGCCTGGTGTAAGCCCTATTAGTGAGGCTGCTGTGGAGGTGCCGGGGTCAAACGACGTTGAGCAAATTGACTGGGATGGCAATGTGATGCAGCGGTGGTAGTGGGAAGGGGGTTGTGGTGAATATGAGTTTGTTGTTCTTTGTTGCGGCGGAAAGGGGGTTATTTGTTGGGACCTTCTTCGTCTTCTGCTTCTGCGTTGGCTGGCATGGCGGGGTGATGTATGCTAATCCTGTCCCTGCTTCAAAGAATCTCAGCCAGGGTTTCATTTATATCATAAATGTAGCTTATGAATGCAGAACAGATTCTCACAACAAAAACCAGGCTTATAACAGTTTTGATATACAGCAATTCTTGAGAGCAAACAAACTGTGATAAAAGCTTCAGTTTTTATTTCAGTATTGAATATATGCAAGTAGAGTCCAGCATTCTCCACGGACATCCCAGCAAGCTTTTAGAGTGGGCTAATGAAATAATTATTGAGAATACACAAACACATCTGCTCCAGAGGCTGCTCCACTGTGCTTGAGGTTGATTCTGTAGGGAGGTGTCAGCAACCAGCTCAAGACAAGACAAGGCTGCATCAAGCTACAGTTGCGAGAACAATCGGTAGTTGACATGGCTGATATGTAGCGGTCTCTGTACAAAGCTTGTTTGGCCTTAGGTGTGGTGTGTTGCATATATAATATATGATACGAGGGAAGGGAAGGGAAACCCCAGGTTTGACTGTGGCAATATAAATCCATACATGCACCTGCTTTTTCGGTGTAACCCTATATCGCGCTCTCAGTTAACCAAACCTTTGATAGATTATCTTGGTAAGATTGGCTGCGCCTTCTGCTTCTTCAACTGAAGCTGCGGGTTTTTAGTGGAGATGCTCGATACAATGGTGCTCGCGAAACAGACTGCAGTTGTGCGAAGAACGCATATGGTGGGCGTAGGACTTTTAAAGTCTCGAAGTAAAGGCTGTTTTGTAATCAGCCATGCCTCCGTAGCATGTTAAGTTGATAGTCCATGAACGGCGAGCAGCCATCACAGCGAGTACGAGCAATGCATCTAAGACAATCATCTGTGTAACTGTTGCCATAATCGTGGTGCTTGTCATATTCAGCTTGTACCTCCTTGCATGAACAGATTTTATATCTAATGGCATACAACATGGCATGGGAAGATGTGTGGAAAGGAGTATATATCGAGCAGGTAGGCAGGTTGGCAGCGAATTCAGGGGTAAGAATAGGGGTTATGTGAGCCAATTGCGGCCTAGCGTTGAAGATACCCACTCTAAAAACGATTTTGCTTAAACTCCACTTCGATCCGTTTGATAAATGTAAAATATAAATAATTTACAATCACTCTTCAAATGATTAAGTAGTTAAATGTTTATTGAGAAATTTTTAAATAATGAAAATTTCAATATATATGTATATATTTTCACACTCTGGCACATATGCCACATTTGACGTCATGTGACTTGCCAAGAGCTCCAAGGGGTTCCACCCATCAATACTCATAAAATTCTTGGCTGCAATCAAGTATCCACCATCCCCGTCTCCTCTTGATTCGCCACACCGGCAACGAGCCATGGCAAACAAAATGAACCATGGCGCAGAGACGACAGTGCTTCGTAAGTTTGGAATCAAGTAGGCGTTCACCTATCCTCGTATACTGGCATGGCATCTCGTGGCTTTGGCTTCTAACTAACAAACACTGCGTCAAGCGAGACGTACCAACTGGCCATGTATATACTTGACCAGTACCGTGGCACTACCCTCTCTTGTCGTTATGTAATCCCGCCACGACTTGCGCCTGCAGAGTCGCGGACCCAGTTGGAGGAGGCAGTTGAGGTTGCTATCGTGGACATAGTCATGAGACATCCGATGCTACAAGTCGGCATGGTGGATGCCACTTCCAAGACCCCCTCGTGGATCCAGCTGCAGAGTCTCGACTTGACCCAGCATATAAAATGGGTTTATCTCACAGGGAATGACGACTTTGAACATACGGTGCGGGAAACCTTTAGTACTCAGCTCGACGAGCGTTTCCCAGACCTTTCTATAAGGCAGCCGGGCTGGAGGGTGACTGTCATTCGACAAGGGAATGCTCCTTTCATGGAGGTCCTGCTCACTTGGAATCACACCCAGTTCGATGCTATGGGTGCCAAGGTGTTCCACGAAGATTTTCTCGAGATGCTCAATGCTGACAATGGAGCACACGAGCGGACGGGCTTGGATGGCCATGTCCTTCGACTGCCTCAAGCAGTCCCCTTGCTGCCATCCCCAATCGAGAGCTTGAAGAGTCTTCCGGTAGATCTGAAAGTCCTTGCCAAGGCATTTTGGGAGGAATCTCGTCCTCAGTTCCTTAACCGGGACGTATCGTGGGCGGCCTGGTGCCCGATCCACCCCTCTCCATACAAAACCCAGTTCCGGGCCTTTTCCATGGACAATCAATCTCTGCTTGCGATCCAAGCCCTCTGCCGACAGAACCAGACTACTATCACTGGCTTGATAAACGGGCTAGCGCTCATATCCTTCTCATCTCATCTTGACACCGCCGCTGCCCCGGCCTTTCAAAGCTCTACCATGGTAGACCACCGCCGGAATCTGCCTCCGGCCCCGCCAGACGCTCCGTGGGTTCGATCTGACAGATCAGTGAGCAACTACGTAACGCAGTGCCTCCATAGATGGGACACAAAGCTAGTGGCACGGATCCGTTCCAAGCTGCCGCCGGCCGGTGTCGCCAACAAGGGAGGAAACTTATCCGCCGACCTTCGGCGTGAGCTCTGGGCCGTATCGACACAGAACCGACTGGAGATAGTGAACAAGTTGGAAGCCGGGCTACGAAATGATTTGGTCGGGGTGTTTAAGTACGTTACGGACTGGCAGCGGACGATGAACGGCATGGCGAAAAAGCCGCGCCAATTCTCATGGCTGGTGACTAACATTGGTGTGTTGGGCGGCAACACGCCACCGTCGCCGCCGACGACCGGGGACCATACCAACGACGCCCAGAGATGGTCGATCAGTCAAGCCCGGTTTGGCCTCAGCGTCGAGGTCCCGTCTGCAGCCATCTTGTTCTCTCCAGTCAGCGTCGCTGGCCGGGGATTGTATGTGGGTGCCAGCTGGGCTGACTGCACTGTTGATGAGACGATGGGGGAGCGCGTCATGGCTGATCTAGAAAGGTGGCTGGCCCAGCTTGCAAGCCAGTCATGATTGGTTAGATGGAGCTCAATCAACCGCTAGATACTAACTGTGTAGCAGAAAGGAAGGTTGCGGGAAGATGACGGGACTAGAGAGGAGTATGAAAAATACACCACACACTCACTATCTGCCCACTGGAGAGCAATTTACAAAACTATTTTATAATAGAAGACAAGCCGCAATCGCTCGCTTGCACTCGCTTATCCAGCTTGAAAACACACTGTTTAATCCCCCAAATGAACATAATGAGATATACAAGCCGCAATCGCTCGCTTGCGCTCGCTTATCCAGCTTGAAAACGCGCTGTTTAATCCCTCGGGCGAACATAATGAGATATCCAATGGCTGCATGTGACTTGTATAGATGAATTCCATGTAATCTACAGCTGTCAATAGAGAACAATCACATAGATGAAAAAGATGAATAACACTGTAATAGTGTTGTAGAGTTAATGTAGAAGCACTAAACAAGATTTAATTAAATATCAGACAGCTCATATAGAGAATGTAGTGATTACAATCAAATAGCAAGCATTTGAAATATGATGATTTACATCTATCAATTCTCAAAATATCTGTAATACAATCAAAGCAGTCAAAATGACTGAATGTAAGTAGAGAACTGTCAAAAAATGAAGAAAAACAGCTTAGAAATAATGAAATTACAGTTAACAATAGTACAGAGCAAACTCAGTAAACTCAGCAGACTCTGAATATTCAGCAATTTATATCATTTATCAATTCACTTTTATTTCATCTTCAATAGTCTGTCAACTCATCTACACTCAGCTTTCAGCAGCTTCAGCAGTCTGTCAGTCTTAGACTGATCAGTGGAACTATAAATTTATGTTTGATTTGATTTGATTTGATCTCAGTCCATTTCTTGGTGTGATTTCCAGTGAGATCAGAATCAGAATGGGAGTGTAAAGTGACTAGAATTATTAAAACATGAGTGAAATGAGACTAATAAATCTTGATATTTCATGTAAAGTGACTGACTATCAAAAATAAGAACATGATCTGGAACTGACTATGATTTTGACTGAGATTTGATCCCATTCTGATGATTATATAATACATATCTAGATATCAATCTGATGATATGATTGGTGAAGATATTACCTCTATCTATCAGCTACTTGCTGTCAATTTTGCTAAGCTCTCTCTCACTGCTAAGCTCTCTCTCACTGCTAAGCTCTCTCTCACTGCTAATCTATTTCTCACTGTTAATCTATCTCTCACTACTAAGTTATCTATCACTGCTAATCTATCACTGTCAATCTATCTATTGCTGTCAATCTATTGCTGCTAATCTATCACTGCTAATCTATCGCTGCCAATCTATCACTGCTGTCAATCTATCTATCACTGCTAATCTATCGCTGCTAATCTATCGCTGCTAATCTATCGCTGCCAACCTATCTACCGCGGCGAATCTATCTATTGCTGCCAACCAACCTACCTACCACTGCCAACCTATCTATTGCTGCCAATCTATCACTGCCAATCTATCTACTGCAGTGAATCTATCTATCACTATCATTACTAGTACAAAATAGAACTAGAGCATAAACACACTAAACTTCTTTTGATAGGTAATGATTTTTGGTAACGCTCATAGCATTATATCATCTATATAGGGTAAATCATGGTCCCATTTGGTCTTGCCTGTATTTTACATCACACAAGGACTCGTCATAAGCGCTGCTTGCATACAAGTATAACAGAAGAATAATAATAATAATAATCACACTTATATAGTTTCTAATAATTCTTCTGTGAAACTTTTAATGTTTTTCTATTTTATATTCTATATTTATATAGCTTCTAATGATTCTTTTGTATGATTTTTAATATTCTTTTGCTCTGTGTTTCACTGTGAAATGATTTCTGATATTCATTTACTCTGATTTTCTCTCTATAAGAATTCTTTTTGTACAATTTTTTTTTCTAATCTCTTTTCTTTTTCTTTTCTTAATCAATTCATAATCCTGTATTTAGAATAGTGCTAGATTGTTAATTGAAGTACATCTGTTACAAGGTCATTGAGAGCAGCTGATACTCATTATATAGAGTCATGATGAAATTAGATAAATGAAAAGAGAGAGAAGAGTGACAGAATCTGATTCTGATGGCTCTGAGCCCACCATGAGATCACGTGCGCATGTTGGGGTGTGGCAGTTGGGGCGGCGGGCCGTGGACGGAGCGCGTTGCGCTGGACAGGCCGAAAATGGCGCGAAAACAATCAATATAGCTGCTTAACATTCAATCAATCTCTATAAGAATAAACATCACCATCTAGCTACTCATCTATCTGATAATGCTGACTTAGAGATGACTATCTGACTGTCTATCTGTCTATTTATCTGCTGATCTGCTTTGAATGAACGATATCTACCAATGGTATATATTGATGATAGCTAGCAATAATATATAGCGATGATAAAGCAATGATATATAGCAATGATATATAACGATGATATGTAGCAATGATATTAATATCAGAGTTGTGCAAATCACAGAGCTGACTGTTCAATCCAATCTCCATGCCCAGATGGATTTGATGGGGTGTGGTCACGTTACAGGACATTTTGCACAGAAAAGTTGGTTTTTCTATAATAAAGAGAGAGAAGATAGTTAAAAGGATGCAAAAATCTTAATAAAAAATTCTTTGCATTATTAGACGGAGCGAAGCTAAGTCTCTAAGAATCATATGAAGCTCTGAGAGGAGGGGCCCAAAAGTTGCTTCATTTTTTGTGACTGAAATGATTGAATGACAATATATTCAAAAACAGTGGCTTCAATCTTTGATGATTCTATAGATTTAAGCAGTGTGGTGTGGTGGCGCTAACATAGAACAGAGCTGAGATAAAATGTTAACTGAAAAAACCTGAAACGAAAGAGGGTGATTAGTAAGTATATATATATTTTAGTAATTGATTGGATTCAAGAGATCGGGAAATGTTCGGCAAAATATATATATATATATATGAAGTAATCAAGCACAAAACAAAGGAAGGCATGCTGAATGACGAGGGAACAGGTACAAGTTATATAGTATAAAAAAAGGCTTTTTCTAAGACAAGGCGCCAGGCAGGAAAGAAGTTTAAATTAGAAACGGTAGGACAAAGGAGATTAAAAACAAGCTTTTTTTCTAATAAACAAACGAGAGAGAGAGAGAGAGAGAATTACGGAGCATCAATTGAGGAATAAAACTTGCAAGAAATCATGTAAAGAGGAAAACATGTAGATTTGGGGCTTTGTTTCGAGTTCTGGGTCTATTTCGCTTGACGACAGGGCACCAGGCTTAGCAGATAGGGGCCAGAGCAGCAACTGCCTCCGATCTTGGATAAACGAGGTTATGCGCTGTCTTAGCACCTGGGGCCCCGGTGGTATGGAGTAGTGGGAAGGCGATACGACAGACGCTTGGAGGAGCTGAGTTTCTTCTGTTGAATTTCAGTTTATTATTCCCGCGAGACATCACGGCCGAACATCTTGGCCTTCAGCCAGTCAAACGCGACAAGGACTCTGTTGCGAGCTGAGAATAAAGGAACATTAGTTTTAGCCTTCGAAAAGTCTACGTGCCTTATAGCAAGTTCGAGTTATCTAGAAAGCGAAAACTTACTGCTGAAGCACATGCTCAGATAGACGCTCCGCCAGAAGAGATAAGTTAAAGTTCCACCACTGGCGATGTTTCCACTCAGCCAGCTGACGTCAGCTACAGCGCGCTCCTTGCCGATATATGCAAGGCTCCCTTGATGGGAATACTGGAAAGGGCCTAGCTGCTTTGTTCTCCGTAGGGACTTCTGTAACGCTCTGATCTGATCTAGGATTTTGTTACGCTCTTCGTCATTTGGGGCTGATGCCTGTGCGGTGGAGAGCTCCTTTAATTCAGTCTCGATGGCTTCCGTCTTGGCCATGGAGTTAAATAGACGGGCCAGGAATGAACCCTCCTGGCTAGCCACTTGCGCTGTTGGCGCATAATTAGTCACCGCACAGTCGCCGACAGCCCAGATGTTCTCCGTTCCGTTCACGACAAGATATTCGTTGACTGCAAGGCCACGTCGCGACTTACTCTGAGCTGGTATTTGACTCATGAGGTCGCGGACAACACCGCGGACAGCGTTGCCAGTAGCCCAGACAAGGAGGCCGTAGGGAATAGTCTCGAGTTCTTTAGTTCCATCGGGCTTAGTGATTTCCGCTTCGATATATTTATCGGAGACTTTCTTCACCATGGTCTTCGTCCGGATTGTGATGGCTTCTTCTTGGAAAGTGGATTCGGTGTAGTCTATCAGTTGTTTGGAGAAGGTGGGAAGCACCTGAGGGAAAAAAAAAAAAAAATAGAATTAGCCAGTGGGAAACAATTGAAGAGATACAAGGATAAACTCCATACATTTGGAAGGGCCTCTACAAGAGTAACTTTGAAGCTATCCTTTATCTCTGGCACCCACTTCTTGAGGTCATCGTTGAAGAAGTCCTGCAGTTCACCGGCGAACTCAACGCCGGTTGGCCCACCACCAACAACTACCATATGGAGAAGTCTTTCGACCTCCTCTTTGGTTTGGTCCTTGAAAATCGCAGTCTCCACGCAGTCCATTATTCGCTTCCTGATTTCCTGAGCGTCGCCAACTTCCTTCAAGAAACACGAATGTTCCCGAACGCCGGGGATACCTATGGAATCAGAAGATATATATATCAGTATATACATATAACCATACTCAGTGTGAATCTCCAGCAACTAACCGAAAGTAGCATTCTCCGCTCCAACCCCGACCACTAGCATATCGTAAGGAACTTCCGTTGTCGATGTATCGCCCTTGATATCTGATTCATCACAGATGCGCACCACCTTCCTCACGGGGTCAATCTTAGTAGCACTGGCTTCGTAGTACTTTACCGCAGCCTTTTTATGGCGTAGAATGTTCCTGATAGGCTCCATAATCGACCGATGCTCGATCAAACCGGTCGTGCACGACGGGAGAAGCGGAGTAAAGAGGAAGAAGTTCCGGGGCGATATCACGATCACATTGTAGTTTTCCGTGTCGAGTCTTTTCAATAGGGATACAGATCCCCATCCCGTTCCTAAAAATCGAAGCCCATATATATCAGTATATGAATAACTTCCCATATCGATGTAGAGAGATCGGCACTGGTAGTATCAAAACCTGGACGTCCAGCGCACCTAAAATAACCAGCGTTTTCTTGGACGCATCAGGCTGTACTTGTTCATCTGGATTCCGGAGCAAGTAGACGCTGTATCCCAATGTGCCTGCACCAGCTAACAGAGACATAAGAGTCAATCTATACATCCATCTGAAAACCCTGAACCTCCGCTTCGGTGTCGGGGGCTGAGAGGGAGGAGGAGCCGGCAGATCTGCATAGGTCCTTCGGAACGATCTCTGGAGGGCAGGTTTGGACAGAGAAGCGTGCCCCAATGGCCCAGCGTAGGGACCAGACCGGATTGACAGAATCGAGAGAGAGCTGGAGGCTGCCGGTGACAGGTGGACAGCTGAGCGCGAGAACATATTGGGTCGAGTCGTGAGGAATTTGCTGGCCATTGTCGCGCGGCGAGCGAGCTACACGCGGAGAAAGGACAGCAAATAGAAAATGAAGTGAATGGCAACTTAAACCAACAATTGATCTACCATGCCAAGCAATCTCCAAGCGACAGAAAGGACGAGGGAATTTCTTCACGCTGTGTTGTGAACAACCGCAGTATCAAAGGACGTTGAACTGAGGTGTAGTATGACTGAGGTAATTTTTTTGGCAACTCCAAGCCAGACAGGGCCGTTTGCAGCCAAGCCTGGGCTGCCAGGGTGTTTTCTTGGGTGTTATCTTATCGCGCCTATCTGCAAGCCTGGCCCAGGCTGCTTCACAGAATTGGCCCGGAGAAGAAAGGACAAGAAAAGCAAACAGTAAGCTTAGAAAATAACTAACTTGCATCCATAGCTAACTAGTTAACTCTTCACTTGGAGGCAGTGCTGTCGACGGCGACGTTTCTGAGAACCCTTTGGAGACTCCAGCAATACAATTCATAGTTACATCCTCGTGGCAGCGAAAACCAGATCCTCCGACATCTTCCGCCCTACAGTTCTATTAGGCCACTAGGGCAAAAGAGCTCTATCACCACCAGCGCCGTGGTGGTATAGAGGGTACGAATCACCCAATCCAATCCCCCCAACGAGTTCCACCCCGAGGTCACAAGAATGCCATATCTCCAGATAAACAATGGGTAGTATGTATTGCCTAAACCATGTCTTGAAATCCAATTCCTGCACATTTTTGAAACCCTCCTTTGAACATGGACGAATGTCGTTTCGTTGCTAACTGAATTATAATTTCATATATATTTCCCATGCAATCCAAGAGAAGAAAACCCTTTCTGACATTTAGCCGGAATACCTATGACCTCGCTTGAGGTCCCCGTTATCGGAAATATTCGCGCGAGCATTCAAGCCAGAAGTGAACTTGAAGTGGGCCTGAAGTGGACCACAGATATTCCTCTTAGCCAATGTGTGACACCGACCGGTTGGGTGCATAATGGTGAAAGGCCCCACGGCCTATCATCTTAGAGATCTATGTTGAAAATTCGACTATCTTGTGAGCTCGACAAAAGCGCCATACGAAGCCATGCGCAGATCGCCCGGGTATACATTTCGACCCGCGGGGGCCGAGTGATGAGTGGTGGTGCAGCGTATGTCACTTGTTTACCACTTTTGAAGATACGTATTTGGCATTGCACGAAATATGGTTTAATATGTTTTAACTTGGAGATTCCAACATCAGAAACAGCTTGATGAGGAGAAGGCAATGCTTCAAATCTCCTATGGATTGGCATTTTGATTTTTTTTTTTTTTGTCTACTAACTTCGTTTGGTTCGATGCTATCAATCGTGTAGCATTGTATCTTATCTTGAATAATTGCTAGCTAAAGCTCCAATCCCTTCTTAACCAACAGAGGATTTACCAGGATTCTTATACCCAAGGATCAGCTGCTAATATCCTAATCGTTATTACGTGCAAAATAGAAGATATTTAGATAATCATCATCACAATCGTCAATTGTGCGGTAAAATCTCGCTCATTAGATGAGTGGCATTCTTGGTGGTGGATTTGGTGGATAATTTTGTCGCAGCAGCCAGCTCTCCTTCCGACATAGGGTATGATAGAGCTAGTTTGAAATCAAGTACGACAACAAGCCAAAAAAAGAAGAGTATTCACCATCGAGATTCCTAGAGCGACGGTCGTCCATTTGTTAGAAACAAAAGAAGAAAAATAGGGGAAGGTTCGGAGAAAGGATATGTATAAACAAAGCCAAAAGCAAATTAAAAATAAAAATAAAAATAACCCAGGACGAACCTTCGCCTCTCTCGCAGCCTTCAAATTTGTATTGAAATCCCTCCACAGCCGATTGATTTCCGCAACTTCCTCCATATCATCTACCACCTGGTTGGCGTATTTCGTACGTCGTTTCTGGCTCCAGCGCTCGCGTTCTAGGATCTCTGCGTCGGAAAATATACCTTTGCGTTGGAGGTAGTCGACGATCCATTCGTTGAGGTGGTAGCGCCAATGGATGAGTGTGTGCGCCATAGTAGCTTTGGTTTTACAGTGTCTGGTTTGGTTAGCTACTGCTGCTACTGAGGGCATTGGGGAAGGGGATGGGCGTGGGTGTGGTTCTTATTCCTCTTTTACCTTCCCAAGTAAAAATGAGTGCTTGCATCTGGGATCTCATTGCCTCCACGATCGATATTTCCAGGTTTGTGATCCCCACTCTCATCATCGTCTTGCTCATCGCTGTCGCTATCATCATCGTCATCGTCCTCAGATATGGGTTCCAGTGTCTCAAGCAAATAGGGTTTTCCATCAAGTTTAATATCAAACGAAGCGGGGTGGTTAGTTTTATTGCAAGCGTCGCATGAGTGGCCCATTGAAATGGGATATAGAGTGACATCGAGGCCCGGCCTGGCTTCAAGAGCTTTCCTGAAGTCTCTGTTCCACGCGGAGGAAATAAGTTGTGACCCTGCAAGACCCATTACCTCATCATTTACTTTACTGAAGGCGACGCGATAGACAACGTCGTCACGAGGGAATGCGGGATTCAGTTTATTATGCACCATCCACTCAACCACATCCTTGAAATGGTCTCTCAAGCGCTTGTATCGATGTCTTGTAAATTCGAAAGGGATATCATTGAGTTCATCTGGAGCACCTAGCATTCCATCCTCACCTTGGTCGACGAAATCATCCTCGTATTTGTCAAGGTCTTCAGGGCTGGCCGGTTCAATGTCACTATCCTCATCAAGATTTATCCAGGCTTCTTCTTCTTCTTCCCCTTCCTCCCTTTCTTCCTCCGATGAAGATCCATTTTTGCTTTGTTCTGCGTTGGATTCTTCTCCCGATGATTCCACAGATATCACTTCGCGCTTCCCCCCGGCTCTCCGACGTCTCAGAGCTTCTAGTTGGGTTTGCCGCTTAAGCTTAGCTTTATCTGCTGCTCTTCCTCGAGTTCTTGTCTTTGTCACGGCTGCAGCTCATTTTTAGCTATATTGAGTTAAAACGTAAAAGGATATATCGGTATCATACCCGAATCGCGAAGATCTTCCAGATCCTCTTTTAGATCTAGTCTATCTCGCTCAGCACGGTTACGAGGTATCTGTTCCTTTGAGCCTTTAGACTGCAGGTTTAGCCTCCGCCGTTTTGCGGGGGATGAGCAGATAATATCTTCAGACTCCTCCCCATCATCGTCATCTACATCGTCACCTTCGATATTTAATCGCTTCAAGGGCCTGCGGCTCGAAGAAGGAGCGCGAATAGATTCTTCATCTGACGAAATGTCCTCTCGCTCGCTTGATTGGAAAAATCTCGGGATCTGCTCTTCCTTTTCCCCAGTCCGCCCGCTCGAACTGGGTGAACTAAGGTTATTTTTGAATTGCATGGTTGCGACTCTGTCATTCCCAGGGCTTCGCTCCAGTCCGGGTGAGGATGACGTTAAGGAAGTGAAGGTTAAGCGGGTTTGCCTTTTGGCATTTCGTTTTCTAGCTGGCTGTGTTGATGGAGGCATGATGAGGAGGCTCTGTCGGCCGCAGTGAAGCTCATAAAAAGATATTATTTCCTGCGGCCTCACTTTGGAGGGGTTTGCGCCCTTTCCAAATGACGGAAGCCTGGGCCTAAAGATCTTTGTCTGCAGTTGATAGAATCATGTGCGGTAGATATGTTAAAGCTGCTGCTAGGTAGCAGCCAGTCAACTCCTCGAGTAATATAAGTGCACTGTTCCAATCAATCATTCGCCGCGACGTGTCGCGTCCGGAATATCACGTGACAATACTGGCGTTTCCTTTTAGCCTCATCGTGGAGGCTTTTTAACTTAATAGGTTACACGTCGGACGGAGTACCAGCTCACTACGAGGATGTCTAATGACGGACTTCTGAAGCGGGAGAACAGATGGCTCCAAAAGTTGACAACATCCCTCAGACCATGATCTGTACAATCCCTCCTACTGTTACCCCTGGACTAACATCAGTCTTCGGAGCAGGAAAATGGAAAATGATGTCATATAGCAGATATGGCAGAAGTTCCCCATGATAGCCCGGACTACAAGGTTGAGCAAATCCTGAATGTGGCCACTTTACATCATAGGCTATAACCTTGAAAAACTCGGCATATTCGCAGCTAAGTTCATGGTTAGTACAGGATGATGATGTAAGTGTTTGGCTCGAACCAAGTTTTCGACTTAAAATATTCCCATGCTCGGTAATTGGTGCAGTGACAGGTTTAGATCCACCAATTCTCTTCCACCTTGAAATTTTGGTCAACAGGGGGGAAACGAAATAAAAAATAAGAACTGAACTTCAACCGTGGTTGGATTATCTTATCCACTCAGTTCAACAATGGCGTCGTTGGCGTTTTGATCCGCCAATATGGAGTCGCGATTCGATTGACATTGGAGCTACCCAACCATGACGTCAAGGGTTGCTTCCTGTTTTCCCAATGTTTCCGCCCCCCTTCTATATCTAAACACATTACCAGCTTCTACCCCTTTTGAATTTCTGAACTGTCATTATCTGATTCTTTTGGCTAGTTTTGCCTCGCTTCCACCCACCTCGATTTGAAACTGAACTGATGCGAAACTTTTAACAAACTTACTGCTGCTACAGCTTTGGGTCTTTTGATACCCTGTGGTGAGAGAGACCCCGACGCAACCGATGCAGTACTTTCGAGTCGCCTTTCTTGCGCTGGCGTTTCTCCATCTGTATCAGTAGCCTAGCCACCCTTGAATATTCATTTCAGTCCGCCCTCTTCGGATCTTGTTCCCATCCGAATAAATTCTACCACTCTCAGCTGTTGTCTTCAGGATGAATCGCAACGAAGTCAATGTTCCTTCGGATCCGAAGGTGAAGGAGGCTGTATGTATTACCATTTCCATTCCCTTACAACCATTTGCTCTAACACCTGGCGAAATGTAGGATATCAATCGTAAACTGCAGCTCTATGGCATTTACTCTGGTTTGTAGCAGCTTATTCTCTCAGTGCCAAGCTCCATTTTACATCATCTCTAATAGCAATTTCTCTGGCTAGCATTCAAAATTGGAAAGGTCCCATCGGTACGTTCGTATTTCGAAAGCTCTGGATTCAAGTTGCTAACCCATCTCTAGAATAAGCAAATCGATGTTGCCCTGAATAGCCTCTTGGCTTCAGACGCTCTCTCTTCCCCTCCTAGTAGCCTCTCGCCCGAAGGCCACATACTCATCAAAGATGTCCGCGATGTGATTGAGAACGCTAAAAAGCTTATTCTAGTTAAAAACGAGGGGGATTTGATACAGGAGTTCATCTGGGACGTGGAACATATTGGGGAGCGCTCCACAACCCCAACTCCAGGGGGTTCAACTGACAAAGATGCTGTGAAAACGGATCTTAAGCGGGCTGCTGAGGGAGTGCAAACGCTCTTCACTTTGCTTGTAACCAATGGCCAGTTCCGGAAGCTTCGTACGTATATCCCACGGAATACATAAATCTACTTTATTTCCGTCCTAACCGGCCTATTCTAGTTCGTGATGTGACAATACTTATGCGTGACATGGCTAGCGATGCTGCACAAAGAGCTGCAGGAAAGATCAAGCCGTCAGAAGAAGAGATGTCTGGAATAGACGAGCCTGCGGAAGAGAACGTTTGGCATGATAAGCCTGACCTTTCAACAGCCAACATAAAATCACAGGTTAACTCACAGGTGGGAAAAAGGAAGGAAAAGGTGTGCTCGAACTTCTCCGCACTGTTGTCTATTCCTTCGCTCATGTATCTCTAGGCTACCAAAGATGTACAAGACACGGCAGAAACTGCTGAGAGCGCAGCTCATCAAACTGGCCCTGAGGGTGGCGTAGATGCCACGTCTGGCGCAACTGCTGGAGCTCAGGCTGCGCTAGAAAAAATATCTGAGGATGTCCCAGAGGAAACAAAGACCCGTTCCCGTGAGCTTACCGAGAAGGCGAAGGAGTTTCTGCAAGAGAGGATGCCGAAGGAGCGACGTGATCAAACAATTTGGCGATTAAAGAGAATGATTGTGGAAATCCAAGGCCACCCCGACTGTGAGTGGTCCACAGGATTCACGATATCCTAGAACACTGCTAAATAATTTCCTCTATTTGCAGATCATCAAGCAATTGAAACCCTGCTTTCACTTGCAGAAACTTTCGGTGGTCATGGCAAAGGAGTCTCTCAGGAGGGTGCTTCAGCCACCAGAGGTGTGTGACGAATTCCGCCCTTCAAGTGTGGCCATACTAATTGTGCGGCTTCAGAACTAGTAGACGAGAATAAAGATGCCATGAAAAAACTCCAGCTGATCCTCGAACGGTTTGCGAATAGCTCTTCAATGGACAATCTTTTCGATTACATTGAAAACTTCTATCATGCCGCTAATGAAGATCCACGGCTGAAAGACTGGTTTAGATCCGTGAATTTTTTCACCAGGTAAGCCTTGAGGCTCCAGTCGTCTAACATCGAGGCTGGTTCTAATCAGCTTGGATTTTAGAAAATGCCTTCAAGAGCAAGGATTTATTTTAGAAGATTCCGCAAATGAACAATGGAATAGCCTTTACGATGAAGGCCAATTCCTCCTGCGAGCCAGGTACCGTGAAAATACAGATAACATCGTGGATGAAATGAAATTTCTTGGGGATCAATTTGATCAGGACCCCTTGAATAAAGAGTTGGGCAATTCTTTGCAAAAGCTATTTCACAACCTCGGCTACGACGACTCTGGAAAGATGGTTTTTAAAGACCATCTCGTCAAGGATGTTACCAGCATTATCTTGCCTTCGTTGTTCGAGAAAATACGCTATGTCCCGCTGCCTCGTATCGAAGTATCAGACCCAATGGTCGATGTGGTAAGTAATTCTAAGCGGCCGAATATGAACCTCATGTTCTAATCAATGTAATGATAAGGTTGTCGAAAATCTTGTCCTTGAGGGTGACAATTTGCTGCCCAATGTGGTCGAATTTAGTAGTGACAATTATTGGCGCTGGGGTCGCAAGAGAATTGCCAGCAAACATACAAACAAGGTTGGTGACGTTTTGACGTTTCGTATCTCTGTTGGTGGCGGAGTTCCATGAACCTGCTGACAATTTCTTCTAAGGTCATGATAGCAGCAACTGGGATACAAACTGATTGGAGGGACGTTAGTTATTACATCAAGAAAAAGACTGGGTTCCCTGGTATCACTGACATCGGGGTAATGGACATATTGATGGGAGGCGAAGGATTCAACTTCAGGATTTCCGGATTGACCAGCGACTCAGGTGACAACCTATTCAAACTAGAAAATATTTCGGTCAACATCAAAAACCTGCAAATTAAGATCAAGAAGTCGAATCACAAGTTGCTTTTTACGATATTTAAGCCTCTACTCTACGGTGCCGTGCGTCCTGCCGTTGAAAAAGTTTTAGAGCAGCAAATCCGCGACTCCTTTATTCGCGGCGATCGGTTCGCGTATGCTGTCCATAGTGAAGCGCAACGTGCCTGGAAGGCTGCTCGGAGCGGCCCGCAGGAAAGCCAAACTATTTACTCGTATTATGTTGATGCAGTACGCAAGCAAGTTATGGCTATGAGAAAGAAAGCAGCCGAGAAGAAAGGCGCTGTAAAGGAACGGGATACCAAAGTCAACCTCACTGCCACGGAGCGCACTGCTCTTTTCCAGCATATCAAGCTGCCGGGGGGGATATCCTCCAAGGTCACAGAGTATGAGGAGCTTGCCGCTAAGGGGGACAAATGGGAATCACCCGTCTTTTCCATTGGCGACGCCGCTGAATCTACGAACCTCCCTCAGTTAGCTCCTATTGCACGCAAGCCTCGTTCACGACCTAAAACTAGGGATTCAGGAATTGGTTCAGTTGATGAAACTATCAATCGGGACGACCAAGACACGGGCAAACGCGGAATCGGGGGTACTCAACTCACTTCCGGCCCCCATATGGTCCCCGAAGCCAATATCCGGGTCTAAAGGCGTTGGGTCAGAGGTGATCTGATGGTTTCGAACTTTCTCTTAATCTCTGAATCCAGTGCATGTTTGTTTTTGTGTTTTTGGAAGTATGCAATGTCTCTCCTATCCACATGATACCGCATCTCTTGTTTTCTATTCCATGAAAGTTGCATGATGATTTCCTGATGAAACGAATCTCGATTGTTGAGTTAGCAGGAATCTGGATTTTGGTGGGTATCTTGTTGAATGAATTGATGGGCATGTGTGATTGGTGCTGTTCTCGTGCAATGACTTTGTGATATGTGACCCAATAGTCTTATAATAATCTTCTATTTTCTATATATAGTTAATTGAAAAGTGGTTTTTCTGTATTTTATGGGCAGTAATGTGGTTAGCTTCATAACCCCTATTCCTTGCATCTCTGCCCATCAAATTTCTCATATTATATTCCATAGTTACATATGAGCAGTCTCTGCCTTCTACACCCTCTTCTCAAAGAACTCGGTGATGTATCTTAATTGAGATATTACATCATGTTATGTGGAGATTTTGTGCTAATGTTGGTGAGATATCCAGATTACTCTCTCCCGCCCATCCACCCATCCACCCATATGTGCAATATAAAGATGCAGCGAAATCTGGCGATGATATCTATCAATGATATGATTATCCAGCAATGATATGAAGCCCCAGCAATATGTAACACTAATATCTAGCAATGTCTATCGGTAAAAATGGGTTGGTGCTCTTCAATTGTTTATATTCTGCTTTATTTATGTTCTTCTCCAATATCACATATTAGATGCGCTATATTTATGCTCTTGTAACCGGTCGTAGCGAGCATAGCATGCTTGTGAGTAAAATGATATTGCTACAATGATTACTCCTGATCACCACCACCGCTTCGTCATGATTTTGTTGAAGTCTTGGCATACGGATATTTACTTGTTTTGGGTCGTCATGAATCAAGGTCCGAAAACACTTTCGGCCTGAATTGAGTAGTTAACAAGTGGCCGCTGCCCATTCTTTTCGGGTGCTTTTTTTCTGTATAACAACCATAATTTTTTTTTTTTTTCAATTGAGCAGGCAAAGAAAGTCTGGTAGTCCGGCTTTAACCCAGAACGATCTCAACAACCAACAAACGAACAAACGGTAAAGGAGGCCAAACCTACAGTTTATTGCGGAAGCAGGCCGTAGAGGCAGAATAGCGAAAGCAAAATGCCAGACTTCAAACACCCCAATGGCAAGACCCGCACCAGCAAGCCAGCCTCCAAGACCGCAACCACCTACCTCGTCTGCTACAACACCCTCTCCCTCGTCCTTTGGGCCATCATAACAGTACGGCTAATATTCTTCCTCGCCCTCCTCGTGCCCACCGGCCATGTCGCGCATATATTCGATGCTCTCTTCCCCCTCCTCCGCTTCACCCAGACGCTTGCCCTGCTGGAAATATTTCACGCGCTCGTAAAGCTCGTGCGTGCATCCCCCATCACGACGGCAATGCAGGTGGCCAGCCGTATCCTGGTGGTTTGGTTTGTTATGTTCCCCTTCTCGGTGGATATGATTGGGAAAGAGAAGGGAGTTGTGGGCGCCAGGGGTAAGGCCCCCGAGTGGAGATTGGGCGATTGGATGGTGGTTGGTTGCGCGAGCGCTTGGGGGATTACAGAGTGTATTCGATATGGATATTTTGTGGTGCAGTGTTTGGGCTCTGCAGTACCTCAATGGTTGATTTGGTTGAGGTATGTTCTTTTATGTTCTTTTATCCTTCCACTCCGTCTAAATCAGCGGGCTAGTCTGCGGTTTTATTGTGACTGCGACTGGAGTTCGTGGATGTGCTTAGATATCATCTAAATTTGCTTATTCATGATCTGACTCGGGGCTAACTCGATGGCCTCACTAGATACAATACTTTCTTCGTCCTCTATCCCATTGGTATTTCGAGTGAGTGTACATTGATTTACAAAGCCATTGCACCGGCGTGGGATATTCAGCCTGTGGTTGCATGGTTTTTCATATCGATGCTAGTCATCTACCCGCCATGTAAGTTTCAGTCGGTTTCCCGACTATTTTCACCTTAAAGTTTGTACGATAGTTTGTTAACACCCTTTTCTTCATCTTATAGGCTCCTTCATTCTCTATACCCATATGATGTCACAAAGAAGAAAGGTGATGAAACTCAGGAAGGCTGATTGAAAGTGAAACTGAATTAGATGATGTTATTGGCGTATAAAGGGTTGAAATATTTTTAGTAATGCGATTTACCTGGAGCTGATCCGTGATTTACGTTCAGATATATAATTAATAGAAGCTACTTAAACCCCGTTTCTGGCATTGTTGATTTAGTGCTGCCATAAGCCTTTAAATATCCTTCATGATATCATTGATTGCCTTAACCGCAAACGCCTTACGGTCTGCTTCAGGTAATTCAGCGGCCATATCTATGGATATGTTAGTAGACAGATTCGCAGAGAAGGAAATTCGAAACACCACATTTCCCCTTTCAATATACGGAATGTGAATCTCCTCACCCTTAATAGCCTTCATCCTCAACATTAGTCCATCAATCTTTTCAACATGGAGTTCATCCTCCTCATCGTGGCTTTTTAGGTCTGGTTCGCCAGCACCAGTTTCATCAGCCCCTTTTTCAATTGCCAGTTTAAGACCAAGCATTTCACGCTCGAGCTCACTAGCTTCGTTATCGAAACCAAAATCTTCATCAGAGTCGAGAAGAAAATCAGTTGAAAGATCTCCTTGGTGATTTGAGGCCCACTCATTCGTTTGCAGGACTTCTTTTATCCGTGCCATACCTTGGAGTTCTGCGGAGATTGGGAATTTAGCAAGGTAATAAATCAGGTTAAAACTGCGGAATCAAGAGGCTAGGAGCGAGGAGATCTGCACACACAAAACGCAACGCAAGTAGACCATGAGAGAAAGATACCGACCTCCAAAGACATTCCTCTTATCCTCCTTTAATTCCGCCTTGGGGTCCCACGCCACAACCTCCAGTTCGAAATGTCCCATCTCAGTTAATTCGTCCTCCCACCAGCTAGTACTAAACTCCACGGCGTGTCCCAGTTCAAGATCATCACCGCTGTCCGCCGGCCCTTCCGACCCACTTCCCTTCCGCTTCATATTCCCCTCCGATCTCTTGCTTCCTTCATCCGTCCCCACCAATACAACCAATCCCGGAACTTCTCCAACCCCGCCACGTTCCTCTTCAATTCGATTCCTAACCTCCACAACTGCACTTAAAAGCTCCTTTATCCCTTGCGCAATCCCCTTTCTATGTTCTCTGTCCCGTGTAATTTCTGGGGTTTCACTGGGAACTAACTCGTACGATGCCACGGCCGGTCTCTCTATGCAAATGACAACAGCACCAATGACGTCTCGCACCTCCTGAGCTTCATCGGAAAGGAATTCAGACCTCCAGGCCGTGAGGCCGTGGGGTTGTGGTAACTTCGAATCAGCGTCTCTGGAGCTAGATGCGTCTGGTTGGGATTGCGGTAATGAGTATGGCGACGTCCTGTTATTATAAGGGAACGGAAGTTCATCGACCCATATAGGTATATCTGCCGTGTAGTATTTCGTCTCTATTCGTAGTGGAGAATGTGTAGTGTATCCAGCAAATGTGGATGTTAGGTCCTTGTTGTCGGTGCTGTCCGCCGTGACAGGGTCTAATTAAAGCCACGGGTGAGCAAGGACGTTTAATACTTGACGCTAAAAGCACGTAAACAGAAGGATACATATCACATTTCCATAACTCACCTTGTTTTTCTCCTGATTGAGTGGTGTTTGTAGCTTGCGGCGCATTGGTGACCGGAACTCCAGTTAGGCTATGCAAAAAAAGAGGGACGATGGTGTGAGATTGCGACGCGGGGGTTAAGATTAGGAGACGACGTGGGTTTGAGATCCGTGGTGCGGGTTTTGCACTGTTTAGGGATTCATCTTTCTGTGATCGTGGAGACTGCATGGCGAGGATGGGCTTGGAGGGATACTAATATGTAGCAGTGGCGAAGAGAGTTAGGATTTGCGGGGAGCAGCGGGGCAGGAGTGAGATGGTAGTATTACATGTCCCTAGGGGCATATGGGATTCTACCCTCAGGATATCATAACGGATGTTGAAATAGGTCAGATTGACTTATTCTGTATATAGAAGAGTGGATTCCTCTACTCAGCAGGGCTGAAGTCCTACCACCGAAAGAGAAGCAATGTTTCTCATAGGATTGAATTTCGGAGATCAAACCTAACATTTACTTCTTCCTTCCACTCTGGGCGGGAATTTCAAAGCGTAGCCAAATTCAAGTCCTTTACATTTACTAAATAAGATATGGAATCGCAAATAGAAACCTTTTTTGTTCTAGCTAGAGCTTGTTTGAACATAAATATGTCCGCCCGCATTTAACGCCGTGAACGAATGAATAAGCCCACCACCACGTGGCAAAATGCATCTACACTGCCTCCAATTTGCTAGGCTCATATATCCTTCTTGTACATATTTTTGAATCAAGCCATATGAACAATATAGCAGGAAGGACTTCGGAGTCATGGCGTGCATGGTCCAGCGGAAGCGGTCGGTCTTGAGAAAAGGCTGTATTCATGCAAGTTTTCATATATCCGTAAAAATGAATTCGAAGAGAAAACACCAATGATTAATGTGAGAAAAACAACGGCAATTTAACCCCTCCGCTGACCCCGAGCCCTATTCACGGTTGCTCTGCCTCTGGCTAGCCCAACACCTCTACCGCGTTGGCCTCTTGATCGGAACATGGGCGCATTTCTAAGCGGAACGTATATTAGTGACTACTCTAGTGGTTTTACTAAACCACAGAGGGAATTGCTAACGGGTGAAGAGCAGAAAGAAGGGGAGTCCATCAAAACAGCCAAAATATCGGGTCTTCCGAACAGCAAAAATTATCTTGATGTCATACCTCAGCATATCTGGTACAATGAAGAATCTCACATGGCTTCCCCGAATATAGACCTGGTCAAGATGCGAAACACGGCCATCGCGAGCCGTGACAGTAATGTCTTTAAGTTGGACGTTCATGTTGTCTTCGGCTATTTACGTGAAACTCAACTTTCAAGTTAGCAAAAAAAATTCGTATGCAATGTCTGTGACAGCCATCACAGACTCCCGTTCAGAGACCCTCGAAAATTCTCGCCATAAAAACAGTCAACAAATATAAATGTTCCGCGCACCTTCAAGTAGCTTTCCTCGGTAGACTTGCCCGGACAAAATTTCTAGCGTAACGACGTGGCCCTACGGGATAAAAGAAACGGTTAGCATGTGGTTCCTTCGAATAAAGAGCGCTGGGCGCGACAAAATAACAGATATCATATGCCCTTATCAATAGAAAATTGTCACACGCGCAACAAACACGAGTAGGTGGGAGAGAGACTTACTTGCGCCTCGTTGAGGAGCTTGATGGGAATACCAATGGTACTCGTTAATTTGCCCATCTCGAAGCTGAAGGTGCGTCTAGGCAGGAAGAAGAATCTGTAATTGAATAAACAATTAAATAGTCTGAGAGATATGTCCAGACAATATCGGTCAGGTGAGCTGCAGTGTCATGGCATCATCGTGGATTTCTTGTCAGAAGAAGTTGGTTCAATAACAGTCACCGCTTTCGGCAATTTAACCTGTGTCCGCAAATTAAGCTTTGGAGCCGCCTCCGCTGCCCAAATTTCAGCTTCATCCTTCTCATCCTCAGCATCGACGACAGCAATAAACAGACCTTTGTTCTGATTCTGGGCAAACCGCCAGCCCGATACATATTCATTTTCCTATTTTCATTTTTAATTAGGTCTCATGGTTACCAACATCTGTTATCTAGCAACCATCTCTGAGTTCAACCCCGCACGGATGCTTGAGCTAACATCATTCGTCCTCTCCTGTATACACCAGATAAAATAGAGGCCACCATGCCACGTCCACTCAATCCGAATATCCCAGCCTTCAATCTTGCCATATCCACTCTATTCCGTAATCCATCACTCCTTGTCCCCAATTATACAATTCCGACATTCCTTCAACTGCCAGGAGACAACTTGGGTGCTCACCTTATTCCCTCCTCGTACTTCTCCACACCAAGCAGCCATGCCAATCGACATAAATTCCCACCCAAAATTCGTGCCCTAGTAATCGACAAAGACAACACACTCACCCCGCCAGAGTCCCGCACAATCCCCCCTGCCTATATGCAAAAGCTCAAGGACCTCCGTACCAACCCTTCCTCTCCCTTCAACATGTATAATAATCCACATGGCATTCTAATCGTTTCAAACACGGCGGGGAGTGATCCAAATATTGCACTTTACGAGGAAGAAGCAAAACATATCGAGTCGGTCTTGTCCCATTTGAAAATTCCCGTTTTTAGATCTGGCATCCCCCCGAAAGCGGTTGGTTCCAACGAAGCTTCAGAGTCTCCGCCAACGCGCCATTCGCTCAAGAAACCGTTTTCTTACCCTTCTATCCTCGCCCACCTTCGTGCTCAGAATGCTATAGCTTCACCTGATGAAGTTGCGATAGTGGGTGATCGCCTCGGCACGGACGTGATTATGGCTGGACTCATGGGTTCGTGGAGCATTTGGACACAAATGGGGGTGACTGTTGGTGTAGAGGGGAAGGATGAAGGGAGAGAAGGTATGGATTTCAGAGGCAGGTTGGCGAAATTGGAAGTGAGGTTAGAGCGGTACCTAAGGCGAAGAGGAGTTGCACCTGCGGTGCCAAAAGGGTGGGAAAGTTGAATGTAATCGGTTCTGGAGGTATGGATAAGTATGGATAAGTCGATTTTAGGATGCGCGGCTCTTTTTGGGTTATTCAAGTCTAGGACAGGCAGCCGTGGAATTGCCCATACGTATTGACGCAAGCTGAAGGCCGCCGCGCTCTTGTCTATTCTTTCTTTTTGATATATTTCCGTTCATCTCCACACAAGACCGCGAATTCGAAACGCCATGAAAGATTGGGAAGGCCCTCTTGAGATATATTTGGGGAATATATATTCAAATAATACGTGGTATTAATTGAGATGCAACGTGCATATTATCTACACTGTTAAAGGTAAGTCAGGTCTATGCAGCCGATATAGCGGGAAATAGAGCTAAACTGATATGCCAGTATAATCAAACGCGAACGGTTCCTGTTCCAAATATGTTTCCAGCTACCCTCCTCTGCACATTGCCACTACTGTCAAGAGAAACCCATTCGCTAATTCTCTTTATCTGAGCCACGGACATCACAATCCAGAATTTTCCTAACCTTGATAATGCATTGATATAAACCAGGGTCTGGTTCTCTTTTCATCAGCAATTGTGTCAACAAAAAGATCTCGATCAGTAGAGTCGATCTTCGGCTTCTGACTTTTGATAGCGGAATACTTTTGACACCTTCAACCAATCATTTCCCAGTGCAGTATAAAAACAACAAAGACAGTTAAATGTTCGTCGATGGACTTTGAACGAAAAATTTCATATTCTCTACAGGGCTCCTTGTGCACAAGCTCCAGCACGGATTCGTTTTCGATACAGGATGAGCTCCCATATCCTATATACATAGATTAACTCCTGAACTAGGCGTGATTGAGGACTTGTAACTGGAAACACTGGTCCATTTTCTGTACTTTGTAACAGTGGGAGCATAAGCCCCAATCGCAACATGAAGGAGGTAATATCGGCGATTACAAGGAGTTAAAAGTGAGACCTGCTTTCACTACACTTATATTCTTATCCTGTGGTCAATGTGACTCCACTGGAGAGATCAAGGACACCTCGGATACATACGTCGGAGATAATACACTCCAGCCGTATTCTCCTATTGTATTAACGGATTGACTGTATGTATATCTGGGAGTGCCCGGGGTCTTTATCGCACAGGATGCTCACCAACAGCGGAGAAAATACGGCTTCAGTCGTGGAAGCAAATGCGGCGGCGAAAAATCAGGGAGCACTCAACATTTGTTGTTGCCGAACCGTCACTTTAGCGCTGCACTAGAAACTTGACGTGGATTCCTGCCATCCTTCTTGAACGGTGGAAGTTCCATCGGAGGGCAAGCCAGGGTAATCCCATACAATTACCACTGTCACTAACTTCCCACTCTCTTCCCCATCATCCATCAACCCATGAACCAGAACCTAGGTACCCGTCGCTGGACTCCAATTTTATTCAAAAACCAGCCCAGGAGAGCACGCCTTTATCCAAATTGCAGTTTCTCTCCACACCAAGTTGGAGAGGTGCTCCGCTGGCCCCAATAGTGGTCTCCGTCACATCGAAGGATACGGAGCGAGCCCCTTTAAGAGATGGCAAGACCGCAGGGATATGATGTTTACTTCGTTAAGCTGGTACTTCAAAAGCTTCCATCTGTGTCATACAATCTGCAGCCAAGCAATCAGTCACATACTCTCGAAAACATTTTTTGGGTATCCCCCCATCCCCTCCATAATTCGTGTCATATGATGCCGCTGCTCCTCCACGGACGAGGGGTTAGAATGATTTACCAAACATGTTCCTACCCGCTTTCCACTAGTCCTACAACCAGATATACGGGGTAGCACGGGGGGCCTGGCCTTGTTATCCGATCTCCAGGAGGAGAAAACAAAGTAACAAACAACAGAGATAATCAAGATTTAACTTGTGACACTGGTGTTGTTTGAAACATGTTAAAAAACTGGATAGATAACTATTCTTAGCAGCAGCCCCTCCCGCGCCTGTTGATGGTGCCTGGTTTCGTTTCATCAGGCGAAGCGCATGATTGTCAAGACTTTATCAACTTCATACGGCTATGAACAAGGCCTTTTTTTTTATTTTCTTTTTTTATTTTTTTTTTTTATTTTAAGCCAAGTAGTTGGAAAACATTCGAGAGATCAAAAGATGGCAAAAAGTGTTATTTAGTTACTCCGTAGTCGAGCTGATGAGCTTCAATATTACAACGAAACAGAAAAAATTTTTCCAAACCAGTTGATACCAAGATTCCACTTTGCCAAAGCTAGCTAGCCTATTTAGCATCCATGGATGCGATGTGACTTGACACGGACATGGTCTCGGCCAAAGGATCTGGATTTACCACCAGGTCCCGTATCTGCACTGGGGGGGGGATAGCAAAGGTAGAAGAACCCCTAACCCGAACAAGACAAACGGAAAATGAAGCACCTCAGTTGGCGGGTGATGAACCTTCCTTTTTGTTTTTTCCGGGGTCGAGTCATGCATGGGGACATTGTAACGGCCAGGCGTTTTATGTGGATTTCTCTAACCGGAGTCATGAAGTGCAGAACTACCTGGGTCCAAAGAGAACGTTTAGGCATTAAACTTGCGCATCCGTTTTTGACATTCTTAGGAATCCCTTGATCTGATGACAGGCGGAATTGTTTGTTAGTATGGAACTTTAAGTCATGACAGCGATTTAAACAGAGTGAGTCTCCCTTGTGTATTACAGCATTCTCACTTGCTGCTTACCCCCTTCGATGTATGTACTGTACTAGTAGAAAAGCATGAAAAGCACAAGAGTGTATGTACTCAAGAGTATTGGCCGGTTTGACGAGGGTGGGATTTGGAACCTCTCTGGAGTATGGCCCCTTTTTTTCCACACTGAAACCATTCCTGATATAGTTTGGATTCCTTGAATGTGGTGGATATCGAAACTAAGCCCTGCAGGATCGCATTGCCAATCCTACCCTATGTGCGATTAGTGGCTTCAGTGGCTTTAGTGGCTTAAGGGGACGTTAGGGAAACGTTAGGTGGCTCTGGATGACAGATTCGGCGCTCGGCACCAAGATGAACAAGTTCTCATCGTCGTGTACGGAGGATGCGTGAAGTCGTTTGGCCTAACAATATTGTTGGACCTTGCTTGCGTAGCACCAAGGGTCAACGATAGGTGTGCCTGACGTGAGCCATAAAATCCATCTGACGATTTGGCAACCAAGGCACCCCTTTTGAACACACTTTTTGGTGGCGTCGACGAGGTCCGAGCTAGCTGGGGACCTTGAAAGGAAGGATTTTTCAAGGCTTTCCTCCGTTCACCTGATCCCTAGCGCTCTCTCCAACAGAATCGGCCTTTCTGCCTTCTTTCGGGTGGTTGCGACGGGGGGGATCAGTTATGTGACGTCGGTGGATGAATCGGCGGCGAACTTTCCTTTTTCCTGCCGCTGCCTGAATTGCCGGATCGACGGAAAATTCTGGAAGAATTGGCTTTCCGTCCTCCGAGAGCCAATGGTGATATTGATCTCATTCACCTCCGTATATTATTTGACAATGGCTCATTGTATATAGTGGGATTAACTTGATTAAAAAAAAATAATAATAATAATAATAAAAAGGGCTCAAACATGGTCACAAACGGCGAACGCATGCGCAGAAGCTAAGATAGAGCTGTGACACCAAGTTTCAAGACTCGAGTCAGATACGTTTCATTCAATAAGGGGCCGGCAAGGAGAGGAAAGAACTTGGTTCCAACGGATCAAAAACAAACATGATACAGAAAAGCTGTTGAAGTTATGGATGGACTCCATCAACTAGTTGGTTTAATGTGTTGCAAATCTTGAACTTTCAATAGCGATTGCCAAAACACACATCTCCACATATATCAAACGTGCTGTCGCAAATGAATGACGCATGTAGGCGTCAATCGCTCCATGAGCGCCCTCCTGTTTCCAGCCTATGCAATTATGTTTTGCATTTTGCATTTTGGGTTTTGGCTGAGTTCAGTTGGAAGGAATTTTTTTTTATAGTCATTCAAAGAATGCGCTGGGGAACGATTATACCGAGGGCTGTGGAAGCGCACGCTGTGGAGTTACTCGATTCCTTATTTAGGTTTTGGATGCAGGAACCTGCAACACCTCCTTACTATGCCATGCAATGCAATGCAATGCCATGCCACGCCATACTATATGACGTTTCAATGGGTAGCTCGAATCCTGCTTTCTCCATGGCTGATCTTCATCCAAAAGTAAAGTCTTTGCTCTACAACAAATAATCGACTAAAAACCATCCTACGTAGCTCGAGATATGAGCTGACTGACATCTATGCGTCATACAAACCTAGAGCCGAAACAAACAATCCTTCAGGTCTCGGAACGAACGGGACAGAAAGAAAGAAAGAAAACACGTTGCTTTCGAGCACGAATTCTGATCAAAGAGAACCATGCTTTCCTGCAATGCCTCGGTCGGGGATTTAAGCAAGGAGATATAGCAGGCGTTGTACAGCGTTCGCAGACGGAGAAGTGCAGTGCAGCGCAGCGCAGCACAGGACATGGCATGATTGTGGGCCTCGTGGGACCTGCAGCAGGCATTGGAAGTACCACTGGCGACGGGTACATAGAGCTAGCTAGCTATGGGTTTACATAGGCACTAAAGATAGCGCACTTTTCATGTACTGTGCAATATCGGACCTGAGGTTGATCCTGGATTAAAAATGTAGAAAGTGAAAAAAAAAAAAGAGGAAGCAGATGAATCATTCAGCGAGTGGGCATTGAACTATAAAACACCAATAGTTTATAAAACTGGGTTTTGTTGAAACTCCATGAAACTCGGTTAACCACGAATGCGATGAATGTCTTGTACGTGCTACGTATGTTACTGTACGTCCAGTCATTGCATGTACATGTACCTTCATGTGAGCGTCAAAGCTGGCACACGTTTTTCTATTCCTCCTGTTTTCTTTCTCGAATCCAGGTACAGAAGCAAGAGCAGAAAACGCTCCCTTTGTTCTTTCATGGGACCTGCATGGCTGCATTGCTACATGCTGCATACCACATCCCGCATACCGAATGCCGAACACAACACCTTACCTACTGCAGCCTGCACCAAGCCGGAAGAATATTCCGCGCGTGGAAGATATGGATATGGATCAAATTACTTTCGATATAGGTAGGGTCAAGGACATCGGGAGCAAGTGGGGCTGATGGGGCCAGCTGGGGCTGATGGGGCTGATGGGGGGAAACAAGTACTGAAGGTTGAAATCGACAACTTTGGCTTTGCGTTTGTTACATCTGTTGAATCCTCCCCATCTAGGGGTTGCATATGTAACAGTGGGGGATAATGGTTGGTTGGCTGGTTGCCTGGCAATAGTTAATGTGAACTCCTGAGGTCTGGATGGCAACTCTTCAAAATCCCATATTCCATACTTTATTATTTCGTTTCCCCCATCTTTGAACTTCTAGTGAGTTAGATAACTTAAACTTCTGCAGATCCGAACTGATCGACATGTTTGACGGCAAGGGGTCGGTGGGTTTTGTTGAGCTTAAACGGACCACAGGCAGGCAGGTCTGGCTTCAGCGCCAAAAGAAATGAGAAGGGAAGGGAGAAAATAGCGTTGATTTGAATCTGTGCTCAATTGAACTCAATAAAGGAGAGAACAAGAGTAGCTGGGGGAAGGTACATGTACATACTCCGTACATAGCTTCACAATGAGCTGGACAAATGAAGAATTTGGCTTAGTTAATAACTAAGCGAATGAAGTCTGCTAAATAAGACCTTGTTTTGCAGAAGTGCAGATATCCTAGGTTCCATTTAACGGATAAACCCTTGAATATCAGTAGCGTCCTGCAGGGCATAAATTGTTGGGTAAGGGGACACTGCTGTCAAAAGAAAGAAAAGAAAGGAAGTAAATCCTTAGAACAATGTATCATCCGCGGCCTGCTGCACATAGCAAAAGAAACTTTCCTTCCTCTCCTAGGGGGAGTACGGATTAACACTGTTTGGTTGACCCATACGCCTCGCCTCCTATTGTCAGGGGGAGGTAGCATTTTTTTTTTTTTTTTTCATGTGCAGCATAGCATAGCATAGCTAGCGATTCCGTAGGACAGGAAAAGCCTCTCCGGGACCCTGGGATGACACCGCTGACTTAGACTATTTGAGGAGCTACTGGTGTAACTAATTTCTCTGACCCAAAGCAAGACGCTGCTTGGGGAGGCTGGCATTGTCAAGGCAGTATACATCCACTTTTTTTTTTATTATGTACTATGAACTATATATATTGGACCGCTGCATGGTATGGATACGCCATATTTGACCTTGTGAACTTGATTTCATGAGTCTTTGATGATTATGGTAAGTATTCCGGCACCAAACTTGGTGGCGATAAGTTTACAGAACATAAATAGACAACCCTGGCGGACTACCCTTCTCAATCCCTGTAATAACAACGAGATAAACAGTTGATTGATGCGGCTTATCCAATCCATAACTATATGCGCATCAACTACTGGCAGGGGAACCCAGAAAGAAACCAAACCAGATATCCCTGGCATGAGGATTACGCAATATGCAGTAGAGCAGAAGTGCAGCACCATGGAGAAAAAAGGTTCACGGTGTAAATGCTATCTACTAGCGACTATCTGATCCAAGCCTGTATGTACAGTACAACCATGTTCCTCCCACCCCCCTACCTATTATTTTCTCCCTGGACTTATCAGATTGCCAGACTAACCTGCAGAATGAATTAGTCTTTTTTCCTTTCTTTTCGGGTTGCTGTGTATATGTGTACGCTGTATGTGTTAGTTATTATCGAGCAATGGATCCCTCCCTGCTTGATGGTATAAATATGCAATAATGCGATTTAGACTAGGTTAGTAGCAAGGAACAATTTTTGTAGCGAATAAGAAACGGATATGAGATAGAATAATACTTACTACTTGATTGTGTGAGGTTTTGTTTTCCTTTTTTTTCTTCGTATTTATATCAATTGATATTTATTTTTTTATTTTTTTTTATTTTTTTTAATTTTTTTTTTTCATATTCAGATCATGACTGACAGCTGCCGGGTCAGTTCACATAATTCCCGACATGAACTAGATTTGACAACTGACCGCCCACTGCAGGAAAAAGAAAAAGAGGATCTAGAATTATTGAATCTGGCCCTCATGACGTTTTCTCTTTTTTCTTCTTTCTTTCTTCACTTTTTTGTTCTGACTAGGATGATGGTTGCCGAGGTACATGTACATGTATGTACATGGCACAGCGCACACCATGGTACAGTACATTATGGAGGGTGAATCGGGCTTCGCCCCCAAACGGCGCCACGAGGGACGACATACATATACAGGCGCAGTTTATACATAAGTCATGGGTAGTTATAAATATATTAATATATCTAGTAGAAACATATATATATGTTAGCATGTTCTTAAGGAGTGTAGTATTGAAAAGGGACCATACCTCAGCTGACAACATACTAGTCTCTCTCTTCTGCCAAGCCAGCCGGCACTTGTGCCTGCTCCTGCTCACCTGCTGCACCTGTTTGCCCAACTTGCAACTGAGTCCGGGGATTGATTGGCCGAAACTCCAGGCAAGACAACCACGATCCGGCTAGCTGCTTACGGCCAGACACGCTTCTTACCAGGTTTCAAGGGTGTGGGGGGTGCCCCAAGGTTCCAGTCAGCAGCAGCCGGGCAGCGTGGGCCTTGCGCGGACTCGGCTGCGTTGAGACTAGCAGCCCGGGCCTGCCAGTGTGTGGTTCCTGGTTCCCGTGCCTGGAGTCGTCTCAACCAGTCCAAGGACCTGCCAGTCTTGGTCGTTGGTGTCTGGCAGCTGTTTGGCAGCTGTTTGGCAGCTGTTTGGTTGCTGTTTGGCTGCCCTGCGCCAGTGCCGTTGTTGTGTAGTGGAGTGTGGTGTGGTGTGGTGTGGTGTGGTGCTTGGTGCTGGTGCTGGTGCTGTGTGGTGTGTGTACTCCGTAGTGTGGTGTGGTGTGGTGTGGTGTGGTTTGGGTGTGTGGTGCTCACCTCACTCTCTTCTTCTCCCACTCCTCTCCTCTCTTCCTTCTCCTCCCCTCCATCCTCCTCTCCTCCCAAACATATACTGGTCGTCTTTTTCTTTCATTTATTTCCTTTTTACCCCTATCGTCTGTCTGCTTACCCCCTCCAAACCCCTGGATTACAGTCCGTTCACTCCTTCACGGCTTTCCAACCACGCTCCTTCAGCTTTGATTCCTTCTTTATTCTGCTTCTTGTCTTCTTCTGTTCGCCCTTTAGCCGACTACTTTCGTTCACCACTAAGGACCTATCTCGTATATTACACACACACATATATAGATATCGATATCGATATATCCATATATATCAAGATATACAAAACAGAGACCCTCCCTAGCCCATGCGGCTGCTTTCCTTCGAACCCCTTGCCACTGCCACGCTGCCTTGGTCCAGCTTTTTCGACTTTATTGACTTCTTCGACTTCTTCCCTTCGATTTAACTACACTCATCGACGAGGGCCGGGACATAATCAACCGTGAGGGAGGCGATCCATCCATCTCTTATCACCTGGTGGTTCGGCTGGTTGCGCCTGGATCGAGAGCAATCTTCGTCCCAGAACTCCATCAAAACATCATATCCCTTCGCTTCTATCCTCTTCTTCTTTTTCTTCTTTTTTTTTTTTTTAGAAGCTCGAGTAATCCCATTCACTCGTTTTATCCATTATTTATTCATACACTCATTTGAAACGGGCGAAGAAAAAAATACGCTTCGATTCTTCTTGCTTCGCTTTTTTTTTTCATTCTTCAAGTCACTCCTTTACCATCGTTATTACATCTTTTCGACCAGATATATCCGTTCATTACGTCCCCTCCTTTTCCCTCCTTTCCCCCTCTTTCGAGCTTGACGCCTCGAGGATTATCTTTCTACGAATTGACGACCCATTCGCATCTGTCGACCGGCTCGCGACAGCATTTTCCCCATTAGACCTGCCCAAATATTCTATCTGCTCCTGCATTATATACATCTCCATTGCTAGTCATGACTTCGACTACAGAGTCCGTGGCCACGTCTATCACAGCCACAGCCATGACAGCACACAATGGAACTACCAACGATGTCAATTCAACGAGTGGCGTGACTCCAGACAATACCACTTCCGCAATCTCAACTCCCTCCCCATCTTCCACCAGTGCCTCTGCAGTATCGGGATCCTCTGCAACTCAGAACCGCGCATCAATCCGTCGCCCACCGCGAAAAAGTACCTTGACGCAGCAACAGAAGAACCAGAAACGCCAGCGCGCAACGCAGGATCAACTGGTTACCCTTGAAACGGAGTTCAATAAGAATCCAACACCGACAGCTGCTGTGCGCGAGAGGATTGCTGAGGAGATCAATATGACTGAGCGGTCGGTTCAGATTTGGTTTCAAAATCGGTAGGATCCCCGCCCTGATATACAAAATATAGCATTTTTGCTCTGTTGTGAGACAGTGTTTCCTGAGATGGATGGAGCTAACTTGATAGTGTAGACGTGCTAAGATCAAAATGATTGCCAAAAAAGGCATCGAGACTGGTGAAGACTGTGATGCCATTCCCGAATCGATGCGCCAATATCTTGCCCTCCATTTTGATACTTCAAAGGCTCACGCACGCAACTTATTTGATAGATACCCCGGATATGGACCCAACGAGATGCATGAGCCTCCTGTCTCGTCTGGCAAAATCGTTATCCACCACTTCGCATGTCGTTCCCTCAGAATTGGTACCTGGCGTCGTGTAGGCCAAAATGCCATGGACCTAGTGATCTTCTATTCGCCTGAGAAGTCTTGCATGACATACTATATAAATAACGATTCTGCAGGGTATAAGATCGAATACCCATTCTCTTACATCAAGAATATTGTCTTGGAATCTGGCGACCCAGGTCCGAATGCTGATGGCACTCCACCGAAGCCTGGAGGACTGGTTATCGAACTCAATCGTCCTCCAAATTTCTATATGGACTCATCAAACTCGGGCGGATTTTACCAATGCAGGGATTTCACTGAGGATCAACAGGCTACCAAGTCAATGATTCATTATCTAGGCGGTCACCCGAAAGTTCTCAGTGTTCAATTAGCGAAACTGGTATCGCTTGAGTCATTCCAAAATCGTCTGATGCAGTATGATTTCAGCGGATTCGCTGTGTCAGCTCCTGTTTCTCCGCACATCGTTCACAGACCGGCTTCGCAGCCAAACCATCTAGCTAGGCCCAATTCATCCATGTATCAGGAGAATAATAACCAATTCGGAATGAACTTACATCCTGGTCGGGGTCATAAACGGCAACGAAGCCGGTCTGTTCCCGTGCCAGTTGACTTTGCTGCCATGGGCTACCATGTGCCTTCATTCCACATCCAACAATCCCATCCCTCAGCACAGCAGTTCAACCCAGACCCTAACATCTTCGCACCCATCCCGCAGAGCCGCATGCCACATATTCCGCCTGTCAGTGATGACATGCGGATAGATGCCCCGCCCGGCTATGCCATGGACTTTCAACCCTATCCCATGTCTGCAACGACAACGACACACACTGCGACAACACCTGCGACCTCGGAATTCGCCAATCCACCTTTCTTCGCTACAGCTGCACCAGCAGACCAGAAGCCGATTCAGATGCAAACTCACCAGCAACAGCCTAACACTTCCACGCAGCTACTAGGATCACCATATAGCCTTCCCTTCCTCTCACCGTCTCCAATGGTTGATGCCCCAAATATGATGCCTCAACAGCAACAACACTCTCCCTCACCATTATCACATGTCAGCCACGTCGCTACCGAACCAATGATCGCGGACCAATCTCCACCCTCCGTGACAAAACTGCAACTCAATCCCTCCCCTACGCCTTCTGCGGATGACTTGTTCTCTCTCCCCCTTGCTGACCATGACGCCAAACAAGGCAACGACGAACATATGGCCGGTATGCCTGGTCTTGGTCCTGTTGGTGTTGTAGGTGAAGACGGCAGCGATGATGCTGCAGGTATGCTATTGAGCGAGATGTACTCGAAGCAAGATCTTAATCAAAATCACGATCATAATAATCAGGACATGTCCATGTCCATGCCGATGTCTATGCCTATACCTATGCACCATGACCACTCGCCGCCAATGGAGATGGATGACGATAGTTTCGTGCTTGCGTTGCAAGGGTTTGGGGCTGACCATGATCACCGACAACAGCAGCAACATGGCCTTGGTCACTCACCACCAAATGAGAGTGTTGTCGATTACCATGGTATGCTCCCGTTTGACACTGTGGATCCGAGCTCCCTTGCTGTGACAGCTGCGGAGGCTTGAATTGAACAAAACACGAGCAGAGAGGTCTTGGTGAATTCAAGTTACGGCCGAATATTTTCTTTACTTTTTATTTTTCTGATACTTTTTCTCTTTTGTTTCTTTTCAGATTTGGAAATGGCGAATTCGCAGATTTTGTATGGCTTTATATGTTCTGTTGATTATTTTGATATATATTCTTTTCTTGTTTTTTGTTCCAAATTGCCAATTGCATCGTTTCCTCTCACGCTCAACTCGGGTTTTCTCTTTTTATATTCTTTTTTCCTTTGACTGGTTTCATTGAGCCTGTTCTTTTTTTATTGTTTTTCCTTTTCTTTTTGGCTCTTACGTTTCAGTTTACTCACCATGCTGAGTTTACTTTTATCTTCTATTAACTATTGTCATTCTTCTTCCTCCGTTTCCCCCCTCGCAAGTTATAACTTGTAAGGGACCAAACTTGCATTCAACATCATTCCTCTCCTCTCAACCGATCAGTCAATTGGCTGGCCTACCTATCAACCGACCAAGCAACCGACCATGTACTTCACCCTTTCCAAATCCATTACCCGCATGCTTCTTTCTTCATCCCAACTCGCTAAGTCCTTATTTACTTACAAATCTCAGTAATGTTTTTACTTTATTATTTATTTATTTCCTATTTTTACTTTTTAAGAACTTCTCCAATGATTACTATTATTTGTTTTTCTCTCTTCCCATTCTATCCGTTTAATTTATTATCAAATACACAGGGCGGGTTTCCCTGTTTTTCTTCCTTCTGATTCTTTGGGTTGAACAAGAGCATCAACAACGCCAATTAACAATAAATTACAATTTTTTTTATATTTATTAGTTATTTGTTTTTGATATATTCCTTGCATATTTTCTAGTATCTCTATTTGCAGTGGTATGCATCGCCACACCTGTGGTTTACTGAAACTGTTCTCCATACTTAAAAGCGGCTTCAGTGGTCTACTGTTGCACTCATCTTACCTATTCTCCGCTAACTCTCTTATACATATTATTTACTCTTGTTTTTCCTTTCTTTCTTTCTTTTTCCCCCCTCATTTTTCTGTTCTATTTTCATCCATTTCATATATTTTTTTTCATTTGTTCTCCCTGCTTTACTATTATATTTATTTCCAACCAACATTGCAATTGCCATTGGCTTTACTTTTTGTTTGATGAGGTAGGGAAATGTAAGAGAACTTTTTTCGAGTTAACTATACACACATTAAATTTTTACAGATTTATTAAAAAAAAAAAAAAAAAAAAAAATTAAGGTAAATGTGATTCAGAGGAACTCACTTGAGGATACAACCATTGAGCTTGATTCAGGCAAACCGCTCAACACGACGTTTTGAAGCGTTGGACTCCGGTTTCGGAGCAAGACACAGTTGGCCACCCTTCAGTCATTCTGTATGATGTTACGCTCTAAGTTACTTCCTCGATTTCTGCGCCCTTGGCTCTCTCACCATTAAATGTTTGTCCACCCCTCAAGAGTCTTTTTGGCATGCCATTTTGCTTACCAGCCTCCACAACGAGCACTGAAAACAAGAGAAATCTTCGTTATTATGAGCATATATATATCGAGGGGGTGGAAAAGCTCGAAAGGTACAAGCCTGGTGGATATCATCCATTGCTAATCGGGGATATGCTCTGTGATCGGTACCAGATCGTGGACAAGCTGCGGTTCGGTGGTTATTCTACTGTTTGGCTAGCTCTTGATACCCATAAGACACAATATGTCGCCGTGAAAGTTGATATAGCCGATCAAAGATCAGCTACGACACGAGATTGAGGTCCTTCATAAGCTCTCAAATGCTACTTCTTCCACTTCTCGGTCACACCCAGGCTGCCCTTTAATCCCCGTTCTCCTCGACGAATTCGTTGTTGAGAGCCCGAATGGGAGACATCCGTGCTATACGACCGTCCCCGCGCGATACGACCTTAGTGACGCTACGTATGGCTATGTTTTCCCCCTTCCAGTTGCGAGGGCTCTGGAAGCGAGGATCATTCAGGCTCTTGCGTATATTGCACTCGCAAGGATTTATACATGGAGGTTCGTTATATATCGTCGTTCTCATTTCCATCAAAGCTAATTGAAGTTTATATGAACATATTCGGAATATTCTTGTAAAAGTTTCGCTACAGCTCGTCTTTCTTTCCATTGAGGACTTCCATATAAAAATTTATGGAGATCCTGACCTTACCCCTGTTGAGCAATGTGATGGAAAACCACTTCCATCAAATATCCCGCCAATCAGTTTACCCTCGCTGATACCAGGGTATTGCTCAGTGGCTCTGGCGAGGCATTCGCTCCAGCATCTCATCATCGTCAGGCACAAGGCAGCCACACTCTTCTCGGAACCAGACCACCTGAGGCCAGATTCGAGCTTGATAGTCTTTTATCATTTGCTGCTGATATCTGGTCTTTGGGTCTGTTCATCTGGCGAATTCTTGGACTCAAGTAACTCTTTACCACGGAGTTCCCTTGTCCGGACGAACTCGTTTCTCAATATATCGACGTTCTCCGTGCCGGACCCGACGGCATCGATTTGCCAGATAGCCGGTGGCAGCAATGGGACAGCCGTGACATGTTCTTTGACAACAATGGGGAATTGATACTAGAGAGGTATCGATGGCCCTCTCTCGAGGACGGTTTCGACCACCAGGTGCAGCATTGGTGTCGCAATGAGCAAAGGGAAGACTTTGCGAGTGATGAGAGACAGGCCATCTTAGATCTGCTGCGACAAATGTTGAAGTTTGTGCCCGCAGAAAGATCCACGACTGAACAAGTATTAAGGTCAGAAATGGATGGTCAAGTGGGCACTCCCTGCTCTCCAAAGATCTTGTTTGGAGGAATGGTTGTCGCTCGACCGAAGAATAACGTTTCGCAGCCAAACGAACCGGATTTGAATAGTTCCATCACAACTATAATCCTGACGTTATGTTAGAAAAACCCATTACAGCGTGACCAACTGCAGGAGTTGCTGTCTAATCATTAACTATAACTTGCCGATTTCTCATTCAGGCTCCAGACTCAATTGATCCTCGCCCCATGCTTCCGTACATAAGGAAAACACTTCAGTCGACTTGTCCCTAAGGTCCATCTATCTGAGAAAGAGTGTTAGAACCGCGACCAGAGCAAGGTATCAAAAGGCAGAAAAATGCCCAAGGCAGAGGAGAGGGATTTTGACTCCATAATTTCTCCCCTCACTCTTGAAATCCCTCTCCTCTACCAAGATATGCGTCGTTTTAGAAATCAATAATGCCTTTGTTACCTGGGCAGTCCAGCCCGAATCATCTGTATTATATTTCCCCGTCTTTTCATCTCAAGAGTGGTAACAAGATGTGACTATATTATTGCCTGTTCTTGTATCATGCCCCTCCAGTTGTGATGCCACCGAGCTGGGTGAGGGTTCGCCCATAAGGTCAGAACACCGCAAAATTGCTCTTCTCAATGCTAACTGCTGCTCCCACTCCAGGGAACAGACGGAAAGAGCGAGGAGAGTATACTTTTTGGCAATCAGCGAACCTTTGAGGTTGATAAGACGCAGTTCTTGCCTCATTGGATGATTACTCGCTGATGGGATAGGGTTCTTGCAGCTTTCTTCGACACATATACATTTCAGCACTCTAATTCTCGGTGGATTTGCGGAACCAGTGGCATGTCCGTTTGCATGTGTTCCAGATCTACAAAGCTCCGGAACAGAGAGTCACTTTTTTTTTTTTTTTTTTTTTTTTTTAACACATTCTCCGCAGCAGGGACCCATCTATGACCGGTCCCTATGCATTCGAGCAACCTCGGGCTACCGCATTGAAAGCTTCAATTAACCCGTACGTCATGATCCCACAAGGCTGCTGAGCACCCTATATTGCGTTGCGGAGCCTGTTTCGGCAATGCGCATAAAGGACTCCCTTGTGAAAAACGGCTGTTACGAAACAATATGGTTCGTATTGGGAACGGACTGATGACAGATAGGAGGGCACGACTTGTTCGCTGTATAACGAGCCACCATGGCTACAGGCCATGTTGCAGAAGGTGAAGTAGCGTTTGAAGCTGCGGTTCAGGGAGAGGGGGAGTTAGGGCGGGACAGGACGAATCGTTCTGGGATATTTGGCAGGGGGATTGGGGTGAGTTTCTTCAGATCATTGTTGTTACTAGTAACGGAAGGTTTTAAAGACATTGGATGAGTTTGCTGGCGCATGGATTGATGCTTGGAACTTGCTGCGAGCTTTGCTGCGGCCTGCAGAATCAAAACAATGTTGGGTACGGTGCTGATTTATTATTGCATCTTCCAACGCACGGCGCGTCCTTCGGAACTCCGAGCAGGAGCAGGACCCCGATGGCGCGAGAGGAACCCTGATGATGAACTTATGCTGTATGTGTATACTTGGGGGTATTTCCTTTTGTAGCAGTAGTTAGTGCAATCGAACTATTTTTAGTTGTAAGCGCTTATGCATTCAAGCGGGAGGGCATGAAGGAGATGTTTAATTAAGCATTTCGGTAGTTATTAGCGCCTGTTTTGCCGTTGCAGGCTAGTAGAGTATATGGATGGCTCTGCAGTTCGTTGATATTGTTCGTTATATTGAGAATGGGCTTGTTGGGAGAAGAGTTTATAGAGAACTCTGTAGAGACAAGAAAATTCACAGATTCGATCATGATTGGATTTTCAGTTTTTTTTTTTTTTTTTTTTTTTTCCCTGTCAACAAAGGAAGGACAGTTGAACTTTTGTTTATACACATATACACAAAGACTAGACCAGTAAATTGCAACCACACAGCTACAGTATATTTTTTTTTTCCAGAAGGAGGACACCCTTTTCCCGTCGCACAATTCCCATCTCGCTTGAATAAATTCCTCCCACCCCTTCTGGCTCAGTATGTATACCTATACTCGGGATGCCGGTCTCCTAACCTATCCAACTGCACCTCCAACCCCATCCCCGCCACATCGCCCAGGACCTCATCGGGCTTCTCTTTCTTCCTTCGATTCAACGTCATTAGCCACCACACCTGTACACCGCACAACACAATCGTAATCACAAGAACGGCTAGATTAAACTTGGCCGCAAACACGTAATACGGCGTATCCTTGCGCGGGTAGATCCAGGTGCTGACAATCCCGCCCGAATTGGTACTGACGAAGGCCATCGCTATGGCCGTTGCCCGACGAACATGGCCGGAAGTGTTGTTCGTCATCCAGCTTATGAAGCTGGGCGCCGTGGCGTAGATTCCCGTGACGAGGAGGAAGATCGAGGCGTACCTGCTGGCGATCGAGCGGCCCTTGAGACCCAGCCCCGCGCCGACGAGTGCGATGGTGCTGGTGCAGATCGATGTGATGCCGCGCTGCTTGTACCTGTCTGCAAAGTAGGCGGCGATCATGGTTGCGACAAAAGCGCAGGCGAATGGGGGTACGGTTAGAAGCTGGGTTTTGGTGGGGCTGTACCCGAGCGCTTGGACGATGGAGGGCGTGAAGTAGGAGAGGCCGTAGAGATTAATACCGCTACAGAAGAGGATGGCGCACAAGTTAAGGATGTGTGGGTCCTTGAAGGCTGAGAGGACACGGTTGAGGGTTACGGTCTCATTGTCTGGGAGGTTAGTGTCTTGGGCTAGGCGGCGCGTACACTGCTCGACCTCCTCGGGGCTGAAGAGGAACACTTGGCTGGGGTCGTTGGGGAGTATTAAGAAGGAGAATATGCCGAAGAGCACGGTGAAAAGGCCCTCGAGGAGGAAAATCCATTGCCAGCCGCGGAGGCCGCGCAGACCTTCCATGTTTTGGATGGCTGCTGCGAGGAGGCCGGAGAAGGCGCCGCTAAGCGCTGCAGCAGAGAAGAAGAGGCCGACACGCATCTGGAGTTCATGGCGGCGGTAGAAAGAGGATAGGTAGAGGACGATACCGGGGAATAGGCCGCCCTCGAGCATCCCGAGGAAAAAACGAGCGGCGATAAGGCCTGAGTAGTTATTTACTTGCGACTGGAGAGTGGTGACAATGCCCCAGCATACACAGAGGGCTGGAAGTAGGATGCGGGGTCCGATCTTTTTGATGAGAAGGTTTGATGGCAGCTCAGTGACTATGTAGGGAACGTATGTCACCGTGATAGCTATCCTTGAGTTAGCAGAAGGAAATCCATTTCGCCAATTCAAAGAGATGTTTTGCTTTGCGTTTTTCTATTTCTTCTTTCATTTTTAAAATGAACTGATTCCCTCACCTGTTTGATACTGCAAGTCGCTGATACCGAGATCTTTTTGCAGGCCAGCCTATATGTAATTGTGCCCCATCAGCACATTTTTTTTCCATAGAGTAGCATGTTTAGATATGTTTAGATATGATTTGACACGTACCACACGGGCATTCCCGATATTAGCTCTGTCGAGGAAAGAAAGCAAATAAAGCATTCCCATCATCGGCACCAGGAGGAAGTCAAGTTTGAGCAGCAGCTTCCGGTCCAAGTTCGTCCGCTCCTCTGGCAACATCTCTGATGGATAGGGAGAAGTGTTGTCCGTATCCGACACCATGGCTTTGCGCTCCACGTCTCCTCTGTTGGAGGAAACCATTTTGCGCTATGTTCGCCCTTAACCTTGCTTGACAACTAGCTGTTCTCAGATAAAAGGCTTGCTTTATGGATGCCGGGAAATGGTCTATATATTGTGAGAGAGCCTGGGCCATCCAGTGCTGAATGACAAAATGTCAAGGAGCGAACAACAGTGCCAGGAGCATGGTAGCCTATATAACAATCGGCAGTCAATAGAGATACTACTAGTATTGTTAATATGTTCTTACCACTGTCAGGTCAGTGAAGGGCTGAAGGGTAGCAACAACACTTCGCAGGGATACGATCTTTATCAACTAAAGATTCCGAACTCGGCACATCGTTCAAAACTGAACCTAGCGACCGCCGCCTCCAATGAGCGGGTGGCAGATGGAGCTTCGCGTCCGAAGCTGAAAACAACGGCTCAGTCGTAGTGGAGATTGTATGGTTATTAGTAGTAGTAGCATGTTCGCCCCCTGGCCCAGGGCCGATCGCAGCCCAACTAGATCAATGGCGGGAACCCAGTCGCGGGTTCCAACGGCCTCTGGTGATACACAGTACGCAGTCCACAGGCCATCATTGGTTCTGTAAACACCGGGGGGGGGGGGGTTTTTTTTCTCCCCAAGCCTCGTTGTGCTGTACTATTTGCTATGTACATGTACATGTACATACATACATGTACGACATAGTCCTGTGTAGATCGCCATTGTTGACAATTCATTCACCAGCCATTCCAACGGCGAATTGATGGCGACGTTGGGGAACACAACAAAATGCCAGGACTCGTTCATTCAATGGTCAAGTCAATCAGTCAACGAACACTTCCGGGCCAGAGCATCTGAATCCCCGGGTTAACTACCGAATATAAACGGAAATGCCTAGGTAATCATCATTTATGTCTCCGGATGGTTGGTGGCGGGCATGTACTGTACATGTACTCCGTACCTACGCTGCGTAACTTGCTGAATCCCGAGGAATGCAGAAGACTACTCACTCAGTAGTCCATCAATCCTGACAAAAAGTTGAAACTGCAAAGATTTAGCTGTTATCATTGTCATTAGAACGTGGAGCTTCGGGAGACTGCAGCTTTCTTGTCCTGCTGTGGCCCAGGTGTTGCCGGCATGTCCGCGTCCTGGACTCCTGGGTTGCCATCATCGATAGTGTTGAGCTGACAAGGCAGCCTGGGGGATAAAGCACTTCTCCCAGTATCTTCGCCTGGACACTATGGCTGGAGAGCAGTGCCATCGCAGGCGCTGTTCGCTGGAGGAGAAACCGCCCATCCCGGTTAGGGTTTACAAGCCCTGATCCATCAGAGGTGAACGGAGTCGAAGATTAAAACTTATGTCTTTGCCAGGTAATTAACTAGTTACAGCCTGACAGCCTGTGCATGGTGTTGTTCATGGGGAACTCAGATGTCAAACTGTGATCTTTTCCACTAGGCTATAAGGAAACATTTTCTCCCAGTGCTAGCAGGATAAGCTTTGTTATTCATGATATTATGTGCCCGACGGCTAACTAACTCTCTGCAGGCGGTGCCAAAAGAAATTTCCCGGGGCCTTCTCGGCGACTCCTGTTGAAGGGCCCTTGTTTTGGAAAACTTGAAGGCTTAGCAGCAACCAAGATGAATCTATAATTCTTCTTCCCCGACTCTTTATCGTTTGCAGGCGGCTGTGAAATGGAGCTCGATCATAATCTCTGAACCAGGGCACTTTCATTCCTGTGAAAGAAGGACAATCGATACTTGACTGAGGAAAATCCTTCCTAGAAGTGCTTTGCCAAAACAACCTTATGGCATTGGCCAGAATGAATGCTTCTTCTCCGAGGCATCCAATGAGTAATGAGTTTATCCTCCCGCGCCGCAGCCTTGCACTGATATTTTGATGGGTTCGTCCACGAAGCCAAGAGGCGATAGATCCAAACACACATCTCTTTGCTCATTGACCAATACTGCCAGCACAACGCGGCAGAGAGCTGCGAGGTTGGACACGCATCTGCCTCCTAATGGAAAAACGAGGAACATAATATGTAGCAGAAGCGTTAGGAGGAGGCCTCCAACGCCGCGTTTACTGCTCCCAGCTGCAACAGTTCATTTACCTACCATACCCCGCATGTTTTCTCATTCCCTCTTTGTGATTGGGCTAGGAGGCGGTACAAAGCATGAAGCGGGATGGGCTCCCAAGAGCCTTGAGAGCTCTTTATATCTCTGACATCTCACGAGTACGTCTCATTACGACTCTAAAGGCTAAACCGGCCCCCTCCCATAAGCTTATGTTGAAGTCTTTTTTCTTTCTTCTTAATTTTTTTTTTTTATTTTTTTATTTTTTTATTTATTTATTTATTTATTTTTTTTTTTTTTTTGGAAGCTCTGAACTCCCAACAGTAGCTGAAATGGCCAAGACGAAGAAGAAGAGCGCTGTGACTTCAAAACACTTGACCTCCAGTTAAGTTATCCCTGGCCGTGAAACCAGTTTTGTGCAAACTGCTAACGATAAGGCTATTAAAAGATGGGGAAGCAGATGCACAACCGAATGAGAGCGCAGGGACTTCGACTTCGATTCAGGATACCCGCGCCATTTCTAGCTTCCTCCCAAGTAAAACACATCTGTCGCCATTTGGCCCCGTTTCCTGGAACACAGAGATTGTCACGGCTTCTATGTCAAATGGAGATGACCAGCCTATTTCTTCCAGCCCCTATGAAACAGAGGTTGTTGAAGTTCTCGTTGGTCCCACTGGCGGCCAGAGAGTATTCCTTGTCCACCTAGGAATCCTGAATCAAGCTTCATCGCTGAGCAACAAGATGCGTCCGGCAACTGCTACTGGAGAACATGGCAGCATATCACTAGTGGACACAGATCCGGTGGTTTTCGAGCTCGCCGTAAGGTTCCTGTATACCGGAAAGTATCAAGGGTGTTTTTATCCAACCCAAAATTTTCCTTCATTAGAGCAGGATAACGCCAATATAGAGTTTGGGATACATTCCCTCCTCTACTGCTTCGCCCGGGAATATGGGATGGATGAACTCTCTGCCCTTGCATTAACGAATATTGAAAACATGACGGAAGTACCTTTTCTGAACGTACTTGCCGTTGCCAAGGAGGCTTATCCCAAGCTCCTGAACCACGGCGACGATGACATGTATCGCGAGAAGTTTAGGCATGAAACAAGAGTTGCAATGGAGAAAAATAATAATCTTATCCGAGAGCCTTGGATTCTTGATGTGTTCAGGAAGGAACATGGCAATTTAGCAGTTGACCTATTCACAACCTTAACGGAGCCCCTGATATGCGACGGTGAAGCCAACAATAGAGAGCCATCAGTTATGGAGGAGCCACTTGGTCCTTCTCAATCTGGAAAGGCGAAAGATGAAAATTCGCACCTGGATGATGACCATGCAGATTATTGTGTTCAAGAACCACCAACAGAACCCGTGATTGAAGAGCCTGGCCTTTCGACTCCCCAGGAACTTGTCGCAGAAGATTTCCCCGGAGCCGTATCTGAGGGATCTCCCAGACCACCGGAAACTGAACCAGCCGAGGAGTTTGCTGATATCGGTAAACCTACGGTTGATGATTGGTGGGGAAGTTGGGGATCCAGTGTTAAAAGGAAGGGCAAACAGCGCGAAGGCCCATCGATGGAGATCGTGGAACCAGAACCATTACCAGAACCTGAACTGAGACCTGAACTGAAACCTGAACTGAAACCTGAACCGGAACCGGAACCAGTAAAATCCACTAAGGGCAAGAAGAAATGGAAGGGCAGGAAGGGCAAAAAGGGGATGACAAAGGAGTCCGTAGCAGCAGAACCAACGCCGGAACTTGACGTGCCCCCAATCGAACAACGGGCCCTATCCAATGATTTCCCACCAACAGAATATAACCATAACCAGCCCGAAGAAACTCCGGGGGACAACCATCAGCCTCCAGAAGAAGAGCCACATCCCTCCTCTCTGTCACCCCCTCCTCCCCTTTCTCCGCAACGACTCACGGAGGGAGAATCCCCCACAACCCCTCACAGCCCCTCCGCCACCTTCATGCTCGGCGACACCGACGCCGAGATTTCCAAGGCCAGATATTTCAATCACCCATGCAGTCGGCGTAAGGTGCATCTGAGGAGCGAGAGTTTTTGGATGGATTGTATCCGGTGTCGGAATGAGCTGGGAAGTGTTGCGAGGGGCATTGCTGCAGGAATAGTGGAAGGGAAGGATGATGTGATTGATGGGGAGCCGCGGGAGGTAGAAGCTTGGTGAGGAGTGAACGTGGGGGGGGGGGTTGAGCTGGGGTTGGGTTTTTACTTTGGTCTGATGGTGAGCGGATGAGGAGGTTAGCTACCGTACGGGATGGACGGGTATGGGATTCTGTTGGTTTTATACGAGATGTCTTTCCCGGTTGAGTTATGTCATGATGACCTCTTTTTGTTTTCGATGTTTCGCTCCCTCCTTTTCCTTCTTTTTCTTTTTCTCTCCATCTAGACGATGACAACGCTCGTTACTTTTCCGTGGATACCTTGATCCTTTCCACTAGATATCTACAGTATCAATGCCAGGATTCCTTGCTATTACTTTCAAACAAATGCCTTATTTAGCCCGCATAATACGGAACTGAGTAAGTAGGGTGAATGAATGTATGAAGCAACATCTCATCAATTCAATTCCAACGGTGATATATAACAATATTTATAAATGGTATCATATCCTCATACATGGCTCCGAGTCCAAGTAATCTGAAAAAATGAAAGATGATTGTACACCCAAGGAAAGAGTCAAATAACCACAGTGGGAGATTGGAGCGACTGAATGACACCAAATTGAAAGGAGGCGGGGATAGGTTGAGGCTGGAGGGAATGTTAACATGGCCAAAAAAGGAAGAAAAACATGGAAAAAAAGGAAAAAAAAAACCAAACAACAAGGAAGCGCATAAAAATGAAAACCAAAGGTCTATTTTCTCCATCAGTCAATCAGCCAGTCAGTCGATCTAAATAAAACATGAAAAAGCATTAAAACATCCACGGCATAGGGGAAGGTGAATCATCAAACGTATATAGAGATACAACCCTAAAAACACCACATGCGACCCGAATGCCACGGAATGTACAGCTCCAAAAAGAAAAAAAAAAAAAAAAGGAGAGAGGGAGGGAGGGATAGAGGAGGGAAAGCGAGAAAAGAGTAACTGCCGAGTTGTGGCGTGCTTTGTTGGAAAACTTCAAAATTTGGCCCAAGCATGAATCAAAACAGGAACGAAACAAAACAAAACAACAAAATGGAAGAAGAGAGAAATGCGACGGATAAATCAACAACGAGGATAGAAGTCAGGAGGTGGAGGGCGAGAGGGTGACTGATTTATAAATGCCCCTTCCGAATGGCACCGAACCCCTTACTGAGTAACTCATGAACATCCAACGAGCGCCGCGAGCAACTTGGCACATCTGCACTCTCTCCGGCCGCAGCAGCTCCATTTGCAACGGGCTGACTATTCCCCGACTCCACCTCCTCCGTCTGCTCATGAGCACCGTCTCCACCCTTATCTTTGCCCTGTCCCTGAGAGGTCCTCCGACCTAACAACTCCTGCATCTGCAACTCCCTCTCCCTCTCCCTCTCCGCCTCCCTGTCCGCAGCCTCGCTCTCCAGCCCCGCAAGAATCTCCAAACTCGACTTCTTTCCCCCCCGATCCCAACCCTGCTGCAACTCCGACGCCGCCGCCTCCTCAAACCGCTTCCGGATTTCCAGATCGCCCTCATACTCCTGGAAATGATCCACGTCGGTCGGGAACAGCGCGACGCGCAGCGCCGTCACGGATAGCTCGAAGAGAACCACCGCAACCACGGCGAGGAAGATAGTAACCCACCAGAGCAAATTGCGGCCTGTGCGGGGCAAGAAGTTGTCGCGGACGTTGTAGATGGCGTTTGGTTCGTAGCGGCGGGAGAGGATTATATTCCAGAGGAACCAGCCGCCAACGGACGCGATGATGGCGATGACGGCCATGATGGTCCGGTAGCGGATCTCAAGTAACTGGAGCTTCAGGTTGATGATGACGACGCAGACAGTGTAGGTCAGCAGGCCCATAGCGAAGACGCCGTTGTCGAGGGTGAAGATGGCGTTGCCGAAGAGGCCGTACATGGTGAAATAGATGATCACGGCTTCGCAGCTTCCCATGAAGGCCCAGCCAAGATAGAGTTTGATGTTAAAACTGCCGTTGCGTTGGCCCTTGGTGTAGAGTTCGGGGACTGCGAGTAGGGTGGAGGCTGCGAGGTCCTTTTCGAAGATTCCAAGGAAGATAACTGGGAGGGAGGTGAAGAAAGTGTTGAACATGCTTAGAGACCATGATTCGTAGAGACTGGTTCCTGTGTACCCGTTCCAACGCTGGTAGAGAGCCTGCGTGAGGTAGAAGACGGTTTCCTTCCAGAAGGTTCCCAGCGTGTACTTGCAGACGCGGATGTAGTTCCAGCGACCGTGGACGAGGAGGAGTTTGAGCAGGAACCGAAACTGCGCGATGGAGTAGTCTGATATCCTGGCAGCTTGTAGACCCTCCTTGCCGGTAATGCCAATCCCTACATGCGCTTCCTGAATCATAGCGATATCATTCGCACCGTCCCCGATGGCAAGCGTAATGGATTTCTTTACCCTCTTACGTATTGACCGCACGAGGAACGCCTTCTGCTTGGGGTTCGCACGACAACAAATGACAGAGTCCGCTAAGATGGCAAGGTCAAAAAAGCGTTCCTGGAGCGGTGCATCCCCTTCAATCGTCGATAGCGTTTGTCCATCCACCACAACCACAGAATGAGCACAAGCGCCCCTCTCAATCTCACTCGTCGTCTCCAAAATAACCTGCTCGACATCTCCAGCATCATGATCCAAAATGGTCACATTCGAATAATCCTTCACCAGCCGACACGAATGGCCAATATTAATCGCTGTTTCCCGCTTATCCCCCGTAAGCATCCAGAGCTTAATATTAGCCCGGCGCAGCTTATCAATGGCTTCTGGCACGCCCTTCTGCAACTTATCCTCAATAGCAGTAGCCCCGGCTAACTCTAGCTGCCTCTCAATTTGTTCGCCCACATTTTCAATCTTCTCCTGCCGCCCTACCAAACTCGTCGTCGCCTCCTGATACCTAGCCTTCCACTCCTGATAATCTCCCTCGTCAAGGAACCGATAGCCATACAATAGCGTCCGCAGCCCTTCGGTCGCAAAGTCATTCAAGTGCTGGAAACATCGCTCAAACACCATCGCCTCATTGACCACCAACGACTCCTCGACCAAATCTTCCGCGCCGTCATCCGTCTGGAAAGAGGAGCGGTGCAGTTCCTCCGAAAGCGCCCCGGAGGGTCGCGGGGAGAACTGCATCGACGGGCGTGGGCTGTAATAGTAGCCAGCATCATCGCCATCCCTCAACTCCAGACCGCCATCCGTCTCCCTATCCCGGAGCCAGACATCGATGCTATCCCGCAGAGACGAGCGGCGTTTGCCAGAAACACTCGAGCGGCGCGTGCCCACAAAGCTAGGACGGCCAATACTTAAGCTCGTCCGCTTGCCATCCTTGCGATTGGCATGTTCGCTGTTGCGTCTCATGACTTCTTTCGCCTCGAGAGATTTACGCTTATTGGCGCGGCTCTCGATCTCGGCGACTTTCTCCGCCGCGAGCCCGGATCGTTTCAGGAGGCCCATGACGGTCGAATCGGCGCCTTTGCAGAAGAGGCAGATTCGCTTGTCGGGCATGCGCACGATTATCGACATGCGTTTGCGCGCGCTGGAGAATTCAATGACGTCTAGAATTTCATAGACCTCCTCTTTGTCGATTGGCTCTCCATCATCGCCATCATCGTCCCGCCTTGGCGTTGAGAGTCGGATGGTAAGCGAACTGGGTTGTCTGTCCACCACCAGATATCCCATCTCCTTAGCAGCAGTGACCAGCGCAGCCTCATCCGGGGACGCAGCTTGGAACGAAATGTCACCATCGCCGTCCCGCTCCGGTAAGCACGTGTGGCACAGGCTGAGGGCGAGGATGAAGAATTTCGCCTTGCGCGCGAACAGCGTATGTGGTTTCTGCTGTATGTATTCCAACATCTCCACAGTGCGGCCACCATGATGCATTCTACGTTTTCTATTCGACCGCCAACGCGTCGTTGTCAGTGGTGTTGAGATCTCGTCGTTCATGTGACTTGACACGCCGGATTTCCGCGCCAATGGGAGTTGGTCAAATGTGGCCGATTTCCGCGATGGAGCCTTCTTCTCCTTGCGTTTCTTATGCAGGAGCATTTTGCGATCTGCCTCGCGGGCCGCTTCCTCTTGTAAATCAGTATCATGTAACCATGCCGTCCCTGCAACGCTCATTTTGCGGAACTTCATGCTATTATTCGTCAACGTGCCGGTTTTATCCGAGAATATGTAGCTGTAGTTGCGTATTAATAGTTATTTCGTTTGTTTATGAATATGCCGAGAGAAATTGCACGGGGAAGAGGAGGGGAGGAGAATAGAGAGCACTAGAGACAAGGAGAGTGAGAATTATCCATACCTAACTTGCCCCAACTCCTCATTAATCGTCGACGTCCTGGCCTCCAACGGTGTATCCGACTCCGCATCATACATATCAATATCATTCAGCAAAAGCATCTGCGCAACCTTCACAATCTCCAAACTGACGTAGAGCGAGATGGGAATCATGGTGTTGAACATAATGATGAAAGATGTGAAAATAGGGCCGATCGAGACATCCGCGTACTGCAAATACCACGATGCATCCTCCACTTTGCGCGACCAGAACGTATACGCAATCGTGCACGCGGACGCGAGCACGATGACAAACAGGACAATGACAGCGACGACGCGGTTGACCACGATCTGTAGGGCTGGCGCCTTGATGCGTGGGTTCTTGTTCGCGTTCATACGTATCTTGCACTCCTCCCCGGTATAGATAACCATGCCGAAGGCTTCATGGGTATTCCGCAGAATGCTGCCGCGGTAGATGACTTCTGAGTTGGTGATGGGTAGTTTCTTCCCGTCAACTGTGACATTGCCATCGAATTTGTAGAGGTCAGTGTTGGGGTCTTCGACAGCAAAGTGAATTGATGTGATGTGCATGATGTTGTCGGCCGTTTTGCAGGCTTTGGCGACGGTGCGACAGGGTTGTTTGCTTTTCAGATTTGTCTCGCCATCCAGCGCCATGGTTTCTATATACGCGATGCCATTTGGGCCGTCTGCGTGGAGGAGAACGAGATCTGCCGGCGATGGTTGGTCGCGGGATAGCTTGATGACGTTGCCCACCTGGATATCTACCCATTTGGTTGGCACCCAGTAGGTTGAAAGATTGGATTCTGAATCAGTAACTGTGGCCGTTACTTTGGATTCTGGGGAATCCGTAGAAGTAGTGGAAATGGTAGTAGCAGCATTTGTGAGCGGGCCACAGGGCCGCAAAATATATGCGATCCGGTTATTTTCCTCCTTATCCAATCGGTAACGACGGAGATCATCGAAGCCTTCCTTCGCCATGGAAATACCAACAAAAATCATCAGCGGAACAAAAGTGGTGAAAGTTCCAGTGGTACTGAGGCCGGGTATCATTTGCAAAATGGAAAGAACAAGGAAATAGAAATTCGCAAGCTTGGAAAATTGCGCTACGAGTTGGCGGGGGAAGAAGCTCCATAGACTATATCGACTTGATCGGATGCGGTTGCTGATGTAGTGTTTGCCCGTCCGTTCGTCGATCAGGGGATGTTGTCTCTGGACATCAAGGTCGATATGTCGACCATCCTTACTCGGCGAGATTTCTTTGATGCGAAGCACTTGTTTTCGGAAAGCAGCCGTAAAGTCTTTCCATCGGTCCAATGTCAAGTAAGGCTTCTTCTCTCTTATTTGGGCCTTCAGGTCCGAGAATGTGGTAGATTCTTCATCCTTCGAGCTACTCTGAGCCACAGCTTCCTGACCCTGCGAACGGACCCTAGACAGGGCCTCACCATCCGCCGATAGACGGTGACCTAATTCGATGCTATTCGTCCGGTCTTGATCTGATTGGTTGGCAATGTTCCGGTTAAAAATCGACCGTCGTAGAGAATAACCTCGATCCCGCGTCTTGGGCAAGCCGGGAGGAGACTCGCGCAGCGGCGGAACAGGGTCCGCGGGAGAGACGGGGGATAAGCGTTGGCCGCCACTCCGCAGTGTTGGGCTTCCTAAATTCGAAACGACAATCGGCGAGGAGGTGTCTACAGTAAGTCCTAGCCCGGGAGCACGCCCACCACCGCCACCCTCCCTTGCAGCGCCGTCATGAACTTCCCAGCGCAGATTCTGAAAAGTGGTATCCGCCGTGCGTTCGAGATCCGTTGAAAAGCGCACTCGAGCCTGAGACTGTCTCTGCAGTGGCATAGCCGCCGTCGCTAGGCTTGGCAACGAGGGTGCCCTTCTGATATCCCCGGGAGAGGCGCGAGCTGGGGTGTTAGCACCTATACCTGTGTCCGTAACCCCATCTGTTTCCTGTCCCACTTCCCTTCTTCCCCGCGCATCTGTATTATTCCGCTCCCCAACACCCCGAAGCAGGACCGTCTCGTCCTCCTCAGGAGGAGAACCACCATCACTCAAAATAGTGTCTCTCAGCGGCGACCTCGATGACACACGGCGCGAAAGTCGAGGAGAGCTCAACCGTCCAGGTCCGGGGCTATTTCCATCATCACGCCCCGCCATTGGGTCGACGCTCAGCTTTGTGTATGTTGGTTCCGGCTCCTTCCTCCTGTGGAAAAATCCCCCTCTCGTAGACTTGGACCTAGGTATATACCCGTGTACACCTCTTATATATATTCGGCAGTGCGGCTATCCGAAACCAGTACCGGACGTCGTAGATGGCGGATTGGACGAAAAACAGACAATAGGGAGGCCGACAATGGATGAATAATAAACTGGGTATATCACAGGCAAACACAAGGACAGAATTGGGTGAAGGGAGACGGGGAGAAGTCGAGACGCTCGAGACGCCACTGCTCATTGTTGGATGGAGCGCATTGGGGAAAAGTGGGTTGATCGACGAGCGACTGCCGGTAGCGTTGGTGGAGGAGGCGGCGATAAACCCAAGATGTACTCCGTACTGTACAATGAAACAGAAGGAAACGGAGCAAGGAAGAAGAGGGGAGGTCTACTGGAACCCGTCCCTGTTGCCCTCGTATATATAGAGGGAAGAATCCACGGTGCAAGGCCACAATCGGTCCAACCAGCGGCTGGCTTGTGAGTGACGAATCAGCAGCAGGCCGCACAACCTGATTTGAGGTTATTCCCAACGGCACATCGATTGATAATGTCAGGATGGCAACATGAAACACAGCTCGCCAGAATCAACAATCAACAATCAGCAGCCAGCAGCCAGCAGTGGGCAGTGGGCAGTGGGCAGTGGGCAGTGGGCGCGTTGGTTCGCGAGGATGCGTTGCAGCAGAGCAGAAAAAGATAAGAGGAGGAAAGAGTCAGGACAACCCTGGAAAGTCGATTACGCAAGTGCTTTTCTTTTTTGAATCTCTAAATCTAACTAAGCGTTGGCCTAGAGTTCTTATTTAGCCTTGCAGCCGGGCGGGTTGTTATCAATCAGACTTTGACCATGGGCGAAAACGACAACGCTTCTTTCTGGCCAGCGCGCTGCATAAGAATTGGACAAGATACAGGCACACTTGCAGTACTGCGCATTTGAAATACATTACGAAGGGGCAGGAGGATGTCAGGTTCCGTGAACGGGAAATGAATATGTAGAACCATGGTTCCAACTATATGGGATGGCGTCGTTTGCATGTCGAGTTATTTATTTACATAGGCAGCAGCGTAGGTAGTTATTCCTCTCTTATTTGGAGTCTTTCTTGATCAAATGTTATATCAATCATCTATTTCATTCATAGTGTTCGCTCCCAGATCCTAACAAAGAGTAATTTACCCAGTTGTCCTGCGGTTCATCATAATTTTTTATCTACATCTCGTTCAACACTGAGTACACTTCAATACATGTACTTACTGTACAGTACATCCATCGTCGACTCTCTTGTGGCGGAGCTTTCTTTTTTCAGAATATTGCTTGGAAACTCTGCCTCAGTTTCCACGGAAGGCCGAAACTCCCTCCAGGAGAATCAAACATAGGAGTTGGGGTGTGAGAGGATGATGGTCTTGTGTGGAAAATCGCCGGTCTACAACCAATACCATGGGGCTCGCAAATGGATTTCGATGCATCCAAGGCATGCAAACAGCATACTCGTCGAGTCTGGGCCAGATAGCGTTGCAACGAGGAACAAGAGAGCCCTGTCGACCCTGGCTCAGCAGCGCCAATGTGTGTTGCATGCGCGCCACCATGGCCATGACACAAGGTTGTGTCTGTCTCAAAGCTTATCTGACACCGCATCCTGAACAGACTGAACATAGAACGAAGGCGGGGAATATAAAACCCTACGCAGACACGAGAGATATACCAAGGAACTCTCATCTCCAGAGATCGAATGATTCTGGGCCCTCAACATCAGTGGGCTTGAAAAACTCCGAGCTTGGCTTCACTAAGCTTTAGGCGCAACGCCCCTAACCTAACCACCCTAAGCCTGCCTCTGAAGGGATGATTCATTATTGCCAACCAGGGGCCAAACCCAGATTGGCTGGACATTTTCTTGTGTTGGCAGCGACCTTTTGCGCCTCATCCGTTGAAAATGAAGATAACCACTTGGGAGGAATGTGTCCAGGCCCCCCCCCCCTCCAGCGGTTGCAAAACTACCATACATGTTACTCTCTACATACATGAAACTATGCACAACTAGGCCAAGTGACAGAGAGAGGTCTACGAGCCCGTACTGGTCGTAGACCCCAAGAAGTTGCCGAAGGAGGGATCGACCCCTGCCAGGCATTATATACCCATCAACTTCCCCCCGCTGTGATGTAGATGCAAGAAAACCAGAGTAAATAAACTCGTGCATTCTCATTATTTGGTCGATTTCATCACTTGCCAGTGTTCATAATTCCTGAAAACCGGCCCCTCCAGGTCTGAATCCGAGGATGAAATTGATAGTGGCGGGAGCCACCGGGTACGTTGGCACGGAAGTCATTCGGCTTGCTCTTCGCAATAAAGCCATTAGCTCCGTCGTGGCACTTGCTCGCCGGCCTGTTCAGGTTCCTGAGCACGTTGGTCCGGACGCGGACGAGTCCAAACTGCAATCTGTTATCCTCGACGACTGGACAGCGCCGTATCCCGAGTCTGTGAAGGAGAAACTCAAAGGCGCCGATGCTTGCATATGGTTCGTAACCCCATACGATTAGGCATGTATATACAGTACACTGTCATCATCATCATCATCATCATCATCATCACTGCCACCGGTTCTCACAACCATGTTCTTGGTAGGTGTCTGGCAGTTACTCCGACCAAGTCCCTGAAGATGGACTTTGCAGATGTCACCAGGATCTGCTCCGACTTCACCATCAACGGTCTCCATAACATCGCCTCTGTCGCGAACAATCCCTTCCGCTTCATCTACACATCTGGCGTCGCAGTGGAGCGCGATCAGACCAAGACCCTCTGGTTTCTGTCCGACTACCGCCTCATGCGCGTGGGTTCCAAACTCTCCTCCTATATCTTCCTCCTCCCCATCCTCCTTCTTCTCTGTGAACTCGACTGACGCGACAAGCAGGGCCGCATCGAGAACGCAATCCTGGATTTCGCCAAGCAACATGAACCCGCCGTACAAGCTACTGTCACTAAGCCCGCGGGCGTAGAAGGCCCTGGCCGCCCCAGGACCCTCGCCGGCACAAGCATTCTCAAGCAATTCGGGCACGCCGCCTGGGTTCACCTGTCAGAGCTTGCCGCTGCCATGATCGACCAATGCCTGAATGGCATCACCAAGGATCCCTTATGGGCCGAGGATTTGGAGGAAATAGGGGCGCGAGTGCTACGGAAGGAGGATTATGCGGGATATGGGCCCGAGGCGCTTTGATACTATGTATGGGGTTTCCATCGCTACAGGATTGAAGGTGGGGGGATATGGTTTGAACGGGATTTTCAACTTTTGGCCGGAAACAAAACATATGGCATGGCCGGTTTTTTTTTTTTTTTTTTTTTTTTAACATGGATGGATGTATGGAGATATAACGAGTAGTTCAATTGACAGCTGTACAAGCAGACCATACATATTCCCATGGACTGAACGAGAAAGCTGGTGAAATATGTTTGTTTCACTTCGACACGCCCCTGCGCCCGAAAGAACTGCCGGCTGACCCTGTCCTGGAGATCCTGCATCAAACTGATACCAGGCGCAGCCCCCTCGATATCAGCTTCAATGACAGCTAATTCCTCCGCTGAGAACCGAAGTGGACATTCTGGGCTACCCTCGGCTCGCACGCGGGGAAGCTCTTTCCAGTCCCTCTGCTGCTCCGCAAAGTAGAGCAAGGTAAGTTGCTTCACCATCAACCTCCTGAGGAGGCTTCGTGCAGAGAGGTAGAGCCGGAACCTGGCTGTCTGCTGAAAATTCGAGCACCAGGAGTAGCTTCTTGTTTGCCAGGTGGATCAGAATGCCTATGGAGAGACACATGGGACAAGTGGTTTTGAGATAGCCTCGAGCGGCCTTCGAGTTTCTTAGGCTTTTGAGGGACGATAAGTTCCCACGACCATATAGTGCAATTTGGAGGACGCTGGAAGCAGCGACAATTGCTCACTCAATTCACGCAATTTCTCTCATGCTGCTGGCAATCTCATATTCCTGTGCAGTATTCCCCTGTAGTTAATAGAGATATTAGCCCCATCCGCCAAACGCTTTAAAATTAATATTTACACACGTATGCACAAGGAGGCCGGCCCTCTGTCAAATTTGATCTCCTTTCTACCATCCATCCATCCATCCATCCATCGTCTGTGTTCTGTCTGCTTGTCGAGGGATCAATAGCAAAAAAAAAAAAAAAAAAAAAAAACAAATCACTGATAATCCTACCTCCTTCCTCGTCCATGTAGACAACAGACGACGAGACTTTGAGCAGAGGGAAGGGATCCTGTTTATAATATAATAGAGACTACCAACAAGGGAGAATGAGACGGCAAGTCCAATCGGCCTGATATTCGGCAAATTTCTCTTTCACCACCTTTCAACCTGGCTTCAACGTCAAGTTTCAAGCTTGCTCCATATTTCGCCAAGCTGCTTGTCGTCGCTCTGAGGTATTTACTTGTAGCAATTTGTCTGATTCTGTTTTCTGGTGGTGGGTGTTGTTTGGAAGAGAAGACATCAGAGGACTTGATCTGGTGTGGTCAATGGGTTTTAACTTAACCTGATGACAAGTTTCTCGATGCCAGGATCATGCTTTTCAATATGGCAAAGTGTTAATCAGATCAGTAAATGGGTCAGTCTGTTCCAAAAAAGAAAAGAAAAAAGAAAAAAAAGAGGGGAGGGGGGGGGTCAAATTCGAGCTTCTGAGACAGCTCTAAAGGTGAGGTTATATAAATAAATATCCCTGCTCGCGGGTTGGACTACATATTTAGTTGCTGCTGATCAGTGAAGTTATTATATATATAACCTTGCATTGATTGATTGATCGGGCTGTCCGTATGTCAAACATGTGGAAATAGTTTCGCCGCAGGATTTTTTTTAAAGGGGAAAAAACAAAAAAATGGAGAGAGACATGGATGGATAAGTTAGAATGCATAAATAGGCAGGCAGATCGATATAGGAAGACCAATTTAACCCATAAGTCAATAAGTCATTGCATTATTAAACACATGAAAAAAAAAAAAAAAAAAAAAAAACATCAGTTACATATTAATCAAACAAAAGCAACACGAGCAGGGAGCTTTTTCTCAATCCTTTTTCTTTTTCTTTTCGAAACTGCCTCCCCTCCCCGAACACGCCCCTACCAAACTACATAAGAACTGCCCTGTCTCCCTCCACTAGGACCACTCTAGGTCCTAATACCGCGGTGGATAACCCCCTTGACCGCCTTGCGGGGGATGACCGTAGCCGCCCTGCTGGGGTGGCTGCTGGCCATAACCTCCCTGCTGCGGTGGCGGCTGCCCATAGCCGCCATAACCGCCTTGCTGTGGTGGAGCTCCTCCGGCTCCCGGGTATCCGCCGTACTGTGGCTGTTGTCCCTGTGGTGGCGGGGCGCCGTATTGGGTCTGTGGGGGTGGAGGACGGTGGCCGCCAGCGGAGGGCCGGCCAGATTTCTCATCCTTGGTGTCGTAGGAGGAGTCGATAGCGCCGAGTATCATTTTCGTGAGCTAGATTTTAAGGGAGGCGTTGGGGTTAGTTGGTTGGTAGCATGGTTACTTGGCTGGTTGGGAGAGATATATACATATATATATATATATGGGTATATGTATATGTTTGATTGATTTTGTTTGTCGAGAGGGGGAAGCGCGGAGGATAGGAAAATACTTACCCAGAGTTCTGGGGTTAGGTCAACTGGTGGGTTGGCACGGGACATTTCATCCTGCTCCACTTCAAAGTCTGTTTTGTTAACCCTTTTTGTTAGTATAGATGATGGTGATGATGATGATGTATTTGGTTGGTCAGGATTGGGAATTCGAAGATTAATTGGCACGTACTGGATGTGCAGTCGATGAGGTCACCGATACCGGGCTCCTCGTCGAGTTTTCCTAAGAACTCACGCGCTTTCAAGTCATTCCCAACCTGCGCAAACTGGAACGAGATGGCCCCAGGCCCATACTGGGGGAGCGCTCTCAGTTCGGAGCTCGCAGACCTAATAGCATCAGATACCGCACCGTTTGGTTCTCCAGCAGGCTGTCCATCGGTGATGGTGATGACCAAGACAGGTTTTTTCAGCTGACCGCTTCTAGCAGGCCCGAGCACCAACGGCTCCAAGACCTTAGTCCTCAGGCTGGTGCCCATCGGAGTCAAGCCCGAGAACCTAATGGTGCTGATGAGGTGTTCGATCTGCTGTTCATTGCGAATGTTATTTCCCTGCTCATTCGAGTTCATGAAGCGAATCTGGATGCCGTCGTCGTCGAATAGTGTTGCGGCGTAGGTGACACGGCTGAGGATCAATTTGAGGTCCTTGATACGTTCGCCATTTTCTTCAAACTGCATGGAGCCGCTGTCATCGATGTACAGAATAACGTCGAATAGGGCCAGCTTGAGAATGTCCTGCCCCACCTCGCGGGGCACACGCCATGTCGCACAGAGCTGATCAATCTGCGTGGTAACTCGAGACGCAATTTGATCGAGGACAGGCGAATTGGGCGGATACATCCCATGGAGATTCTTTTCTTGAATAGTACTCATAAGGGTTTGCTTGTATGCGGCAATCATATGGGGCCCTGCCTGGGGAGGCGGGGCGCCATACTGCGGAGCTCCTTGGGGCGGTAGCCCCTGAGGAGGCCCTTGAGGTGGATAGCCTGGGGCCCCTTGAGGGGGGTATTGCCCTGGGCGTTGTCCCTATATATAAACGATAACATGTCAATATCGTCTTCTTCTTGAAAGTCAATGAATCGATTGACGCATATTCACAAACAGGACATAAAATAACTGGAAGCCATGATGAAAATGTATGAAGGTACGGATTAACATGTAGAAATCAACGAACGTATGGGGCTTGGCTCTGCGGGTAGGGCTGCTGCTGTTGTTGGGGATATTGCTGATTGTAGGAGGGTCCGTAAGGGGATTGCTGTTGTGGAGGTGCTCCATAAGGTTGTTGTGGCGGCGGCGGCTGTTGCTGCTGTCCATATGGGTCTTGGGGTTGTTGGCCATAGACGGGTTGTTGATAGGGCTGTCGGTAGGGTTGTTGTTGTTGTTGTTGTTGATAGGGCTGCTGGTACGGCGAATGAGGTGGTACTTGGGACATACTGGGCTGGTTGGGTTGTTGGTAGTTCTGAGAGTAGGGCGAAGGGGAGGAAGGATGAGGGGAGCCTTGGTAACCTGGAACTGGGGAGGGAGTGGAAGTCATCTCTGGTCGTCCATATTGTTGCGGCGGTGGTGGTGGTGGTCGAGACGACGTGGGGTAAGGGGGTTGCGGCGAACTCGGATAGGGCTGTCCAGTGTACTGTTGTTGGCTAAACGGACGCATAGTTGCGGTGATGCAAGCACGGTAGGATCACAAAGCGGTTCGTTCCAGGACAGATCGCTTTGTTTGAGGGAAGGCCGATGGACAACAGCAAGATGGAAGAGGCAGAGGAGGAAGACAAACAGCAGGATGGAGGGGAAGATTGGAGGGTGAGTAAACAACACAACGGGGAGAAGACAGAAGCACAAGATATTGGGCAGGATTTTATTCCTGATCAAACCGCCAAACTAGCGCGGGGAACTTGGGTTCCAGGCAGAGAACGGTGATTTGCTTACCGCTGGCGGTGGAACTGCTGCTTGCGGGCCAGGATACGCCTGGTACTGCTGGGTTTGGCCAGGCTGCAATATGGCAATCCCCATCGGATCAATCAGAACCACTCTTTGCACAGATAAAGGGGAAAGAATACAAAAATAAATGGCCCATTTCATCGGTTAAATGCCCTGTGACGATCTGATATCCTTTCCATGTATGTATATACTACTGGTACTAGTATTGATGGCGAACTTACATATGCACCTGGTCTCGGCGCGCCTCCAACAGGCGGAGGACCACCTGGATAGCCGGAGGGAGGAGCACCGCCAGCCTGCTGGGCCGCAGCCATCTTTGAAGCGAGCTATACAGTCCATGATAATGGAAAATGGTCAAGTCAGCCTGGGGTTGGAAAACATCGAAAACAGAAATTCAAAAACAGTGGTGGTTCCACGGGTTGCCAAAAAGCTACCGAGGGGTAATGGCGGGGTACGGTCCGGCAACATCTCGGGGGCGTCAAACTTACACCCATATTGAAGTCTGGAGGTTGGCAAGTCAGTGCAGAGACAAATTTCGCTGGGGGACTGATGGAGGGGAAGAGGAGGATAGGGGAAAGGTCCGGGTGTTGGGAGCAGAGGAGGGAGGCCGAGCAGGTTGAGATAGAGATATAATATATATATGGATAGACAGATGGATAAATAAACCGACACCTGACCTGACTGACTCGTAGGTAGGACTACTCCGTACACCCCGACTAGTTACCTAGTACTATGTATGTATGTATGTATGTATGTATGTATGTATGTATGTATGTATGTATGTATGTACTGTACATACATACATACATATACTGATGACATCGTCCAAGCACAAGCCAATCGCCCGCCAAGGAGCCGCGACGCACACAAGCCACAGCCCGGGTGCAGCACCGCCCCATTGGCCAACCTCGAGGCAAGGCTGAAAGGAAAGGCTGAAAGGAAGGAAAGCTGAGGGAAAGACGGGCTGAAAGGAAAGAGAATCGTCTCACAGGGACATGCCCGTGTCCGATCACAGCTCCAGTGACTCTGACGCGGGGTCTTGACGCCGGATTCTGTAGCCAGAGCTTTAGCCGTCGACGCACGCCCTACACTCACCCCCCACCAAATCTTATGCGGGTGGCCTGGTGTAAGCGACAGATACAGATATTTCATATCCATATGAAGTTTTTTTTTTTGACGCTGATTTGAAATTTCTTCGTCCTTCTGTTTTGCGAAAATGTTGCACTTGTCCTTTTGCCGCGGGGGTTGGTGGGTGGGTTGATACCTACCCTACGAAGAAAACCTCAAAGCTTGAAACCGAGAAACACAAGAAGATATATTTATTTTGGTATGAAACGGTCTAGATTTCTCTCCTCATCCCGCTAAGCAAAATGGGAAGAAAAACGACTTAGAAACAAACGAAAGACATAAACCAGAAGCAAAACCCGTCATCACTTTTTTCCCTTCCCCTTTTTCTTCTTCTGATTCCCTCCACCCCCTTGGGCCTTTGGCTGCATGACAGGCGTGCTGCCAGCCGACTCCCCGCTCTTTTCAATAACGACACCGCCCTGCGTCCGCTCAGCGGCTCTCTGTTTCCCCTTCTTCCCCTTTGGCCGGTAACTTGAGCGATCCCGCAACGGTAGCCAGCGTTCTGGATCCGGCTTCTTGCTAGGGTCGTAGTCCTTGGGTAATCGTGATTTGCGGACTCGTTTCTTCGTAGTAGCCTGCTTGCTGTTGCCGTCATCGGCTGCCGCGCGTTTACGGTTGCTTGGGAGAGAAGAGTTTGTGGGTAATATCGATGACGATGCTGTTGTTGTCGCCGTTGTCGTTGTTGCTGCCGCTTCTGCTGCTGCTGCTGCTGCTGTTGTGACGGACGGTATGCCCGCCGCTTCCAGGGAGGTGACGTCGATGTCGGCAATAAGGTCTTGGACAGGTGAAAGTTTATCCACCATCGATTTGACCTTATCAGGCGATGTTGTCGCGTACGCTGCAATGTACCCTGCGGTTGAAAACTGATCATTTGGATCGGCGCTATGGAGTTCTGTGAATAATTGGCCTGCCAGGGTGAGGTCTGTGGCTTCACCAGATGTGAGGAGCAGTGAGCCTGCGGCACGGAGGAGTGATGGAGATTTGTCAGGACGTGATCGCCAGTGTGATGCAGCTTTTGCGAGCTCTACCTTCATGTGGGATTTGCGGCCCTGTGTTTTATAAAGGGAAACCAGGATGCCGATGAGGCCCGGGTTGAATCGAATGTCGTTATCTGACTCTGACATTGATTCATCTAAACGCTTCAAGAATGTTTCCAGAACAGAGATTGCAGAGTTAAGGTTTCCAGCGGAAACATAGAATTGGGTGAGAGCGAGGACAAGACCAACATCATTCGGTCTTTTTGCGAGAAGCTGAAGTGCTTCTTTGAGACCAGCTTTATCTGATCCGTCTCGAGCGTGAGCGGCAATGTTGAAAATGGAGAGGGTGTTGATGTCGGGCGATATGGTGGGAGTGGGATGTTGGGACAGAGCCCTCTGAGTCGATTTTGCTAAGCCATCAAATTTGCGGACCAGCAGATCTACCGCATATGAGTTTTCAGTCAAGGTTCGACCCTGGAATGAGAATAGCCGATCGCCATCTGTTGCGGATGGGATTTGATGGAAGTGCTTGTGTAGTAAATATGGGTTTGATTCAAGTTTGGAGGTGAGAAGAATGTTATTTTGAGCGATTTTCTTGGTGGAAGTCTCGGGAATTCTAACGTAAATGTCAATACTAACACGCAAATCGGTGGTAGAAAGCTCAGCAAACATACTCCGCTAAGTTGATTTCTTCCGCCAGGCTTCTGGCTTCCTCTGTCTTCCCTTGTCTTAGCGCGACATATAATTGTTGAACGGCAATTGGGAGAATTTCCGCAACCTTATCCTCGGGTGTAAGATCCTCGGATGATTTACAGAGTTCTGCGGTTTCGATCAGTTAGAGGATTTTTGGGGGAATGGAGAGGAGGAGAAAGGGAAAACCAACCCCTTGCTCGCTTCAGTAGTACCCCTCCTGTCTGTAATTCCCCCCTCCCTATGGCGCTGCATGCCAGATTATAAGTTGTTTCGAAAGACTCTAGGTCTTCTCGGCTTGGTTTTGTATTCTGGACTTGATTTGCCAATCCAGCCCACTGGAGCTGTGCCTCCGCCGCTCGCGAGTTAATTCGCAGGTCATTTTTCTCCCCCGCAGGCGCCGAATGCTCTGCAGATAGCTCTCTATAAACCTCCGCAGTGCGATGGAAGTTTTCCGCACGATATGACTGAATAGGATATAAATCATGAGCCACTCTTGAAGGGTAATTAAGTAGCACGCTAAAAAAAAAGTCTTTTTAAACGTACCACCTGGGCTTCGACATGTTTTCCTCCTCTCCCAGTCCCAGAAGCTGTGGCCAGCTTTATCGCATCTTCCAGTTTCCCAACCTTATATAAAGCGTAAGACCATTCCAGAGGGACCCTTTCCTTCAACGCATCCCCGCCTTCCTCAATCACTCGAATCGCATCTTCGAACCGGTCCAATTTTACCAGAGCGACGGTTTTCACGTGAAGGGCGTCAACGTCGTTTCTCGACTTTTTCAGTACCGCATTGCAAGCTTTGATAACTTCTTCATGGTCGTCGATTGAGGTTCGTTGAAGCAATGCGTTGATGCGTTGAACCGAGGCGGCGGCCATGCAGAACAGTCACAAGCGCCCCGACCGGCACCTGAATATGAAAAGAATCAAAGGAAAAAAAGAGATAAGAAAGAAAGAGCAATAGGACGCGATCCTTGGAAAGACTCCGATAACAGTCTTTCTGCAGATAACTTCCGTTTGGGTCATCTGCGTTTAAGTTTTGCTCGTCTCTTCATTAACTCCCCGCAATGTTGAAATATCCTCAACTTCAAATTATATCACATGACCTTTTCCGGGCCACATCGGGCAAGCTTCGAGAACAGTTTATGGATCAACCTTCTTTTGGCTTCCAATATCTACTCCGTACCGTGGTCCGTGGATACATGAAATTCGTTCGGGAGAAGCTGCCAATTCATAAACATGAAATGCATACAGCGGATAAATATGTACTTGCATGGGGCTTGCTTGTCATGGTTTATCGGCATTTGTCTTCCACTCATCCTCAATTCCACGGAATACTGTTCGAACGGTTGGGAAGCACAGACTGCCTCTGCAGATAAGCACACAATAATAACTGGGGATCCCAGGTTTGAATCCGGGTCCTATGGGAATATGGTTGGGCTAGAGTGTATTCAACACGTCTTCGATTGCTTGCTTCCTTTTATGGTTGTGTTTGGCGAAAACAACTCTGAACGATAAAATATATATGTAACAACCACTCTTCTCACTCTTCAAAACGGACTACCCAGTTGCAATCAATCTCCATGGAATTTAAATGATTTAGCATCCACAAATGCACACCCAACATACACACCATACTCTTCCGAGTCCGGCCCGCACGGTGGTGGATCTTACGTCCGCGATCCAACATTTGTCGCCACGTTTTGCAAGTCATACAATTTACTACCTTCTGGGAAATCGTCCTCGGCGAGATCGAAATATCCCCCAGCACAATCCTCTTTTGAGACAACCGCGATTGACCGGCCATTGACGGTTGAATCGGAGGCGATTCTCAAGATTGCCTTGCAGGCATCACTTTCAGAGGCGAATTTCACGCCCTTTGATTTAAAGAAGGCGATTATTTCTTCAGTGTATGCGGGGGTTATGATGTAACTTTAGGATCCGTCAGAACAGTTCAAAATTATGACAGGATGGAGGGCGGTTGGCATAGGAATGCCACATCTCCATGTACAGCACAGGAACAGCATACATGAACAGCACCGTCTGTACATAAGTACATGTACATACCTTGGTGAAACCAAATTGACTCGAATCGAATCGATCCAAGCATTCCTACGAAGGGAACGCATCAGTGCTCTTACACCAAACTTTGACATCGAATATGTTGCGGAACCTGGTAAGTCAAGATAACCAGCAATACTACCAATCAAAATCAGACACCTATCACGGTCTGGCTCGAGTGGTTGGCGTCGAAAGTAGTGGATGGCTAGTTTTGCTGTGTATATTGTTCCCGTAAGGTTGACATCGAAGATGGTAGTGTCTGGCCTCGTGGGTGGAAGCGATGGGTCTGCAGGTTGTAAACGTTAACCCCCGAAGTCACCCATGTGGCTATTTTTTGCAGCAATGCAACCATGAAACAATGCAGGGTCCAAATAATCGGGTAAAAGAAATGAAAATTGTCCTGACCTTCGCCGGCAAAGAGACCATCAGGACCAGGAATGCCGGCATTTGCTATGACAATGTCGCAGGATAGCCTCGGAGAATTGGCGACAGCAGCTTCGAACAGGCAAACTTGTTCCTCCCAGGAGCGCACATCGCATCGCACGAACCGCGCTTTTCTAAGATATTTATTTCCCCTCACTATCCATGTTTGACTGAGATCCTGGAGCAAATAGGGCTCAATAACATACCCAGCTAGTTCCGCAGCGAGTTTGAAACCAGCCTCCTCGTTCACATCGCCAAAAGTAACATAGGCACTGCCCGCGGGTTTCCGCTCAGGTTAAAAAAAAATACGCTTTCCTTCTTCCGTTCAAACCAGCTAGTTAGGAGATAAAACCCACCCAGCTTCAACGAAACGGTGTACGAACGCCTTGCCCAATCCAGACGCACCTGTGAATCTCTTCTTATTAGCAAGTCGCATATTCGTCAACAACGAAAAGAATTGATAGACAGAAACACATAACTGGGGGGTCCAGTCTAAATACCTCCTGTCACGATGACACTCTTCCCTCTGAGGTTTTCGAGACATGGCAGAACGCTGCAATCGAGGACACTGTTTTTATACTGTGCGGAAGTCATTTTGTCCAACAGGAAGGATTCCTGGGGCCTGAGGCCGTAATGTGTGATTGAATATTGAAAAGTATCATCAGAAATCTGATGGTTGAACAGTAGTTGAAATAGGAATTCCTTGCCACTCGGACAAATTGTTGACGCATATCATCAAACTGCAAAAGGCAAAAATCCTCCAACTTTAGCCAAGTTAAGCCAACTTCTTCCATCAGTGTTTGGTGCATGCTTCAGTGAGGGGATATTTCTTGCCGCAGGAGCCAATTAAACTGCTCATTTTGTGCTGTGACTTCGCGAGCATTTAGCAGAAACCAGTCATTCTCGTATTTGACAACCGAAATATGCAAACGACACGTCCCTGTCTTGAAGGCGTAATTGATTAATACGGATGAAAAGCCGTTCTCGCTCAGTCCTCCCTTTTCCTAACATGTAAATAAGGACAAGATTATCAACATCACCGACCACCAATCTCCAAAACCCAGTGAGGTATCAAAAATTATAAAATGGCAGAGCGGCAAAGGCTGAAATAAAAAATAATAGATAAAAAGGATAACTATTATTACTTCGAATGGCTATTTCGAAGGACAAAGCGTTGGAGTCTCCAACAGTGCATGGGAAAACTGAACCAGGGCTGTTAATCCTACCTCATGGACAAGAAAAAGTGAAGCCATATTTTCAAGAAATCATTGCTCTGTGTCCTGTAACAGATATGCCAGAACTTCAGAGTACCTAGTTATATAGCTATAGCTAGCCCTGGAGGGCACGGTTGACCAGGTGAACCTCAGATTGAAAGTTTCTTGACCGCCTTTGTGTATCAATCACTTACTATTATTCTCATATAAATCCTATATAGAGACAAAAAGATATTATGTATCAAAATCTATAGATTATGATAATCCTTCACTCAACCGATTTTAAAAGTGGAAAATTTAGAGATCTCGGGTAAAGGTTTTAATCTCAAGGCCGGCTCAGATTGCAGCTTGAAGACTAGCACACGAGAGCGGCCACTATGGAAGGGTGGATGGGACGTTGCCAGCGCAAAATTCCAGTTTCTCACAAGAAATTCACATGCGGTTCCCTCCCTCGTTCCGAAAGCCAACTTCATCCCTTTGATGGGAGGACGTTGCTGGAAAAGGTATGTCTGGCGCATAGGAGATGCCCGTCTGAAATGTTGTCCTTGGCCTCCTAGGGACGACCATCAACCTAATTGAATACACCAGCGAGACCTCAGAGGACCAACGCAAACCCTGAATCTCATCACCTACTCCGAAAAACAAGGCATACCACCAGCCCTGTCGGAGGCCCACGGGCCTTAATGTGACGTTTTGCCCGTCAGCAGACAGACAACAAGCAAATGATCAACTTCGTCCCGGGCATGCGCAACCAACCACAACCAAATCCCAGCAAAAAATCTCCATTGTTCTCCGTGGAAGTATTGCACGTGGTATTATTTGGAACATGTGTGGAACCCTTGATCCGCTAAGGCTGGTTGGTCAGAACAGGGACCCTTGTCGAGTTGGAGGATTTTAGATGGACACCCATGAACTGCATGGAAATGCTTGCAATTGATCGTAGCACTCCCGTTTGAAAACATTACGCTGTATTCATCAATAGTGCTTCGGCTAATTTGAACTGGGTTCAACATGGATTTGAATACCACCATTAACGGGGTATTGGACCCTGGCCGACCAGGATATCAAAAGCCAGGAAGAACGGAAGAATGGAAGAATTTAGGGCTGCGACTGATGGCTCGAAACATTTGTGTCGTCGTGGTTGTTTCATCAGCATGCTTTTTCGTCTTCGGCCCAGTGGAAAAGGTACGAGCAATGTTCCCTGCATTTGTTCCTGAACCATTGTTTAGTTACATCCCCACGGATACTTTGAAACACGGAAGCCCCACCACTGATTCGTTTCAGCTTCCATAGGTTGAAAATTTCGCAGGCAAATCAGGCGAGTGGGAGGCTAGATCAAAAGTGCAAACTGTCCTTCGAATTACAGTTGTGGAGGGGGTTGACACCGTTGTAGCCATGTTGCCAGGTTAAGCTTCCACAAATGCCCGAAGGCGCGGCACTCGTAGGCTTTGCTAGAGCCAGCAAAGGATCCAGTTAGGCGGAACGAAATATGCTCACTCTTTCTGATCATCATGGGGGTTGCCTGATTCCTGATTCGTACGTTTGCTTACCGCAGATCCAAAGAAGAGAAGTCGAAAACACGCCCACCAGGCCTGGATGACAGGGAATCAAAGCAGCACGCTCAGTTTCAATGACGGCGAGAAATGGTGAGGCGCTTGCCTGATCCCCAAGATTCACTTCGTACTTTTGAGTCGGAGGAAAATAGAGAAACTCCCTAAATCCCCACCTGTTCTCAGGCTTTGCTTCTCCTCACAACTCGAAGAATTTTTGACGATGAGAGCCAAAAGTTCAACGATTTTTTGGGTCGAAAGAAAACCTTCGTCAATAAATTCTAAAAACGCAACGGTGCGGCAAGCACTGGAAAGGAAACAGCTTTTGATGGCTCCTCGCACCTAGGATGTTCCCGAAGTGTTACTTACCTAGCCTTTCACGGTAAGAATAAAACTGAATGAAAAAATGGCGTCAGAAGGCTGGGGCTAGATTCGCAAAACAAACGTGACAGCTGCATGACAGCTATCGGTGGAGCATGCATGACCTTGGCCAAATAGGAAGAACCACCTGGCATGACGGCGGCGAAGAAAAATACAGTTTCCAACATTCTGTCAGCGTCAGTCGGAGCTCGCCATTTTTGGCCAAGAATGTCCCACTCAGCTCGAAATTCCGAGACATTTTGGAGTTCCAGGAACGGTGGGAATGGTGTGGTACGAGGTGTGGTTCGCCACGGGATATCGGCCTCGACTTCATGAGATGTGCATTATGAAGAGGCCTGAGCACTGTCTCTGCAGAATGCAGGCGGATGCTGTACATGTCATAATACGTATCAAACAATTATCCATCACGGAATAAAGCCAAAAGGATGCTGCTCATCGAGGTATGTCACGAGCCCAGTCGGGCTTCCAGAACAAGCCAATAGACGTGCTGTCACTGACGCAAGAGCAGGGAGCATTGTCCCTTGTGCAATCGTCGATAGCGTCTGCAAGAAGTGGATACGCAGTGCTCCAGTCGTGGCTTTGCACCAGCCGGGCATGCGCTAATGGCTAGGCCATAAAGCGAGGAGGCGGCTGGCTGACACCTAGACTTTGTGATGGCTTGGGGCCAATACTACGGAGTAGTTCCCCATTCAATTACCCAAACAACGCTGTGCAATAACTATTTTGATTAACTCTCTTGACTGATCAAAGAAAATAAAGTCTGGAACTGAGAATGGACGAGAGAAAACACATTTATTCTTCAGCGCCAATCAATCGAAGTATTCATTTACTTCGGTTGTCACTCATCACAATCCTCTGCCTAATCTGATTTATACCTTACCTTGAATATTCGCTGCTTCATAATGACCATAAATTCTAAATTCTCAATTGATTCAAACCTGACCTTCATATTTTCATCGACACATTCAGTCATTCTTTTACGGTTTTAAATATGATATCAAGCATCACCATCTCTCCAACACTCCGGTAATGGCAATATTTGTGGTTATAAAGCAGCCACCAGGAGCAAAGCGTAACCAAAATAGAACAGCTGGCTTAAAAGAGCGCTCGCCTGCAACTGTGGCCTACCATTTGTAGGGCGAGTGGTTGCCCATGACAGTTCCAGCTGTCATCATCCGGTCACACAGAGGCTGCGGGCGGGCTCAAGCATATACGTACAGTACATAGTAGATTTCCTTTTCGTGGCTGAAGTGCCTGGATCCTCGGGGCTTAACATGATAGCATTTGCAGGTTTGGGAGGCAGTTGTAAATGACAAGCAGCACACCATCTGTGACTGGGCCGTACAGCGTTTGACAGCGTTTGACAGAATAGGCACTAATAGTGTCCATGAGCCCGTAACAAATATATCCGAGTGTTCCAATAGCCTCGAGCTTCTTAACAGCTGATTGAGATCTGTTCAAAATTGAAGATACAGAGAGGATATACTTATCTCTCTTAAAAAGATTTGATCAAGTCGCTGATCTTTATATTAATATTAATCCACGACACTCATTTCATGATCCGGAAAAGGTATACGGAATTAATTGCCATAGTTTGATCCACACATTTTCGATCAAACTGCATTGCTTTTCCCTTGTCTATCCTTAGGCTTGAGTCTTGAAATAGACCTTTCAGTAATTTTTAAAAACGGTGAAGATGATGCTCCTGAAGGTAAAACCATGCAGTATTATAGAAGTGCTGATAGTCAGATTTTGAACATGATTGGATACTTCAAGAGACTGTCACAACTGACATAAATTCGTGTCCATCACAAAATAAAAACTGGGAACGTCTATCAGCGTATATAGACACAGTTAACATGTAATCAATAGTGACATAAAGATGAAGGACTTCCTGAACAAGCACAGGGGGGCACTTCAAGCCTTATTAACCTGGTTAGGTGCATTTTATGGGTTTCCGGAGGATGCTGTCGGATGCAGAAGGCTTGCAGACACACAGGGGCGCCAGTTCAACAAATGCAGTACGGAGTAAATCATCTTGAACTATATGCCGGGAATCCCTGTCGAATATGCCGCTGTCTCTTTTCAAGGCGAGATCCCTCGATTGAGGATTGAGCTGAAAATCTGGGCAAATTGATCGAACATCGCAAACAAAAAAAATACTGATTATTACTCGTCTTATCCACCCTTTGAGATTGGCAAATTACGCAAAAGTATCCGTATCTCGCTCTTATTTTCGAATTGAACTCTTGACGCATCTCCGTGGCTACAATCAGTTGGGCTGGAACCAAGCCAAACAAGGATATAATGGGCTGCATTCCTCGGTCTCAAAATTGTGGCCCTCCTGTGTATATCACTGTCTAAGGAATCCCCTTGCATTCGACCTCAGAACGCAACTTATTCCATAGGAGCAACAGCGATTGGACCTCGATGTCAAACCTTCTCTGAATCAGTATTCTAGACGAAATCCAGTCCTGGTGGGAAGAAAAGGAAAAAGGAAAACCTATTCACAAATTTTGATTCAGCTTGAAGTCAAATCAAGACAAACCATAATGCCCCTTGGCTCCGATAGCATCAGAAAAACAGGGATTGATTGCCCCGTTCCGAGTTTCGAGACAATTACACATCAGAAATGCCTTGGAGAATCACCGTTTCTCTCAGTTCCAACTTATGCGAAGCCATTGGGGAAGCCAGTTTGACATTGATGGATCCAGAACTGTGTATTGACAATCATGCAAGTTTTGAAGCTTATTTCTTGAATATGGGAATTTTCAGGGACTTGGAAGCCAGCACAAAGGACCAAAAAAAGAAAAGAAATCACGCAACCAACCCCCTTGTCTCAGATCATCAATTTTTTTTTTTTTTTTCGCTTCCATGGCATTGTTCTTTAAGCTTTTGCCTGGCCATTCCTTGAAACACTGGAATCCCCAGGAAACAGCACCATTTTATCGCAAGGGGGCCTGGCGGAAAGCATACGGAGCAACATAAGAAAGCCAAAAGCACCCAAGAAACGTACTACGGAAGGGATTGAAGGCAAAAACGAAGTCTTGCGATTTGTTCCTGACCCAAAAATAAGAATGCATTGCTCTAAAACAACTGCCCAGTGGATGAAAACAGAGCCTTGCAACTGGTGACATCGATGACACCCCTCATGTCGAAATCAATGATATATGTCTCTCTGCCTTGGATGCCATACACTAGGGCGGTGTCAGCCACTCTGCAGCGACGACGGCGCTTTGGACAGGTCATCAAGAAGCCTTGGTGTGTGTGTCCTAGCGGCAGTCACTAGTGGGGAAGAAACAAGATGTGGGGATCGAAGTGGATTCTTTGGCCCACCCTGTGGGCCTGACATGCCCTTGGTTCAAAACGAACGTGCGATGAAGCACTGGTCCATCTGTGCCGCCAGCCGCCGAGCGGCGAGCAAGTGATCGAATGTGGAGAATGTCACGATGACCAAGAGCAGCAGACTTCGAGGGGCCGAAATGTTTCCCAACTCGTACCGGTCCCAGAGAATTCTTGTGGTTCGAAATCCAGGTGAGCTGACGTACCCACTTCAAAGAGGATACTTTGGATACCGGGAAGTATAATATCCTGCCCAGGTACCGTCCAGGGCATGCCTTTGTTTGCTCTCCCAACTCTTTGTGATTTTTACGTCTTGGCTGAAGAGGTGGAAGGTGTTCTGCGCATATCAACCTTGGCAAACGAACTGAGCTTCTACACCTTCGTAAAAAAGGGATACACACGCGGATACGAAACACATGTAAACTACTCCAAATATAAATAACTTACACCACCTTTTAGCGGTCAATAATAGTAGTCTGGTCATGAGGTGGGCAACCGGAATTGGGCGATGGTCTTTTTTTATCTTCCCAAGCCGCCTATTTTTGAGAGACAATCATAGTGGCGCCTCAAGTTTCTGGGCTCAGTGGGCTGTTTGTTAGCGTCCCCTGTGGTGGGTAAACTTTGTGTGAATGGGAGCAACCATTTCCAGCCGGCTAAACGGTGATCTCAAATTGGTGATTGGCGTTCGGGATTTCTCTTTGCTGCGAAAGACCGCCTGCTTGAAATGCAGCTGATGAAAGTGTGCTGGGTTTGGACAGGAGCAGCAACTCGGTGTCTTTGCAGGTTTCAAACCTCTCGCCCGAAAATCGAAGGGTTACAATAAAAACCATAGAAAAAGAAAAGAAAAAGAAAATCGCAGCGACCAAAAATGCTCTTTATGGAATGAATGACCACTGCAGACCAAATGAGCAGCAACCGTATGGGAGCACCCATCTTCCCTGATATCCATCACAGGATGCCCCCGAGGAATCTGGAGCGGGCCACATGGTACACTTGCATAAACCAGCTGCCGAAGCCAGGCTCGTTTGTATCCTGTTTATTTCTGAAAGAGCAAAAACAGGAACCAAGCAATTTGTTTCATGCATCAGATGGGTAAATTAGAACGAAGAAACTGATATATTTCACGACGTATTTCGAGGGTCTTTGATAGTCAACGAATAGTGGCACGATAGTCATACAGAAATAAATAAAAATAAATAAAAATCATGTATCCCAGGCAACTGGTGAGTTGCGGGCAGGTTGCCCATGCCTGTAACCAATAAACCACGCGATGAGGATAACAGAACAAATTGGTACCTAGAAAGAGGGGAAAGATTGAATATTGACAAGCTAAAATTCCCACACCCAGTATATAAAACGACTCTTATAACCTTTTATAGAAAAGAGCTGCATGAAAAGGAGGAAACGGAATCAGGTTCATGCCGACGCCTTTTTTTATTCGAAATATCGAACGCCGGTAAATGTAATAATAGCTCCTCCCAATTTTTATCAATGACAGAAGCGTGCAGCACCGCCGAGAGAAGTAACAAGAATTAACTTGGAAAAAGAAAACGAAGAGAAGTTAATCCTGGCTCGTAAGAAATATATGAGACACGTTTTGGTCAACGCTGAAGGAGAAAGGCCGAAAATGTAGGAGGCACCAAAGCCATCCATAAATTAAAAAACGTATACTTTTTGTTTCGTGGCGTAAATATCATTAATTATGCGGTCACACACTGGAGGGTGAAGAAGTCGGCTCATTGTCGCTCAGCGGAGATTGCCGAAGTCCGCTTCGACCTGATTCGGACGCTCGAGCTTGATTTCGAAGTGCGGGCAATTGGCGACGTCTGGCGTTAATAAACCAGTTACTTATCTGCAGTAAATGTTAGTTTACAAATTGTACTCAGCTTCACTAAGAGTGAGAACAGAACTGTACGCGAATATTACCTGGCTAATGGTTAAACCGGTTCTACTAATGAACATTTGCTTGTCCTCTTCACTAGGGTAAGGGTGATCAAGATGTTCATGGAACCAAGCTCGAAGTACGTCGGTTACCGACTTCGGTAGATTTCCTCTTCGCTTTTTATTCTTCGAGTCTATCGGTTCTGTTTGAGTCACGAAACTTTGATCATGAAAACCGCCAGGGGAAATTGGGGAGTAATCAAGCTCGGGCCTAAACGATTGAGGGTAAGATCCATATCGTGGGCTTTCATATTGGTGATTGAGTTTCATGGGTTCAGAAGGTAAAAGGGAGTTTGCCGGGATGACATGTAATGGTTGGCATCCCGTAAAATGTGAATCTGGAGGCCTTGAGCTAAATGATGGGCTCTCTCGAGTAGGGGAGTAATGGTATTCTGAAAAGTTGTTGGGTTGAGCTCCTCTAGTGTAAAGACTTCTGTTTGCAGGAAAAGAATGAATGTCGTTTATGGGTGGCAGTGCTGCCGCAGAATTAACGCGAGAACTTGGAATTGTGGATGATGGGCTGTTGGTATCAGAGGCATGTCGTTTGAGAGGTGCAACGCCCCCTTGGGGTTGATATTTGGGGAACCTCTCGGTCCGGCTAGGATATTCCTCATAACTGTCGAATTTAGTTACTGGCTGCGAGCGTGAAAGATTGGCTCCTAGAATCGATCGGGGATGAACAGGAGATGAAACATGTGACGAGGACCCTTGTTGATGGGGTGTTGTTGGAGATAGATATGGCGTTGAGTCTATCTCTTCATGAAGATATTGTGGAAGAAGCTGGGGCAGACAAATATCAGTATTCGGAATGTAAATAATAGGATTGTGTCAGCTACCTACATCTCTGAATGGCGGGAGAGTTTGTGTTTGCCCGCCTGTCCTGAACTCGTTTGAATACGATACAACCATATTGTTCGACTCCTCTACTGTTTTTGCCTTGCGGAACATGCGGATGTCTAAACGGTCGATAACTCAGTTTATCCCCCAGCTTTTAAAGTCAACGGAAACTATGTTGGACAGGAATAGGTTACGTCAAGATGGCCTACAGTGCTGGCCAGTCGGGCGTTAGACAAGAAATAGGAGGCAGCCGCCATTCGGAGTTATGAATCATGCGGACAGCAATCGAATTGCAGTGTGCAGGATCAAAACAGGAAATGTTCTGGTAGGGTTGGTCTAGATCAAAAGCGAGAGAGTAAAAGCGACCAAGAAGAGAAGATTAGCTGCTACTTTGGCACCATCACGGGAGCTTTTGACACAGCATTGTTTTTTGGAAGGCGTGGAGTAAACCCGGTGGTCTTGGAGACCATACCTCCATTTGGGGAGCCAGACCCAATACTATTGCTGAGATTTACGTGGGTAAAAAAAATGGGTGCGAGAATTGGCTCTCATTCGGCAGAAATAAGGGCGAGACTACTGTGCCTGTCAAATGGGAGATCTATCTGCAACATCTGACCACGCACACCTCGACGAAATGATCCGTGAGCCAAAAAGCAAAGACGACGATCATGCTAAGACTATTACAGCTTTCCAAGGCGAGAGGGGTAACAAGACGAATCGGGTACCATAAGAGTAAGATTCTTAAGGTTGAGTTGACAGTCGATGGGGTCAGGGATTTGATGCTGGGTTGCAGAATGATGTGCAAGGTAGCGCATCCAATCGACACTGATGCTCCCAAAAAAAATTTGGATAAACCGCGCTAATCAATGAAGCCACGACGGGACGATTCGTGCCCTCGGTGGGTCAAATCGGATGGCACTTCCCTGGGAGAGTAATCTGAGGACCAGATTGAAAACGCAACGCCGTGTCCTCCCGCCGAGGACCGAGATAGCATGGAAAAGAAAACGTCCTCATATTTCTCGTGGCCCATGCTCAACCTCAAATGTAAATTAACATGGCAGCTGAAATGGCTCACTTGGTTTTGCAATGAGTAGCGTGAATTTATCCCTGGTTTTCCAACATGTTTGGATTTCTTGTGCCTTGATTCCTCGGATCCAGGTTCTGAAATCTCGAAACGTCTAGTGAGGAGTTACGCAATAGCGTGAGCCCCAGTGCATGGAGATTGGGCGGAGCATGCGGGCGCTGAAGGCTGTCGCTGTATCCAGATTTGCTTATGTTATGACGAACCCACAAGGTTGAGATGTGCTATGCATGATAGGCCAGATATCCATCAGCGAATGATATTGCTCCGAGTTACACTCGAGGGCCGTCCCTGATCCAGGCCAGGTCGTACCAACGTTGGAAAAAATGACCCTTGAGGCCGCCGTTGTATGAATTTGCATCAAGTGAAAGGCTCACATCTTAGTTCGACAAGTTAGCGGGGGAGGTTTGGAATGAACTTAGTCTGTATTAGTTTCGAACTCAAATGCCTGTCCAGGCTGCCCAAGTTTTCTGCAAAAAAAGGAATGGAAAAAGAAACCTCAGGGCATATCATTATTTCGAACCGGTTTTGCTCCAACTCGAAAAAGGTACAGGCGGTACAAACCCATAGTTAAAAGAAGAGTCCAGTGCACCGAACCCCATCGATCCGGGCTGAGGTTGTTGACCGGAAGCACGCATAGATCTGCGTAAATGTATTATTATCCTATGCAGCATTCCGGTACGCTAAGCCAGTTTTTTGTATGTATCTTGTCTCACAGTGAAAGTTCCTTTCTTTTCTTTTTTCTCCTCGCCCTCCAGACCCACCGACCGAATAAATCCCTCGAAGACCGTCGGACAGAGCAAACCTAGACATCTCCACCAATGATAATGCGTATGGAGTTATGGGGGCTTTACAAGCGCCTGGTTCTTTCTCTGGTCATACAGACTGGGCTTCAGGGGCTGTGTTGCAATGACGTCCATGAGGGAATCAACGCGAGGGCAGAGAATGACCCGAAATCACATCTGTGATGTGGACATGTTAACCTGAACCTCCCGAGGTCGTTCGGGGTAATTCTGCTAGCTTGTCCAGTCCCCAGGTGGAAGGCGTTGATCAAAAGATTCCATGCCGTTTCTGTCAACTTAGCCTTCGCTTGAATGATAGGTATCTGTCGAAATGCTACACAAACCCTCGAGGGCCCCGATGCATAGCAAAGTTCCCTCAAAAGGCTGATAAATCGAAGATACACGGGCAGGCATGAAGGATTCCTTCAACATTACTGTCCTGCAGCAGAACTTGACAGCAGCAGACTGACAGAGGGGCGATCCTCTGTCTGTGGTTGTTCCTGCGAAACTATGAGCCAGACAATACAAATTAATACGATCTGGTCTGGCGCACGTTTTCCCCGGGTTGCATATCCATAACTCATTTTTCTCCGTTTCTCGATTTAGAACGGCGTTCCAAGCCAGCTCTTTTACTGAGCAGACAGACGGGTTTAGCATGACAGGATACTCAAACGACCAAGACCTACGCGTGACGACGTTGCAGCTACCGGCATTGGGATGCCCCAGGTGGCAGCTGTCTCGAATCCCAGCCATCCCTCTTGTCCAATGCTTCCGTACGTCAATTCTCCGGGCGAACAAAACCGGCCAGAAACAGCATCTGACAGACTGCGTCAAGGATGATGCCGGTGATTGCTCTGGATAGATGTGATGGACAAGGGAATGGTGTTTTTTTTCTTTTCTTTTCTTTTTTTTTCTTTTGGTTTGGCCTCCCTTGTGTACCGTTGACGTCCGAAACTTCCCAAGATGGGACGAGGGCAACCAACTCGTGTATCCCAAATCGCAATCACACGTCCACAACCACAACCACAACCACAACCACAACAGCCACCATACGCGGTGAAGATGTCCTCAACATCTACTCTGTATTTCCAGTTTTGCCGTGGCCATATCCATAATCGGCCCTATGTACCCATAACCACTTATCCGTCGACCGATCCATACGCATTGATAACCAAGCAGAAGAAGCAGCCGCCAAAAGAGTAAACATAGCAGCACGTCAAGATATACATATCTAGGTACACAACAACGCGAAGGTTGTAGACTTGCGCTGCTGTACCGTATCCATAGAGTTAATAATTATAACACAGCTACCGACTTCGCGTACAACTGCGCCAGCATTTCTTAATTTAGCTCAACTGCCAACAACGGTGATGCCTTCGCGCCAGGTGCTCTTCAACCACCGTGGACTTCTTGGCCACAGGATTGCTATCCTGTTCAGATATAGTATGAGCCTGGAAAGGGCCAATTACCGCTTTGGTTCAAATGCCTCCCCACAACCCCTCCCCCCTTCCCATTCCCCCCTTATTTCGTTTGCGATATTCTAGATGGCTCCTAAAAAACAGCTAAAACGGCTTCGACGGGGAATCGACTTAACATCGAAGTTGTGTATAATCGATTGCAAGACGTGACCATGTTTTATCTCTGGCAAATATCGTCGGTTTTGTCAATGGTGGAAAGAGAGCAGGCCCCAAGTCCACTTTCTGCGGACTCGATATGGTCGTTTTGATACCCGATCCTTTATTCTTGGGACCCACTCAAGAGTTAAGCGGAGATGCTTCTCGTATGGGTTACTGCACGGCGAAGGAGGTCAAGGTTGGTTACACTGTGTCCGTCCGAAGGACAGTGGCAAAGTGGGTATGGGTTGGCATTGCCGACTCTGCATTCTCCCTGTAAAGCCAAGGTTGTTGGCGCAGCATTGATGTTGTATAACTGTTTATTTTGCGGCAAGTGCACGTATAGGTACTGTTCAGAGCTGACTTTCATGTCTGGACACCCATCAGAGCCTCTGGTGTCAAGATAACCCGGAGACTTTAAAGCAAAAGAGACCACTGTGTCCGCTTCATCAAGACCACCACATCGTGCTCTTAGGGACCGAGGCCACCACAAAGCTTGCCAAAGATAAGACCAAGTTACTTGCTTGTACCAGGCACCCGTAGGTACAACCGCAGTTTAACGTTTGTCCCAAGGCTGTGGGGAGGGCAAATACTCTTCTATATTTGTGGAACCATCGGTTCTGTCAAAGAAGGGATTTTCTCTGAAAATGCCCTGCAGGGTTTAGTGACGTATCACAAGAACGGCGGCTACTTGCCGCACAGAAAAAGGGAACACTGGCAATAAAAGAAGCACAAGAATCGCTAAAAGCACCATAAAATAGATGCCATGGATAGATTCTGCGGTTTGCAGATGAGAAGAAGATCGAAGAATTGATTGACAACCCCCACGGACCCAATATTCAGGTGAGATGATCACCCACATAGCCGGTCACTGTCCTCCTGTCCATGCGGTTTTCTCATTCTTTACTGTTTCTCCGACCGTCTCGCCAGAACATGGGGTACTACTGCCAACAGTCCCAAGAGAAGAAAGGCATTCGAATCCTCAGGAGCGAATCAATTGATTTTCAAACGCCCGATTGTGTCCATGCGTATGCCAAGTTGTAACTATGTGCAACATATATTCCATCCCCCTTCCCCCACTATTCTAACGTTGGGCGGAAGAGACAAAAACAAACAAAATTCAATTATATAATGCCGGCGTCTACATTCAAAATGTCACTGCTACGCACCACAGGGTGTGTGTACTGAGCACGCACAGTGCTTGAGATTGGTACACTCCACTTCGCAGCTATAGACCGAGTTTCTTCGCAGCTGTCTTGTGCGATCTTCTCAGTGGTAAAGCATCAACAAAGTATTCAGGGAAATCACGTCTTGGGTCTTGCGAGCGGGGAGTCCTAACATCAGAAACTGTACGCACAACAATCACTCGAATTGGAGCTATTTTGGCCGAAGTGCTGTGCCGTCGTGGCCGTCGTGCCATGAGCCACATAAAATGATAAATTATGGCGACTGACTAGTCGATACTTGGTGTGCTAAGACACACTCGTTTTTTACAACATGCATTTATTCGAGGTTATACTTCCGAGAGGCAAGAGCAAGAAAAACCGAGCTGTTAGAGAGTGCAACGAGGAGCCACTTTCAACAGCCATCGAGCATCACTTTCAAGAAACCCGCTCTTTTTTTTTTTTTCTCGCTATGTCTAGGAAATGAACGGGGAAACCGGGCTAAGAAGGTATTGTGTGGGCTTTAAAAGACCAAAGAAAACGCATACATACACTTTTGACCACTTCTTGTTCTCAGGTCTCTGAATGAAAACTTTCAACTTCTTCAACACCAGAGTAATGTAGAAGAATGGAATCAATAATTTTCACCCTTTCAGCATATCAGACCCTAAAGAGTGCCCTTGGGAGGAATCACGCACTTCATCTGGAATTAAATATCAGCGCCGGCGTGGATGAGACCTAAAAATAGTAAATCTGGTATTATTATTAACTATTATTATTATTGTTGTTGTTAATATTCCGAGTGAAAGAAGGGGGCTCCCTGCAATCGAAAATCAAAAACCAAACCCAATTGAATAAGGGTATGTATATTTATTTATAAACCAAATAAGATGTATTAAATAAATATATAGCTAGGTCAGACGCTGCACTTTTAGATTTCTGGACAATGTGAGTTTAGAATACGCATCCCACGCTCAAAGGAAAGGAAAAGAGAAGAGAAAAAACAAAGTGATATATATCATGCTATAAACCAAAACACCGAGCAAAAGGGGGTAAGCAGCGGTGCAGTGTGAGTTGTGGTTTAGAATGTGGCTGGTCAACTCTGACATCAGCTTGCGAATTCTGCACTTCATTGAAGAATGGGTGTCTCTAAAATCGAAAATTTTTTCAAAAGGAAAACAAAGAGAAAATGGAAAATCATTGACAGAGTCCCCTTTCCATGCCAAAATATACCCTTGAAACAGGAAAAAAGAAAAGGGTGTTGAAATTTTTTTGGGAGAAAAAAAAAATAATAGAACGGGAAACAACACGATTGGGTTGACCTGGATAAGTTTATATATATGTATGTATGTATAAATTTAACGTCCCAGAGGGACGCGGGCAGCGCCCGCGTTCTAGAAGCCTCCCGAAGGGCATGGAGACGTGCTAAGCTGGAGAGATTTCTATATACATATACAAAATCTTAGAAACAGGATCCAGATGGCAACTCTTGAAAGAACTCAGCTTGTTGAGCTGTGCATCCACTTCTGACCCGACATATGGCCATTCATGGTGGGGCTATAGTGTGGCTTTTGGAAAGCCACCGCTGCCGTGCCTGGAAGGCTTAATATTGCTAGAGAAAGGGGGTTTCTTTCGGTTTGTCGAGGAGAATCTTTAGTGCTTCATACGAAAGGGTAAGTTTATAGAGATGGGGCAAGGAATATATCAAGAAGCGAATAATGCTGTTTGGAAAAAAAAAAAAAAAAAAAAAAAAAAAGATAAAAAAGACACGAGGTATTTTCTGGGTCTGCTCTCCATTTCTCCCTGTTTTTCCCCCCGGACCCTGACGTAGTGTGGTGTTCGTAAAAGTGGATGGAAAGGTGAATAATATACATTATATCGAAAAACGGGGACAAACAAATTCAATCATAACTTTGGAAATGTGGCACCCTCCTTACCAATTGGTTAGAAGGATGCAAGCGCACGAGTTGAAACTCCACTTAGATCTTTGGAAGTTCAGGAAGGGGAAAGGAAAGAATTTGCAAATATTTTAAAATGGTGTCGTCGACAACAGTTCAAATGCCGATGCACTCAAATCAATGCGAGGTAGAGACTCGATAAATCAAAATAGATGATACCGAGTGAGTGGAGAGAGACGAGGCAGATATGTGAAGGTAGGCAGATGAAATCCAGTAGGTAGATTGAGATATCGTCAATGGAAGATAGAGGTGCGCTTAAATATGTTGCCTGATGTTTCTACCACGTCTCCTGGATAGGGGGAAGAATGTCAGCATTTCACATTTCTCGAATTGTGAAATCTGTTGATGTGGCATAAGTTTTCAAAAAGAGGGAAAGGCTGCAAAGTGAGTGAGTACATACCGCGATATATTGGCCAGCATCCTTCTTCCCTTGCCAGAAGAGCTTCGCTTCTTCACGATTGAGATTCCCTTTGGCCACGGCAACATCTACCAATGCAGCTTCGACACCTTCGCCCATGCCCTTGCTGCTCCCGCAGACGAAAACACGCCCATCAAGAGAGTTGATAACGAACCATACGAGGTCAGCTTGGTTGCGCACCTCTTCTTGCACATACTTGCCCTCGCCACGCCGACTCTGGACGACCCTCTTCACGGTGTCCTCATGGACGCCCCATTCGCCAGAATAAAGCTCGTCGAGCAATGAGTCACGGATTCCCTGGAGGACCCACACTTTGTTGGCGCAGTTAGCAGACCTCAAGCGCCGTTGCACGAATCCGCGGAATGGGGCAACTCCAACTCCTGCACCAATGAGGAGCATGGGCCCATCCGAAACAAATTCGCGTGCGAGAGGGTTGGCCATCAAACCACGGAACATCGGGATGTGCAGGTTTAAAGACGAAATGTCATCGCCTAATTCCTCAGCGCGAACAAGTTGCTTTGCTTTGCGTTCCAAGAACCCGGAGCCCACACCAGTTCTTCTTCCTCCATGCCAATCAGGGGATTCGTGGACAGTGACAGCGATCTCTATCAGCCTCCTGCATTTGCCGTCACGGAGGGTGCATGAAACTAGAGGATCCTGAGAAAGGGAATAAAATCGTGGCATAAGAGTATTGAGGATAGAGAGCAGGTAATCAAGAGGGGGTTGGGCTGAGGGGAATGCAGATAGAACTTGAGGCACTGTGGTATGTTGGCCAGTTCGAAGGTCGCAGAACGCCCCCTGGCCCTGTGCCGATGAGAGGAACATCAATATTTTTTTCTCGTCCCGATCCGTGGCGTACTCTGCCAGAAGTCGGAACATTTGTTTTGTTGGTGGATAGCTCTGTAGGTCAGAGCACCACGAAAGCAATTCGCGCCTAGTAGTTAGCAGTCTTCGTGGCTTCTCATCTCCCCAGACAGTAGGCCATCGACCGGTGGTGGTGTTGACCATTACCCTCTTATCTCGGACCATTTTCGGAATGCTGAGTAGGTTAAAAACCTCGTCTACCACCTCATCTGAATTTTGGGGACAAATGCCAATCGCACCCCCAACCACGAAGTCGACATCGCCACCCTCAACGGGGTAGTCTGTAACATCTATATCAAAATGGTAAGTCCTCTTTTCCGCACCAGGCTTGGTCAACTCTCGAGCGTGGTAGAGGGGTGCACGGAACACCTCATAAGGGGGGTGTGGTTGGACGAATTGAGGTGGATGATCCGCAGGCCCTGGTTCCCTATCGGCCAACTCTGTTGGTACGGGAGAAAACCACACAGTTTTCTCTGGGAGGGGGATAATGTTTGTCAGAACACTGTCATGCGACAACTGGCCTAGGTGCAATTTCAGGCTTTCGAAGGCCTGATTCTTTGGTTTGATGACAAGGTGGATTGAGGACGACGATGCAGGTTCTTGCAGAGGCTGAAGCTTGCAGCATCCCCCACCACAGCAGATTTTCTCGAGGACATGTGTACCGCCTTGGCCGCTGCCTAGTATTTTCTCGACATCTTCAGAGCTTTGCGATATCAAGACAGTAGAGGCCCGTCTCCGGCGTTTCGTAGTCGACGGGGGAGATTTCGAGCTGAGCGTAAGGTCCAGGATCCCATCTGTGAGATCATCCAGTAATGGCTCGTTCCATGGAGTTGAGGGAGTCTCCATGCCACTAATTGGCTCTACTGTTCCGGGCGTAGATACAGAGGATGAATGCGAGTCTGGCGAGGAGGCATTGGTTGCTGGGTGCATTATTTTAAGATGTGGCAAGGTTGTCGGTTCTTCTGGGATCGGATTGCCTGCGCGAGATGTGCTGGAAACGGTGATAGTATCCACCTGCCGAGTCATAGATGCCGCCATCCCAGCTGTCAAAAGGGGGAAAGTTGCAATTACCAGATGCCTCGACTTGATGTTAGCTTCGTTCCAAGAAAGATGGCCCGCAAACCCAAACCTCCAGAGAAGACTTGAGGAATGAAGGTCACCAAATGGGTAGCGTACCTCTATACGGTTGTAGCGCCTGCTCAGTAAAGCGCGTTTAGATTGCAACGTGTGTTGCCCAATCTCTCCAAATACAATTGCTTTGAATCGTATCAAGGGTGTGGCGGAACAGAGATGAAGCGTCACGACAAGGGGTATTAAAAAATAAGAAATGGACGAAGATCATTGGGAAGGGAGGAAGTAAAGAGAGGATTCGAGTCGTACATAGGGACTGAAAGGAGACATTGCTTCGCGTGAGGAGCAGTTATGGAAGCAGGATCGAAGGAGATTAAACTGGGGATGAGGCGAAAAGAGGAACATCGGCAGCAGCGCGAAAAAAGTGGGTTGACTCGGAAAATACAGGCCGTATTGCAAGTGTATAATTTACAGGACCGTTTCGGTACACCAGGGATGAACAGAAAGGAGCTCTCTCATCTCTTATCAGCCCCCCAACATAAAGCAGATCCAGCTATTTGGCCTAGTCTCTACCAGGAAGCCAGCATTAGAGAATGTTCTAGGGATTTTTCTCAATTGCAGGGCACAGCGCAAGACCTGGGCGACCTGCAAGATGGCAAGGTTTTTTTGATACAGGGGGCTGTAAGGCATGATAATGCGCCAAGAACCTTTCCCGTAGTTAGTTAATCAATCAGCGGATCAGATTAGATCATCCACGGATCGCTTCCAGCCCCTCAGCCTCGGGACACAACCACTAGTCTATATACAGAATAGCTTGGTAAGGTAATGGATTCTCCATCAATTAGTTACCTACATAAAAACCTAACTCTGCTTCTTCTGAGGGGGAAACCAATTACCGCCTGCAGCCTGGTCTCTTTTAGTAGGGATGTCTTTATCAAAAGTTGGTGTGTCTGGATACATCGCTCCTCTGGGTCTTCTTCCCCAACGGGCTGCCAGTGCGTGGTGCCACGGCGCGAACAAACGATCTGTTGGGACACCCTAGAGGTAATCCCACAATGGTAACATGAATGCTGGCGAAGCGATTGCCATCACTAGCATATCCAACTTGCATTGGTGGCTTGTCCTTATTAGTGGAGCATGGATTGGCTTGTTTGGCTGTGGCCAGCGAGCATGTGAGATCAAAACATAGCCCAACCTCTTTGACTGGTAAAATAGAATAGCTGATGCGACATCGGAGGGCACAAAGCCTCGTCCAGGGGATCGGGAACACGGGCTGAATCATAATCAAAGAAGGAAAAGCCAACTTGTGGCTGTCTGTAGGTAGGGGTGTAACAAGCCCAAAAAAAAAAAAAAAAAAAAAAAAAAAAAAAAAGCAGGTGAAACAAAGGACAATTATCAATCTTTCTAGTGTGAATCCTAGTGCAAAACCCTACGAATCATTTCATATCTCCACACTTTGTAATTGCATTCATTGCGCAGTAACTACTCCGTACTTCTGACAATAAAGAGTCTAGGCTCTACTCATTATGGATTCCACGAATGATGAAATATTGTCAATAATGAGTATCAACAGCCAAGGGAGGGAACTTTTGAGGCATTCACAGAACAGACAGGGGATGGGATTTTTAGCTGCAAGCTTCCCTACATCTAAAAGCAAACAAAAACATCATTCATGCCATTGTTACAACCATATAGGAGCAAACAGGCTGTTATGCTTGTTGTTGGATACATTGCAAGCATCGCCTTGCCGTGTCTCAATGAGGTTTCTTGGTTTCTTGTCCTTGGTTATTTTATCATTATTTTGATGCAGTACCATCATATCTGATGGTGTATTACAGGTAGTGCCTTGATTGATAAAACATCCTGGAAACTTGGGAGCAGATTGAGAGCCAAGGTAGGTCCAGTTTTGGGACGCGAAGCATTCCGGAATCCGGTAAAGAATATTTTCCAGGCCAACTGTCGCATCATTCTAACGCTTGCTAAGGTGCAGATTTCTGATAATAACAAGGTGGACTGGACTTGTTCTGGACACGAAACCCACCGTACTATTTACTGTTATCCCCGACGTGCGACAGACTAGCACTTTGCATCAATTCTCTGCCAGACTGATTAGTCATCCGCCATCCAAAATCACGTGAAGTTTTCACAAACTCTTTCGTTTCCAAGGTTCCTTTCTAGAAACAAAACAACTCGATAGAACAAAGAAAGCGTTAGTCAATACTTAGCAGGTTGAATCCTGCCGATATCCATATGCGCAACGCTTGATGTGATCGATGAGACTGTTGGGCCTGTATCCTTCACCCTCCGTCGCGGCCACAACTTTGAACGGCTAAACACCGGCTATTATTCACTAAAAAGATTCATTGGATATGGCCTCGTTAAAATAGCCTTGACAGCTGCCTTGTGTGACCTTTTGATCTTCCCTGTGAAGAGATACATATATAATATATGACCACCTAAGACTGATTTAGATGAAATCTGACATTGACTCGCCCCGTTTTTCTATTGATTCGATATTTGATTTTTTTTCGTCTCTCTTCTGTTTCGTGATTTACAAGAACACGGGTTTACTGCTATATACTACGTATATACTTCTCATTGTGCGGCCGCTTTCAGGTGAAGACATAACATAGCCTTCTTAGCCGTCTAGTAGATGGTCCAGAGCTATGCCGGTCACTGGGTACGTACCTCAGTCAAATCTCTCTTAGATCCCCTAGTAAACCAGCGTCTTAACAACCGTATTGCACAGCTTATACTTCATCCCAGCGAACCAAAACTCGCCAACGGCAACTAGGGCAGTAATTGAGCGACTTCGAGATGCATATAATCCGACCTTCTGCGGACGCTGGGCTCTAGAACACCGATTGCTACGTGATACCCCTTCATGTCTACCACCGAGCGATTACGCACCTCTACCCCCGCTGCAACCCCGCTTCATGCAATTTCTCTCCCTCAGTCACCGCCAGCCATACGGCTTCATATATATTTCTGGCCGCCCCGATCCAGACCCATGGGATTCGACATCTTCCAGCGCAAAGCATGCAGGTCATGCGCAGCAGCAGCAGCAGCAGCAGCAGCAGCAGCAACAACAACAACAATATCAACAAACTTCCCAACAACACCAACAGTCACAACAAAACCCAACCCGTCAAGCGCCCGACCCATCTCCCTCTGGGCCCAAAACAATGATGATCCTCGACTATCCCTCCTACCAATCCTTCCACGCCATCACCCTCCGTGCCTGTGAGCCGCTCTGGTGCCCGCGCCACACCCTCACAGTTCTGAACGGCAGCCACTACGAAATCAACGACTTCCGCATCCGCATCGGCGACGTGCGGCAGACCGCGCCCCAAACCCGTGTGCGCGGTACCATTGTCGAGATCGAATATCGTGGCCCCGCCGGCACTGCTACCCCCGCCGCCGCCGCGACTGCCACTGCCACTGCGCCAGGCGCTGATAATATCCAGATGGCCAATGGAAGCGAGACATGGCCGTCGTCTGTTGCGGATGGCAATGTCAACCCTGATGGCAGCCGTGATGACGAAGGGATCGTATGCCCGCAACTCGAGACGTCGATGTCGACATTATCGTCGTCGTTGTCGCTACCAACCTCCTCCTCCTCCTTCTCCTCACCATCCTCGGTGGAGGAAATCCCGACAGAGGAAGATTGGGAAGTAGCGGAGGTCCTTATTAGGGAGCTATGGAGTCGGTTTGCGGTAGAGGGAGCACGGGAGGTGATTCGTGTGCCGCATTTGGGCAAAGAGGCGAGGGAAGCGAGGCGGTTGGGGAAATTAGGGGATCGAGAGACCAATGCGAGGATTGCTGGGGCGGATTTGGCGAAGCAGTATATGGAGGTTTTTCGGTTTAATCGGTGAAAATATAGGACTTGAAATAGGGAAAGAAAACGCAGTTGGAACTGAAAGTGGTTGGACGGAGAGTTGGATGTTGTTGTAACTCCGTTTTTAAACAATTTTATCTTTTATTTATGTGATTGATTTTCTGGCCTTTCGGAGTGAGGAGTCCAATTCGTACGACTTTTTTCATACCTTAAATTTCCAGCTTCTATTCATGGATGGTTGAGGTCGGGGGTAGAGTTTCCATTTATAAGAGGGAGATTGTAAAAGTAAGAATCAAGAACTGGAAATTTGAGGAATAGTGCTTGGTTATATTATAAATATAACCACGGAAAAACTAAAAATAAAGTCGGTTATCAGCGTTTGATAACTTTATTTCTCCGCCATCTTTGTCAGAAGACAATACGGCAAAGTGGTGGCGGTTGCCATAGGCATAAGGACAAAAAAGAGACATTGATTATGATGAAGTTAGATTGGAGAGGCTAGAATATTAATATAAAAGTTGAAAAATACAACCAAAAAATGAGAGTTGCAAAAGTTTGATTGCCGTATGCCGTTTCTATTGTTAAATTTCATGAGGCCAGTTCAGATTACCGCATGGCGGAATTTTCAATTCACATAGGACGTTGGGAGGGAGCTGTAAGGTTACTAAACAAGGCCAGGGGGAGATATGTGGAAATGGGGAAAGAGGATAAGCAGGGATATAAGCTTCTTATAGACAGAACCAAATGGAAAAGAGCGAAACGTGATAATGACAAAAAAAAAAAAAATTTGAGTGGCAGGGAAACTTCTTTTTTCTGGTTTTTATCAATTTTTCCCCTCCTTTTTTTGCCCTTCTTGCTGGTTTGATTTTTCATGGTGTGCTTCCTCTTTCAGACCTCCAAAACTCCATTCTATCATTTCCCGGCGTGTATTCAATCAGGTGCGCACGCTAAGAGGCACGCTTGGTACAATACTTGTAAATTGACACCATGCCGAAAGAAACTATAGATAGATACCATTCGAAATCCGTAAGAGTTTGACTGAACACATGACAGCAAATGTTGGGCTGCACAGTAGCAAAACGTAATATCAACCGCTCGTAGCCTAGGATTCAATGGAACAGTGTTTGAACAGCGACTATTTCTGCATCATGAGTTGGACAAATTCGTTGTCTAAGGTTTTCGTGCGGAAAGACCGGTTAGTCATTAGATTTGTATGTATATGTTATCGCATATCCATAAGTGTGTCCAACTCACAGTCGATTCGTCCATCACCATCCTGGTCTGCCTCACGAATCATCTCATCAACCTCATCATCGGTCAATTTCTCACCAATCGAAGTCATCACGTGGCGTAACTCGGCAGCAGAGATAAAACCGTTGTTATCACGATCGAAAACTTTGAATGCTTCTCGAATTTCTTCTTCAGAATCGGTATCCTTCATTTTCCTTGCCATCATAGTCAAAAACTCTGTGAAACAGGGAGAAGCGGTTAGACACAGCATCATTGCAGATAGCATCAAATCATCTGAGAAATAACTGGGCATCATACCCGGGAAGTCAATGGTTCCATTGTTATCTGCATCAACCTCGTTGATCATGTCCTGTAGTTCTGATTCGGAAGGGTTTTGCCCCAGAGACCGCATTACTGTTCCCAACTCTTTGGTGGTGATTTGCCCTGTTTCATTTAAACAAGTGGTCAGCTCTAGTCCCAGTCGACAAATTTTTTACATCTCTCATTCCCTAAGCTTCTGGAAACAAGTGGAAGTGGAAATAATCACCATCGCCATCTTTATCCTGTAAAATAAATGCCGATGTTAGTTCTTGTCCTGAGGCGCGGTTGGTAAGCCTGTTAGGTGTGGGGCAAAAATGAAGTCAACTTACGAATAGAGAGAAGGCCTCCTTGTATTCGGATACTTGCTCTTCAGTCAAAGAGTCGGCCTAGATGTGGTATAAAACGTTAGCTTCTGGGCGAGATTTTTCTCCTTAAAAGGTAGATCTACGATGGGTCAGATAAGGAGGGGTAGTTTGGGGAGCGAGCAAGTCGCTAGCAGATCATGATAGTACGTACCATAGCTGCAGATAGATTTCAAAACTAGGTAGATCAATAGACGTAGAGTATAGGATGAAATATCGTAGGGTGTCAAGCAGCAGACAGGAAATATGGCAGGAATCGCAGATGTTGGAAAGCAGGAGGTTCATATATATAGCACTCGGTATGGAAGATCCCAAGGTGGTGGACCTGCAGACAACGTGACTTCCCCCACTACTCGCTTGGGTTGGTGCCAAGCCTCCGGCACCCAGTGCTCGTCACGGAAAGAGCCTCAGCCAACATCATTCAACATCATCGAACGTTATCTTTGCCTGGTGAGATTGCTCTTCTCTGCGCCAACGGCCCCGGCGCATTCCTGAGTAAAGGTTTTCCTGTTATCTAGAAACGCTTAACTGAATGGCATCTGAGACCCACTTTTACACCGTTTGTTGCACCGACACCCTAAGTTGTTAAACTCCTATGAAGCCGCGGAAATTGGCGACCTCCGTGAAATTACCCTACTTGCGGTTGTTAAGTCTCTGCCCTACGGCGGAATTCTGAACCAACACAGGAGTTGCAATCTTCGGAATGTGCCTCATGACGCGTCAGAACATAGCCATTACGATCGATTTTTTGTGACCATAGTGTTGTCGGCGCTTTTAAAATTACAAGAAAAATATGTGCCGTGACCTTCCAGTCATGATAGTGGAATCTGGCACACTAGGATATGCACTATCCCTCCGCCCCACAGCTCTTTGCCCTCTATCCCAATATTGGAGTCCAAAGGATCGAAAGCGACTAAATCAACTCTAGCCAGCCATTTTCGACGAAAAGCTAAGGCTACATACGAAAGCTAAACATACACCATCTTTCTCTTAATACAAGAATTGCTTGCTCAATTTTACCTGATGGACCAAGAAATGCGCTATACCAAAATGCTGCGGCCTGGTGTCCTACCATGATTGCGAATGTTGACTACTCACTCCTGGGTAAATGAAGCCGTCATACACCAGGAACTTTTTGTAGAACAGAACGCTGTCGTTAGGAAGCCGGGACGAAGCTGGTCGTTGTATTGCTTGGCAAAAATGACACCGGCTTAAATCGTCTTGGGTAAATCAAGGTGTTTGTGTGTCTCATACCTTGTACAGTACATGTACATGGACCTTGATTACGCTCCGTACATTTGGCTAACATTTCTCAGGCGGGCGTGTATCAAGACTAACTACGATACGTTGGTAACTAATACCACGAGGTTGACAAATGAGTCTGCGAAAAAACTGCGCTACGTTCGAACAATCAATCCACTAAAACCTGAGGTGAAGCAGTGAGCTGAACAGAGAGACGCAACCTGCATTTGTACAGTACATTGGTTTAAAGATAATATATTCCTCCCGTCACGACAAATAATGCCCGCTTTAAGCAAAGTCGATGGCCTCGACTTCCCAGTCCAGACATTCCTCCCGACAGTCCACCACCTCAATATCGAGGAGCCAATTATTATCCTAATCAGCGAAAGTTGCTTTATAACAACATTCTTGTCCCTTTTACGAACTCTCGTTCCTTTCCTCGGAAAGGAACAATAACTGGTAGAGTCCAAGCAATAGCCACGGTACAACAGTAGATGTATAGATAAATTAGCGAAAGGCAACTAACCCCAGTTTTATATATCAATACAATTATTTCTGAATATTAGTCGAGCTATCTTCTTGTATGTCCACAGTGTGCAAAGCCCTGGCAAGGTTGACTTTACTACGTCGACTCCATGGCGCTAGTCCGCATTGGTGCATTCCCAACCCCAGATCTGGAGGTTGTCTTCATTTCATCGACCCCCATTTCAGCTTTCGATGGCTTCATACAGCGCCTTTCCGTCTGTCTAGTTCCTTCTCATGTACTTTCACTCAAGCGCAATGTCTAGTGGCCATTTTCCATCATGATAAAATACCCCCTCACGTCGTACGCAGTGACGAACAACAGCTACCGTTAGACAACCAACCTCCCCCGTCCATACTAGTGCCTACGTCAACTCTCGACTTCCATCCACTCCTCCGTCTTCTCTCCAACTATGTGGCGGGACCGCACTAATCTGTAAGCTCCTTGTGCCATCCAAGGTGTCTGGCCTCTTTTCTGACAATCCTGCCCCGGCAGATATATCTCCTACCGCCAATCCTTTGCCCACCACCCCACGAAAAAGCCGCGATACATCGGAGCTTGGAGTGATCATGCAGATTCCTCGTCAACATCAGAAGAGCGGCGAGGACTCATGTCTGGTGCTGGGATCGAAGATGACGGCGACGCCGTTATCGAAATGGATCTCCTTCCACCACGCTGGGTCGATATACAAGACGATGTAACGGAGCTCTTATCAGGAATCGCGCAGAAGTCAGCCCGCCTAGATAAGCTCCACCAGAAGCACGTTTTGCCTGGGTTCGAAGACGAGGATACTAGAAAGGAAGAGGAGGGCGTAATAGAGCAGCTGACTCAGGAGATCACCCGAGCGTTCCATGATTGCCAGCGCGCGATTCAGCGAATCGAGACTATGGTGAAAGAACAGAAACAGCACGGGGGAGTCAGCAAGAGTGATGAAATGATGGCAAAGAATATCCAGATATCGCTTGCATCAAGAGTCCAGGAAGCTAGCGCCGGGTTTAGAAAGAAGCAGAGCACATATTTGAAAAGTATGCCCTCACTCCCGTTCACGGGAAAGATTTCCGTATCCCTACACCACAGGTTAGACCAACTAATTTACTATTGTTACGCAAATGCAGAATTACGGAGTTTGGATGGAATGACGACACCGTTGGAGCCGGCCCCAATGCACATTCAAAACCCTTATATGGATCCATCCCTCATAGAGTCAGACGCCGACAAATCCTATTCACAATCAACCCTCCTCCAAACATCCCAGAAACGGGTAACTAGCAACGATGCCGCGATCATCCAGCGCGAGCGCGAAATAAATGACATTGCACGCGGCATCATAGAACTTTCTGATATCTTCCGCGATCTCCAAGCAATGATTATAGATCAGGGCACAATGCTCGACCGGATCGATTTCAATGTCGAGCGCATGATGGTCGATGTGAAAGCGGCTGATAAAGATCTTACAATCGTATGTCTTCTCTTTCTTCTATCCCCGAACCACCCATTTCCCCTCCTTCTCCCTTCTCTCTCTTGCATTCTCAAAACAGATGATGATATAAATTGTTATTGGCATTTTCGTCAATCTAACCATCCCCGTCAACAACAGGCAACCAACTACCAACGACGCAGCATGAAAAGAAAAATACTCCTCCTCCTAATTCTCCTCGTTGTCGGCATGTTCATCATTCTCCTCGTAAAACCAAAACGGAGCGGTAGCCCAGTGCCAGCGCCAGCACTGCAGCCCCCAGCTTCAAACCCGCAGCAACGCCAACAAAGAAGGAAACAACACCGCAGAGCGGTACTCCACTACGACTATAGTTCCAGATCCGCAGACCCATTCTTACTTCCTGCATCGTTATCTTCATTATCACCTTCGTCAGCCTCCCTCTCCTCATTCCCTTCTTCATTCCGTCAGCGAAGGAGCCGGTTCTCTAGGGATTCTTGGATCGTTGCGCCGGATATAATAGATGTAATTGAATAGCAAATGACAATAATGTAAAATAGATTAAATATCGCGACGACGTAAAGCGCGGTTTACTTATTAGCCTCCCGTTTCTTGGTTCCCCTCTTGTATACTCTCTCATTATGTCTTCTTGTACCCCTTTCCCAATCTATGTTGTGTTGTGGAGAGGCGCTGTGCATATAATACAAAATAGACACATCTTCATTTGAAGGATGAATATTTGCGAAGTTTAATTTTCCACCCGGCCACTCCCCCCACCAGTATTGGACCATCAACGAACCCCTATTACCCAGGTACAGTACAACCGACATTACGCGGGGTACCCTGAAATACACAAAGGGAAATTTTCAAGCACATATGTATGACGAAAAGCGTGAGCCATTATACCTGTAGAACTATGGGTAAAGGGGAATAAGGTTGGAAAGGAGATAGACGGAGGCGTTAGGAGGCACACCCCCCCCCGAGTCGGCAAACAGAAAGTAAAGTTAACAAAGGCCCTGAAATGCTTGATGTCCCTTTAGTTGATATATTCCGATAAAAGGCAAGCTAAGCTAACGAAGGACACATAAAGGAAGCCAAATAAAAGCCATTGTAACAAGAGAGTCCTAAGGGGCCCCCACGTTCCATCGATTGGCCCAGTCGATAATAGCGCCTCGTCTTCGGCGTTTACCTTAGAATCCTCTAATTGCCAGGGTACGATACAATACAATACGCCCTAGACCGCTAATATTTATTACTCTCCTGCCTCAACAACTCCGCAACGTCATCATCCAACTCTGCCATAACGTCTCCTTCAGCAGAAAAGCCCGGGTATTCATCCTGCTGCGCATGCACAAGCGGATGAGAAACTTTGCGCTTCTTCACACTCGATCCATTCGTGTTCGCGCCCACATTGATATTTGCATTTGGGGGATTCTCCCGTGACAGCTGCTGTCCATGTCCATGTAGGGCTGCGAGCGTAGATGTTAGATCTATAGTGGGGGTAGTGATTGATGTTGTTGTAACCTGCCCATCCGCAGGTGCTTGCTGTGGGAGGATCGGGGCTTCTGAGAGGTATTGATGTTGAGGAAGCTCCGGTTGACCTGGATGGGTGAAAACACCAATCCCTGCAGTGGGCTGATGTTGATGCTGATGCTGATGCTGATTGTTGTGATATTCCTCAACCCCTGGTGGCTGGTTTTGAGTAGGGGAGCCGGTTGGTGTGAGGTCCTCAACAGGTGGAGGTGTCAGTGCCTCGATGACGGGACGCTCAGGCTCTTCACCTAGCTGACTTGGCGTTGTCGATTCAGTATTGCCAGTATCATTCCCACTGCCAACTCCCCGCAACATCGAGGAATCCTCCACGGATAAGCCGCGCATGATGGCATCTTCGACGTCCCGCTTCTTACCCTCTGTTTCCATTTTGCGTGCCGCCAATTGCTCAACCAGTGCCTGTTCCTTGGTTAAGGCAGTGCGGTTCGTGTCGAGAAGCTTCTCAAGCCCTTGGATCAAACACTGGCGTGACTTGATAATTTCGGAAACCGAACTTTCTGCATTCGCAAGGGACTTAAGAAGTTGGCTGAGACGGGCAGCGTGAACGGGCGGTGTTGGGACCTGGGCCAACGGGTCGTTCATTTTGTCATATTCGGTATTGGCAGCCGTGACGGCGGCAGATGAGGAGACTGTGGCCTTGGAAACAGCGGTTTGCAGCGGAGCTAGAGGTTGTAACTCAGATGGAATGGATCCCGGCGAGCTAGCGAATAGTGAGCCTCCTAGCAATGGCTTTTTACCCGATGATTTAGATTTGTCCACCTCTAGAAGAAAGAGTTAGCTCGGGTGGCCGTGTTTGAGGGAATTGCGGTGATTCGGCAGTGACAAACCATCAACTCGAGCCTCTACAGCCTGCTGAATAGGTTCTTCGAAGATATTCCGTTGTCGCCAAACCTCGATTACTCGCCTCAGCTTTCGTTGGATATCATTGGAAGCTCCCTTAAATGCGACCGCAGTCGCATCGGCAATGATCTGGAGAACGTAGATTAGCAGATACGATGGGCAGATGGGTCAAATAAAACATGAAAACAAGACTGATAGGCAAACTCACTGGCGAGAAAGCAATGAGGAAATCTTGCTTCCGCTTTGCTTTGGATTGTTGCGCGACCTCTATCAGACGGATAAGGATCAAAGGTTAGTGTATGCATTTCCCCCTCCCCCGTGTCTCCTTGATGAACCCACCATTTGCCAAGTATATAAGATTCAGACGCTTCGGGGGATTCGACTCGCGAATTTTCTGCAACCACAGCTGTGCAGTGCGATCTGCATGTCTCCTACAAAGCCGCAATTCTGCTATCAGCATTGCTTTTGTACTAGATAGATAGAGGGGATGAGCCAACCTGTGAAACATAACCCATTGGGCAACTGTGACAATGGATTCCTGGGTTTCATTAAGAGCAGATAGCTTAGCCTTGACGGCGTCATCGGTATATGACATTGTACGAGAGAGTTTCCAGCTTGAGCTTGGTGATGGTGTCGGACTATGCCTCAAAACAAAGCAAAGAATCGGGATGGAGCTTTGTTTGTAGTTTGTATGGAGATCGGAGGACGGGATCACAGGGTGAAGTGAGTTCAACTACATACAGCGGAATTTAAGCGACGGTGGCCAGATGCTATCATAATTGACCTTAATTATCAAGTTTCACGGAGGAAGTTAACTTGGATAGTTTCAAAGATGCTGGGAAAGAGGTTGCTGGGTCATCGCTCACCGCCTTCGCCATTAGGCGCTGGCAGAATCCCTCCGACGGCCGCAACCTCCATCAAATCCCATATTCATCTCTGTTCGTTTTCCCCATCTGCCACGCCCCATCTCGCATCTGTTTGTCCAAGCTGACCGACCAATACCGGCGATTATCCCATCAAGATCGGTTTTATCCTATAACATCTGCTCCTCAATTGGCTGCCCATCTCCTTTCTCCTAGCTTCCCTCCTCCGTCATGGCAGATCGGTTCCCATCTCTCGACGAATTCTCCGCTGGTACGAATATCCAACCAAGGCTTTTATCCTCTATCTACTCTTCCAAAACCCATCTGACTTGCGATATTGAAATTAAAATTAGGTCAGACAGAGCCCGTAGTCACCCACGGCAGCCCAGGAGGAGCAGCTGCTGATGGCGAAGACTTCCTAACCCGCGAACGTGCTCTCCTGGGCGATGACGCCGATCAGTTCGCTACTCCAAATGACCAACCGCAGGCATCTGTCACGGTAGAAGACGCTGCAGGAGACGATCTGTTAGGCGGCGGGGGAACACACGAGTATCAGTCGGGTAATCTTGAGGGCGGGGATATGATGGGTTTTGAATCGTCATTTCCCGCCCTTGAATCACAGAATGAGGTATTTAGTATCCGTAGTATCCCGATGCTCAAATAGCAAACGCAGGAAAGTGATTAACAATGTCCTAATCTTAATTTTTTTTTTTTTTTATATATATACAGCAAGCTTTACCAGGCGGAAGCATCACAGGCACAAGCCCCTTCCAATCTTCATACTCCACATACAAGCAACCAGAAGAAGAGCCAGAAGCGGTCCGGTAAGTCCTCCTCCTTTCTCCTACTTCCCCTCCAACAACAACAACAACAACAACATCATCATCATCATCATCATCTAACCCGCCCCTCCGCCCGCTCAGCGAATGGCGCCTAAAACGCGATGAAGAGCTCAGTCGCCGCGCCGCTGTCTCCGCCGAGCGCAAAGCGGCTACAATTACCAAGGCCCAACAGGACATCGACGACTACTACGAATCATACAATAAGCGGACAGACCGCGCAAAGGAGCGCACGCGCAAGGAGGCAGAGGAGTTTCTGGAGAACCGCGAAGATACGGCTGCGGGCGGAAGCAGTTGGGAGCGGATTGCCAAGTTAGTGGATGTTAGTGGGAAGGGACCGAAGGGGGGTGCGAGTGGGTCCGGCAAGGAGAGGTTTCGCGAGCTGCTGCTTGAGTTGAGGAAAGATGAAAATGCGCCGGGGTCTTCGGGGGTTTGAGGTTTTGCGGATTGATGGGGAAGAGTGTTGTGAAGGGTTATGAACGGGATTGCGGATGGAGGTTGCGTGCTGGGATAGGAATGGGTGATGAGCGTAGAATTTTTTGATGGATGATTCACCCTCGGTCATCCCCCCAACGGGGAAAAAGAACATTACGATAATTGAAGTCCATCACCTTTTGTTTAATACAGGCTTCGAGGAACCAAAAATACAACGACGCCGCCTGGCGAGGACACGTGGGAGTCGATAAGACGACCTCTTTTTTTTTCTTCTGTGCGATTCCAAATTACGGAATGGTTATTATGATAGGTGTGCTCGGGGCGGTTGGGGATACCGGTATATATCCGGACCTTCGATGTACTGGTGTACATGCACAGTACCAAACTGGGCGACAAACGTCAATCAATCAATCAATCAATCAATCAACCAGTGCGCATGAACCTTTTGACGGCACATTGTCGAGGAAATCCCTACTTACCCGCCTTCCAAAACCCCCATTGTCGATAGAACTGTATATTCAATCCCATCATCACCCATCATCCCGGCGCATTCATTTCATATCATCCTGTCCCATCCGGGCTTCATCACATCTACTTTTCCTATCCTCCCTCCTGTCCCTCTCTGTCCTATCCGGGTCCCGTGTACATCCATGCTTCTCCCAACTATTCTCTCATCTTGACAATTTTCCTAACGACTTTTTTTTTTCAATTTCCCTTAACCCATCCTCCCGTTCGCGGTTCGCCGTTCTTCCCAAGCTTTTTTCCCCTTGTTCTTGTTCCTGTTCTTGTTCCTGTTCTTTTTCTCTTCTCTTTTCTTTTCTTTTCTTTTCTTTTCTTTTCTTTTCAGTTTTTGCTTCTTATAATTTTGGCCTTGTTATTTTTTAGTTTAGTATAACTATTGAGAGATAGCTTGTTTCTTTTTCCCCCATGTTCAGCGGGTGGATTGTTGGTCATTTTTAGTAAAAAATTTCCACCTTCCAAGCGGAAGAAGGCCCTCTTTATATACATAACCTTGCTTTTTTCAATGGAAGCATCAAAATGGCAGTTAACGTGAGGGGGCGAGGGGAAGAGGGAGAGAAGCAAAAACTTAGAAAATTAGATAATGATAAGTTCCTAGTTATTTAGACTGATTATGAGGAGGAGCAATGAATAGTATTCAATTCGGAAGGCTGGACAATTGAGGAAGGAGGCGTAATCGAGCAAACGGAGTTGGGTCAGAAATAAAATAAATTTAGCAAATAAAGAAAAGGATTTCAGGTGATGATGAGACAATGGATATATATAATGTCGTTAAAAAAAAAAAAAAAAAAACTAGATACAAAAATGGGGAAAATATGATTATGAAAAACGGCCGGCGAGCCAAATCGGCCTCGAAAGATAAGAGATTTTTCCCCTTCCTCCTCTTCGAAAAACGCCGTCTCCGGCATGCGCACATGCTCTGATAACAAGAGACGGGGGGCAAGCCGAAGAATAAATAATAAGTCTATAAAGATATGTATAAGATAATGTTCACAAGAAATTATCTATTGACGGAACTCCTGTGAAAGACTAACTTCTTCATTTGTAGCTTCTATATTCGGTCTGGCTCTGCTCGACTGGAAGCGTTTGGGAAATATTTGGCAACTGGCATGGTGGTAGCCCTGCCTCGAGTCATCAAGTCGAAGAGTAAAATTTCGTAAAATAAACCAAAATAGCTTTCCAAGTTGGTTTGTTGGGGGTGGGGGACAGGGGGAGGGGGGATAACTGTTTCGCGGTTTCCTCACTTGTGCCATATTATGTTTTGTTATACATGATGCAATATGAAAAATAAATGATAAAATAAGACTATCTCCAACATATACTCGGTAAATGTAGCAAAATGGTCCTCGAAAGGAGTGGTCAAACGTCTTGTCGTAAGGGAGTGTGGTTCCCCAGGCAACTTTTGTGTGTAGGAATGGAGGGTATTTGAGAGCAAATGAAAGGACGGCAGATAAAAGACAGAAGAAAGGGGGGGGGGTGCTTATTATGCCACCACGGCCGTCAGAGGGGCTGGTTTCTCAGATTGTGGTTGCTGTTCTTCTTCCTTGAACATCATGCGCTTCATCCAGTCAACGGCTTTCGCGCACACTGGATCTACGTAGATAGTCCACGAGTACGCAACTGCGTAGAGAACGGTGTAGAACACCGGGAGGATGAATACGAAGGCAAGTCCACCGGGCTGAGGCAGTTGAATAAGGTCGCCCTTAGCATCTCTTATCGGGGTTGTAGATGCTTTATGCCAGTAAGCCATCCAGACAAGTATGGTCCGCATGAGGGAGTTGTGTAGCAGGTAGACGGGGAAAGAGACGCGGCCGAGGAAATTGAAAACGGGGTTGGTTAGGACTTTCCTGGCGTTGCGGGAGAAAAAGATACCAACCATAAGGACTGAGGTGCCGATGGAAACCCAGTAACGAGAGATGTCGGTGTTGTTGGGGATGATTTGTTCCAAGAAATGTTTCATTATCCGTGACCAGTACATCCATTCTGCATTGTGCTGTGGGAAGCTCCATATGAAAAGACCCATGATAATAATGAGAGAAGGGACGGGTTTGGGAAGAAAGGAGGTGGCACGAGAGCCAAGGTCGACCTGGAGCTGTGCGAGCATGAGACCTGCGAAAATATTTATTCCAACGATATCTAAATTTGGAAAGATTTATTAGTGTGGAGTTTAAATGGGTATAAAGTTTTAAGTTTACGATAGAGAAGGGGAAAAAGAGGAAGAAGAAGAAGCAGAGAGAACACTTACAATCTCCGATAGACCAGCACCAGACATAAAGGAAAAGGGTGACCAGGCGCCAATACCGTGTCTTGAGAAGCATCATGGCCAAGAGCGCTAAGTATATCCGGAACGAGCCTTGCAGGAAATATACAAGAGTCCAGTGAGTTCCATCGTATTCACCGGGACCAGTATTCCAATATAGGGTCAGAGCACGGAACAGTTTGATCAGAGCCTCCCCCCAGGACGAATCCGGTGGATGGGCCTGTACGCGGATCCAGGTCGCATTGACCCGAGAGGCCATGTGAAACGCACCCATTTGTGCCAAGAACCAAGCGATACAGATAGCGATGGAGGTTGGAAGGACCAGCCGGCCTGAGCGGGTGAAGGTGCTCCTAGCCAGATTGACCAGGGCCACGGAGGTGTTGTTGTTGCGGGAATTCTTGACGGGGTTGAGCGAGTTGACGAAGCCGGTGATGATGAAAAAGATAGCCACGGCACCACGGCCGCCCACGACCAGTCTGAAGAAGGGAAGCTGGAAGAGCAGAGGCCCGGCACCCTCTCTCGGGGCGGGGCTGTGTAGGTATGGAACGAATGCGGTGCATATATGGCCGGTCACGACGATGAAGGACGCAACACCACGGAGACCCTAGGAGTAGTATATAATATTAGATGGGACGCCCAAAACTATGGATGATTCCAAAGCAGAGATATGGTTGGAGAGAGAAGACATACATCGACCCAGTTGTCCTCTCTCTTTTTGGGGCCGGCAGAGGCCATGGTGGTGGCCGCACTGGGCAGAATCGACCCGAGGGAAGCGAAGGGAAGCGACAGACGAGCGAACATAGTGGCGGAGAAGAATTATATCATTAGAAGCGCAATGTAAGAAGAGCTAGATCTCTTCGGTTTCTATTTTCTATCAACAGCAGTGTATCTCGTCCGCGGTGCAACCAATCGACGCACCGAAGTACGGATTCCCAGGCGATCCCGGGGCGGCTAAGGGGGTTACGAGACGAGGAAACCAGAGAGGAAAAACCGGTTAGAGATAGTAAAGATAGTGAAGATAGTAAAGATAGCAAAACCACAGTAACGAGTGACCCAAGCCCGCGGTAGATACTTGACCAGCAGGATACAGTGGGAAGGGAGGGGAGGAGTTGTGAAAGAGAGCGGAAGAGAGAGAGAGAGAGAGTGAGAGAGAGAGATAAACCAGGCATCGTCCGTTTGGGATCAAGCAAACGATGAGGTCGATGTCTGGTGCCGGACATGGGCTGAGACAAGCCCGGAGCAGGGGCTTGATACCAAGCAGCCACCGGGCCAAATCTGAGCAACTCGGTCCCAAGACGGCTTGAGACACCCTGGGATGGCCGTGGTAGATGGCAAATCATGGCTTCATAACCTCGGAGGTCACGATAGTCACATCCTCCTCCTCCTCCCTCTCGGTGTGCGGCCACGCACGAGGAGAACAATATTCGATCCGGGTCTGTTCCCATGGATCGGGTCCCAACTCAAATCCCTTGCGTTTTTTCCTTTCCGGCCCAGCCCAAAACCACCCAAATCCCCCCCAACAGGCCCCGGCTTCCCGATCTTCAACGCTAGGTGGTAATTACCCGGTTTGTTCGCCTACAGAACAGAATCCGGTTGCACCGCCGCTGCTCTCGCCCCAAAGAGACACGCGACCCTATTGTTCAGAAGTATCCCGCGGATCACAAATCCAGAGTGAGTACGGAGTACTCCTGCACTGCTGGTATCCCACGAAAGCAAGAGCGCCACTTTGTCCATGAGTGCCCTGCCCGCCAATCCCCTCTCATTTTTGCCCATGTGGGATGCCTCCGGCGAATTGTGGGCGTGGTGTGGCGCAGTGCAAGAACACCGATGGAGGAAGTTCGTTCCAAGCCAGATGGAGACCGGTCTTGGAAAGCTAAGACGCTACTGGATGGACTGCCACTGGCGACAGACCATGTCAGCAAAACATGCAGGGACAGGGGTATTGGCGGTGCACAAAATTGGCGTTGTGGAAAGCGTGCCAATGAGGGACAGCCAGGAAAAGGGGGCATCATCAGCTCTTGGAATTTGGATTCGGGTTTGCGTTGAGTTGTAGAACTTGGAATAACTGTAACCAATAAAAGAAAGATTCGCCAGCAAAAAGGAAAAGAAAGAGAGGAAATTTCTTCATGAGGGGGAGACGGTGACGTTTTCCATTTCCCATATGCGCGCCCCTTTCAAATAGTATCTGTGGGTTTCCCTGAAATTTTCAATATAACTACTCCGTATTTATTATATTATTCCTATTATTCACTACTCCTGGTGTCTAACCCTGTTTTGTGCATCCAGGAACCTGGTTGCACAATATCCATTGTCATCCACAACATCCTAGTATGCAATGCAGGAAAGAGTCCCTAATATCCGACAAGGGATTGGGCTACCATCTCGACAGGGGAAATACGGGTTGCAGTCAGTCAGACATCTCCGAGAATGAGAGAGGAAAAAAAAAACAAATCAAGGGCGTTGAAGATATATCCAGAAGGAATGAAATCGGGCAGGATAGAAGGAAACATGCTTCTGCATTATTTTTTGACACGCTCGATTCCGACTTGAAGTCATCACTACTACTACTAATCAATTACGTTGGTCAGTTCCTCCTCCTTGTGTAAGTTTCGGAGCGAATGATAAACATTCAACAACCCTTCCTGTTCCTGGAATTTGTTTGCACGTTGTCCTGTACCAAGGTTAGTCGAATCTTAAGGTTGAGTTTCTGGCGCACCTCGGCGTCACGATTGAGCTTTTCACTGGTTTACACTGCAGTTGGGCCCTTCATTCATTCTCACGCTGTCGTTTTCTTTCTTCAGAACGTTTTCTCCCTTCCATCGAGAGCGGGGGGGTTTCACCATCGCCTATGATATCCCTCCGTCTCATGGCGACTGCAGGAAACCCGTGCTCTCGGAGCAGCCCTCGAACATTTACCTCGTCTCGTCTTCCCTCACTGAATTGGCGTGTGGAAAAAGATGTGATGGCACTTTTTTTGCTGCTTTAAGCTGCCTGGACATGCTGACCTCGCAAAAAGGTCCTCCGTCTATTACACTGGCATCTATCTAGGGCCCACCAGGATGTCTGGCTGATCCATCATCGCCCGGTATAGTTTGCTCAGATGAAAACTGCCGTGGTGAACAGCCCAAAGGCCTCAAGTGAGGGGCCGCGTGGCAACACGTCCCGTGTCATCTTGACCTGCACGAGAAATTTTCAGATTTTCCGAGCAGCGTTTTCCAAAGAAAGGGAAAGCCCATTCAATGGCTGCGGAGATGGCCTACAGAGCATACCAGCGAGAACTGAAAACGGCAATTATTTAACTTTACAGTCCACACACAACTCAATTGCAACCTAGCAGAACTGGCTTTGATCATAGCAGTTCCTGTGACGTTGAATGGGGAAAGGAGTCGGCGGGTATGGTTCGACAGAGCGCCATTGCCATTAACAGAACATATTGTTGCCTGGTTCTACTCTGGGTTCCCTTGTCCGGTCAAGCAATGCACTTACAATACACATTCCGATTTGATCTCACACCATGGGCAAATAAGTCCGGGCCCAAGCCAACTCCGTCTACATCCACGTTGGCCCTATCACAAGCAGCCGGTACGCTACTAGAAATAAAATAAATAAAAGACATTCCATCATTGACCCCATGACGTCAAAAAAACATGGAATAACAAAAGAAAAGAGGAAGAAAACGGAGAAAACGGGGACAAGACACTGTCAATCAATACACTCTGAGATGCAACAGGAGAAAAAAAGACACGTAAAAATATTCACAAACCTTCCGGGCTCAAGAACTGAGCAGATTTATTCCGGATTTTACGAAGCCAAAGGGACCATGACAAGGGATGCAAGAGGTTTTATATGGCTTAAGGTTTCTCCTCCATATATTTGTCTGGGTTTGGAAGCCAGTGGCGGAGGCTTGGCCTGGGAACAGGGGGGTCACATCCAGCAACGTCCCGGAACGCGTATTTTGCATTCGTCTCTTGGTTCGCTCACCAGTTCCCAATATACGTTGTGACAAATTCAGCCTTCTCAGTTTCAATGGTGTATGACACAGTAAAGTGTGTTGCTATGTTTTTAAAATCGTCATGCCGCCGGAGAGAAACGTGTACAAGTATCCTCTGGCTGAATATGACCCATCTTATTTCCTTTTTCTTTCTTTCTTTCTTTCTTTCTTTCTGTTCTTTTTATTGCTCCAGAAACTCTCAAGTAATCTTACCACTTGCCATTTCTTGTTACCTACACCGTTCAAAATCAGCACTTTGTTTTTTGAACTCAGAATCCACAAGCAACTATGTAGTTGCAACCAAATCATCAAGAAGCAGAACAGACCATCGCATGTTGAAAAAGATGGAATGGAAGCTGCCCGTTCCGCGGCTACCCAGACGACCGCGAAATAATCACGCCCGGGAATCTATCGCCAGCAGCGTTGGGCAGGCAGACGGCTACCCTGACGCTGCCTGCTGATACTGTAGAGTTGTACGTACATTGGGCATGTAACTACTTAGTTACCGTTTTTGAGCCAAATAAAACGTACTGCATGAATATATCTATTCACGCTCACGGCTCAAAGACAAACAAACTCCTGATCTTCTTTCGAGATCTCTTTCTGGCTAGCCAGTGAGAAAGAAAAGGTCTCATATTCTCAGATGGCACCCTGTCCATGAGAGTTGAAAAGAATTGCCAATGTCTCCTCGTCGGCAAGGTCCGCATATGCACATATGTGGGTGGATATGACCCGGAATAGATGCGGTACTGTATAAGAATCTTTGGTTCATAGTCTTCGTGGCCTCGGGGGTTCGTTTGGGCTCGAAGACAAAAAAGAAGTCATCACGCCCAGATCAGGGATATGAGCTTTATTCAAAACATTAGAATCACGGACAGAAACAAACTAGTGTGGAAGAAATACCATTCATTGTCTCCCATAAGATCAAATATCGGTAGGTGGTCTCCACTGTAACCCCAACTGTGTGCCAATTCCATCACTGCTTTTTGCAGTAAGGAGAGCTTATGTACTGTACACTGTGCTCTCAAGATCTGCAAGTCGGACATCAGCGAAGTGTTGATTTTCACGGTGGGATTGTGGGTTATTATTCACCAAAACGTCATCCATTCAATATCGATGGGATTCAAACCCCGTATGCACATAGCCAGCCAGCTCCAATGAAGATACTTTCAACTTTCAACGCCTTCCAGAACCCCGCCTTTGAGTCATAATTTGATTTTGATCTACCTTTCCGTTAAGCTTCATTTGGCATTTGAAGCTGCCAATATATCATCTTCAAGATCTCTTAATGCAATTGTGGATGTATCTGATGGTTTGTTCAACTATCTCGTCAATCAAAAGCTCACACACGCAGGCATGAGGTTCGAGGTTGGAATTTCATCCGGGTATCTTTTGTTTTCATTATCAAGAGTTTACTTCCGCCAATGGCGGGCGGATTTGATAACAACAGTGTGAATGGTGCCGCCTAGTTGCTCGGTGATGATGTACAGTACACGCTCAGCACTCCGGTAAGACGCTGGCCTAGTTTTCGGAGAGGAGATGTTGAAGCCATTATGGATAAAGAAGCTGGAGACTAATCCGGACTATGAACGCTCACTCCTTTTGTAAATGAGCGACTGTCTACTAACTAGTATAGTATTTCTGTACGAAAAATAATGGCGAAAAATTGGTCATTGGTCATTCCTGTGGATTAATTAGTTTTCAGCAAGATCGACTTCAACAATGCCTCCCATGGGACCTATGGCACTCACCACTCACTGCTCCTTAAGGTTCTATAGTTATCTCTCTCTATCTAATATCATAAATGGGAGTAGGAATAATAATAATAATAATAATAATATAAGATGCTACTAGTAGCTATCAAGGGCATGTGTCTGTCATGATATGGTTATTTTTGTATGGAATGAAGGTGTACTACTATGTATGCAGCGCATATAGTGGAAGACGAAGGCAATCAATGGATGGATCCCTATCCCTCTTCAGGCCTGTGGACCCTGCACAAGTCCACTGCGCAGGGTAAGCGTGTTTCATCACCAGCTGCCAAGCCCCCTATACGATTGGGGTGGGTTTAGAGGCTTGGCGCCTAAGTCTTGGCTGTCACCTAGGCACCAAGGCCCCATAACTTTAACTGGGGAAGTTTCAGCGCCACTAGAGAGCGACGCATGAATATTTGGTGGAGATAGCCGAAAAAAAAAAAAAAAAAAAAAGGAAAAGGAAGGAAAAGGAAAGGAAAAGAAAAAAGATAAAAGAAAACAGAAAACAGAAACAAATACGTGAAGTTCGAACTCAGCTTGCTGCAAACACCACTTGCTTCAATTGCTAGCATTCTTCTTATCAACAAAATAAACTCCCGAACCCAACCAACCCGATTCCTCTATCGCATCAGACCCGTTTCTACACACCTATTAGAAGTGATATGATATGGTGGTGGGGTTTGTTAGAAGCTGTGTAGTTGCACGGCATGCGATGGCGGCACTCACTCTCGTTACACCTTCCCCTGATTTTGTTCTTACTAAGTCGTTGAGCCACATTGAGTTACGTAGACGAGCTACATAAGAGTGGAGAAATGTCGAAGTGCTGCTATACAGGATAAAGCTTTGCTGATAATAGGGTAATAATGTATGACATGCGGCGGCAGAGTGGAGAGTTATTTTAGAAAGGAGGTGATGAAATAGGATATGTATATCTAGATATTGCTGCACGAAAAGGAAAAAAATACGACGAACGTAATGTAGCAAAATATGTATATTATTGATGTGGGTATGTAGATAAAAGTTCATGGCACCTGTGCAAATACATACATACATACATACATACATACATACATACATACATATATATATATATATATATATATATATAACTCAGATTACAATGGTCCATGTCTAATTGTGCATTTATCCAAGAATAACGCCAAAAATAAGTACAATATCGAGAATATTAAAAATCAAGCAACAAGAAAAGAATGAAATACAAAAACTCTGTAGATTCTTGAGGAAGAAAGGGGAGAGAATACAAGATTGAGTAGATTATATCGATGGCGATGGAGAAACACTCATCCAGTGAGTCATGGCAAAAGGAGAGGAAAAAGGGGGAATCCTCCCTCACGTCAACGAACATTGGACATCCAGCCATTTCGTAAACGCAGCAGATGGCTCCTCCACATGCCGCTGAAACACCTCCGCAACCCAGAGAGAGAGCATCACCGTTGCCGACCCACCAATCGCAAACGTCAAGCCGTACTGGAACGTCGTCTGATATCCGAAGATCGCATACAGCCACGGCATGAGCGGGTATAGGAGGAATTTCAGCACGATGGTGTGCGTCAGGTAGAGCGAGAAGGAGAGGTTTCCGAGGTAGAGGAAGATGGGGCGAGTGAAGAACCGCTGGACGGATGGGAGGCCCGTGATGGCCCAGATGAGGATGACGGTGCCGACGGAGTCCCAGAAGCGGAAATACGCCGTGTACGTGCGCGGTGCGTACCATTCGAGCACGGCGAATGACCACGCATTCCAGATATCTGCAGCGGGGACGCTTAGGATCCACAGGCCCAGGATCATGCTGGCAACCATGAACCATGCCGGCGGGGTGAAGTGGGCGACGGATCTGAATTTTGTACCTGTGGTTTCATGCTTGGGAAGCTGGCCCTCGGCGGCATCGTCTTTGATGATGTCTAGCTCGGCAATGAAGGAGCCGGCGAGGAAGAGGAAGACATCCCATTTCTCGAAGGTGAGGAAGTAGAGGGAGAGGAGGCCGTTGAAGATTAGGCGTGTCTTGCTGGAACATCTTGCGAAAGCGGCGTGAACGAGGAAGAGGACCATCGAGCAGCGGAATTCTACCGGGATGGTCCAGAGCTGATAGGCGTATGGCGAGTTTTGGCTGAAGTTTTCCCAATCAAAGGGCCAGAAGAGGGGAGGGATGGTTTTGCACCAGAGCCAGAGCTGGCATATAAAGGTCGATTCCTGCGGGGCCATGTCGAAGGTGCGGTGTGGCATGTTGCCATCTTCGAACTTGGCGACTGCGGGGAAAAGATTGAAGCTCACCATGAACATGGGAATAAACGTGGCGATGATGGAGGGGATATATAGCCGGAACAGACGCCGAAAGATCTTGGAGCTCAGGTCCAGCTGCAAGGAGCCCCAGGATTGGCTACGGCATTTTTTGATGGTGCCGAGAGAAAGGACGTAACCCGAGATAAAGAAAAAGATGGTCGGTTGCCCGGTGTAGAGAAGACGGAAAAAGGGCAATTGGAAGATCGAATCGCGGCCCTCGCACCCATTGTAGGCATATGAGCTGTTCGGAAAGAACCCCAGTACCATATGCAACACCACCACGCCCAGTGCAGCGAGGCCACGGATGCCATCCAAATAAGAGGTTTTCCCGACTGGCCTCGACGGTTTCATTGATCCAGGGTCTATTCTACACTGGATGATGGCTGGTAGGAGGCCGAAAGTGCTGGAGACGAAACCCCTTGAGCGGGGTGATTGGAGCATCACCATATCTCTAGACCAGAGTTAGATATAACGGGGAAGAGATGTCAGTCAAGTAGACAAGCGTTCCTCGAAGGGAATGGGGCGAAGGAGTAGTAGGATAAGGAATCATTGGAAGCAAAAATTGAACATATTGTCGAACTGCACGATGGAAACTCGAACGCCCTCAAAAAGAATGGAAAAGAAACAGAAAAAAAAAACATCACCACGTTAAATGAGGAGTTCAGCTGCCAACCTCTCGGTTCAGAATTACAAGGGCTCCTTTTTAAACTTAACTTTTCGATTGATCTCGGACAGTGGCGAGTAGGCCCCATTGGTTGCAGAATGCGCCGTAACAAACCATTGATCTGGTAACGTGCTATCTAAGGAGCACCGATTCTTGGAGCAGCCGAGGCTACGGCTCTTCAGCCGCTATTAAAAAGCAGGGGCCACCGAATAGTGTGGGTCCGTTGGCTCAGGGGTCAGGGTATTTTGCTTTTGGCTGGAATGGTTTGCTTCGGAGGATGGAGGGCGGCGTTTCAGCTTCAGAAGGCAAAGAAGACTCAACCTGAACGCCGCTGTGGTACGTCGAGGACTCATACAACTCCAGAGCCTGCGCCCTAATCGACTCCATTTAAGCGTACAATCGGGGGTGAGATGATCTAGCGATAGTTAAAGACTTCAGTTAAGCTACAGGATGCACCGCAGAGACGACTTACAGTATATACGCATAGAAAGTTTCCTAGCGCAAACACCTCGTAGTCAACCAGTTGTTGCTTGGGCGAACCAAGGGCGCACGGTTCCGAGATTGAGGGTAGAAGAAAGTTAGAACTCAGAAGTTGAGGAAGAAATTAAAAAAAAAAAAAAAAAACAGAGCAAGCGCGGAAGAAGGATACGAGTCGAAATACGATGGAAGCTCTCGGCCACACAACCCCACAGTGGCAAAAGGCTCGAAGTCGCTCCTGGCGATCTGTCATGTTCTTGGGATGCGCCTGGGATCATAATCACCATCATAATCATCCGTAATTCGAGGTGGTTCCTCTGTCCATCGCTATCATTCTATATATCATTCCACAAAGTCTTCCCCTTTCAGGCAAAATGAATTAGGGCTTCTGACTCAGCCAGCCTCAGCCTCCGCCGAACCTCCTATCCTGTCTGTCTGCGACATCAACTGCTATGTCGAGGGTCCAAATGCCCCAGAGTCCCTGACTTCTGCGATAATCCTCCCCGCCGATGGTTGTTTCGGCTGCCCAGCCGCTGGCCCCGGCCGCTCCGTCGCCCGCTTTGAGATCTTGGTTTTCCCCACACGCCGCCCCCTTTTTTCTCTTTCCCTGTTCTTTCCCGTGAGTGTCTGTCTCTCTTTGACGGGCGGAGGAGCTCCTCGATTCCTCTCCGACTCCAGTCACGATGGTTCAAGGCCTCCGCTATCGACGCGGCTTCCCGCTCGTCCTCATCGCTCTCTTCTTGTACTTCACCCTCAGTCGAATATCCTCCCCGTCCTCTTCGTCCACACAGCCAGCAGACCCTCGTTATCTCCCGATATCAGGTGCCCCCACGACTACAGACCATGGCAAGTTTTGGATAGCCTTCCATGAGATCCTCAAAGCGGCTGAACCACGCTGTAAGTCGCCGAAGCGAATAGAAGACCACCCGGCCGCGATCGGCTTCAAGCCCGACGAGGCCGATCATGTCACCCTACCGGAACATATCATCGTAGAGCCTGAAGATAAAGAGATATTAAAAACCGCGCACTCCCGATTTACCACCTTGTTATCGAGCCCGACTGCCCCAAAACTACGCTACACCTCCGGCACCAGAGGCATTGTCTCAACCGCTGGTGGCCAGTACCTCCCGGTCCTGGTCACCTCCTTGCATATGCTCCGGGAAACAGGCTCAACTCTTCCCGTCGAAATCTTCGTGGCGGACAAAAGTGAATATGATGAATACGTCTGTGGCGTGGTACTGCCCTCGCTGAATGCGAAATGTGTGATCTTGGCAGATATTCTGGACTTCTCACCGCTAGACGAGGGCCTGAAGAAATATCAGTTCAAAATCTTTTCCCTTCTCTTCTCATCCTTCGAGCAGGTGCTATTCCTCGATGCCGATTCATTCCCCATACACAACCCTGGAGAGTTATTCGATTCAGAGCCATTCCTTTCAACTGGCCTGGTTACCTGGCCCGACTTCTGGCAGGTGACTTACCACCCGTCCTTTTTCTACGTTTCGTCCCAACAAGTCCCGACAGGATTCCGCCATGCATCCACTGAATCAGGCCAGCTGCTGGTCTCCAAGAAATCCCACGCGCAAATGCTTTTGCTATCGGCCTATTACAACTTCTACGGCCCGTCGCATTACTACCCATTACTATCCCAAGGACACCCTGGCGAAGGAGATAAGGAAACACTCGTTGCCCCCGCCATGATTCTGCATCTTCCATTTTACGCCGTTTCCACGGGACCGGCCGTCTTCGGCTATCGCAAACCGGACGGCGGGTGGGAGGGCGGCGTGATCCTACAAACAAATCCCATCTGGGACTCGCGCCTCCCAGAGGGTGAAGTCTACGGCTGGGGCGGGAAGCCTAACGCCCCTCCAGAATCCTTTATGACATGCCATGCCAACCTGCCCAAGCTGGACCCAATCAGCGTGTTCGGGGAAAAGGGACTCGCGTGGAACGCTGAAGGCGACCCGCAGCGAATGTGGGGCCCTAAGCATGAAATGATTGAGAAAGTCGGTTTTGACATCGAGCGCAGGCTCTGGGGCGGATTGCAGAAGACCGCGTGTGGGCTTGAAAGCAAGTTCGTGCCCTGGAATGACAAACCGAAATTGTGCGGGAAGATTGAAGACTTCATGAAGTATATGGCGAATAAATAAAGGATTGGATTTTTATTTGTATATTTTTATTTAATATTTTTATAATTTTTTATTTTCTCTTTCTATTTATATATATCTATATATATATATTTGAATTATCGTGTCTGTTTCGCCCGCGGCCGGAATCCATCCAAATCAGTCGAGTTTTGTCCAACCATCCTACAGGCGGAAAATGCAGGGGAAAGGGAATTTCCGTCGCAGTTGCTTCTCAAATACTCGAATGGCCTACGATGCAATTCTCACCTTTCATTCTCCTACGAAGCTCGCATGACTCCAGCCTAGAAGTGGAGGAACAATTTTTTGTCACCATCTCACAAGCCAAATGGGATAGACTTCCCATCTACAGCGCAGTGTATGCTGGACAGATCCTGCGTGCTCTACCGATGAGCGGTTCCATACGAGGTCAACAGACTGTCATGCCATGTTTTACATGAATGTTCTCCTGGTGCGGAAATAACGAGAACGACACTGCTGATTTTTTTTTTTTTTTTGCCCCCTTCAATGTTTTGGTCTGCAAGGGTAAAACGCTGCCCGACAGCATCAATTGTACAGTGCATGTGCAATCTACACATTACCCTTCCAGCATTAGCCTTTTGGTATGGACGCCAGCAATCACGGGCGGCAAGGCAAAGAGCGCCGCCATACATCAAGGTCATTTATTTAGATGATTTTCAAACAAGGAACTGACCTATCGTTTTACATTAGTGTTTTGCTTCTTGTCCCCTGCGCCTCTTTTTCATTCATCTCGCATACCTACACATTTTAGATTTATTGTATAATATGACTTTATCATGCATTCCCACACTGCCACAGTGTACTCTGCATATATATAGAGGGGGAAAAATCGCTGCAAGCATAAAAAGGAAGAGGGGAGAAAAGGAAGCAGAGCGAAACATAAAGCACTTTCTATTCTATTCTATTCGATTTTTCTCATCATTTGCATTTCATTTCCATTAGAACAACCCATTAGCAACAAGAAAATTACGCTGCGTGTTTCTCTCCGTTCTGGTTTTCCGCCTTAACCATGCCTTCATCAGGTTCTGGCGATGGAAATATATGCAAAATATATCAAATTCCGTCTACCTTTGTATTTTGTACCTACTCCCTCAATTCATTCGTCCATTTACTCTATAAAGAAAGCTTTATAAATATATTTATGTGTCCCTGTTTTTTATGTTTTGTTAGAATAATACGTATCACCTTGCCATTTTTTATTTTTTACCCCCTTAGGTATGGATAGGGGGAAATTGAGGGGGATGGGAAGGGGTGATTATACAGGGAAAAAAGCTGTAACAATTTGTAAAATAGGTCGTCCTTCTTCCTCACTATCTGCTAGTAACTATTGCATGTGTCAACACTCATACCCCCTTTTTCTCCTTCCTCTTATAAATGTAAAGAAGTATTTTCGTAGTAAATTGCAATGATTATCCTCCCTGCTACCATCACTCATCAGCACATACGAAAAAAAAAAAAAAACAAAATAAAAAGGATGCGGAAATAAGAGGGCAAGGAAAAGGAAGCCCAGAACTAAGCAACCAACAGCCCATCGACGTGCACAGAAACAGCCGTTCCCATTTACTCAGGTTCGCCGACAACGCCCTCCTTCCCCTCCCCATCCTCTCCCACCATTTCTTCACTTCTGCCCTTCTGGCCCTCCATTTCACTCAACCACTTCTTCCCCTCCTCCGTCGTCGCATCCACAATCCCTTCTTCCATCGTCAAAATCCCACTGGACCCCAGCTTGTCCACTACCCCCTCCGCCTCCTCCACACTCATTTTCCCAAGCACCTTATTAACCTCATCTAGGCTCTCGGATTTGAGCGCCCGCTGCAGGTTCGGCGGGAAGCTCTTGAAGGTCTCCATCGCCGCGACGGAGTCCGGATTAGTGTCTTCCGGCGAGGGGATTTTGATGTTGAGCTTCGTATTCGGATCGACGGCGTGGAGTTGGATTTGCTCGACCTCTACAGGATTACCGGCGGAGTTCTTGGCGAGCTCCGCGGCGCGTGTTTTCATCTTGCCGTACGTTTCGGTAACGTCGTTGTGGAAGAGTATGGAGGCTTTGTGGTCCCTTGAGGTTATGCTGTTTGGCGTGGAAAGTGTAGTTTGGTTAGTATATATTTTATGTCAATTAAATAATGGGAAAGTGTCGGTTGCATGGGCGTGTTCGACATACCGCTTGAAGAAGAGGCTCACGCCGTCACGGCCGAGAGATCGGCAGTATTGAAGCAGTAAGCCTTGATGCACACATTGGCGGGCGTATTCTTCGTTCCCGGATAGCTGGGCGTCGAATCCCTCGATAAGTAGCTCATCCGTCTTGCGCTCAGTTACGATCTCCGGGTGATCGCCGATAAATTGCAGGCAACTTTTGTAGTCACCGATTTTGAATTTGGCAAATTGTTTAGCCAGCGGTGTTACCTTGATTTTATCTTCCTCTTCCTCGTCTTCAATGTCGACTTCGGCCCCAGAGGAGCCTACGTCCGCCTCATTGACGCTCTTGGCCGTACCCGGATTTAGAAGTTCCACCGAAGTAGTAGTCTCCGTTTTCTTCTGCTCGGGTTTCGGCCGGTTAACTAAGGTTCTGTCAAAGCCGGTGTGTATGCTCTCGCTGGTAATTTTTTTGGCCTCCTCTTTCTCCAGAGAAGCTAGTTTCTCCAATAACTGCTGCTGCAAGCCCAAAACTTTGGTCTTATGCTGCTCCACACCCTTGATGTATTCTTGAAACCGATTTTCCGGTTTGGACTCATCCAGCTCTTTCTTCACCTGGTCTACTAGTGACCCCATCATTTGCGAGTATTTAGGCTGTTCCTTTTCGTGCGTAAATACGCCTTCGGGAGGTGGCGGAGGACTGTCTTCGTTAGGATCGCCAGCGGACTCGATCAGGGCCTGGAAAATAAGCTCATCGGGGTTTCTGGTACTGTCTTCATGGCTCTTGAGTGAGGCTATGAGAGCGTCAATGCGCTTCAACAGTCCGTCATTTATGATGCGAGAGTATTTCAGGTTTTCGATTTCCTGATGGCGCTGAATGCGCTGCTGGTGGATCTGGTGCTGTTTTGCGCGGATGAAGGATCGTTTGTCGACATTGGGATGCACTTCGATATCCGAATCATCTGAGAGCTCCAGAGCATCCCATTTGCTATAGTCGAGAACCATGTTGGAGAGCAGAAGCCAGGAGGGCGCAAGGTGGGGTGGGTTACAGGGAGGATATTTGAGAGACTATAGAGGGGTACAGAGGGCTTGATTTCAATACGCGGGGTGAACAACAAAGCAAGGAGGGTAAATATCAAATCCTCTGCTCCATAATCATGTCCTTAACCTTCCTATAAATGTTGCTTCGGGCATTGCCATTGTGGGGAGGATGCAATGTTCGCATTGTTTTCAGTAGCTACTAGGATACATGCAGGTGGAGTGGTTTGTATTTATACGTTGTTGATCCCGCTTGAGGCAATTCTTCCCCGTGATTCCACTCTGTTCTCCGACAGCCGCAACTCAACCAGCTACAAGCTTTTTCTGTTGGCGGCGACAACAGAACAGCAGCCATCCTGCATTAATATCTTATGCCACACGCTCGGGGCCCTCCTTTTGTTTAATATGGGACTGCCTTCTGTTTCCATCTCTCGATAGGTTCCGAGTCGTTGGTGGGTGGAGTGCGTCAGCGAACGTACGAACGAGAGGAGCTTTGACAGCCAGCTTGTCGAAATGAGCAGCTCAGGGCTGCTTGCGGCGGCTATTCCACGAGTATCATTTCGGCGCATTGCTCAACCCGGATTAATTCCTTTAGCCAATGTCTCCGCCTATGTCCAGAAGGTGTCGCATGGTGCAAACAACTCCCTGAGACAGCACTATTCGAGCATCCCCAACGCATCCTTACAATCCAGAATCGCCCAGCAGCCCAATATTCTAAAGCCTTTCACAACTAGTAATCATGGGCCCCTCTCTTCCATTTCAAGGCCAGGCTGCCTACGGAAGGTCCGATTCCTTTCCGCGACAATAGTGCGACGTAATGTATCCAATCGCGGACCCTCGAACAACCCCGAGAATGCAAGAATGGAGCTGGAGGAAAGGGAAAAAGCGGCCTTGGAAGAAATACATAGGGGTTTCGAGCGCACGGAAAAAGCGTCCCAGGCAGCAAAAATAGACCTCAGCGCAAGGCTGGCAAAGGATTCAGGCGGGAAAAAGGCCGGTTTTGGAGAGGTGTGGCGTTTGCTGAAGATTGCTCGTCCAGAGGCCAAAGTCCTGTCCATTGCGTTCCTCTGCCTGCTCATCTCGTCATCTATCACCATGTCCATCCCATTCTCCATCGGCAAGATCCTGGACATCGCGACGCACGGCAGCCCGGAGGGCGGCAATGAATTGTTCGGTCTCACTCTTCCCGTCTTCTACGGTGTCCTGGGCGGTGTTCTTGCCCTGGGAGCAGCAGCAAACTACGGCCGGATCATCATTCTACGGATTGTGGGTGAACGAATCGTTGCGAGGCTAAGATCAAAACTCTTCCGGCGGACTTTCATCCAGGACGCCGAGTTTTTCGACGCGAACCGAGTCGGAGATTTGATTTCTCGGCTGAGCTCTGATACGATAATCGTTGGCAAGAGTATTACACAGAACCTTTCGGATGGGTTGCGAGCTTTTGTTAGTGGTGCTGCTGGCTTTGGCTTGATGGCATTCGTTAGTCTCAAACTGTCGAGTGTTCTTTTAGTCCTGTTACCACCATTAGCGCTTGGGGCATTCTTTTACGGAAGAGCGATCAGAAATATCAGTCGCAAGATTCAGAAAAATCTGGGTGGCCTGACAAAAATTGCGGAGGAGCGGCTGGGAAATGTGAAAACAAGTCAGGCTTTTGCAGGGGAAATTTTGGAAGTTAATCGATATAATAAGCAAGTCAGGAAGATCTTTGAGCTTGGAAAGAAAGAGTCGTTTGTTAGCGCAACGTTCTTTAGCTCGGTGAGTATTTTATCCCACTCTTCTTCTTCTTAAGAATCCTGATATGGACTGACAGGCTTTGTGTTTGTACAGACTGGTTTGATGGGCAATATGACCATCCTGAGTTTACTATATGTTGGCGGCGGGATGGTCCAGTCTGGTGCGATTTCGATTGGCGACCTAACTTCATTCCTCATGTATACTGCCTATGCCGGCTCAAGCATGTTCGGCCTCTCCAGTTTCTATTCAGAACTGATGAAAGGCGTCGGTGCTGCCAGCCGGCTCTTTGAGCTTCAGGACCGCAACCCTACAGTCCCTCCCACCAAAGGAGACAAGGTCATATCCGCACGAGGACCAATTCGCTTCAGGGACCTGGATTTCAGCTATCCCACCAGACCTGCCGTTACAATATTTAGAGAGCTCGACTTCGAAATCCCTCAGGGAAGCAACGTTGCGATCGTTGGCCCCTCAGGAGGCGGTAAATCAACCATTGCCTCCTTATTGCTCCGATTCTATAACCCTACCAAGGGTCAGATCCTGATAGATGGCAAGGATATTTCTACAATGAATGCCAAATCGCTACGAAGGAAAATCGGTGTCGTCTCACAAGAGCCGGTACTTTTCTCCGGAACTATAGCTGAGAACATATCCTACGGAAAGCCTAACGCGACAAGGACGGAAATCATCGCCGCAGCACGCAGAGCGAATTGTCAATTTATAAGCGATTTTGTACGCCTCCCCTTTCTTCTCCCCTTTCTTCTCACTTACGAAGCATGCTAATAAAATTTACCGTTCATCTAGCCTGACGGTCTTGATACCCATGTCGGCGCGCGCGGGGCCCAACTTTCCGGAGGCCAAAAGCAACGGATTGCCATCGCTCGCGCTCTCATCAAGAATCCTGACATCCTTATCCTAGATGAAGCCACATCCGCTTTGGATGCTGAATCCGAGACCCTAGTCAACAGCGCCCTCGCTGCACTTCTTCAGGGAAATCTTACAACCATCAGTATCGCTCACCGCCTCTCAACCATCAAGCGCTCTGATACCATTGTTGTGCTCAGCTCAGACGGCCGCGTTGCCGAGCAAGGCACTTACAAAGAACTAAGCTCGCGGCCGGACGGCGCTTTCACGAAACTTATGGAATGGCAAATGAGCGGTGGAGAGGGTGGTGTTGGGCCGTTGCCGCATTACGATAGCTCTGCAGGACGGGGCCCGCCGTCTGAGACGGAGGAATTGCAACAAATGCTACAGGAAGGGGACGAGGATTATGCAGAGGATGATGATGCGGAAACGGAGTCCGAGAGAGAGGTAGTTGATGAGCAAAAGGTGGAGAAAAAAGATGAGGAAGCTTCTTCTGGACGGGATGGTGCTGTGGTTGGCGTGGAAGAAGCGGAGCATCGACGATCAAAATAAAACCGACGACTAGCAAATTCATATGTTTTTTCGTGTTTGCCTCTTCTCCTCCTGGGCTCGTCTCACCCGTCGATAACATTCCTTGTTGTTTCCCACCCCGCCCCGCCTGCAGGGTGTGGTCATCTCCTTTTCCGAAAGTCCGCCGATTCATGACTCCAATATCTGTGCTTTCCTCTTTCTAGGTGGCTACAGTCGATTGTCTTTAATTTCTCGGTTCAGTTACTACTTATGGTACAATACCCCCTTTGAACCATTGCTGGATTGCTTGTTTTTATTGTTATAATTAGTTATAACTGCCGTCCAAAATCAATGTGGATGGCGTACATATCTGCGCTTCTCCTTCCTCGTCAACTTTTTTGCATGCATCACCCCTCACTCTGTGTGTACATGTACTTTATCTGTATATTATGTCACTCAGAACATTTTACTGCATTCCTACCATCCCCACTGTCGTCACTCGTTTGTATATTCGACCCAAATCCCCTCCGTTTTCTATACCCCCGATCCCCACTCCTCCCAACCCACTCTCCCCTCTTGTCGTACAACTCAGCCGATCACCCATCAGCCAGTCTACCTGTCAAGCATCAATCACGATATACTTCCCTCTTCCCGCCGATAAAGCGTAATATGTATGACTTTTAACTTTTTATGTAAGAGTGTATTTATTCTCATATAGACATTTTACTATGTTTCTAGGCTACTGTTCATTAATAGAGTTTATTCGTATGTTGATTTATAGTCTAGAAATTCCGGATAGAGTATCATTTCTAAACCGATAAACATATTCGGACAGTCATCTGTGATGCAGTATAGATCCTCGTTCTGCGACGACCATAATATAAATAGGGGTATGATAAAGAGAAAAATATATCCAATAGACCATCTTAATCATTCTAACGGGAAAGGAATGCATGGGAAAGTAGCCACGTAGAGCCACCAAGCTCATTACATGGTTGTATTATTGATGAAAACCGAAAACAAACGAGCATGCTAAAATAGAACCTAACTAGCAAACAAAAAACTCAGGAAACTCCCCGAGGTCAACCCAGCGACAAGCATAAAGCCCATAAACCCGCCCGCAGCCTCTCGTTCCTCAACAGCCACCCACTCAGCCGCACCCGTCATACACGCTCCACCAATATACCCGTTGGACACGCCAAAAAGAAACTGCACGATAACTAGGTAGAAAATATCGCTGTCTATCCAGGCGCCGCGTCCGTTTACATTGCAGATCATGTAGAGGGGAATGAAGATGAAGCGTGCTATAGAGAGGAGGAAGAGCAGGAATGGCCGGTGTGTTAGACTTATTTGAGGGATCAGGATGATGAGTCGGCCGACAAGGTCGCCAGAGTTCCAGAATAGGAGGGCTACGGGAATGAAAATGGTTGGCTGGAATAGTCGGGGAATATGCTGGCTTCCATCTGGGGTGGAGTTGGAGTTTCTGACGCTCTGGATTTGGTTTGTGAAGACCGGGTAGGCCATTGTGACGGTAAAACAGAGGAAGACGGCTAGTGCCATCCAACGGAGTTTTTGGAAGAGGATCCAGAGCGGTAGTGATATTTTGGGTTGGGCGGTGATGGTGGATTCGGGTTCCTCGTCATCGGGCCCGAGAGTGGTGGCGTTCTTAAGGGTGAGAGATAATGATTTCCTTCGTCGGCGGAGAAGGTAAAGGAAAGAGAAGAATGCGATGACAGATACTAGAGTCGCGGTGAGGAAGAACGCAAATGCAGACTTGGCCGATTTGTACTGGACAACACGATCGCTTACGCTTTCACTCTGCTCGGGTACGGCGAGTACGGAAACAATTTGGACGATACAGGGCAAAACACCGGCTACGCCTTGCCCTGCCATAAGAGCTTGTGTATATTCGGTCCTCCCAAATCCGGAGGCATAAGCGAACATCCCATTCTGGTTGAATCCGGTTGCAAGACTGGCACCAAGCACCATGAAGAGTAGAAATGCGAAGTAGATAGGGATGGAGACGTCCCGGAATAGAATGGCAGAGATGGCTAGCAAGGTACAAATCGTGATGTTAAGAATGAGGGAGAAGATTACGCGATGAGAATACGATGCATTTTTCTGCAATTTTGCTAGGATAAGAACTGACAATAGATTGGTGATGCAGGAGACGGATAGGATACAGGATTGGAAATTGGTCATGATCCAGGTGTTGGATGCGAATCGGAGCTGGAAGTATGGAGCTGCTGCTAAAAACATGTTCCTGAACGTTCATACATTAGCTATGGGTCTTCCTATATGCATATACATCCACGAAATGCAGCTCCGCAACGTGATACATTGAGTAGATTGAGGTACACAGCTAGGGTCCTGCCTTGCAATGGAAATTTATTAACATACCAAGCCCAAAGCATGTTTACCCCCATCCAGAAGAACATTGAGTATTCAAGCCATGAGAAGGGAGAGTCCGAGTAGTCCTCCAGCTGGTGGACCCTCCCGCTATCTCTACGTGACACTCCATCACTAATGTCGCCTGCATCAGTTTCGTTCCGCAATTGCTCGTACGACTGCTGCCGATGCCGATTAAGCAGGCTCCTCAGACGATTTTCAAGCATCGTTAGCCGAGGAGAAACTCAAACAGCAGTCAAGCGGCCGTTAGGACAGAGGTTATTAAAGCATCGTTGGACGTTAGCCACAGGGTGCGCGGATATACCTATCTGTATTCTGGAGATGCTTGACAACTTCGATGGTGAAGCTGGAGTCTGGAGGTGGTGAATCACGTGCCTAAGCCAACACGGCTGGGGGCTGTTTATCTTATCAATCAATCTCTGCAACTCTAATCCAACATCATCGTGAGAATCTCTCGCGTCTGCACTCCGATTCCGATTAAAAGGATTTATATATCCTGGGCGAAGGAAGTGGAAGCGCACGGGATACAGTCCTTTTAAAAAACCAAAAATCTTATTTAGGTCCTCGCAGTTCATCCTATGAGGCCCCAGCCAACCAAAATATAGCCTTTGGGCGTCTGTCATGCGGCAACCGTTGCTCGCATCCTGGACTTTTCGCCCGTCTTCCTTGCCAATAGGACGCTCTTGTATGTCGAAGAAAGTCATCAGCTAACAACGAACCAAACCACCCCCTTCCTTCTCGCGGACACATGCGCCTGTGCATGCATTATTATTGACCACACAACCCCTTCAAACAAAACCTTAACCCAAAATAACCTCCATCCCCGCCTTTTGCAGGGATATAATGCGTATGTGGTACCCTCGCACTTTGCCCATGTTGGTGCATATGCCGGAAATGCGGCTGTGGGCGGATGAATCCTTTCCCAGCTGTTCTCTCAGGAGTATGACACCACGTGAATATCTGGCTATGGACGTCCTTTTCGTGTCCTACAAGAATGCAAGTTGGTGTGGGTGGTTAGAAGAAGCGCTCTCGAGGATGAACAGGCTTCAGGCTTTGAATATATCGATCGTGCATAAGGATATACCTCAACTGCAGTACCCGCATGTTGGCCAGTTCGTGTTCTAGAGACTCATGACCACAAAGGGTGAAGCAAAGATTTACAAGTTTGACGGCTGACCAGCAGAGCGCGGGACCATCTCTAAAGACTGAGCGGAAAGGAGCGATACTGGTGCCGGGGATGCGTTTTGCCGATCCACCACACCATGCTATTGGAAAGACCCCTACCCGTGGATAAAAATCCTCGAGGAAGGCAAGCAAACATGGCGATGAATAATAGTGGCTAATTTCTCTGTCCAAGGCAACCACAGTACAATGAACCTCGTGGCAGCCATTCGTTTAGGAGCTGAAATGAGATGTAAATCCCCCCTATGCTGTTTCAACTGCCTGGCAGACGAAACGGGAGCACTATTTCTCTAATATAATGGCACGCCCGGCGGCTAGCTTCACGCAGCCACATTGGGTGCCAAACTACGGTTTATATCTATAACAAAGTTTCTTCTGTGACCAACATGAAACTACGGGAGGGAGAAAGACACCCTCCATATAGATGCGGTGTTCGTGACCTCTCTCTGGTTTAAACTCATATATCTGAACATCTTCGGGGTCTCTGTGAGGAGATACTGCCTGAGGCAGATCTAACAGATAATTGCGATAGAAGAAAATAGTGGCGGAACTATACTTGCATGAGATTGAGTTGGGATCTACCTCACCACGCCCGCGGTCTGATCATTCTCCAAATTGAATTGACCACCCACTGTCATATGTCACTATTATAACTCCCAGGAAACGTGCCGAATTAGTTATCCTCGATCATATCTGCATATATATTCAGCGAGTTCCCGATGGTATCAATGATAGCCCAAGTCTGCGCCCCTTTGAAGATTTTCGCCCACACACGCAACACACCCGCATTCATCTGCTTGATCATGGCAGGGGATCCAAGAGTCAGGTTCGACACAATAGCAAACTCCGTCTCGTCCAGCATCATCTTCACAAGGGTGCCGATCCTCCGCTCATCATATGATACTGGCGGATCTGGATTTGGCTGCGAGAGCGCTTCCAACCATTTGCTCAGTAAAATGGCAGACTCCAAGGAACACAGTAAGTGTTGAATCGACCAGATAAAAGTTTGTGTTTGTGCTACGAGTCGAATACCGATTTTAATCGGAATACTTAATGCCCGAGCGGAATGTAAGACGGCGCAAACAAGTTTTGGTGTGCGTTTGACCCGCGGGCTTGTACGGAGTGCCTTGGCTATCTGTATTGGATCTCGAGTGTCAAGCGCTATTCCAGGTCCCGTATAAATGTTCAACCTAATATAAGCAAGACGTAAAAGCGCAGTTGAGTTGAAGGCTACTGGTCCGTCTGGGTGCTGTGGATCAAGGGATGATTGAAGACTACGCTTGCTGCCAGTTTGCCAGTTCCATAGTGCTTGCTCGGTTGCCGCTATGTCTTCCGGCGCGACATCACGGTTACCATCGAATCTACCGCGAGAAAAATGACGGAGACAAAATATATGCTGGAGTATGGCATGGATCAAAATATAGTTACCCAAGGATGAATTGAATTCCGTGATCGCGTTACCGCCATGCGAGAACAGGCGATTCAAAGCTGTCTGGAAGCTCATTTGAGGGCCAGCTTTTACCCTCGCCTCCATCCATTTGAGACGACTTGGAGCTTTGAACTCAGCCGCACTGCATGGCAGATAAAGATTGAGCTCAGAATTAAGGATGGGTGAAGGAATATTATACACTATGCAATGGAGGTTGAAAAAACAGTAGGCGATGAATTTCGTCCGTTTGATGCTTTCAAGCTCTATCCAATCATCCCAGGAGATATCATCAGGCACAGGCTGGCTGCGGAGGCCATCATCACGGACGAGAGTAAATAACATGCTCTGCAGGGCAAGAGCTTCTCGGAGTAATTCCTTGTGTTTCGCCCACGTTGCTAGGGCCATCAATATTAGAAGAGCCTGGGTTGGTTGGATCAGATCTTGCTCGTCCGAAGTCACCAGCAACGATGATGGCGGTTCTGGCTGTAGACCAAGCCGTTTGGGCAAGTCCTGGCATGGATGTGTGTGGAGAGCTGCAGAATTATCTATACCTTCGGCAGAAGAAGCTAGCTCTGTCTCTGCTTGGCGCTGCATTGCCGCAAGCTTCGCATCTCTACGCCCTATGCGCGTAATTGCAATTTTCTTGCTAGCATACAACAATTCAATCGCCATTTCATTTTCAAAACAGTACTGCGCCCCCACAGCAGCCATGGCGAGAATGAGCTCTACAAGGCAATGGCTGATCGACATTGTGGAGACGTGCAGGAACGGAAAATGCTCATGGAACCCGTTGATATAGCTAGCGATGTATCGGGACAGTGCGAGACGAGAAGGCAACTGAAACCCTGACGGTATTACTGAAGAAAAGTCTTCTAACCTGGACAAAATATCCTGCCTGTCATCGAGTGAAACCTTGGACAAAGGTTTCCGTGATGGAATCGTTTGTCCAGTCTGATATTTCCGGTCTTCCTGCAAGATCGATGGAACGCATGGACCCAAACGGGATAACGAGTCAATTTCTCCCGCCTTCTCCGAATTTCGTGGGTAGCTGATAGTGGACGGCGGTCGAATATCTGCATCAAGGCCATCTGGATGACAAGTTGGTTCTAACCAAGAAAAAGGCACCGGATGCTCCACGCTCACCATCGACGCAGACTGGTAGGGAGAGCGTGCCTCGTCATCTAGGAAGGCAGCTAGCTCGTTTATAGAATGCCTCAGATCTGTTTTTGCATCATGGCTGTCCTTCGTCGCCAAAGACTCTGGTAGTCTCCGAACCGGCTCGCTTTTGCTGTGTCCCATATTCTCTGGGACAATATGGTCATGTGTACTGGCTATTCTATCGGGCATCTGCGAAGCAACATGTTCAGCGGCCATTGTTAGTGTCGCCAACGGGTACTTGTTGGTATCAGGGGCATCTAAGAGCACGTCGGCACCCGGAAATATTTTCCTCTGCCCATCGTCGATTGTAAATGGTGGTAGAGTCATTGGAGAAGCCGTAACGGATGAGACAGCTGAAGGAGCTGATTTCTTGGATGTTGGTTTACGCGGCTTGGAAGGGGTTCGTGGCTTTTTTCTCGACCCGTCTTTATTGTGTGAAAGGCGTTCATGTCGGATCAATAGATCACTGTTTGATTCGGTCAGCGGGCCTGTCGCAATTATGATTTCCAGCCAAAAAATGAGCGATTCTGGAAAAGCCCTATACCCACCTTCGAGTAAACCGATGGTCGCATAATTGACAGCAGAAAGGCTTTTCTTGGGTATCTAAATATAACGTATGATGCGCACAAAGTTAACACAAGTTTCAATATATCAATCAGATTGATTTTATATCGGAAACGGTTGCTAGTGCTCACGGATTCTCTCATGGCGCTGGAGATGTTCGAGTCGTGCAAATCGCGTCTCACAGCGCATACATTGGAAGCGTTTTGGTTTCTTTGTCGCAGCTGTTTCGCCGATGGTCCTCTCTTGCGGCTCCTCATGTTTTGCAGTGGGAGGATCGAGCATGAAGACAGATGGGGCTCATGAACGCCGGCACAGAGTAACTGACTTGCAGCAGGCAAAGATATTCAGAAGAAAGCACACAAGCAATGCACTCAGTCCTAGAACTACTTGGACCACGGATTTTGTCTGTTGGGGGGATATGAGGCGTACGGGCTCTCGGGGTCAGTCAGGCGCATGGAGCTGCGAACCAAAGGGCAAACCACATTGTTAACATCTTTGGAAGCGGGGAAGGTTGGGGAAATTGACAAAGCCACATTTTACAGAAACATTGCCCTAAACATGTTAGGTTGTTGAATCACCGAGCTCATCACATCATTGCAGCTCGCTGTTATTGGAATCTTCTTCTGTGGTTGTCACTCCGCGCTGTAGTACGCAGGACATGCACTGAGTCTAAGTTATCTATGGCCTATCAGAGAATTGCACGAGGAGTCACTCACACGACCATGATGAATACATCAACGACACTACTCCATACTCTCTGCATAAGAGCGCAACCAACCTCAGCCATTTCGCTAGCTCCGAGGCTAAAGAATGGTCCGTCGGCTCTTCCTGAGCCTTTCACATGCACAATGGAACAAGCTACATTGATAACCCCTGCATCCGCCAACTCGTTCCGGTCACGGCCTGTGGGTGTGCTGATGAACAAAGCCACAATGTTTGCTCCATCCCCAGTTGTGCGGGGTTTTGTGTGTTGGCCTATCGATTCGTCATCAACGACCAGCAAGAGCGACTTCCGGTCTTTTGACCAGCTGGGATGGTTTATGTATACTGAGGCAGTCGGTGTTCAAGAAGTAGCTTATGAGTGTGGAGGATGGCGGTGATATTTAGGCTTGCTTATGCAGTGTATACAGTGAGAACAAGGTAAGTAAAGTGGGACACACACCTATTACGCAAGGGTCTGTATGCGAAAACCATCGACAGCGCCTAGAACACAGATCTGTACAAGTTGCCGCGTTAGCTAGCTCTGTACTTGAACGACAGTCGCATCGACATCTCAGACAAGTCAACTTAGTGTCAGCTATGACGTTCGCTCGTTATCCATATCGTTATCGTTATCGTTATCGTTATCGTTATCGTTATCGTTATCGTCATTGCTGGAGAGTTCCCCAAGCGGCAACCAAAGCAGCCGGGGACGATTCGGCATCGGCCTGCCCCGCCATTTGCCGGAGATCAGGTTCCAGCACCCGCACAGCCGGGTCCCGTCGTTGCCATCGTTGGAGACACGGCTCTGGGGTTTGTTCTGCTCAAAACAAACCTCCTAGTGACTTGCAAGTTACCGATTCGCTGCTCCAAGATTAAAACTAGGCTAAACCCCGCTTCCCCTTTTACGCAGTATGTAAATTGATCACTCTAATACATACAATATGCAGACAGCTCAATCATGTCAGTCATAGGAGGAGAGTTGATAAACTCACTGACAGATGAACACATCTCTCAAGTGTCCTAGCACGACATGGAAACGACAGGAGATAAAATAAAATAACCTCAATCAAGAGAATTAATAACAGACTACCTGGAACGGCAGTTCACAATATGCCCTCCTTGTGCTGTCCATACATATGGACGTCCCAGAAAGTGAATAATAGTGTAACTAATACAAGATTTACGCCACATCTATCTCTATCTCTCTATTCCCAGTTCCATATGCATAACAATTGAGAAAGACCAAAAAATTTCTCCAAAAGTGCAGTCTTAACACAAAAAATCCCCTTCATTCAACCACCCAGCCCCAATAGCAAAAGCCACGAGATCCCCCGCGCAATGCAAATCCTCAATTCCGCTCTCGACGCTTAGCATATCCGCCGTTGCCTGAAGGCGAATTGCTAATTCCTCTCCCAACATCTGCTGATGCCGCGGCCGTTGCTGACAGCTCATAGCGGCAGGGTCCAATTGTTTTCTTCCATCATCACCGTCACCATTAATCCCCGCACCCGTTTTAACTTGACGAATCGCTTTCTTTGATGACTTGGGTGGTGGAGAACCTGCTCCACCAACAGTGTCACCATTTTCATTATAGTGTATGGCATGGTTTTGTAGTTTGTGATTTGCCGGACGGGGCGTAAGTGGTAGCCGTTGTTGTGGCTGTCGTTGCTCAGGCACCCGGTATGCACAGGCTGGCTTCATTTTCTTCAATAACATCCGTAGCAGAAATGAAAGCCAGATGAGGTTCGTTCTAGGGTTATAATCCTTCCATTGCAGGGGTCTAGAAGGGGGTTGTGTAGAGCTGAGGAGATTGTCTTGATGATATATTTCGGATCGCATACTAATAATTTAGGGTTTGTGAATTAACTGATTAGGATAGAAAAGAGCGACACGACTTGGCCCAAAATGAGAGCTATATTTCATGTAACTGATTTGGATGATTGGGGAAGGAAAGAAGAGGAGAAAAGGGAAAGAAAGTAACTCACTATCGATAAGTATCCCTGAGCAGCTTCTCATCTTCGTCTCGCCCAATAGCGCCAAAGATCTGCCTCTTGTCAAGATCCGACCACGCAATCGCTACTGGTTCTTTTTTGCTCTCGGTCGCCGCCTCTGATTCCGCCTGCATATCTGTGTCCGCAGTATCTGTTGGTTGTAATTCGGCTCTCGAAAGTGAATAATCGATTATGGTAGTTTCAAGTCCACTCAAACCAAACCCAGTGGCTCCACCTTCCAGTCCTTCTGGTCTCGACTTCCCTAGCTCCGTCAAAATATTGCCACCTTTCTTCCTAGGTTTGATACAGATATTTCCAAGGTGCAGGTCGCGGTGCTGTAACAGCCATCAGTAACCATAGAAAACATTTCTGCAAGTCCTTCCATATCTACTCCGTCCTGTGAAAGGGGATAGATACGGGAATCATTTCACTTCAAAATCATACCTCAAACGCCGCAAACTGCTCCGCTCTCGCAAGCGCCAACGCCACTCCCCAAAAGATATCGTAAACCTGAAAAGTCGATGACCACGGAAACTTCTCCAACTCGCAGCCAGCATTATCCATCTCCAAAACCGCCCACAATTGCGTATCTGGATACGACTTCGGCTTACTGGGATCCGGATTAAAACACTCATGCTCGTTCGTTTGGCTATACCGCATCCACGCCTGCTGGTAAGTCTCCGGAAACCTGCCCTGGACCACATGCACCTCCCGAAACCTCGCAAAGCCCGGGATGGGATCAAGCAGTTTCAACAGCTGCACCTCAGACACGATCTCCTGGACGGTGGTGAATTTCTTCGAGCCCACCCCACGCTGCGCGCGGAGGGGGATAATTTTGAATACGCCATCCCTGTACACTTTTAACCGTGCTAGTCGTGACTTAGAGAGATTGCATTTAGAAATATCCTTGCTCAGCCGTAGCTGGTAGACTTCTCCGTAGGAGCCCTCTGCGATCTTTTCGACGGTGAACATATCCCCCGTCCGTCGAGCCCAGCTTGCGAACCTTTGGATTCCGCGCGAGGATATCGGGGATGCTGCCTCTTTGAGGATGGGGCGCACGTAGTTATTGAGTTTTAGGTCTTCAATCCAACCGGAGGACCTTCGTGGTTTTCGTTTGGATTTAACGGCGTCCGGGGGTTTGGACCCGCTTGGATCGCGATCGCTATCATGTGCAGCGTCATCTCGCCGGGCATCTTTGTAAGCGGGTATCCCGACCTCGATCAAAGGCTGTCCGCCTTGTCGAATGTCCCTTTCCCGTAGCGCATGTAGCTCTTCTGCAGTATTGACATCCTCAGCATCCCTATCAACATGAGCTTTCCCCCGTTTAACATCGAGCTGAAGCGCCGATAAACCGTTTTCCATTGCCGTGATCATATCCCCAATCTTAGCCTCCTCAACCCTTTCACTTTCTACAGTAGGAACTGCATTCGAAGCATTCTGATGGTCCCTCTCGAGCACCGCACGGGGCGCATTTGTTTTTCGTTTGCCATAGACCTTTTTTGATCCAATAGCAGTGCCCGCAGTAGTTGCTGACCTCTTCTTGTATGTATGAGCATTCCGGGGCACCTTCTGGGTTGAAGATACAGGGGTGGCTGAAGGGGAGAAAAGCGACATATCGTGTCGCATGGCAGAATTGGTCGTTAGATGTGTGACTGGGGATGGTGAAGTAAACCAAAAGAATGGAAAAAGGAAAATGTAAATAAATGTAAATAAATGTAAATACAGGGCTTTGTAGCTGAGTTGGCAGTCGGCAAATGCTGAGGATGGGGAATTGCCTTCCATGGTTTAGCTCCCGCCCGATTGGGTTTAGCACAACATTGCTCCCAGCATCTGGTTGGTGGCGATTGACACTTTACTGCTATTGGCCCACCGAGGCCATCGATGTGCGGTGCGCTAGTCCGTAACAGGTAGAACAGTCACCTGACACCTACTTCACGTCATCAACCTGGGGCCAAACTATCTCCTCCTCAAGAATCAGGAACACTACGATCTATCTCATATAGCTGCTGCTCCACCCCGCTATCTAGTTCTACGCCTCTAACAGTATACACCCATGATGGATGGTTACAAAAAGCTTTCTTTGGCAAAATGCGACTAGGCCCCTGGAGAAATCCTGGACAACGCAGGTGTGAGACACTGTATCGTCGGTGATCTCATTGTCGTCGCCGTTGGATATCCACTGGTTCCCTTCGATTTCCAATTCGCAATTGCAGATGAGCAACTGGAAAGTGCCCGTTCAGCTCTTGCTTCCGGAGGCTACCAAGAAGTCCCCCAAACCCATCAGAGATTTTTTGACAGAACTGCAACCAACGAGAGCACAACAGGCTGGCCAGGTTATCGATTTTTACCTAATGATGCTGATGATTGGACGACGAGCATCATTATTGTGCCTGCAAAGTTCTGGCATCTCGATTTGAGCCGCGATGCCTGGAGTAGGGACACCTTTCTCTTTCCCAATTCCCCTTGCAGATTCCCGCGGAGGCTTGTCTATTTTCGAGGTGAACTCTAGTTCTTCCAAACGTTGTGTCATTCAATATGACTATCTATATGCTAGCTATAATTGATATCGTCGCCGACCGCTATTCGGCTAAAGACTTAAATACTACCATTACCTGTTACTTTGAGTGTCACTATGTATACCTTCTGAGTTTTGTCAAAGATATAATCGCATACCTTCCTGATGAGGATCAATTCTTTGTTGAGCTATTCCGCAGGGTCATAATGCGCCATGTGCGGCAGAAGGTCTGTTTTCAGAGACAGCAGATCCGCGCGGGGATCGTAACTCCTGAAGAAGCAAGAGCTCTGATTCCAAGGCCGGACCTGAAGCTTGCGGCTATAAAACAGAAGTACCGAGATCGTGCAGATAGCATGCTTCAAGAGGGCCACGACATAGAACATCCGAAGGGCATTGGACCGTCTACCACTAGTTAAATGGATGACCCTGGGCAAAATGCATTCAGGATGACATCTGACATGGTAAACGTATACCATATGTTGGGTTTGTGAGAAAATTGAGCTGCCGGCAAGGTATTTTTCGGCATTCCTGCTCAGAGCCCCTTTCAACCTTGTGGCACCGGCAGCGAATGCTGAAAAAACTTTCTCGGTTCTTGCTTTGATCATGCATTTCGTAGTGAGGTGGAACTAACTAGTGAGGCAATTCAAAATTTCCCTGCCTCCATTCTCTCTTTCCTCTTGATAACTCTGCCCAAGTTTACTCGTACTCTCGTTTCTTTCTCCTTCCTCACCCTGCTCACATTCATACTGCGACTTCTCGATTCTATTTAGCTTTAACATGCCCCAACTAAAAAGTGCCTCGCGCCTTCCCCCTATCCTCCCCGCGCCTGATATAATTTCGCAGGAGGTATTCGTGGCATAATAGCAACAAGGGTCTACTGGTGGACAAACAGGAGCTAGCTTGCAGCGTGTTACGTGCGAATCCAGAGTTTCCACCCAATTGAACGTTGATTTAGAGTGATGTCGAGCAAAACCGGAAATATCCAAGCCTGCATTCAGGCAGTTGAGAAGTGTCTCGGGGACCGTTTCGTCCTGATCGGCGGGGCGGCGATGCAGCTGCTCGGGAGCAACCGAACAACCAGTGACGTCGACATTCTTGTTTCCACCAAAGAAAACATCTCCTCACTGGTCAGTTTGCTGGCAGGCCAGCAAGGGTTTTCCAACATCGGAGGAGAACTTCATTTTGGTGATGGTGAAACTGTGACTCTTGACATTCTTACGACAGCCGTCGACACCGTAACATTGGAAAATCTGGGGCCCTAACGTACTCACACTGGGCCGAATTCGCGTTCCGAACCTTGACTATGTGATAAGATAGCACTATGACCACTAGATTATCCATAGCAAAAAGCCAACGTAACCATTTTTTAAATGGTTGCGCTCATAGTGATATATATACCCGTGGGCGTGGTGGTGTGGCCCGGCCCACAGTGGACATGGCCACCCAACCTACCACCTATACACTGCGACCGCCAGCCCCAGCATAGTGGGGGAACCACAACTACGCGTTAGCAATGAAAATCAAATGCTTTTATCTTCGACGGGACGATGAGAATGGACAGGAGAAGCGGCGGAGTGATGTCTCTGATGCGAAATTTTTATGTCGCAGGCTGGCCCAGGATGGGCAGACTATTACCGACCAGTGCGCTGAGGAATTTCAGTTCGGGTTTTACCATATGTTAGAGCTTCGTCAGAAGCTCAGTGACCGGGCTGTCAGCGACTTCATCTTCATTGGGGGAAGAAAACTGATACAACCTTGGGGAAAAAAACACTCCGGAACAGCGGGAGTACTTTGGATGCTTCGCCGAGCCTGGGACGGATCCGTTATCTGTTATACTGGAGGAATGATGACCGGATGGACCGTCTTTTCATTGTTTTTCTTTTTCGAGGTTTGAAACCCAACGGAACACTCATCCTTGTTTACTTTTCAAATGATTTGCTGACCCTGAACCAGATTCACGAAATGTTGAACTGAAGGATCGATGGTTGGATGGACTGTCTCTTTTTTTAATTTTATGGTCTGCTGGTTTGGTTTGAAAACCCCATGAAGTGCTCATTTTTATTTGTTTTTCGAATGCAGAGTGCCAATTCCAGTTAGCAGTTCAGTTTTGAGGATTATTTTGAAGCATTCAAAAGTGATGTTGAGTACCTCTGTGGAGCGTACTTCAGATGAGAAGGTGCTTTGATACCAAATCTGTATCTAAAACAGTGCTGAGTTTGTCAATTAACAGAACCCTCATTATAGTTATTACAAATCGATTTCTCTATATTCAAGGTCTGAGTATCTAGTTCTTGGTTCTTATACTTAAACGCATTGTTGTATTTAAAGACTTTTGTGTCTTAATTGTGATACACTTTCTATTGACTCCGAGTGATCTCATCACGCTGAGGGGATCGAAATACCCATTCCACTCCGTCATCAAATACCACAAACACCGCCCAGTATAAGATGCCGTCAGCCAGCGCTTGAGTAGTGTCACAAGAGCAGGATCTTCCATGACGCAATGAGCGTGCTAGTTGACAGAGTGCATCGACATATTGAAAGTTGCATGGCGAAAAAGCCTTATGGCCATAATGTTGGTTTTGGCGTTGACTCTGGGATGTGCGTTGGCTAGCAGCGGATTTTTTGAAGGTCCCCGTTGAGCTATCAATCTCCACTGCAAAGCCGCCAGTAACAGGATAGAGAATAGCTTATCAAGTTTGATCATGGTGAAGAGTGTCCAACATCCATTACAACCAAAAGCTGTCCACGGGTGCACCAAGGCTTGTCACGTGCAACCCACTGGCAACTATTTTTTCCTGCTTGGCCACATGCAAACCGGCAGTCGGCCAGTCTGACATCTCGGCCTCGTCTTCTTCCTCTTCTTCTTCCTCTTCTTCTTCCTCTTCTTCTTCACCCTCTGGTCTCCCTGTTTGCTCTTCTTATTTTTTCTTATTTATCACCCGCCTGCATCTGCATCATCACCACCTCGCCAGCACGCGACGCCATTGTTTCCGTTCCCGCCCGCTTCTGCTCGTTTTGCGCCAAACCGTCGCATTTTCTCCCCCTTTGGCCGAACGCGCGTCGACCCCGTTTGATCTCCATCCATCGTCTCTCTCATACTGCATATCGGACCGTCCTCATGTCGCGTGTGTCGCCGGAATGGCGTTCAACTTCAACTGGTCGCCGCTCATGGCAGACGCGGGCTTCTACACCAGGGCGCAGGAGCTGCTGACTGCTGCGCTGAACAAATCGCCCAAACCCCCGATTATCGTCGACGATATCGTGGTGACCGAACTGAACCTGGGCTCCAACCCCCCAGAGCTAGAAATCCTGGAAATAGGTGATCTGGCAGAGGACAGGTTTCGGGGTATTTTCAAGATGTCCTATGCTGGAGATGCATTCTTGACCCTCAAGACCTGTGTGCAGGCGAACCCCTTGAATACATATCTCCTTACTCGGCACCCCTTTGCCTCTCCACAACCACTTGCTGCTGCGTAAGTTCCGGCTTTGCTATTCCCTTCTGGTCTATGCTCTTGTTTCACTGGTGATGTGGGCAAAATAATTATAAGAGAAAATTAAACGTAAAATTCGAGCCGTGAAATTTGCTGACGGGTTCATATTTCTGCTGAAGAACCGGTTTGACTATCCCACTTCAAATTACCCTCTCCGACATAAAACTCTCAGGTTTCGTTATTCTCGTCTTCTCGAAGCAAAAGGGCATTACAGTCGTCTTTCGGAACGATCCCCTCGAATCCCTAAAAGTCTCGTCGACCTTCGATTCGATCCCTTTTGTCCGCGATTACCTCCAAAAGGAAATCGAGGGCCAGCTACGAATTCTCTTCATGGACGAGTTGCCTGCGATTATCCATAGGCTTTCTTTGCGCCTATGGGGAACGGAATATAGTGAACTTGAAACCACTTCGGCTCAAGTCACGAATCCACCCCTTGAAGGACCAGGCCTGGATCCTTTATTGAATCCCCCCGAGGATCCTGTCGACGCATCCGGGAACGTTCTGTCTACTTCAGAAATCGCATCCCTATCTCTGGATTCCGGCGTCGAGATGCATTCCCTCTTCTCCCGCAAGAACGTCCTCCGTCTAGCCGCGCTGACGGATTCCCAGAGGACGCTATCCTTATTCACGCCTTCTATCCAAGAAGTTGTTTTCAGAGCATGGACAGGTTTGATGGAGCAGGCTGACGGTCCCAGCGGCCTCGTCTCCCCCATGAGTCCCCCGCTCTCCAGAACCCATTCACACGTCGCAACATCATCACTTTCACTCCAAGATGCTGCAAGTCTGGCATCGTCTTCGCACAGTCGACTGAGTCTTCCCTCAACAGGGTTTAGCGGTTACGGGCTCAGCATGGGTGCCGGTCGCCACTCAAAGGCTCACGCGAGGAAGCGAAAGAAGCGAGTCGTGGATCTTCGACGACGGCCGAAGAATACAGATGATATGGAGAGCGTCAGCGGCGAAAGCGCATTCACGGAGAGTACAAGTGCAGCCTCTGTATTTTCGGGCTCAACCATCCCAGAAGAGAATAACGATGACCCCGTAACCCCTCCAAGTTCTCCACCACGTACGATCAGACAACCAACCCTATGTGACCGCATCGTTGCCCGCAACGGTGCCGAAAGAAATGCGCGGAGAGGTATCCCCGCAGAATTCGGACACGATATCCCTGCTTCCCGCACTACGCCGCCTACTGCCAATGATATAGCTAGGATGCTAGCAACTACCTCCTCTCTCCAGCAACAACTGCACCCTGCAAACTCGAAACCACTACCGCCACAAGTACCACCTCAAGAACCAGCTCTTCGTCCGTCTTTAACTTCTAACTCCCCTTACCCAATCGAGAAACCCAACGCCTCAAACTACACATCTTCGGGAGATTCACAACAACAACAGCAGCAGCAGCAGCAGCAGCAGCATCAAACCCACCTGCCCTCATCGTTAATCATGGAAGCAGCCCAGAGCGGCGGCATCCTGGAGCAGGCATGGATGATGAAAATGGCCAGTGAAATTGCCCGTAGGATCCAGGATGAGAAGATGGGCGGCGAGGATGCTGCCGGCAGCAGTAACAATAAGAACGACAACAAGAATAATAATACTAGCGGATTTTGGGAACGGTCGTTGATGCGCTCGCATACACCACCACCTGCTTATCGACATTAAGAAACATCTTCGGGCTAACTCGGGTCTCCAGCCTCGAAATTTTTGTTTTTGTTTTAATATACTATCTTTTCATTTCATTCCCGTTTTCTTTTTACGTTTTCTTCATTTTCTTTTCTTTTCTTTTCTTCCCTCGTCCTTTCCCTGGTGTCGCATGTATGGCGTTTCCGGCAGCATCGCGTGTTTTTGCCTCTAAAATGTCTTTATATACATTCTGCATATCTTCCCTCCACCGCGCAGATGAGAATCTCAGAACCCACAAGCCCTTTTACTTCACGGTCGTTTACGAAAAATTTTTATTCTTTGTATATTTTTTCCCTCGCTCCAGCCCTCTCTTCTGGATTTCCCCTCTCCCTCCTAAGTGTGGGGAAAGAGAAGGGGGTCTTCTTCTGTTTTGTATTATATATTGGCGCATGGGCGAAATCTAGGACCTTTGGATACCCTTTTGTTTTTCCTTTGTATTTTGGAAATATATTTAAATGGGTATTTTTCTACGGTGGACAAAAAATCGAGGAGGTGGAAGGGCAGGGAATAATCTTTACTGCGATCTGGCTGCTGGTGGATATAGGGACTTTTTTTATATTTTTATTTTTATTTTCCCTTTCTTCTTTTTTTCTGTTGCAAGCACCAAATACTCTCAACTCAATCCTTCGTGTAAAGAGATGTCTTACATGACAGTCGATCGTTAATAATGTGTATAGTTAGTTAAATACTAATTTCCTTTGTTGAGCTTTGAGCCGCAAACCTACCTGAAGCAACTTGAGCTTCATTCAATGGAAATTCACTCTATCTTTTCCATCAATCTAAAATCCGTTTTTTGACCTTACCTGCATAATCTGTGTTGCTGACTAGGGCCCCGAAGCCAAGCTGTCAGCTTCGCCTTACCCAGATCCTTGTTGGTCGAAATTTCCCCCGACCTCACCTCCACAGCCCAATTCATTTTCCCACGGCACGACAAACTCTGAGGTCGCCAAAGAAGTCGCAACGACACAATGTCTGGCCTCCTTCAGAACATATTCAAGGGTGATCCCAACGCTCCATCGGCAGCTCCCTCGAGCGGCGATGACGCAGATCCAGGTATGCCATAGGCCCGTAGCTCTCCAAATTCCCACACCTCTCTCTCCCCTATCCCTCCACCAATATACCCCATACATCACATAGAAATCCCCCAATTGCTCCGGCCAAAAGGCTCACCAACGCCCGCCCTCTCTCCGTTTCTACATATTCCAGACTTTGCAGAGTTTGCCTCCGGGAACCTTGAACCACCACCACCCGTCATACACCCAGCCTCCGCCTCCACACCCGGAGCCGCAGGAACCCCCCAATCAGGCACCGGAGGGGCCCTTCCCGCCGCTGCCGATCATGCCCGACCATATACAGCATGGTATCGCGTCTGGGAACGCCATTCGCGGCAAGACTTCGTGCAAGAAGCCTTTGTGATCCCCTTTATCGCCTGCCTGCTCCTGCTGCACGTATGGGGAATGGGCAAGAACCGACGCAAAGCCAAGAAATGGGCGCAGGCGCATCTGCCCATCCTGCAGAGCGAGTTTGCCGTCGTCGGCTATGGCGGCGTGGGTGCGCGCCGGGCGCCGTCGGCGGACAACGTGCAGGCGGAAGGGTTGCCGGCGGCAGCTGCATCGGCCGACCTTGTCGTGCCGGAGTCGGTGCTGAAGGAGAAGACTGGCACGGAGTTCGCGACGTATGCGACCGGCCGGCAGAATGTGGCGTTCCTGGATGTCTCGATCAATTTGTTCCGGTGGTATAACCCGCTCTACATGCTTGGAGACTCCGTGATCAGTATGTTTCTCGACTCGTGGCCCGTGCCGGTTGAGCGGGTGCAGTGCACGGCGTATGCGTTTGATGGGAAGGAGAGGGATCTTGTTCCCGCGCCATCGGCTGTGGAAAAGGAGCTCATCGAGCAGCGCACGAAGGGCGCGAATAACTCGAGTTACGATGGGTTTGTGTTTGCTGTTGTGCACAAGAATTGCATGCGCAGGCTGCGTGAGGATCGCTATGATATCTCCTTGACATTTACGAAGGACAATCCGAAATTGCCTGAGTGGGCGACTGTCATGAGTGAGAGTGCGGAGATTACGGAGTTGATGCTTACAGCTGATCTTATCAAGGCTATTGAGGAGGCTGGGGAGGATTTTGAGTACCTGATCATTACAGATCAGCCGCTGGATAAGCCTACGAAGTAAGGTTTTACAAGCTCATATATATACCTGCCCATATTGCAGCTACTAACCAAAACAAAAACAGAATCGACGAAACCACCCCAGGAAAACGCATCAACCTCTCCCTCTGCCTCCCGAAATCCAGTTCCTACTCCTCCACCCTCCCCATATTCACCTACTTCCTTCGCCTAACTGACCGTGTCGTGTCCACCGCCCACTTCCGCGCCGAAGTCGTGCGCAAACTTCGCAACACGCGCGACGAAGAGGTGCGCAAGCTGCGCCGCGCCCACGATGAGGAGAAGAATGAGGAGCGCAAGGCGCTGGTGGAGAAGACGAAGAAGGAAGAGCGCGATCGGTTATTGAGGGGGATGTCAGCGGAGGAGCAGCGAAAGTATTTGGAGAAGGAGAGGGAGAGGGAGACGAGGAGGGGGATGAAGAAATCGGTGAAGAGGGGGTAGAGTGTTCCCTTTGGTGTAGGATGAGGTGTAAAGCTGGGGGGACGCGGGGCAGTTGTCCTTTGATTTGGTCTGATGCGATGTGACATGGGGCGGTTGATTTGTGGCTAGGTCAACTTTTCTTTGTCAATTTTCTGTACAAAATCAAGGACACTCGTTGGGGTGTGGATCGGTATTTATAAAGAAAAAGCATAAAGTCTTTTATCTTTTTCTTTTTCTTTTTTTTCCATTTATTTTATTTTGGCTTTATTTCATATTATTTATCTATCTGTTTCTTCTTTTTCACCCATTTGAGCCCATCTTGTCTTACGTTCATGGCGATATCTTCCTTCGTTCAAAGATGTTTTACTACAACTAATTACCAACTGGGTATTTATTAGGAGCTTTTCCATGACCTGCTTCCTGTATTGCTTCCTGATTCTCTAGCGTTACGATTTTGACTGTCCATTTCTTCATTCTAAATCTTTTGACTTTGCCCATTCAAAGAAGCCTGCCAAATCAAGGTGCTGGGGGGGGAACTGGGGTCTATCCACGGGCTACTGATATGGGGAATAAGGTAAGTATATTAGGTAGAGAATGTATACGATATCAAACTACAAGACCTCTTTTTTAGCCTCATATCATTCGTTGTGGCAGGAGAATTCTTCTTCAATTTTTTTATTTTTTGAAAAAACTTTTCCATATTTCTATATATACAGTTTGAATATCACACAACGCAAACAGGGCCCCTTCATTTTCCACATCACATGCTCGCCACAAGTGTCCAGCCAGAATGTAACGCTTCATAACCAAAAAGGTATGCTATTCCTGCATTGAAAAGAAACGCATTTTTCTCAGAACATTGAGGTGGGGATTTGAATGAGCTCCATGGAACTTGCGCATGCTTCGAATTCTCAAACAAGCTGTCTCATCACCGGCTCCTTTTGGTACTTTAATACCAGGTTTTGTAGCCCTGTAATTTGGTGCCGATAGGGTTAGCTGTCTTATACCAGAGCAGATTGGGTGATATTTAAAAAGGGGGGGGAAATGAGGTTTTAAAAGGGAATCAAGCTTACGAGAACTGTTCGGCACATGGCGTAGAAAGATGCTGTGGCAGATGCAAAAGAACAAATGTTAGCTACTTGGCTGGGCTCGTTTGACGGAAAGAAGAGCCCCCGGCGACAGGCAATGGGAGGGAAACATACCACCGAAGGAGCCGAAGAGGGAGATGTAGAATGGATAGAGAAGGTATGGACTGCGGTGGGACTGTGTTTTTAAGCAGCAATTAGACACCATATCGTTTTATCTTGGGATTTCTTATGGATTATTGTGTAATTAATTGGATCCGGATTTTCTTGGCGGGATTGGGGGAAGCGATTTGAACGCACCTTGTTCCAGATGCGCTTGCCGTCGTGTCTCTGGAAGAGGCGTTGGTAGTAAGGGACACGATTTTCGCGGAAGACGAAGCTAAGGAGACAAATTGTGGGTGTTAGTATATATCACTGAATAATCGACATGCGGATTTGCTCCATTGGTAGGAAATCGGGACATCCAGGCAGCCTGCGATGGGCAATTCGATAGGAAACTTACCCGGCCATTCTGGGGAGGGTCCGGGACACCATGGCTGCGAAGTCTGTGAGAGTTAAAATGGGGATTCAAGAGAGAAACTCGGGGTCAGTAGAGGGTGAAGTTGAGGTTTGATGTTGAACAATGAGGTTCCTTTTCCTTTTCCGTGCCGAAGTTTGTCGGATCATCCACAACATCACGTGGATACTAAAGGAGACTAGCTGTTTTAGGTAGATTGCTCTAAACTTACAAGAAGGCATCAAATTTTCGATGCGGGACATGCGATACGCAAGCAAGCGACAAGCACTGCTTTTTCCACCCTGCCCTTTCATCCTTGCGGCATTGAGGAGCTGTTGAACGCATGTAACCCTCCATTGATGCTACGCCCTCTCTATTGCGACCCCAAATGCAATTGGCTGTCCAAAAGCTGCTGGGAACACGCTCGACACTGTCACTCCTCAGCGCTCTGATTACTGCCCCAACTACGCTGGACCAATTGCATTTGGATGAGCAGTGCTTACGGTGCGCAATACGTAACACTAGAATCCATGGAGATAAATGTTCTGCGGCAAATTCATCGAGGGTGTGCGGTATCAGAAACCCGAGGGGAACATGGAGACGACGCCAACATGCGAGACTACAGGGCAGCAATCGCCCAACGACAGCTTACGACGAGGAACACGGATGTTCTCTTAACTTCAAACGCCACATCAATACACAATCGGCCAGGATAGACACATTGATATCCGGGGAAGAAGAGAATGCCCCTCCTAGTCCCCGCGGGCTCTCGAACTATCTGAACGACTCAGCTACCTTTCGTTCTGAAGACTGGTTGTTGGACCCCGACAGGATCAAGTTTGAATCTGATGTTGGCCACTCTAGAGATATTGGAACTAAGTTAATTGACGATCCTCGTCTCGCCAATGATTTTAAGCTCTGGAAGCACCTCCTCCTTTATCGCAAACGACACCACGGTGACGATGGGGTGATAGCTATCTGGAAAGGGCTAAGGGAAAGAGGACAGCCAATCGATTTACCTGTGGATGGCGAATATGCCTCGCTCCTATGGAGAAACTTCATCATAGTTGGCTGGAAACGCGATGATTTTTTGACTGAAATCCATTCCTACGCCTCTAAACTTTATGAGCGATCTGGGAAGACTTGGGATAGGGAGAAATTTTACAAATCGATTGTGGTTGGACTATTCAAAGCGGGGCAATTTTCTAGGGGGGTTGAGTGGCACGAAAAATTAAAAAATACGCACTTGTCGAATCCGAATGCTATGTTATTAATGCTCTTTGAGCCCGCTGTCTCTTCCGATGGTGGGCTAAGAGCATTAAGGAAGATCTGCAAGACGCTCGATAATCACCAGATTTACTGCCATACCGTGCCATTTTTAGTGAAAGCTGGGAGGCTAGCCGATGCTTTCGCTATGCATGAATTCCTCTTGCAACGGAACGACCTACCCCAATCAATCCAAGATATCTCACCTTTGATAAAATATCTACGACACTTTGGCTCGGATGCCGAAGTAGATTTGTTCCTGGCAAATTTGAAATTAAAAGGCTTATTCCAAAACGAAAAGTCAGTAATGTCACTCGCCTCCAGGAGTGGTGGTCGAACAAAGATATATGTCCCCACCACAGCTAAGGAGGGAGAAAATGAAGCGAATGCAGTCAACGATAAACTCGGCGCCCGTCTGTTTGCAACGAAGACATTTACGTTTGAGCTCATCCTTGCCGGTGTCAAGGCGTTCGGCGCTACCGCTCTCAAGCCACAAACCCTGAGGCAGATGGCTCTAAAGGCAGGAGATGCAAAAACGCTATCCGAACAAATCGATATTTTGAAGAAAGAAGGCATTTCAGTTGGAAACTCGGCATTTTCAAGGGTTGTCCAGAAACTAGCCTCAGAAGGCGATGACTCTATACTAAATGAACTTTTGGAGAGCGATCTGCATCCGGAAGTTCTGGAGAATCTGGAAACTGCAGAAGGTCTCTTTAATTCCTATTCTGCCGTTGACGACCCACGGCGGGCTCGTATGCTGTTCAAAATTTTGTCCATCTTATCCACCGAAGATCCATATCATTACAACATCCTCCTTCGAAATGCAGTGCATTTAAAGGATTGGCAGAAAATCCCTCGTATCCTAGACCAAATGAGGGACCATGACATACACCCTACCAAACATACTTTAGATGTGATGGTCAAGAAGATACTGTTCCCTCGCAGGCGAGGAATGCAGGAACCCCCCCATCCGGAGAATTTTCGTGCAACCATGTTCTTGGTTGGCATATTACAAAATATGGTCGGCGCTGGGATAGATGTTCCAGCTCGATATTGGACGGAAGTGCTGAAGCGACTTGGTATGAGCGCGGATTGGCAAGAACTCAGGAAACTATGCCTTTGGCTAGCACATTTTTACTTCCCAGTCAATCCCAAGCGAACAGTGCCAACGTTCAAAACTGATGCTACTTCCCCTGATCACCCTATCTCCGATTTAGGCCATAAGAAGTTCCTACCAGCCGCACATCCCGAATCTCCCTTGCGCCAACTCTTTTCTGTGCATTTACAATATGCCATAATAGCCTGGGGTTTTAGCCTTCCACCCAGCTCCAATCAAATATATCACAATCCTTTCAGCGACGAGCGCGAGAAAATCGTACCCTGGATACGAGGGCACGTCCTCATACGAGAACTGAAGCAAAAGGGAGTAGTCGTGCAAATGAACACGGTTCGTAAGGTAACCCGACATCGGCTCGCTGTATTATTTGGTGAGCACCGAGTTTCTAGACGCCCGAAAAACCGCATGTTGCGGTCTACAAATCCATGGGCCCTCGACGAGATATTGCACGACATAAATAACGTTTGGGGGTTCCCATTGTTTGGGAATTTGGCGGAAGAGGATATTTATGACCTCGTGAACCCTAAAACTCGCTACTGGAGTGCGACGGGATATGCGAGTGAGGAAGGCATGTGGCCAAGGAGACGAGATCATCTGCAAGTATCGAGGAAACGAACCTATGCGGAAGAAAAGCAGAAAGTGGAGAAGCGACTTCGTAATAACGATAATAGTAATGACTGAGGTATTGTTTATATCATTTTGCTGAGATCTTTGTTCTCGTTTAGAATACTCAATGACTTCTTTTCTCTTCCTTTTTCGTCCCCTATTTGCTTCCAATGCCAGGGGTATATATTCTGTGCCATAACTCGAAATAGGCCATTGGTTTGCAAGAGCACCGTAACCTATGAGCCCAATCACCTTCGTTTGCCAAAGACAATCTACTTTATTTCGTATTCAATGAGATTACATGTTTTTTATTACCTAGATTCTGGCTACTGAGCATACAACGTTAGAGCCAAAAGGGTTGACAAGGTTAGGAAACACCAGTATCTGGTCGAAGAAAATTTTAAAATTGAGAAATGGCAGCGTATCGGTTCAGCTAAGTCTTTGGATCACTTCTTGCCTTAGTTTCAGTTTTTTTTTTTTTTTTTGTTTTTTTGAACTTTTTTCTTTGGGGTGGAAGCTATCATATACTACTGGCAGTTGTGATTGAATGGTATACTGGGGATCATATATATGATGATATGGTTATTCCCATTTAGCTTTTATTACGTTCTATATACAATCGATCTTTTCTTGTGATTGATATTAATAAGTCTCAACCAACATAACTAGTTACGTTGTTCCTTCTCTCTTGCCAAATGAAGCCGGAAACTCAGTTATGGGGGGCCATATACAACATAAAAAGCGCAGATGCCGATTCTCTACGGAAGCTTCAAATATTGCTACGACTTCCCCAACAGCTTCTCAACGACAGCCACTTTGTCTTCCATACTTTGCACCTTGTCGGTTCTGTTTTACAAATGTCCACCAGTTAGTTATATAAAACTTTGTTTCATCGACCTGGCGTTATAGATATAGATATAGATATAGATATAGATATATAAATTCCAGCAAAAGAGGGAGCACCTCACCTGGACCCAACCCTAATATCTGTCTGTATACGCACAATGCCCTGTTTATGGAGCATTGCATGCGCCTGGCCGATCAAGGCAAAAACGGCGTCCCATGATCCTTCTGCAGGCTGTTAGATTTTGATCCCCAGACGGGACAGAGAATCGGGAGGGGTTGGGAACAGGAGCTTTGAGGATGCATATCCTCCCGGGGTTAACCAGCCGAGGAGAAGAAGCAGTTATTACAATGAGACGTAATAATTGAACGTACCTAGAGTAGTCCCCGCCGAATGCATGACATATTTCACCCCGGATTTCTCAACCAGACGTTGGACATCAGCAATTTGTTGAGATACTGACGCTGACGATGTGCCTATCTGTAACAGAGATTAGCTTCTTACGAAGATGCGGTAGACTAGAAAGAGGAAAGGGGGCCCCCGATGATGCATCATTTGATTTTCTCTCCAATTGATTGGGCTCTCATGGAGTCGAAGCAATTCAAGGGGTGGATTGATATAAGGACACCAGAGGAAGAACAAAAACTTGATGGAAATTCGAGTGAATTCTTCCTTAGATATAATCACACAAACTATTCAGCAGGCCGCATCTCCCACGCAAACGCATGCTTTAACGTACCGGTATCAGACAGAAATCTGCCGTACAATGTGGTGGTGTGGCAATTGTACTAGATATGCTCTCCATGACTGAATCCTAAGACGAATCTTTCGTGGCTGGTGAAGATATCTACAGGCATAAGTTAAGAAGATACCGGGCAGCTGAGGACTGGGTGAAGAGTTCGATTATTACCTCAGCATTGCATCACTGTCCAGTCCGCAATCGCAACGAAGCAGAAAATACCAGGCAGAGAGATATCATTTTCCATGTCATCATTCAATTTCAAGGTTCATAGGGTTGAGCTTACCAGTAATTCCGCCTTTTGCTCATGGCCTGATGATGTTGCGTTTGGATCTCGGGTAATTCACGGGTCATCCCACGATCCCGACAGATTTCTCCTTATCCTATTCCAATGTCCACACTTGCATCCCTTGTGACGGCTTCTAAATGAGGTTTGATGGTCTGCCGGCCTTGGCAGCCTGGGAGTTACATTGCTAATCCTACAGGCCATGAGCAATCCAGGATATACGCCTAATAAACCTAGGAACGAGTTGAACCATCGTCCGGGCCCCGTCATGGCTAAGCAAGGAGATCCTCAGATAGTCAATTTGAATTGGTTGCTGCCGACACTGTTCACATCCCCCCTGAGAACTGTATTCATTCTTGTTCTCGCCGGAGCTACAAGCCTCATGGATATCAGACGAAGTCAGTCCATCTATTCCCATATAATTCACATCAATACCAAGCTCTGTTTGATCTTTCTTGACTGTGAGGAAAACGGCGTTGACGCTGCCCATGGATGTTAGTAACTCAAGGGAGAATACTGGAGACTGGTGACATTCAAGCACCAGATGCTTTTAACCTTTTATGGCCTTGTCACCTAACTGGTCAGCTGAGTTTAGGCGTCGGGGCCCCTAAAGTGGCGCCAAATGTTCCAGGGGCTGCGCTGCTGGCATGATGTGTTAGTCGCTTGGAGTGCCATTTCCCAACCTTGCAGAATTGTTCCGCAAAGCCTTCGTCAACTTGGGATTGAATCTTCGGCAATTTTCGGCTCTTCGCCCTGAGCTCTTACAGGTACCAAGATTTGTTCTCGGCTAGCAAGGGAGCCAACTCTGTATGCAAGATGAAAGCTAGAAAACAAGAAAGAGAATAGCTCGACAAGAGGCTGTGTTGCAACAAAATAAAGTCCAGGACCATGCAGCATTGCGGGATACTAAGAGTGGAAAATCTCGAACACTCGACCTGTGAAAGTCATGGATGGTTGGTCTTTCTCGTGATGTTGCTGTTATCAAGTTCCTGCATATTGCAGATGAGTATGCTGCTCAACCGCAACTGCCTGAAGTTTTTTGCTTTTGGCAGAGCTCCAGAGATTGGATCACAATGTGAAGCACTGCCCAAGGATAGTTATACAAACGGAGCTGTTTACAGTTGGTTCATTATTCAATTTAATGAATTAGATTTGAGGTTTATGGTGCTCAATGTATTCGCGGAGATCCATCCCTCTGCTAAGGAACATGGGCCTGTTGCCTTGGACCTTCTGGGAGTCAATGATCCGCACCATAATCAGGGGGAGTGGCAGAAAAATGTGGCATGAGCAGCGAGACTTCTCCAGTGAAGATTGGAGGAGCTGAGTTGGGGTTTCAACACCAAATGCTACTCTTTGAGTTTTTGTCCCCTTGTTTCCTGCCCACCTACGGAGCATCGAGTGGAGTTTGTTGAACCAAGTTTGATGTTTGATATTTAACTACAACAAAGGGAATTGAAGTGAGGCTGACTCCTCAGGTGAAATATGCAAGGGCATTGCCATTACTCATCTTCCGTGTGATACGTGTGGTTTGCTACAGTGGATTGATGGACGTTTGAAGGGTAGCGCAAGAGACGCCGTTCGGATATCTGCATGAAGGCTCGAGCACACCCGCTCCACGGGATATCGGGATCCTGCAGGCCTTGCAGGGTCCTACGGCGATCAGCAGGCGTTCTTACAACCCCGCCCTTGTGGAGTCTCTACTGCATACGGATCACTGCCGCCGCAAGGAGCCAGCTCGGTCCCCTGAGCCCGCGCCTCCTTCAGAAAAAGGGCTCTCGGGGCTTGACACCTAATAGGCCCAAGTTTGAAGAATCAAGCTCTCCACCACGCCCAAATAATTTCAGTAGTTCGTCCACTGGAATGTAACGGATCTACCGTCGGGGCTCCATGTAGCGTGCTCGAGGGAAGATGTCTCACACTTCCGTCCATGATATAAGTCGCAACAATGTCAAGCACTCGCCAAGGCAAATTAACAAGTGACAGCGTTAGTGCGAGTGACTTAATGAGATCAAGGGGAGAAGAAAAAGTTTTTCGGATCGCAGCTATTATTAACTAACTTAACTTACCCCTCACATTATTATGGAATAACTATATGCGTTTTCTCTCCATCTATTTTTGCGGCGGAACTCTCACCGGATATCGAGTCAGCCCCACCATTCCTCGCATGCTTTCTCTGTGGGATTGGTTGATTCGTGAGTATTTCATATGCATCTAAAAAAGTCCCACTGCCACCGGGAGCTGTGGATCTCAAAAGCTTGCAACCAACTTATTTAATTAGTTCGTCATGGTCAAGGCTTGATATGTTTAGAAGAATCGCATGATGAATGATTTTTTTTTTTGGACCGGGGGAAAAAAAGAAAAAAAAAATTCAACATAACATCCAGATTCCAGACTGAACTATGAAGAGCGCTACAGACGATAGCGTTTAAAATTGAGTTTATATTCTGTTGCCACAGCTGAAGGTCTCTACAACTAACGAGTACCAACTTGTGATTTATCAATTTACTTTTTGGCTGCCGGTGTTTGATTTTTGATCATTTATCCTATTGCGCCTTTCACGCCGAAGAGAATAAATACAACAGTTAGGCCACGGCGCTCCGCGATATTCGTTTCTATGCGACAAGCCCTCTGGATACGAGGGCTAGAGCCTCAAATTCCGCGGTTTCTCTCCGCCATCAGTTGTCAATTGCTGTGGAAATATTGATAACTAGCCTCCAAGCAATCAACAGACCATATATACTTTCGAACGCACATTGTCTGTGGCTTTTTTCTTCCGTGGCCCAGCTCCGGAATTTTTCAACAGATAATACCCCACTGCAAGACTCAGTGTGAGAACCCCTACGAACCTACCGAACTGCGGTGCCTAACTGGCTTATAAAGCAGAAGTGTCAACCCAGGCTATTCATGCCGTTCACCTGCGTGACGGATCGAGTCTTTTACGGGTTTTCTCATTTTTTGGGAAGGGAAAAAATAGTGGTCGCGCACCGTTTTGATATCGCAGTTGCCAACACAAAAAGATTCGCAGAGGAAGTGAAGGAGCCAAGGAAAGAAGACAAAGCAAAGAAAGCAAGAAAGAAAGAAAGAAGGAAGGAAGGACTAAGAAGAAAGAAAAGCTGCAAAAGCAAGTCGCATCAATAAGAATCGAAATTGCGTGGTGGCAAACTCATATACGCCTTTACTCGACCGATCTGTCTCGTACTCACTCATATCTCGCTCCTTTCTCCTTCAACCAGCCGACTCTTGCGCTGTGGTGGTTGTTAATCACTGAACCTGTTGGGAATGGAAACTCTGGAGTTAACACTTAGGGCTTTCAATTTGCAGGCCTCTCCTTCCTCGACCACATCTCCAACGGCTAGCAGGGCCAGTTGCTCGTGCCCGTGCCAAAACCCCAAGATCCGAACCCCAGCCCAAATTGGCCTGTCTTCCCGCGGGCTGTTGGACCACTCGATTCTCCAGCATCATTCCCAGCATCTGCTGCATGGTCCTTCTTGCTCTGTAGAGCGGCTGTATTCCCGATTTGATTGCGCGCCGTGCTGCCTGCCGTATCCGGTGTCTTGTTAATTCCTTCTGTGTCCACGTATAAACTCACCCGGGGGAGTGTTTGCGTTTTTGCTGTTGCTGTTGTTGTTGCTGCGATATACCCTACTCTCTTCCTCGATATTCAATTTTATCTCACGAGGTATTTAAGCATTTTCCCCGTCACAGCTTTCAGGGGAGTTGTACCCCATCCTTCGAATTGCATGTCACATCCAGATCCTGCATCTTTCACGTTTTGGTTGAGCTGCACCTGCTCCATCCTAAGTTTGCGGCTCCTTTCATGCATTGCAATGCTGTATCGGAGTTGATTTCAATCCGTGAAAGAGACAAACGGATCGCGTAGTGCATAGGAGAAGCGGCCCCAGAAGAAAGTCACTTACGAGGTCTTACAAACTGGGCAATTAGGAGTAAGGCGGCAGCAACCAACTTAAAGTGATTGTTGCAGTATAATACTCTTCAATCATACGCCATTTCATTTTTAAGGACTTTCATTGAGGGGAGACTGGTTGCTTTATTGGGTCATCTGATTCCATCAATTGTCGATTCCTGATGGTCGGCTTAATCTTGGTTTTTGCCTTTTCTGCTTTTATATTTATCGCGACGTTCGCGTGTCGACATCAACAGCCATCTGCATCGCGCACTCCAATGCAACGAAACCTTGGAATGAAAAAGCAAGGCCCAAAGCCGTGGCGCGGCAACTTAATAGGAGCTGTCCCCCTAAAATCAGATAGCACCACGTCCCAAACAACATCTATAACATCACATACTTTCCGGGAACTCTTTCCTCGCGCTCGACCGTTCTATCTAGCCGAAGGCGGTGCGAATATAGTCTACAAGTTTACGATACAAAATGAGCATGCTCCCTCAATTACGACAAATGGGGGTGGTCAACAGCGCGATAACAGGAAATTGCTGCGGTTGCGGAAGCAAATCAAGTCTGCTACTCCTTACGCAGACACTGTGAATAACTTTGATAGCTACATAAAACCTATGTTTGATAACCACGAATTGGTTGACCAGGAACTTGTCAGACTACCAAAAGGATTCATAGCATATTGCAATGAACAGCTTCGTGTGGATGAAGCTCGCAATTCGCGCCCGAAAGAACGCTATGGTGTTTATTTATCCACCAAGGAGCCCTTCGGTTTAATGATCACTGACATGACCCCCGTCACAGGGTCAGGAGAATGCTTGTGGGAATTCAAACCAAAGTGGCTGCTTCAGTCGCCATCAGCGCCGCCCGATGCAAAAAGATGCAGGACTTGTGCGTTACGAGAGATGAAAAACTTCAATGCACGAAACGCTGGCAATTCTGAAAAGCAATCATTCTGCCCGCTTGATTTGGTTTCGGATAACTTTGAAGAAGTATTACGTGCGACACGGTTTATCTGTGGAGGTCACGGGAGAAAGCGTGTCGCCGCGTTCTTGCATCGAAATAGCACCCTGCTTAGACTGCAAGAGTGTCAGCGCCAAATGAATGCAGTAGGCCTTCCTGGTTTACAAGCAAATTTTCGGGAGCGTGCTATTTCCATGACGCTGAGGGATTGCACCATGTTTGTTAAGGTAGGTGGTTGGCATTTCCAGAATAAGGAAATGGTGTACTGGGACTGACCTTCTTCAATTCGCAGGTTCCACTCGACGAACTTCAACCACTCGAAGCGCGCTTGGGAGATCTTGATTTCAAGAGTGGAATCGGCGGGAAACTGCAGTATTGGCGGGAGACGGAAAGTCGACTCATTGAAGACGGGTGGTATAGCGGCACTCATCCAGACCAAAAATCTAGCGAATGCTCGTTACAGGGTCCGCGAGATGACTTCCCTACGTTTGAGGAGAGGGAAACATAATAATGATGTTGGGAAACAGAGGGACAACTATTCGTACAATAATACCGGCGAGATCATTTATTGGATTAAGGCGCATGGGGCCATACCGTCTTCGTGCCCTTCTCATTAAAGGTGGGTAATGCACATTGTATATTAGATATTCTTCTTTGAGGTCCCTTTCTTTAATAGTGGGGCTTGGAGTTTTCTGTTTTTCCTTTTTTCCATAATTTTTTTTCTACAAAGAAATCGATATTTCTCCCCTTTTATCCATATGTGACTATCAGCGTCCATTGTGATAAGTATTATCATTATTAATTCGTCCTCTATGGTTATTCAATGCCATTAAAGTGTGCTTGTTGGACAGGAGCAGCTCATGAAACGGATTCGAATCTTTCTTTCTCGTCATCATTTGCATATATAAATAATTATGAATCGGAGAATTCTCGGCCTCTGAAAAGTCAAAAGTGCCGAGCGCGTTATATCCTAACGCCGAGGGCAAGGCTAACTATGTTCGCTCGGAATAGTTAAGCATTTGTTAAGCATTGGTAATGTCATTTGGGGCAGAAGCACCACGATGGAGCATTCCGCGCTGGGCCCGAAAAACCTCGGGTCACTACTGGTCAATTGGAGTTGGAAACTGAAGCTAGCTTAGCTACATTCGGAGAAGTTTCTATATTTTCTTTGGAGACTTTGTTTCATATCTGGTCTTCGAGGACTGCTCAATTTGTCATTCATGAATAATTGATATTCTGACAATCCCCTCATGAGGAAGCTCGGTACCTTGGCTTCACTGTTCTTGGACCCCGCGAGCACTGTTCTATAAATCGAGCTCCTCTCCCTGACCCGTTCATCATGTGCTCATCCATAACAACTGCAAAGGAATTCCTTTCCTACTTAATAGCCCTTAAGCATTTCGCGAATCATCCTTCCCATAGATCGCCAGCTTATATCGCCTAGAATCTGACCGGAACTTGTCTTTGTGCGTTCTCGCAATCGCCGCAGTATTCCACAGCACCAGAATCAGAACTGGAAAACAGCCTCAGAAAACAAGATGACTGTCGCAGAGCCTAAGCCTCTTATCCCCGCCGCTACCGCCGCCGCTTTCATAGAACTCGCCAAAGCACGGCGCTCAGTCTATACGCTCTCCGCCTCAAGTCCAGTACCAGACTCCGAAATCCAAGAGTTGGTCAAGAGTGCCATCCTGCATGTGCCAAGTAGTTTCAATACACAATCCACCCGTCTTGTGCTTCTGTTGCATGAAGAGCATAGAAAACTGTGGGATGCAGCGATAAAAATATTCGTGGAGTCGAAGGTAGCCCCGGGGAAGATGTCGAAGGAAATGTGGGAGACCCATACGAAGCCCAAGTTGCAAGGATTCAGGGCAGCGTATGGTACTGTACGTATTTCCTCCTCATTGCCGTTCCTTTCTGGGTAAAAGAAATCGGGTTGCGTAAATCCTTGTTAACTAACCTAAATCGTCTGCACCCGTATAGATTCTTTTCTTCGAAGATCCGGAACACATCGCGCCAATGGCGGAGAAGTTTCCGACATATGGAGATCAATTTGCCCCTTGGGCACAGCATACGAATGCCATGCATCAGTATTTCCGTTCGTAGTCCTTCGCTCTTCTCCTTGTTGTTCTTTTAAAAAATTCCCCTCGCATGTGTTTCTATTTTGGCCATGTTTGCAAAGCCCGCTTATCTGACAGTTATTGAATACAGTCTGGCTCGCCCTTCGATCCGTTGGCCTCGCCGCAAACTTACAACATTACAACCCCTTAATCGACGACACTGTTGCCAAGACCTGGTCCCTCCCTGCTGAATGGAAGCTGGTCGCTCAAATGGTCTTCGGCACTTCAACGGATGAACTGACGGAGAAAACATTCAAACCATTGGAGGAGAGAGTCAAGGTGTTTGGATCGAAAGAGTAGATTTTGGATGTGGATTGATGATGCGGGATTCATGTATATATGAATGAATGTACTATTGGCGATGTTCAGTGTCGTGAACTAGAAGTTGCATTTCTTCGGTTGTTTTCCTTTTTCTCTTTGATTGCATTCTCTATAAAGCTTTCGACGTTTGCTGTTCGAAATGTTTGGAAGCATGACCCTGCGACCACTGAAACCACAAGGAGAGAAGAATAGATACACGTACGTTTGTTTTGCGAATCCGGTGTGATAGAAATATATACCTTTATTAAGACATTGCCTCCTAGACAACACTAAACTATATCTCGTCACAAAGGGGAAGGCCTTGAAGCTGGCCAATACCCCATAGAGCGTACAATGTAGCGGATGGAATAGTTCACTACTAACTTTCCCGCAAATGGCTGGTGGAAATACACGGGCGTTTCTGGGGCAACAATGGATACGTCCGGTCCCTGCGCGGCCAATTCGTCCCGGAAAATCCCTCCAAATAACCTGAATATTTAAGATGCCGATATTTCCTCAATAGAGACGTTCTCAGATCCAAGTCTCGAGGAATTAGAAATGAATGGATGAAATTGTGGGATTATTGTGTTTGGAGGCGATAGACGAGCGGTTGAGAAGCGTAGAGGTATCCGTGCCCATTCAAGAGTCGGCTGAGAAGCTGGGCCAGTAATAAGAATGATGTTAATGCATGTTGATTTGGGAACTGGCTTGTGAAATGTCGAGGATTCGTTCCAAAAGGATAATTAGAGACCGGTATTTCAGGTCCAGTGATGGCAGCCTGTAAGTCTCTCTACCATACATAGGCCGCCAATGTTACATAGTGTCGTCGCACTCCCACCTTCTGGAAAGGAGAAGGAATTTGCTTAAGTAGGAAACCTTTCGGTTAGACAGGATATCCCTAGAGCATGTTAGACAGGAGATTTCTCACCAATTGTTCCAATGACTTGATAATTCTTCGAACTGCAAAAACAGAATGGCAAGAGAAACATCTATTTCTTCTTCACCACGGTCGTCACACCCTCACTCTTCCTCAGCTCATCCAATTTAGCTTCCCGCTCCGCCAGCTTTGCTTTTTCTTCCTTCAGCATCTGATCCACAGTCTTGATAGCCTCGGCCAACCTATCTAGCTCCTTCGCCTCTGTCTTTTGACTGTACGGATTCTTCGGGCTATCCGAGTAAGGGATTTCCGCTGTCCTCCCCGGTTGCGTTTGTGGCTGCTTAGCCCCCTTCCCTGCTTTTCCTTTAGGAGGTTGCTGCACTACTCCTGTTCCGCCCGTAAGGAGATCATAAAATTGTTCAACGGGCTCATTAAACACAACCTCTTCGTAATTCTGTGCCACAATGACATCTCGCCTCTCTCTTTTCCCCTCGATGTCATCCCCGTACGGATGTAGCTTCAGACTGTGCCATAACGTTTGCGGTTTCTCTGTCGACTCTGGAACGAAGTATAACTTGATCTGTATCTCAAACTCACCCCATCCTGTCTCTGTGACCTCGAACGGTGGCGATTCGATGGTGCGCACACACTGCGCATAGGTCTCATGTAGTTTGAACTGCACCTTTTTCAACCAGTATGAGATGTCTTCATCGTTGACACCTTTGACGAATACACGCCACTGGTGGGTGTGGTCTTCGGGCGCGTTTGGGGGTCGTTTTGCCGGGTCAAAGGGCTGCGCTTCGCTTCCGAAAACTAGTTTTGGCGGTCAGATAAAGGAGGATTATCGCGGGTAAGTTAAATAACTTGGCCGCACATGCTATTACATACCAAATGGTCTAAATATTGAGATTCCCTGGGAGATCAATTAGCGTTGCGGGGAAGGCTATGTGATGGGTTTTGGACTCACGCGAACACGTTTAGTGCCTGCTGGGGCAGGCATTTTGCCAAAGGTTTTCGAAACAAGTTACGGGACCAAATGGGGTAGGATCAAATCGCTCAAATTGTTGGTAGCTGAAGAGATCTGAGGAGATCGGAAGTGGGAACCAAGCATCGGCATCCATGTTTTATTTACCACGTGACAAGGAAGTTGGTCGCCCGTCAGCCAGCTTAATTAGAGCATGATGCGAACTTCGACAAACTTTTATAGCTCAGAATACCCTTTTGGCACCTTTCGGAAGATATAGAAATAAGAGCAAAATTGTCGGTGATAATATCCTTACCTTTACGATATAAATTGGTATATGCAAATGTCGGCAACTAAGAGAATTGTGGTTGCTGGCGGAAGCGGATTTCTGGGTAAGTGCTAGTAAATATGGCCGTCATATCCTGAGAGGACTGTTATTTCTGTGTTGACCAATTTGTCTAACTCCCATGATACAGGTTCCAGAATATGCAAATCAGCTGTGGCTCGAGGGTGGGAGGTGGTGTCGTTGAGGTAATTTGTCTCATCAATTTTAGCAGACTGCTTTCCTACACCAAACAGCATAACAATTGTCCTTTTAAAAATTTTTTATAGTCGACACGGCGAACCAGCCTGGGGAACTGTTACATTGTCCTCGCATGCGCCGCGGTGGGCGAAATCCGTTGAATGGGCTAAAGCCGATATCCTAAAACCTGCCACCTATAAACCGTTCCTCAAAGACGCTTCAGCGGTGGTCCATTCTATGGGAATACTGTTAGAGGCTGATTACAAGGGAATTGTACAGGGGAGGGAATCGGTAATTAGTGGGCTACAAAAATTGTTCGCAACGTCAAGACCCGGAAGCCAGAATCCGTTGCAAAGGCCAGCGGGAGAAGAATTGACCGCCTTCTCTGGCGGTCAATTAACATACGAACTCATGAATCGGGATTCTGGTTGGTTTGGAACTAGATTTTCTATATTTTATAGGGTTATAATAAACTATGCTAACGTTTTCACTGCAACAGCTGTGGCTCTCGCGCAAGAAGCCGTTTACGAGAACGTCCCGACTTTTGCCTTCATATCAGCCGCAGCCGGAGCTCCAGTGGTTCCGGAAAGATATGTCACATCCAAAAGGGATGCGGAGGCCCTCATCTCCTCCAACCTCCCTGACCTCCGCAGTATTTTCATAAGACCGACTTTCATGTATGATTCATCGCGGAAACTATCACTGCCTATTGCGCTGGGTGGGATCGTAGGATCGGAAGTGAACGCGCTCCTGGGAGGACGGCTTTCATTTTTGGGAATGATGACCGCAAAGCCGCTAAACGTCAATATTGTCAGCGAGGCTGTGGTGGAGGCAATTGGCGATGATAATGTCCAAGGTGTTGTGGGACCTAAAAAGATTGAGACGTTGGCCACGAAGGGTTGGAGAAGATCTATGCTGTGATCTTGAGCTATCGTCTATCGCCTTTTAATCCGAGGTGGCGAAGAGCCACCCTTTGTATTATTATTTGAAATAGCGATTCTCATCTGTTGATCCCGATAGTGTACAATAAATACCCATCCTAGCTTTACCATTATTCTCAAATCATGGTCCCGCGTTCGAAACTGTCTCGAATTTCCGCAGTATACTAGGTGGCAAAGTTAGCGAAGTGCCATAAAAATAATTGCGTATAAAATGTATTTCCAACGTACCTTGTTATAAAACCTTGCCAACTGTTGGTTAAACTTCTTATTCTTGTCGTTGATGTACGTAACATCAGCCTCCTCATCGTCACGACCGCGGTCCTTACGTTTCTTCAGGCGAATCTCCTCTGCCTTCCTCAAGTCCGCTACCAGTCTATCAACTGCAGCACGGTCTGGTTTGTTCTCCGCAAAATCCACCGAATCCGCTGTGGAATAAAAGGTGCCGTTTTTATCAACCGCGACGAGCTCTCCATCCTCTGCTTCCACTATCTGAAGTCCACCACTTGCCGCAGCTTTTTCCACGGCTAAGATTTTTTCCTTCTCATATGCCTCAAGGTCGGGCTGCATCTGTCTCATCTGCCTTTTGTAGATCTTTCGTGCGTCTTGGCGATAGTCCTGGAAAGCTGTATCGTCTCTGTGTCTCTGTTTCTTTTCCATGCGTTTATCCCATTTCTCCGACTCATCGACAGTCCAGTCCCAAGCACGCTTCCGCTCGAAATCCTCGCCCTGGGCTTCAGTATCTGCTTTGAGCAGGTTATGCGATGCGAAAGCGTGTTTCCGGGAAATACTCGAGAGAAGGCTAGGATCGGTAGCTAGGCGTTTCGATTCGGCAGCCGTCTCCCTTAGATTTTTCTCTGCGGCGTTTTTCTACTTTCCAGTTAACAGGTGCAAGATATCAATAATGGGAGCAAAGCAAAGGCTGAAAAAAAAAAAAAAAAAAACTCACAGCTCTCGCTTGAAGTGCCTTGAAACGGTCTCTCATTTCCCTAGTCCTGGAAGCAGCATCTGTTGTCTTATTTTTTTCTGGGTCGGCTGACAATGTACTTGCCGTGTTCGATACGGGATTCTCTTTGGGGCTTATGGGAGACTTGCTACTAACCACCTGGACCCCGGCTTCGTCTTGGATGGCAACCGGAGTGGCCAGTTCCGAGCTAGAGGAGGGGTGGTGTTGCTGGTTATCTTGGTCCGGCATGATTGCACGTAATAAACGAACAGGCGTGCCTTCACCACAGGCGTCGTGCTGAATGATTCTCAGTAGATGTTTGAGTGGTTGTCCAACGTTGACAATAAATGATAAATGTCTTGGTGACGATTTCCGCCTGAGGCTTTCGGAACCACTAGTAACGATTAGGACTAGCCTCTTTTGTCACAGAGCCGCGATCTTATAATTTATTATCTCCAATGCAGAACTTGAACTTCAACAACAATAACGCTCCAGCCATGGCCGCCTTCCCCTGATTGCCTCTCTATATAATTCCCGCATAGGAGAGGAGAAGCCTCCATGTCAAATCCTTCGATTTGCCGGTCATGGCTTCCTCCACAACCACCACGCCTTTGTCGCTACGCCTCGAGCTACTTACACCCAAACACCCAGAGGGTATCACTTGCTCAACTCTTGTTCCATGTGCGAAGGTCAAAGGCGCGGCGGGAACCTTCAGCGTCTCAATTGCTCCGATTTGCTATAACGGGGACTCTGAAGAAACCCAACGATGGATACTACGCGAAGGACTTTGAAGAATATATGCTTGAGGCATTCTCCAAGCCTCATTTGCCAGAGACTTGGACCATTTTCAACACGGAACCGTCGAAAATCAGACGCCTGACTAAGAATGCTCCCCTCGTCGATAGATATGATCCCAAAGATTTCAAAGATAACATTGAATTGCCGATATTACAAGCTGTTTGTGAGAAATATATCGTCTCGCCCCGGGTAGCCCGCGAAATCCTGATGAACCATCAAGGCATCGTCGCTTCATTCGAAGGCTGTGCTAAACGTGAAGGCTCTGCTAAAGTCCTTGCAACCCTGAATGCCCTTGTCGCAAGATTTGCATTGTTAAAAGTCCAAGTACCGAAAGGTCTTCTTATCCTTGGCATGAGATTCGCTTCTCGACAGTTTTCTGCCCCCGCTCTTCAATCTTATATCCAAAGCTATGTCACTGGTGGATATGGCCCCATACCTGGACGCCAAGCTGCGAAAATTCTCCGCAACCTCTACCAAGCATGTCGGGTGAGTGTTTTTGAAAGTCCTACGATCGATCTAGGTCCAATGCGAGAAGTTGTCACTGGTCTGGATGAGAATGGGTTGGCAATCTCAGATTCAAGTCTGCACTCCCTCCTCTTGATATCTGATGATATTTGTCCACATTTTATCTATAGTCACTACGTCCAGCTGCTTGGGATTATTGGAGACCACGGGAGATTACTAAATATCTGGCCTACAGTCCAGGATCGACTCAAAAATAGCCCGTTTGGTCCTCCAATCCAATCTCTTGTCAAAAATTACCTTAAAGCCCTTCTCAGGTTAGGATTGGGTTCTCGGGGAGTGTACTGTGCTGAACAGCTGTCGGCGTATTGCGACCTAAACGACATTTTACCCACGAGGGTATGGGCAGAGCTGCTTAAACAGGACAACAGTGAGGGGCTGCAGAAAATCGTTTCCAGTCAGACAGTAAACGAGATTATGCATTCGACGCTCACCTCCATAGAAAACAGACTGGGTATAACCTGGAATCATGTTGACGGAGGACGCCATGTTAAAACATCTGACATGGATCCTTTGTGGGACCATTGGCCTGTGGATGCAGTACTCCCCAGCCTTGATCCAGATGCTAGCTCAACTGGATCATCAGGTTGTTTACAGCGACTCCTTGAAGAAATAAAACTTTATGGGTCCTCCAAATCAACCACGGAGCTTGCGAGGGTCGCTAATTTATTACATGACTTTGAGGGTTGCGAGATCCCTCTTGGTTCTAGAAAGGGTAAACACGACAAAACTCTCGAGTTCGCCTGGTTCCCGCATTGCTGCCCGATCGAATTTTCCAATAATGCTCCGCCGTCACGTTACAATATAAATGGTCCACAATCTCCTTCGTCCCTGGGCTTAATCCGTGCTTTTCACGGTTTCCACGGCAAAACAATTAGTTTGAGTAAATGGAACTTGTATCTGATGCAACTTGGTTACCTCTGTGAGAGAAGCCGAGGTTTCGCAGAAAGTGGCATCAACGGTACAACAGGAGATTCTGAAAAGTGGACAGCCACAGGTCATATTATCTGCTGGGATCGGCTCAATCATCACCTCATGATACTCTTTCTTGGAAAAGGCTTAGGGGTCATAGATCCTGGCTTCTATCCCGGAAAGCCACATCCATACCTCCCTTCCGTTGCAAACCTGACCTCAAAACCGTGGAATAATTTCCAGGCTGAGTTCTCTGAAAACTCCGGTTTTCTTTTGCCATTGCGAATCCGTTATTGGCTAGATGTTGATCCTGCGGCTTACCTTGTCCCCTGAACCAGCCTAGCAGATGATATACGAAAAGCAACGTCTCTTAGTTACCCACGGTGTGTCACTCAATGCAAAATTTCCCACCGACAACTTATTTCCGCAATTTCAGCATCCGCTTCATAATCACCTTCAGTATCATGATAAATCACCAGAAGAATATCTGATTAACATGAACGTAAGGTCGAAGCGACGTTGCACGCCCATCCATTGGAGGCCCGCCTGGGAACGCTCTGCGTCTACCATGGATTGCTTCGTTTGTCTTCCTTCCGAAGCTGCGAACTGTCCTGCAAGTCGTAAAGAGGTGCAGTGAAAGCGAACAAAACCATCGATTCTACTTTAAGTTGAGTCAATTTTGTGGCGCCTGGCATTGTGGCGTTGGTGTCTCCCTGCAAATAATTTGGCGGCTATTGGGGGCTTTGGAGGTCTTAAATCTTTTCCTTCATATCCATATTCTGTTAGCTATCAACGCAACCTAAAATTATTCCTATATATCCGATAACCAAATTTGTGGCTATCAATACCATCGAAATGTAATATAGATTTGTTCATTGTGCAGTACTTCGTTGGCTTTACGCACACATTCTCTCACTTCGCTCTTTGGCTGTATTCTACATTCCAGGACCAGAAGCTATGCATGGGATGTAATTGTTCTGGCTGCTTCACATTTGCTCTTGATACTCACTGCTGTGGTAGTGCTTTAAACGTGCTTAGATCCGAGCACTCCACATCAATGTCGTATCTACTCGGCTGGCGGTTCTACATTCATGCATATCCTGCAGTTGATAATGCTGCAAATTCTTCCTGCTGCATTTCTTTCCATCTCCCGCGGCCCATGCATTTTTTTTATTCACAGAAGGCCCCCCGATATTCGCTATACGCAGCTTCATTGGTTGACAGTTCAACAAAAAGAAAACATCGAGAGAAGTTTCTCAGCCAGGAAATCCAGGACTAATATGGCTTTGATGTTGGAAACGCATATCAACGACTTATGCTCGAGGTTTGGCCCAAGCAATTCAGACACTCGAATAGGCATACACACATATTGGCCCCACACAGTCGGGGGGAACAGTTTCCGGCATCCATGCGGATGCAAGTCTTCCTTCCACATTCAAAACCTTACAGGGCCTTCACGGCACCCGTAGTGGCGCCCATGTTCGGTTCCTCGTGCAAGGGGATCTCCCAACCGCTGAAGCCGCTGGCAGGTAGTTTTCACACCATTATGACGCGCCGCTCCTGAGCTCTTCCCCTCTTTTGGCAAATCTCTTTTTTCTTTTTTCTTTTTTCATTTTCATTTTCTGATTATTGCTTTTTTCTTATCTTTTCTTTTCTTTCTTTTTTTAACTTGAAAAAAGAAAACATAACGTGCATTAAATGTGATAGATCAGCTTCTGTCAAGCCCCTCACAAGGGCTGCTGCTGGCCTATCAAAATCAATTTCCAGGTCTGTTGTTTGAAGAGGGAACCTAGGCAGACAGTCCAGGGACTTGGAGCAGTATCAGAGTGACGTTTGAGCGGCCAGCTGATTAAAGAAGATCTAAGGATAACAATGCCTCAATTTGGACCCCTCCCTGTCTCCATACCTCAGAATATAAAGCCAGCCATATCAATCTCAAGCAAAATAATAGCACTTCCAGGAAATTCCATGCGTCGACTACTCAGCATGGCCTGGAAACCAGCAGAAGCAAGCCGATATTATGCAGTTGACAGTTTTTTTAGTCCTGTTGTCAGGATTCTTAGTGCCAACGAAATGCAAAACTTGGATTTACTTCTATTCTTTTTCGGACCGCATTGCTACCCACCAAATAGCAGACTCGCTATGGTGTCACAGATGGGCGGATAGTAGCCAAAGGAGACAATGATACAGAAAATTTGTGCATTCGACCGAAAAAGAAAGGAAAAAGGGAAAGGGAAAAAAAAAAATCAAACACGTAGTTAACGTTTTGGCCAGAGATATTTGCTTTGCTTCAGCATACTCCAATAACGGCATGCTCAGCCTGCTTTGGTAAACGATGCATTTACCCGAACGTCATATTATCTGACCCAAGCTATACAGGCTGGGCCTGGCCGGATATTTCTAATGACTTATCTTTGAGATAGGTACAACTCACACGGCAGCAGATGCTAGTTTTCGACAGGCATTTGAGGCTCCAATACCGAACTATTAGAAAGACGCCTGGCAGGGTTCGCCGATTTGGGAAGCAATCGCTTTCACATTTGAACAATTAACGGCAAGCAGAGCCCAGCGAATGTGAATGGGGCTTTCAGAATAGAGCCCGGACAACGATCTATCCCTAGCTATGAGAACCTTGTGCGAAACTCCCTTCGGCTCTTGGTCTCATGCAATCTATTGCGGCATTGTTTAAACTATGAGAAGTTATTCATCCAACTTCCCCAGCCACCACTGCTTCCGCAAAATACCACTCTGAAAACAGACATGTGCATCAAATCCCATCTTACGTGGCTGCTTGCCCGGCTGGCAAACAAAGGACAGAAAAGCAAAAGCCCTTCCGATCCATTTTCTACGGGAATGGAGCCTTCTGCATCTCTGGGTCTCTTTTGGCCGATAGATTATATTGGTATTTTTCTTGTTTCCTTCAATGCCAGGCAACTGAACATAGCGATGGAGTAACGCAACCGCGCAGAGATTCGATGAGGCAACCATGGCCCCGGATCAGCTCTCTGTATGGAACAGCGTTTCTTTTGCGATTTCGGAGAGCGGGTCGTCCTCCACGACCTTCCCTCCGAAGCGACTCTAAGGGAAAATAGGGTTTGGCAATCTTCGATATCATATTGATGGAAAATGGTTGGCTATAGTCTCAACTTGTAAGCCCACCCAGATGCACGAATAACCGTCTTTGTCTAAATATGAGGACGACTATAACGATCCCTATCCTAATTCAAGAGGGATCGTGTCGGCGTTCTAGATGTGGCGGCCGAAAGCAAACGATAAAAGAGCAAACGAGTGAATTTGTAGCTATGATATGACAAGATCAGCGCTTGCATGACTTTCCACGAGCATAGCCAGCAGTATTGGATGATAGAGCTGCCTTGCTTCTCTAGTCTCCTTCAGTAGTTATCAGATGAACCGGGTCTCATATGATTTCCCACTATATCTGCACGCTCCATCGACTCAGATCCTCCAGCCCGTGTTGATTTTGGCGGTGCATACATACAGGCCCATCTGACATGGGGCTGGCATGTTCCATTGTAAAGTGAAGCCCACCCTTGCCTTCCGACCATACTCTTTGACATATTCCCTCGGACGGGATGAGAATCACCATTCCCCTTTCTTTGCTTTCTTTTCTTGTCGATTCTCTCGCTATCGGAGTTTATATCCTGACATGTATTGTCTTAAGAGCAAGACATAGCAGGAATCCGAGCATCAAGTTACCCGGTTTTGTCCATGTAAACATATTCCTTATATAATAAGGAGCAGCGCTCATGACCCGGAAGCTGTGTCTGGGTGTTTATTCAGTACTATTAAACTATAATTATGAAACCCAAAAGCGGGTGCACCTCTGAAAGCGACAGATGAATCGTCCCATCAATCCACAGAAAAAAGAAGGTAAAACATGTGATGGCCTGTCATGCAGGATTTGAGGGCTGAGACCTCGCAGTTTCCTTGGGTCCTGATTGTCCATCTCTCAACCCAATAATGGATCTTGAATGGCGCAGATCGACCAGCGGGACGAATAGGCAAGAATATTCTCCGACATAACCTACGTGCACGACATATCCCCGGCTGGAAAATCGCCAACAGGTTCAATATTTCGGCGCAACCTGCCCTTGTTTAATAATACGAGCTGCCCACGCTTTGATCATTCAAGGGTTACACAGAGAGCGGTTTACTCTCCGAGAAGCCCTTATCTGGACCTTCCTATTCATGCAATCCTCCGGTAAATCTGGAATAGGCGTTCGAGCCGCACCCTCTCAACTCGGAGACAACAACCCGACCGGTTAAAAAAACGTGTGCAGTCCCGTTCCTCCCTTCTCCCAGATTGTAGGTCTTCGTTCCAGCCCAATCAAAATAGGCAGAAAATAACGGGAAAAGATGAACTAATGCACTGTGTGAATATTGACGGTTTGATATAAATGCGCACACTCTTCTGATAAACAACGTGTTGTCAACAGCCTCTCGAAGAGCAATGCCTTCAAGTTGAATTACACCAGCACTCCCATGTCTACTTCTGTGCCTTCGGGCTTTGGGCATCTGTTGCACCCACAGCCACCACCGCCACCACCACCAAAAACAGACTCAATCGCACCGTTTCGTTCGCGCCTCCGCTTGTTTGTGCGCCAACACCCCATTGCTGCTCGTGCCTGCGGATTCGGAGATAAATGTCGAAGGCCTATTGATCCTCTGCCGGTCATCCAACTTCTAATGACCGATTTCTCCCCCCAGTCCGAGGAAGATATGAGGCAACTCACAAACAAGCAGCATGTTGTCACCTGCCAACTACATCCGGTCAGTGAAGCATGCGGAGGGTATCCCGAGCACAGAATTCGGTCTCGAAGCAATGCTGGACGGCCTTTCGAAAAAAGAGGGATTGGACCCGTTAACGGAGAAGCTGGCAGCAACCTGACAAATAGGTATCGTGGCAGAATTTTGTCTGGAAGCACATGTGCGAGTCTATTCTCGGTCGACCAAGACCCCGATCCAGCTCATGCACCTCCCCACCCACGCTCAGCAGCGAGCCGAGAGAAAGGTCCAGGTACCACTCTTATGCGGCCTCCAGGATTTTCATCGCCTTCAGATGCTCCACGATATATTCCTGCAGCTTTTTTCATTTTCGCCGACCTCTGCGTCCGCTCGGCTGGTTGGTATCAGCTGCGGTTTCAGCTAGTGGATGTCCAAGAAACCGAGAAATTGGGAAGCACCCCATGCCTTGATGAGGTCTGGTCTCAGCCCTTTCGGGTTTTTGCGGCGAAGGATTTTCCTGGCATGCGACCAGCGCCTTATTTGACAACAAAACTAAAAGACTTGGGAGCGGTTGGTATCAAGACGCGGGAGAAAGAGCGGGGTTTGCGACAGAAGAAAGTCATACAGAGAGGTGGTGGGGACGGTAACGGTCCTGAAGACGGTTGAGTGATCTACCCAGCAGCATATCGATGCACCCGGAACTGTAACAGCTTGACTGTGGCTGCGAAACATAATTTTCGGAGTGGTACAAACAGATGAAATACGGGGGGGAAAGGAAAAGAATATGATACCTCTATCAATATGCTTGAAGATCTTCCTTTTTTCTTCCAACTCTTTAGGAAGACTTCGTTTCAGTAATTTCGGCAGCGGGGAAAGATGGGATCCCGCATATGAGCATACATGCAGAAGGCCATAATTTTACAGATGGGCAATGGCCATTCTGTTGCTCTGAAGTGTGGACGGTTGTGTTTGCTTTTAAATTGTATTTCGAACTCGTTCGGTTCCCCAAACCATAATTAGTAAAGTGTAGCGCATGTAATTGCAGGAGACAGAAAGCCAAGCGATAATCGCACTTCCTCAATCAAACTGTGCAAACTGCTTCATGAAGATCTCTCGTTCTCGTTCAATGTTCAATTCGAAAGACTTCCCCAAATAGATATGTCGTATATCTTTCGCCTTGGACGCGGACTTTTCGTCATCTTCTGCAATCTTTAAATACCGTAATCCTTTGTGAGCGTTTCCTTCCTCACGTAAGAGACAGGCCATGATAAGTGCAGATGGACCCCAGCCACCCGTACTAGCAATTTCGAACCAATCAATGGCTTTTTGGCGAAGTTCGCTGTTCGTGTATTGTCCCGAAACCAGATCTTTAGGTGAGGCATCCTGGCCCCTTGACGATGTAAATGACTTATCCCGACCTTTCCCAGAATAGTGCAACTCCAGGTAAAAACTTCCTAGGTCATGACACGCTTCAGCGTTGCAGTCCATAGCGGCTTTTGTCATATATTCTTCATATTTATCCAGTTGGCCCTCGTTACCAACAATCTTTGCAAGATACTGGAAGGCGACAGGATGGTCGAGTAGGAACGCTCCTGCTTCCACGGCCGCCCGACTACCTTCGCTATCTCCTTGAGAACTTTTCACAGCTGCATACATCTCCCAGGCTTGAGGGATACCAAGGACACTGTATGGGTCTTCATCAGTTTCGCCGGCATGTGTCTGATGCGGTATTGAGATCTCCATAGCTTTTTTCCAAAGAGTAAGCGCCTCCTCCGTGCGACGATATCGCTCATGTAAAATGCGTCCATAGAGCACCATTGCATCAAGAAGATGTCTTTGCGCAAATTCTTCTAGGTAGGCGATCAAAATGGTTCTTTTTAGAGGGGCGCCCGATGTGAATTGCTGGTTAATAATGTAGATAACGGCGAATGGCTCCTTTGACTCTGCTAGTCTATATAACAACCAATTTGCTACGGCTCGGTAATCTGGATGTCGCGAAAGGATAAAAGCAAGTCTAGATAACATGCCCCCATCTATGTGACGGTTAGTAAGAGCTTGACTGAGAGTGAACACCTCATCAGTGAGGAGATCACTGTCACTTTCTTAGGAATGGGTAATGGTATTCACCTCTACTTTGATCAAATATATCACTCCCATGCATTGTATTACACGTTACTGCGAGTCTTATGAGCGTTCCAGCCAGACTTACAGCCGCATCTATAGAGGATCCCAGTAAGATGCTTGAGAGGGCGGATTCGAATAGAGGACGAGGGATATTAGCAACCAATGCTTCCGCTTCATCTGAACTCAAGCGGATAGAGCCAAAAGCCGACTGATATCGAGATTCTCTCCTGCGATCGCTCATTGCTTTCCAGGTCGAAGGTGCCCTGGCGGCAGTGTGGGGAGCCGAGAAATGATATTGTTTTGCGGGAGGTCTTGAGGAATGGAATGTGAACCACAGAGGCCGTAGCCTCACACATCGTACAGTGAACATTGCCTCTGGGTTAAATAAAGGCGAGGACGATCTAAGGGACGGCAAACGAAAGGTGCTCTTTATCCCGAGGTCAAATAATGCTCAATCCTCACTAAAACGTGAAGCGTCAAAAAAAAAAAAAAAAGAAAAAGAAAATCGAGGTTGAAACGAGCGGTTGCACGTTTAGTAAGCAGGTGCACATCGCTATAGTTAGTTATTTGGAATTTTCCATTCAATTGATGTTTAAATATTCAATATGCGGGTCTATCCTAGTTCCTGCAAAATAATGCTTGACATGACTTAATGTTGCTCAAGTGAAGAAAAAAGTTTTCTTCACAGACATCGGTCAACCCTGGACCTCCGCCTAGCCAAGAAAGCCGCATAGTAGTTGACGATGAACTGGTCTGATCAACCATAGACAGAAAATTGTCGAAAACAGAATAACGAGAAATATCTCATAACCAAAGTAATGATGTATAATACATTTCCCCCACGTTCCTATACATACAGAACTACCAACCAGAGCATCCACTGTTCTGCATCCACAGTCGTCCAATGTAATGTTCTATTCCCATTCCGCTTAAACTCCAGGAAATAGAAGAGGGAGAAAAAGAAATTGAGAAAAAGCTGAATCATTCCATGACAACCTTAGCCCCTAGGTCCTTCATAGTCTTGACAATCTTTTCGGCCTCTTCCTTAGGTACAGATTCCTTCATCACTTTCGGGGCACCCTCCACAAATTTCTTGCTGTCAACCAAGCTCAAGCTGAGAAGTGATTTAATCTCCTTGATGACCTTGGGTTTCGAGGCAGCGTCGAACGACTCCAATTTCAAATTAAACAATGTTTTCTCCTGAGCGGCAGGGGCAGCCTCCTCTTCTTCCACGGCGGCAGCTGGGGCACCGCCACCAGTCGCTGGACCGGCTGCGAAACCGCCAATGGGTAGATCAGGAATGTTAAGACGAGACTTGATACCGGAGAATCGGAGGTTAGCTACAGCACTGCCAACAGACTTCATTGAAAGAATCTCATCAAGAACGAGCCAATGTGCGTGTACATGACATAACTGTTAAAGCCTTTATTTCCAAATATGTCTACACATGGGCAAAGAAATGGGGAATAAAAGGAAAACAAAACATCAATGAACATTCAAGGGGAAATAAAAGCATCAATTATCCAACCTTCAAGCTCGAAACCAAATCAGCAGTTTCCAACAGTGTCAATTGACTTATTTGGTCCACAATCTGTGTGATTTTAGGGTTTGTAGGAGCCGCCGTCGGCGCCTCGGTGGACTGCCATCGCCTTGTTCCGACCGCAGCTGGGGTTGATCGTTTGCATTGGGGAAAGCATGTAGACGGGGAGAAACGGAGAGACGGGGACTGGCGAAGGAGGGTGCGACAGGATCGAGCTGCCGCCTGTGAAGGAATTGACATGGCTGACGAGGCGCAAGATATATGACAGGAACAGCTTGTATCACAAAGAGGACAGCGGAAGGGCCCGCGGAGGAATATGTCGAGGGAATTGAGCTGATGTGGCGCCTGTGGTGCTGCTGGTTCTTTTTGCTGCCGTCAAGCAATGCTTGAATTTCGGTGATGGAAGTTTGAAAATTCCCATGTCTGAAGAGCACGTGAGCGTAACTTTACAGACTATTACCGTGAATTCGTTGTTATGATACATTATCCGATAGGTTCTTCCGAATCCGATATATCCACCTTTTTTTGGACAACAAATGGCAATCTTCATCTTGCGGGACTCCTCACCACGGAACAACAGAAACGAATATCAACGGTCTCACTCAAAGTGGAGGGAAAGGGAGCAACTTTCCCCTTTTCAACCAGCTCATATGGATCTATACTTCTCTGTCGTGGAGAAACGGCTTGCCACTTCTATCGCATTCGTCTGGGTCTTCTATCGTTTCGGCATGGCGGTGGTCAAACTTCTCCGCAAATATCTCAATCGGTCAGCCGCGCGACCACGTCAGGTCCACCGCAGCTCTCGAGTAGCCCAAGATTCACAGACTACGGAGACAAGTAATGCGACTGCAGGCCAAACCTGAGCCCATTACTAGGCCAGAATTTCAATAACCAGCACAAGTGCTTTTGGATATCAACACAAGTGATACATAGAAATTCTGGCTTTCGTTGAATTTGATGTGCGCATTTCGGAAACATATTCCAAGAATGGTGCTTGATTTAAAAGTCTTATGGAGAGGGACGGCTACGGGTGAATTGCTTACACTTTGCTTCTACGACCAAAATAGTTTCGGCTGTCTGTACCTTTACGTTTCGACGAACAACGAACGAAATGCATATCAATAATATGATGTTGAACATCCCCAATCCATGTTCCTGCCATTCCATGCGTCGACAGTTGCATGCATTGTTTCGAAATCCGTCTAACAGCAACACGCCTGTGGTAAGCTCTCCGACAAACAAACTCCATATCCACCGAATAACAGGGACAAATCCTCAATATTCCACATTAGAGTATGCGTGGGAACAATACGACAATGCACAACATGGACGACCAAGCTTGAATGGTTCATCGCGCAGGGTGGAGAGGCTAGAGAAAACTACAACGTCAATTTCTCCTCCGCCCTCACATTTACATATCGTGAGCTTGTGCTCTCAAATGCAACCGTTAATGTGGCATGGATTGTGTCAGCACAAAAACTGTTGAGAGCGTTCGTTTACTGATATCTCTGTTATACCATCTTCCTGTTTTCTCGCTCACACCCTTTACAAATTTCGATGACTATGATACCCTTATTTCTTTTCACTTTTGCTTCCTGATGCACTTGTGGCTCCTCTCATTTGTGCATTGTGACCCTGGTCCTATTCCGTTCTTCATAGTTCACGCTCTTAAACGTCATTTGGTACAAACACGTCCATACCTATGTGCTCCCAAACATCGCTTGATCAGATACTCCATTTATACACTTTGGCGGCTTCAAAATTTGCAAAATGAAGCATAATTAGATAATTGCATAGACAGCTTCTAAATATTGGAACGTTGCATTTTTCACCGCTTTCCGGATGAGGTGATCGAGACACGGGATTCAGTTCAGTTTGAGACTTCCAATAAGCTGCGATCGGTGCCGAGAAAATCTATTTCATTTATAGCAAAAAGGACAGTAATCCTCTACCCTAAGTTACCTTCAGTTTCCCCGATTTATTAGCATGAGCATGCGGATAATAAGTAAACGGCCGGCTCAGCACCAATCAATCCCTCCCAGCCCCAGCGGAAATCCTGATAGTCATTTTTGCATTTCCAATTCGCAGGTTTCAAGAAAAGACGAACAAAATAATGCAGGGGAGAAAGCAAGGGAGAATTTTCTTTTATTCAAATTAATGCGGAAAATGCCAGAAAAAGAAGAAATTCGCCCATTTCATTTTTTTTTATTCTCCCCTCTCATCCTTTCCCGGTCACCATACATATCAGAACAACAGCACGAGCAACAACATCATCGACGCAAACCACTACTTCTTATCATTATCATCAAGTCAAACGCCTCAATCTTCATCCCAATTAGGATTCTGTCCCGGCGGCTTCGGCCCGCCCGCCTGTCGCGCCACAATAATCTGATCAACCGACAGCACCGTCCGCGAGGCCTCCGTCGCCAATCTGATAGCCCATGCCTTCGACACGAGCAAGTCAAGGATTCCATCATCGACTGCATTGACGGTTCCCGCTGAGGAGAATGCATGTAAATCCACGCCCGTGGTCCAATATGGTTCCTCCTCCGAGGACGAGGAGGCATTCTCGGATGATTCTTCCTCTTCATCCTCATCTTCCTCCTCCTCGTCGCCGTCGTCACCGTCGTCGTCATCATTGGTTGCTACTTTCTTACCCACCGGCGCCGATCGGCGGTGTTGCTGGTGAGCTGTGTAGAGGCGAGATAGGACCTCGGTGGCATCCAGGCCCGCGGATTCAGCAAGCGTGCGCGGGATAACTTCGAAAGCCTCGGCATATTTACGGATGGCGTATTGTGGAAGCCCAGGCGTCTTATCCGCGACGGCTGAGATGCGTTCGACGAGCTGGATCTCCGTTGCTCCAGCGCCAGGTACCAGCCGAGGATCCTTTGTCACTGCCTTGATAACATTGACGCCGTCGTCGATGGCACGCTCAACATCATCAAGGAGGTTTTGCGTTGCGCCGCGCAGCACGATGGTTGCGGTTCGTGTGACGGTGCCGGCATCTTCTTGTCGGAAGACTGTCACGCGGTCGCCGCCAATTTCGAGTGTTTCAACCACGTCAACAGTGCCCATTTCATCAGGCATTGGAGCACCGAGGCGAGCAAGAGGTGTGGCACCGACGACACGGCAGAGGCGTCGGAGTTCGAATTTGGAGAGGATCTTGATGACGAGTATGTTAAAGCGGTTGAGGTAGTGCATTGCCAGTTCGCCGACGGTAGAGCCCGCCACGACGACACGAACGCCGGAGTCGTAGATTTCTTTGATCGTTGCTTCCAGACGTGCTTCTTCGCCCTTTGTAAACTCCAGCATCTCTTGCGCGTTGTGCAAGAGGACTGTTCCTTTTGTTTCTGTCTGGGAGATATCAATAGGACAGCTGAAGACGCCAACTTTGGCCTTTTTGGCCTTTTTCATGGCCCCGTCAGGTTCGCGGCCGAAAACCATTCCTTTCACGACTCGTGATTGCTCCAAGCTGCCTCCCATGATTTTGACGACTCGAACATTATCCACGTTGAAGTTGGCCGGATTCTTGGGGAGGACTGCCAGTACGGCCTCTGCAACTAGCGGAGCAAGGATATCTTCTGAGCCGGACTGTTTGCTTGCAATGACAGTTCTAACCGCTTTGCTCAACTCGGTCGTAGACCGTAGCTCCTTTAGTCTATCCACCTCGAGATCTAGAAAAAAAAAAAAAAAAGAGATGTTAGTGGAAACACCCCCCCAAAGTATGGTATCGCAAGTAGACAATCAAAGAGGAGAAAAACACACCATCCAAACATTCCAACGCAATTCCCTGCGCCTTCTCATACCCTAGCACAATATCGCTCGTCTTCAGCCCCATTCGCAGTAATTCCTCCGCCTTCTTTAGTAGCTCTCCCGTGAGAACAATAACCAGATTAGTCGCATCGCCCATCTCTGCCTCCTGTTGCTGGCTGGCCATGACGACCAGTTTGGCAGCCGGATGTACAACCTCAAGCTCCCGTAGAATGGTAGCGGCATCGGAGGTCAGGATCAGCTTTTGTAGGTGGTTGATTACGATTTTGTTGCGGCCGTTGGGGCCCAGCGATGTCTGTACAGTCTGCGCAATGGCACGGCATGCTTCGATATTACGGATGACGGCACCGTCTTCGGAGTCATGGCTGTGGGGTGAAGGGTTTGGTCAGTTATTGTGAGTGCATTGATAATGGCCTTGATATTGGTTGGTTTCCATATTCAGTGGCTTTGCTGGTTGTTCACGAGCAAAATATTTTATATGAATACGGAGAATAAGGAGGAAGTCAAATTTAAGGGCGGGAAGAAAGATATACAAGGTTACGGTGCGTGATGCGTGATGCGTGGGTGCGAAACGCCATTTATCATGTATCAGCGGGGAGAAGAGGGGTGTAAGTTTGATGCACATACCTGGAATAACCCTGCTTGAACAGCCCAGCATTTGGGGCGCTGGGGATTGACAACGACATAGCTGTATGTATATGCAAATACGTGTCCCTCCTCTATCTGTGGTGAAGAGGAATTGAATGCGCAGTGATGTCGTCTGGTCTGCTTAATTTTTTGAAGCTTCTGTGGTTTGCCGAATTTGGTGAGCTCAGGCCTGGAGGGCGATGAGTTTGCTCTGTTTGCAGTGCGGTATCAATACCGTGAATATTACAATAATTACATTATCAAACTCCATACTCTGTATGTACTGTACAACTCAGGAGCAGGAGAGTGTAGATGACTATTAACTTATTGTACACGTTATAGCTACAGATATTTCATATGCAAAATACCCAAGGATAGTCCAAGCCATAAGCTATCCACACGCCTCTCTACCAAAAGGGTCTGAATGTCTGTCCAAAGCTCTCGGCTATAGTCAGACCTGTCAGCTAGGAGTCCAAAAGTTAAAAGATACCATTCACATCAAAATAGCCTACCATATCGCCCTGTAAGTCCACATCCGCTATCATCATATGCAATATTTGCTTGCGGGAGCCTGGAACAGTAATGCCATCGTCAGCGAACGAAAGTCCCATGTGGACTCTTTCAGACTCTCTCAGTCCCTCTTAATGATGATGGGAAAACGAAAAATAAAACTCACAATTTCTGAATTGCTTCCATACGTCTCCGGCTCTGCGTATAACTTCATCAGCTAAAAATTCAAACACTAAAAAACATACTATCCACTAAACTCACCGAAGGATGCGTCGACAACAACTGGGGAGGCGCTGCTTTCTCAGCCTGGTGCATCCGGCTCCATCTATAGTTTAAAAAGAAAGGGACCTGTTAATAAACGTCATAAAAAAATAAATTAAAAAAAAAATAATAATAATAATAAATTGGGGTGCGTGGACCCTTCTTTCAGAAGGGGAGGAGGGGCGTACAATCCAGCGGCAGCTTCGGGTTTAAAACAGCTCTTTGCCATCATCACTGCCATGGGACCATGGTTAGAAAACCAGTCACACCACATAATATCCTTATAAAGGTGAGATACGGAACATACTAAGGCCAATTTCATCCGCCTCCGACTATGCAATAATATCATAAGACCACCCGTTAGCACACGGAACATATATATACATCCTCCCATTCACGACATAAACACGCACTAACCTCCTGCGCCCTTGAATTCGGCAAGGCAAGCATCAGATTTAAAATCATTGACGACAAATTTTGCGACACGTCAAATAGCATTGATGCTGCCAGTGCCGTAACAATCACTATGATATTCGAACTCATGCGCTCGGCTGGGTGATGGGCGAGGACATGTGCGATCTCATGACCCAGGACTGCAGCGAGGCCGTCTCTATCTCGGCAGATCGGTAGAATGCCGGTGAACACGAAGACGTTTCCACTACGAAGAAGAATAGATAGAAATCAGTACAGGGTTTCTTGGTATACTATCATAGTATAAATAAAAATATAAATACATACCCCGGCAACACAAACGCATTCATCTCAGGCGAGTTGATAACATGCACCTTCCACTTCAGGTTTTTAAGCATCGCGTCTTCTTCACCCAGCTGCGGTTGGCCCGAGAGGATTAATTTGCGGAAAACATCATCGACGTATCTGACGAGATGATGTGACTCCGGGAGGAATTGGCCTCGATATTCCTGCAGCGTCATCATGTACGTCTGTTTGCCAAATTGCAGTTCCATATCGTTGGAGATGCAGTTGAAACGGCGTCGGCCAGTCATCTACACATACACACACAACACACGAAATAAAGAAAGAAGTAAATCTTAGCGTATGCCTATCCAAAAGGGAGAATAAAAGAAGGGGAGGACATAAGAAAGAAGAAAAGCATGCTTAAACATGAGTGAGACGTAGAAAAGAAAAGAAAAAAATTAATATAGAGAAACCAACCGGAACAACATCCAAATTCCATACATAAAATCCCACCATCGCCGTCCCGCCCCCGACAATCAAATACCGGTAGTGACCCCAAAACTGCATGAGACGGTAATAACCCCATCCCCGCGGGCCCCTTCCTCCTCCACCCCATCCCGCTCCACCGCCACGCTCGCCAAAGGTCTGGTATGTATATCTCTCATCACCTCTTCGCGATTGCGAGAATGCGCGTTGACGGGGCCCGTGGCGGGTAGTTGGGATTCGGGAGCGGAGGAAATCATTGGTGGTGAGGGGATGGTGGGTATTCCTAGTGTGATAATGCGCTGAAGATGAAGCTGAAACTGAAGCTGATCCTGATCCTGGTGTTATCCGTCGATGAGCTATCCCCGGCGGATTCCACAAGGCGCTCTGCGCAGGATATAATCGAGAGTGTGCGCGGGCGGATAGCTGGCGTGAGTTGAGAACCGGGGTGCGCGCAACGTGCCACCGCAATGATGTAAAGGGGACATTTGATATGGCATTAATCCTAAAGGCCTTCTTCATGTTAATTTTAACGGTAGATATGGCACGCGTAGGGGTAGATGGGCGGGATAATGATTGCGACAGGATTGACTGAGCACCACTGGCGGCGAGGCTGTTCAAGCTCCCTCTGATGTGAAAAACGCGACGCATCCCCTTTTTTTGTATTTAATCTCTGCGGAGCAGTCAAAATCTGTTGTTATTGATTGTGGCCTGATGTTTACTAGCATATCAAGAGGTTGTAGCTTGGCCTCGTGTATGCTGTTGTCCTCAGGCCTAGTAGCGAGTCGGGCATGGAGGTAGAAGTGGGCAAGTGCGTCATTGCCCGAAACATTTCTTTTCCGAACAATGTGCCAAACTAACTTGTGGCTGGATACGATGCAATTTCTTTTCTTCAAATTTAAAATAACTGGATGACAAGGGCAATTACTATTTTATGCTATTCTCATTCTCATTCATTATTTGTTCAAGGCAGGGGAGGATAATATATATAACCGGTGGTTGAAGAAACAAATCAGTAGTAAGTAATGGCATATTTTACAGTCAGGAAGAATGGATAGACACGATATGCGCACATGCGAGTAGATATAGATAGTTAGATGACTAAATAGCCGGATAGACTTAAGCATAACCAAGCAATTTATATAGGAAATATTTCAGTAGCAATGCATCGGATAAATCTCCCAAGGAGGAAAACGAAGATCTTTCAAGGAGAGGAGAGAGAAAGGCAGGGGGGAGAGAAAGGAGACATTAACAATAAACAACAAAAATTCTCAAAATGATCAACATTTCCCTATCCACAAAAGACCAAAAATTCCATATAATAAATCTTCCAATTCCAATTGTTTTTTATCCAAGTTTCCAGCTCTCCAAAGAAGAAAAAGAAAAATATAAGAAAGAAAATAGAAATCGGCACTTCTTCCCAGGAGGTAAAACAAACAGACAGACAAGAAGGGCATAAGAAGGAACTGTGAGATGAACCGAGGGGTGATATAGTGTATAGTGGTATATGAAGAGAAGAGAAAAGAAAAAGCTCCTCATCCGGAATCTGAAAAGAAGCGAGGAGAAAGCGGAAAAGAAAACGAGGGGAAAGGGCATGCAGACATGACTGGGAAGGGTATGATACAAGGCAAAATAAAGTCGAATGAAGGGGGATATAACGAGTAGGACTCAAACACCCATTGAAAAGAGGGTGTAGGAAGAGAAAGCGCAGAAGTAAAGGGGTTTAAGGTAAGAATGGGGTAGGTGAAGTATATAACATATGTCCAGAAAAAAAAAATCATGAAACGGGGGCAGACTGTGAAATTGACAGCAAACATGTTAAAGGAAAAGAAATAAGGAAAAGGTAAGGTCCGCCCAGGAAATAAATAATCACAGAAAAAACAGAAAAAACAGGATTATGCCCCAGAAAGGAAAAAAAAAAAAAAAAAAAATCCCCCTCAAAAGTCCCCGTCCCCTTCTATTCACTCCTCCGTCAACGAATCATCCCCAATCTCCCGCCACTCCCTCGAGCGCTCCGTCAACCGCTTAATCCCCGCTACACGCTCTGCCCAATGGGCCTCCGACAGCGTGCGGAACGAATACGCCCGTTGCGACGAAATAACACCGATGGCCTGTAGCACCGCTTTGCGCGAATCTCGCCCGAATACGGCTGGGTGGTTTATCCACTCGAGCGCGGCTTCGAGGTCGGCGTCCAGGGCGGCGATGATGGCGCTGTCGACAGCGTTGACGGGTGGGGTTATGGTGGCGGTTTCGGAAGGCGGGTTGGAGGGGGGTGGGGTGAGGTGTTGGATGGGGGGCTAGAGCTGGTATGGCTGGTGGTGGCAGTACTGTTGCTGCTGCCGTCTGGGATTTCAGAGGAGCGCGGAGAGGATGAGTTAGAGGAGTTGAGGGTGCTTGTGGCGTCTGGGTTGGGTTTTTGAGCGGGTGGGGGGAGAGGCGGGAGGCCGCCTTTTCCGAGGCCCTTGAGGATACTGCGGGTTTCTGTGAGGAGGTGGTGCGCGCGGTCTTGCTGAGAGCGCGAGACGAGGGTGAGTGCTCGTGTGAGCATGTCTGAGGTAAGGAGTTCCATGCGCCGTTGGACGATTGAGGGGTGGGGTGGGATGGGTGGTGTACCGGGTCTCCCGGACTTGGATCGCTGAGAGGTAGGAAGCATGGTAATGGCAAGCAGAGATGGTCTTGGCGAATGCGTTAAGTGGCCTTCGCGAAGAATGTCTCCATATGTGAGATCAGCCTGAATCAGAGGGACTTCTTCCACACTAACGATGCGCTGCTCATCGCCATCGAAGGGTCCGCCCAGGGCTTCGAGGCCAGAAACAATGCTCTCCCAGGGGTCCTGAGGTACATGTTCCTGCGTCGTATTGTCAGGAGCGATAACAAGTTGGACAAGGATATCTAAATAGTAAGATTAGCGCCATGAAATGAATATTCGCAGATAAGCATCCAGTTCCGTATTGCGTTCAACTTACCCCGTTTGTCACCAAATCTTAAATCGCCCAATGCGGCCTCTGCGTCCCGACCCGCTGCGCGTTTGGTGGTGTGCAAAGCGCCGCTAATCTTTACGAACTTCGCTGGAGAACCTTCGGGTAGGCGCAGCTTGAGCTTAGCATTTTGGTGAGAGGTGGATTGGAGCGATCCCAGACATCCTGCGACGCACTCTCGAAGCATCATCCAGTCCTTAACGTAAGTATACGAGGCCTTCGTCCGCGTGGACAATTCGATCATGGTATCGGGCTTGTGGGTGAGACCCAGTCCAAACGAATGGATTCCAACCCTGGGTGAAATAACATTACATTGTCAGTATGACAGCCAAGCCAAAAAATGAATAAAATTATCTCAACAGGTTGGAGAGCGGATGGGAGAGATGAGTCACTAACTTCGCAGCCTCAGCACGAGATACAACAAAATCCACACTTTCCGGCTCAGAAATCGACGAATCACTAATCAGCAAAATCGTTGAGATAGGGTTATTCGATTTACGCTGCATGAGCAGGTCCATGGCCACATTTGCCCCTTCAACGACATCTGCGCGAAGGCTCTTTTGCCCAACAGGGCGTATCGAATTAAGAATGGCTCCCCATCCGCTCCAGGTTTTTGTAGTCATGCCGACCAGGGGCACGCCTCCACCACTAGAGCCAAACGTAACGAGGCCCATCCGATCTCGTGGGCCAAGATTCTGTACGAGAAACCTGAGCGTGTCGCGGAGAAGGGTGATTTTGAGCCCTTGCATGGATGAGGAGACAGGGATGACGACGACCAGATCGAGAGGCACGTGGAAGCTGAGGGGTAAAATGTCTCTGATAGAGTTGGTATAATCGGTCAATGCGGTGTTGTTGGATTTCGCTGCCCCATACGATGAAGTGGTGGATGAAACACGTTTCATCGTTTTATGAGTCCGATAGTCATCCTCCTCTGGGCCAGAGTTATCCATATCATAGTCTGGGTTCCGACCTACCGTTGGGTCGCGGTTCTGGAGATCAAGGAGCGCTCGCCTCCAAAGCTCTAGCTGATTGCGACTCTGGAATTGAAGGTGGAAGCATGGCAGCTCCGTAACGGACAGATTAAGCGTCAAAATAGGTTCCTCTGTGATAAGGTTAGGAACAATTGAATGACAAATTCGTGGGCGGCGGGTTTAGGAGGAGGGAATATATCACCTGGCACAGATTCCACGTCTTTCAAATGCTTCTTGATAAGAATAGAACCCTTCAGCGTACACCTCGTCATTGTACGTTTCGTTCTCGGGTCCTCAAATTGGTTATGCCCATTCTTTTTCTCCTTGACGCAAATAAGCATCTCCGCGAAGAGGTAGCATTCCAACTCTTGCCACGACGCCCGATCTTTACCAACACGGACAGTCCCATGTAGCTTGAGCTTTCCAAACCTGTAAATGGGTTAGCAAGCAGAAGAAGAAAACCAAAAAAACCCCTCCCCTATTGTGAACCAGCTACACTATCAATTCTCATCGGCGAGAAGGGTGACATGCATACCTTTGGAATTCCAAGCCATGCCAGTTATCGACGCGCACGCGCAAATCCTCCGTAATTTCCTCTAGGGCCTCTTGTGATTCAAACGGAACAGGCAACGATCGCGCAGGTTGCTTGATCGTTGGACTCGCAAGCTCCTCGTTACGCAGAGGTGGCAAATGGGCCGTATGACGCAGATCCTCCACGTCAGGTTGCCAATTTCCCTCAGGAACCTCAACGGTCACCAGGCAAGTCAAGGACTGCTGTTGTCGTGCCCTGTTGAGGGTGGGGAACTCGCTACGCACGGTCACAATTGGGGCCGGTATCGGGTTCTGTATGACACCTGGGCGCGGGCTAAGGTCGGACTCCATGGCCTGTACATCGTAATCATGCCGCCTCCCGGTGCTATGGTGCCGGCCGTCTCCATAGTCGCCCGAGGACGCAGCTCCGGTAGTACCACTATCCGAGCGCGAATGTCGTTGCCGGGTCGAAGGACTTGTTAAACGCTCAACTCTCTCCCGCTGGCTATTGGTATCTCTACTATGACGGCGGCGGGGATCACGGCTGTCGCGAATACTGGGCATGCTATCTCCATGTCCACGATTACCATTGACATCCCATGGTGTGGGGGTATTCTGAGTGCCCCTATGACTGGCCGCATCGCTAACAGATACAGAGCGAACAATATTAGAGAGTTTTTCTGCAAGGGAGTGTCAAAATGAGTCAGTATATCATTCTCTTACAGATCCCATGGCAAAACTGGCAGCAGGATATAAGGGGTTTTCGAAAGGGGGGGGGGAGGAATGATTACCTAAATCAAGCACATTTCCCCCTCGATTACTATCCAGTGCCAGAGGGGCACTGCACGTCGGGCAGTACTGCGATTCAAATTCTTTGATATACTCATAGAAGCATGCTTCATGAGAAACGTGGCCACATGATAATTGGAGGATGCGTTCTCCACGAAGAGTATGTTCCAGCGGCTCTTCGCAAACGGCGCATTCGCTACCCACGAAGGTCCTCTCCCTCCGTGGCCGCGTCCGCTCGACGTCCATCACGCCCGCCATCGACCTGTCCGATCGCGAGTTGAAGGACGTCTGAGAGTGATTTTGGTGCGGGCGGTATCCTTTAGAATGCACCAGTCTCGACAGTGACCGGAGATTCGAATTGGACGAGGTTCGCAGAAACGGAGATAGCGCTGAGTGGTTCAGCTCTTCTGGAACTGACCGTGAGAAGGAGACTTGAGGGCGCTGATCAACGGATAAAAAAGTTGACTGTGTTGGCTCTAGTCGATGGTTGGAACGGTTGATTTGGAGAGGGAGGTCTAGATGGTGCGTAGTGGTGGCTTAGTTAACTTTTGCCTCTTACTCTGATCAATTGCGTGAAGTATGGAAGCAGCAGAAGATAATTGATTCGACTGATGACAGATTTGGCAGGTTGAAAAATGCTGATCAGGCAATGCGGGTGTAGGTAGATAACAAACAGCGGGCAGACAGTGGGCGGGGAGAAAGAGAGGTAATGCAATGCAGGTAGCCGTATCAGCACACGGTAAAGTACATCAATGAATTCGAACGTAGTCAACAACAATGGATCAATGCTAGACAGATTCACTACCTTCGGAAGAAACGCAGCAGCAGAGGCATGGATACAGGAAGTTTCAGTCAGGTTAGTCAATTCTAAAAGGGAGTGAAGTAGGTATATCCATGGACAAAGCGACAACAAGCAGAAAAAGAAAAGCAGTGACAACGAGACAACGACGCAAATAAGCGGAGGAAATAAGTAAGAAAGAAAATCCCCTAAGCCAAAACCCACCTTTCCGCGAGGATCGTCTCGAACGGCCAAATAGGCCAAGATTGGAGAGAGGGCGAGGAGGGTTCTCGTCCTTGTCCTTCGGGGCGGGATCGGGCCTGGACGAAGCTCGATGCTTCCACATCAGACCCGAAGCAATGGAGAGATGATGGGTCAGAAAGCAGAGACCAAGATGAAGGCAAAGAACCGAAGCAGGGGAATGAAACGGCGAGTAATCAAACAATTATAAAAATCCTCAAGGAAAGACCTCGCCCCGGGAGGGGGGAATGTATTGACTGGGGTGAGGGGGCGAGTCTAGGTTTTGGAAGGCAGGGTTTGTCTGGAACTAAAAAAAAAAAAGATCCTGAACAAGAAAAGCCGATGGCTGGCGTTGGCGCAGAGACTGGCCGGGGATAACTTAGTGCATGGAGATAGCGCGGGCGTAGCGTAGCATAGTGGAGCGCGGACGAGGTATCTCCCTGTCAGAGTAGAGTGATGGTGGACGAAGAAGGGAACAGCACAGGACAGCGCAGATATCAGCGGGAGGATGATAAGGAGGAGGATTGGGAAGAATACGCAATAAGAAGAGAAGAAGCAGAAATAAGTTCTCCCTGTAAGCAGCCACGGACAATCTCCAGGACCATTCAGCAGCATTGCCAGCTGCGCCAGCAGCAATCACAGTGGGTTCGTTGACGAGCACAACGGCAGCTTAACAGTCGTAGTCGTTGAACTAGTAGCAAACCTTGGAGTAGTTGCAGGAGTTCAAATCAGTGGCGAGGCCTGGGACCGCAAATGAGTGCGCGGCTGGAATCACTTCCAAATAGGAATCACTCCATCAGCACTGCGCAGCCGGTTGTTTCGAAGGACAAGGGGATCGCGGTATAGAGATATATATATATAAAACCTCCTCATGGTAGAAAACGGAAAACGGAAAACGGAGGAAAACAGAGGGGAAAAAAAGGACGATGATGAGTGAAAACGGAAACCGGAAGATAGAGAGAGCATGAGAAAAAAAAGAAAGAAAAGAAAGAAAAAGAAAAAAAAAAAAAGGAAAAATCAAAATAGAAAAACCATCGAAAAGGCATCGAAGGGCGGGTGAATAAACTGCTGGGAAGAGGCTAATGCATGGCTTGAGGGCGTGCAGTCATCCTCCCGAAGCACGACGCCGACACGGTTTGACGGCCCAAGAGACTCCGGACTCTGCAGCAACTGCTGAGATGTGGACGGGGTCGAATTCGGGGTTCGCGCCGAAAGGAAGAACCCCAGTTTCTGTTCAGCCCGTTGTTCAACAGGCTGCTCTGTTTGGTCCATCTAGGGTAATTAGATGTGTGGCGCTTTTGCTTGCGGTTCCTGGGACCTGGGCCGGCATAGAATAAGAGAGAGAGAGAGAGAGAGAGAGAGAGAGAGAGCACAGAGTGGAGGAGGGTGTGTGGAGATAGATGGTTGGCAACTATACGATCTGTGCGTGCAGGATGGACTGCAGAAGAAGGTCCCTGTTGCTGGACAGTATGTTTTTACTCTCTCAGGTGTTATCATCATCTCCTTGGCCGAGTAAATACTTTTTCTGATATTTGATATTTCCCCTCAGCTTCAGCTTCTTGACCTGCATACGTCAATATTGACTTTCAGGTTACACACCCTCATGAACTGCATACATACAACGCATGCAGCTCACTGCAGGCCTGCATGACTAGAGCTACAAAGAAAAAAAAAACTTTTTCTGCCCAAGAATCAACTGAGTAAATACAATTGGCCTCGTGAAAAAGAAAATCTCTCATGAGCTTTTTTCATGTGTTCCCCGAGACACTTGAAGACGGATTTATATATGGTGCTTGTCGAGTTCAATGTAGTTACCAGTACGATGTATGCCCGGGGATATTCTTCATTTCCCCTGCATGCGCTTGTCCTCTTCTGCGACCAACTCCATATAAGTTAACCCCAGCACCGGGAATAGGGATACTAGTAAGGACTTACGATTAAGGAAAATAAAATAGAATTAAAAAAAGACACCCGATATCTACCGTGTCAGGACCCGGTATCTGCGCAGGGGGCCTAGCCAAATCATGCCACTGTAATTTTGTATCAAGAAATTGGTTTATAGGCACCCGGCCTGGTGGTCTGAGAAAGAATTAAAAGGGTAGAATTAAAAATAGTATCGATGTCTATACTCCGGTACATTAATTATTTCTTTAATTTAAAAAAATCCAATTGGCCCATCATGGCAGTTAACTGTCTTCCACCACAATCGAATCCATCCAGCACTCAATGCTTTCCCTCTCCCCGAGAAGTCCGTGGCCTGTAAGAGTCATGGATATATACTAGTATTTAGGAATCCTGACTTACTATGTACGCTGTACCAGTGGACTCCCCGCCCCCTGGCCATGGGCATTCTCTCCCGCTCCCCAACGGGCCACGTCTGTTCACGACGATGTAAATTATGCAATTATGCCTTTTTTGAGTTGCCTCGCCAAGCGCTCTCAGTGCATGGAGACTGCATCTGTGGCCCCTTTCGCTGGTGTTTCAACTTGTTTGAGAATTGGGGGAACTGGAGGCCCGTGTGCATAGGTTGTGGTTGGTTGGTGGGTTCAGAGGAGAACAAGGAGAGTTTCCAATCCGCCCTTGCTTCCGTGACATGTAGTTTGCGATTTTTTGATGCATAGATGCGCTGTATGTATATGCACTGATCAAATTGCCAGGTTGGGGCTGATGATGGAAAATTGTTCCGTGGTGATGGTGGGGTTTTTTCTTTTTTTCTTTTTCTTTTCTGCAAGTTATTGTAAGACTTTGTCTGTTTCATGAACTAGGCAGGCTGTCAGTCAAATTCTCCTTGCTCCTTGTAGCACCAATTCCACGTCAGACCATCAGCTCTGCCAGGCTCCCTGTGCGCTGCATCAGATCGTATGTAACCTCTCCATAGTAGTTATATGAACTGGTTACATGTCCACGCTCTCGAAACCTGTGAAACACCACGAGCAACTTCTTTTTTGCCCACGCAATTATTATTTGGAGTTGATTCTGGGGGTTACACTCAACCCAGGCTGGTCTGCTCGTTGGTGGTTCTTCAGTATATTTTACGTGGAAAGAGATGAGCCCCTTCCCCAGCTTCGTTTGGATCTCTGGGTCCAACTGTTGTGAGGGTTGGAAACAAACATAATATTCAATGCACTTCATTTCCAAACCCAGCTCCTGGAGTTGGGTCCACGATGGGCCAGGAAGCAATTATTTATTTATTTATTTATTTTCAATTATGCAACGACAGACCCTGAAATCCAATTGGATGTTGAAGTTAATTGTATCAGCTTCAGCTAACCAGTTGCTTCCATGTCTGCTGTCGCTTCGACGCATGGTGGTAAAAGCCGAAAATATCACCAAGCTGACATAAATGATAGTTGACAAATTGTCTCAAGGTTCCCTGAAAATTGTACAGCGGGGACGTACCATTACTATCCGCGTAGGGAGGATAAGTAAAACTACGAGGGGCTTTCTCATCGCCCAACCCTTTTTCCCCGCATGGTGAACAGTTTAAATCCAGCTCAGAGTGGCAGAAATCGATGATCAACAACACTCTTTCCAACTCAACAACCCAGGAAGCACTGGGGCTGCAGAACCTTGAAAGGGCTCTCTATATACCTCAATATTCACACGAGACCTCATTCCACGGTCGAGATGTTGCCCCCTCTCCAATTATGGCGTAGCCATAAAGAAGATTTAATCTCGAACAGTGCGCTCTTCAAGGAGACCCGGGGATAGCCCATTTGTGGCATGAATATTAAGACCTCCGTTGATCCGGGCACGGTATTCCAGGGCGAGAAGTTGCTCCCGCCATCTGTTCTGCATTGTGTGTCGATTTACCAGCAGGGGTCTGTTGGGATTTGTTTCCAGTCGGACAACTTCCTTTGTAAAGCCCATTGGTCGGAGACCTGCGTAGAGATCCTCTACTGTGAGCTTGTGAGGAGGCTTATACCCGCTAGTAGTGATGAGAGTGTTGGTGTTGCAGGCTCTCTAGTGGGTATGGAATGACGTGATATATTTCTCAGTGAGCAGTGGAGTAGACAGAGATAGAAGTTCTGATATTATATACACAGATAGTTCTTCTCGGTTCCCCATGAGTTTGCTTACAAAGCACCTGCAGAGAGGTCAACCTAACCTACGTAAAAGAATCAATTCTGCCTCAAACTCTTCAATGGATGGATTGATAATTGTTGCATTGCATCGCATGCTGGGGAAACATGTGTGGCTGGAATCCTAAAAACCGCTTATCAAAAGATTTTTACCCCCACTTGTTCGTTGAACTACTCAAGCCCAAAATTTTTGCATTCCATCAAGCTCTGCTACTTCGTGCTCCTCCTCTTCCTCCGTACTGCATAATTGTATGTCACCAAAAACTCTCCGAAGCTCACAAAAGAGGGTCATCCAAGAAGAGAATACATAGTCCACCATACGGAATTCCTCACTTCCAACTTCCCCGCGGGGTCTAGTCCCAGCTGCGAGCTAGGAGTAACATGCAAGTTGCTCTACGGCACGGTTCCTACAGCTTTACAAGGAAAATACGATCCCTAGCAGTGGGGTTTCAATGAGTGGTTAGGGCTCTGTTTATTTCCCCTGTTGATCTCTAATACATATACAGATTACATACGAAGTACACAATGTGACAGTCAACGGCTTCTCGTTTGACAAGGACCCCATACTCGAGGAGTAAAGCCACATTGACAATCATATATCGTATTGGACACGATCAATTGTCTTTGTTGCACCCTTCATGCCTCCTCCTCTCCAACATTTCCAAACAAGTGAGAGCAATCCGAGCTGGCTACCTTCGCTTCCACAGCAACCGGACCTATCGAATTTGAAAACTGTAACGTCTATAGATGGCACTTTTTTTATTTTTATTTTTTTTTAAAAAAAACTATTAAAGAAGAACCCCAAACTAACTTCCAGCTTTGCCTCGATACCTGTCACTGTTCTTGCGCGAAAAAGAATCCCAATACGGAGTAATAATGCTTATGATCCAGATTCTCCTCATGTGGCCGATCAACAGCAGAATCCCTAGTCTACGAGACTATGACGGCCTTAGCATATACTAAGCTAGGGTTAATCGACATAGCCGCCGATCACAACGGGCGAAGATGGCGACGGGTGGTCAGGCATCTGCAAATTCCCACCAGACAAGGTCTCCCCGCCCTCTTCCCCATTCTCATCCCCGCCGATCACGGCGCGGCGATCAGCGGAGAGAATACGCCGTAATCACGGGTGGCCGGGCGTTCAGTGGTTGTTTCCATAGTATCCCTTTGTTCGGGCATGGGATGCGCTTATCCCGCAAATCCATACCTATGTAGTACTTAGTAGGATAGGTGCAGGAGCGCCAAAGGTGGGACAGGGAAGGGAGACTTGGTACACCTACGGAGTAGTTGAACGATAATAGTAAAGCGTGCTTGAGGGGAAGCTGGGGAAACTTGAATCAGCATGTGAACAGGTTGCTGTAACACATCCCCCCTTCTCCCCCCCCCTTTCACCATTCCGTGAACTCATTTTTTTCAGTTTGTGATGGGTTTTTTTCATTGATTTTCGACATCCGTGGTATAAGTGCACGCGAGGTTGAGATGGGGGGAGGGGCGGCCGCCGATGGTGGTCCGTGAATAAACGGGGCACGGTTCGGGACAGTGGGGTTAGAGGTAAAGAAGGAGGTAACTAACGTTAGGTATGATAGTTACCCATTTTTGATTTTTGGAGGTTCGGAGAATTGTGAGTCAGTGCTCCATGGAGGATCGGGATTCATGAAAGTAACTATGGCACGGAGGAAGCATTTGCTCTAGAACGCCGTTCCTGAGTAAACTGCTAGTATGGTAAGCGATATATATGGCGGTGGCGTCTATTTACAAACCAGTACTTCTCGACAACTAAAGGTTAGGAAAATAGTTTGTTGCGTAGTTACTGAATAATAATTTTGCCTGATGAGTCAAGGAACTCTAACTAGTTTGCAAAAAAAAAAAAAAAAAAAAAAAAAAAAAAATCCATGACATATTGTATCAAATGAATGCAAAACTGCTCATGCATTGGCCTCCCGGATTTGTTCCCCAGAAACCCACCAGTGAGTGGATTTATTTCTTTTTCTGACACCTACTTCAACTAATGGGGGAACGGAAATTCTCAGGCCTTAAATCTGCAGAAAACTCCTCCCCGGCGTCGTAGTTCAATGCCATAGCGACGATACAAGTGACAGGATGCCAACTCTGAGGGAGGGCGGAAAGGTTGTCCGTTCTGTTCTGATCCTAGGGTGGATGCAGATGAACGCTTTTGAATTGGCAGAGTCGGGATTTAGCTTGCAGGAGCAATATGCAATCAATAATGTCTTCAATCTGCCGTGATGATGATGGATAACTTACTACTTTCCGGAATGTGTGAAATTAAGAAAAGATAACATACTTGCCCTTTGTGATTTGTGGCTAATATTAGAAAGGGCTGATCAATGCCGGTGACATGTTGACTCTTGAGGGCCGATGGAATGACCTGTCAGAACCTGATATCCGACTTATCAGAAATGAGAAAACTAACCTCGATCGATATCAGGGATATTTAAAAGGCAACGAATATGAAACTTCATAGTGCCGATTCGCTACAGTTACGAGACGTTAGGGAAGAGAAGCAGATAACTAAGTAAATTATGTGATACATATTATTTTTATTGAGCTAGATTCATGCATTCAAGATATGACATGACGTCTCTTGACGGTATACCCAGTCCGGCGGGAACATTGATCATCATATTCTCAAAATAAAATTCAGCCTATCCGGTGTCCCGGATGCTATCCGAAGATGAAATAAAGTGTTGCATGGCTCGGCATTAGTTTGTTTCAAGACACGGGTCTGAGGGTTCTTTTGAATAATACTGGGGATGTGACGATGTGACGGACCAAAGCAGTTTCTACCGTGCCTTGCAAAGCGCTTGGGCGCTCAGGATAGTCTCCAACCGGAGGCCGTGCCGTGGAGTAGAGGATTGACAGGGGTAAAAAAAGTGCTGCGGCAAAACAAAAAACATGTGCTCCAATGGATTGAAACTCTAGGATAGTTGGGTTGTGGGCATGAGGCATTGGTCATTTCCAGCAGGCAGAAAACCTACTCCGTAGATGTGATTCAAAAGAGATATACGGAGTAGAACAACAAACCTTTAGACTGATTCGCCACCTGATTCGCACCTGATCTTGAGGTTCTGTCCTGCCTATCCCCAGTCATCACTGGCCACTTCAAAAGGCCCCTTAAAGGAAATCCATTATTCTTTTGTCTCGTTGACATACGTGGTCAATAGGCTGTCCGGGCCTGTGGGCTCTCAGCAAGGCTTCCACAGAATGGATGCATTTCAAATGCCTTTTCCGTTGATATCGGGAGTATTTGCTGGACAATGTGCCATGTTTGAATGTAGCCCATGACACTGTCCAGTCTTCCACATAATTGAGCCGGTGAGATCAGCGGATCGGTGGGAACGATATCTTGTGGACTCCTGCTTCCCTGATCAGACCGATCTCTGTTTCCAAAATCTAGATCTGGATCCATGAGCCATTGATAGTTTATCTTTCTGAACAGGTTCAGTCGTCCTCCATTCTATCCGGCACCTTGGGTATATAACTAACAACGTACTCCAACAGTGTATTCACCAGAGCCTCAACCGATTGGTCTGGTTCAATTATAGGACTGTATATTTGGTGATCTCAACTGCCGCGGGTGCTGGATGAAGCCACAGATTACCACAGCTCCGAACCATGGGATGACCCTGTGGATCAAGGGGACACCCGAGAGTGTTCCACAGATAGAACCCTGGGAACATTCGAAGGGCTCTAATATTTGAGTTAGTCGTTATCAATTTATCCGCGATAGAGTTAGCTCCCCAACGGACAGCACTGCCGCATATCTAACTTTCCCAACTATTATTTTCCTTTCGCTGCACTGTGGTTTTTTTTTTTTTTTCTCCTTTTTTTTTTTTATAAATTCACCGATGGTGTCTCAAAAGAATGAAAATTGCAAATTCAAAAGAAGGGAAGGAAGAAATCCTCAGAGCATTATATTCAAGGGAAAATTTGAGCGGTTCCCGGAAAGAAAAGAAAAATTAAATAAATAAAGAGAGAGAGGAACAAGGCAAAGGATGTTGGATGCTTCAAGCGACATGCCAAGCCATAGTCGATGCATCCGTTGTCGGGACGACTTCCCCTTACTATTATATATGTATGGGTTCTCAGAAGGTGCCTCGGTTTTGACTTATCCAACACCGTCTGAGGCAGACAGCTGCTTACTGGCCCGTCCTTCTTGAAAAGAAGAGACAACAATCGAGGGATCGAATGATGATGTCAATGTCTTGACAATGGCATGACTATGCCAAAGGCTCTTCAACCAGAAGTGGATGTTCCCGGCAAGACCACCCAGAAGAGCGCGGAGGGCGGAGCCATCGCGTATATAGTCAGGTTTGGGGTGCTAGGCTCTCTCATGAGCCAGCTGAGACTAAGGTCATCGCTTCCAGTGGCGCTGTCATTCGGGAGTTGAATTGCTCAGGGCGCCGCGTGCTAAGAGAAGTCCCAATCGTGCCACAGTGGGGAATGCGTAAGAAGTTAATGTCCCCTTTTACTTGCCGTCGTGGGAGTCCAATGCCCTTGTTTCCCTGAGGTCGTTTTTTTCCGTGCCTGGAAAGCACCGAAAGCGACCGATGTAGTATGCGCATTTATCCCGCTCAACATTACCACGCAGTGGGTCTGTGATAGAAAACTTGCTTATATAACTAACTCGCTGTTAGGTGAGTCAGGATGAAGTGGTTGGCAGGAGTGAGCATGTTCGCGGTGAGGAACTGCTCTTGACTCCCCAAAAAAGCCCCAAAAGAACAGGCGACTGAAAACCAATCGATGGAACTCCCAGAGGATACGAACCATTGGTTCTTGCATTCGGCACTTGATGCTCATGTATGGAGTAAGGTGATTTGACTCGACCAAGGAGACTCGTTCCTCCAAGTTCCAGGCTTCAGGCCACATTCGCTTAGCGAAGTGTCGTGGTGTTGGATTGTCAAAGGACAGGCCTTCTCAAGTCCTCAGCAATTCTTAATAAACTCGACCCCATCCGCATCGAGAATCGGAGCACGCGGCTACGAGATAGCGTCAAACTAATGGCCGAAAACGTGGCTAACGATCTGGCCAATTGCCGTTCTCTCCGTTTGGTAGTATTTCTTTTTTCTAAGTCTGGATGCTTCAACCTGCTATTGGAGGGCTTTTCGGATTATTTCGTCTTCCCTGATGTTCTTTGGGAATCTTTCTTTCATCTATTGGTCTGAACAAAGTTTCTGTCCTCAAGCGAGTTGGCCCAGTTAGCGTCAATCCTTCGCTGGACAGCCGATGAGACGTCTTCATACGCCACCAATCCTTGATGGAACCGTTCCGGGGGATAGAATCTCAACCGCCAGTTCCATGACTGGGTTTTGAGGACTTCTTCCAGTGCTATGCATGAATCCATGATCCAATGGAATGGCTCACAATTGACATATTTTAAACCAATTGCTGCCACAAGAGGATTCCTACCTTGATTGAACTGAGGAGGAGCGGAAACATATCTGTTGGTCATATCCCATCGATCTTGATATGTATTTGGCCCGTATTTACCTCCATGAATCAATATTAAAGACCCTGATGATGGACGTCCAGGATATATCAGAGTTCAAGCTCAAGTTCGAAGGCAACAAGGGTTGCCCTCAGTGGTTGAACGGCTGAGGGTTGGTGGAGAGCAATTTCGCGTCGAACTTAGCCTTCCAAAAAGAGCAAAGCTCGCTAAGTCCCGTTGGAATCTTCTCACCAAAGCCAGAGTCAGTCTCAAAACAAGGACTCGCGATTCAGACAGCTCAACCCTGGAAGCTTTCAAACAACATTTACCCGACTGCCAAGCTACTCTATGATTTCAGGATACTTAGTTAGGTGGCTGAGGCTAAGTGAACTTTGCAGTTACAGATGCTAGTCATTCTGAGGCATAATGGAAATGTTTTGCCATGCCGTCGAATGAAATCTTGCAAGACTGTCGAATTTTTAATGACTTCTGGAAACACTGGTCGAAGGGTTTGCTTGAAAAGAAGTTACTGTCTCTATCAGCAGGCGCTTTTGATCATTTCGTCCAGCTCGGTTATTGAGGATTACATGCGTCAGACAGGGACCAAGTTGAAGATAGATCTATAAATCTAGTCGCTTGGCGATTTAGACCTGCTCCAACAGGTTGGACCTGGACGACCTCCTTCCATCTGCAGACGTCTGCTTCGATGTATAAATGCATTCAAGACTCGGGAAATTAAGTTTCATCTTCGTTTTATTTTTTCCATGTACCAGGTACCGATCTCCTTGACCAAAAGGGAGCTATGTTTACTCGAAAATCCAGCTTTGTGCTGGTGCTGGCCAACGCTTTACCATTGCTTGCATCCTCCGTCGCTGAAATCTTCAGCGTTTCTGATGCCGACTGGCGAGCTCTCAATGTAAGTGTTGAGGGCCGTCTCGGTGTGTTACAGCCCCTTGCGGAACCTTGTTACCTCAGGTACGAGCCATCGATCGTGCCACTCCTCCGTACTCCGGACCAAGGAGTTTGCAAGATCGCACAGGGCAACCGACGCAATGTCGATTTTATTACCTCGCAGCCCGCAGGATATCACAATCCATACCACGGAACATGCATGACTTCTGGACATGGGTCCACTCACCAAATTGTTGGTGAATGATGCCACCTGCTATCAGGGCAACGTACCGGACTATTACATTGATGTGCGCAAAGTTTCGGATATCCAGGCTGCATTGAAGTTCGCTAAAAAACATAATATCCCCTTGGTGGTCAAGAATACAGGTCACGACTTCAAGGGTCGCGGCGCAGGCGCTCACAGCTTGGCTCTCTGGTACGATGATAATGCTTCCATTTCCGTTGGTCCATTCTCGCGTCTAACTTTCTGAACCAACTCAACTCGTCTTTGCCTACTACAGGACACACAACCTCCAACCCCCTATTAAATTGCACAAAAATTTCCATGCGGAGAATTGTGACGTGTGTTCTGGACCTGCCATTACATATGGCGCTGTCCAGGGATTTCAAGGCATATATGAGTTTACTCACCAAAACGGATACATGGTAAGTGACATGATTTCCATGTTTTGGGGTCGTATTAAAAACCCGGGCTTTCCTTGCTAACTATACTTTTTAAGGCTTTGGGTGGAGCTTGTCCGGCAGTAGGGGCATCAGGAGGCTATATAACTGGCGGTGGCCATAGCCTACTTTCCCCTGCCTATGGCCTCGGTGTTGATAATGTCCTTCAAATTAAGGTTGTGCTACCTAATGGGGTCTATGTCACTGCCAATCGATGCCAAAACCAGGATATTTTCTTCGCTGTCCGTGGTGGCGGCGGCGCCACCTTTGGTGTGATAGTAGAGACCACAACCCGCGTCTTCCCTGAAGTTCCTTTGCAGGTATGTTAACCTTATGCTATCAATGACCCCCGGCTCCGCTATCATAGCTCCTATGTATGCTAATCGTGAACCTTTTCCTCATACAAGATGGCAGTTATCGCATTTAAAGCTACTTTAGACAAGGATGTGACTACTATACTAGTGGAAAATGGTGTAAAATGGGCAAAAGACGGCTGGGGAGGATATTTTGCTGGCCTCGGGGACGGGTCAAGCATCATGTTGGCGATCACGCCGAAACTCACCCTCGACGAAGCAAAACTGTCCATGAAAGAACTGATTGACTTCGCCCTTCCTCGTAATGACGGCACGCTTCGCTTCGGGGTGAACGTAACCACTGTTGCAAACTACTTTGACTTCGCCAATACGCCCGTGATGCAATACTTCAGTTCCTTAGTCAACGGTATTTCCGTCGCGCAGGCCTCGCGTCCTGTTACCGATAAGAACTTCAAAAATAAAGGCAAACGACGAGAACTCATAGATGTGCTTTCGGATATGCGCTACGGTCTTAATATGGTTACGCCTTATGCGGTTAACTTGCCCAACTCGGACAAACCTGGAGGCCCTGGAGAGGCATCCGTCACTCCTTCATGGGTAATCATTTCAGTCTTCTTTCTCTCCCCACCTGTTCCCTTCCCTTAGTGATTCCCACTAGAACTAACATATGATAAAAATACACAGAGAAAGGCAATCTGGCATGTTGTGATGCAGACAGCTTGGGATGTTGATGGCCAGACCGAACATCCCCCCGAATTTTTCGTTGACCGTTTCGGACAGGCAAGCGGGATGGTACAGCCATTGCGCAACATTAGTCCAGATGGCGGCGCCTATCAAAACGAAGCCGATGCCTACGAGCCAAATCATATCGACAGCTTCTGGGGACGAAAGAATTACGACCGCCTCCTCAAGATCAAGAAGAAGGTGGACCCGAAAAACATCTTAACGTGCCATCACTATGTGGGGGCTAACCCAAATGATAGCCGTCTGAGCTGTTACCCAAATCTATAGATATTTTTTTTCTCTTTTTTTTTCTTTTCTTTTCTTTTTTTTTTTTGGCTTCTTTTTCTTCATTTTACAGCTAATGAATTTTGCAATCTCAGGGACTGCAACAACATTCTCATATAGAATTCAGCTGACATCACAAGCAGATATCTTTTCTAACTTTACATTTATAATGGGCATTTAATTTGGTATATTCTGATATTCCAGGTGTTGGTTATCAAATTTTTTGTTGATGTTCTTCCGTTTTCAGTAACTAATTGGAAATTTGGCATTTGTATATCTACATTTCCACGCTGTCAACAAAGCACATCCGCAATTTTCCTAAATTCCGTTAATATATCAACCTCAGTGGTTGGGTAATTTTTGTTTTCCCTTTCCAGTCTTGTGCGTACATCTTTTAAAACGGAGCATTACATATACGGAAGGGAAAAGTCGGATTTTCATTTAAAATGACTTGGATCAGCACTTCACTCTCCTTCTTTCCCTTGCGACTTAATGGCTGATTATCATTTTTTAAACCTATCCAATCTCCGGTTCGACCGTTCCCGGTTCGACCGTTCCCGGTTTTCACTTCCATGTATTAAAATGTGCTGCAAGTATGGTAGCAGGCATTCTGGCTTGGATTAACCAATCCCTGACTCTTAAATGGACCTCCCAGTGCAAATCTGTCCTTAATCTACATTTTTCGATTTCCTGTTTACTAAAGCAGTAACCCCCCTGCTTCGCTCAATGTCCCAACTCATTGTATCGTCGAGTTTCCATCAGCGGAACGAAGTTGGACCGTATCCCCCGAGGATTTTCTTTGACGAGCTTATGGCCCCGTGGGAGTTTGAGGAGTTCCATGGACAACCCGCTCTCAAGATAGATTGTTTCTCATTGTCCGTATGGGATAATATCAAATGGGAAATATTAGATGGACAATGAGCTAAATCTGATTGTGGCCTGCAAAGAAATCAATATTTATGTCTTGATTGGGTCTCCCAGTCATCTGGCTATGAGCAAGCATGGACATAGACGATAGTCTGAGACAATGTAATATGTGAGTGTGTTCTTTCATGTATATTCTTATTAAGTGCTTCACTACAAGTAAAATATACCTCTGTAGATCAATCATTGTGACTGGACTTGATTCGTCCGTTCACACAATGCAAAAGATAGCAGCAAGTATGGTATAATTTTGAGGAAAGAGACTCTCTCCTATAACATAGCAAACAGAGCTAAGAAGAGTAAGGGTTTTAGTACTCCACTTTATCTCTTCAAGAGCTCTATCCCTATATAATCACAAATTATCATGGCAAGAGATGATGCTTCGAGGTAAACTTATAAAATAACTAAATCAGATTTTGATTATTGTAATTGTCATTTTAAAACCCGTGTCATCTGAATGATTCACGAATATGGAACGCTGCGAACAACATACGTAATACCATAGAGTCTAAAATACGTCTGATTCAGCCAGTGGTAAAATTCGAGATCCGGATCAAAGCCATAGCGTTCCAGACATAATCGAAGGTATTCAAATTCTAAGTACATCCACCCCCTCATGTCAAGATACACCGACAAATAGTCGGCAGCAGACTTTACCGCCAACATGGCGGAGCCGTCGGGATCATCGAAGAGTGATGATGCCCAGCCGACTGCGAAAAGCATAGGTAATGCGAATACTCTTAATTTTACACTCTCAAACAGGATCAACTTTTGTCCAGGTCTGAGAGCGTCTTGGAGTACTAACTCCCGGACATTACTGCTCTGCAGGCGGTAGAATTCAGGGCACTGAAGCCAGACAGGGTGCGGAACATTCAGGAAGTCGGTATTATCAAAACACTGTGACGCTATTGAGAGGATTTCCGTATCCTCTTCAAAACCAACGAGGGCGATTTCCGTAGTTGGATTGCAATGGTGCGCCTTATTCGACAAGAGTGAATATACAAAGCCGGTTGCGAAAACGTTAACAACTTGACTATCGATTCCGAGTCTCGATTCATACTTGTATATTTGCCCTGACGCATGGGCAAGAGCACGTTGGAGCTTAACTTTCACAGATTCGTAGTCTGATACTATGAGTTGCAGGCTATAGTTATTGGAGGTTTTCCTGAGAGATATGGGGTGGGCACACAGGAAACTTAAACAATACTTACCGGCCATTGCGTTTTCAACAAAATTGTTGGGCCAAAGATACGCAGTCACACACTCTATGGGCGGGTTACGCCTTTCCGTGTCTCGTTCCGGAACAGTACGATAAGGATATATAGCCGAAAAAAAGAGCAGAAGAAACACAGAAGAAGTGAAGCAGCCGTTCTGGGTTGGGTTTGAAGACAAAGCACGGTAGGGGTTAGAGGATGGAGGAAGACTAGAAACTGGCAGCGGGACATGTGTTGTTTAAATAGTATTCTCATGAGTACCAGTGGCAGTGGAAGGTTCATATCAATGAACTATTCTTCTTGTTTTTAACATACGAGTAGCTTTCAATGCAAACATGGCGTTTGTAACGGACCTCTGAGTATTGTAAGTGGTTATAACTCATTCCGGACGCAGGATTCCTCAGCGTAGGGATAAAGCCGGACTGGGAAACTGACGTGGAGGACTAGAAGTCGGATGTTTGAGTCGTCGTCTAATATCCCACTCGTCAAGCCGGAGTAAGCCTTCAATTTGACCCTTAGATTCTCCCGAATATAACTGTCCCGAATATCACAAATAATGATGGTAGTTCCTGGAGAAGGAAATGATAGAAATTGACACTAAACATATTATCAAACAATGGTGTGCTGTTGATGAATTATGAGCATTAAAATTTTGCGCTCAGCTGGATTCCATAGTGGAGCGCCTTGATGGGTGCAAGGAACCCACTTCTGACCACTGGAATGGGCCAAACTGAAGACTGTAAATTTCCTCGATCTTCAAATTCCCGTTTAATCCTTGAAGAATTAGCTTTGTTTTCTCCGGGATAAAAATGCGAATACTGTATGTTAGAAAGAATTGGGGGAAATGGTTGGTCCCGTGGATGTGGATATGATGGTAAGACCCGATGATTCCTTTGCGGCTGTTTGCGACCCATGGTGGTTTTTCAGACTCTGGTCCATGAAAACCCAACGAATAAAGTCATAAACGAAGTGGGAAACGGTTTCATGCGGCCTATTCAACTCCCTTCATCGGTGATGTTGAAGTTGAAATGTCAAGCAGTACGAGTAGTTGACGATGACGATGGAGCCGCGGTGCCGAGCAAAGCCAAGCTCGCGTGCTAAATCGGTGACATAATCAGGCCCTTGCCCCAAAACACCCTAGCGTGCTTCCTGTTGGTTTCCCAACGTTCTCCAACAACGCAACAATGAGATCTACAACTTCAAACTTGAAAAAAACTACCAACATCCGCAACAGCATCCACAGCCTCTCCTCCTCCGCTTTCCTCCGGCGCCTGCCCCCCCACTTGTTTGCCATTGAGTTTTGTCTCACTTCACAATGCTTTCCAGAATAACCCCGGTGCGGCAGGTTGCGCCTCTGTGCCGTAAGGCTTTCGTTCCGGTAGTAAGGCGGAGCGTCACGACCGATGCTGCTTCCGCGCATGCTGAAGCTATCCCAGCTGTAAGTGCTCGATAGCTTTATTCGCACCCTGCCTGTCAATCTGTAGTTATGTGGGCATCTAATCGATATTCTATTGCATCAGGAAGAGGACAAACCATTCACAGTCAAGCTCTCCGATGAGAGCTTCGAAACATATGAGCTTGACCCTCCTCCGTACACCCTCGAGACCACGAAGCAGGAGTTAAAACAGATGTATCGTGATATGGTTTCCATTAGGTATTTTATGTTTCGCTGTTGCACCGTTTAGCTCTAATACTCTTTGTCTAACATTGACCCAGACGAATGGAGATGGCCGCTGATCGTCTCTACAAAGAGAAGAAAATTCGAGGATTCTGCCACTTGTCGACGGGGCAAGAAGCGGTTGCGACCGGGATTGAACACGCCATTACTAAGGACGATAAGTTAATCACTGCCTATCGATGCCACGGTTTTGCACTTCTGCGCGGTGGAACGGTAAAATCTATTATCGGAGAACTTCTCGGGCGCCGAGAGGGCATTGCATACGGAAAAGGTGGCTCTATGCATATGTTTGCCAAAAACTTCTATGGGGGCAACGGCATTGTAGGAGCTCAGGTCCCCGTTGGTGCTGGTCTGGCTTTTGCCCAACAATACAATGATGAGAAAACTACTACCATCGCTCTATATGGTGATGGAGCATCCAACCAAGGTCAAGTTTTCGAGGCCTTCAACATGGCTAAGCTGTGGAATCTGCCTTGCATTTTTGGTTGCGAAAGTGAGTCTCTTTCTTCATACATACCATTTAGAGATTAACAACATCGATGCTAAATGACCATACTCCTTTCCAGATAACAAATATGGCATGGGAACCGCAGCCAACCGCGCCGCAGCCCTTACCGATTACTACAAGCGCGGCCAATACATCCCCGGCCTGAAAATCAACGGAATGGACGTCCTGGCGATCAAGGCTGCCGTCCAATACGGGCGCGAATACACCACCTCCGGTAAGGGTCCTCTTGTCTTCGAATACGTCACTTACCGATACGGCGGACACTCCATGTCCGATCCCGGAACCACATACCGCACCCGAGAGGAGATCCAACGGATGCGCAGCACCAACGATCCGATTGCAGGCCTTAAGCAGAAACTGCTCGATTGGGGCGTCACGAGCGAGGAGGAGTTGAAGGCCATTGATAAGGATGCTAGGAAATACGTTGATGATGAGGTTGCAGAGGCTGAGCTGATGACCGAGCCCGATGCTACGCCGCGTATCTTGTTTGAGGATACATATGTCCGTGGCAGTGAGCCAGCATGGACTCGAGGGCGAACGGTTGATGAGACTTTCTACTATTAAACACCACCACCACCACCAAGAACAACAACAACAATGACGACGCAGACTTACTAACCCTAACCTCTCCTCCTCCCAACTATATCTTCCTTCAATTCTCTTTTTGATCTACTTCTTCTATTTCTTCATTGGTGAGTGTAACACTTGTAACTAGAACTCATAAAACGCTAACGACGGACTGGATCTTTATGGGCTGTGGTGTGGAAGCAAGCCACTTGGAAATTCCATTCCATTCTATTTTATTTTTATTTTTTTCCTCATTTACTTGACCCGATCGTCGGCCTATGTTTTTGTTCTATTGCATTCCTGCTTTTTTCTATCTCCTCTTTTCCTCCCCCCCTTTTCGCTTCCTTTTTGTAATCCTCCGTCCGTCTTAATGTTTTCTCTCTCTCCGCTGTGTATTTCTAGCTCAACTCCCACTGAAAAGGGGACAAAAATAGAAAGGAAAAGAAAAAGTTCTAGAAAACCCTGGCTTTCCAATATTTTCTCTCCGTCCAACCCCCCCGGCTTCTACTTTTTATATTTCCTCCAACCACAGTATAAAAACCGCAAAATGTGTGACAAAACCTACAAGGCCATAGAGCCACATGGATTGTTGGAGGACAAATCAAAAACTGGTGGTGTGGTGGATGAGATGTGCAATGTGTGAAGCATCTCTGGTGACAGCAACAAGATCAAGACAACAGTCAAGAATACAACAGCTGCAATCAAGATACTGAGTATAATTCTTGAGAAAGAAGAAAACAACAAGAATGTGACAGGTTAGCATCCCCTACCACTCCACACTCGCGCGCTCACATGTGCCTACAAACACACCCCTCCTTGTGATTCCACTCTGCAATTGTGTAGTCTCTAATGATTCCTCTGTGTAATCCTTAATATTCTTCCACTCCACACCTCACTTTGATGTGATTCTTAGTCTGTGAGTAAAGATTATAATTATTACTTAACAAATCATCTCTCAAAAATTGAGTGATTAGAAACTGTGAGAGAAGTGATGACAGTGTGAAAAGTGAATAGTAGAAAATAGAATATAATACATGATAATAAAAGAATAGAATAATATAGCAATAGTAATAGTGGTAGTATTGATAGTAGCTAATCACTAAGAAAAAGAAGGAAGAGAAAAGAAGATGTGTGGAATACATACAACCATATATATACAGTACATACATAGAAACAGTGATAGCAAGAACATAATGAGAAAGATAAAAATAAATGAAGATATATATGAAAATGATTGAAAAGATGCTTATTATAGCAGTCACAGATATTCTTTCAGTTTTCTACACAACATCAATCACAATTCTCTATCAGAATGCTGAACTCTCATCAGTGATAATGACTCTTGAAAAGATCAAGATGCATTTTGCAACAAGACTGCAGACAGTGAATAAAAGACATTCACTGATGTTATAAATTACAATTTACATGTTCCCGCTTTCATCGTCACATCAAGGAGAATGCTGTCAAAATAATAAAAGGCGGGTAGCGGCTAAAAGAAAAACAAGGGGGGAATAAAACCCAAAATAACCATTGACAGCATGCAAAGCAAAAAAAAAAAAAAAAAAAAAAAAAAAAGAGAGAGAGAGAGAGAGAGAACTGCAGAAGGGAAAAAAAAAGAAAAAGATAAGAATAGAAAACAAAAAGGGGGTCGTAACGTTCATTCATTAAAGGTTGCCCGAATGTCATAACCTATGTATAAATTCCTCCCTCCGCCCCTATTCACGCGTTCGTCCCTTCTTTCCTAGCCCACCACCACCACCACCACCACCACCACCACCACCACCAACATCCCCCACCACCCCAATACCCAAGCACCCCCATCCCATCCCATCCCATCTCCCTCTCTTCCAAGTCACATACACATGCAGTTGTGGGAGTGAGTGCATCGTCACCAAGGGAACGGCAGCCACCAGCGGCCCAGCAACCCGTTTCCCCGATAAAAAGAAAAAGAAAAAGGTAAAAATAGAAGAAAATAAAAAAATAAAATCTACTGCGGCTCCTGCCGCAGCAGTTCCAAAATCATCTCCTGCGTCCTCTGCACCGTATCCAGCTTCTCCTCCAGCTGCGCGCGATCCTTCTGAATCTCCTGTCGAAGCTCTGCGCGCAGCTCGGATTTTAGCTGGTGCAGCGTGGACGCTGGAATCTGCGTTTGAACGGGCGGCGGTGCTGCGGCGGGGGCCCCGGTTGCCGCTGCTGTCGCTGCTGTGCGACTATGGCTAGCGTGGGGCTGGTTGGTCATTGTGGGGTTTTGAGAAGGGTTTTGCTGTTGGTGCTGGTGCTGGTGCTGGTGTTGGAGGGGATGGGCGCCACCGGCGGCAGCGGCAGCAGCAGCTGCTAGAGACATGGGGTTGGACTGGTGGGAGCGGGACGATACGGCTTCGAGGTTCTTGTTGAGTTTTGATAGCGTTTCTAGAATCGCGGCGCCGACGTCGGGTTCTGCTGCGGCGACTGCGCCTGAGGAGGACGAGGAGGAGGTCGCAGCGGTCATGATTGCTGCTGTGTTGGGCATGGTTGTCTGCTGGGGGGTTGGTTGAACGGGTATCGACCCGGGAAGATTTTTCTGCTGCTGCTGCTGCTTCTGCTGCTTCTGATGTTGTTTCTGCTGCTTTTGAGGCGGAGGGGCCTGCATGGGCTCCGCTGTGGTGGAAGGCGCTGTGGTGGCAGGCAGGGCAGCAGGCGCGTCCATTCGAGAGGGCTTGGACGGCTTTGATGACGGTGGAAACATCGTCTCGAACCCAGGAGGCAACATGTGCTGGTATCCCAGCCCGACCCCTTCAGTGTCAACTACTGACTTCCTCTTGCGGCCCCTTTTGCCCTGCTTGGCATTGATGCGCTCGTTCTCCTGTTCCTGAAACCGCTTCCAGGACGGAATCCAGGAGTCGACGGCGGCGCTCCATGCTGCATCCGCCTGATCGTCCCTCCTCTTCCCGTCCAGGCCCGCAAGGAATTTAATACGCTGTTGAGTCACGAGCTCCACTTTCCGCCGTACGCTATGCCACGAGTACGGATGTCCCTCTGACGCGGTAAACTCCTGCGTCACATTCACCCACCATTCGCAGAGACGATTGCGCTCGCCAAAAGAAGACGCGTGCCTGTTGCATATCTCAAACAGCGCCGTCTCCTCACGCGTCGTCAGCCGCTTGCCGTGCTTGCGGGGTGTCTCGTTTTCCAACAGGGCTAGATCCACGCCTCGTCCTGGTCCTACACGACCTGCTTGCTGCCGCGATATGGATCCTGCTTCTACACCGTCCGCATCGTCAGAGCTGGGCTCGGGGCCGGGCGCAGGATGGTCATATGCGGGTTCAGGGGACAGGTCGACTGTGCTCTCGGCAACGGCGTTCTCGCGAACGCTGGGGCTCTCTGATAACGAGGGGTCAGTGGACGCGGGGGTCTGTAGGATGGCTGAGTCATGTTGGGCATTCGATGCGAAGTTATTAGTGGGGCGGAGGGCAGAGATGGGCGGGAGAGTATTGGGCAGCGGCCTAGAGAGCGGAGGGGCCGCGGGGAGCCATTGCAAAGGGCTGTGGTGACTCTGTTGCTGCTGCTGCTGCTGCTGATGCTGCTGATGCTGCTGGTGCTGCTGGTGCTGCTGGTGCTGGTGCTGTTGCTGTTGCTGCTGGTGCTGCTGGTGCTGGTGCTGCTGGTGCTGCTGGTGCTGGTGCTGCTGGTGCTGGTGTTGCTGCTGGTGCTGATGCTGGCGCTGTTGATGCTGCTGATGCTGATGCTGATGTGGGTGTTGATGTTGGTGTCTGGTAGATACAGGAGTTCCTTGAGGCGGCGGTTCGACGCTGGTGTGCCAGTTGAACATTTGTCCGGAAATCGCACCACCTTCTTTTGTGATCTATTGTTCGCCTCCCCCGTGTTTCTTTGTCATATGGGGTCCTTCTTCGCGGCGCCTGAAGCATTTGCAAACCGACGAGGGAGGGATTGGGATGGTCTCCTGGTTCCCCTCTTCTGCTTCAGCTCCTCCTTTCGCGCTCTCTGGCCCGCGACCACGCTTACGGTCGGTCTGCGCCCTTTGTTGGGAAGAAAGGAATGCTCTTTTGTCCTCTATGAGACATCTATCGCGCAGGTTCAGGCATCGAGATGTCGTCGTCGGCTTTTCCCGTTCTGGCTAATTTTTGCTTTTTCGTTTTTTTTATTTTCTTTGATTTTATTTCTAATTAAAAAATTTTTTTTTTCTGTTTCTGCTTTTTTCCCCCTTGTTGGCAGTTGCTTTAGTTTCCTTCCTCCTGTTCGTTTGGTTTTTTTGTTTTGTTTTTATTTTCCGCTGTATTTTCCTTTCTTTTTATTTTATTTTATTTTATTTTATTTATTTATTTTTTTTGCAAACGACAATGAATTTAAAATCAAGGTACTTGATGACAAGGGGATGGGAAAAGTCAATGAGCAACTGGTCAAAGCAGCTGCCGTCGGGAACCTTAAAACCGCGAGATCTCAAAATTGTGCGTTTTCAAAAAACGCATGGAAAGCGAGAAAAGGGAAACGAAAAAAGAAAAGGAAAAAAAGAAAAATGAGAGAGAACGAGGACAAGGGAAAAGGACAAAAGGGCAAAAGGGAAATCAGCGGGGAACCAAAAGCCACCAACAAGGACGCCATGTCTGAAAAAAAGCCCCCGAATGGCAGGCCAGCGGTGGGGCAGGCAGGCCAGGCAGGCCTCGGGCGGGTTGCAAATTCTGCTGGGCTGACGGCGTATTACATATATTACATTACTCACCATACGGGGCAGAGTCGGATTGCGTGCGGCAGGGCAGAGGCGTGGTAATCCACTTCCTGCCAGTCATAGCATTGGTACGGATATGGGACTTTTCTGTGGTCAACGAGTCAACGACCCATACCAACATTCGGGTGTGGTTTGAGGCCTTATTCCCCTCGAGAAATGGATTCTGCTGCTGTACATGAACATCTCGTCATGCAATAACATCAACTAACAATAACTACTAACTAATAGTTAACTAGTCAATAATAATATACTCGAAAATGTTGCTGCTTCACCCTCTGCCCATGAGAGCATTTTTGATGCTTACGTTGTGAGTATAAGATATCATGTTCCAGAGAAAACCTGCATTCTTTATTGGCTCTGATAGCTGTCTAGGAAAATAACGAATTGCTTCTGTTCTCCGAGAGCCCCAGCAACGACAACAACAACTACTAGTTACTGCTCCTCTGACCTAGATATCTCATCTCTCGATATCTCGTCTCAGCTCATCTTCTCTGCAATGTCTTTGTTCTCGGTTAGCGCGGCGCTAATCCCGCTATACCCACTTTCCATTGGCCAATCATTGGCTCCACACTAGTCCCGTTACGATATCGTTCTTGGGAATGGCGTTCACCTCGCCGCTTTTGTGCCCCTTGGACACCGCTCAATCTATAAAAATCAACTCCCTCAAACGACCCACGCACTTGCTTCTCCTCTTTCTCCCTCATTCTTCATCTCTTGCACCCAGGTGCACTGATCCCTTCCACCTGCATGGGATGGTAGCCGTGATATGCGTCCTACGCTGGCGGGGTTGCTGAAACGGCTGTCGGAGAATCTGGCAGACGCCGCTGCTTCTATCGGTTTCTAGGCCATCCATGCTCTACTGCTGCCCCTCGATTTCCCTCGATTTCCTAGACTTCTTTAGAGCCAGTCCGTTGCTCGCAGAGTGAGCCTCAATGAAAGGTTTTTCCTCTTTGCCATACTGTATCGTCTGGGCCAGGGTGCCCGGCATTCCCTCCCGTTCATCATAACCATGTTCCCATCAGGCCTGATTTCCACAGTCTTGTTTTCGTTCCTTAGAAGTTGTGATAATTGAACATAATTGGCAGGGGCCGGCCATCAGTCCCAAGTAGCTATTTCTAATGGGGATGGGCACGTCAACTTCGCAAGCAGGACTCAAGGAATGGAGGAAATATCCTTGTCAATTGTCCAGTCACAGTGGGGCCGGCGCTTCATTGCTATGAACTATTTCCAGACCAGAGAAATGAACTCCTCCGGTCAAATTTCCATTATGGAGTATACATTAAGAGACTAGCACTCTCTTTTTGCCTCTTGAAATCAGTTTACAACCAGCAGGTAGAGGAACAATTTCATCGTTCTTCAGCGGCTATCATCCAGGGTTAGACAGCCGACGCTCTGTTTTAGACCATCTCATACTGCGCTTATCTGTCGTCAAACCATCTCCTCACCAATCAGAAGTTGGACACGATTGTCGAATGGATTGTTGCTAATGCAGGACGCCTACCCCTATTCGATCTCTTAAAATTTCCTTCTGCCACTTTGGCGATATTCATGCTTCAGCTGCTAAGTTGTGCGGTATCACTCGGGCATGCGAGCCTGATAAGCTCCCTGATCCAAGTATGTATGGCTTTCGATGATCCTGGACGCATACTCCAAAGTCACGGGTTACTTTTGATCGCAATTTCTGATAACCAGCTTGAGCTCGCTAGTCGCATTTTGGATACTGGATTGACTTTGGAGAAATTTCCTTTTTATCCTGACGTCATCGCCAAAAAAGGTCTCAATGAGATGTTAAAGCTTCTCTTATTGAGAGGCATGCGGCTTGATAATATCCGGTCCTGGCGCTGGTATTCGTTGTTAGAGGGTGTCGTGGAGGAAGGCAAGACAGCACTTGTAAAATTGCTAGTGGGCAACTCACCTAATGATATTGACATTCCTGACTCAGAATTGTTTGATATCCTAGCTTCATTACAATTTACAATTTATTAATCAGAAACAAGGCAAGTGTCACGTCAGAGCCGGGAAAGGGTGGCAAAACAATCCTTCAGCGCGCTGCAGCTGCTGGAAATATCAGACTGTTCAAGCATATTGTCCAGCACCGACACGCAGATGTCAATGAGCCCCGGATGCTTTCAGTGGAAGAACTGCGCTTCAAACTGCCGTAGAATCCAATTCAGCTAATAGTCTTGAGAAAATGCGATTATTGCTTTCAGCCGGTGCTGATTGGGCCTCCTGCAGAAGCAGCAGGTATAACAGCGTTACGGGGTGCTGCGAGTACGGGAAACGTGGCTAAAGCAGAATTTCTGCTTGCTTCCAACGCACAACTCGAGCTATTCTCTGAGCAGTATGGTTATACAGCACTTCACAACGCAATCGAAAACAGGCAGCCGCATATGGTAGCTTTTCTTTTACAGCGCGGAGCAAGTCCCTTCAGTGGGTCTTCCGCCCACACTGGCTGGATTTCTTTGCAAGAAGCATTCTGGAATTGCGACATTCAAATTGTTTCTCTCTTTTACTTCCCTGCCTTCCCATATGCAAACCTTAACTATCCAGAGGCAGCGATTAGCAGTCGCAACCTAGAACTTACCAAAGTCCTTCTCGGTTTAGGTGCTGATGCGAACGCCCCAGGCGCTTTTGTTGGAGGTAGAACTGTCCTGCAAAGTGCCATAATCGCAGCAGACTTCGAAGCGTTGCGGCTACTGCTAGAAAGAGAAGCTCGATTTCCGGCAGATCGCAGCATCTTGTCTACTTTACAGAGGCTGGAACAAACGGATTGTACCTGACGGACGAGCCTACGACCGTTGCTAAGAGCGAGAATTCATACCACCGGAAAAGCCAAAAATTTACAGAACTCATAGAACTAGTTGTGTGAAGTGAGTGGCTTGGATATTACGACATTTCCCATAGTTTGGGTGAGAGAAGCGCTAGCATTCGCCATTTATACAAAAGCCATGTGTTTTTATCAATTCACTTCTCTCCAGCCCTGATGGGGAAGGTAATCGATAAATCCTGCACCGGGTTACAACTAACCGTCTTGGTTGGCGACGTGAAGACCGCGAAGATTTTTGTCAAACACAGGACGAATGTTAACGAGCTCAGTTGCGAATGCTTCGTCGAGGAAACCGCACTCTCGCTTGCTGTTCAGCACAACCATATCGACCTTGTCAAATATTTACTCGCGCAATGGTGCCGTTATTGAACTCGCTTCCAACCGACGGACTGTTTTACAAACCGCCACGAGACACGGAAATCTGGGGCTTGTGCGATGTTTAGTGGAAACTGGAGGCGCAAATGTGAACACCCCTGTATGTGGAAGGTTCGAACGCACAGCCCCTCAGTGGGCAGCTGGGGCTGGCGACATCGAAATCGTGAGATATCTTCTGGCATGTGGAGCTGACGTCAACGCTCTTCGGGCCTGCTGTGGTGGTGAAACCGCCCTCCACGCAGCTGCCATCTCATGATGCTAAGCAAGAGTAGCATTGATTTTGCTTGAAGCTGGGACAGATGTCACTGCTCCAGCTGCAACTGCCAGTGGAAGAACCGCCATTGAAGGCGCAACAGATCATGGCCGACTAGATGTCGTATGCATGCTTTTCCAGATCTACCCGCCCGGCCAAGCCAAGAATGATCAGCTGAAGAGAGCGGACAAACTGGCAGAGAAGAACGAATACACTGGAATAATAAGGGTAATTCGCAGCTAGCAGAACTGCGAAGGCTGATTGGGATTTGATCTATTCTTATTGTCCTCATTGCGGTCTCCTAATTTGGGGGCCTTGACTCAAAGCCCCACCCATACTTTGTGGAATACCGGATGCTGCTTCTGACTCTCCCACCTTCTCGAAGACGGATATCTATCTCAAATCCTAATGATCTGCTTTGGTTGAGAGGAAGAATCAAAAGTGTATATATATATATATATATAATAGCTGGTTGAGTGCTGGGTATGCAATAGAGGCAATCGGCAAAATCGAGCATGTAGAACTGTGCTGGAAAGAGGGCTAGCTTGGAATGTGATGTGTAATTAAGCCAGACTTTGCGTTCATTGCAATATATTTGTTTGTTTCGTGTTCAGGTAGTTATAATGTGCAAACATTGTAACTGCACGGCACGGTATGGCCCCAAGAGATACTGGGCGAGCTTCATTACGTAGAAGTGTAAAAGTGAAGGACAAGAAATGGAAAGCAACGGGAGCGCCCACACGGACCCCACGGCCAACGGTTGTTATCTATCTTAAAAATAGCATAAAAAAACATGTTCTACTATACAGACAGTGTTACATATCGCCAAAATACATACAAGACTACATGCTCCTTTCCTAACCCTCCTGCTACAAAATTAAAACATCCATGCATACATTTAAGTACATACGTACAAGCCACCGCCGCCTCTCTCCTCTGGAGGCGCCGCCCCCCACTCCTCCTTTTGAAAAAAAATAAAAGAATAACACAAACCACACCTACCTCCGTCTCAAATACCACACAAATGCCGCGCCGTTAACAGAATCAGGGTACGGCGACGGTACCTCCGACCGGCCCGGCCTCGCGACGGGATGGCGCAGATACACGGCGGCACAGATATTCTGGTTCACCTCCAGGTAGCGCGGGATGAACGCGAAGGCGCTCATGTAGTCGCGCGGCCGCCAGGGGGTGGCGTACGGCTTCAGACTGTCGATTGGGTTCTCGTGCAGCTGGTACAGGGCCTGGCGAAGGACTGTAAGGTCTTCCTCGGAGATCTGGGGGTGCGTGGATTCGTCCAGCGGGGCGGTGGGGTTTTCGATGGCTTGTTTGAGGGCGGCGGCGAGGACGGGGTCTTGAGGGGTGCTTGGGGAGGATGTGGGTTTTGCGGAGGATTTTTCGTGGGGTGGCGGGGTTGGGAGGACGGATTCGGGGAGATTGGCGGAGGAGGTTGAGGAAGTGGTGGTGGTGGTGGAGGCTTGGCTTGAAGTGGAGGGTTCGGTTGTGGGTTTTGATTTCGAGGGGGATATATCGGCTAGGGCTTTTAGTTGGAGGAATTGGGCTTCGAGGTCTTCGACGACATCGGTGCTGGAGAAGGCGCTGGAGAGGGCTTGTCGGACACCCTTGCGGAAGTTGTTGAGGTTGAGCCTCTGGGCAGGGGCGGAGACATCCTTGTTGTTCATGAACTCCTTGGCCTGGGAAAGGAGGCGGGTTAATGTATTCCGGGCTTCGTCGGGAGATAGTTCTTTCTGTTCAGCTTTTTCAATAGGTTTCTCTGCTTCTTCTGCGTTTTCCGCAGGCCTCTCAGCTCCTTCAATGGGCCCAGATGTTTCTGCGGCTGCATTGGCGGTTTCATCCCTGGCTGCTTCCACCGGGGTCCGGTTGCGCCGTTTACGACCTCTGCGGCGTTGTTGAGGGTCCTTGGGCGCGCCCGTCGCAAACATCACTCGTTCGGGGTCTACTTGGAAAAGATCGCCCGGGTTCAAAAGGTATCCTGGGTATCTCATCTGTGTGAATTTGTTGAGCATTATGTGGAACATATCATTCGCTTTGCAACTTGGGGTTGGCCAACCTTCTTCCCATTGACAGTAACGGAACCATGAATAACAAACTGCCTCGCCTGCCTCGTGCTGCTGGCAAACATGGCACGGAAGATAGCGACATCCAGCCTCCGCTCCAGCGGCGCAAAGGTCATCTGCATATGGGGCGTGAGCGGGGCCCTGCGCGGACCAACACCTTCCAAGCCGGATCCTCGACCGGCGGATTCGAAGGAACCGTCGTTACGGGCGAGGTAATTGGCATCCATGGGCACGACGGAACGCAAGCGACGGGAGAACATTTTCTCCCACTGCGATTCGCGGACCTGCTCGCCGTGGTATGTGCGGGCGAGGGACTTGGCGATCCATTTCTGCTGGAAGAATGTTTTGGAGGAGGTATGGGGGATGCTGGCGTGTTTGAGGTTGTAGAGGTTGACTTTGTTCCATGATTGAAGAACTTTCTGTGAGGGAAATTAGAATTGAACATATATATGCATATATGCAGAGGCAGGGGAATATGTAGACTCCTCCTACTGACCGCCGGTCTCCTCCCAGCCTTGACGAGCTTCCAGGGATCCGACCTCATGGTTGCGGGAAGCAACACTCAGCAGCAGCAGCAGCAATTGGCGCAGCAGAGAGGGCCGACCATGGAAGTTCCGTTTCCCTGCCTCTCTATATCCGCTCTATATCCTCTCTCTCTCTCTGTGTGTGTATGTTTCCTCTGCCCGTCTCGATAGCTTGTTGTTGGCTTCTTCACAGCGGTGGTTTCCTCATTTTCCGCACTCAAAATTCTTCCCAAAGGAGAAAAGAAACGCCGGACCGACAGGACTAACATTATTCCATCGCCGGCACTTACGTAACCCACTCAGCCAATCGGCGCCCTCCGCGGGCCCTCGCTTAGCCTAGCGCCGTCCCTAGCGGCTCCGCCCGCCGTATAAATACCTCGCTCGCCCGCCTTTCTTTTGTCTTTTTTTCTTCTTTCTCTTCTTCATACTTACCTTGTTTGGGCATCCGCGATCAAGAAGGCGGTCTGCCGTGGAGGGGCTCCTACATTGCACATCGTGGCGAGCCTTGCCACTCAACATCCTTCGGGGTTTTGACAGGCATATTCTTTGGCTCCCTCCTGGGATGGAATTCCTTCCTAGATCCTTTTCATCGTTCAGCTGCGCCTTGCTTGCGCGGTGACGGAGAAGAGAAGATGTGGTTTCAGGTTCAACACCTGCTGTGTTGGTAGATCCAGTGGAATATCAGCCGGATTTTTATACGGACGTGGGACAACTCTGAATCTCTGCACTGCGCTCTATTGGACCTTTTCATACAGCCCAGCCAGCGTTACAAGAAATACCTAAGTGCTTCCACAAAAGCGGCTTATTTTTTTCCCAACTACATCACGTGACTTATATAGCTTCTGTCCATCCCGATTAGGAATATAAATAAGTTGACCCGATGATCTCAACAGCGCAACATCTGCATAACCTCTTGCGTGGTGGAATTCCACTCGTTGCAAGGAAATCGTGCATGATGCCGGTGTGTGATTTGATTCCCGAGCATATCTGCTACTTTTTTTTTTTTTTTTTTGGCGCTCCCCAGACTCCGCAGATTGTCGCGAGGCAGGCCAAGGCGAGCGTTCTTCCAATCATGAAGCTTCCCCTCCACATGTGCTGGCTGGAGCCATCAGAGTTTCCTGGTGCAACAACCGCTGGAGTTCGGCTTCAGATTTGTATTCTCATACTACGGACCGTGCTATGGAGTGTAGCCCGCCTGGTCCATGGTAGCATTGGCACGCACAACAGAAGCAACTGGCACCATATTTGCCGATCAGTCAGTGACAGTGTTGCGTTCTACCACGCCCTACCCCGGCCAACCCTTGGGGACGGGGACATGCGCCCCTCTCCTGCTCCACTGCTGGAGACCGTGCTCCGACGCAGAGCCTGTGCTACAATCCGTCGCGATGTTTGGCTGCATATGCCTCATGACCTGAGGCCGGATCCCCCCCCCCGAGCCGCTGTGAGGGAAACGTATTAAATGATCAATGTTTCCCGCCCAATTGATGCCAGAAAGGATTCCTCCATGGTGATCAGACGTTGAAAAATTCCCCGCTAATAATATCTTCCTATTCACTGTGCCTGGGAGAGCGTCGTTCGCTATGTATCTCACCTCCGTCACTCTTTTGGTGGGCGCGCTGGCCCCTGGCCTGACTGTCGCCGCTCCCAGACCCGAGTGGCCGGGGTGGCCGGGATGGCCGGGGCGCCCGCGCCCCATTTCCAATATCCAGATCGGTCCCCGCCCCTTCTACCTCGTCGACCAGATGGATGAGGGTAGTCTAAAGAAGAAGCTTGAGAGCTGCAAGGAGCGCCGAAACACCCCCTCCGACTTCTCCATCAGCCACCGCGGCGCCCCACTGCAATTCCCAGAACACACCAAGGAGTCTTGGTTAGCCGCTGCGCGCGAGGGTGCTGGCATCATCGAGTGCGACGTGGCCTTCACCAAGGACCTCCAGCTCGTCTGTCGCCATTCCCAGTGCGACCTACACACCACCACAAACATCCTCACCGTCCCCGAACTGGCCGCGAAGTGCACGAAACCCTTCACCCCAGCCTCCGCGGACGGCAAAACAAAAGCCTCCGCCAAATGCTGCACAAGCGACATTACCCTTGCCGAATTCAAGTCCCTCTGCGGCAAAATGGACTCCTCAGATCCCACCGCCATGACCCCGGAGCAATACCAGAGTGGCGTCATGGACTGGCGCACGAGCCTGTACAACGATGGCTGCCCCCAACTGCAGTCGCATGCCGAATTCATCTCCCTGATCAACTCGCTCGGTCTCAAGTTCACCTCGGAGCTCAAGACGCCCGAGGTCCCCATGCCCTTCCCATCCCCTGGCGGCAAGAACTACACCCAGGAGATGTACGCACAGCAACTCGTTGACGAGTTCCACGCCGCGCGCATCCAGCCGTCCCGCGTATTCCTCCAGTCCTTCCTGCCCGCTGACATCTTTTACTGGATCGCCAAGGAGCCTGCCTTTGCGCGTCAGGCTATCTATCTGGACGAGCGTGTCGATACCCCCGAGGGATACGAAGAGGCTGTCAGAGGCATGAGGGATCTGGCGAAGCGGGGAGTGAAGATTATGGGCCCGCCCATCTTTGCTCTTTTGGACCTGGAGGATGATGGTGACGATAAGAATAGCAAGCACAAACCACCCGGAAATGGTAGCGGCAGCGGCAACGGAAATAACAAGAAACCACGCATCGTACCATCTACATACGCTAAGGCGGCGAAGAAAGCCGGCCTCGGTCTGGTTACGTGGTCATTGGAGAGATCGGGTCCGCTGAAAAATGTGGCGGCTGACAAGGAATATTATTACCAGACGCTGGCCGGAGCGGTGGATGGCGATGGGGATGTCTATGACGTCGTGGATGCGTTGGCGAAGCGAGTTGGCGTAAAGGGCATGTTTTCAGACTGGCCTGCTACGGTTACTTACTATGCCAACTGTATGGGGAAGTGAATGATAATATTGTAGGCCCTAGCGGAGATGAGGACGTTGCTCTAGAGATCGCTATATCCAGCTAGGTGGCCTGGTGGGTTTGAAGTGAGGAGGGTAGGTGTATGTGTTTAGATCTGGTATTGTAAATATTTCCTGTAAATATATACGAGTGTGTGAATATATATTTTGGTAGATAAAAGCTAATTGAATACGCGGATAGAATATTAATTATGTGGATTTGGGGAATACTGTTCCGAAGGCATCTACGAGTATGAAATTCCAACGAGCATGATTGAGGAATATATGTTTCTAGGTTATATCAGGTGCCGAAACATCCGTTTTGGAGTTTACAAGGACCCAGACTCGCTCAGGACATCCGGGGATAAATTTCTAGAACCCTTCGCTGTGTTGGATGGACAAACTTTAAACTGGCAAATTCAATGGCGGATATAGAGATTATACTACGCAAAAAAAAAAAAAAAAAGCGCAGAGAAATAAATTACCGTTGTCAAGTCCAATGGTCCCCTCAATATATTTTACCCCTTTTCAACCTCCTTCAAAACGCGGAGGAGTCTCGCATCGCAGAGACTCACTGAGGCGAAGGGCTTTCTTGACTTAGCTCTCCTCACTAATATCATCCATCGCAATGTCGTCCGCCACCCCATCGTTATCGCTGCCATCATCATCCTTTCTTTTCCTCTTCGCCTCCTCCACCCCCACCCCAACCCCCCCCTTTCCCAGCCCCAAAAAACACATCAAGCCTCTGCTGCCCCTTCTCCCTCTTCTCAACCCGAACCTTCTCCCCCGCCAGCACAGGCGGCAACTCTCTCACCCTCCTCCCCGCATCCTTCAGCAACTCCACCTCCCTCTCCCGCTGGCCCTTGACGCTCGGAACCGACCACCCCCCCCCCCCCGCCCGCCGATACGCAAGCTTATACTTCGAGCCAGCCATGCGCGTATCGTATGTGTTCGCATCCAGCTTCCTGACGAACTGGTGCGCGACGATGAACCAGTGATACTCGGTGCCGACCGCCGCGCCGGTGCCCTGCGGCGCCCGCCGGCGTCCTGCCCGCCGTTTTGTCGCGCGGTAGTCTATCTTCCACAGATCCGGCTCCTCCTTGGTCTCGTGCCAGAGACCCGGCTGGTATTCCCAGGTGTGCGAGCCACCGACGGCCATGCCGGTGTAGACCTGGCCCTTGAAGGTTTTCAGGGCGTTGTATCCGCTGTGGTGGCTTGAGTGCTCCGGTTCCGTTGGGGATGTTGGCTTTGTGCTGGGGTCGGAGTCGGGGTCGGGGTCGGGGTCGGGGTTAGAGAGTCCAGGGACTACTTTAGCTTCGTCGAGAAGAGAGGGGTTGCGTGGCACGGATGCATCTTTAGGAGGGGATATTGGGCGTGTGGTATCTTTATGTTGTTGGGGTTTTGTTTCTTGTGTTTCTTGCTTTTCCCTGTCTTTCTCCCCATGGGCTTCTCTGGGCGAGGATCTTGGATGCAGTTGGGAAGAGGGAGTGCGTTTCTTTGCGCGTTTCGCCGGCGGCATTTTTTCTTCATCTTCGTTGACCTAATTCAATTGAGCTGGTTGTTTCGAAAGGCTTGGAATTGGCGATGGACAACTGAACATTTGACATATTTTAATTTGCCGAAATTAGGCTACTTAGCCTGGATGGATTGGCATTGCTTTGGTTTATTATTGAGCTTGCTTCATAGTTGGAATTTTGTTCAATCGTAACTATGATGGAGGAGTGACGTCAGAGGAAGCTACTGCATCGAAATCACATGCTCGATAGTTTCAGGGGCCAATCAATGGATACAGCAGCTTTTCAACCAACCCATGGATAGGACAACCACATCTGCTTTCTTCCAACGTATCATCATCATATAGGGATCTAATTAAACCCAAGAGTCATACGCAAAATGAAGGAGAAGGGCAAGGCAAAATCAACACTAAATCCGCCCACAAGAAAACATGCAAAACCACCAAACACCGCCATCACCTTCAAAACGATAGCATAAAATATAGCAAGAAAAAAATAGCCATTGAAACCCCCAAATCACTCCAAACTCTTCACCCGAAACGCCTCCAGCAATGCCTCCGCCTCTTGCGGGTTCACCGCCTCCTCTAACATCTCATGCGCCATCTCAACCGTATCATCCTCAACGCCAGCCTCCAACAGCAGCCCCTCACAAAATGCCAACCGCGTCAGCGCAACAAGATGCTTCTGCGTCGCGCCGGGCACAACACGCAACTTCGCGCCAACGTTCACCTCGTCGCGGAACATGCGCATGATGCCGTACGCCAGCCGCGTCAGGCCATTGACGAGGGCGACGTGCAGCTCGCGCTCTGGCGGGTTTGAGTAGAGCGCGTCGAGCTCGTCGTGGATGGAGCGGAAGACGCGGGCCAGTGCTGTCGGGTGGCGGGCGAGGAGGCGGCCAGCATGGCTGTTGGAAGCGGAGGGGTGAGGGGAGAAGAAGGCTAGGGTCGTTAGGAAGGACATGGCTTCGATGCGGAGGGTGGAGATTTTCCAGGGGGTGTAGGGCTTTTCGCCTTCGTCGACGTAGAGCTGCTCGCTGAGGAGGTTGGCGACCCGGTCGATTATGTAGTTTTCGTTGGCGGTTTGTTCGGCGGGGGTGGATAAGAGGGGTCCGAAAGAGGTTGGGAGGATGCTGTAGGAGAGGAGATTTAGGGTTATAATTATGTCGTCGATTGGTTGGTTAGAGTTGAGCATCACGAGAATGAAGTCGTAAAGGATGTTTTTCCAGAATTTGCGCTGGGCATCAGAATCGTATTGGCAGCTGCTGGCTGCTATATAGAGGATGTTGAGAGCTTCTGTGGAGTTCACCTGGTGATGGAGCTCGGACTGGGGGGTCTGTTTGACCTGACCAAGATTTTGGTGCGATACAGGGGAGTTGCGGAATCTGGCAACACCGTTGACGTATCCAGATTTAAGGAGTACCGGGAGGAGGTCCTCGATTAGTTGTGGAACAATATTTGATGGGTCCAGGTTGATGATATATTTGATGATGGCCATAAACATGGCTATAGGATCGTAGAAGGTTTCTTTAAGTGCCCGGGACCATAGCGAAACTATGGCTTTTGCATATTCAACCGCGTAATTTTCAGAGGATTTCGCGGTTGTTGCCTCAAGAATAAATGACGAAAACATTCGCCCTGGGTCGGACGGAAAGGAGAGCTTGGTAAATATCTCCAAGTCTCGTCCCTTATTTGGATAGGTCTTGTGATTCAAGATTCTCCGTATAAATCGCACATTACGGTCCTCTATGTTAGGCTTCCGTGGCCCAGGATCAACAGCCATAAGCTCTGCTGATTCACTAGAGTCACCCAAGTTGGTTTCAAACGACTGGCTCAACTCTAAAGTAGGAGCTTTGATAGGAGAGTCATCGATCGTTTTCCGTTTTCGCCCTCCAGACACTGAAGGGGTTCCTCGTTTTGACTTTCTGCCGACAGATTTTGTAGGAGAGAGCATGATTTCGTCATCATCAAACCCATCCCTGAGGGGTAGGACCTTTGTTTTCTTTGGCGTTAGCGGAGCGTTCTCCTCCAGTTTTGCTCTGGCCTTCCGCAGGTCATTCAGTTTTTGCGTTTCGTCCTTTAAGTCTTGTTTCAAGAAAGCGTTTTCAGTTGTCAGTAATTTGCTGTCCATAGTTGCAGCTTCGATCTCTGCCTGGTACTTCTTAAGTTCATCCGCCATTTGTGTCCGTAGCGTGCTCAACTGTCGGCTATGGGTCTTTTCCAATTTTGCTTGATTTGCACGAATTATTGCAATTTCTCCAGCCTTAGCTTCGGTCATGGATTTTGCAGCAGCCAATTCTTGTGCGATTCTCTCGCGTTCTCGAGTTAACTATTATCAGTCAGAAACTTCCAGTACTGTATAAACAGCAAAAAAAAAAAAAAAAAAAAAAAATTAGCACTACCTGTTCAATCTGCTCCTTCATCGCTTCAATTTCAGCCCAAACATCTGAATCTGGCGCATCAGCGCCGTTTTCCTGCCGCACCGCATCTGTAGCCATCTCTTCCAAACCACTCATTACAATAGTGTCCCCAAGTGACACCGCGTGTTGCGCGGCGGGACCGGCCGTATTTCCATTCGCAATGTTTTTTGCTCCATGATCTGGACGTGGCCCAACCTCCTGTGGCCCAGGACGTAGTATATCATTAACCTTATCTTGTTGGAACATTGCATTTTGTAATTCAACCGGAGCCGGGCCATAACCATCGTCCAGTACCCCAGCGTCCAAATCTTCAAAATCTTCATCTCCAAAACTCAATGGTGGGCGCAGGAGCCGTGACGGGTCCTGCAAGACCGGCTCATGGCTGAGAGTGCGGCTGGCAGGTCGGGAGATAGCTCCGCGGGCCAGGGAAGCAAAGCTTGGATTTCTGGCGTTTGGAGGGATATGGATACTGCTGTTTCTGGAATCAGGGCGTTGCGGCTGCGACGCCTGGTATGCATTCCTCTCGAGCTCTAAAAGGGTTCCAGGAGGCAATTCGTCAATTCCATCGTCGGAGAAACTGTCATTGTCCTTATCGTTGTCCATTCCATCGGACAAGGGTTTCTGCAGGGCGGATAGCCCTCAAGATGATCCCCCGTTGGCTCCAAATAAAGACAGTACGGCGAGGATATCTCAATTCTGCCGTCCTATTGCTCCAGCACACATTGCATTATCCAATGCAGCTTGTTCGCAGGTATTTAGATGGCTCGTAGGGAAAATTGAGTGGAGGAAGACGTGCCAGGTCGTCAGTAGCGTTTCTCCGCTCAAATTCTGGTGAGAGGTGGAGAATGTGTTATCAATCGGCTATTACGCTCAATTGTCTTCTCGCCTGAGAGAGAGGGTATTGACTTCAGGGTGAACGGGCTCTCAAGGCGGTTTGCCGTTGCGCGGGGGAGTTGTTGATGGACGAGACGAGGCTGAGGAGTGGAGAACAGGCGAGTATTTAAGGTATTTATTATATCACTTAGTTATTTAAATAAGTAACTTGAGAAGACACGAGAGCAGTAAACGGAAGAAAAAGAAATAAGAAATATATTCCAGCCTTAATTATTTACTTATGGGCCATCCAGCTCCAAATCGTCCTTTGGCTGGCTTCCTCAGCTCTTCCGTCATCCTCGGGGGAATTGTTGTTCCTCCAACATTCTCTCACCAACTCCCTCAGTTTTTCCAGCTTCCTGCTCCTCCACACCATCCTCTCCTTTCCCCTCCTGTATCTCTTCGCCCTCCAGCTACGAAGGCTGTCTGGGATCTCTAGACGCCTGGTTCGACATCCCTAGGCCTATCCATTCTATTCCGCCTCAATGATGGGCAGGCCGCGAAGAAATGTCCGCTTCCAGCATCGGGCCGCTACCACTGACGCCAGGCAGAGCTCTGACCTCAGCGACATATCAGAACCCCCCAGTCCCAACAAAAATGGGGCTTCGAGAGGAAATGAAGGGATTTCGGAAGAGGTGCGTCTATTTGAGTATATGCTGCTAGAACCCTTTTGAAACTGGAATGCTAACCGCGTTATGGTCGTTTCCCTGCCTGCTGTAGAAATCCAACGAGCCTACTGTCTCCGAATACGAGAAGAAGAAACAGACTTTCATAACCCGGACGATATGGACATTTGTTATGATCGCAGGCTTCTTCATTGCCATGTTCTCCGGCCACATCTATCTCATTGCCATCATCACGGTTGTCCAGATCATTTCGTTCAAGGAGGTCATCGCCATTGCAAACGTCCCCAGCAAGGCCAAGAACCTCAAGTTCACCAAGTCGCTCAATTGGTACTTCCTTGCAACGACAATGTATTTTCTGTATGGAGAGAGCGTGATATATTATTTCAAGCACATCTTACTCGTCGATAAAGTGTTACTACCTCTGGCTACGCACCATCGATTTCTCAGCTTCATGCTCTACGTTATGGGTTGGTTCATTCCTTGGTTACACCGGCAAGTGTGAAGCACGCTGAATCTGTTGCTAATCTATGTGGCGCGTCAGGTTTTGTCTTCTTTGTGGGATCACTCCAGAAGGGGCATTACAGATTTCAATTTACCCAGTTTGCTTGGACACACATGGCTCTCTACCTCATCGTGGTCCAGGCTCATTTTATCATGAACAACATTTTCGAAGGCATGATCTGGTTCTTCCTTCCTGTATCTCTTGTGATCACCAACGATATCTTTGCCTACATCTGCGGCATTACCTTCGGCCGCACACAGCTCATCAAATTGTCCCCCAAGAAGACCGTTGAAGGCTTCGTTGGCGCGTGGATATGCACCATCCTATTCGGCTACGGCATGACCAATGTTCTTATGAAATATAAATACTTTATTTGCCCCGTCAACGATCTTGGCTCTAACGCCTTGACTGGTTTGGAATGCATCCCAAACCCCGTCTTCACACCACGACCATATCACTTACCGAGCTGGACGCCTTGGACAGATTCACCTCCCAAAACCGTCTACTTGGCCCCCATGCAAATCCATATCTTCGTCTTCGCAACCTTTGCATCTCTAATTGCCCCATTTGGTGGCTTCTTTGCCTCGGGACTGAAGCGTACCTTTAAAGTAAAGGACTTTGGCGAATCCATTCCCGGCCACGGCGGCATCACTGATCGTATGGACTGCCAATTCATCATGGGTTTTTTCGCATACATGTATTACCATAGTTTTATTGCTGTTTACAAGGCCAGTGTGGGGAATGTTATCGAGATGGCCATCAATGGTTTGACCGTTGATCAGCAATTAGAGGTTATCCGGGGCCTGAGCAAGTATCTATACAATCAAGGAGAGGTTTCCGAAAATGTAAGCAATAAGAAAGGACCTCCCTCACCCCAATCCCCCATTTTTCCTCCTGGCGAATACCTACTTATTACTTTAACCATTTCTTAGATGTTCGAATGCCTCAGCCAAGATTTCCGCGTAAACCGATAGAGATTCGCCTTATACAGCAATATATATAGTTACATGGCTGCTTAATACCCCCCTCCCCCCACCCACTCCTCCGAATCATGATCAAACTTCCTCTCCCGCCTATATCTCCCCAAGAATCGTCTGTGTCTATGAAATTATTGATCCTTGCTTTTTTGAAACCCCTTCGCAGATTCCATTTTCTTATGTTTGGCTTTTGATTCAATTCGATTTATTTTAGTATTTTCACGTGGCTTTATACAAAGCCCCTTTTCTAACTTATTCTCCTATATCGCCTTGCATCTCGTTATGACGAAATTCAAACCGTTTGCTCGCTTCCATTTCTTTCCTAAAACAAGTGTCTTTTCTTTGTCCTGGACCGCGATCATATATATTACCTTTTCTTTTTGTCCTTTTTCTTTCGTGTTCCCTTCTGAGACGCCTGTCATCTAGGTCATCTCTCTAGCCTTGGATTCCTTCTCTTGATTGCTTGACTAATTTATATGTTGAAATTGTGAGAAAATGCAACTATATAAGTTGAGCTGCATCTTTAAGCTGCTTATCAACAGAAATTGTATATTTTCGTGTTGGGATTTTTTTGCCTTCTTTTATTCAATGACATTATAAACACTTTTTCTATTTTTTTTTTTTTCTTGTTTTTATTTAAAAATGATACTCATTCTAATTGCCATTGCATCTCTTTTCTGTTAAGTTTTATTTCTCGTTTGTTGTTCCCTTTTATGCACTTCTCCGATCACTCTCAAGTTCCAGGCTTCTTTTCTTATTTTGCATTTTATTTACCCCTATAGTTACTGCTTTTTTCTACTAAGTAACAGTTCTTGTGTCTTATTGGTTTTGTGAGTGTGGCTGAGAGAGTAGGAAAGGGACGGGAGTTGAGAATGGGGTTCCGTGTCTCATCTTTATTTCTATCGTTTTTTAGATATGGACTGGTATTTTGAAGTGAGTGAGAGAGCGAAAGCGAGAGAGAGAGAGAGCTCTGTCGTAGCGAAAGATGACTGATTTAATACTCAAATGCATTTTTCCATGACTTGAACAGATAGATAGTTCTTTTCAATTTCCATCACATTCAGCCCTCTTACCCTTAGTTATTTCCTCAATGCCATTCGCTTTTTGATACTTTGAAGCCGGGACGGCTTCAAAGACATCATGCGTACGTACAGTACATAAAAGGGAAGCGAAGACATATAACTATTGAGGTTCGTTGAAGAATCTATAATTGAGGGTGTGCCAGGTTACATAAATAAATTACATGGTAAGAATGCAATGCGTAAACCGGCTGTGTTTTTGTCCAAGCTGTGTCGTGAATATGAACGTATAATTTCATCAATGAAATGATAGCGTGTTCAGACATCTCTATATGTCTCCCGCGACTATGAGTGGGTATATGCAAAAAATGTATATAGTACACCGTGTGAAAAGGTAGACAATAGATAAAAGTGGGGTTTCCTTTGATTTTCTTCTTATCTCAATCTTATCGTACTAGGGCCCCCGCCTGCTGGGCGCCCTCTCCGGTATATTAGCTGTGCAACTCTCAAAGTAGAGGGGAGTGGAGGAAGAGAAAGGAAGGTGGTGCGCCACGAAGACATTTGCTGAGGAAATCCAGGGAAGGGGGAACAGAAAAGGTTAGATTATTGTTGTATTCTTGATTTGATATGGAAAGTACGTTGTTTCCAGAGGGAGACGGAGACTCCGGATTACACATACAGGCAGTGACGTGTTAAGGTCAAGGTGTAGTTTGTGGACGGAGGTTAGGTACGAGAGGCATGTATTTCCGTAGGAATAAATTGGAGCATAAAAATGGAAAAATACAGCCCGGGTGAAGGGACAAAGCTTTGGGAAGGATGTATTCCTGTTCATTCGTTGGAGGGGTGCCCATGATTATCCAAATGTCTCGTGGTAATGTTTAGGCTGCACTTTTGCTCCATATAACGACCATTGCTTCTTGGCTTGGTCGTGTCAGTAGAAGAGAGAGCGCGCGCTGGTGCCATCGACTGTCCGGCTCGTACTTGTGTAGATGAGATCCCGGTATCGAAGTAAGGATCAGGAATGATGTTCCTCGGCAAGAGTGCTCATTGAGTACAACAGGTGGAGCCGCTGAATAAGGTGACGTCCGTGCGCGGAGCCTTGATATATTATCTCTGCCAGTAGAGGAATACCGTCGTCTCATGGAAGGATTATACATCTGGCCACCGCTGATAGGCTCGAAGGTCTCAATTCTTTCTCACCCCACTGCTGATGGCTGCAATTGCGAGTTGCAACGCAAAATGCCATCTCAAACATGATACACATAGTGTGTCAAGGAAACGTCATAGCCTATTCGTCCTCTTCATACTCCTCCATCTCCACCTTGAAGTATGCCGCAACAGTTTCCCGCTCCGCCTTCGCTTGTTCAGGATAGAGCATGAATCGAATGGTGCCTTCGCGACCGCGTTCACCTGCCTTGCTTCGTGATTCGTGAGCCGCCATGGGGGTTAGAGGGTTTGCCAGGCGTCCGGTTTTGGGACCGTCGCCATTATATTTCGCCCCGTTCGATGTTTTGACACCGTTGGTGCTCAACTTTTTGGACTCCCAATAGGTGAAGCGAGGGAACTTCTTAGAATCTGCCTCTTGATTGAGCGGAATTCGAATGTTGAGGAAGAGGTCGAGGGAAAAATCAGGACCAATGGAGGTTAAACTGCGATTATGGGTGTAGAGTTCGAGTAAGTCGAGCATCGTCTCTGTGTGGAATGATATTAGCGCCCCGAATTTAAATCCGGTATTTAATCTCATGTTTGCTAAAAATTTTTGAGACAAATGGGTTTAGAGCTTACCCATTATTTCTTCACGAGAGGTTAGCCAGAGTCTATATACCCTCCCAGACTCGACGCGTTCATGGCGGTCGTTGAGAAGCCGGCCCGCCAGCTCGAGACATGCAAAAGCCATGGTTGCTGAAGTCTGTTTTAGAGGAGCAAAGGTTCTGTAAAGGTCAAGACTCATGCCATACGCGACTCGCGACGTTTTCGAATTCTTGTCAAAATTAAAATGCTTTATTAGTTTTATAAGTGGCTTTTGGGGATGGCGGTTGCGAAAGTCAAATCCCGATGACTCTAGCATAAGCCGTTCCAGGCCAATTATCCCGCGTGAATGGGATTCAAACAACTGTGGCGTAATACCAAGTCAGTGAACCCGGAAAATCGGCTGGTTCCACTCAAGGAGGAAACCTACCGGATCATCTGCAGAGAGGTGTTCTGCTGGTGGAAGCTTGAGATTGTACGCTGAGCAGAGGATATCACGCGATTTCTTGAGAGTGTCCTCAATCTTACACGCAATAAAGAGCGCTGCCGCTGCCGCATCCTTTTTTAAGGTCAAGAGTAAGCATGAGAAACCAAAAATTTGATAAGGAATCAGACATACGAGATAGTTGTACTCGCTCTCCGGGTGTACAAGCCTGAATTTATGATAATAAATAGCCGCAGTGTTGAAAGTGCGGACTGGTCTGTACCGGATATATCAGTGGTCGAACGGCTTAAAGAAGAATAAAAAAAAGAGAATAAACCAGGAAATGGATTGAAAGGCCACATACAGATGAAGAGCTTTCCGGACATTATCGATCCAGGTGACGCCCTGGAGTCGAATGTTGTCTTCCCTGAGCTGGTCAACGCCAGTGGCTGCTATACATTCATGGACAGTCCGCTCAAAGACATAGGGCTTCGCAACCTGGATGTAAGAGGGATGGGGTCCTGCAGGTGGAGGAATAGTTGGATGAACATTATTGCTTGTATCATGTGGCGCGGCCTCACTCCTCGCAGGAGCCATTTTCTAGGTCGTTAGAGGAAAAACAGTCACAGACATTTATCTTGTCATTGCCTCTGTCCCTGCACTGGAAGGTAGAACAAAAAAGTTCGTGATGTTGGACCTGGCCCGGATCAAAGGTTTCTCCGGATAGCTTACTCGGGCCAACCAACTACATACAATTGCTTTATTCTAACACTCCACCAGACCATTCTACATAGTTCTTGGACAGCTCAGAGAGATTTCATAAAGTACAGAGAGAGGCGAACATTTTTATTAAGACGATTTCTAAGCACGATATCCTTGGTTGTGTTTAATCTTCCCTCCTTTGAAGCCCTATCTCAAGACTTGGGGTTTGGCATGCTTCGCAGATGTTCGCTCGTGGTTTAGGAGCGCCGTTTTATCCACGAATGTACGAGTGCATATTCTGCAAAAATGGTGTGATTTTGCTTTATGAGTCGCAAGGAGATCAGGTGTCACAAAAGAAAGTTTGCAGCCACGGATCTGGCATTTGTGTTTATGAGCAACTCCCTTATGGCTTTTCTCGCTCACCTTGTCTGCGAAGACTGCCTCACATTGTGAGCAGACACCATGATTCCTCTCTCGTTGGTGGGCGTCTCGATGATCTTCCGTCATGAATCCCATTCCACAGATATGACAGGCGACGCTGGTTGCATTATGGACATTGACGTGTTTTGCATAGCTTGCTCCGTCATGGAAATAGCGCCCGCATTCGATACAATACGCGTGTTTGGTTGCAGTCTGGTGCATGACCCGGCTTTGCTCGGTTCCAAAGCTGGCGTTGCAGATTGGGCATGCAAACTTTGTGCTTTTATGAAGACTGAGGTGCTTGGCATGGCTCTCGCGGTCCAAAAAGTAGCTACTACACTCTTTGCAATACCCATGACCAGTCTCGCGTTGATGCTCTGCTTTTTCTTCCCATGTCTTGTAGGTCAATGGGCACTCTATACATTTGAAATTGTGGATCAACTGAACGTGGTGCTCGAATAGCGATCGGTCGCTGAAGAAGCTGAGACACACTTTGCAATAATTGTGCTCGTACATGATTTGGTGGTGCTGGAAACTGATTAGCGTGCTGAAGGCAGCATCGCAATCGAAACAGACGATTCTCACTCCAGGGTTTTCTTGCTGCTTCGACTCTGAGCCCTGATTTGATTGAAAAGGATCCGCCGCCATGGAGACTGCTGGGCCTCCAGATGGTTTCGTTCCGTTGTGTTTGACCCTCTTGATTCGATCTGAATTTTCAGGTTGCGGCGTATAAACGCGTGTTGGGGCTCTTGAACCGAGTGACGTTCCTTCACTGGTATTCTCAGTTTTCTTGCTATATACTGCCAGCTCGGATTTTGCAGTTGCTATGCTCTCTGAAGTTTCATTGGGCACGTCATTCTTCACCTGGGTGGAAACTGTAGAAGGAAGGTTGGGTGGCACGCAATCCTCAGCCACTTTCACGAGAGTGGCATGTTCCTCTTGCTGAGTTCGTTTCCTAATCGACGCTATCAGCGCGTCGACTGCTTTGTCTAAATCGCTTTGTTTCTCATCCGGTCCATTAATATCTATCAAACATTCCCCTTTTTGAATATCCGAGTCTGGGGTATTGGGTGGAGCCGGTTTTAGAACTTGTATACTGAAATCGTCACCCGGAGGACTGCACGCTTGTGGGGACCCATTCCCTATATCGCACCGGCTGGCCTCCCTGTCAGTTGCCTTGACAGCTAAAGAGGCAATATCACTGGCACGTTCAGAGATTATTTCGTTGCCCATATTGTTGTACGCAGAATCACCAACAGTTTTGGAGCTCCCTTGGCGAAACTCCAATGTTGTTGCAATATCGGCATTGTGCTTCATTCTCCGGCTTTCTTCGAATTCCCTGCCAATATATAGATGTACTGTGTCAGTGATATCCGATGTCTCGGGGACCAAAACGATATCTTTATTTTCAAGTGGGTTTTACCTGGGGTGGACGAGCCGTCGATGACTTCTTAGAGTACACACGCTATCAAAAATCCCAGTGCAATTACAACACTGCAGTGCTCGACCTGTCAGGGTGTGGTGAAGGTAATTCTGGTGGAACTGCAAGCAGATCCCGCAGATCTTGCATTGGAACATCTTGCAAAGTGGTGTGAGACTGCAAACTGCGAGGTTCGAGAGGGAGTGGAGAATATATACACTGGGGTTGTCTCCAGGGTGACGGTCTCTACGATGCGCAGCTCACACACGCGAATTGAGCATATAACCTTGGAAGACTCTCCGTCCTGAATATGAACAAGGTCAAGGTAGGGAAACCTTACCTGCTAAGAAAGAAGAGAAATAGTAAACTGTATGAAATGCGATTTTGGCTCCTGGGAAGAAAAGGATCTTTTTAAATCAAGAGGCTAGCTATTTCTTGGAGAAACGTGTCCGGTACTCGCAACAACAAGACTTTTGCTTGTGGAGGTTTCCAGAGCTATCTTGTATATGTTTTCTTCCTGTTTTATTTTCTGCCCGCTAGCAATCTAGCGAATTTCTCTTTGTACTGTACAGCTACATACTCTTTTTCCATTGTGAATACTGACTAGGACGCTAACTGATCAGGCAACAAAGATGATATCTACAACATTCTCCTTTTGCAACGAAACTCGGGGCTACAAAAAAAAAAAAAAAGAGCATTTCCCCATGTTTTTGCCAGTGGGCCCCTTTCTTCGATTTTTTAGCGCCTGGTTGGCCCCGCTGTCTGAGACCAGGTCCAGGGAGTGAGTTGGGGATGAAGGAAGAAGGTACTGGATGATGATGAATGGCTGAGGGCGGTGTGCTCTCAACTGCAAAGAGAATCTCGTAAGCTCTCAAAGTCGCTTTCTCTGAAAAAAAAAAAAAAAAAAAAAAAGGAAAAAGGAAAGAGATGATCCACAATCGTCTCTGAAGGGAAAAGTCGCTCTATGGGTTTCTCATTCAAGCCAGAGCCTGGATTGTGGGGACTGCTGTTTTTTCCATTCTAGATTTCTCCTTCGATAAAGTATTTCCATTCTCAACCGCCTTTATTAACCTAGCACAAGTGGTATTGCACATACATATGCTTCGCTTCTCCGTCCTCGCAGATAATTTTGAAAAGCTTTGAAAGAATCACAAGGGCGTTGACGTGAGCTGTCAGACCCAGCATGAAAAGATATTTGAATCAATGCTATGCGATCAATCAAGAACGACCTAAAGAAAAGAGTAACGAGGCACAGGAACTATAAGTAATCCAAATGGAGGTAGGAGGATGGGGCGGGTTGCTATTGTCGGCTAGTAACACGGTCAGTTAAGTGATAACGCAGAAACTTGTGCTTGAAGGTCGTACCTCAGTCCGTTTCAGGGCACCCAGAGGCAGCCGGCTGGCTTGTTCAGTTGCAGCAATCCCTCCCTGGGGCCGGTCGTCTCAGCTGCATGTTTCCATCTATCAAGCGAGCGAAGGTCAACGGCAAGAGGGCCATTGCCGAGCCTGGCCCTTTCGGTGACAAATCTATCCAAGGTTCGGCAATTATGTAGCTCCCACTACCGAACCAACCACAAAAAGCCGTGTTACACCTATTTACGAGCATACCCCCTCACTGACCTCCGTATATATCAACCTCAGAGAGCCTATACATACATTGGCGATATTCTCCTTTTTGGCTTCGCAACTTCTTTCATATATTGTATCCTCCTACTCTCTGTCAATTTATAACCGAGGCCTTCCAGTAAAAGACACCTTAACCCCAGTTTAACTTCTCCGCAATGTCGCAGGTCGTTCGACATCCCGTTGCAACTGGTGCCGCAAAGGCTCTTGCAGACAAACATGTCGCTGAGCAGCCATTGAAGTTATACGCTGGCTGGTTTTGCCCGTGCGTTTCCCATATTATTTTCGTTCTAGGTTAAAGTATTATGCTCAGTTCCTAACTTCACTGCTAGATATGGTACGAAATGAACAAAAACCGCACCATTCAAGACAAACATTTCATAATATCTGCCCTAGAAAACAACTAACATTGAAAAACCTTCTCCCACTCAGCTCAACGCACATGGATCACTCTCGAAGAGAAAAAGATTCCCTACCAATACATCGAAACAAACCCATACGACAAGTCTCCCTCCCTTCTCGCTTTAAACCCCAAGGGCCTCGTGCCCACTATTGGCGCCCCCCTGCCCAATAATCAGGGCACAAACGCCCTCTACGAATCCAACATCATCAATGAATACCTCGAAGAAGCCTACCCGGACCACACCCCACATCTCCTCCCAAAAGACCCATTCGAGCGCGCCCGCGCCCGCATCTGGATCGACTTTGTCGGCTCCCGCATCACCCCCAATTACCGCAAGATTCAATATGCCAAGAGCACAGAGGAGCGGGACGCGGCGCGCGCAGAGTTCCTAAAGGCTGTTAAGGAATTCACGCGCGAGATGGATCCGGAGGGCCCCTATTTCCTTGGCGAGGAGATTGGGTTGCCGGATATTGCGCTGGCGCCGTGGGTGGCGAGATTCTTTATGGTGGAGAAGTTTAAGGAGGGCGGGACTGGGATTCCTGCGGAGGGCGAAGGAGGGAAGGATGAGGGTGTTTGGCGTCGGTGGAGGAAGTGGGAGGCCGCAATTAAGGGGAGGGAGAGTTTTAAGAATACGTTCAGTGAGAGGGTGTATTATGAGAATATAGCGACGCAGGAATGGGCACGGTGACTTTTATCTCTTTCCTTTTCCTTATTTTTTATTACTCTTCTTCTTTCCTTTCTTTGTACCCCCCGCCATCCCTCCACCTATCTGTTTTCCCCTGAAAAACTGGCTGTTCTGAAGTCGCATAAATGGTTTTCCATTTTGTTTCATCCTTCTTATTTAGTTCTAGGATGGCCAACCCCACTCTTTCGCGCATTTAGTTCACTTTACTAGCCAATATCATAGCCAAGAGACAAGGTTCTTACAACAACAAGGAACACCGCAGAGTGCCATTTGTGTATGCAGTACGGAGTACGTGGTGATGAATGACGTTTTCACTGAAATATAACTTAGCGATCAAAAGCTGATGAAACGCAGCCTGACAGATGTCAGGAAATTATATTCCTACCCTATATATATATATATATATATATATTATATGGAAATTTGCTCTATCTATTATGATGGTGTACAGTATGCAGGGATCTTTGAGTAGAGAAGGGAAAAAAAAAGGGGGGAGAAGGCTAGAGCAAAAACCTTTGTTCATACCATTAGATCACAGCAGTAACAAGAATATCTGCTGAATTATGCAGGTGCGTTTATTTTTCGAAGGGAGACTGGAACGACAGCTTCTGCTGCGTCGGCAAAGGGCCACACCACACTGAGGATAGCAGAGGCAACATACATGTGTAATGCATAGATAACGGAAGCGGAGAAATGGATGGTAAACAGCAACACTCCAAATCTGCAAAATTCGCCTTTGGATATAAACTAAAGCAAATTTTTGGATATATCCCATACGGCGCCCCGGCATTCTCATCCCATACGCCCTCTGTGTTGGATATTAATTTTTTTTTTTTTTTTTTTTTCCTTTCGCCGCAATTTTGTTCTCCTTTCTCCCTTTCCTTTTAGTGTCCTTGGATTCCTGTGTTATGTATGGAACTAGAAGCTTAGCTATAATTACAGCCAAAAATTTTGAAGAAAATTAATTACGCTCAGATTAGGCTTAAAACGGGCTGTCTTGAAGTGTAGTTGGGAGGAAAGATCAGAGGGCGAGGAGATGTGGTTGCGAGCTATAAGAAGAGGTTCGGTTCAACAAAGTGTTCCAGTTGATGAATAAGGGCGAACGAAGATTTTAGTGGTTACGAAATGGTAGGAAGGTCGCAAAACCGAGTACGATAATGAAAGCTTCATCGTAGGCTATGGACGAATGCTATATAAGCTGTGAAGGGAGATAATAACAAACTTATAAAATAGCTTTATGAGGGAGAAATGAAATGAAGGGAAAGGAGGAGTGGGTTAAAACCCTCAAAACGAGGTGTTTTTAATATAGAATAAAAAATTCTAGTCGTAAAAATAACAAAAAGGAAGGAAAAAGGAAGGAAAAAGGAAGAAAAAAAAAAAGACCCGATTAGTTGAGTTACAATACACACTAGCTCCCATTTTCATTATATGATTTCGTGGATTTAGTGATGATGTCACTGAAGCAAAGCATGCATCAAGGATAGGGCGGTTTTGGTCCGCTCTTTCACATCTGATTCGGCGTCGTTCTCCAAACTAAGGAGCTTTTCCATCACGCCCAGGCTCTCGAGTTTCATCGCCCGCTCGCAGCAGCTAGCATGATCCATTTGATCGTCTGCAATTGTCAAATTGATAACTACCCACACGCAGTTCACTCGCACCTGTTTATCTGGGTTGTTGAACAGGGGCATCATAAGCTTTAATAAAGTGGGGTGTTGAATTAATAGCTGCCGGTGTCGGGGCAGGCCAGCCGCGATATGGATCACAATATATGTGACGGAGCAGAGAATCTCTGTCGGCACGGGGATGCACTTGGACGAAGAGGATAAGGAATCTTTGCGGCTGCCGTATTTAGCAATCGGCTTTGGGCGTAACTTGTCTGCAAGAATGTTGAAGAGGTCATTTTGACCCACTTCCTGGAAGAGATAATCGATCATTTCTGGTGCGCCTACGCCACAGATCAGGTTTCGGAGCAAGTCAAGCGTCTGTTCTTGAACTTGCAGATCATCCCGTCGAGCTTGTTTCGTTTGATCAAGGTCGCCACTAATAGCAAGCTTCCGTCGTCTGGAATAATCAATGAGGGAAACATCAAGGCTTGTTGGTTTGGGCGACACGACGGTATTTGCCATGCTATAGTCCCCATCCTGGCCTGGTATTGTTTCTCCTTCAACCCCATCCATAGGGTTGAGAATGTCGACTCGTTCTCCAGCGGAGTTCGGCGCCTCCATTCCAAGAGAAGATGTACCACCCATGTCATCTTCCCCTTTCCTCCGGATTGGCGGGTCGCCTGGGTCGTGGCAAATGACCTGCTTTAACCACCCGGGTTCAAGTTCTTCAACTATCTTCATTTTAATGTCATTTGTGGAGTTGTAAGCAATATGCTTCAAAGCCCAAATGGATTCTAGTCGTAGGCTAGTATTGGATGAGTGTGAATGCTCGCAAAGTATGGGTATCATGTTCGCTCCTATAATGGCCTAAAACACGTACCATAGTTAGCGTCAAGGTGGCAGAACGGCAGAGGAATCGGGGAATAAAGGGACATTCCCTATATAATGTATGTAAAGAGAGATGACAAAAAGACAAAGAAAATAAAACATTTGGCATACATCTTTCATAGGACTAAAGTCCATTGCCAGATTGCATACCACGGACGTTGCGGCAATCTGTACAGCGATATCCCGAAATTTGATTAATGTGAACATTGGAGTAGCCACACCAGCGTCGATCAAGTTTGTCCTCAGGGCGCTGACAGATCGTGTTAGGGACCTTGCAGCTGCACATGCTGCAAGGAGCGTTGAAGGCGGGTTGCAGTCGAGCGTTTCTAGAGAATCCTCTTCACATGGCTTCATTGAATCGATAATATATGGCACGACGCCATTGTCGCAGATCATTCTTCGGTAATCTTCCTTAAAAAGCGACAATGCAGCGAGGGCTTTCAGAGCTCCTTCGCGAACTTTCATTCTGTGGTACACCGCAGGAGAGCAACCGCGAGGTCCAAGGCATAGCTCTGGCTGAGTGGAATTTGATGTTGTGGAAAGGTTTTTATCTGAATTCCACATAGGCTTTGCTGCCTCAGAAATCGGACTGAAAGTCTCTTTAAGCATTTGAGAGAGCTTAGGTATCGCTTCGGCTTCCGCTGCATGCTTTTGGAGTTCACGACTATCCATAACTAGCGACGCAAGAATCGCTGGCGCCTCTTCTTTGGCTCGTAGGGTTGTCGATATCAGCGCGCTTTCATGAATACTGACATCTCCAGGCGATTCGTAATCCTTCTCAAATATGCGAATTAGGAGTGGGATCAATAAGTAGCCGAACATTGGCACTCGATGTTTTTTTGCTAATCCTAACCGGAAGAGAAGCGTTGCCAGCCTCGCTGCTACGAGACGAGTCTGACCCGACTCAGATCGGATAACAGTAAACAGCCATGATATGAGGGCACTTTCATCCTCATCTGATGAGGGAGTTTCCGAAAAAGAAAGAGGCCCACTAAAGAAATTGCTCTGTCTCCCAAATGAGGTGTGAGATCCAAGAGGCGGAAAATTCGAGTTTTTAGATTGTGCAGCTGGGACAGAGGGTAGGATTGCATCGATTGGATTCGTGGCACTGTGGCGAGGAACGGCGAACCCTGAGAAATATGTTGCCCCCCATGGAGACTTTTTGATATCATTAGGGGAAAATTCAGGGATCTGTTTAGGAAAAACGGCTACCACCGCGGGGGATGAGACAAAGTGCTCTGCGCGAGACTTTGAATTTTCGATTATTACGGTAATGGCTCTGAGAATAGGAGCTAGTTGCGCGTTTGGCGGTGCAGCAGGTGGCAAAGTTTTCAGAGCGCCAGGGTCCATAATATTATTCTCCGCACCAGGAAGAACGAATCCCTGGGCAACCACAAAGGTAGAAAGTTTGAAAGCTAGTGCATCCAGCACACCGGACTCCCCCAGTACAGCCTTGTGACTCTCTTCTGAACATGTTTTTGAAATTAAATTGGCAGCAAGGGTAACGGGCCGCTGGCTAGAGGAGGATGTCGAGCCGATTAGAAGTCTACGAAGAGTCTCAACATGGTCTCGAGAGTAGAGGAGGGAAGATAGCTGTTTCGCATGTGGCAAGCTTTGCTGCTGGTATAACGGGAATCTATCTGCGATTGTATTGAGGGTCTCAAGGACGGCAAGGAAAAGTGACGGATGGCAGTCTGGTGAGGAAAATATTGACAGAAGCAATGGGAAAATCCCCCCTGCGGCAATGGGAGAGATGAATGGAGGACCCCCTATTTTACTGACATTAGAACTTCAGAGATTATTTGAGGAAAATTGAACTTTAACTGCAATGATATATTTTTCCCTCAAGGAGGAGCAGCAGAAGAAGGAAACAGCAAGCTGGACTAGAAACAGCGTACCTTGGGCTAAGCTGCCAATAATGAGAATGGCTTGTAAGCAGACTTCATCATCATCTGATCTACCGCTCCTGCTCCTTGCCAAATGTTGACGTCTTGTATGTCCATTAACCTCTCCGCCGGCAGTCTTTTTGCCCGCCCCTCTTCGGCCTGCTAAAATCTGCGATAATAACGGAATGATACCCCATCCAATCCAGGCTTCCTTTCTTTGATCATGCCCGATAATCTCATTTTTCAACAGCCGCAGAGCCTCAATCCGTGAAGCAGTTGAGTCGGGATTTTGGATATCAGAGATGATCTGAGGCGTCGCCGCCCTCGCCATCGTGGAAATATGGATCTGCGGCTATGAGATACACCGGGAAGCTTCTATAGAGTTCCAGACTCCGGATGCAGAGGAGTAAGATCAAGTATCGAGCTGATGGCAAGAGTTGAAATGTTGGAAATGGCAATGAAAGATATGGGGGCTATCCGATCATTCGGAAGGTCTCAGGTCAGCAAGAATAATTGTTCCGCGAAATGCGTGGACCAGACAGAGAATACCTGTGTTGCGTGGTGGGAACAGGCGAATGATTGTGAATTGAACTGACAATTCCAATGCCAATGCCGATGGAGGGGCGTGTCGAGGTATTTGCCATATATGAGCAGGTCCTTGCAAGTAAATGTACTAGCAAATTGAAAATAAAACAATGAAACACGATGGCAAAGCTAATTAGATGCGTCTGTGGACTGGGCTGGAGTATTTATGTTGGTTATCGTAGTATATTTCTGTTGAACTTCCTTCATCCATCTATCCCGATGGCATGATGATGTGCTTATATAATGTGTTAGTCAGTCACGCTGGTCTAACTAGTTAACTAGTTGTTGGGGGTTTACATTGGTTCATCCGCTCTACTACCAGCATGGCGCTGGTAGTGACCGAGCTCGTTTGCCCCCCCGTATAACCACTAGTTATCATGATCGGAACTGGCTGAGCAACAGCGCTGGCCAAAAGACTTCTTGAACCCCATTCAACTGTAACCCAGGCTTAACAGCATCTCTGCTGAACGATGGATTTATTCTCTTTAATTATCAATGACATGGAGACATTGATAATTCTTGTTGCATCAAGTATAAATTATCATCAATTCTCAAATAAATAGATTTCACTTCAAACAACATTAACTTCTGTTTTTCATCAAATAACCACTACTTTCAACCAAATATGTAAAAGCAATTCTCATAATTAAATTTCTGACCAAGTTTGTCCCATACCCTCAATTCTAACTAGTATGCCAAAAACATTGGAGAAGTAGGGTTTGTCAGGAGGTTTGCATCACAGATGTTGAATACTCCCTTTTATCACCCACTCCCATGGTGCCAGTGCCATTTGCATACTCCGTAGATGTGGTGAGTTTTTGCTGATCCAAATAAGCGGCGTAATTCGTGCGCTGATAATCAGCTCCTTGTCATTGGTGTTGTAGCGAGACTGGTGAACGGGGCTCGTGCCATCATTGCGATGCCTACGTGATCCTTCATCAGTAACGTATTTCACCACGACCTCGCGCGCTAAGTCATGTGATAGAGTGTAAAAAAGTGCAATTTCAACCTCATACACTCAATGGTGGATGGGGGTCCCTCTGGGCAGCAGCTGTTTACAACTATAGTTCTTGAATAGCTCTCTCTGATATGTACAATCTTTTTTCTTTTCTTTTTTTTCTTGTCTTTCTTCCCTACTCCAGTTGTAATACGTTATAACCAGAGGAAAGGGATGTGCCAGAGCAATTACAAGATTTCAATGGATTTTATTTCACCAACTTTCTAAAAAGCTATTAATAATAGACATTTCAAATAGTTATTTCTAATGACATACCTTGACTGCACCATTCTGAGCATAATTAACAGCGGCTTCTTTGCCTACAAGTTGTCAACGGCTGCCTTCTTTCAGATCATGCTCTCATCACTTTTGCGATCCTTACCTCTGCTCAGACAGATGGAAGCTGCTCAATTTCTCCAATCCAAACTTTATCCAATTACCTGAATCTCACAAAATCGAAGAAGAAACCCTTCCGGATTATAATGCGTCCCAATATTATCCTACCCAAATAGGAGAAGTTATCAAGGAGCAATATCAGGTTGTAGGCAAACTAGGGTTTGGATCTACCTCAACAGCATGGCTTGCACGCGACATCCAGTAAGATTACTCTTAAACCATAGCTACCCGGACAAATGCTTATGTGCTACAATTACAGTGGTCGCCGTTATGTTATGCTCGAAATATTTGTTCGGGCCTCATCTATGGGCCAGCGAGTGGATGATGAACTGAAGATGTAGAGATGCATGGATCAAGCTCCGAAAGGCCATCCTGGTCGCAAGGCTGTAAGAACATTACTTGACGCATTTTACATTGATGGACCTGAGGATAAGCATCAATGCCTTGTGCATCCTCCGTTATGGGAGAGTGTCTTGACTTTCTTACGCCGGAATCCAGTAGAGAGACTGCCTTCAGCAGTTATAGCATTCGTTCTTCGGCGGCTCTTTTTGGCATTGGATTATATGCATACAGAGTGTAATATCGTACAAACTGGTTCGTGACCACGTCCTTTCTGTTCTCATCTATATGCGTTCGTATTTTTGTTAAGTAACCTGTTCTACTAGATATAAAGGCGGATAATATCATGTTTGGTATCAATGATGATTCAGTCTTTACTGACTTCGAGGAGGAGGAACTTCAACAACCCATTCCAAGAAAGGAGGAGGACATGGATGGAAGGACTGTTTACATGTCCCGTAAGCTCAGAATTCCTGCTGATGTGGGCGACCCAGTTCTATGTGATTTCGGTTCAGCCGTACTGGGCGATCAACATCATGCAGAATTCATTCAACCCAATATCTACCGAGCACCCGAGGTGATTCTAGGAGCCCCATGGACGTATAGTGTTGACATATGGAATGTGGGCTGCATGGTATGGTATGATACAACAACATGATTGTGATGGTGTGAACAAACATAGCTAAAAATTAGATTATAGATCTGGGATATTTATGCGGGCCGAGACCCGGAATTTCAAAGGTACCGAAGTCGAGCACATCTTGCTGAAATGATAAATCTTCTTGGGCCACCGCCGGCTAGTTTCATTGCTCAGGGGGAGTTGAGAGACAAATTTTTCTGTGAAGGCAAGTCGAGTTCCATATATCCTCTATATACTAGCACTTGAAATTTAAAATTCACTAACTACTACATACAACTCTAGGTGATTTCCGGTTTAAAAATTTATTGACGGAACATGTTCCGCTTGAGGAGAGAGAAACCAGTCTCAAGGGAGAAGATGAGAGAGCGGCATTTTTAAGTCTAATGCGAAAAATGCTGCAGTGGGAGCCCAGCAAACGTAGCTCCGCTAAGGAGCTAGCTGAGGATGAATGGATCCACAAGCACTTGTAATCAAATGATTGAAAGGCTGGAACTTGTGTCCCAGGTTACAGCAAGTAGACATGTATGTTCTCCAACAAGGCACAAGTCTCAGAGTGATGACGTACAGAAACCTTGTAATTTAAAATGACAAAACCATACCGGCTGATAACCGCAGTAATATTACGCGGCTACAGCGCAATCACGTGGACCTGACCCAATATTTCATTGGCCACATGGGTCACGACCTTGGGCGGGAGCCACTCAGCCAGCCAATGAGCACACAGAATTCTTGTGCACAGACGCTGATTCTCTTGATCAGTCCTTAAGAGTCTTGCTCCCGCTTCCCACGTCCAACGACGCCGCCGGAACAGACGACTGAGGAACTATGTGCACGCCCTTCTTCAACCGCCAGCAATAATGCCTGAGTGAGCGGCTGGGACGACCAGAGAATTTTGCATCCGGAGCCTGGCGGTTTGTGTCACCCTGCCCCTTCGCAGAGCAAGATGCGCTTTTGCGGGACGCCTGTTGGTTTGGAAAGCTCTGGCTTATTGGCTTCTCCCACCTTGCTTTCCACTCCCACTCCTCCTATTACTATTTCTGCTGTTGCTGTTGCTGCTGCTGCTGCGACTCTTGATCCGACTGAATCTCAGACAGGCTCCCTGGCGCTGTCTCCACATAATTTTAGCAGGGCCTCCGTTTGCCATAACTACCTTTGCCTGCCCCCACACTGCCCGCCGATTGCGCCCACGTGCTCCAGTCCTGGCCGATATCTGTGAACAAAGGACATGATAGCCTCATCTCCCACGTCGGCTGCGCTTCTGCGCGCTGATCCCACCCATTCTCCTGCCAAAGCCTTTCCAGGGTGCTCTCAACACTACAGTCCTACAGCCGCCGCTTGCAGGCAAAACAATAATAACCTGTCCACGACTTCCCCTTTAATAAGCAATTCCAACCCACTTCATTCTCCTAGACCTTCACGACCCCGGCGACGCTCGTCTGATTCCCACGGCAGTTCGGGCGTCGAGGAAATACAATCAGCCTTTCGAAGGCAGACTGTAGATGCGGGAACCCAGTACTCTCGCCCGGCTACCCCAGCGAATAACAAGCTGAACCATTCGGCTCCAACGGCTGCTGGCGAGACGATATCTGCAGAGTCCACCAATGCCACTTCTGAACTTCCTACGTCACAACAAAGCCAGGAGGGCGTCCAGTCACTGACTGACCCGCAAATGCCATCGACTCTCGTAGGCTCGAAGCGCAACATTACTGCTCCTTCTAATCTTCTGGCTACGGATGGCGAAAAGCTGCAATCAATTGGCCCAGACAACCGGGCGGAATCTCTCTCCAAGCGACTGCGCCCTGAAAACCCCGCTGTTAAAGTCCTTCCCTGTCGTTACGAGGAAGCAAATCCCCGCGACCTCGTCGTTTTGATCTCCAGTATGTTAATGGAGCTTATCCGCTTTAACGACCAAATCCCCCTCCGCGATGGCCGCCTCACACGGTTCCATTCGCGCAGCCCTCCTCGAATCTCCGTCCATGACTACCTCCAGCGCCTAACAACGCATGCCACCCTTTCCCCTCCTATCCTTTTAAGTATGGTGTATTATATTGACCGATTATGTGCTCTTTATCCTGCATTTACAGTCTCGAGCCTCACTGTACACCGATTTTTGATCAGCAGCGCTACCGTGGCGAGTAAGGGTCTCAGTGACAGCTTTTGGACAAACAAGACTTACGCCAGAGTTGGTGGAATCAGCATCGCCGAACTGGCGCTATTAGAGTTAGAATTTCTGTGGCGGGTTGAGTGGCGTATCGTGCCTCAGCCTGAGGTCCTGGAGGATTATTATCAGCGCCTAGTCGAGCGATGTGACGAGTATGTGATCCAGCCAGGAAAAGATAGTGATGCCCAACCTACAGAGAAGGATGAGACTGTGGCTACCTCATCGGCTATGCGCAATCGAGGAAGCACCTCTGCTACGGATGCCACGGCCACTACGACAGCCAACACGAAATAGGAATCTGGAATTTGACAGTCTCCTCCTGATTGGTTAACTCTACTCCTTGGAAGGAATGCGGCGTATCTCGATGTCCAGTCTCAATGGCTTTCGACTCTGGGGTTTTCAATCGCTAAGAGCTCCTCTGGTTGGAAGGAAATCAAAACAATCCAGTTCAGCATTTCCTAAGACACATGGTGATCTCTCTAGGTACACGAATTGGGTCCTTATATGGTGGCAGCACAAATCTCGAGGATATTTAAACACACTCATATATATACTGTACATGCGTATATACATAGCGTCTCTGGCGATAGCATTTTCTTCAATGTCAGCCCCGCTCTCATCGTTTTCTTCGAATTTTATGTAAGGGTTTTTTTAATCTCATATTGTTATATCTTCCGCGATCCAGTCCTTATTTTCCATACTGTTTACCTTGCACTTGTTATTAGAGGGTGTGTGCCTGGAAAAGAAAGCGCATTTTCAACAATGGTTGGGGGACATGGCACAAAATATATACATAGTAGGTTTGTTTCTCTTTGGCTTCAGTTTGGTGTTTAGGTTTTTGATTTCTGATTTTTGGTCCCTTCCCCTCCTTTTACTTATCTGCCTCGGATGTTCAGTTGTCAAAAAAAGATGGTTGGAGTAACACTGTAGAGGTTATGTGCATTTAGAAGAGAAATAACAAAAGGTCCCAATACATTATGTTCGCTGTATACGACTTCAATATCAAGATACTTGCACTTCTTGATCTGAATTGTTGACAAGTCCACGGGTGGCCTGATTACGATCACATGACTTGACCCTAGGGTTAAAAATGACTTCATGTTGAAATTACAATCGAAGCCTGGGATACAACTTGAAAAGAGGAAGAAAAATGAACAGCGAGAATATACGGATTCGGCGAACCTCCTCTGCCAGAAGTATGGAACACACTCAAACCTCTCGACCAACTCATCATTATCAACTGTAGATATGTTCCGTTAATGGTGCTCGTCTAAAACGAAAAAGAACAAGCTTCAGGCAACTCAAAAGCTGCGCACCAGATAATATATAAAAAAAAAAAAACTCCCAACTATTGTGATATGCATATACGTATACATATTCTTGATAGAAATGGGAGAGATGGATTCATTTAAAGATATACAGCCACTGCGGGGCCATGTTTCGTTATTGAAGACAGTGCAGGAGATTCGTTCAGGGAAGGATTCAGGTGAGAAACTTATTTTTACCCCCTTAAGACCCCCAACGTCATCCCAAGATAAATGTACGAGATAAACGGGAAGAGGGAAATCCAGGCGGAAAAAAAAACGAGATGCTCAGAAAAACAGCTACATATTTATATTGACAACAAACAGTGGAAGCATATGTCGTGGAAATAAATATCAAGGCAGCGAGCAAAGTGTCAAAGTTTGTCTCCTCTCCTTTCGAAATATTTAGTAGAACCAAAAAAACAAAAGTTCATACTCACGCGGGATTTCAGGCTAATGAATAGAACGTAGGTTACTGGAGTCCAAATTCCCCAAGGATCCATCGCTATCTCTCACGCATTTGCGCCGCTTCGTGAAACCGGAATTTCTACCAGGACACCTAAAAGGGGGTTCGTCTTCAGCAGTAGCAGCAGCAGAGGGAGCTGTAACTGCAGGATCCAAGGCCCCAGAAACTATCTACATCCTCATCCCACCGCCATTGCCTGATATTTCCCTTCTAGAATCCCTCCTGGCACCATATGCACCCATCTCAGAGTCCACAGGTCCTTCATCCTCTCCTGATGCAGAAGCGATAGAACCAACCCTACAAGTTCCTATTCAAATCCAATCAACCCGAATCCCCCTTTCTCCCCCAGCCACTGAGGAAGAATCGGCGACATGGTCGCGCACACTATGGCCAACCATCTTTAATCCTGCTGCTCACCCAGTCGCGCACTCGCCCCGTGGTCCCTTGCTGCTGAATGCCCAAGAGTCTGTGTCCCGCAGGGCCAGCAGCTATCTAGCTCTAGCGAGCAAAGTTGCCCTGGAGGCGAAGCGGAATGGACGAGGACGGGCTGTTGGTGCAGTGGTGGTTGATCCCGCGTTGGCTGAATTGGCTGATCCTTCGGATGGGATTGCTGGTGTTGTAGTCGTAGCGGGGGATGCGAGGTACTGGAATAGGAGAAGTAAAGGGGAAGGGTGTTCGGAATATGTTCCTTCGAAGAAGAGTGTTGAAAATACCGGAGCCGAGGGGACAGCATCATCGTATAATCCGGACAATGAGGGACAACCGGATCACCATGCGCTGATGCGCGCCATATCGCTAGTCGCCTATAAGCGCCTCATTTCGTCGACGTCTCGCACAATAACGCCCTTGGTATCTAGAGACTCATCCCCGACGCGGGGGGCTCTATCATCAACTCCCAGCCCTACACCCATTGCAGCACCCTCTACAAATCCTTCAACAGCCTCTCTACCCCCACCCACGAAGCCCAAACCGTCACCACCTTCCCTTACATCCCAGCCAATCCAATCAACCACTCAACCACTACCGCCTTCTCCCCCACCCGGACCCCTAGAATCCCACTTCCTCTCTCTCCCCAACATCCAAACTCGCACACAGGGCGGTTATCTCTGCACATCGCTTGACCTATACATAACCCACGAACCCTGCGTGTGCTGTGCGATGGGCATGCTGCTCTCCCGGTTCCGGGCTGTGGTGTATTTGCAAGCTACGGGCCCTGGGAGGGCAGATGCGGCGCTGGATCCGTATACGGGGTACGGATTGCATTGGAGGCAAGAGTTGAATTGGAGGGCGGTGGGGTTTCGGTTTTGCGTTGAGGAAGAGGAAGGAGAGGAAAGCCTGGGGTTGGAAGGGGGGTTGTTTCATGCCTGAAGAATGGAGGGTGGAGTAGTCGAGGGTTTGGGGGGAAAAGGGAGGGCTTAGATTACCTTTTCCTGTGTGTACGCATATACAAGAGTGCATCTCCTCTGCGGCCTACGTGGCTATGGCCTTTTTATTGGCTTGACTACTTTTTTCCTTTTTGGGTGTACATGTTATACAAGGAGCACACGCCCTATACTTTTTTTTAATCCAATACCAGCCTTGAAGGAAGCTATTGACATGGAATCCCTCAAGCCAGTCTTCGAGAACCCCTTTGAGCGCCCATGCTGAGAGTGGCTTGTTCAACTTAGAGAGTTTGTGGGGGAGAGTACATATACATACATATGAACTGTTTGAGCAAATCACCAAGGCAGATTTCTGTCCACAACATATCAGTAACAACATCGGTTGATTCCGGGATTGGGTAACCTGAGGAGCAGTATCCATCTCAATAAATAAATAAATTTTATATTGAGTATAGTACATCAAATATTCCGAGCTCAATCAGGCGACAACAGACACTGCAAGAAAGCAGATGGGAAAAGTAAATAATGAGTGGGGAATGTATCTCTGCTTGAAGGATTCAGGTTAAACAGGCATGCCAGGATCCGTCGGCCCCCTGTCAGCACTTAAAATTATGTACAGAAATAAACACTTCTCAAGCGGACAAGACGTTTTCTCCAGGCCACCAGTCACGCTTTTAATACGAGTAGTATCTGAGGAACTAGTGAGGCCAACAGACAGGTATCAGCCCAACATTTCTCAGACTTGGGAGATTAACACCGTACTCGATCAAAGCAAAGGGAAAGGGGGATTAAGTAGGTAATTTAGGCTAGTAAAAATTTGCTACCATTAAGGCAAGAAGCAGTTATGCGTGGGTAAATATACAATGCCATATCGAGTGCTATATATCCAAATGTCCCCTCCCGAGTATCAACAATGACGCTTTGTCCTTCCGGCGTTGATAGCTATACGACAAGGCTCAAAAAAAGGAAAAGAAAAAGAAAAGAAAATGCAACTTTAAAATAAAATAGCTGAGCCCTATCACTCGTGAACACAGCATAAAATGATTTAAAAAAAAAAAAAAAAAAGCAAAACGACCACAACTCCAGCCTTTCGAATGATGCAAAATTACTCTCATGGCTCAAAGCCTGACCTTCACATCGACGCACGGCAACGTCCACTCCCTCCGTCCAAGGAGGCTCCGCAGCCATTCCAGACCTATGCCCGTCCATTCCACGCGCGAATCGCCCACCGCCCCGGTCCCATTATTAGGAGCAAAATGTTTCTTTATCTCATCGACTGCAGCGCCAGCCAACGCTGTGGCCGTGGTGTTCACGGTCTCCAGGACATATTCGGTCAATCCGGATGCGGAATGTTCTGGTTTGGAGGAGGTTGGGGTGGAGAAGCGAGGGGCAAACCAGTCACCCCTGAAATCGAAGAAGCAGCGATCTGACCAGTGGCATGAGGAGAGGAAGAGAACCAGAAGGAGAGCAGAGCAGTAGATGCATGGTCGGTGGAGGAGGTAGGTGAGGGTTATGAAAGAGAGGATGAATAAGGGGCTGGCGTTCGTGGGGATGAAAAGGAGAGGTAGCCAACTGGAGAAAGCATTCCAGTTAGTTAACATTTTTATATCTTCTTTTTCAAGAAAAAAAAGATCAAAAAAAAAAAAAAGGGTGATTAACAAATCAACAAATGAAGGACAAAGAAGGACAATAAGGATAACTGAATGTGTGACCCTCTTGAGACCATACCTTCTGAGACAGAACATTGTTCGGGTGAGTGATGGGATGTAGTCGGATACTGCCAGACAGGAAGCGGAACGGCGATCTCACTGGGAACGTTTATCAGATGTGACATAGAGGGGTTTGACTTGGGCAAGAAGGCGACCATCGTAGCCCGATCGCTGTTACAACATCGCCATGTTCCCCGGTTTCTCTCTTTGGGTTGTCCTTTCACTCGCAGAATATTGGAGGTTGCTGGCATTAATAATACAGCCTTGGCGGGCTAGGCAGCGGATTAGGACGCAAAATATCGGCATGAATAAGGATTTTTGCCAGGAAAACTCGACATGCGTGGAGAAATTTGAACCCACAATTGCCTTAGCGTGGCTTTGAGCTACCAACAGCGCCATATCTAAAACGCACCCATCACTCTACAACAATTAATAATAATACATCTTGACATTCTCAATCACTTTGTCCCAGTGCAGTACCATTCTATTGATTTAGTATGGGGCTATACATTTCATCTTACAAAGTCGCTTCTTCAAACTAGCTTAGTGATCAAAAAAAAAAAAAAAAAAAAAAAAAAAAGGTGTTAGATTTTACAACCCAACATAAGATGAACTATAGTTTTATCATTATTAATCAAAGCTTGACACCTGGTTCAGCATTTCCAGACAGTTTCCGGATGATGTCATCCAAATGTCCTCTCAACTCTAAAAAAAGTCATCTCCAGGAGTTGGAAGGCCAAAACTCTGCTCAAAAAACCAGCACATCTACTGTATTATTTTCCGGTCGAGGCAATTGTACGAAAACCGCCCGCTTCAAAATAACCCGGCAACTTGTGCGACCTCAACCTCCCTCTCCCAAATCCCAAAGAGGAAAGCAGCCGCTGCCCGATGAGTCAGCAGCCGCTTCGCCGCCAAGCCTGCACTCAATTTCGACACCTCAACCTCTCAGCAAATACTCGGTTGTCTCGACCTGCTCCAGTGCTTCGTTGATACCATTTTCATTTCTTCCTTTCTTTTGTGTCGTTCTTCCGTTTCTTCGCTTATTAGAGCTTCAGCTTACGATTTGCTTTTGGACTGTCCTTTTTAATCCTGTTTTCAAGAGTCCTGGAGCTCACCTTTCGGGGCGGTTGTGGCAGAAATGTCCACTCCAGCAGACCTTCAGGCTCTGTTTGCCAATATCAAGCCAAGGCCTTCGCCAAACAATGCATCCAACCTCCCGAGTTCCGAAGCTCAGAGCCATCGTCATAATGGCTCTTCACCGGGAGAATTTCCTTTTCCATCCTCAACCGGCTTGTTCCAAGCTACTGTGTCGTCGCCGCTCTACAGCCCGCAGTTTACGGGCACACCACCACATCACGCTTCAGATGTCATCAGTCCCAACGTTCAGACGCCACGTAATAACACTCAGAGCCCGCAGCAGCAGTCACTGAACGCGGATCGCACTGCCAATTTGTTGAGCTTGCTCAAGTTCAGCCCGGCTTCGCAGAATGTATCCGCTCCAAAACAATCCCTAGCGGAAACGGTCACTCCTGAAGAACCACAAGGTGATGCGCCTGTTGGTACCACCCAAGGCGGCCATGGAAGGGGAATATCTGCCTCTGATATCGTGGCTTCGTTCATGGGGAAACCAACTACCTCCACATCTGCTGCTACTGGGTTAATGTCCAGTGGTCTCGCTGCTGCCCAACCTTCCGATCGGCCAGTTACAACATCACATCCTGCCGACAATGCCCAAGATATGCTCTTGAAGCTATTAAATCTCCCCAAACCCCAGACCTCTCAGTCGGAGCAGTCCGTAACTGCAGTGGCCGGTACGAGATCATCTGAAGCTTCTGCTACTTCCCGAGAGCGTTCTGCAGATGCGGGGCCTAAGTTTCCAAAGGAACGTAGAGCGTCGCCAATGAGATTATTCGGGTCAGACGAGAGTCGTGAAACCACTCCCTTTGAGCCCCCTATCCATACACAGCCAAAGGATTCTATTTTCACTTACGTTAATCCTTTCGAACAACTTGCGGCGGCATCTCCCCGCAACCGAACCCCCCAGGGAAACCGGTCACGAGCGTTACCTGGAGCAAGTCCTGCACCTGATATTGCTAACGCAAAGAAAAATGGGGTACCAGGCCTCAGTCAGGTTAATGGCCAGCGAAAACGGCCAGAGCCATCCGGGGACATTCCTGTTTCGTCCTCGCCCTTGGAAACGGACGAGAATGCGGCGATTACGCCCGGTCCGTATGCCTCTGAAGAGTCCATGGGTCCTGATCAGAAAAAGGTGAAAATCAAAAAGGAAACCGTTCCTGGGGCACTTGGGGAGGTTGCTGGACAGGTTGATAAAGAAGTCGAGGATGCCTTAGCGAGGGCTGCCGCTGAAGAAGTTCCCCACATTAAACAAGAAGTCGAGGAGGAAAGTTCTAAGGCTGTTTTGAACGCACTCGCGGAGAAATTTGAACAGACTGCCCTTGATGCTCAGGAAGAGCTGGAGAAAGATATTAGCATTGAAGTTCCACCCAAGAGCTCACCTCCGGTTGCCTCAAACTTAAAGGAGTCTGCCGACTATACCAATGGTGCCGTTGTGGACTCGTGGGAATCCGAGACTGAACGAGTTATCCCTGTGTACAATTTTCCGTTGAAGCCGTTCATGTCGATCACCTGGAAGGGAAATACTGAAAACATCTTCTCACTTCGGAGTGATGGGATAATGGATATTGCCCGTCTCAAGAAGGATTTCGACCAATTGGATCGTACGCTCACTTCGGCTACTTCCGATTACATCGTTTACGCTTTGGCGAAGAATGGTGGCATGAGAATAGTCCGGCAGGACGATGGTCAAGATAGACAAGTGTTCCGATCTACCAATGATCGGGTTTTCAACGTCTCTCTGTCAACCACAGCACCAGGCTCCTCAGCTGCGAAGGAGCAAGCTGTTATGGGCATCGGTGTTAGCGGTGCTGTCTACTGGGCGACTATATCCAAGGCAGATAACAACCTCTTTGAGAAGGATGCGTTGGAACGCGACAGCCTGATTTTTCCACCATTTCCCTCCTCGGATGAAAATACCTCAGGTGGCCAGCTGAAAACACGGGCTAGACGGAGCTCCCGTCATCCCGAATTTTTCGCAATCGGCCGCGGCAAATTCATCCATATCGTATGGCCTCATTTTGCCATATCTCCGAAGTATGGCGTAACAAAAACACATCGTGAAGTCGATACTGAAAAGTTTTTCAAAGAAAAGTCGGTGAAGATCGCTACTGGCAAGGCCGGGAAGGACTTTATTTTCAGCGACGATGATACAGTTATCGTCTCACTTGACAAAACTGGAAGGATGAGATTCTGGGATATTCGTGATGTAGCCGATTTTCCGCATGCCAATACCTCGAAATTGCCAGCTGATATTCGAGTGCCACTTTTGACACTTGTCACTGGTTCGCCTACGGAGAAGTCGTGGCCTACGTCTGTTTTATTCATCGACAAATTACGGCCGTATACGAAAGCATCAGCTCTACGCTATGTTCTTGTCGGTTTGAAACAGAACCACACGCTTCAGCTCTGGGATATTGGGCTGGGAAAGGCAGTCCAGGAATTAAAATTTCCCCACGATAATGAGTCCGACGCCATATGCAGTGTTGCATATCATCCCGGTTCCGGAATTATAGTTGTTGGGCACCCTACGCGCAATTCTATTTACTTCGTCCACTTGTCTGCTCCGAAATACTCCCTCCCACTGACATCGCAGGCCATGTATATTCAGCGGGTAGCCGAGAAGGATGAAAGGTTGCCAAAACCGGAGTCAACAGCTTGTATGAGTGGAATCCGCGAGTTGTCCTTTGGAAGCAAAGGGCAACTTAGGAGCCTTGAGCTCCTTCCACTTACTCGACCGTCTGTTTCACATCGTGGTACGGATGAAGAAGAAGCAGGCTTATTCGAGCTGTATGTCATGCACTCTCTTGGGGTTACCTGCCTTAACATAAGGAAGTCAGACCTTGGGTGGAGCAGCGACAACAAAATCATTGACCCTGTGGATTCCCTAAAGGAAGGCTTCATTGAAGTTAATGCCCTGCAGAGCTTCCCTCCCCAAGTCGATGAACAGTCGACTAACGGGGATGTAGCCCCAAAGGGTGTTCCGAAAGGGAAGGAACCGGCCAAAAAGGCAACCGGCCCTGGACAGGAATCAGTTGTTGGAGTCGAATCGTCCCGCAACCAGTCGCCCTCAAAGCAACCACCGAAGAAGAAGACAGGCGGCTCTGTCTCTACTTCTGATCAACACGACCAAGCGGCCGCTTCTACAGACAAGAGTGAGAAGCGGAAGAAGAAGAAAGCCGATAACGGGAAGCCGAAAGAAATTTCGAATAAGGAGGCGGATCAGAGTCAGCTCGAAATTCCGCAGTCTATGTTGGCAACCGAAACTCACGGTTCGTTCGCCACAGGGGCTTCTGTTGATAATGTGCCAACGGAGGCGATTAATATAGGAGTGTCGTCTGACTTCCTAAACAAGGAAGTAAAGAAAGTCGAGAAAGCAGTTTCCACAGAGTTTACGAAATGCCTAAATCGCGAACTTGATGCGCTGTACTTTCGTTTTGACCAAGATCGTCGTTCGCAAGAACAGGCGGCCGCGGCGAAGCAAGATGCAGTGTTACGCCTTGTCTCGTCAACCCTATCTGACAACGTGGAGAAAAACCTGTCCCGTATTATTGCCAACAATGTCCAGTCGATGGTAGTTCCAGCACTCATTGAATCTACCGCAAAATCAATGGACCAGAAAATAAAAGAAGGGCTTAGCCGACAACTCGATTTGATAGCGCCACCCGTCATCAGGGAAATTCTCCCTGTTGCCGTACAGCAAGCAATGTCTAATGAAAATATGCATCTCCGCATCTCTGAATTGATTTCTGCTTCCCTTTCTAACCGTGTTGAGAGAGGTATCTCCAATGTTCTCCACGAGAAGATCGTCCCGTCATTCAAAGATGAATCCATCCAACAAGCAAGAATTACGACAAAGGAAGTTGAGCGACATTTTGTTGGCCAAATGAAGCAGTATGAGCTCAGACAGCAGAATGATAGTGCCAAAATCGATCAACTTACGATGCTTGTCCGCTCCCTATCGGAGACTGTTTCGACTATGGCAGCTGCCCAGTCTCAATTCCAAAAAGAGATTTTAAACCTCAACCGTCAACTTGGAGTTAAAGCAGAATTGCCTGAGACGTCGTCTGCTACGAATCCTGTTCGAGGTGTTCCTCCACCAGAGCTATCCCCAGAAGAAGCTGAGCTGCAGGAAATCAGCGAACTACTGAATACCGGAAGGTATGAAGAAGGTTCTATAAGAGTACGTTTCCCCTACCGGACCTTTTATTCGATATTTCGGTTTATTGATTTGTTCTCTCAATTATGTAGTGGATCCAATCATCTCAACAAGCAGACCTTTTCAGCAATCTGTTTGTCAAACTTGATCCTTCGTTCCTCTCTAACTTGTCACCACTGGTTGTCCTTTCCGTTAGCGCCGCCGTGACATCGTCTTTTGAAACAAATGTGATGGATCGTCTCAACTGGCTCGAGCGTGTTTTCCAGACTGTCAAAGTTAGGGTAAGTCCTTCGTTTGCGTCCGTTTACACATAGTCCTACACTCTGAGAGGTGAGTATTTGTCATACCACCCGGTTTCTAACAATAGAATAGGACCCGGAGATCTACGAAGTTGCTCCGAAAATCATGACTGTTCTTATCCAACGACTTGAAGCTCTTTATATGGCCATTGCAGAAAACACTCCCCACGACCCCGTTTTGCGGCGGATTCCACGTTTAACTCGCTGGGCTAGAGACCTTCAAGAATACAACCAGTGAAAATTAAAAAAAACGGAAGCTGGATTTTGAAATCCTCGGCTTCGTCACTCGAATTGGGGCTGTTTGGAGTCGATAGACAGTTCAATCGCCTTCCTTCACTCCCTACACCTTACCTGGGTCACAAGAATACAACATGCGTAATGTACCTATACATCTTATTCCAGAACACCAAAGGGGTCGCTGTTGGGTAAAATTCTACAAGCTAAATCCCAATCTGCGAAACACCAACTCGATCATCAATCTCTTTGCCAAATCCACATGAAACGTCTAACATTTCGTTTAATTTGTTTAACATGGGTGTGCTTTTGCCAAATGACCTCTATACACCATCGTCGCTGGCGTTCCGGGTGTCGCTACATCGTGTTACGTACTATGACAAAAAAGTTACATCTTCAAAGGAGGATGGTTTTCGTATATGAGGAAATCCACTCGTTTTAAACCCATAATGTGTTTTCAAAAACCAAAATCTGAGTTATCTTGCATATTACCCTTCCCCCATACCCATTGGTTTTTCGATTTCTTTTATTTTTTCCCCGTCTCATGCCATTCATTGGTTGTACTTTTGAAACTATCGTGTACTTTACGGAGGCCGGTGGATGGACGAATGGCTGGAATTCTTCTTCCTTCTGTTTACTCAAACGTACCCAGACATCTCTTAAATTTATATCAATTTCGGGAATGGCGGGACCTGAGGGGTTGGTTCGGTTTGACTTTGGCTTTGGTTCGGAGCAGACGTGTCGTTGTATGATGAATGGATCGTGGGGAAGTGATCGTAAAATAGGCCAAAAGAGGGGGGGTTTAACTTTACTTTTCTTTTCGATTTTTTTTTTTTTTTCGATATGGATGCGATGGATACGATGGCTTTTTACTCATGCCACATTTATTGCTTTCTCCTTCCCTTGGTGCAGAGAAAAACATGTGTGGAAAATGTTACAAAAATGGGTTTTGTTTGCGAAAGAGCTCTCACTTTTTCTCCATTTTATTTGTAAATCACGACAATGTCTCCGCAATATGGGTTGGATAAAATAATTGTAATAAAGAACATCCATTGAGATCACATTTGTACAGCACCCATCCCTTGAACAGTGAACTCACTCGTTATGCTTCAATCTCCTTCGAATGTCAGCTCGTCCATTCCTTGAGAAGGATAGACTTCATCGGGACAAGCCTTCGATCCAACGCCCGATGGATTTGTGAAATCCTTCAATCACGAACGCCACCGAGCTAGCGAAACCAGACAAGGCCGAGCAACGCTGGGACTTCCAAATACGAACGGACTGGCGTTCAATTTGAGTCATGATAGGCTTCTGAGGGCCAACCTTCTGCCAAAACCATGCTTTAGCTACCATAAATCAGGCAAAGGCGCGAAATCCCTCGTCGTTGCCTAGCCATCTCCCAGCCTAAGGCTAAGATCCAAGTCCAGAACACGTCCGATCCAAGAATTACGGCGGGGTGAGGTTGGGTCATCGTTGTGAACCTCAACCTCTCGATGATTATTTAACGCTTCTCTCTCCTTGTTTCCCAGCATTCAAAAGAATCTTAAAATTCTAGGATAAAAAAAAAAAAATTAAAAAAATTAAAAAAAATTAAAAATAAAAATAAAAAGCCTCCCTCAACTGGATCGTAACCCCCATGAAATTATTATATATAGCTATATAGCCCTCCGAATCCGATATATAAAAACCCCACTAATCAAAAAAGGGTTCGCCATGGGTCTCTCCCATCTGGGCTTTTGCGTGCCCGCCTCCCGCTTGGATGAAGTCGTTGCGTTCTACAAGGCTGCCCTGGCACCGCTGGGGTATAGGGAGCTCATGCACCCCGCGCCGCACGTCGTGGGCCTCGGGGCGTATTACCCAGACTTCTGGATTACCGGGGTGGAAGGGGAAGAAGACAGCGATGATGCGAGAGATGAGAACGGGTTGAAACGGAAACCTATTCATGTTGCGTTTGATACTAAGAGTATGCTTGATTTTGTTCCTTTATATATATATTCAACCCAGCCTAGCTTTAACATATGGCAAACCATCCCATGCTCGTGACCAAAAAAGATACTTACACAATTCCTTCTCAGACCGCGCCATCGTCCACGACTTCCACGCTGCGGCCTTGGCTGCCGGTGGGAAGTGTAACGGCGCCCCTGGGCTCCGGCCGCATTATCACAAGTATTACTACGGCTCTTTCGTGCTGGATCCCATGGGTAATAATATCGAGACGGTATGCATGTGGCCTGCCTGGACGCACTGGAAGTATTGGGTTGGGGCTGGGGTTTTCAGTAAGAAAGGGAAGGAGGATTGAATGGGGCGAAGATGAGGGGCAGTCCCCGTGGGTTTCCAATTTCTTTTCCGTGGAAGGGGGCAAGGAACAGCACCGGCATGGGATAATCAGTCGATGAAGGCGGTTATTGATCTGGATATGAGAGATACGCTTGTACCATTATTGGGATTAAATGTTCGGGACATATGCGATGCAGATTTGCGGGAGATTTGCGGGAGATTGGCTGTCTCGTTTTGTGAGGATTGCGTATCGTGCTTCTGGATAATCTGGAAAATCCATCCCATATAAATTTATGAATAGATGGTTTTGTGTGTGAAATCCACAGCACTATGGGCGGTTGTCCGCCTCATATCTCACTCAACATAGCATCGTGTACATCAGAGCAGAGGGGATCGCATGTTTCCGTCTTCTCGCCGCCTTCCTCAGCCTGTGTACCGAGCAGTGGTCCCATTCCAACACAATAGAAGATTGTCTCCGCATAACCGGAATTCAGAGAATCGACTAGAACTTCGGATGGTTGACCCAATGCCCATTTTGCGGCGTTTCAAGGAATGCCAGACGGACGGTCTCAATGTTTGGCAGACTTGGGCTGGAAAATGAAATAGGATTTGTTGTCTGCATAACGTCATTATAAACATGCAAAACGTACAGCCATTTTATAGTTTTGACGAGACCATGATCCCTCCTCCAAAAAGGGGAGCATCTATGCGTCTATATAGATAGATACATAGAAATAGATACGTAACATATTCCAAGAAGAAATCGATACTCAACCTCTCCGCGTCAACTGGAAACTTACTGGGAACTTCCAAGGAACTTGTGCCAACCTTGGATCTCGAGATCCATAGTATATGTGCAGTATATATATATATATATAAATCGCCTTGAATCATAAGCGCATCAAGTACGAGAGAAACATACAGCCTTGTAAAACAAAACGGCCCAGACCACCAATCCCATCCCCAGCTGTATGAACCATGAACCCACAGAGGTTCGATATCGGCGAATTCCACACGCACATCTACTGCGTAAGAAGCCCTAGTAGCAGTAGCCCTAGCTAGCCTTCTTCCCCCTTTGAGAGCGACCCAAGACACGCTGGGCGGTTGAGTAGCGCTGTAGTGGTAGCGGGACATCGTTCATACGCATTATCATTATCCCGAATAAGTGGTTTGGAACCCCCAGGACTCGTTCGACAATGCATCGCACAGAACGGATAACGATGGTAGGCGTAACTTGTAGGGTGAGAGAGGCGGTGTCGCCGTGGTGGAGGGGAAGTCCGTCGTCCAGCGCTCATTGCCGAAGAGAAAAGGGGCTTGCTGATGATATTGGCTCATGCTAGGCCGAATAGGGAAAATTAAGCCCTAAGTTTGATGCCCCCCTTTTCTAGACTGGCTCTATTCTCTTCTTTTTTTTTTTTTTTTTTTTCCCTTTCTCTCTTTATGTGTTTCGTTTTACGAAGGCAGGATGAGATTGGTTACGTAATTGGCAATAAGACCAAATTATGGGCGGATTTACGTAGGAAATCAGTACATCATGATGATATGGGGGTATTCAAAATCTCCACTAAAGGTCCTTTCATTTCTTTCCGTAATGCGGCCATATATTAGATTCCATCTTGGCGGTAGTCAAAACAGTTCTATGACAAGCCACACTAACTAATAAGAAGTCTTCCTCTCTCTGAAATTTTGAGCCATGTCTTGTCAATGTCCAATCTCTCAATAACGGTGTATAATATATTCTCTAATGAGATATAGACTCCCTGGGCTATCGCGGGGGAGATACGGAAGTGGGGAATGTTTAACTACTTATGAAAGTCAGGAAATATGACAGAAACATAAGTATGTATGTATGGATAAAAAGAGAGCAAGTGGGTTCAGACATTGATTAGATAGATTGGTTTCGAATAGTGGGTTTACAAGTAAAGGAAAGAGAGAAGAGTGAAGCGGGAACATCGCAGGATAAAAGACAGACGTGCCGTGCTGTCTTTGTATTTGAGGTAATTTTTAGGGATATCTTTGCAAAACATCAAGCCGTAGATTAACCAGTGAAAACAAAAAAGGAAAAAATAGAATAAACATTGGACAAACGAGACAAAGTAGAAGAATGGTTATAACAACCAGTGTTCAAGACATAATGAGAGGAAGAAAAGAAACTGTTATAACAAAAAGCAGAAGAACAATGGAAATAAGTAAGAAATTCCAGAGGCGGAAACCTGCTATAGCAGAGTTGGTATCCAGGGTGGGCTACACAGGAAAATTGCAAGAAATTGGTGCGCCCGGTTTATAATAACAAAAATATAGCGACAGAATGCACAAGAGAAATTTGAGTAAGATAAGCGAGATATGTCAGTAACGACAAGAGACGAAGAACGGGGCGCCCGGCGGAATAAGCGGAAGAGAGGGAAGGCTGACCAACCACTGATTATTGAGTGGGATGAGAGAAATGGAAAGGCAAAATAGCTTTCGAGAGAATGAATATAATATTGTGCTTTTCATTGATTCCACCCGCATCAATCGGAAGGTCTGTACTGCCGGGCATCATGGGATGGTGTGTGGTCCATTGTTACGGATTGGTTCTTCATTTCTGAACCTTCTTCGTGTCGTCCTTTCGTTTTCCTGTGCTGAATTTTCAATAGGTCTCGTCATTTCGTTCTTGCGTTCCGTTCCTGACTGTACATCCCATCATATCACACGCTTGAAATCTTGTTCGTGTTTCCGATCCTGTTTTCTCCCCATATCTTTCTTCCCCTCTTTTACAATTACCATTAAATTTTTGGGTGTTTCTCTTTTGTTCTCCTTCTCAGTTATAACCGCTACTTCCAACGGTCATAGGCCAGTCGTCTTCGGTAATGCTACTCCAGAATATCCATATTGCTCCCACAGAAAGTTCTGTGAAGAGAGTCGCAAAGAGGGATCCGTTTATCTTCCCATTGGATGCTTGACAAAGGTGGGTACTGATGACGAATTGGAAAATTTGACCAATGGCAAAAAGCAGGCCGGCTGCGCTGAGGTATACTGAGATAGCAAAAGAAGACGCGGTCAGCAATTGGGAAGGGATCGTCTTAAGCCGCACGAAGACAATTGCGTAGGAAAAGGGGTTAACATACACAAAGGCCTTAATTCACCAAGGATACGCAAGACTAATACCGCTTCCAGCGCAAAGAAGGTAACCAAGCAAATCAGTGGAAATAGCAGATATAGGACGTAAAGACCTATATTTCGGTTTTCACCGTTCAAACTCGGGTCGAAATGGCCGGTCCATCGAAAGCCAGTGTCCAAAGCGATATAGCCGGTGCCAATGAATAGGATGGCTCCGGAAGCAAGGAGAAGACCGACTGAGACTGGAGTGCCGTCATCGAGTAGCTGAAATCCAACGATCGCATTGAGAAGTAATATCCAGGCTGTTGCGGCAATGGCAGCTAGGTGAATGGCAGTAAATCCCTGAAGCGCATCAGGAGCTGTTAGTTTTATCATCTGTGCATGGTTCAAACGTTGAAGGGCATGGGCGTTCAGGCATACTTTTCTGACATTATCAGAGATGGGAATTCCTCCAATGGTGAAGATCTCACAGAGCTGAATTATCATATATCCCAGTAAAAACAATTGAATTTCCCTAAAGATTGTGGAGAGTCTGGATCAGTTTCTCCTGAATATATCCTATGTGCATTTCCAATTTGGACTGCATTTAGCATCGCATCGGTGAGGAGCGTTGTTATAACGTACCTTCTTCCCACCGCGGCCTTCTTCCGCTCCGATTTCCATAATAAGAACGCACTGAGCAATAGGGCCGTCACGGCAAAGAGGATGGCTCCTGTGCAGGTTTATCGTTAGATTCTGTGTCCAGCTAGCTAGCTATTTAGAGGAATTTCAGGGGGAGGAAGGTTTGTCGCTGAGGCTTTCGCCCATGTCGTACCTAGGTTCGCCAGGTTCCTATCACCACTCAGATTGATTCCCCTAAGGGCACATCCGCCGAATTTCCCATTTGGCGGCTGGTTATCAGCAACGAAAAGCTGTGCGCGTCGATAATTAAGTTAGTAACATCCTTTGCTAACTTAGGGCTGCGTTATCTTGACAATGGCGGGATCATTGGACGCAGGACGGTCTGGCGCAATAAGTAATACATACATTGCAAACTGGGAGAGTCGAGTCTCGACAAAGGTTCTGGCAACATCCAAATAGCCGTCGTTAGCATACCAGAAACAAATTGGTAGAGACCGCATGAAACAAACAATCAGAAAAGAAAAAAGAAAAAAGAAAAAAAAAAAAAAAAGAAGGGATTCCGTACATGAAAATTGCCAAATTGAGTCGATCCCATCGTGGATCGATGGAGCGTTTCCCCCTGTTGTTGTCACCAGAAGGGGGTGGGAGGAAGTCGCCGTTTCGGTGTCAAACCTGTCAAAGATCCCACAAACTTGAAGTCAGGTTTCTAAAACTTGTATCGCGGAGCGTGGATGGCATGGGCCTGGTGCGAGCCTTCCAAGTCGTCAGGCACAGGAACAGGAACGGGAAAAATGCAGCCACCAACAACAAAATGCTGGAGGTTGGGCGGGAGAACTCACCCACACACTAACCGCCCCCGAATGAAAACGCGACGATGAAGGAGATGAAGGAGATGAAGGAGATGAAGGAAGAGGCGAGGCGAATTAATTCGGCCCACAGGAAAGGAGCAAAACAGAACAGAACGCAGGTTGAATGCGATTGTCGTCTGGTTCTCAGTGGGTGAGGTGGATGCGGTTTCGATGGGAATGGCACTTGGGCAGCGAGCGACAGAGACAGCGACAGCGACAGCGACAACGACGAAGGCAAGTTGCAACGAGACAAGCAGCCACTCACGGGGGCGGGCAGCGAGGAAGGGGAATAATCGTGACTAGGCGGGATCGAGCAAAGGCGGCGGCAGCGAAAAAAACAAAGCAAAAATTGTGGCTAAGAGGATCCTGGCGGGTGAGATTTATGTGCTATTTTGCGCTGACAGTGCCTGGCATTAACTCCTCCCCAGCGATACGGAGCAGTTTGATCAGAATTTATTCGAAGCTTTTCCAATTGTTGTTCCTGGGCTTGAAGAAGAATACCTATTTCAAATAGTCCTCATAAAAAAAAAAAAATTAATTTTTTTTAAAAAAAAGGGCGAAAATGCCCGGTCCAGCGGGACCAAGTGGAGCGGATCCCTGAGCAAGCAGCGCGCGATCCGTCCAAAAATAATTTAAGAATCATAATATCATCTACGGAGTACCAACTAAATGCCGATGCTTTTCTTCGGCTTCCCAGCAAGTTCTGCATACTTCGTGATTCTACGCTGTCAATCTTCATTCAACCAAGTGAGGAGAGGAAGGCTTCAACCTCAACAGAGAGTACGTTCGAGAAGCAGTTCAGTAGCTGCAAGAATACATGGTCAGCGACTAGCCCTGGAGGTGCCCGGCGATTGCACGCTACTGGTGATCTGATCTTGTTGGTCAAGCACTGGCTCATGTTTTCGACCTGCAAATGAAGAGGAGAGCAACCGGCCGCCAACTTACGGAATACGGGTCTTGAAAATCTATCCCGCCTCTTACCAGCTTGACGCGCTGCAAGTTTGAAGCGTGTGTTGGGTTTCATACTTGGCCACTGGCCAGACTGCGAATGCATCCTCCCAACGAACCAAGTTTGAGCAAAAAAGTTCACGTCCCTGAAATGCCGAACCAGTTAGGGCTGCAACCATACAATTAGGCTTTGAGAGTGTTCCTTGGGACGAATCATTCAACCAGTTTTCGTTTTCGTTTTCGTTTTCGTTCCTTGTTCCTGTGCGTACAACTGCCTGAGAGACGCTCGCGCATCACCGTGGAACCCATTTCTCGGGCCTTTTTCGTCACATCTCTCGATGGTTGTACAGTACAACAACCACATAGATGGGACATGCTGGTGCGGTTTCAAACGATGGGAGAAATCATTTGGACCCTTTCCAATTCTGTTCCAGCATTTATATAGCAGGATGTCGGTTGAACGACAAGTAGACAGAAAAGAGTTTGCTGGATGCACAGTACATAGTTATGTGCCTGAAATCGTTTGAAGTGAGGAGTTCTCCAGCCAAAATGAATGCAACATCTTTCATTCGCAGATGGCCATTCCTCATATTATTTTATTATTTGCCTTACTGACGACGCGAGGAGGTCCCAAGGGTGATGAACAGAAGGTGCTTGTCGAAGCGTGGTGTTCAGAGCACACTCTTAACAGAATTGGGCCATCAGGACGCTGAACCAGGTGTGCTGTTCCTCACCAACAAGCCCCCCTTGCAGCGCTCCCCCTCCTTTCCCAAAGATAGCCTTGAAATCGCAATTTTACCGGCCTCTATAGTGCCTGGGCGTTCTGTGATTCAAATGGCTAGTGTCAGGGGGGAATTGGTTCACCACTAGCAAGTCCATCCCACCAATTCCTACCAATTCCTCACGCGACATGTATGGACTGATCTGGGTGAGAAATCGTCATTTGTCTGTAGCAACCTTTGAATTCGAGAGTTACCACTCCGTAGATAGACTTCTGTTTTTCCAGCCTCGCATACTGCGCATTGCAGTACAGTATGTATTGAGCCAGAGAGAGACGGCTCCGTCGCTTCGCTGAAACAACGAAAGGATGCTTGAGTTGCCGATCCGTCAGAAATAATGCAGACCAGAGTTTGGGCAATCAACACTAACAGCCAATGAGCACATACAGAGGCGTAAAAGGGTCCCCAAGGCGTCCACCGCTTGCGGAAAATAATACAGAAACATTCAGAATATCCATCAGATTGATACAAAGCTGCTGGAAGAGATCCCCTGAGGTATTTGAATCTGCACCCTCTTCTCGACAGCCGTTACTTTGGCTTCGCTGAACTTCTACATCGCGATCTTGCTCCTCCGAGCGTGGAATGGATCATAGTCTGCTCATTGCCCCTCAGCCTCCGACAAGGCTCTCCAAGTTCATCTCGCATGCGGATGTACGACTGATATCTAGAGGGTGCATACCTCGAACAGATTGAGAAAAAAAATGGTGCTTACCTGCGTGCCGTGTTCCAAACCACCCCGAGCGACATTTTGAAGCGGGCGGATGGACTTGGGGCCCGGGCGACTGGCCGTCAACGCCGATACACGTTACTACTAAGGCGTGTGAATATTCTGGCCGGCGGATATACTCAATCCAGAGGCTCTGCACACCCATGCATTGGTCTAGACGCCGCATTTGGGATTATGGTTCTTCGCGGCCAGTGCCTCGCAAGGGTGCCAAAATTGTCAAAAACGATAAAATATCCAAAATGGTTTGAGCTCCCCATGACAGAACTATAAATATATATATTACATCGTCCCCTCGAAAATAAAAATCAGAGCTCAGGGATACCATTCGCTAATAGTTTGGTATTCACAATAATAGACATATCTCGCCCAAGTTATATTGGTTTGATCGGGGCAGAGTCTCGGGGAAATTGAGATTCCACTTACAATCAGACATGTCACCAGGATGGTCTTTATTTAGCACCACAAACACAGCTTATCTATGCCCAAAGAACCGTCCATCTATGTCATTCCAATGGCGGCCATAATGCCTGTGGATAATACTTTCTATTTAGTCATTGTTGCTACGTTGGAAGGTTCTAAACGAACTTCCCATATCACTTTTTGTACTGTACAAACAAAGACCCTCGGGGTTTTTATCTGTACTGGTGGCCGCTGTTCCCGCTATCTACGCACTGATCTCTATTGGTTCAGCAACAGATGGCTCGTTGATGTGTCCTGCTGGTAGAGCCTCCTCTCTCCAACTATCGACCCCACAACTTAAGTCTCCCAGGTTGGCATCGTCTCAATGTCTCGCTACTTAGACTCTGCGGAATCAATGGCAAGATCCTAGGCAGCATCATTGACACCCTTTCCGGAAACTAATCGTCAATCTCCTCCCACCGCCAACCTTACTATTTCTCTTGCTACAAGCGACCCGTGATCAGAATATGAGGCCCGCATCCAGAGCCACTTCGCCGATACTATCCATCATTCCTCCAAAAAATTGTTGCATAGTTTTATTTTCCAAATTTCTAAGCTAGAGAATATTGGACTTTTCAAGTGCCTGGGAAGCTACCATTCCTCGTGAGAAAGCCGCTGACTATGTTTTGCGATAAGTTGGGTGGAGCGTCATGGGATCAAGCTCATCTCCCCTCTCTCTTGCCGGAGAGGTTTGCTGTATAGCTAGCTGTTTTGCATCTTGAATAAGCTTGCACCGCTGGTTTCCCTCCCTTCCCTCCTGTGGTTTTTATGATTGAGCAAGTATGTTTCGAATGCGGGGGCCGTGTGTGTGTGTGTGTTTGTGTGGTTGTAGCAATTTTTGCTTCCGGTCTGTCGAGGGATCGACGTCACCAAGATCCCTTCAAAAGCATATATTTATACGTGCTGCCGTCTTTCCCTTTATCAAGCTTGACAAAAAAAGTTACCACAGCAAGTCCAGAAATTTTTCATCGGCCGCTGCCGATTGCAAAGAAATACCGTATTGTTTGCGCCCCTGCCCAATAAAATTTATGACAAGATGGCCGAGTGGTTAAGGCGTACCGTTCAAGCTGTCACGTGAACACTTGGAAAGTTCCCTCTTTGGGAGAACTTCCTGATCCGGTATGGGGAAACCCGCGTGAGTTCGAGTCTCGCTCTTGTCAGTATTCATCTTTTTTTTAAATATTTTTTTTTTTTAAAAAAAATCCTTCTTTCCCCCTTTTCTCCCTTCTTGAGTATTATGAAAAGTACAAGAATTTCCTTGGCATGATGTATATATGTAACTTTTTCGTAATTTAATAAATGTCTATCCAATTTTTACTGACTGTTAATTTCGTTCTTGCTCCGCGGCAGCTGCTTTGGGCCTGTTTTCGCGCCATTTTCGGCCTTGTCCAGCGCATCGCCCTGCATCCACGGCCCGCCGCCCCAACCGCCACGCCCCAATCACTGTGCACACATGAGCTCGTGGTGGGGCCAATGATCTGGCATTTTGCGCGCGCCTGCTCTCTCCTGCTGATGTTCTGGTCACTTCCATGGCTGTGGTTCTTTTTCTTCAAGGCCATCAGAAACAGCTCCTCTCAATCTTCAGCCTTCTTTTACATCACCCTCCTCACTCTTCCCATCCGCCTAATTTCAACATGGCTCTGGCTCTATATAATGAGCGTCAGCTGCCTCTGATGGCCTTGAGCCACCTCTTCTGCAAATTCTCTATACCTAGTTTGATGCAAGGAGCAACTGCCAAGAAGTCTAGCAAGAAATTAAATATATAAAAGAACACAAACAAAGGAAATTTCAACAATCTAGAAAACATAGTTTGAAAGTTTTAGAAATGAAGCCATCTGAATGCCCAAAATATGGCCTTTCATGGCTCTTCTATGTGCAGGAATAATTTCTGCCTCTGCTGTCCACTGGGCCGGCCTCTGACCCCTCGATCTTATGAGTTCAAGTTGTCCATGTACTCATGATAAAAAATGTAGCATCTGATGGTTTGCAAAGCTGGGGTGGTCTTTGTGAGGAGAAAAGGGAAGATGAAGCAAAGTGGGAGGAGCTGGCTTTATACGCCTCAAGCCATTTTGAGGAAAGCCGGCTATTCCCATTTATGGTAACTTAGGTGACTTACTAGTTAACTAATTAATCATGAACTTCACGCAAACCCTTTTCTTGGGGGGGTGGATGGCGTAGTGGTAAGTGCTGTTCATGGAATGCTTTCTCAAGTAGGCACTTGGTGTTGGGGCCACCACTGCTGAGACAAGAAGGTAGTGGGTTCGAATCCCATCTTCTTCAAAAGGATATTATCACATCTTGATGAATATTAGAGATACTCTTTCTTAGCTCATTTCTATTGATAACTGCCACTGCAGAATGGAGCAATGTTCAACATGATGTATATAGTCTAGATGAATTCAGTATAGTGTGGGATTCTAAGATGTTGTGATTCTTATATATCTATGAAGGTCAGTTTCAAAAGTTTTGTTCAGCCAAGCTACTATCTACGCCACAGATATACTAGTTGAAATATTATAGATACCACTAATGAGAAGCAATTACCTCTCATTTTAAATAGCAGATAATTTCTCAGAGATTGATGAATCAAATTTATCTTCTCTTTTATTTCAATATAGCTCTCAATACAGATATCTCAATCCATGCTGTGATAGTAGCTCTGAAGTCTTTTGATGGTAAAACTACAAAAGAAATCAGCAATTTCACTCAGCTATCTATTCAAATCATCAATCATATCTATAGAACTGCTCAAGATTGTGGCTTTAATTCAGATCTTCTCTATCTTTATATCTGTGATGACTGATTAAAAGATGCTCCTCACTCTGAACAATCCACAAAACAACAGTCAGCTCAAGAACATATTCTTGTCAAGATACACTGTGATCAATATAGAAGAGAGAAATTCTGTGCTGATATAGCAGATGAACTCAGTCAGAAGAGAATTGATATATCTTCAACAACAATATAACAGATTCTGAAGAAAGCTGACTTTCATAAGATCAAGCCAACACAAAAACCAGATCTTACTGCAAGAATGAGATTGGAAAGATTACAGTGATGTCTTGAATGTGAGTATTGAATCTTAGAGAACTGGAAGAATGTGATATAATCTGATGAGATATCTGTTATTCTTCTACATTACTGTGGTTGTAATAGGCGCAACAGAGATATCTATATTAGAAAATAGCTATGTGACGATAGAAGAACACAGAACACATCAGAATTAATGAGAAGAAATATAGCACACAGCATTATAGATGGCTGTAGTGTGTGGTGATCATCTATATAATACTCACTGATATCTGTAGATATTAGAAGATCAGTGATTAGCTTTGAATAATAGAGATTGCTACCTTCTTAACATTCTATATATGTACTTCACACTACTTTCATAATTATATCTACAATCATCTCTTACAATTCTAATCACTCTAAACTTTATTTGAGTGATCTGTTGTTACACACATCTACAATAAAGCACACAACATTAGTTAAAACATGCAACATTAGTTGAAACATGTAAGATGATCTCAATACATATAAAATTTCTTGAAAATCAATCTGAATTCTCTATCATCTTCAATGATCACAATGCATGTTTGCAACAGTTGAATGATCAAATTCATGAATGAGAGCAGCAATTAGCTATTCTGCATGCACAACAGCAACTCAACAAGTTGAAAGTGCAGATTCATGAAGATACTCTCATTGAGTCTTAATTAATTCAGAATATCATCACAGAATCACCACAAAATTGATCTGTGAATGATATAAATGATGATAATGAAACACCACTGAGATTAGAGATTAAGAACTATTATTGAGAAAAAAATATATTAGAATTCAAGAACTATAAACATCACATATTGACTCTCTTTACACATCATTACTGATATTATTGAAAGAAGAAATACAAGATAAATGATGCTAAACTCTATCTTGACATCCATGTTAAGCAGAAATGATTGAATTTTGTATCATTGTATGAAAGATATGAAGAAACAACACTGTTGACTTTTGATGATATACTATCACATCTAGAAATGCAAATTAATGATCCACAGAATCAACACTGATTGACAAATCAAAAGTTTCAAAATACAAAGCAACAAGAATGACAATCAATATGTGATTTCTCTAAATATTTTGAAGACTGAGAGTACTACTTACCCTCATATAGCAAAGAACAAAGAATGGATAACTTGTGTAGTAAGACATTGAAGATATTATACACAGAATTTGACTGTCAAAATCAAGAACCTCAGAACTACAAAGAGTTGCTTTGAACTCTACAGACTCTCAAGAAAAATATATCAGAGCAATGATATACTATTCACAAAGAAAGATCTGCAATATTTGTAGAGAATCAGCATTGTTCTGATAAATCTAGCAATCATTGAAATAAGAGAAAATGAGAGAAACAAATAGATTCAACTGAATAAATCAAAAAAGATAAATATAACTGAATAAAGAAGTGTTCTCACTGTCATAAAAAGGGTTATATTGCAAATAATTGTTGAATGTTACACTCTGAAAAGCACAATCAAGTTCAATAAGCAAAAAATCAACAATTTCAATTGTAGAAGCAGCTGCTGCATTGAGAATACAAACAACTAGACTATAAGATAAATGATTATTGATGATGAATACATGAATGCTGACAGAAATGAAATGATTGATGATGTGGATGTTAGTGAATTCTGATATAAATGTGAACTTCATATTTCATATCTGAGCATCAAAATATTTCTCAAAGGCAGAAGATAAATCAAAAGTAGTGGAAGCAGTTGATAATCATAAGATTAAATCATATAAACAACAAAAAGCTGCAATGAAGATTATCTGTAATGCACTTGTTTATTATTTTCTTATTATCTTCGCTTATTCTTACCTCTTTCCATTATACTCTCGCTACCACTATTTCTATATGTATATATATATTGATGTATGTATTTCACACATCTTCTTTCTCTTTCTTTTCTTTCTTAGCAATTAGCTACACTACATTACACTACTATATTACACTCTACAATATATTACTATTATCTCTGTTACACTATAAACTATCTTCTACTGTTACTCTTCACACTGTCACTACACCTCACAGTTTCTAATCACTCAATCTTCAAGAGACAGTCTGTTGAGTAATAGTCATGGCCTCTACCCACAGCATTCACTGTACTCATGCTATCATCAAATCTGAAGCAGCAAACATCATGAAAGAAAACTGTGAAATGCACACTTCTGTCACTGAAAGTGTGCAACAAGCATCATCTTTCTCTATGAAATTGAACTCTGAATATAGTTTGAAAGAGGATATCTCTTCTGAAGATCTCAGTGCAATTGAGACTGAGAAGATAGCTGTGATCAGAAGAATCAAAAAATTACAGACTGAGAAAGAATTGTGAAAACTTCAACAGCAGTGTGACACTTTACTACAAGAATTGAATAAAACAATTCTGATCATCTGAAATATGCTAGAAGCATATCTGAACCACAGTAGAGATGCAACTAGTGTGAATGATAACTGTGATAATGTCACAAGTATTCTCAGACCACTGAAAGCCACACTACAAGCATTCAACATCTTAGTGAAAAGCACTGTGACTACTGTCAGTGGGAGATATAGTTGGGTACCACTTTGGCAATTAGAACTTCAAGATCTCAGTATGAGTGATCACTCTTCTTGAAGAGATGTGAAAAAGTTCTGAGATCAAAGTATGAAAGAATTTGAAAACTTTATTACAGCTGCTATCACTTTCCATGCCAGTGATCTTGATTACTACAACAAACACAATCATCAAAAGATCATTGAAGTCATTACTCATTTCAATGTCAAGATGCAACAACATTGATATCAACATACACATGATATGCAGACTTTGCCACCATGGGAAGAATTTGTTAGTTGAATGCAATGTCAAGTCACTGATTCAGATAGAAGTTTTCAAGATACTGATAGACAGTACTGAAAAACAGAGCAACAAAAAGATCAGACAGTTCAACAATTTGCTTCACACTTACAATCAATTGAAAAATGTCTGCAGCATTCTTATAGTGAATACCATTGAAAATCACATCTCTATATGAAAGTTCTACCTTCCATTCACTGAGAATTTGACAAATATGCAATCAAATTGAAAGAGTTAAGCTATGATGCCACTCTATATAAACTTGCAATGGCAGAATCGAATCTGTCAGAGAGACAGAAGAAGCTTAAAGAGAAGTCAAATTTCAAAAACTCCACTCAAAGCTTTAACAACAGAAATAATGCTGATAATAGATCACAAAACAAACACAGATGGAATGATACTACAAAGTTCAATGACTCTATTCAATTGAAATATTGCCATTATTGCAAGCAACCAGGACATACCATTGATTTGTGTTTCAAACAACTCAAAGACAAATTCAAAAACACCAAGTCTGACTCAAAATCTGATGCAAAAGACACAAAGAACTCAAAGAACTCAAAAAACATTTAAGATACATCATTCAGCTTGCAATAGCAGTTATAAATATGGAAAGTCAATGCAAAAATATTTTAAGCTTCACTGTCACAGTGAAACTCACTACATCTAAGAGTCTGTAAAAAGTGCTTGCACTAGTAGACTCTGAGTCAGAAGTGAACTGTGTTGATGAATTTTGAACAAAGAATCACAATCTAGAAGCTGCTCACTGCAAAATCAAAATAATCAAGTTGATTGATGAATGCATAATGCACTTCTTTGAAGAGTATAACATTGCAACTACTGTCACTGATCATAAGAGTAATGCACAGTAGACATCTCATTTCTTCCATACAATGAAGATGAAGAACTACAATCTTATATTAGAATTTTCTTGATTAAGACAAACAAATTCTTTTATAGATTGATCAGATGGACAATTCTTCTTTAGAAGCTCTGAAGATAAACAACAGCTTCAAATTATTTCTGAATAAAATATCTTAGCTGAAGTTCTCACAGAAGCTAGAGTAGAAATACTTGTAGTATTATCTACAGAATATTCAAAAGATTCAAAGCATGCTTCATATATATTCTCAGCTGTGTATTCAGACTTGCCAACTGATCTATTCAATTATGTCATGTCATACACACATATCTTCTCAGAAGAAGCTGCTATAAGCATGAAAAGATCAGAAGAAATGAAACATCACATAGATTTTGAGTCTGATGCACAATCTTCATTTATACTGATATACAATCTCTCTGAAACTGAGTTAGCCACTCTAAGAGAATATTTAAAAAATGCATTAGATAAAGAATGAATACAATCATTCAGTAGTCTGACTGATGCATCAATTCTCTTTGTTCTCAAAAAAGATGATGAACTCTGTCTTTGTGTAGACTATTGAGGATTAAATTGAATCATCATCAAGAATCAATACCCTCTGTCTCTAATAAGTGAATTACTTGATAGACTTTCAAAAGCTAAGATATTCACTAAGCTGAATCTTCAAGATGTCTATCACTGCATACTTATAGTGACAAAAGACTGTTGAAAGACAGTCTTTAGAACAAGATATGAATATTTTGAATATGTAGTTATGTCATTTGAACTAGCTAATGCTTCAGCAACATTTCAAGCATACATTAACAATGTCTTATCTGATTTGTTGAATATATGTTGTGTTGTCTATTTGGATGACATTCTCATATTCTTCAATTCAAAGCAGAAATATAAAGTGCATGTTACTAAGATGTTAGAATGTCTTGAGTGTGTGAATCTATTTGCAAAACTCTCTAAATGTGAATTTGAAGTGAACAAGATCTCATTTCTGAGATTTGTTATAGATACAAATGATATTGAGATGAAGTCAGACAGAGTCTTCACTATTGTGGAATGACTTACATCTAAATCAATTAAAGAGGTTCAATTCTTCTTGAGCTTTGCTAATTTCTATCAGTGATTTATTAAGTCTTTCTCCTCTATTGCAGCCTCATTATTTGAACTTACAAAAAAGAGCAAGAAGAGGGAAAGAAAAGCCACTTTTATATAAACAGAAGATGCTCAAAGCACTTTCAATGAGCTCAAATCATGCTTTATATGTGCTTCTCTATTAGCTCATTTTGACTCAGCTCAGTGTATTCAGATTGAATCTGATGTATTCACTTTTGCAGTCACTGCTATTCTGTCACAGTTGCAGAATGATGAGCACTGACATTCAATTGTCTTCTGATCAAGAAAGTTGATTGATACAGAAACATATTATAATACTCATGATAAAAAACTCTTGACTATTGTAGCAGTATTTAAGAATTGAAGATACTATCTGAAGAGAAGTCAGTATTCAATTCAAGTCTGATCTGATCATGTCAATCTGCAGTACTTTATGACAACTAAGAAACTGAACAGATGTCAGATCAGATGAGTGAAAGCTTTATCTGCTTATGATTTTGTATTACTGCACCACTCTGAATCAAAGAATTCAGCTGATGAGCTCAGTTGTTGCATGGACTATAGTGAGATCTATAATGATCAAACTATATTATCTACTCTGCAACAGAAGCTGAAACATGAAGTTAGACTAGACTGAAAAGCTGATACTTCTTTTCAAAATGATATTTCTTCTGATATAGTCTGTGCACAGATCTCTAATGAGCAAAATGCTTCTTTTAATGAGTGAAAAGTGCTTCATATATTGATATCTTCTATCTCTCACATAAACTCTTCTCCTCTGTTGTGCATTGAGCAATATATACTCTGGATTGCAGTCAATAAGACTATTCTTGAGAACTCAGCATATACAGAAATGCTCAAATTCTTCATCTCATTTCTGAGTAAAGCACAGAAGATTGATTCTTTTGCTGCTGAGCAAAAAGAGAAGATAAAAAAGAAGAATATAACTGTTGCTGAAAATATACTATAAACAATTTCTGAGAATGATATATTGCATGCTGATGATCATGCATATGTCTCTCAACAAAAGACACTCATTGATGAAATTATCAGTGCAAATCATGATGATCTGCAGAGGAGTCACTTTGATATAAAAAAGTTTATAGATAGCATTCAGAACAAATACTATTGACATAGACTAATCAGAGATGTCAAAGATTATATATCCACTTATAATACTTGTCAAAGAGTAAAGCCAAAACAGCACAGACAATATGAAGAATTGAATACAATTCTCTTATCATCAAATTCTTTTGAGTTCATTACTATAAATTTTATTACAGACTTATCAGTCTCTACATTTCTTCATCAAATCTACAATGTGATTTTAGTGATTGTGAATATATATACCAAGTTTACAATCTATATTCCTTGCATCAAAAATATTACAGTCAATGAACTAGTGGAAATTGTTTATACCAAGTTCTATACAATTTATGAAGTACTCAAAAACCATATATTCAATCAAGAGTTGCTGTTTACAAGCCATTATTGGTCCACCTTTTGTTATATGCTAGATGCACACCGGAAACTTTCAACAGCCTTTCACCCTCAAACAGATGATCAAACAGAACAACAAAATCAAATCTTGAAACATTATCTTCAATGCTTTATCAACTATCATCAAGATGACTGAGCACATTGACTATCACTGATGTAGTTTGTTTACAATATCTCTCAACATATCTCTACTGAAATGACATCTGCAGAAGCTTTAATGGAATATCAATCTGATTTGAAAATTAATGTCAGCAAATCATCACAATCAGTCACCATACATGCTGTTAGCTGTACAAAGCATATTGAGAAAACACATTATAAGCTCATTGAGAATCTACAAAAGATGTGACAAACACAGAAAATCTATTATGATGCAAAACATAAGCCTCAACAATTTAAAATAGATGACTATATTATGCTCAATACAAAAAATCTTCAATTGCTGCACTCAGTTCACAAACTCAATCATAAATATATTGAACTCTTCAAGATTCTGAATATCATTGGAAAACAAATGTACAAACTAGAACTGTCATCTTCATATAGAAGCATTTATTCTGTATTTCATGTATTTTTATTGAAGTCATACAACTGCAGAAATGGAGCTCTATCAGAATCAGAACTGAAACTTATCAATGATGAAGAAGAATATCAAATTGAAGAAATTCTTGAAAAATGACAATGAAAAAACAAACCTCTGAAATATCTTGTGAGATGGACAGATTGGGGTTCTAGTGGTGATACATGAAAATCAGAAGAAAACATATTGAACACTCAGACATTTGAAATCTTTCTTGAACAAGAAAATGAATGACAAATACAAAATCAACATACTTCCAAACATCAAAAGCATGAACTTCAAGTCAAAAGATGTCAGAAGTGCAAATTTTAAATTGAAAAACACTAGAAGTGCAAATCTCACCCAAACTTCAATCAAATACATTCTTTTTAGAAGGATTTTATCAGGAAAAAGAGAAAAAAGGAAAAAAAAAAAAAAAAAAAAAAAAAAAATTCAATTTGGGTATAATAAATACAAAAAACAAAAAATACAGACAAGAAAAAGACAAAGAAAACAGATTCTAAGAAAAGTCTAAAGACTCTCAGTTCATTCATTCTCATTTCAACACTCTTCATCTCTTACTTTCTCTTCTCTCTTTCATCATCTCTCTCATTCTTCTTCTCTGCCACTCTCACTCAATACTTCTTCTGATACTCATATATTACAGACATTCATTTTGAGTGCAGAGATATAGATAAATATCTATCTCACAACACATTTATCTTCTCACATCTTCTCTTCTCCATCAATCTACTCATTTTTCAGCACATTCAATGAAGAAAGACATTTTTTCTCATCTTCTTCTCTCACTTCTTCATTATTCAGAGCATCCTCTCTCTCTGCTTCATCAATATCAGTGATAAATTGACAAAGAAAGCAGGCATCACAGACACTGCTGCAGTCACTGATATCTTCATAATCTTCTTCATCAGCTCTTCAGTCAACTTCTCTCTCATCAATCTCTTCTCAATCAATCTCTTCATCACAGAGTCTTCAAAGCTCATCACTTTCAAAATCTTCTTCTTCACATTCTTCTCTTCCTCTAATATCTCTGCTCTGAAAGAATCAGATACAATCACAGTCTTCAAAATCTGTATCTCTGCAGACTCAGCTGCTGCTCAGTGCTGAGACTATAGAACATTCATCTCTGCTCTGCTCTGAGCAGACAGCATCATCAGATGAGATGCATTCAATCATTTAACTAAACAATGAAGATGACTTTTGTGACTGATCATGTTCTTCTCAGCTGCCACCCCCACAAAGATAAACACTCACCCACACATGATGCACCTCAGAAGAGGTGTATCACACATCTAGCATCATTATCAGTATATCAACATTGCTAAGAGCAAGAATTAAAGAGGATTACTCATGGATTTGCAGGATTTCTCTGCAGAGACACAAGCCTCACAACACTTTCAAGTATTTGATCTCAACACACATCAAAAATCAATGTCTTCAAGTCTAGAGACACAACATTCACATGGAATTCAACTGTTGTGTGTCACATGATTAGAGCTAAATCTAGAGCAATATAACAAGCAAACAGCAAATGATGCTATACAGAAACAAGCTAGTGACACACATGATCACACTAATAACACCACTGACAAGGAACACCAACAATAATACATGATAAGCACTCAAAAAACAACTTACTTAAAATCAGAATAATCAAGAGAGCTCATTTCAATAAAAGAGAGAGGGAGAAAGAACAATGATATAAAAAATTTAAAAATTTTTTGAAGACAAAAAATTGCAGCAGAAAGGCAAGAAGCTTTGATGATGATCAAGTTAAAAAAAAAAAAAAATCTTCAAGAAGAAAGAAATTCTTTTTACTTCTCTGCACACAATCTCTGACAATCAAAGAATCCACCAATTCCATCTCATTAGAAAATCAATAACAATGCATATACAAGCTATCTAGAGGACGCAATCAATATACTGCTATCAACAAGTGGAACTTACAATATGAGAATGCAATTATCTACTAGCAAGCAATCTATACAATTGCTGAGGGCAGCTCTTATAAAAAAGAGAGGCAATTGTAATGCACTTGTTTATTATTTCCTTATTATCTTCACTTATTCTTATCTCTTTCCATTATACTCTCACTACCACTATTTCTATATGTATATATATATTGATGTATGTATTTTGCACATCTTCTTTCTCTTTCTTTTCTTTCTTAGCAATTAGCTACACTACATTACACTACTATATTACACTCTACAATATATTACTATTATCTCTGTTACACTATAAACTATCTTCTACTGTTACTCTTCACACTGTCACTACACCTCACATTATCAATGACAAACATGTTCTTCAAGAAGAATTCCACCATTTCAAAGAAGTCAATATTAGTGAATATGATGTAATTTTGAGTATGCTGTAATTGGAAGCTGTGAATTCTGATATTGATTGGGTGTGAAGATGCTGAATCTATAGAAAAGCATCAAATATTAACCACATGCATCTGAATACTGCTAAAGAATTCACAACACTAATTGATGATGATAATATTATATTCACTGCTTTACCATTAACAACGAGCAAAACCCCGAACGAGCCCAATTCTTTGAATTAGACAACGCGAGTACCCTCAATTGATTCCTGCTGCCTCCATCAGTAACTGCTGCAAATTTGAAAAGATTTGATGAGGTTTTGAGGGAGATATTTGATGAATAGTGTTTTGGCATCTGCTTGGGCAGATCTTCAACAGTTCATCCAATTACTCCATCAATACTGAGTCAAATCAACTCAGATTTTGATCACAGATAGATCTATTTTATATTGATAATCTGTTAAAATCTTATTCAATTTGATCTGCAGTTGCTTGAGTTATTCCTGATTCTCTGTTTGGGAAAACTCTGATCGATTTTCATGTTCCAACACACCCGTGCCAAGTCCCCCCTGAGTACCTCCCAGCCACACGTGCCTGCCAAGTAACAAAAAGATACCTCGGCACAATTGACTAGTGCATACCCCATCAATTCGAATCCATCATCCCTCGAATCCCTCATCAAATCCCTTCGAATAACCCCTCCATTGATAAGAACAGAAGATAAAAGTGGAAATTTCAGTGTTTGAAAGATAGCTTGGTCCCTGCAAGTAGTTTATATATATATTTATATATATATAATCTATTATAAAGGAAAAAAGTGCAGGTTTAGCCTGTTGATTCTTCATTTGCATACCCATTTCTTTGGAAACTCAATATTCAACTTATTGGGAGCTATTCAGTAGGATAAAGTGTTTCAATTTGAATGAAAGAGAATTCATTTAGTATTGAAAGCTTTTGATTTTTCAGGAATATAATCTTAAACTGAGGTGGGGCCTAGTTTAAGCAGAAACTTTGAGAAGCTTTTTAATTAAGAAAAAGACAAAGTTTGAAAGAGATAGAGTGTTTTCTCTGTTTTAGCTCTGAGTTAATAAAACAGAGAATTTCTGCTCAAAAATTCATATTTCTTTTATCTTATTCAAAGGCTGAAGAGCTTTCATTAATACTGATCAAGTGGTTATTATATACCTTTTCTTTATCAATTGAGCTACACACTTGTTGTGTGGGGAGATTTCTGAAGTAAAGAATATAACTAACTAGTTTTAACAGCTTCTCTTCAAAAAGCTGAGTATTTTTTGTTAGTTTTTCTTTCAAAAACTGACATTTCAGTCTTGACTTAATCAAGTTGAAATCATTAGTCTCCCCTTCTCTGTCAAGTTTGTAGCACTCAACTTTGTGAAGATTTAACTGATTTATCTCTAAAAATCAGTATTAGTTTATTAAGTTCTCTTGAAAAACTTAATCTAGTTACTATTACTAGTAGGAAAAATAGCTTGAAACACAATCAAATCATCTAAATCTATCAATATCTATCAAAATGATAGAGAAGGATGTCTTTTCTGATGAGATTCCTGAGATTGAGTTTCTTAAAAAATGAAAAAAGAAATATCAAGATCAGATGCAAGAAATTCAAAACCTTGAAAATGCTGCCAAATGCTTGAAAAATCAATGTATGGAGGAAAAAGATACTGAAGTACTTCATATACTGCTAATTCAAGCAAAACAACTGAATGAGATTCTAAAATATAAACTGGGAATCTCTTCTAAACTAGAAAAGGTTTTTGAGATGAAATCTTTGAGTTCATCTCAATCTACAGAACAGAAAACAGAGCTGAGAATTTATGCTCAAGCTGCAGCAGTGTCTTCTACCTCTTCTGTTACAAAAATTGCATTCTTGGAAAAAACATATACTCAGAATTCAAAATCTGCTGATTCTCTGAATACACTGAGTTCAGAAAAATCAAGAAAAGAGCTAAAAGATGAGAGACTTCTTCAGTCAAAAGCTCAAAGACTAATTGTTAAAATCTTTAACAAAGAAGTCTTTGAGAAAAAGATGCTATCAAATGTAAGTCTTATTTTTCAAATGAGAAATGAGATAAATCATGCATTAAACTCTGTCTTTGAATCTGAACTACACAGATCAGTTGTAGCTTCAGTTGAAAGCTCTTTTCTTGGAAATTCAATAATTCTCACTACCATGCCTGAGTTCAATTCTGATTTTCTGATTCAAAATCAACAGATCTGGACCCCCATAGTAAAATCTCTTTTAAAAACTGAGATTTTAGTGGAAAAAGATGAGAAATGGGGCAAGTTTGTTCTCCATGACATACCTACAGCAATCTTCAATCATGATGATGGACTGATTCAACTTCAGCATGAAATTGAAGACTTCAATTCAATCAAATTAAAAAAGCTGCCAATTTGGCTGAACAATGAGGAGCAAAGAGAAAATAGACAAAATGCTTCAGTGCTAATCATAACTGAGTCATTTGAACAGTCTAAACTCTCCTTTGTGAGAATTGCTGGTATGAGAATGAGAACATATGAATTTAAAGATACAAGAGAAAATCTAAAATCTCAAATTCAGTGTTCAAATTGTCAGAAGTATGGTCATTTTGCAAATCTCTGTAAGAGAAATGTAAGATGTCAAATTTGTGCTCAATCTCACAAGACAGCTGAGCACAGTTGTCATCTATGTTTGAAAAAGGGAAAATTGTGTGAACATTCCAAATTCATTGCAAAGTGTGTCAATTGTAAAGAGCTCCATTTTGCAAATTCAAAAGAATGTGTATTTGCTCCCAAATCAGAAAAGTCATCAGTACAGACAAATAACTCAGTCTCTACTAATGTAAATAATAGCAATAAACAAAAAAGAAGAAATTCTCAACTCTCTGAATCTGCTATCTCTGAACCTTCTGCAAAGCAAAAAATTAGATCACAGAAGTCACCAAGAACCTCTGTTCAAACAAAAATAAGAGATACACATATGCAGGATATGATAGCAGTTGAAGTTGTGAATAATAGATTCAGTCTATTATCTGACTCTGAATAAAGAGAAACACTTCTTAATATTTGTGTAATGTCAGAAAAACAACAAAAAAATGTTAAAAGCTCTACAAAAATCAAATTTATTCAAAATAATATGGACAGAACAAATCCATGTCTTTATTCCTGTTTACAAATTGACTATGAGCAAAAGGCAGACTTCATTCTTGTTCAAGAACCCAGACTTGATGCTGATCAAGAGTATAGTGTATCTCATCCAGCATACTATTGTTTTTTACCAGAGAAAACAGATATTAGAGTTAGAGTGGCAATTTATGCTAGAAAGAATTCAAGATTTCAGTTCAATCTGAGATATGATTTGATATCTGACTCTGATATTCTTGTTGGTGACATTGTGGATATGAAAAAACAGTTTGAAAATATTCAATTAATCAATATCTACAATGAAAGATCACTGAGAGAAAACAATAGAACTTGGACATTTGATAGATGTTTAATGCAGTTGAAACCAGAAAAAAACTCAATAATCATGGAGGATTTCAATGCTCATCACTCTTGGTGGAATTCAGAAAGAACTCAATCAATTAGAGCTGAAAACCTAGTTGAATGAGCACTTTTAAACAAACTAGAGTTGATAAATGAGCAAGATATTCCCACTTTTCACAAGCCAGGTTTGAGACAGAAGTCAATTATTGATCTATGTTTTTTCTCTAAGAATCTATATGAGAATAAACATTTTAATTGATATGTTGACTCAAATGAAACAAATGGTGCTGCCACTGGACATGAGATAATTCAAGTTGATATGGAATTGGATAGTAATCAAACAGTTCAAAACCCATTATATTCAAATCAATACAACTTTGAAAAAGCTCAGTGGACAGAAGTGAAAAGAATGATTGAAAAGTTGAAATTAGAGAATAGAGAAACTCTTTATTGGAAATCAGATACAAATCTTACAGATAAAATGCTTGAAGACAGAGCAAATTTAATCACTGAGATTATTCTTTCAAATATAAAGAAATATATTCCATTGAAAAGAGTCTCTGAATTCTCTAAGCCTTGGTGGAATGATGAGATTTCAAATAAAAGAAGACATTTAGCTAGAGTTAAAAAAGATTGAAAAGAAGATCTTGTTTCATTTGAGTATTTAAAGAATATTAGAAATGATTATTTCTCAACAATTAAAAAGGCAAAGACTGATTGTTGGAATAACTTTCTAGAAAATGCTCAGGGGAAAGAGATCTTCAAAGCTTTTAGATATACTAAGTCAAAAACAATGTCTAAGCTACCAACATTAACTTATAATTTCCAGAATGAGGAAATTATAGCTAGCTCATTTGAAGATAAATGTCAAGCTTTTATGAGAATATTATTTCCATCATCAAATAATTCAACTGAGATTTGTTCTTTGCAAGAAGATAATGAATATGAACATGATAAGAAATGGAAATGGTCTGACTTAACTGAAGATGAATTAAAGACAGCTATTTTTTCATCTTCAAAGGTCACAGCAGCAGGAGCTGATACTATAAATCATTTAATAATTCAAGAGCTTTATTCAGTACTAAAAGATGAGCTCTTTGAATTGTTCTCAAATCTTTTGAAATATGGGTATCACCCTAAGTGCTGGAGGCATGCTGTTGGAGTTATTCTTTCAAAACCCAATAGAAAACCAACTATTCCTAAATCTTATAGAGTGATATCTCTGCTGAATTGCCTGGGAAAAATTCTGGAAAAGATAATTGCAACTAGATTGTCTTTTCTATCTGCTACTACTGATCTATTATATGATGATCGGATGGGAAGTAGAAAGCAAAACTCAGCAATTGATGCAGTTCTCTCTGTAGTTCATGATATTCAACTTGCAAAGAATGAAAAAATGGTTACAACTGCAATGTTTATTGATATAAAAGGTGCATTTGATTGTGTTTCACTTTTCTCAAATGATCAATACTTTGATAGAACTGAGAATGCCAAAGTCTCTCATTAAATGGGTTATCTGTTTCATGTCAAAAAGAACTATTCAGTTGCTTTTTGATGGAATGAGACAAGATATAACAGATATTGAGATAGGAGTTCCTCAGGGTTCCCCAGTCTCACCCATTTTGTTTGCTATATTTATCAAGTTTCTATTTATTGATAGACAAATGGCAATTATGGTGAGAACTCCAAGCTATGTGGATGATTTAGGCCTAGTTGTAAGCTCAGAATCAATTGTGAATAACTGCAATTTGATTGAGCAAGCAGCAACTGAAATGATTGAAAAAGCAAAATCAAAAAACATTGTTTTTGATATGGACAAAACTGAATTAATTCATTTTTATCCAAATTTCAGAGAAAAAGATACTGAAGTTAAGCTTTTAAGTCATTCAGTTAAACCTAAAAACTCAGTTAGATGACTTGGTGTCTGGTTAGATTCTCAATTGAATTTTAAATCTCATGTGCAAATAAAAACTGCAAATGCTGAAAGAATTTTAAACAGTATATTGAGACTTTCAAATACTGAAAGAGGTCTGACATTTCAAGCAATGAGACAATTATATATTGCCTGTGTGACCTCTGTTTCAGATTATGCAGTTCAGGTGTGGTGGAGAGATCAAAAACACTTTATAGAAAGGTTTCAAAAACTTCAAAACTCAGCTTTAAGAAAGATTCTAGGAGTATTCAAAACTACTCCAATTAAAGCTATGGAAATTGAAGCCTCTATTTCTCCACCACAAGTGAGATTTGATAAAATCTGTATGAATTATGCTCTCAGAATTATGAAGCTATATTCACATCATTCTATTAGAAAGAGAGTTTCAAGTTCTTTTTCAAATGAGTCAAATGGATTAGAATTAGATTGGGAACTTTATCTTGATTGGAATGAGACTGATTTATCTGAAAATTCAAGTTCTTTACAAAGAAGAAGGATACCATCTCAGTTATTTAGAATTTGCTCAATGATTAAGAACTGTTTCTCTAGTTTAAATGTAGAGAGAGTAGCTATTGAAAATCTCTCTCCTTGGAAGAAAAGTCTTGATAATCTTGTTGATTTAAACATTAGTCAACTTTCAAAAGAAGATCAGACTCAAGAACATTTAAAGCTTTTGAAGCAAGTGAAAAATAAAGCAATTCTTATATACACTGATGACTCAAAATGTGAGAAAACAGGCAATCTTGGAGCTGGAATAGCATATTCAGAAAATGATAAAAACTATATTCTTGATTCTTGGCAAATTGAAAAAGAGTCAGAAGTTTTTAATGCTGAATTATTTGCAATTTCAAGAGCTTTCAAATTGATTGAAATGAAGATTGAACAATGGAAAAGATTTGAGCATATTTGAATATTCTCTGATAGTCAAGCAGGGTTTAAAAGACTTCAAAGTAATAAAATCAGCAGTGGACAGTCAATGCTAGAGCTGATTTTGAAAAGTCTTCAAAATATTCAAAGAAAAATCTCACTCAATTGTTCTATTCATCTTCACTGGGTGCCTGCTCACATGGGTATATATGGCAATGAAATGGCTGATAAAGCTGCAAAAAGAGCCACTGAGTTAGAAGTCTGCTGTCAAAGAATTGTAACATGGTCTTTGTAATGCACTTGTTTATTATTTCCTTATTATCTTCGCTTATTCTTACCTCTTTCCATTATACTCTCGCTACTGCTATTTCTATATATATATATATATCGATGTATGTATTTTGCACATCTTCTTTCTCTTTCTTTTCTTCCTTAGTGATTAGCTACACTATGCTATGTTACGCTACTATACTATACTTTACAATATATTACTATTATCTCCGCTACACTATAAACTATCTTCTACTGTTACTCTTCACACTGTCACTACACCTCACAGTTTCTAATCACTCAATCTTTGAGAGATGATTCATTGAGTAATAGTCATGACCTCTACCCACAGCATCTGCTGTACTTGTGCTACTGCTGAATCTGAAGCAACAAACACCATGAAAGAAAACTGTGAAATGTGCACTTCTGCCACTGAAAGTGTGCAACAAGTATCATCTTTCTCTATGGAATCAGACTCTGAGTATAGTTCAGAAGAGGATATCTCTTCTGAAGATCTCAGTGCAATTGAGACTGAGAAGATTGCTGTGGCCAGAAGAATCAAAAAATTACAGATTGAGAAAGAATTGTGAGAACTTCAACAGTGATGCAACACTTTACTACAGAAATTGAATGAAACAATTTCAGTCACTCAAAATACACTAGAAGCACATCTGAACCATGATAGAGATGCAACTAGTGTGAATGATTATCATAATAACATCACAAATATTCTCAGGCCACTGAAAGCCACACTATAAGTGCTCAACATCTTAGTGGAAAGTGCTGTGACTACTGTCAGTGAGAGATATAATCAGATATCACTTTGACAATTAGAACTTTGAGATTCTGACATGAGCAGTCACTCTTTTTGAAGAGATGTGGAAAAGTTCTGAGATCAAAATATGAAAGAATTTGAAAACTTTGTTACAGCTGCTATTGCTTTTCATGTCAGTGATCTTGATTACTACAATGAATATGACCATTGAAAGATCATCGAAGCTGTTACTCATTTCAATGTTGAGATGCAACAATGTTGGTATCAACATACACATGATATACAGACTTTGCCACCATGGGAAGAATTTGTTAGTTGAATGTAATGTCAAGTCATCAATCCAGATAGAAGTTTCTGAGATGCTGATAGACAGTACTGAAAAACAGAGTAACAAGAAGATCAGACAGTTCAACAATTTGCTTCACACTTACAATTAATTGAAGAGTGTCTGTGGCATTTTTATAGTGAATACCATTGAAAATCACATCTCTATATGAAAGTTCTACCTTCCATTTGCTGAGAATTCAACAAATATGCAATCAAATTGAAAGAGTTAAGCTATGATGTCACTCTATATAAACTTGCAATGGCAGAATTGAATCTGTCAGAGAGATGGAAGAAACTTAAAGAGAAGTCAAATTTCAAAAACTCCACTCAAAGCTTTAACAACAGAAATAATGCTGATAATAGATCACAAAACAAATGCAGATGAAATGACACTACAAAATCTGATGACTTCATCTGATTGAAATATTGCCATTATTGCAAGTGACCAGAACATACCATCAATTCATGTTTCAAACAACTCAAAGATGAATTCAAAAACACCAAGTCCAACTTGAAATTCAACATGAAAGACACAAAGAACTTGAAGAACTCAAAAAATGCTTAAGATGTATCATTCAGCTCACAATGACAGTCATAAGTGTGGAAAGTTGATGCAAAAATGTCTTAAGCTTCACTGTCACAGTGAAACTTGCTACATCTAAGAATCTGCAAAAAGTGCTTGCACTAGTAGACTCTGAGTCAGAAGTGAACTGTGTCAATGAATTTTGAACAAAGAATCACAATCTAGAAACTGCTCACTGCAAAATCAAAATAATTAAGTCAATTGATGAATGCATAATGCACTTCTTTGAAGAGTATAACATTGCAACTACTGTCACTGATCACAAGAGTAATGCACAGCAGACATCTCATTTCTTTCATATGATGAAGATGAAGAACTACAGTCTTGTATTAGAATTTCCTTGATTAAGACAAACAAATTCTCTTATAGATTGATCAGATGGACAATTCTTCTTTAGATGCTCTGAAGATGAACAACAGTTTCAAATTATTTCTGAACAAGATGTTCTAGCTGAAGTTCTCACAGAAGCTAGAGTAGAAATGCTTGTAGTATTATCTACAGAACATTCAAAAGACTCAAAGCATGTTTCATATGTATTCTTAGCTGTGTATTCAGACTTGCTGACTGATCTACTCAATTATGTCATGTCATATGCACATATCTTCTCAGAAGAAGCTGCTATAAGTGTGAAAAGATCAGAAGAAATGAAACACTGCATAGATCTTGAGCCTGATGCACAATCTTCATTTATGCTGATATACAATCTCTCTGAAACTGAGTTAGCCACTCTAAGAGAATATTTAAAAAATGTATTAGATAAAGAGTGGATACAACTGTTCAGTAGTCCAGCTGATGCACTGATTCTCTTTGTCTTCAAAAAAGATGATGGACTCCATCTTTGTGTAGACTATTGAGGGTTAAATCAAATCATCATCAAGAATCAATACCCTCTATCTCTAATAAATGAATTACTTGATAGACTTTCAAAAGCCAAGATATTCACTAAGCTGAATCTTCAAGATGTCTATCACTGCATATTTATAGCAGCAAAAGACTGTTGAAAGACAGCCTTTAGAATGAGATATGAACATTTTGAATATGTAGTTATGCCATTTGAACTAGCTAATGCTTCAGTGACATTCCAAGCATACATTAACAATACCTTGTCTGATTTGTTGGATATATGTTGCATTGTCTATTTGGACGACATTCTCATATTCTCCAATTCAAAGCAGAAACATAAAGTGCATGTTACTAAGATGCTAGAATGTCTCAAATGTGTGAATCTATTTGCAAAACTCTCTAAGTGTGAATTTGAAGTGAACAAGATCTCATTTCTGAGATTTGTTATAAATACAAATGATGTTGAGATGAAGTCAGACAGAGTCTCCACTATTGTGAAATGATCTACATCTAAATCAATTAAAGAGGTTCAATTCTTCTTGAGCTTTGCTAATTTCTATTGATGATTTATTAAGTCTTTCTCTTCTATTGCAGCCCCATTATTCGAACTTACAAAAGAGAGCAAGAAGGGAGAAAGAAAAGCCACTTTTATGTGAACAGAAAGTGCTCAAAGTGCTTTCAATGAGCTCAAATTGTGCTTTATGCATGCTTCTCTATTAGCTCATTTTGACTCAGCTCAGTGTATTCAGATTGAATCTGATGTGTCCACTTTTGCAGTCACTGCTATTCTGTCACAGTTGCAGAATGATAGGCACTGGCATTCAGTTGCCTTCTGATCAAGAAAGTTGATTGATGTGGAAACACATTATAATACTCATGATAAAGAACTCTTGGCTATTGTAGCAGCATTTAAGAATTGAAGACACTATCTGAAGAAAAGTCAGTATTCAATTCAAGTCTGATCTGATCATGCCAATCTGCAGTACTTTATGATGACTAAGAAACTGAACAGATGTCAGATCAGATGAGTGGAAGCTTTATCTGCTTATGATTTTGTATTACTGCACTGCTCTGAATCAAAGAATTCAGCTGATGAGCTCAGTCATCATACAGACTACAGTGAGATCTATAATGGTCAAACTATATTATCTACTCTGCAACAGAAGCTGAAACATGAAGTTAGACTAGACTGAAAAGCTGATACTTCTTTTCAAAATGATATTTCTTCTGATGTAGTCTGTGTATGAATCTCTAATGAGCAAAATGCTTCTTTTAATGAGTGAAAAGCACTTCATATGTTGATGTCTTCTACCTCTCATGTAAACTCTTCCCCTCTGTTGCACATTGAGCAATATATGCTCTGAATTGCAGTCAATAAGGCTATTCTTGAGAACTCAGCATACACAGAAATGTCTGAATCCTTCATCTCATTTCTGAGTAAAGCACAGAAGATTGATTCTTTTGCTGCTGAGCAAAGAGAGAAGATAAAAGAGAAGAATATGACTGTTGCTGAAAATATACTATAAACAATTTCTGAGAATGATATATTGCATACTGATGATTGCATGTATGTCCCTCAACAAAAGACACTCATTGATGAAATTATCAGTGCAAACCATGATGATCTGCAGGGGGGTCACTTTGATATAAAAAAGTTCATAGACAGCATCCAGAACAAATACTATTGACATGAGCTAGTCAGAGATGTCAAAGATTATATATCCACTTGTGATACTTGTCAAAGAGTAAAGTCAAAATGGCACAGACAATATGAAGAATTGAGTACAATCTTCTTATCATCAAATTCTTTTGAGTTCATTACTATAAATTTTATTACAGACTTGCCAGCCTCTACATTTCTTCACCAAATCTATGATGCAATTTTAGTGATTGTGAATATATATACCAAGTTTACAATCTATATTCCTTGCATCAAAAACATTACTGCTGATGAACTAGTGGAAATTGTTTATGCCAAGTTCTATACAATTTATGGAGTATTCAAAAACCATATATTCAATTGAGATTTACTGTTTACAAGCCATTATTGATCCATCTTTTGTTATATGCTAGATGCATGCCAAAAACTTTCAACAGTCTTTCACCCTCAAACAGATGATCAAACAGAACAACAAAATCAAATCTTGAAACATTATCTTCAATGCTTTATCAACTATCATCAAGATGACTGAGCACACTGACTACTGCTGATGCAGTTTGTTTACAATATCTCTCAACATATCTCTACTGAAATGACACTCACAGAAGTCTTAATGGGATATCAATCTGATTTAAAAATTAATGTCAGCAAACCACCACAATCAGTCGCCATACATGCTGCTAGCCGCGCGAAACATATTGAGGAAACACATCATAAGCTCATTGAGAATCTACAAAAGATGTGACAAGCACAGAAAGTCTATTACAATGCAAAATATAAGCTTCAACAATTTAAAATAGATGACTATATTATACTCAATGCAAAAAATCTCCAATTGCTGTGCTTGGTTTGCAAACTTGATCATAAATATGTTGGACTCTTCAAGATTCTGAATATCATTGGAAAACAAGTGTACAAACTAGAACTGCCATCTTTATATAGAAGCATTCATTCTGTATTCCACATATCTTTATTGAAGCTATACAACTGCAGAAATGGAGCTCTATCAGAATCAGAATCAGAACTTGTTGACAGCAAAGAAGAATATCAAGTTGAAGAAATTCTTGAAAAACAACAATGAAAAAACAAACCTTCAAAATATTTTGTGAGATGGACAGATTGAGGTTCTAGTGGTGATACATGGGAACTGAAAGAAAACATATTGAACACTCAGACATTTGAAATCTTTCTTGAATAAGAAAATGAATGACAAATACAAAACCAACATACTTTCAAACATCAAAAGTGCAAACTTCAAGTTGAAAGATATCAGAAGCACAAATCTCACTCAAACTTCAATCAAATGCATTCTTTTTAGAAGGATTTTATCAGAGAAAAGAGAAAAAAGGAAAAAAAATTCAATTTGAGTATAATAAATACAAAAAATAAAACATACAAGCAAGGAAAAAACAAAGGAAACAGGTTCTAAGAAAAGTCTAAAGACTTTCAGTTCATCCACTCTCATCTCACTCTTCATCTCTCACTTTCTCTTCTCTCTTTCATCATCTCTCTCATTCTCTCTCTCTGCCACCCTCACTCAATACTTCTTCTGGTACTCATATATTACAGACACTCATTTTGAGTGCAGAGGTATAGACAAATGTCTATTTCACAATACATTTATCTTCTCACATCTTCTCTCCCTCATCAATCTACTCATTCTTCAGCACATTTGATGAAGAAAGACATTTTTCTTCATCTTTTTCTCTCATTTTTTCACTGTTCAGAGCACCCTCTCCCTCTGCTCCACTGATGTCAGTGGCAAATTGACAAAGAAAGCAGACATCATGAACACTGCTGCAGTCATCAGCATCTCCACAATCTTCTTCATCAACTCTTCAGCCAACTTCTCCTTCATCAACCTCTTTTCAATCAATCCCTTCATCACAGAGTTCTTGAAGCTCATCACTTTCAAAACTCTCTTCTTCACATTCTTCTCTTTCTCTAACATCTCTGCTCTGAAAGAATCAGACACAATCACAGTCTTCAAAATCTGCATCTCTGCAGACTCAGCTGTTATCTGATGCTGAGATCATAGAGCATTTGTCTCTGCTCTATCTCAAGCAGACAGCATCATCAGACAAGATGTGTTCAATCATTTTATCAAATGATGAAGATGACTTTTGTGGTTGGTCATATTCTCTTCAGCTGCCACCTCCACAAAAATAAACACTCATCTATACATGATGCATCTCAGAAGAGGTGTATCACACATCTAGCATCATTATCAGTATATCAACATTGCTAAGAGCACTACTACCTATCCAAAAGCAAATTTGAAGAAAAAGAAAAAGAAAATAAGAATTAAAGAGGATTACTCATGAGTTTGCAGAATTTTTCTGCAGAGACACAAGCCTCACAATGCTTCTGAGTATTTGATCTCAACACACATCAAAAATCAACATTCTCAAGTCTAGAGACACAATGTTTGCATGAAATCTGACTGTTGTGTATCATGTGATTAGAGCTAGACCTAGGGCAATATAACAAGTGAACAGTGAATGGTGCTATATGGAAACAAGCTAGTGGCGCACATGACCACACTAATAACACCACTGGCAAGGAACACCAGCAATAATATGTGATAAGTGTCAGTGAGGAAACAACTTACTTAAAATCAGGATATTCAAGAGAGCTCATTTTGAAAAAAGAGGGGAGGGAGAGAGAGAATCAATGAAAATTTAAAAATCTTTATTAATGAGAAAATTGCAGCAGAAGGGCAAAGAGCTTTGATGATGATCAAGTTAAAAGAGAAGAGAAATCTTCAAGAGAAAAGAAATTCTTTTTGCTTCTCTGCATACAACCTCTAGCAACCAAAGAATCCACCAATTTCATCTCATTAGAAAATCAATAACAACACATATACAAGCTATCTAGGGGATGTGATTGATATACTGCTATCAACAAGCAGAACTTACAATACAGAAATGCAATTATCTACTAGCAAGCAATCTATACAATCACTGAGAGCAGCTCTTATAAAAAAGAGGGGCAATTGTAATGCACTTGTTTATTATTTCTTTATTATCTTTGCTTATTCTTATCTCTTTTCATTATACTCTCGCTACTGCTATTTCTATATGTATATATATATCAATGTATGTATTTTGCACATCTTCTTTCTCTTTCTTTTCTTTCTTAGTGATTAGCTACACTACACTATGTTACGCTACTATACTATACTTTACAATATATTACTATTATCTCCGCTACGCTATAAACTATCTTCTACTGTTACTCTTCACACTGTCACTACACCTCACAGTCTTTTATTAAAAGAAGAATAAGAGAATTATGTTTACAAAAGTGGCAAGATGTCTGGTTCATACAAAGAAAAAGTGTGCATTATTTCAGATTTGAAACTAAGCCAAAGTGGAAGACTTGCTCAATAAAGTGTAAGAAGAAACTTTTTGCTACAATAATACAGCTAAAGCTTGAATATGGACATTTCAAATCATATTTAGCAAAGTTTAAAGATGATTTAAATGATCTATATTCAGATTGTCAGTTATATGAAAATCCAGAGCATCTTCTGTTACTTTGTACAAAGTATTCAGAACTAAGATTGAGACTGAGAGAGAAGTATCAACTGAATCAGTTAAATTTGAGTTTGTTATTCAATACAAAAGCTGAAAATATGTTCTTAATTGAATATTTAAATGAGTCAAATGTTGCTACAAGAGCTTGTTTGAATAGTGTCACTTGATGATATTTAGATCAGTTGTTTTTGTTTATTTTATTTTGATCTTTTCTTTAACTTTGTTTATTGTTAATTTTCATTTGTTTCAAGCAGTTTGCTTCATTATTTGTTGATAATAGTCATTGCAAATGTTTTTTCTTTTCTGTTGATTTTTAATAGCTGCTGTCTTTTATAATATTTATTTCCTTTGTTTTGAAGTTGAGTTGTGCTAACCCATTGACATTCTTTTGATTTTATTTTTGAATTGAATAGTTTGAATAGTTGTTTGATTCTGGGCTGGAATTCTGTTAATGCATGTGTCAAATTGTTTTTGTATATTAGAATATTCTTGATTTGAAAAATCCTGAAGTATTTCAGATAGATGTCATAGTCACTGACTGTATACATCTATAATTGAAGAATAATAATAATAATAATAATACTGCTTTACCATTATGAGCTGTGAGTGCAGCAACTGAGTCAAATATCTCAGATGATTATAAAGATTATCTTGATGTATTCTGAGAAGATATATCTGATGTGGAATACACATCTCATGATCATGCCATAGATCTCAAACCTGGTAAGAAATCATTATATTGACTGATATATAATTTATCACCTCAAGAACTCTCTGTTCTCTGAGAATATATTGAAAAGATGTTAGAGAAGAATTGAATATATCTGTTCAAGAGCTCAGTCAGTACATCAGTATTATTCACATTTAAGAAAGATGAAACCCTGCATCTTTGTGTGAATTATCAAGAATTGAATGAAATAACAGTCAAGAATTGATACCCACTGTTCTTAATAAATGAAATACTTGATAGATTAGCAGGTGTCAAAATATATACACAGCTGAACCTTAGAGACATGTATCATAGAATTTACATATGAGCAGAGAATGAATGAAAAACAGCATTTTGAACACAATATGAATATTTTGAATATCTAGTCTTATCTTTTGAATTAATCAATGTCTCTGTGATCTTTCAATCTTATATCAACAAAGCCCTCAGTGATCTTTTAGATGTATATTGTGTGGCTTATCTTGATAATATTGTAATCTATTCAAACATGCTTGATGAACATGTCATCCATGTTAAGAATGTGCTGGAATGGTTAAGATGATGGAGACTATATATCAAACTTAGTAAGTGTATGTTCCATGCAACAGAAATTGGATTTTTGAGTTTTGTGATTATCACACAGAGCATTACTGTTGAGAAACACTGTATCAACACAATTCTAGATTGATCAGAACTGCAAACTATAAATGAATTGCAAATATTTCTAGAATTCATCAATTTCTATCATTGATTCATATACAAGTTCTTGATAATAATGACACCTCTGACTGAATTGTTAAAAGATTACAAAACAAAAAGAGAGAAGAATAACACATCTGTTCAGTTAGATGAAAACTACAAACACACAATTTTGCAGTTAAAAGAATGCTTTACAAAAACACTGTTGTTGATTTATTTTGATCTGCAGTGAAAACTCTGTATAGAAACAGATGAATCTGATATTGCAATCATCACAGTAATATTACAATTAATGAATAATGATCACTGACATCTGATCATGTTTTGGTCTAGAAAGCTCACAGAAACAGAAAGATGTTATCAAACATATGATCTAGAAATATTGTCAATTGTAGAAGCTTTCAGACAATGATACCACTACTTATATAATAACAGACACTCAATAACTGTTTTATCTGATCATATCAATCTTCAATGCTTCATGACAATGAAGCAGTTAAATGAGTGTCAGATTCACTGAATAAAAATACTCTCAGTGTTCAATTTTGAAATAGAGCACTGTTCTGAGAAAAATAATCCTGCAGATGTATCAAGTTGTCATTCAGATTTTGTAAAATATACAGTTTTCTTGACAGAGTTTTCTACTCTGCAAGAGAAGCTGTGTAAGAGAATCTTTAAATCACTAAAGATAAAAAAAAACACAAAGTTAGATCAATATATCAAGATAATGTGAAAAGATCTGTAAGCTAATAAAAATTATTGAGTAAAGAAATCTGTAGTCATCAATGATAACAATCTCTGCAGAATAAAGAACATATCTATGAATGAGAATAAGATTATAGATGTTACAGAGTTAAATCTAGAAACTCTGATATCACAGATTCTAGCTGTCAAGATATTTGAATCTGAGACAGTCTATTGTGAAGAGATAGCTGAATCTATCATTGAACTTTTACTGCAGATTCAAAATAGAGATGCTGATATATCTGAACTTTATAGAAGATTAGAGATAAGTAATACTAGTATAGATAATTATTTGATCTGAGCAGTAGATAAAGATGATCTGCTCAGAAAAGATAATAAAGTCTACATATCACAAAACAAGACTGTAAGATATGAAATAATGAAAATGAATCATGATGATTCTCAAGATGATTATTTTGAACATGATAAAATCATTGAAATGATCAAACACAAGTACTTGTGGTATGATATGAGTGATGAGATTGCAGAATATATGAGAACTTGTGATATTTATCAACATATTAAGATATCACAGCACAAGCTGTATGGATTGCTACAATCATATTCAGTGTCAGATAAGAAATGATATACAATTAGCATGAACTTTATTGAAGATCTGTCAGATAATAAAAAAAGAAATCAAATCTATAATGCTATTGTTGTATTTATTGATTTATTCATCAAATGAGTCATAATTGTGCCTACATCTTCAGAGCTAGATGCAGAAGAACTCATGAATATTATTGTATAAAGAATTGTGAAGAACTTTAGTCTATCTGTGAACATTATTAACAACTGAGATTTATTAATAAATAGTAAGTTTTGATTGACATTGTGTTATCTACTTCATATCTGACAAAAATTATCAACAGCATTCCACCTGCAAACTGATGATCAGATAGAATGATTGAATCAGATGATTGAACATTATCTTCACATATATTGCAGCTATCAGCAAGATAATTGAATAGAATGAATTTCTCTAACACAATGAGCATATAACAACATCTTTCACACATTGATAAAAATGACATCATCTGAAGCAATGATCAGCTGATCAACTGAACTTTGCATAGACATGAAATCTCCAAGCATAAGTGTGTTAAAATCAGTGATGAAACAAGTGAAATGAATGAAACAAGTGGAGAACAAGATCTGAGAATATCTGAAAGCTGTCAAAGCAGCTGAGAAAAAGTATTACAATCAACATCATATATCAAAAAACTTTAAGATAGAGAACTGAGTAATGCTGTGTGCAAAAAATATATTCATCTTACAACTCTCACTCAAACTAGATCATTGATTTTTGAGTCTCTTTCAAATAATTGATATCTATGATACACAGATGTACAAACTGAAACTTATACTGTAATATAAAGAAATTTATTCTGTATTTCATATTTTCTTTCTTGAATCTTATCACACACACAATGGACAAATTCTGCAAGCAGAATTGATAATTATAGATGTATAAAAGAAATGAAAAATTGAAGCTATATTAGACAAATATCAATACTGTGATCAAACACAATATCTTATCAAATGAAAAGATTGTACAGACACAGATAATTCTTGGAAATCTGAGAAAAACTTAATGAACAGTCAGAAATACTTGAAACAGTTTAATAAAATCTATCAGAAGTCAGTTAGTAAATGAAAATAAAGAAGACAATGATGACTGCTGAATATATTTATTCCATTCAGAGATTAAAAAACAGATCTATCTCAGCTTGATCAGTGTTATTTAAGAAATTATCATCAAAACAAATCTGTTTATTATTCTGAATTTTCTCAACTGATAAAGCACAACATTTCAATGATGACTTGAGAGCTGTGACTGATAATATAATCACTGAGATCTCATCAATCATTATTTCAGCTGAAGTCTCAGAAGAATCATCTCATTGAATCTCTCAGATCTTCACAGCAAAGAATTTAACTGCTGCAGTCACAGCACTCTGCAAAACATTAATATTTGAAGTATTCACATCAGTGACAATTAGATTCTCAGCAGTGTTGATAACTGTCTGAGTCAATTCAACAGCATTCACTGACATCTAATAGAAAGTTAATATTATATACTGTAAAAACATCTGTTTTGAATAATAACTTACTGAAATGCAGATGTGTTTTGTCATCAAGCAGTGCTTGCATTTTTTGTATTGATTCTCAGCAAGCTCACAATGATGATGAGGGGACATTGTCAAATATTGAATACAACAACAACAATATGCTGCTGTATTTCTTTCTAATACTTCAATGAAACTGTCTGCTTTCTCATCTTCATCTACATTATTGATCAACTCAAATAACATACCAAGATCTTGGCTCAATGAGAATGATACTGATGTAATAGCAGAATGTGAAAATATGCTTTCTGAAATGCTGCTATGATCAAATGCTATACTCTGCTATGACAACAAATCATCAGAGTCTATATAGAATTCTAGAATCTTATCTACATTCTTATAGATCTGCACATCAAATACAAATCTTGCAACAGCAGTTTGATATATGACAAATCTTTCATTCAGAACTTCATCAGAGAGTAGTATTTTATGAAATTCATTGATCAAAGATTGACTGATTTTATGAAAGTGCTCAGACATCTAAAATCTGTTAGTATTCATAACAATCTCAGTTTAAGAAAACTTACAGCAGCATAACTTCTATTTAATATATGACAGATGTGACAGTATATTCATTTATCATTCACAAAATAAGAGTATACTGAGAGATTCTGCAATCTCTCCAAACAATTCAAGCAAATGCTCTCAATGACAGACAGTATATCACTCTTCATAGACTTTGAATCAGCAACAGAAACAGCTGATTCTGACATTCTATTATAACTTTAATCAGTATCAAAATCTTATTCAAAGAAGAAGGAGAAGCAAAAGCAATAAGAAAGAAAAATAGATATTGAAGATTGAAATCAATATTGCAATATTGATCAAAAAGATTGCAACAACACAAAACTCAACTCAAAATGAAAAACACAACCACACAATCAAAACTTTGAATTTCACAATAAAAATTGCATGAGAGGATACAGTGTACTTTGTTTGATAAATTGATGTATTCTTTTTAAATAAAAAATCATTGATGGTGATGGTGATGATGATTTTGTTAGAGTATGATTTTTTGATGTAAAAGTCAAAGAAAAGAGATTCAGAAGTTGTATCTAAATTATGATTGAACTGCAATGACACTGAAGATGAAAAAATGTTCTTCTGAAACAGTAATATTTTAAAATTAACTCTGACAATTAATCTGATCTGATTCTGCAAACTTCATACAATATCAATCATGCAGTACATATTACAAACTTTGCACATTACAGCAAAAAGCTCTGAGAATCAGGTCTTTGAAGAAAAGAGATAATTGTAATAGATGCAACAGAGATATCTATATTAGAAAATAGCTATATAATGATAGAAGAACACAGAACACATCAGAATTAATGAGAAGAGATATAGCACACAGTATTATAGATGACTGTAGTGTGTAGTGATCATCTATATAATACTCACTGATATCTGTAGATATTAGAAGATCAGTGATTAGCTTTGAATAATAGAGATTGCTATCTTCTTAACATTCTATATATGTACTTCACACTACTCTCATAATTATACCTACAATCATCTCTTACAGTGGTGATTATAGAATTTGATGAACATCTATTGAGAGATTTAATCAAAGCTGTATTTGTGAACAATGGAAAGAATCAACTGAGTTCATGTTTTGAGCCTGTTTTTCATATAATATAAAAGAGCCCTGCCACTGCTGGGGATCTGAAACTGCTGCAGAATGAAAACAGTCAGAAGTCAATATTGAAGCTATAAATATAGAGATGAAATCAATCATGAAGAAACAGTGAGAGTTGAATACTGATACTGTAAGAATGAGTCTTCATCAACTTTCAGATGTCAAATCTATCTGATGATGAATACAGAAGAATGACAAGCTGACTCATGAACAAGACAAAAGAATTGACTGATATTGATATCAGTTAAAAATTCTTATATCAAAGCTACTATCCTTTGCAAAGAAGTGTAGCAAAACACATTCAAATACTGTTATACAAGAGAATAAAGCATCAGCTCACAATCATTATATTCAGCAGCATGTCTATAAAGCTCATGACATTCAACAGCTTCTCTGATATGGAAACTCATCAAATTTGAATGCAATTGAAGCTGCCTGGCTCTGAATGAAGAGAAAAACAACACAGAAGAGTGCTTCAAAATCCTGAGCAGAGGCTGTTAAGATATGAAAGAAGACATGAAAGAAGCTGCCACAGTCAAATATACAGACATGGATTGAACAGATTTCAGTGCATGTTAAGAAGATAATTGAGCTTGAGGGTGGTAATGAATATTGAGAAGATAGATGAAAGCAGAAGAAATAATGAGAGGGAATTTACATGTAAAACCTAGTATAAATTTCTAGTGGCAGTTGTGGTGTTTTTAGTGCTTGAACGAAACTTTTGAAACCGACCTCCGTAGTCTGAGTGACAAGAGACTGCTTAGTATTGCGTGAGCAATTGTGGGGCAAGGCCCCCCTTGAGGGCTAGATCCAGAATGGTATAGTGAAGTCTCTTCATCAAGAATGACTCAGTTATGAATAGAGAAATGTAACTAGAGAGTAGCCAAACATAAGGGTAGGCTAGTGAGGTGAAGGCTGTCATAGTCTCAGACTGCATATGGCCTTAGAAAAAATATGAAGAACAACAACAACAACAACAAACCCTTTTCTTCATGTCTTTGATCCCTTCCAACACTAGTGTACTGGGCCAGTTGTGTTTAATCGACCCTCAGCTTTAAATGATGGTATTACAAGGTTTGCTCAATCAAATCCCTATCATCTAATGAGACAATGCTAATGCCATCTTTGTTCTTGAATGGCTATTAGATTTGAAATCCATCATCCTTCACACTCGATTTAGAATATCCCGGTCAATCTTTGGATCTCTAGGTCCAACTGTTGTTAAGGTCCGCCGGAAGCATGTTATTAAAGGGCCGTGCCAGCTCCCAGAACTTGAAGCGCTTCTCTACATCTCAGAACACACCACAATTCCCGTTCCTCGAGTGCGGTGTTCATACAATGGACCAGGGGGCATATATATAATGATGGATCACATTCAAGGTACCGACCTTGAAACTCTGTGGATGCGCGGCTTGAAACCCAAGGAAAAAGAAACCATTCTCAATGATATTGCAACTATCTTGACTCAACTTCGAACACTTCATCCCCCCAAAGAAGGAGTGGTTGCGTCCGCGCAGGGTGGTGCCATTCTTGATTACTGTATTGGGAGTCAACTAGTCGGCCCATTTCAGTCTCATTCCAGCTTCCACTCTTTTTTACGGGGTGGCGTTCCACTGGAAAACACAGCTCAGGTTTTTGGGGAAGATATTGTATCTTGTCATAGCAACAATTATCGGACGTTCTTCTCACATTCAGATTTGGCCCCGCGGAATATTATCATTCGCAATGGCAGAATTGTGGGAGTTGTTGACTGGGCACTTGCAGGCTGGTACTCAGAATATTGGGATCTAACAAAGGCATATTACACTTCATTCAAGGTGCCGGACTGGCCTGAGAGCATCAAACTTAAGCTTCCTTCATATGTGGATGAGCTCATGGCAGAACGCCTTCTTTGGAGACTCTATGATGAACCAGGAAATGTTTCGCGCAACTAGTTTGTCTATTTATAATCACAAACATTGCTTGGACTAGGGTTGGCGAGGCATTGATTGGCATAATCCAATATCCAGACTTTGAATTCTTCGATATCAAAGTTCAGTATCACTGATTCATTTTGTAGAGTGGATATGGGATTCCAAACCCAATGGTGACATCTTTCTCCTGATTTCTTATCCGGCAGAGCAACACCCCTGAGGATGGTTTTGAGATCATTTTCTGTCATTTGCGGAGGAACTTTTCCGATCATGACCCAACTGACTAACCTCCCACTGTTCAATGGATTCACATTGTTCTTAATCCTGAAGAACCAATCTCTTTTCAAGTTCAGGTCTTGCCCAGTTTCACCATCCAACCGAACACCGTCTGAAACATCGTATGCCATGTTGTCGCAGCCGTTGAACTTCTTAAATGCTAACAAAACTCCCCAGTGGTATGCACTGTACGTCTTGCGTATTCCCTCTTGAAGAGACATTTCATCTCAGTGGTGAATTGAGATAAATAGGCATTTTTTATTGCTCATATCTGTACCGCAGTGTTCAAATTCATTAGACTGATGCTTGCACTCTAGTTAAAAGGCCATTTCTTACTGTAGAGGTCTGGGGATGGAAGACTGCTATAAGCAAGCTCAGTTGGAAGTTTGCCTGTTCGAGAGCATATCACCTTGACACTGATCAAATGCCAGGGTGGTATGATAGTACTTATAACAGCTGCACAGTACCATTTACCAATACAGATGGGCCAAGTGGCACATGTCTTTCAGCATGGATGTATGCAGGCAGCAAACAATTCTTCCTTCAAATCATGTTGGTAAACTCAGGAGCAACTGGTCGTCTGACAGCTTGCAGCCAATGACAATAAGTGACCGCCATGCCAAGGCCGCCGGGAATAGCTCATCCCGTGCGTTCCGGGCCGTTCCGCTCGCTAATGCATGCTGCGGAATGATCATCGCCTCCTCCGCGGGTAATTGTGAGTGAGGTGCCACGTACATACAATTATTGGAGCCAGGAACCCGCACATAACCATCTCTATCGACTCATTCCTTTTCCCCTCCTGTGGGAAAAGGTCTGTCTCCCGGATAGCGTCCAAAATCTGCCCATCAGGCTCGTTACCTGGTAGCGCTGTAGTTGGTGGGTCTCCAGCAGCTATTCCAGGCACCTGTTGGTTTGAGGAACTGTTTGATCTTTATTGTATTTTACCACCATCATCACCATCATTTTTGATCCAGCGGGGAGAATGAGAATGATATCCCCCAAGCAGAAAGCCTTCCTACACCGGGCAGCGGGCAGCAGCCTTTCTTGAGTCAAAAATGTCCTACATGGGAGGGAAGCTACAATATTAGTGGCGGTGATATGAGATAAGTCAGATAAATTGAACATTTTGCCACTTTTTCCTTCCTTGGTTCCTTCTGCAGTTGACAAGTGGAAAGTGATGGCCTGTATGACATCTTGATGGGTAAATGAAAGCTAGTAAATACAAATTTATTTCACAGCTCTTCTCTCATTAATCTGCATTCAATCCAAATTGCCTTGATTGCTCCAGAGGGCTGACAGCTGTCTCAGCAGTAGAAAGACAGAATGCTTTTGCATGCCATGATTTGCATTCAACATCGCTGAGGTCGAAGTATGTTTGTTCTTCAAGCGGGCTGGTGAGCATCAAAAGGGGGAGAGGATGGTACACTAGTCTGGACACAAGCAGAGTGCTCCTCAGAGGCGAAGATAAAATGAATAGAGGTGCACTCTGAAGATGACATCTTTCTCACCACATCAGTGCTCTCGCAAACAGCTTTGAATCTCTAGAAATAACAGATGGTGTGGATGGGTAGAGAACAGCTGCCAAGCTTGGCAGCTGTTCTTAGTGCATGCATGCAGAATGCCATGTTTCAGCCATCAAGCCGAATATCACATGGATTTGATCCTTTGTTCCACTTCAACAATCCTTGCTCCAACCTCCAACCTATTTGTTTTCGCTTCTTGGTTTGGTATTCAAATTAGAGGATATATCATTTCCCAAAGCTATGAGTCTGGGTGTTCTCTCCCAGGGCAATAGTATCTGAAGTGGAATTTCCAAGTTCGGGAAATGTGTGTGCTGGCCAGGATAGATATAATGAAGAAGAAATAGTAAAGTGAAACAAAGTGAGGAAATCAAACATAGAAAATGAAAGAGACAAATGAAGAAAATGATGAGAATGAGAACCTTAAATTGTTACACAAATTCAAGCAAACCAAAGAAATAGAAAGGTTTCATGAGATTGAGTCATCTTGAATTAATGACATAATTCATGTGATCTCATTCAACAACATTTGTTATTTCAGTAGGCTGCCAGCAGTTTCAACCCTTCATGCTTCTGCAAATCATTCAATGTCATCTTGGCATACATCTTGTAACCCCCAAGAACCCTCTCTATATTTCATTGAAAGAATGGAATAGCAACAAACAGATCAGAGTTGCTAAGCAGATGAAAATCATTGATTCATCAATGATGATTGAGTCTTCTGTGAGAGTGAGTGAGACATGAAAAATGTTTTCACAGAGCAGATACTGAGCCTTATCAGCAGAATTCAAGCACTTTCATGACTTTCCTTGTGTGACATATCTGTGTGATTCTTGTAAATCTATTCATTCTACTATCTTATCTCTGTCTTACTTATACATCAGCTTCAGAATCTTCATCTGAGAAAGGGGCAAGATAATGTATTTCTGATTATATAGCATCTCTCCCAATGCATCACCTTTTCAACAGTCGGACATCAGGGGGATAACTTGCTCTGGTCAGTTGGCTTGAATATGGTGTTCCTTGCCCAGATGTGGGTTGATGGAATCATCAGAGTAATTCAATGGCTCTTTTGATGTGTTGCCTTCATGATCTGAGGCCAGGGAAGAGGTTGACTCTTGTTGATTGAGTGGGTCATCAGCAATGTTGTTCGGGCTTGGATTCTCAATGAGGTCATCAGAGAAATCCGACAGTTGGAGTGATGGTGGGGGGAACATCAACTGATGGAGGCAGGATCCATTTGTTCCAGTTAATCTCATCAAGATCAGAGACAGTGGATGGCAGGGCAGAAAAATCAGCAAATACCTCACTTGCTGCATTCTTAAAGAGGTCACCAGATGCAGAGAAGAGGAGCACAGACATGGACATGAATATTGAAAGAAGATGCTGAGATTCTTCATCTGATCAAGAATCAGAAGTGTATGCTTTCAGAAGATGCACTGTGTTTAGCTGAGACAAGAGAGAATCATCAGCAGGTTCAGAGAAGATGATATCATACATGAAGATAGTCATATTGCAAGATGTGATGATGGGATGCTCTTCTCCCCTCAATCTCATTTCAGAAGACACTTGATATTTTTATGTCCCACATTCAACCCCCACCTGCGAACCAAAATAGGTCGAGACTAATCAAGAAGGGTAAGAACAATAGTAGCTGAGATGCATCTTGCATGGACCACCAATCATCCATACTGAAGAAGCCGCTGAACCAGGCGATGTTGCATTGAGAGGATGGACCAACACAGACATGCTTCTGGCCACCACCCCCATGTCAACACGGGCTCTCAACCAGTCAACCTATTCAGCCTCCCCTCTCTTTCCCCCTGGCCATGCGCCAGGACGTCGAATCGACAAACCGCTAAACCCAGGGTGGCATGCATGAGGACGGCCGAACGTCACCCAACCATGTGCCAGTCAAAAAGTGCGCCTGACGTCGCCTCTGTGCCCGAGCTCATGGATGTCTCGACTGCGCCGAAGAAAACTCAGGGCCTTCCAGTATATGCGAAAACAGAAAGACCTACGATTACGCTGGGAGTTATTCGGCCGCGGCAATCCCATAGGGGCTTTATGCACGAAAGCAAAATGAAGGAAAATGCAAGTATCAGGAGGGGTGGGGAAAGTGCTAATTTAGGATAATTTCTTTCAACTGGTTGATGTTGACTGGATGAGAGCTCAAACTTGCTTGATCTGACGCCCACCTTGCTGTGCCCTTTGGAGAAGCTGGTATGAATGATAGGGTCAGAGGATGAGCTGCATTCTCTAGGAAGTTCTACCGGGAAAATGTTCAATCCTCTCCTCCAGTCGATAAGGCCAGGGACATGGGGCTGGCATGTAAATGGAAAAACAGAACTACACCCCAGCCAATCATCTGTGCTGGAACCAGTGAAGAAGCATCCCTGCTTCACCTCTATACTCTCTTTGTGACAGGGTGCAGTGAGATGAGTATCGGAGAAACCTTGAGCTCCCTTCAGAAAGTATGAACCAGGTGGAAGAGATTGCTGACAGACAGTGTGGCCAGTTCAATGAGTATAAAGGATTATAAAAGACTCTTCCTCTCTCATTTACATACAACCTTCATCATTCTCCAAGTCTTTTCCTCAGTAATTATCTGTCTTGCTTCAAATATTCTCTTTCTTTCCTACTTTGCATCTCTGCACATTCTCATCATGGATAGACATTGTGCTGAGGATTCTCCACCACTATCCAGTCAATTTTTGTTGTCCAGTGCACAGCAATCCACTCTCTCAGCTTATCACAAGGTGTTGAATGATTTTCTTCAGAAGATGTCCTTTCAAATCTATGTCTCTGATAAATGCTTAATGACACCTCATCTCCATTCTTCTACTTCAATTTCTCATTCAAGACAGCAATTTCTCTCAACATCCCTCCCACATGGCTGTCTGTAGTCAGAACCTCAAATAACCAGTCTCAACATTCTGATGGTATTAAATCCAAAGACAGAGACAATATCCCAGATTCTGGGGCTGTGACAGAACCTTTGGCTCATGATGAATTGGAAAATCATCACTATTGATGTGAGGCACGGCAGGTTGAAAAGAGCCTTAAGATTGATCATGTTGGAGTTTATGTGATGGAAACATATCTCCCAGACAACTGCCTCCCTGAAAATGCGAGGCTCCGGCTGTGGAAGCAGGAGGAGAAACAAAAGAGAAGGGAGAAGAAGATGCAGCAAAAGGAACATCTGAGCACATTACACTCTCAACCATCATCACACAAGTGATGGAAGATGGGATCTCAAACCACTCATTTCTTTATTTGATATTATAACACAGAGTCATTTATTCATCTGCCTTCTCTTGCATTGATTATAGTCAACCTGTTGCCATGTCTCTTCCATCTGTCGGGAACACTCTAATATGATTCACCTCTGGGAGTCAGTGAAGTGGTGGCCCACAGCCAAATCTATACTTCCCCTGTGGGAGTTAGGGAATTTGCAAGAATACTGATGAAGGCGAACCCTCAGAGAGTGTCACAATCTTGCATGAAAATGGCAGTAATGATGGAACATCATATGGTACAAACCAATCAGATCATGCCTTGGTGTCCTTCTGATCCGGACTGTCAAGGTCACAATGCACAAATCAATCAGATCATGTCTTGACATCCTTCTGTTCTGGGCCTTGAGAGCTCAAAAATTTCAAAGGCAACTCATCAATGACAGGGCTGATGAGGGGGAACACAACAAAACATTTCGGCAGCGATGGGTCGCACGTTTATCAAAGAGCAATCGAGAGCGCCTTGAGCAGCTGGACAGCCCCAGGAACCGCCAACTCCGTCAGGCGTTCGATGCGTTGCTGGTCATCCCGGGACTTTGGGGTTGTGGAATGCAGATCAGTATGGTCCATCGGTTGGTTGCTATCAACTGCATTGAGGTATGTCCCCATGACCTGATAGTATCACCTTCTGACATTCGCCAGCATATACTCGCCTCCCTTGGATTTGTGAAGGAGACTTGGTCAGCTTGGGTCAACCATGACTTCGGCGTGATGAAAAAGATTTTGGTAACATAGTGTCAAAGCCTGATCAGAATGACTGTAGCAGTGATACTTCACTGTCAAGTGACCGGCCAAAGAGAATTAAGATCTCCTTCTGGCCCTTAACGCGTGGTCAGTGGAGACAAACTGAGTGTCTTGAAGTAGATCCCTTGGATCACTCCCCGGTGGAATGAGCTGCAATAAAGTACACATGTAAGAAGTTTTCCTTGTATGATATGAATGTACAGAGCCTCAGCCCTGCTCAGTGCTTCCGGGCAGCAATTGTGAATGGAAATAACAGAATTTTTTTGCTCTCTGAGGAGGAGGAAAGGAGGTTAATTACTGAGGGGAGACTCATCTCTGATAAAAAGCTTCTAGCTTCTATGCCGGACATTGATCGACCGGAGCAAACATCTAAGAAGCGACATAGATCCGGTTAACTTTATATCGTTTTGTATTACTGTCCGAAATATGCAAGCCTTTCTAGATGTATAGACATGGATACTGGAACACATTGATATTTTTCACAGCTATTGAAGATTAAGTTTGGCCACTAAAGAGTGTAAATTGAGAAAGCCTCTTCTATGACAAGAATTCTCCTAGAAAGATCCTCTTGTGAAGAAATAGCTCATGAAAACAACAGCCTAGATTGTTTTTTCATATGTGAGCCGCCCGGCCTCAAGAGAACCTTCTCTGAGTAAAATGCCTCATGATACTCTTGTAATAAGTGTGTCTGTATCTTAAAATACAGGCAGATCTAGAAAGAAGATCACATTAATAAGGTCAAAAGAAACATAAGAATGGTATTTGACCTCACTTGACAGAGTCAAATAAGCACACAAAATGAAGGTATATTGTCTAAATTTAACATCTCAGAGAAGTGTGAGCAGTGTCTGTGTTACAGAAATCTTTTGAAAAGTATAAAGATATACTAAGCTGAAGAGATTTCTATATACATATTTAAAGTTTAGAAATAGAATTCAGATGATAACTCTTAAAAAAACTCAGTTTATTAAGCTGTGTATTCACTTCTGATTCAATATATGATCATTTATAGTGAAGTTATAGTATAATATTATAATTCTAGTCTCAGATTATGTTTTATTTTATAAATTAACAGTTTTGATTTCATTTGATTTCATAATTTACTCTATATAATGATGTGACAGTTGGCTAGAGGCTGCAAATGACTGTTTTCACTGCTGCTTTTGGCCTCCCACTAACCATCCAACCTCAATCATCACATGAATCTATCCCCACAGCTGCAACCCTTCCCTCCATGTGTGACCACAATTTTAAAAGTACATTTTTGTAGCTTTCAGTCATCACTCTCACTCATTCTCATACATTCACTGTTTTTCTTTTGAGGGGGAGAGAAGCTGTTTTTGATACTTCACTCTGTCAGATTTGACTCTCTCTTCAGATTATGAATTGTGTTATTCTCTCTATCTACAGTCTCTATCACTTTTATTATATTATCTGCAGCTTTCTTCTCTTTTCTTCTTCACAGCACTACTGAGTCAGTTCTATTCAGCAAAATATCTAAATCTTTCATTACTTATTTCTATCTCTCTCTTCTGTCAATTTTTTTTTGAGCTGTTCTGATCATGACATCTCTTTTTTGTTTGACTGAGTCTGATAAACAGAGCAAAAGTAAGATGAATGTCAGATCTGCTCTGAATACTCTCTTCATATTGAATATCATCTTTTTAAACAGTGGATATGAAAGTGGCTCTATCAGCAACAATGAAGACAATGACAACAATCAGCTCTCTCTTGAACACTATCTGATCTTAGCAGAGAGCTTTGATATTATTTAACTTTGACAAAAGCAGTACAGCTTCAGAACTCAGAAAAAACTCAATGAAATCTGTGATTACTGAAAGAGATAGACAGTGATTTATTTGACTTTTAGACTGTGTTATAAGCTCATCAGTAGCACTGAGCAGATATTGTCAATATATCAAGATTAACACAGAGTAGCAATGAAATTGAATCTCTAATTCAGAGAAAATGATTCACTTTTTGTATGCATTCTTTAGCTAACAGTGTAATATCTGTCATAGTAAGAACAATTAATACTGTTCAGACATTAAGCACAAAAACTCACTGAAAACATTTTGAAAATGATGACATCTTATTCTCAAACAGAAAACAGTATTGAAATTTAGTAAAGATATAATTGTTAAAATAAAGAATATGAGCATCTATACTCTCTTTTCTCAGATCATTAAATCAGAAGCATCACTAATTTCTTACAGATTGTTGCACAGATGATCACAGAAAAAAAGTTGACTTTTATTAAACAGTCAAAGAAAAATATATATATTGAAGATATTGCTGAGTTTACTCAAGTCATTCTCATCATTACTGAGATAATATTTGTCTGCAGTTGACAGCTGTAATGCTCTTGTTTATTATTTTCTTATTATCTTCGCTTATTCTTACCTCTTTTCATTATACTCTCACTACCGCTATTTCTACATGTATATATATATTGATGTATGTATTTCACACATCTTCTTTCTCTTTCTTTTCTTTCTTAGCAATTAGCTACATTATGCTACTACACTCTATAATATATTACTATTATCTTCACTACACTATAAATTATCTTCTACTATTACTCTTCATACTGTCACTACATCTCACAGTTTCTAATCACTCAATCTTTGAGAGATGATCTATTGAGTAATAGTCATGATTTCTACTCACAGCATTCACTGTACTTATACTATCACTGAATCTGAAGTAACAAATATTATTGAAGAAAACTGCAAAACACACACTTCTGTCACTGAAAGTATACAATAAATATCATCTTTCTTTATGAAATTGAACTCTGAATATAATTCAGAAGAAGACATCTCTTCTGAAAATCTCAGTACAATTGAAACTGAAAAGATAGCTGTGATCAGAAGAATCAAAAAATTACAGATTATAATGAATGTACTTCAATTAACAATCTAACACTATTCTAATACAGATTATGAATTGATTAAGAAAAGAAAGAGAAAAGAAATCAGAAGAAAAGATTGTATAAAAAGAGTTCTTATAGAAAGAAATTCAGAGTGAAAGAATATCAGAAACCACTTCACAGTGAAGTACAGAGCAGAAGAACATTAAGAGATATATATAAGAATTGTTAGAAACTATACAAGTATAAAGTGTGAGATGAAGAAATCATTGAAAGCTATACAGAAGAATTATTAAAGACTATATGAGTGTGAAATATAGAATAAGAGAATGTTAGAAATTATATGAAAGAATTGTTAGAGACTACACAAATGCAGAGCATGAAATGAAAGAATATTAAAAGCTATATAGAAGAATTGTTAGAAACTATATAAATACAGAGTATGAAACAGAAGAACATTGAGAATTATATAAGATTATAATGACTAGAAACAAGCAGATGCAGAAAAGAAGTTGATTGTGTAAATTAATTACTAATAGATACTAATCTGTCACATTATCTCTCTCTACTGAAATGAATGAGAACTTGTAGATATCAAAAGCAGTGATATTCTTCAAAACAGACACAGATTCTCAGATCAGATGATTGTATTCTACTCATTTAATGAGATATTTATAATGATGACAGTTGATTCTATTGTTAAGAATTGCTTTGATCTTTCACTTGAGTTTATTGTTTTCTTCTATAATAACAGATGACTGTCAATCAAAGATTCTCTGTGAGAGAAATGAATTCTCAGCTGCAGATTGAAGCAGATTTGTATGAAAGATATTGTAGATATCAGATAAAATGTTGAGTTGATAATTGTATATATCTAATACTTTCTTTACTGTATACTTGATATAGTGATAATCTAGTGTATGTGAAAGATAATCTATTCTTATATTCTTGAGATTCAGTCAGATTTTATCTTCTATATAATATCAGATTGCAGAACTTCTTCTGATGTTTGTTTAATTCTCATAATTTTACTAAACACTGATCATTGAAGCTTCTGTTTATTTATAGATTTTCTTCAATTTATTCATAATATTCTCTGCTGTCTGTATAGAGCTGCAGATGTACACAGTTTCTTGAAGAGTTTTGAAAAAGTTCAGAATCTCTAAGTTGTATTTATATAAAAGAAAGAATGAGCTTACATCTGTTGTAGCAGAATCTCAACTGTTAATCATAATCTCAATATATGACAGCAGATTGCTTCAGTTGTCTTGTATATAATTACAGAACTTACAGAGAATGTTCTTTACTGTTTATATTATTCTCTCAGTAGCTTCATCAGTCTCTGAGTGATACACTGTTGATAACTTTTGTTCAATTTTTAGTAATTGATATATATAGACTCAGAGTGCACTGATGAATTGACTGTCTCTATCTGACACAATGAATAAAGACAGACTATATATATGATAGAATGAGATTCTGATGAAGATGTCTGCAACTACTTCAGTGTTCATCTTGTCACAAAGCTGTAGTATTACACTTTTGCTGAATCAATTGACAATGATTAGAATGTTCATAGAATCTCCACTCTCAGACAAGAAAACTGTAAAATCAATAGCTATATTATATCAAATTTGATTGAGAACAGATAGAGACTTCAGTATTTTTTTTTAATATTCATATTATATTATCATTAAATCACAGCAATCACAGTTGTGTATAAATCAGTGTATGTCTTTTGACATATCTGATCAGTAGAATTTTTGAATAATGATATTGTATATGATTTCATATTCTGAGTGTCTGATCATCAACAAGTCATGAATTTTTTGCATGATCTGTATTTATAGAGATTCTGAATTGAGAATCTATCATCTATCTTGAAAGTGTAAACAGTTGTTATTGTCAATCAAATATACTGAGATATCTGTTTTTGAGTATACATCTGTGAGAAATTGAAGTGTTTTTGTGACGGGTTAGCATCTGTTAGTAATTAACTTACGCAATCAACTCCTCTTCTGCATCTGCTTGTTTCTGGCTGTTGTGATCTTGTGTAACTCTTGATGTTCTTCCACTCTGTGCTCTGCACTTATATAGTTTCTAATGATTCTTCTGCATAGCTCTTAACATTCTTCTGCTCTGTGCTCTGTGCTTGTGTAGTCTCTAACAATTCTTCTATATAGCTTCTTACATTCTTTTGCTCTGTGTTCTGTGCTTGTATAGTCTCTAATAATTCTTCTGTGTAGTTTCTTATGTTCTTTCACTCTGTGTTCTGCATTTGTGTAGTCTCTAATGATTCTTCTGTGTAGCTTTCAATGATTCCTCTGCTCCACATTTCATGCTTGTATAACTTCTAATGATTCTTATACATATCTCTTAATGTTCTTCTGCTCCACACTTCACTGTGGAGCAGTTTCTGATATTCTTTCACTCTGAACTTTCCTCTATAAGAACTCTCTTTGTATGATCTTTTCTTCTGATTTCTTTTCTCTTTCTTTTCTTAATCAATTTGTAATCTGTATTAGAATAGTGTTAGATCATTAATTGAAATATGTCTGTTACATTATGAATTGATTCTTCTGTGTTTTAGATCTGAGTGTCTTGTTATTAGTTTTTACATTTGAGTGTGTTGTTTAAGATCTGAGTGTCTTGTTATCAGTTCTTACACTCAAGTGTGTTGTTTACAGATCTGAGTGTCTAGTTGTTACAAGAGATTTCTCATGAGTCTGAGTGCTCTTATTGTTAGTTATATAGATCATTGTGTCTAAGCATCTGAAACACAATCAATCATGTTCTATGAGATCTGAGTGTCTACAAACTGTAACACTGTGAATAGTGTTCACAAAGAAGCTTGATCAAGCTTAGCACTGCAACACTGCAAATAGTGTCTGTGAGAGAACTGAGTGTCTACAAGTATTTCTTTTCTTTTTTTTTATTATTATATGTTCTTAGATATTGAAATGAACTATAAGCAATTCTATGAACATCTGCTGCATCTGAACACAGTGGATGATAACTTAGATCTATAAAGCATTCTTCAACAGCAGGTGCTACAGATGGCTGAATTGCAATGATGACTTGTTGAGATGAGCACTTCTGTGTTCACTGTTCCTTCTACACCCATGTCTCACAAAAAGCTCTCAAGAGAGAAGCTCTCAATTCTCAACAAATATGAGAGAGATCTAGCACTCTACCTCATATGAAAGTCAAAAGCAAATATCAAATTAAACATTGATGAACAAGCAATAGACTCACTATTCAATCAGATGTGGTATATTCATAGCAGATTGAATGATGACACATTAGCAAAATTTCAACTCTGAATAAGTCATTGTCAGAATCATCAGTGTATGTCAGAGCTAGTCTTTCAACAACTCAACTCTCTCTTTCTCAATTCTACACTTCAAATCAAGGTGTTGAACTGGCTAAATCAGACTCATCAGATGAATGTTGTGTTGGCAACTTATCTTTCTGAATTCAATCACAAACTTCTAGAAGCAGATGAACAAGACTGGAATGACACTGTCAAAATCAACATATTGTTCAAGAACTTGAACTTTCAATTGTATAATCAAAGTGTAGAGTATCTGAAGTTCTCAATATACAGTGAATTCTGCACTGATCTTTGTCTGTTGAACAATGACCTGTCTCAATTCTGTGTGCTTCAAAATTGTAGAGGATTTCACTGAATAAATGCATACACTCTGAACCACTCTGCAGCACTCCTCATCTCTGAACCAGAATCAATAAACTGAGTCTCACATGTGAATGTAAGCTGCTTGAGAATCTTCAATGTCTCAGAGAAGAACACTGCTGACTGAATTGCCAGAGAAGTCTGCATACACTGTGACAAGTCAGAGCACTTCACAAATCAATGTCTGAATGTGATTGCTCTGAGTAAACCCCCCACACATGTGAATGCTGTGTTGTCTGCAGATAGGCAAGAACAGAGAAAAGATGAGCTCTCATTCTAAAATATGAATAAGAGCTCAAGAAGCAAAAAGCTAGCTGAAGATTCAAACAGAAGATGCAAGTGAACACAATCATAATCTCTATCATTGTAAATAATCTAGTCAACATATGAGCAATGGTAGACAGTGGTTTCCTTCATTACACTCTTATAGACACTCAGCTGGTTGAGAAGCATAAGCTTCAGTGTATCCTCTTTTTCAAACTGCATAAGCTTAGTGAATTTGATGGCCCCAGAGGATCAGCCTCCTACAACATGGTAAGATTTAACATCAACATAGAAGGACATGAAAAAAAGAACATATACATATATGAAATACAAGACCTTGAGTACAATCTAATACTCAGTCTATCATGACTCACAGAATTTGAAACCTTGTTGAACACATGCAACTGCTGTCTTATTTTCTCAGAAGATGATCATGTTTACAAGAAGAATGTTGATAGAACCACTGATCTCACTCAGATATCAGTGAAAGCATACAAACTACTAATCCATCAAGCACATGAGAAGAAGAATGTCCAAGTGTTCACTGCTAGCATGATGGATATCAGAAAAGCATTAGAAAAGTTAGAACTCAAAAACTTCAAGAAACTATGCAAGAAACTATCTGAATTGTACAAAGACTTCACAGACATGTTTGATGAAAAAGAAGCTGAAAAGCTTCCCCCTCACTGAGAACCCAGTATAGATCATATGATTGAGCTCATCAAGAAAAACAGTAAGAATCTGCAACTGCTCTGAAGTCCTCTCTACAGCATATCACACAACAAGCTTCTCATTCTACAAAAAATGCTCAATGAATTACTGAACAAAGACTTTATTTGTGTTAGCAACTCATCCACTGCAGCATCTGTACTGTTTGTGAAGAAATCAGAAGAAGGCTTATGATTCTGTGTTGACTACTGAGAACTCAACAAGATTACATGAAAGAACTGATACCCTCTCTCACTCATCAATGAAATACTTGAATGAATAGAAAAAGCAAAATGATTTACAAAGCTTGACATCTCTGCAGCCTTCTATAAGATAAGAATTAATGAAGATGACAAATGACTAACTGCTTTTCATACATATTACAGATTATACAAATGAACAGTGACCTTCTTTGAATTAGTGAATGTCTCAAGCACATTTCAGAAATACATTAACTGAGCTCTACAAGATCTGCTTGATGAGATTGCCTCAGTGTACATAAACAATATTCTGATCTTCACCAATGGACTGCTCACTGAGCATCACAAGCATGTATGACAAGTGCTTGACCATCTATATAAAGCTGAACTGCAAGTGGACATTGATAAGTGCAACTTTGAGACCAAGTCTACAATCTATCTAGAATTCATCATCAAAGCTGAAAAAGGCATATGCATGGATTCTAAGAAGATGAAAGCAATTCTCAACTGAGAGACATCAGTCTTGATAAAAGAGACTAGAAGCTTTCTAGAATTCATCAACTTCTATCAAAGATTCATCAAAGACTTCTCTGATATTATACAACCACTGATGAATCTGATCTGAAAAGACATCATATTTCAATGAACTGACAAAGTGGATGCAGCATTCAAAAAGCTGAAGTGTATGTTCACAAGCACTCTGATACTGCAATCATTCAATTCAGATAAGCATACAATTCTTGAAACAGACATCTCAGATTATGTAGTAGATGAGGTACTAATACAATATGATAACAAAGATGTTCTACAACTCTGTGCCTTCATCTCAAAAAAGATGTCATCTGCTGAATGCAACTATGAGATCTATGACAAGAAGCTTCTAGTGATCATACAATGTCTCAAAGAATGAAAGTCTGAACTTATGAGTGTCAAGAAGTTTGAGATTGTTACCAATCATAAGAACTTAGAATACTTCACAACCACTCATAAACTCATCAAGAGACATATGCATTGATTATTGTTTCTTAGCTGTTTTTCATTCACAATTTGTTATCAATCTGAAGTAGAGAACATTCTTGTGAATGCTCTGTCTCACTGAGAATAAGATATACCATCTGATGATCTAGATGACAGATGAAAACACTGAGAGCATTGATTAATCAACTCTGCAATCATAGAAAGTTCTACACAATCAGACAAATCTCATATACATATCAACCAATTCTGAGCTCAAGAACTCTCACTCAAAGAACAATGAAGACTAGCAGCAGAAGCAGATGAATTCTGACAGCAAGTCACTGAAGCTATACAAAGTAAAGCATCTCAATTCCCTGCAGATGTATACTCAAAAACAGATATCTCAGCATATTCAATTGATGATGACAACTGTTTACACTTTTGAGATAGGCAATGGGTCTCTGATTCAGAATCTCTATGAACATGAATCATGCAAGAAATTCATGACTCACCAATGACTGAACACTCAGAATGCAAAATCATGTACAACATCATTGCTCAAGAATTCTACTGATCAGATATATCAAAAGACATACATCAGTTTGTACACAACTGTGATTGCTGCAGCTCAGTGATGATATGATATGAACATCAAAAAGAGATGCTGAAGCCTCTATCTGTCTCTGACTGAACTTGGCATGATATAGCTATTGATTTTGCAGTTTTCTTACTCAAAAGCAGAGATTCTATGAACATTCTAGTCATTGTCAATCAACTCAGCAAGGGTGTAATACTACAGCTCTGTGACAAGATGAACACTGAAGTAGTTGCAGATGTCTTCATCAGAAGCTCATTCTATTGTATACACAGTCTGTCTTCATTCATTGTGTCAGATAGAGACAGTCAATTCATCAGCACACTCTGAGCTCATGTATATCAATTATTAAGAATCAAATGAAAGTTATCAACAGCATATCACTCAGAGACTGATGAAGCTACTGAGAGAATAATATAAACAGTAAAGAACATTCTTCATAAGTTCTGCAATTATACACAAAACAACTGAAGCAATCTGCTGCCACATGCTGAGATTGTGATTAACAGTTGAGATTTCACTACAACAGATGTAAGCTCATTCTTTCTTCTACACAGATACAACTTAGAGATTCTGAACTTTCTCAAGACTCTCTGAGAAACTGCACACATCTGCAGCTCAATACAGACAGCAGAGAACATCATAAACAAGTTGAAAAAAGTCTGTGAATAAACAGAAGCTTCAATAACCAGCACTCAGTAAGATTATAAGAATCAAACAAACATCAGAAAAAGTTCTGCAATCTGATATCATGTAGAAGACAAAGTCTGACTGAATCTCAAGAACATAAGAATGAATCATCTCTTGTGTACACTAGATTATCACCACATCAAGTATACAGTGAAGAAAGTGCTAGACACACACAATTATCAACTTGACACTTCATCTAACATCCACAACATCTTTCATACAAACCTGCTCTGACCCACAGCCAAGAATCCATTCCCCTCACAGAGAACCTTCAATTGACAGCCACCCATCATTGTAGAAGAAGACAACAAACTTGAATGAGAAATTGAAACAATTCTTGACAATAGAACCAACCATCACTGCTGTGAATATCTCATTAAATGGGTAGAATATGATTGTCCAACCTGGGAATCTGTGTCTATCTTGAAGAACACCACCACCCTCAACACCTACAAGTTCTCACTCATTTCAATAGAGAGGGATAATATGACAGATTAGCATCTGTTAGTAATTAACTTATACAATCAACTCTTCTTCTGCATTTGCTTGTTTCTGACTGTTGTGATCTCATATAATTTTCAATGTTCTTCTGCTCTGTGCTCTGCACTTGTGTAGTTTCTAATGATTCTTCTGTATAGCTCTTAACATTCTTCTGCTCTGTGCTCTGCACTTGTGTAGTCTCTAACAATTCTTCTATATAGCTTCTTACATTTCTCTGCTCTGTGTTCTGCACTTGTATAGTCTCTAATGATTCTTTCATATAGCTTCTTATGTTCTTCTGCTCTGTGTTCTGCACTCATATAGTCTCTAATAATTCTTTCATGTAGCTCTCAATGATTCTCTTGTTTCACATTTCACACTCATGTAACTTCTAATGATTCTTATGCATACCTCTTAATATTCTTTCACTCTGCACTTCACTGTGAAGTGGCTTCTGATATTCTTTCATCTCAAACTTTCTTCTATAAGAACTCTCTTTGTATGATCTTTTCTTCTGATTTCTTTTCTCTTTCTTTTCTTAATCAATTTGTAATCTGTATTAGAATAGTGCTAGATTGTTAATCGAAGTACGTCTGTTACAGTTTTGCTTTGTATGACTTTGATGATTTGTTGTCAGAATTCATTTACTTCTGCTGCTAGTCTCTATTATTCTTCAAGTGAGGGTTCTTGAGCTTGAAACTGATTGATATGTATATGAGATTTGTCTGATTGTGTAGAATTTTCTATAATTGAAGAGTTGATTAATTAATACTCTTGATGTTTTCATCTATTGTTCAAGTCATCAGATAGTATATCTTGTTCTTATTATTATTATTATTATTCTTCCATTATACTCGTATGCAAGCAGCGCTTATGACGAGTCCTTGTGTGATGTTAAATACAGACAAGAGTTGGTTATACCGGAGGAATGCTTAGTGTTGAACAGCATCAAGAATAACAAGAACATAGGAAAATTAATGAAAGACAGAATTGATATATGCAATACAGATTTCCAGCTCAGAAACAATAAGCTAAATCAGATAGTAGATTCACTCAAAGATATCTATTTGACAAGTTCACATCTCATTATTTTAGAAGCTGAGAAGTTGACTCTGAATGTAATGTTGTCCTCTGTGGGTTTCGAACCCACACAGTCTGAGTCCCCATGCCAAGGCGCTATCTGGTGGCTGCATTACTCATTCAGCCACCAGGGCTATATCTTGTTCTTGATGAAACAGAGCATTCACAAGAGTGTTCTCTACTTCAGATTGATAATGAATTGTGAATGAAAAACAGCTAAGAAACAATGATCAATGTATATATCTTTCAGTGAGTTTATAAATGATTGTGAAGTACTCTAAGTTCTTATAATCAGTAACAATCTCAAATTTTTTAATGCTCATAAGTTCAGACTTTCATTCTTTAAGACATTGTATAATTGCTAGAAGCTTCTTATTGTAGATTTTATAGTTGCATTCAGTGAGTGATATCTTTTTCAAGATAAAGATACAGAGTTGTAGAATATTTTTATTATTATATTGCATCAGTGTTTCATCTACTACATAATCTGAGATGTCTGTTTTGAGAATCATATGTTTATTTGAATTGAATGATTGCAGCATTGAGATGTTTGTAAATATATACTTCAGTTTTTTGAATGCTGTGTCTGCTTTGTCAGTTCATTGAAATACAGTGTCTTTCTGAGTCAGATTCATCAGTGATTGTATGATATTGAAGAAGTTTTTGATAAATCTTTGATAAAAGTTGATGAATTCTAGAAAGCTTCTAGTCTCTTTTACTGAGACTGATGTCTCTCAGTTAAGAATTGCTTTCATCTTTTTAGAATTCATATGTATGTTTTTTTCAACTTCAATGATGAATCTCAGATAGATTGTAGATTTGATCTTGAAGTTGCATTTATTAATATTTACTTACAGTTTAACTTTTCATAGACAGTCAAGCACTTGTCATATATACTTACAGTGCTCAGTAAGTGATTCATCAGTGAAGATCAGAATATTATTCATGTATACTGAGATGATCTCATCAAATAGATCTTGTAGAACTCAGTTAATGTATTTCTGAAATATACTCAGAGTATTCACTAATTCAAAGAAGATCACTGTTCATTTGTATAATCTGTAATATGTATAAAAAACAGTTAATTATTTGTCATCTTCATTAATTCTTATCTTATAGAAGGCTGCAGAGATGTCAAGCTTTGTAAATTATTTTGCTTTTTTTATTTATTTGAATATTTTGTTGATGAGTGAGAGAGGGTATTGATTTTTCTGTGTAATTTTGTTGAATTCTTGATAGTCAACACAGAATTATAAGTCTTCTTCTAATTTCTTTGTGAACAGTATGAGTGCTGTGATGAATGAGTTGTTAATATGAATGAAGTCTTTGTTCAGTAGTCTGTTGAGTGTTTTTTATAGAATAAAAAGTTTGTCATATGATATGCTGTAGAGAGAATCTTAGAGTGATTGTAGATTTTTATCATTTTTCTTAATAAGCTTGATTGTATGATCTATACTGAGTTCTCAGTGAGAAGAAAGCTTTTCAGCTTCTTTTTTATTGAATATATCTGTGAAGTTTTTGTACAATTTGAGTAGTTTCTTGTATAATTTCTTGAGATCTTTGAGTTCTAACTTTTCTAATGCTTTTTTGATATTCACTATACTAGCAGCAAACATTTAGATGTTCTTCTTCTCATGCATTTGATGAGTTAGTAGTTTGTATGCTTTCACTGATATCTGAGTGAGATCAGTGATTCTATTGACATTCTTCTTGTAAACATAATCATCTTCTGAGAAAATAAGACAGTGATTGTATATGTTCAATAAAATTTCAAATTCTGTGAGCTATAATAGACTGAGTATTAGATTATATTCAAGGTTTTGTATTTTATATATATATACATTCTTTTTCTTGTGTTCTTCTATATTGATATTAAATCTTATCATGTTGTAGAAGGTGAATCCTCTGAAGCTGTCAAATTCACTGAGTTTATACAGTTTGAAAAAGAAGATACACTGAAGCTTATACTTCTCAATCAACTGAATGTCTATAAGAGTGTAGTGAAGAAAATCATTGTCTATCATTGCTCATATATTGACTAAGTTATTTACAATGATAGAAATTATAATTGTGTCTGTTTGTATCTTCTGTTTGAATCTTCAGCTAGCTTTCTGCTTTTTGAGCTCTTGTCTATATTTTAGAGTGAGAGCTTGTCTTTTCTCTGTTCTTGCTTGTTCATGGGTGACACAGTGTTCACATATGTGAGGGGTTTACTTGAAGCAATTGCATTCAGACATTGATTTGTGAAGTGCTCTGACTTGTTGCAGTGTATACAGACTTCTCTGATGATTTAATTGATGATGTTCTTCTCTGAGACATTAGAGACTTTTGAGTGATTTGTGTTCACATATGAAACTCAGTTCTAGACTGATTGATGGGATCATGAATTTCATATTTGATTTGGTTTGATTTGATCTCAGTCCATTTCTTGGTGTGATTTTCAGTGGGATCAGAATCAGAATGAGAGTGTAAAGTGACTAGAATTATTAGAACATGAGTGAAATGAGACTAATAAATCTTGATATTTCATGTAAAGTGACTGACTATCAAAAATAAGAACATGATCTGAAACTGATTATGATTTTGACTGAGGTTTGATTCTGTTCTGATGATTATATAATACATATCTTAGATATCAATCTGATGATATGATTGATGGAGATATCATCTCTATCTAGTGCTGTCAATCAATTTGCCTCTGTCAATCTATCTACTGCTGCTAATCTATCACCACTGCTAAGCTATCTCTCACTGCTAAACTATCACTGCTGTCAATCTATCTATTGCTGCAAGCTATTCCTCACTGCTAAGCTATTGCTGTCAATCTCTCTATTGCTGCAAGTTATTTCTCACTGCTAATCTATCTATCACTGCTAATCTATCACTGCTGTCAATCTATTTCTCACTGCTAAGCTATCTCTCACTGCTAAGCTATCACAGTCAATCTATTGCTGCTAATCTATTACTGTCAATCTATCTACTGTGATGAATCTATCTATTGCTGTCAATTTATCTACCACTGTCAATCTATCTATCACTGTCAATCTATTGCTGCTAATCTATTGCTGCTAATCTATTGCTGCTGTCAATCTATTCCTCACTGCTAAGCTATCTCTTGCTGTTAAGCTATCTCTCACTGCTAAGCTATCTCTCACTGCTAAGCTATCTCTCACTGCTAAGCTATCTCTCACTGCTAAGCTATTCCTCACTACTAAGCTATCTATTACTGTTAATTTATTGCTGTCAATCTATCTATCACTGTCAATCTATCTATCACTGCTAATTTATTGCTGCTAATCTATTGCTGCTAATCTATTGCTGTCAATCTATCTACCGCAGCGAATCTATCTATCACTATCATTACTAGTTCAAAATAGAACTAGAGCATAAATACACTAAACTTCTTTTGATAAATAATGATTTTTGATAATACTCATAGCATTATATCATCTATATAGAGTAAATCATGATCTCATTTGGTTCCATTTTAACAAAATGGAATCAAATGGAACTAGAATCAGTAATTTATAAAAAAAACATGACCTGGGACTAGATTTATAATATAAACAGTGTAAAGTGACTAATTTAATAAACACTATATGGGATCAGAACTAAGAAATTTGATAATGAAACTGGAGAAATATTTAGTCTCAGTTCCATACATAATCACACAGCCAGTCTACTCAGTTCATTGATTCTGATTTGAAGATGGGGGGTGCTGCAGAGTGGTTCAGAGTGTATGTATTTATTCAGTGAAATCCTCTACAATTTTAAAATATATAGAACTGAGACAGATCATTGTTCAACAGATGAAGATCAGTGCAGAATTCACTGTATATTGAGAGTTTTGAATACTCTATACTTTGATTATATAACTGAAAGTTCAAATTCTTGAATAATATGTTGATCTTGACAGCATTATTTCAGTCTTGCTCATCTGCTTCTAGAAGTTTGCAATTGAATTCAGAAAGATAAGTTGTCAACATAACATTCATCTGATGAGTCTGATTAAGTCAGTCTAATGCTTTGATTTGAAGTGTAGAATTGAGAAAGAGAGAGTTGAGTTGTTGAAAGACTAGCTCTGATATATGCTGATTGTTCTGACAATGACTTATTCAGAGTTGAAATTTCACTAACACATCATCATTCAATCTGCTATAAATATACCACATTTGATTGAATAGTGAGTCTATTGCTTGTTTGTTGATGTTCAATTTGATGTTTGCTTTTGACTTTCATACAAGATAGAGCACTAGATCTTTTTTGTATTTATTGAGAATTGAAAGTTTCTCTCTTGAGAGTTTTTCATGAGATGTGAGTGTAGAAGAAATGATGAATGCAGAGATACTCATCTCAGCAAGTTATTATTGCAATTCAGTCATCTGTAGCACTTGCTGCTGAAGAATACTTTATAGATCTAAGTTGTCATCCACCACATTCAGATGCAGTGAATGTTTGTAGAATTGTTTATAGTTCATTTCAATATCTAAGAACATGTAATAATAATAATAAAAAGATAAAGAAATACTTGTAGATATTTGATTCTCTCACAGACACTATTCACAGTGTTGCAGTGCTAAGCTTGATCAAGCTTCTTCATGAACACTATTCACAGTGTTACAGTTTATAGATACTCAGATCTTGTAGAACACAGTTGATTATGTCTCAGATGCTTAGATATGACAGTCTATATAACTAACAATAGAGACACTCAGATTCATGAGAGATCTCTTATAACAATTAGACACTCAGATCTGTAAATGATGCATTCAAGTGTAAGAACTGATAATAAAACATTCAGATCTTAAACAACACACTCAGATATAAAAATTAATAACAAAACACTCAGATCTTAAACACAGAAGAATCAATTCATAATGTAATGAGTATACTTCAATTAATGATCTAACACTATTCTAATACAGATTACAAATTGATTAAGAAAAGAAAGAGAAAAGAAATCAGAAGAAAAGATTATATAAAAAGAGTTCTTATAGAGAGAAATTCAGAACAGAAGAATATCAGAAGCCACTTTACAGTGAAACACAAAGCAGAAGAATATTAAGAGATACATATAAAAATTGTTAGAAACTACACAAATGCAGAATATAAGATGAGGGAATCATTAAGAGCTATATGAAAGAATCATTAGAGACTATATAAATGCAGAATACAGAGTGATTTGTTTGTTTGTTTGTATTAATTTAACATTTCAGAGAAAACACAGGCAGTGTCTGTGTTTCAGAAGCCTCTCAAAGAGTATGAAGATGTGCTACACTGAAGAGATTTCTATATACACAGAGAGAAAGAAAACAGAATTCAGATGGCAATTCTTGAGAAGACTCAGCTCATTGAAAAGAATTTTACTGAGCTGTGCATTCACTTCTGATCTGATGTATGATCATTCATGATAAGGCTATAGTGTAGTTTCTGAGGGAAACTGCTGCTGTTGTGTCTGAAAGACTTTACAGTGAATGAAGAGAGATAATTCTCTCAATTAATCTGAGAACTGTCTGTGCTTCTAACAGCAGAGAAAAAACAGATAAGATAGATAAAAGAAAAAAGAAAAAGTGAGTGTTCTGAAAAGAAAAATAAAAAGAAGAGTGAAGAAAAGACTGTGTCTTCTGTGACATCTTGCAGTCATGTGATTCAACACAAACTCAGAGAGAGATTTGTTTGTTTGTATTGATTTAACATCTTGGAGAAAACATGGACAGCGCTCATGTTTCAGAGGCCTTCTGAAGGACATGGAGATGTGCTACACTGAAGAGATTTCTATGTACACAGAGAGAAAGAAAACAGAATTCAGATGACAATTCTTGAGAAAACTCAGCTCATTGAAAAGGGTTTTACTGAGCTGTGCATCCACTTCTGATTCAATGTATGATCATTCATGATGGAGCTATAGTGTGGTTTCTGAGGGAAACCACTGCTGCCATGTCTGAAAGACTTTACAGTGAATGAAGAGAGATAACTTTCTCAGCTGATTCAAGAACTGTCTGTGCTTCTAACAGCAGAGAAAAAACAGATGAGATAGATAAAAGAAAAGAGAAAAAGTGAGTGTTTTGAAAAGAAAAATAAAGAGAAGAGTGAAGAAAAGACTGTGCTCTCTGTGGCATCTTGCAGTCACATGACCCAGCACAAATCTGAGAGAAGAGAGAGGAGAGAGCACTGAAGAAGATTGTGAGAGAAAGAAAGTGAAGAGAGACAGAGAGAGCAGTGAAAAGAGAGAAGAAGAGTGTATATCTGCAGCTGAAAGCTGAGTCAGCATACAAACTGTACTGATTACACCACAGCTAGTTGAAACAGATGAGCTCATTATGCTGGTTTAATCATTTACATCAGTTGAACTGATTGAACTGATTGAACTGATTGTATCAATTGTATCAATTGTACCATTTGTACCAATTGAACTGGTTGAATCAATTGTATCAATTGAACTGATTGAATTGATTGTACTGTTTGTATCAATTGAACTGATCAAGCTGATTGTACTGATTGAATCAATTGTACTGTTTATATCAATTGCATCAGTTGAATCTATTGTACTGATTGAATCAGTTGTACTGAATGTTGTGCTATCTGTACCGCCTGTATAGGCTTGGAACTGCTGTGAAGGTCTGTCAGATGATATGTGCTCAAACAGCTGTGTTATCTTATGCAGTATTGTGTGTAGAACTGTGTGCAGTCAAGCAGTTCTACAAAGTCTGTAGAGATCAAAAACTTTAGATAGACAACAGCTGTTATCTGATTGTATGACTGTGCTGCTGACTTTTTGAGTCAGTGAGAGAAGTGTCTCTGTAAGTATTGACAGAGCATCAAATGTTCTGAGCTCTTGTTGTATTCACAGACACAGACAAGCCTCACATCTGCATGCTGAAAGTGTCTGTGATATCAGAAAAAGTTCTCATGAGAGAAGTGAAGTATGAGTCAGCAGTGAAGAGCATGCTGTGGTATGATGAGCTCTGAAGAGATCTTTACTTGATATTTCACAGTCAGTCTACTGAATCTTCAGCTCTGATATCAATCAGAGAGCTTTTTATAGACTCTGCTTCATCACTCTCACTCTGTCTCTTGACTGAGCTGCTTGATCACTGTGCAGATCCCACTGACTGTGAGTATGATCTTGAGTTTATAGACTGAGACTGTAGTAGATGAGACTGTCTGCTTAGTCAGATGATCTGCTTCTTCATTGCTCTCTATTTTCATATACTCAGAGACTCATTTCAGATTCATATTATGTTGTCTGAGAAGCTCATAGCAGTGACTGTAGACTCAGTTTGAGAAGATCATCACACTACTCTGTATGTCTCAGATAACTGAGATGTTGTCAAGGCAGAGTCAGATTTGAGAATTGATGCTGTCATCTGTAACACAGAGTAGAAGCTTCACTGCACACTCTAATATACAGCAGACATCAACTGCTTCAGTGTTGAAGATATGTGATATAAGACTCAGTGCAGCTGAGAAGCTGATCAGCTGTTTGTTTCTCTGATAGACTATAAAGCTATAATCAACTCATCTACTGTTGTCAAGAATCTGTTCTGATTCATCTGAGAAAACATATAGATTTGTTGAAGATTGACTTCTTCATTATTTCTTGAATATCTGAGCAGCACTTTTTTTATCTACATTCTCTGTGAGATCTGTCCCACATCTCTCTGAGTAATATAAAATGACAAGTGTGAATCTATTGACTGCAGACAGCAGCATCTTCAATCTCTGAATTTTGATTTTTGAGTACTGCTGAGTTCCAGTCTCTCTTCTATATGTGATCATTGAGGAAGTTATTCATGAAGTCAGTGAGTGTCTCTTATTCATCATCTGAAGTCTTGTTGTGAAATGTATTTTGATCTTCTTCAGAGCTATCATTGCTGATGAGAGCTCAGCATCTCAGTATAGAGTTGCAACAGATGTTGTATGAAAAACTGAAAGAATTTCTCTGACTGTTATGATAAGCATTTTCTTGACTGTTCTCACATATCATCTTAGACAGAAGCTGATCTCTTCACTTCTGTCTGTATGTCTTACTGACTGCATGCAGCTGCTGTATCAGGTCTCTGTATCATAGAGCAGCAAGAGAATCACACAGATAGTGATTATCTTTCACAGAGCATCTGCTGAAAGCTCATCTCTGATCTTCTCTAGACTTCAAATATGCTGAGTCACAGCTCTTGTCTTCTTTGTCTGAGCAGAGACATATGATCTTCAGATGAGTCTTCTGTCAAAGTATATACTCAGTCAGCAAAATACTGACTTCTGTTCAGCTGAAACAGTGACAGAGTGTATGATCAGATTCTCTGATACAATCACTGATAGTGCTTCATTGTGTCACTTTCTTGTGAGATGAATTATCTCAAGTTTCTCTGATGTGAAGATCATCTTGTTTGTCTCCCCTCATCTCAGAATACTCTGTATATCATGACTGAGAAGAGTAGCATTGCTGTCAAATGAGTGTGTAGTCTGTCAAGTATTCAGATCATCTGCATAGTCAAAGCACAATTTCAGATTCTGTCACAGCAGCTCTGTCAGATACAGAAGAAACAGTATTGATGACAGAGAAGATCTCTGTAACATATCATATTGTATCTGATGTGCTGCTGTAATGATTCTCTTCAGCTGAATCTGAGCTCTGCATTTGATGAGAAAGCTATCAATGAATTGTAGTAGTTCATATAGTCATCTCTGTTGTGTCATCTACTGAAGCAGCTGTCTGCACAGCACAGCATCAAAAACATTCTGCACATTTATTGTAATCATGAATATCTTCTTGTTTTGTGTGAAGGCTGTCTTCATTTCATGAGTGAAAGCAGCTATCAGATTCATTGTCAATCATCTGAGCAGCATCTCTTCATACTGTGAGCTGACTATATTATGAATGAGTGCTGTGTATGTCAGTTGTCTTGCAACAATGCATTTCAGCTTCTTGAAGATTACTGAGAGAAGAGCAATGAATCTTCAGAAGTGAACTGAGCTTCTGTTTCTTTTATCTATTTTGAATATCATTGTCATCTCTGTCAGCTTTCAGATTTGTGGGAAGTGACAGAGCTGAAGACAGCAGTTGTATAGCTGCTGTACAAAGAAAGATATATACTGTCAGTATATCTTGAGCAGCCACACTGTGATTCCATCTGTGTCTGAAGAGATACTCTGTATTTCAATGATATTGCACTCTATCTTCTTCATCTCAATCTGAGAATCTCAGAGCAGGTTTCTCATGCCACTTCAGTGTTTATCATTCAATGAATTGTATTTCAGATCATCAGCTGAGTTGTATTACTTTAGAATGATTTGCTGAAATATCTCAGCTTTGATGACTGTCTCTTCTATAATCTGATCCTCAATCATCAGAGAGGGTGCTCTGAGGTTGAGTTTCAGCTCATGTCATGCTATCACTCAGTACAGATCTCTGTCATCTCTGATCTCATTGATCATCTGTCTTCAGTATACATGCTTGATCTTACACACTGTGTTCTTGAATCAGTGCTTTGTGATCTCTGTCTGATGAGTGGTGAGCTCTTGATGTGCTCTTTGACAGTCTGCTGTTTATCAGAGAGCTGTAGTCTGTTTTTGTTGCACTGATTTGCTGACTATCTGAGCTGCAGTCAGAAGATTCTGAGTGAAGCATCAGATCAGATTATCAAACTGTGCTGCATTCTCAACTCTATCTGAGTAAGATATATCTATTATGAGATCTCTGACAAGATCTGTAAAGAGCTTCAACTGAGAGTCTGTGACCTTGATTCAAGCTCTGCTCTGCTGTGTCTGGAATGTTGTTGACAGTATAATAATCATAGACTGATGATCTGAGCTGCAGTGTAAATCTTGATGCACTGAAGTGGAAGCAAAGATCACATTGAAGAAAATGAGATCAATCATATAATCTGCTGTATGAGTTGAAATATCTATCTCTCTCACAAAGTTCATTCTGTGTTCACTGACTCATTGAACAAGCTCCTCTTCTCAGTGCAGATTCACTGTCTCTGATTCAAAGACATCATATCATACATTGAAATCCCCATCTACTAGACAGCAGACTGATGAGCTCAAATTGATCAGATAGTTCATGACTGTGTCTGTCTCAGACTGTCTGTACACATTGAGAATGTGGCAGTCATTGACACTGATTCACAGCAGATCTCTGTTTTGCACAGATCAGTGTTGCTGTGCTCTTATCTTTGAACTTTTGTGTATATATGTCATAACTCAGAGTCTCTCCTCCTCTCACTGCTTCAGATTAGTATCATCTCAGCAGTCTATGAATACAAAACACTCATATACTGAGTGATTAGAAGTCTTGATGTCAGAATGTGTGTAAGACTTCTGTATATAGATCACTTCACAACTCTGCTTGAAAGCAAGCTGTAGAGCTGCTGTGTAACAGAGAGTCACTCTGACTGTATTTACTCAAAAGATCTGCAGAGAATGATTTTTCTGCTGATTGTTTCTGCAATATCAGCTGTGTTGCTGATGTTGATGTTCTAGCATAAGAAGTCACTTGATAAGCTGCTGTCAAAGTTCATCTATAAGATGAAATTGAAGAGTCTCAGATCTGTTGTCTGCATGCTGAAGCTAGACTGCTCTTTGACTGCTTGGCTATACTGCTGCTCTGCTGTGTGGGCTGAGTATTGTCTGATGCAGATCATCTGTCAGATGATGTTCTCTTCACTGATGAAGCTCTGAGTAGCTGTCTGCTTGCAGAGTGCTAGCTCAGTGAGCTGTGTAGACTGAGTTGATTGAGTGGATGATGTAGATATCATCACTGTGATCATTGATACTGACTGTGCTGATGATGATTGCTGCTTCTGAGCATCTCTGTGACATCTGTTGTCAAGATGATGAACAGCTGCTAGCTTCTTTTGAGTTAGATGTCTGAGAATGCTGTTCACACATCTGAGCATGGCAGAGCAGTGCTGATGCTCAGCTGAGTAGAGTTGACAGCAGTTGGCACACTGTGGTGCTCTTTTACACTCCACATCTGTTGACTTCTTATGCTGACTTGTGGGCTTGCTGCAGTTGAAGCATCTCATCAGTTACACACACTTTGATGAGTGGCAGTACCTCTGATATTCTGAGTCATGTCTCACTGTCAGTGGTCTTTTCTCAATGAGTCTGATCCTCTCACTGACATTGAAGAGTGAGAAGTCTTTCATCAGAGTGAGGAAGAAGACAATCTATATAATCTTCTCTATCTTGAGATTCACTTCATGTCATGAGAATTGACAGCTCACTGATTTTATCTTTGTCTGAGTCAGAATCTCTCTCTCAATCATCTTATCTGTGAGAATTCTTGTCTCTTTTCAGTTCTGAATGAATTCTGAGACTTCTGAGACAGCATAATTGTATCACTGCTCTGATAGCTGAATCTTCATAACATCAAGAACTTCACAGAGAGTAGCCACTGTCTTCTCAGTGATCAGAGCATTGTGTATGCCTCTGTTGCTTGATATAATTGCTCAATCTGTTCTGATGAGCTTCATCTTCAGCACATTAGTCATGTCTCTCACTTTCTGAATGTTTACAATGATTGTCTGCTGCACAGCATATGACTGCAGCTGAATAATCTGTTTCTCTGACTGAAGAATGATGAGAACTTGTGAATTCTTCTGCTGCTTTGTGTTCTCTGTGAAACTTCTTGACTGACTGATGTTCTTGAGCTGCAGGCCAGCTCCACTAGCTCTGCCAGCTGAGAAAGCTGCAGTTTTGATAGAGATAGCTTCAGAGAGGACAGAATTTTTTCTCTTCTGCATAATGTCTACTCAGATAGTCAGCTCTCTTGCAGTTGTCTTTGCTGAATTTGACTGTGGATGAGTGTCTGAGACAGCACTCTCTCTCAGAGTTGATGCTGTGCTCAGATCTGCTGTCATATATGTGATGAATCTTTCACAGAAGATTTGAGTAAAGTTCTGACTGACTGACTGCTTCTTCTTCTCAACTCAGCTGTTCAGAGTCTTTGTCAATCTGATGAGAGTCTTCTGCTGCAGATTCTGTTGCTGTTGAGCCTTCTCAAACTGCTTCTGTAGCTGAGAGATGACTGTGGAGATGCTGTCACTGACTTCTTTGAGAACTGAAGAAGACATTGTAACAGTCTTTCTCTGTCTCTTGCCAGTCTTTTCAGTAACAAAATTGGCCAGTGATTTCAGCTTCAGTGATCTGATGTAGGCTGTGTTGATGTTCTTGAGTGGATGGGAGGGCATTGAGGGCTCCATGATCACTCAACCTGTGCAGTACACACATGTAGAGTAATTGCAGAGGGTGTGCAATGATGTTGAATGGATTGAAGGGTTAAAATTATATGAAAAACAGTTAGAAAATGGAAAAATTCAAATGTACCCCTACGTTCGTGGGTAGTTGTAAGGATGGGAACTCAGAGAGAGAGAGAGAAGAGAGCATTGAAGAAGATTATGAGAGAAAAAAAGTGAAGAGAGATGAAGAGAGCAGTGAAAAGAGAGAAGAAGAGTGTATATCTGCAGTTGAAAGCATATTGACTGAGTCAGTATACAGACTGTACTGATTACACCACAGCTAGTTGAAACAGATGAGCTCATCATACTGATTTAATCATTTGCATCAGTTGAATCAATTGAATCAATTGAATCAATTGTATCAATTGTATCATTTGTATCAATTGAACTGATTGAATCAATTGTATCATTTGTATTGATTGAACTGATTGAGCTGATTGTACCAATTGAATCGATTGTATCATTTGTATCAATTGCATTGATTGAATCTATTGTACTGATCAAATCAATTGTACTGAATGTTGTGCTATCTGTATCATCTGTATAGACTTGAAACTGCTGTGAGGGGCTGTCAGATGATGTATGTTCAAACAGCTGCATTATCTTATACAGTACTGTGTGTAGAACTGTATGCAGTCAAGCAGTTCTACAAAGTCTGTAGAGATCAGAGACTCTAGATAGACAACAGTTGTTGTTTGATTGTATGACTGTGCTATTGATCTCTTGAGTCAGTGAGAGAAATGTTTCTGTGAATATTGACAGAGTATCAAATGTTCTGAGTTTTTGTTGTGTTTACAGATACAGACAAGTCTTACATCTGCATGCTGAAAGCATCTGTGATATCAGAAGAAGTTCTTATGAAAGAAGTAGAGTGCAAATCAGCAGTGAAGAGCATACTATAATATACTGAGTTCTGAAAAGATCTTTATTTAATATTTCACAGTCAGTCTGCTGAATTTTCAGCTCTGATATCAGTCAAAGAGCTTTTCACAGACTCTGCTTCATCATTCTCACTCTGTTTTTTGATTGAGCTGTTTGACCACTGTGCAGATCCCACTGACTGTGAATATAATCTCAAGTTTATAGACTGAAGCTGTAGTAGATAAGACTGTCTGTTTAATTAGATAATCTGCTTTCTCATTGCTCTCTATTTCTATATACTCAGAGACTTATTTCAGATTCATATTATGTTGTCTGAGAAGCTCATGATAGTAACTATAGACTCAGTTTGAGAAGACTGCTGCACTGCTCTGTATATTTCAGATGACTGAGATGTTGTCAAGATAGAATCAGATTCAAGAACTGATGTCATCATCTATAGCACAGAGTAGAAACTTCATCACACACTCTAATACACAGCAGATATCAACTGTCTCAGTGTTGAAGATATGCAATATAAAGCTCAGTGCAGCTGAGAAACTGATCAGCTCTCTGTTTCTCTGATAGATTATAAAGTTATAGCTCATTCATCTGCTGTTATCAAGAATCTATTTTGATTCATCTAAGAAAACATATAGATCTGTTGAAGATTGACTTCTTCATTATTTTTTGAATGTCTGAGCAGTATTTTTTTTGTCTATATTCTCTGTGGAATCTGTTCCATATTTCTCTGAGTAGTGTGGAATGATAAGTGTGAATCTATTGACTGCAGACAGTAGTGTCTTCAATCTCTGAATTTTGATCTTCAGATACTGCTGAGTTTCAGCCTCTCTTTTATATATAATCATTGAGAGAGCTATTTATAAAGTCAGTGAATATCTTTCATTCATCATCTAAAGTCTTATTGCAAAACATATTTTGATTTTCTTCAGAGCTATCATTGCTGATAAGAGCTCAGCATTTCAGTATAGAGTTGTGATGAGTGTTGTATAGAAAATTGAAAGAATTTCTTTGACTACTATAATAAGCATTTTCTCAACTGTTCTCATATATCATTTCAGATAAGAGCTGATCTCTCCACTTCTGTCTGTATATCTTGCTGACTGCATGCAATCACTGTATCAGATCTCTGTGTCATAGAGCAGTAAGAGAATTATATAGATAGTGATCATCTTTCACAGAGCATCTGCTGAAAGCTCATCTCTGATTTTCTCTAGATTTTGAATATACTGAGTCACAGTTCTTGTCTTCTTTGTCTGAGCAGAGATATGTGATCTTCAGATGAGTCTTCTGTCAAAATATATACTCAGTCAACAGAGTACTGATTTCTGTTCAACTAAGACAGTGACAGAGTGTATGATCAGATTCTCTGACACAATCACTGACAGTGTTTTATTGTATTATTTTTTTGTGAAATGAATTATCTCAAATTTTTCTGATGCAAAGATCATCTTGTTTGTCTTCTCTCATCTCAGAATACTCTGTATATTATGGCTGAGAAGAGTAGCATTGCTGTCAAACAAGTGTATAGCTCATCAAATATTCAGATCATCTGTATAATCAAAGCATAATTTCAGATTCTGCCACAGCAGCTCTGTCAGATACAAAAGAAATAGTATTGATGATAAAGAAAATCTCTGTAACATATCACATTGTATCTGATATACTGCTGTAGTGATTCTCTTCAGCTGAATCTGAGCTCTGTATTCAGTAAGAAAGCTGTCAATGAGTTATAACAGCTCACACAGTCATCTCTGTTATATCATCTGCTGAAGCAGCTGTCTGCACAACACAGTATTAAAAACACTCTGCACATTCATTGTGATTATGAATATCTTCTTATTTTGTGTGAAGACTGTCTTCATTTCATGAATGAAAGCAGCTATCAGATTCATTGCTGATTGTCTGAGCAGCATCTCTTCATACTGTGAGCTGACTACATTATGAATAAATGCTGTGTACATCAGTCATCTTGCAACAATGTGTTTCAGCTTCTTGAAAATTACTGAAAGAAAGACAATGAGTCTTCAAAAACAGATCAAGCTTCTATTTCTTTTATCTATCTTAAGTATCATTGTCATCTCTATCAGTTTTCAGATTTGTGAGAAGTGGCAGAGTCAGAGACAGCAGTTGTATAGCTGCTGTACAAAAAAAGATATATACTGTCAGCATATCTTGAGCAGCTGCACTGTGATTTCATTCATATCTAAAAAGATACTCTGTATTTCAATGATGTTGCACTCTATCTCCTCCATCTCAATTTGAAGATTTCAGAGCAGGTTTTCCATGTCACTTCAGTACTCATCATTCAATGAATTGTATTTCAGATCATTGACTAAGTTGTATAATTTAAAAATAATTTGCTGAAGTGTTTCAGCTTTGACAGCTGTCTCTTTTATAATCTGATTCTCAATCATCAGAGAAAGTGCTCTGAAATTGAATTTCAGTTCATATCATGCTATCACTCAGTACAGATCTCTGTCATCTCTGATTTCATTGATTATCTGTCTTCAGTATGCATGCTTGATTTTGTATACTGTGTTCTTGAATCAGTGTTTAGCAGTCTCTGTCTGATGAGTGGTGAGCTCTCAATGTGCTCTTCAGCAGTCTGCTGTTCATCAGAAGACTGTAGTCTGTTTTTATTACACTGATTTACTGACTGTCTGAGCTGCAGTCAGAAGATTCTGAGTGAAGTGTTGAATCAGATTATCAAACTGTGCTGCATTTTCAACTCTATCTGAATAAGATATATTCATTATAAGATCTCTGATAAAATCTGTAAAGAGCTTCAGCTGAAAGTCTGTGATCTTGATCTGAGCTCTACTCTGCTGTGTCTGAAATGTTGTCAACAGTATAGTAATTATAGATTGATGATCTGAGCTGCAGTGTAAATCTTGATACACTGAAGTGAAAGCAAAAATCATATTGAAGAAGATGAAATCAATTATATGATCTGCTGTATGAGTTGAAATATCTATCTCTTTCATAAAGTTCATTCTATATTCACTAATCTACTGAACAAACTCCTCTTCTCAGTGCAGATTCACTGTCTCTGATTCAAAAACATTATATCATACATTGAAATTCCCATCTACTAGACAGCAGACTGATGAACTCAAATTGATCAGATAATTCATGACTGTGTCTGTCTCAGACTGTCTGTACACATTGAGAATATGACAGTTATTGACACTGATTCACAGCAGATCTCTGTTTTGCACAGATTGATGTTGCTGTGCTTTTATTTTTGAATTTTTGTATATATATGTCATGATTCAGAGCCTCTTCTCCTCTCACTGCTTCAGATTAGTATCATCTCAGCAGTCAATGAATGCAAAGCACTCATATACTGAATGATTAGAAGTTTTGATATCAGAATGTGTGTAAAACTTCTGTATACAGATCACTTCACAGCTCTGCTTGAAAGCAAGCTGTAGAGCTACTGTGTAACAGAGAATCACTTTGACTGTATTTACTCAAAAAATCTGCAGAGAGCAATTTTTCTGCTGATTGTTTCTGCAGCATCAGCTGTATTGCTAATGTTGATGTTCTAGTATAAGAAATCACTTAATGAGCTGCTGTCAAAGTTTATCTATAAGATGAGATTGAAGAGTCTCAGATCTGTTGTCTGCATGTTGAGATTAGACTACTTTTTGACTGCTTGATTATACTGCTGCTCTGCTGTGTGAGCTGAGTATCATCTGATACAGATCATCTATCAGATGGCATTCTCTTCACTAATGAAGCTCTGAATAGTCACTTATTTATGAGGTGCTAGTCTGATGAGCTGTGTTGATTGAGTTGATTGAGTGGATGATATAGATATTATCACTGTGATCATTGATGTTGACTGTGCTGACAGTGATTGCTGCTTCTGAGTATCTCTGTGATATCTGTTGTCAAGACAGTAGACAGTTGTTAGCTTCTTTTGAGTTAGATGTCTGAGAATACTATTCACACATCTGAATGCAGCAGAACAGTGCTGATGTTCAGCTGAGTAGAGTTGACAACAGTTGATACACTGTGATGCTTTCTTACACTTTACATCTGTTGATCTCTTGTGCTGACTTGTGAGCTTGCTGCAGTTGAAGCATCTCATCAGTTGCACACACTTTGATGAATAGCAGTATCTCTGATATTCTGAGTCATATCTCACTATCAGTGGTCTTTTCTCAATGAGTCTGACCCTCTCACTGACATTGAAAAGTGAGAAGTTTTTCACTGAGATGAGAAAGAAAATAATTCATGTAATCTTCTCTGTTTTAAGATTCACTTCATATTATGAGAGTTGACAGCTCACTGATTTTATCTTTATCTGAGTCAGAATCTCTCTCTCAATCATTTTGTCTGTGAGAATTTTTATTTCTTCTCAGTTCTGAACAAATTCTGAAACTTCTGAGACAGTATAATTGTACCACCACTCTGATAGCTGAATCTCTGTGGTGTCAAAAACTTCACAGAGAGTAGTCACTGTTTTCTCAATGATCAGAGTATTGTATATATTTCTATTACTTGATGTGATTGCTCAATCTGTTCTGATGAGCTTCATCTTCAGTACATTAGCCATATTCTCCACTCTCTGAATGTTTGCAATGATTGTCTGCTGCACAGTATATGACTGCAGCTGAGTGACTCATTTCTCTGATTGAAGAGTGATGAGAACTTATAGATTCTTCTACTGCTTTGTGCTCTCTGTGAGACTTTTTGACTGATTGATATTCTTGAGCTGCAGACTGGCTTCACTAGCTCTGTCAGCTGAGAAAGCTGCAGTCTTGACAGAGATAACTTCAGAGAAAGCAGAATTTTTTCTCTTCTGCACAATGCTCATTCAGATAATCAGCTTTCTCACAGTTGTCTTTGCTGAATTTAACTGTGAATGAGTATTCAGAGTAGTACTCTCTCTCAGAGTTGATGCTGCATTCAGATCTGCTGTCATATATGCAATGAATTTTTCACAGAAGATTCAAGCAAAGTTCTGACTGACTGACTATTTCTTCTCTTCAATTCAGCTGTTCAGAGTTTTTGTCAATCTGATGAAGATCTTCTGCTGCAGATTCTGTTGCTGTTGAGTCTTCTCAAACTGCTTCTATAGCTGAGAGATGATTATGAAAATGCTGTCACTGACTTCTTTGAGAACTGAAGAAGACATTGTAACAGTCTTTCTCTGTCTCTTGTCAGTTTTTTCAGTAACAAAATTGATTGATGACTTCAGTTTCAGTGATCTGATGTAGACTGTGTTGATGTTCTTGAATGAATGAAAGAGTGTTGAGAGCTTCATGATCACTCAATCTGTGCAGTACACACACATAAGAGTAATCACAGAGAATGTGTGATGATGTTGAACAGATTGAAGAATTAAAATTATACAAAAAACAGTTAGAAAATAGAGAAATTCAAATGTACCTCTATATTCATGAGTAGTTGTAAGAATGAGAATACAGAGTGAGAGAATGTTAGAAGCTATATAGAAGAATTATTAGAGACTACACAAATGCAGAGCACAGAGCAGAAGAATGTTAAAAGCTACATAGAAGAATTGTTAGAAACTATACAAGCACAGAGTATAGAGCAGAAAAACATTGAAAGTTATACAAAATCACAACAGTCAGAAACAAGTGAATGCAGAAGAGAAGTTGATTGTATAAATTAATTACTAATAAATACTAACTCATCACACAGATTGATTTGTTTGTTTGTTTGTTTGTATTGATTTAATATCTCAGAGAAAACACAGGCAGCACTCATGTTTCAGAAGCCTTCTGAAGAGTATGAAGATATGCTACACTGAAGAGATTTCTATATACACAGAGAGAAAGAAAACAGAATTCAGATGACAATTCTTGAAAAGATTCAGCTCATTGAAAAGGATTTTACTGAGCTGTACATTCACTTCTGATCTGATGTATGGCTATTCATGATGAAGCTATAGTGTGATTCTCAAGAGAAACCACTGCTGCTGTATCTGAAAGACTTTACAGTAAATGAAGAGAGATAACTCTCTCAGTTGATTCAAGAACTGTCTGTGCTTCTAACAGCAGAGAAAAGACAGATGAGATAGACAAAAGAAAAAAGAAAAAATGAGTGTTCTGAAAAAAAAAATAAAGAAAAAAGTGAAGAAAAAACTGTGCTCTCTGTGACATCTTGCAGTCACATGACTCAGTGCAAACCTGAGGGGAGAGAGAGAAGAGAGCACTGAAGAAGATCATGAGAGAAAAGAAGTGAAGAGAAACAGAGAAAGCAGTGAGAAGAGAGAAGAAGAGTGTATATCTGCAGCTGAAAGCTGAGTCAGCATACTGTGACGGGTTAGCACCCGTTAGTAATCAACTTACGCAATCAACTTCCCTTCTGCACCCGCTTGTTTCTGGCTGTTGTGACCTCACATAACCCTCAATGTTCTTCTGCTCTGTGCTCTGCACTCGCATAGTTTCTAATGATTCTTCTGTGTAGCTCCTTACATTCTCCTGCTCTGTGTTCCATGCTTGTGTAGTCTCTAATGATTCTTTCACATAGCTCTCAATGATTCCTCTGCCCCATGTTCCACACTCACATAGCTTCTAACAATTCTTACACATACCTCTTAATGTTCTTCCACTCTGTGCTTCACTGTGGAGCAGCTTCTGATATTCTTCCACCCCAAACTTTCCTCTATAAGAACCCTCTTCATACAACCTTTTCTTCTGATTTCTTTTCTCTTTCTTTCCTTAATCAATTCGTAATCTGTAATTAGGATAGTACCAAATCATTAATTGAAGTACACCCATTACATTACAAATTGATTCTTCTGTGTTTTAGGCCCGAGTGCCTCATTATTAGTTCTTACACCCGAGTGCGTCATTTACAGGCCCGAGTGCCTAGTCATTACAAGAGATCTCTCATGGGCCTGAGTGCCCTTATCATTAGTTATATAGGCCATTGTGCCTAAGCATCTGAAACACAATCGACCATGTTCTACAAGGCCCAAGTGCCTACAAACTGTAACACTGTGAATAGCATTCACAAAGAAGCTTGACCAAGCTTAGCACCACAACACTGCAAATAGTGCCTGCAAGAGGATCAAGTGTCTACAAGTATTCCTTTTCTTTTTTTTATATTATTATTACATGTTCTTAGACATTGAAATGAACTATGAACAATCCTACAAACACCCACCACACCCGAACATGGTGGATGATAACTTAGATCTACAAAGCATCCTCCAGCAGCAGGTGCTACAGATGGCTGAATTGCAACAACAACTTGCTGAGATGAGCACTTCCACATTCATCATTCCTTCTACACCCACACCTCACAAAAAGCCTTCAAGAGAGAAGCTCTCAATCCTCAACAAATACAAGAAAGACCTAGCACTCTACCTCATATAGAAGTCAAAAGCAAACATCAAATTGAACATTGATGGACAAGCAATAGGCTCACTATCCAATCAAGTGTGGTATATCCATAGCAGGTTGGATGGCAATGCATTAGCAAAATTCCAACCCTGGATGAGCCATTGTCAGAATCATCAGTGTATGCCAGAGCTAGTCTTTCAACAACTCAACTCCCTCTTTCTCAATTCTACATTTCAAGCCAAGGTGTTAGACTGATTTAATTGAACTCATCAGATGAATGTCACATTGACAACTTATCTTTCTGAATTCAATCACAAGCTCCTAGAAGCAGATGGGCAAGACTGGGACAACATCATCAAGATCAACATATTGTTCAAGAACTTGAACTTTCAATTGCATAATCAAAGCATAGAGTGTCTGAAGCTCTCAATATACAGCAAATTCTGCACTGATCTTTGTCTGTTGAACAATGATCTGTCTCAGTTTCACACACTCCAAAATCACAGAGGATTTCACTGAACAAATGCATACACTTCAAACCACTCTGCAGCACCCCCCATCTCTGAATCAGAATCAATGAACTGAGTCTCATATGTAAATACAAGTCATCTGAGGGTCCTCAACATCTCAGAGAAGAACATCATCAATCAAATCATCAGAGAAGTCTGCATACACTGCAACAAGTCAGAGCACTTCACAAACCAATGTCTGAATGCAATCATTCTGAGTAAACCCCTCACACATGTAAACACTGTGTTGCTTGTGGATAGACAAGAATAGAGAAAAGATGAGCTCTCACTCTAAAATACAGACAAGAGCTCAAGGAGCAGAAAGCTAGCTGAAGATTCAAGCAGAAGATACAAGTGAACACAATCATGATCTCTGTCATTGTAAATAGCTTAGTCAACATACAAGCAATGATAGACAGTGGTTTCCTTCACTACACTCTTATAGACACTCAGCTGGTTGAGAAGCATAAGCTTCAGTGTATCTCCTTTCTCAAACTGTGTAAGCTCAGTGAATTTGACAGCCTCAGAGGATCCATCTCCTACAACATGGTAAGATTTAATGTCAATGTAGAAGGACACAAGAAAAAGAACATATACACATATAAAATACAAGACCTTGAGTACAATCTAATACTCAGTCTATCATGACTCACAGAATTTGGAACCTTGTTGAACATACACAACCACTGCCTTATTTTCCCAGAAGGCAACTGTGTTTACAAGAAGGATGTCAATAGAATCACTGATCTCATCCAGATATCAGCAAAAGCATACAAACTACTAACCCACCAAGCATATGAGAAGAAGAATGTCCAAGTGTTCACTGCTAGCATAGCAGATATCAAAAAAGCATTAGAAAAGCTAGAACTCAAAGACTCCAAGAAATCACACAAGAAACTACTCAAATCATATGAAGACTTTGCAGACATGTTCAACAAAAAAGAAGCTGAAAAGCTTTCTTCTCATCAAGAACTCAGCATAGATCATATGATCAAGCTCATCAAGAAGAATGATAAGAACCCACAATCACTCTGAGGTTCTCTCTACAGCATGTTGTGTGATGAGCTTCTTGTTCTACAAAAAACACTCAACAGACTATTGAACAAAGGCTTCATTTGTGTTAGCAACTCACCCACTGCAGCATTCATACTGTTTGTGAAGAAACCAGAAGAAGGCTTACAATTCTGCATTGACTATCAAGAACTCAACAAGATTACACAGAAGGATTGATACCCTCTCTCACTCATCAACAAAACACTCAAACAAGTAGGAAAAGCAAAATGATTTATGAAGCTTGACATCTCTGCAGCCTTCTATAAGATAAGGATTAATGAAGGTGATGAATGGCTAACTGCTTTTTGTATGCATTATGGATTATACAAATGGACAGTGACCTCTTTTGGATTAGCGAACACCCTGAGCATGTTTCAGAAATACATTAACTGGGCTCTATGAGATCTGCTCGATGAGATCACCTCAGCATACATGGATGATATCCTGATCTTCACTGATGGACTGCTCACTGAGCACCACAAGCACATACAACAAGTGCTTGACTGCCTACAAAAAGTCAAACTGCAAGTGGACATTGACAAATGCAACTTCAAGACCAAGTCTACAATCTATCTAGAATTCATCATCAAAGCTGAAAAAGGTGTACACATGGATTCTAAGAAGATGGAAGCAATCCTCAACTGGGAGGCATCAGTCTCAGTAAAAGGGACTAGAAGCTTTCTAGAATTTGCCAACTTCTATCAAAGGTTCATCAAAGACTTCTCTGATATCATACAATCACTGACAGACCTGACCCGGAAAGACACTGTGTTTCAATGAACTGATGAAGCAGATGCAGCATTCAAAAAGCTGAAGTGTATATTCACAAGCACTCCAATGCTGCAATCATTTGATTCGGATAAGCATACAATTCTCGAAATGAACACCTCAGATTATGTAGTAGATGGAACACTGATGCAATATGATAATGAAGATGTTCTACAACTCTGTGCCTTCATTTTGAAAAAGATGTCACTCACTGAATGCAACTATGAGATCTACAACAAGAAGCTTCTAGCAATCATACAATGTCTCAAAGAATGAGAGTCCAAACTTATGAGCATCAAAAAGTTTGAGATTGTTACTGATCATAAGAACTTAGAGTACTTCACAATCACTCATAAGCTCACTGAAAGACATATGTGTTGATCATTGTTTCTTAGCCATTTCTCATTCACAATTTGTTATTGATCTGAAGTAGAGAACACTCTTGCAGATGCTCTGTTCCATCAAGAACAAGATATATCATCTGATGACTTGGACAACAGATGAAAACACTGAGAGCATCAATTAATCAACTCTGCAATCATAGAAAGTCCTATGCAACCAGATGAATCCCACATACATGTCAACCAGTCCCAAGCTCAAGAACCCTCACTCGAAGAACAATGGAAGCTAGCAGCAGAAGTAGATGAATTCTGGCAACAAGTCACTGAAGCCATACAAAACAGAGCACCTCAATTCCCCACAAGTGTATACTCAAGAACAGATATCTCAGCATGTTTGATTGATGATGACAACTGCTTACACTTTTGAGATAGATGATGGGTCTCTGATTCAGAATCTCTATGAACACAGATCATGCAAGAAATTCATGACTCATCAATGACTGAGCACTCAGAATGTGAAATCATGTACAACATCATCACCCAAGAATTCTACTGATCAGATATGTTGAAAGACATACACCAGTTCATACACAACTGTGATCACTGCAGCTCAGTGACAGTATGGCATGAATGCTGAAAAGAGATGCTGAAGCTTCTATCTGTCCTCAACTGAACTTGGTATGATATAGCTATTGATTTTGCAGTTTCCTTATTCAAAAGTGGAGGTTCTACAAACATTCTAGTCATCATCAACCAACTCAGCAAGGGTGTAATACTACAGCTCTGTGACAAGATGGACACTGAAGTAGTTGCAGATGTCTTTGTCAGAAGCTCATTCTATCATATGCACAGTCTGCCTTCATCCATTGTGTCAGATAGAGGCAGTCAATTCATCAGTGCACTCTGGGCCCACATATGCCAATTATTAAGAATTGAACAAAAGTTATCAACAGTGTACCACTCAGAGACTGATGAAGCTACTGAGAGGATGATACAAACAGTAAAGAACATTCTTCATAAGTTCTGCAATTACACACAAAACAACTGAAGCAATCTGCTGTCATATACTGAGATTGCAATTAATGATTGAGATTCTGCTACAACAGGCATAAGCTCATTCTTCCTTCTACATGAATACAACTTAGAGGTTCTGAACTTCTCTGAGACTCTCTGAGAAACTGCATACATCCACAGTCTCATACAGACAGCAGAGAACATTGTGAGCAAGCTGAAGAAAGTTCATGAATAGACAGAAGCTTCAATGATCAGCACTCAGCAAGATTATAAGAATCAAGTGAACATCAGAAGAAGTTCTGCAACTCAATATCATATAGAAGACAAAGTCTGACTGGATTTCAAAAACATAAGAACAGATCATCCCTCATGTATGCTAGATTACCATCACATCAAGTATATGATGAAGGAAGTGCTAGACACACATGATTATTGACTTGACATTCCATCTGACATCCATGACATCTTTCATACAAACCTGCTCCGACCCGCGGCTGAGGATCCATTCCTCTCACAGAGAACCTCTGATTGGCAGCCACCTGCCATTGTAGAAGAAGACAACAAACTTGAGTGGGAAATTGAAGCAATCCTTGACAATAGAACCAACCACTGCTGCTGCAAATACCTCATCAAATGGATAGAATACAATCATCTGATCTGGGAATCTGTGTCTGCCTTGGAGAACACCGCCGCCCTTGACACCTATGAGTCCTCACTCACCTCAGTAGAGGGGGATAATGTGATGGGTTAGTATCTGTTAGTAATCAACTTACACAATCAACTCCTCTTCTGCATCTGCTTGTTTCTGACTGTTGTGATCTTGTGTAACCCTCAATGTTCTTCTGCTTCATACTCCACACTCATGTAGTTTCTAATGATTCTTCTGTGTAGCTTCTTACATTCTTCTACTCTGTGTTCCACACTTGTGTAGTCTCTAATGATTCTTCTGTGTAGCTCTCAATGATTCCCCCGCCCCACATTCCACACTTGTGTAGCTTCTAACAATTCTTACATGTACCTCTTAATGTTCTTCCACTCTGCACTCCACTGTGGAGCAGCTTCTGATATTCTTCCGCTCTGAACTTTCCTCTATAAGAACCCTCTTTGTACGACCTTTTCTTCTGATTTCTTTTCTCTTTCTTTCCTTAATCAATTCGTAATCTGTAATTAGAATAGTATCAAATCGTTAATCGAAGTACGCCCGTTACACATACAGACTGTACTGATTACATCACAGCTAGTTGAAACAGATGAGCTCATCATACTGATTTAATCATTTACATCAGTTGAACTGATTGAATCAATTGAATTGATTGTATCAATTGTATCAATTGTACCATTTGTATCAATTGAACTGATTGAATCAATTGTACTGATTGAATCAGTTGAACTGATTGTACTGTTTGTACTGATTGAACTGATTGAGTTGATTGTATCAATTGAATCAATTGTACTGTTTATATTAATTGCATTGATTGAATCTATTGTACTGATTGAATCAGTTGTACTGAATGTTGTGCTATCTGTACTGTCTGTATAGACTTGGAACTGCTGTAGAGATCTGTTAGATAATGTGTGCTCAAACAGCTGTGTTATCTCATACAGTACTGTGTGTAGAACTGTGTACAGTCAAGCAGTTCTACAAAGTCTGTAGAGATCAGAGACTCTAGATAGACAACAGTTGTCATCTGATTGTATGACTGTGCTGCTGATCTCTTGAGTCAGTGAGAGAAGTGTCTCTGTAAATATTGACAGAGTATCAAATATTCTGAGCTTTTGTTGTGTTCACAGATATAGATGAGTCTTACATCTGCATGCTGAAAGTATCTGTGGTATCAGAAAAAGTTCTCATGAGAGAAGTGAAGTGCAAGTCAGTGATGAAGAGTATGTTGTGATATAATGAACTTCAGAGAAATTTTTACTTGATATTTCACAGTTAGTCTGCTGAATCTTCAGCTCTGATATCAGTCAGAGAGCTTTTCACAGACTCTGTTTCATCACTCTTACTCTGTCTCTTGACTGAGCTGTTTGATCACTGTGTGAACCCCACTGATTGTGGGCATGATCTTGAGTTCATAGACTGGAGCTGCAGTAGATGAGATCATTCATTTAGTCAGATGATCTGCTTTCTTATTGTTCTCTATTTTTATATACTCAGAGACTCATTTCAGATTCACATTATATTGTCTGAAAAGCTTATGACAGCAGCTGTAGACTCAGTTCAAGAAGATCACTGCACTGCTCTGTATGCTTCAGATAACTGAGATATTGTCAAAGCAGAGTCAGATTCAAAAGTTGATGCTGTTATCTATAACACAGAGTAGAAGCTTTACTGCACATTCTAATACACAGCAGACATCAACTGCTTCAGTGTTGAAGATATGTGATATAGAGCTCAATACAGCTGAGAAGCTGATCAGCTGTTTATTTCTCTGATAGACTATAAAATTATAATCAATCTATCTGCTGTTGTCAAGAATCTGTTCTGATTCATCTGAGAAAATATATAAATCTGTTGAAGATTGACTTTTTCATTATTTCTTGAATATCTGAGCAGTATTTTTTTTATCTACATTTTCTGTGAAATCTGTTCTATATCTCTCTAAATAGTGTGGAATGATAAGTGTGAATCTATTGACTGCAGACAGCAGCATTTTCAACCTCTGAATTTTGATCTTTGAATGCTGCTGAGTTTCAGCTCTTCTTTCATATATAATCATTGAGAAAGCTATTTGTGAAGTCAGTGAATGTTTCTCATTCATTATCTGAAGTCTTATTATAAAACACATTTTGATTTTCTTCAGAGCTATCATTGCTGATGAGAGTTCAGCATTCTGATATAGAGTTGCAACAGATGTTGTACAGAAAACTGAAAGAACTTCTCTGACTATTATAATAAACATCTTCTTGACTGTTTTCATATATTATCTTAGACAGAAGCTGATCTCCTCACTTCTGTCTGTGTATTTTGCTGACTGTGTATGATCACTGTATCAGATCTCTGTGCTATAGAGCAGTGAGAGAATCACATAGATAGTAACTGTCTTCTACAGAGCATCTGCTGAAAGCTTATTTCTAATCTTTTCTAAGTTTTGAATGTGCTGAGTCACAGTTCTTGTCTTCTTTGTCTGAGCAGAGATGTATGATCTTCAGATGAGTCTTCTGTCAAAGTATATACTCAGTCAATGAAATACTGACTTCTGTTCAGCTGAGACAGTGACAGAGTGTATGATCAGATTCTCTGACACAATCACTGATAGTGTTTCATTATGTTACTTTCTTGTGAGATGAATCATTTCAAGTTTCTCTGATGCAAAGATTATTTTATTTGTCTTTCTTCATTTTAAAATACTCTGTATATCATGACTGAGAAGAGTAGCATTGCTGTTAAGTGAGTGTATAGCTCATCAAATATTCAGATCATCTGTATAATCAAAGTACAGTTCTGAGTTCTATCACAGCAGCTCTATCAGATACAGAAGAAACAGTATTAATGACAGAGAAAATTTCTGTAATGTGTCACATTGCATCTGATATACTGCTGTGATGATTCTCTTCAGCTGAATCTGAGCTCTGTGTTCAGTGAGAAAGCTGTCAATGAGTTGTAGTAGCTCATACAGTTATCTTTATTGTGTCATCTACTGAAGCAGCTGTCTGCACAGCACAGTATCAAAGACACTCTGCATATTCATTGTGATCATGAATATCTTCTTGTTTTGTGTGAAGGCTGTCTTCATCTCATGAGTGAAAGCAGCTATCAGATTCATTGCAGATTGTCTGAGCAGTGTCTTTTTATACTGCAAGCTGACTACATCATAAATAAATGCTGTGTACATCAGTTGTCTTGCAACAATGCATTTCAGTCTTTTGAAGATTACTGAGAAAAGAGTAATAAATTTTCAGAAGTGAACTGAGCTTCTGTCTCTTTTATCTATCTTAAGTATCATTGTCATCTCTGTCAGTTTTCAGATTTATGAGAAGTGACAGAGTCAGAGGCAGTAGTTGTATAGCTGCTGTACAAAGAAAAACATATACTATCAGTATGTTTTGAGCAGTCATACTGTGATTCCATCTGTGTCTGAAGAGATACTCTGTACTTCAATAGTGTTGTGCTCTATCTTCTTCATTTCAATTCAGAGATTTCAGAGCAGGTTTTTCATACTGCTTCTGTGCTCATCATTCAATGAATTGTATTTCAGATCATTGACTGAGTTGTATCACTTTAGAATGATTTGCTGAAGTGTCTTGACTTTGATGACTGTCTCTTCTATAATCTGATCTTCAATCATCAGAGGAGGTGCTCTGAGGTTGAGTTTCAGCTTATACTATACTATCATCTGATACAAATCTCTGTCATCTCTGATCTCATTGATCATTTGTCTTCAGTATGTATGCTTGATTTTGCACACTGTGTTCTTGAATTGATGCTTTGTGATCTCTATCTGATGAGTGATGAGCTCTCAATGTACTCTTCAGCAGTCTGCTGTTCATTAGAGAGTTGTAGTCTGTTTTTATTGCACTGACTTACTGACTGTCTGAGCTGCAGTCAGAAGATTCTGAATGAAGTATTGAGTCAGATCATTAAACTATACTGCATTCTCAACTCTATCTGAATAAAATATGTTCATCATAAAATCTCTGACAAAATCTGTAAAGAATTTCAGCTGAGAGTCTGTGATTTTGATCTGAGCTCTGCTCTGCTGTGTCTGAAGTGTTGTCAGCAGTATAGTAATTATAAACTGATAATCTAAGCCACAGTGTAAATCTTGATGCACTGAAGTGAAAGCAAAGATTATATTGAAGAAGATGAGATCAATTACATAATCTGCTGTATGAGTTGAAATATCTATCTTTTTCACAAAGTTCATTCTGTGTTCACTGATTCACTGAACAAGCTTCCCTCCTCAGTGCAGATTCACTGCCTCTGATTCAAAGATATCATATTATACATTGAAATTTCCATCTACTAGACAGCAGACTGATGAGTTTAAATTGATCAGATAATTTATGACTGTGTCTGTCTCAGACTGTCTATACACATTGAGAATGTGGCAGTCATTGACACTGACTCACAGTAGATCTCTGTTTTACACAAATCAGTGTTACTGTGCTCTTATCTTTGAACTCTTGTGTATATATATCATGATTCAGAGTCTCTTATTCTCTCACTGCTTCAGATTAGTGTCATCTCAGTAATCTATGAATACAAAACACTCATATGCTGAGTGATTAGAAGTCTTGATATCAGAGTGTGTGTAAGACTTCTGTATACAGATCACTTCACAACTCTGCTCAAAAACAAGCTGTAGAGCTGCTGTGTGACAGAGAACTACTCTGATTGTATTTGCTCAAAAAATCTGCAGAGAGTGATTTTTCTGCTGATTATTTCTACAGTATCAGTCATATCACTGATGTTGATATTCTAGTATAAGAAGTCACTTGATGAGCTGCTGTCAAAGTTCATCTACAGAATAAGATTGAAGAATCTCAGATCTATTGTCTGCATGCTGAGACTAGACTGCTTTTTGACTGCTTGACTATACTGTCACTCTGCTGTGCAGACTGAGCATCATCTGATGCAGATCATCTGTCAGATAATATTCTCTTCACTGATGAAACTCTGAGTAGTTATCTATTTACAGAGTGTCAGCTCAGTGAGCTGTGTTGACTGAGTTGATTGAGTGAATAATGTAGATATCATCACTGCAATCATTGATGCTGACTGTGCTGACAGTGATTGTCACTTCTGAGCATCTCTGTAACATCTGTTGTCAAGACAGCAGACAGCTGCTAGCTTCTTTTGAGTTAGATATCTGAGAATGCTGTTCACATATCTGAGTGCAGTAGAGCAGTGCTGATGCTCAGTTGAGTAGAGTTGACAGCAGTTGACACACTGTGATGCTCTCTTACACTTCATATTTGTTGATTTCTTATGCTGATTTGTGAGCTCACTGCAGTTGAAGCATCTCATCAGTTGCACACACTTTGATGAGTGGCAGTATCTCTGATATTCTGAATTATATCTCACTATCAGCAGTCTTTTCTCAATGAGTCTGATTCTCTCACTGACATTGAAGAGTGAGAAGTCTTTCACTGAAATTAGAAAGAAGATAATTTATATAATCTTCTCTGTCTTGAAGTTCACTTCATATTGTGAGAATTGACAGCTCACTGATTTTATCTTTGCTTAAGTCAGAATCTCTTTCTCAATTATCTTGTCTGTGAAGATTCTTATCTCTTCTCAATTCTGAACAAATTTCAGAATTTCTGAAACAGTATAATTATATCATCACTCTGATAGTCAGATCTCTGTAATATTAAGAACTTCACAGAGAGTAGTCACTGTTCTCTCAGTGATCAGAGCATTGTATATATCTCTGTTGTTTGATATGATCACTCAATCTGTTCTGATGAGCTTCATCTTCAGTATATTAGTCACATCTTCTATTCTCTGAATGTTTGCAACAATCATCTGCTGCACAGTATATGACTGCAGCTGAGTGATTCATTTCTCTGACTGAAGAATGATGAGAATTTATGAATTCTTCTGCTGTTTTGTATTCTCTGTGAGACTTTTTGACTGACTGATGTTCTTGAGCTGCAGACTAGCTCCACTAGCTCTGTCAGCTGAGAAAGCTGCAGTCTTGACAGAGATAGTTTCAGAGAGAACAGAATTTTTCCTCTTCTGCATAATGCTTATTCAGATAGTCAGCTCTCTCACAGTTGTCTTCACTGAATTTGACTGTGAATGAATGTTTGAGACAGTACTCTCTCTCAGAGTTGATACTGCACTCAGATCTGCTGTTATATATGCAATGAATCTTTCACAGAAGATTCAGACAAAGTTCTGACTGACTGACTATTTCTTCTTCTCAACTCAGCTGTTCAGAGTCTTTATCAATCTGATGAGAGTCTTCTGTCACAAATTCTATTGCTGTTGAGTCTTCTCAAACTGCTTCTGTAGCTGAGAGATGACTGTGAGAATGCTGTCACTGACTTCTTTGAGAACTGAAGAAGACATTGTAACAGTCTTTCTCTGTCTCTTATCAGTCTTTTCAGTAACAAAATTGACTGATGACTTCAGCTTCAGTGATCTGATGTAGGTCATGTCAATATTCTTGAGTGAATGAAAGAACATTGAGAGCTCCATGACCACTCAATCTGTGCAGTACACACACATAGAGTAATCACAGAGGGTATATGATGATGTTGAACAGATTGAAGGATTAAAATTATACAAAAAACAGTTAGAAAATGGAAAAATTCAAATGTATCTCTACATTCATGAGTAGTTGTAAGGATGCAATCTGTACTTAAAATTGAGATATTCAAGAGAGCTCATTTTGAAAAAAGAGAGAAGAAAGAGAGAGAATCAATGAAAATTTAAAAAAAATTTTGATTGAAGATGAAAAATTGCAGCAGAAGAGCAAGAAACTTTGATGATAATCAAATTAAAAAAGAAGAGAAATCTTCAAGAAGAAAGAAATTCTTTTTATTTCTCTGCATACAATCTCTAGCAATCAAAGAATCCATCAATTCCATCTCATTAGAAAATCAATAACAATGTGTATACAAGCTATCTAGAAGATGTGATTGATACACTGCTATCAATAAACAGAACTTACAATATGAGAATGCAATTATCTACTAATAAGCAATCTATACAATCACTGAGAGCAGCTCTTATAAAAAAGAGAGACAATTGTAATACACTTGTGTAACAGACGTACTTCGATTAACGATTTGATACTATTCTAATTACAGATTACAAATTGATTAAGAAAAGAAAGAGAAAAGAAATCAGAAGAAAAGATCATACAAAAAGAGTTCTTATAGAGAAAAATTTAGAGTGGAAGAATATCAGAAGCTGCTTCACAGTGAAGTATGAAGTGGAAGAACATTAAAAGATATGTGTAAAAATTGTTAGAAGCTACACAAGTGTGGAATGTGAAATGGAGAAATCATTGAGAGCTATGCAGAAGAATTGTTAGAGACTACACAAATGCAAAACACAGAGTAGAAGAATATAAGAAACTATGCAAAAGAATTGTTAGAGACTATATGAGTACAGAGCACAGAGCAGAAGAACATTAAGAGCTATACAGAAGAATTGTTAGAAACTATACAAATACAGAGCACAGAGCAGAAGAACATTGAGAATTACACAAAATCACAGCAGTCAGAAACAAGCAGATGCAGAAGAGAAGTTGATTATATAAGTTAATTACTAACAGATGCTAATCCATCACATTATCCCTCTCTACTGAAATGAATGAGAACTCATAGATGTCAAGAGCAGCAGTGTTCTTCAAGACAGATGTGAATTCCCAGATTGAATGATCATATTCTACTCATTTGACAAGATATTCACAGTGATAGTGGTTGATTCTATCATCAAGAATTGCTTCAATTTCCCACTCAAGTTCATTGTCTTCTTCTACAATGATGGATGGCTGTCAATCAAAGATTCTCTGTGAGAGGAATGGATCCTCGACTGTGAGTCAGAGCAGATTCATATGAAAGACATCATGAATATCAGACAGAGTGTTGAGTCAATAATCATGTGTGTCTAGCACTTTCTTCATCATATACTTGACATGACAGTAATCTAGCATACATAAGAAATGATTCATTTTTATATTCTTGAGATTCAGTCAGATTTTGTCTTCTATATAATATCAGATCACAGAACTTCTTCTGATATTTATTTGATTTTTATAATTTTGCTGAGCACTGATCATTGAAGCTTCTGTTTATTCACAGACTTTCTTCAGCTTGCTTATGATGTTCTCTGCTATCTGTATAAGGCTGCAGACATACACAGTTTCTCAGAGAGTCTCAGAGAAGTTCAGAACCTCTAAGTTGTATTCATATAGAAGAAAGAATGAGCTTACATCTGTTATAGTGAAATCTCAATCATTAATCACAATCTCAGTGTGTGACAGCAGATTGCTTCAGTTGTTTTGTATATAATTGCAGAACTTACAGAGAATGTTCTTTACTGTTTGTATCATTCTCTCAGTAGCTTCATCAGTCTCTGAGTGATACATCATTGATAACTTTCATTCAATTCTTAATAATTGACATACACAGACTCAGAGTGCACTGATGAATTGACTGTCTCTATCTGACACAATGAATGAAGACAGATCATGTATACAATAGAACAGACTTCTGACAAAGACATCTGCAACTACTTCAGTATTCATCTTATCACAGAGCTGTAGTATTACACTCTTACTGAATCAGTCAACAATGACTAGAATGTTTGTAGAACCTTCACTTTCAGATAAGAAAACTGTAAAATCAATAGCTATATCATATCAAATTCAGTTGAGAACAGATAGAGACTTCAGCATCTCTTTTCAGCATTCACATCATATCATCACTGAGCCACAGCAATCACAGTTGCATACAAACCAGTATATGTCTTTCAATATATCTGATCAGTAGAATTCTCAGACAATGATATTGTATATAATTTTGCATTCTGAGTGCTCAGTCATCAATAAGTCATGAATTTCTTGCATGATCTGTGTTTATAGAGGTTCTGAATCAGAGACTCATCATCTATCTCAAAAGTATAAGCAGTTGTCATCATCAATCAAACATGCTGAGATATTTATTCTTGAGTATACACTTGTGGGGAATTGAGGTGTTCTATTTTATATGACTTCAGCAGCTTATTGCCAGAATTCATCTACTTCTACTACTAGCTTTCATTGTTCTTCAAGTAAGAGTTCTTGAGCTTGGAACTGATTGATATGTATGCAGAATTTGTCTGATTGTGTAGAACTTTCTATGATTGTGTAATAGATGCAACAGAGATATCTATATTAGGAAATAGCTATATGGCGATAGAAGAACACAGAACATGCCAGAATTAATGAAGAGAGACATAGCACACAGCATCATAGACGGCTGTAGCATGTGGTAGTCATCTATATAATGCTCACTGATATCTGTAGATATTAGGAGATCAGCAATTAGCTTTGAATAATAGAGATTGCTACCTTCTTAACATTCTATATATGTACTTCACACTACTCTCATAATTATACCTACAACCATCTCTTACAATTCTAATTGCTCATAACTTTATTTGAGTGGTCCATTGTTATACACATCTACAATAAAGCACACAACATTAGTTAAAGCACGCAACATTAGTTAAAACACACAACATTAGTTAAAACACACAAGATGGTCTCAATATACACAAGATTCCTTGAAAACCAATCTGAATCCTCTACTGCCTTCAATGATCACAATGCATGTTTGCAACAGTTGAATGATCAAATTCATAAACAAGAGCAGCAATTAGCTATTCTGCATGCACAACAGCAGCTCAACAAGTTGGAAGCACAGATTCATGAAGATACTCTCATCAAGTCTCAATTAACTCAGAATATCACCACAGAATCACTGCAAAATCGATCTGTGAACAATACAGATGATGATAATGAAACACCACTGAGATTGAAGATTAAGAACTATTATCAAGGAAAAAATATGTTAGAATTCAAGAACTATAAAGATCACATATTGACTCTCTTTACACACCACTGCTGATATTATCAAAAGAAAGAACACAAGATAAATGATGCTAAACTCTATCTTGACACCCACATTAAGCAGAAATGATTGAATTTTGTATCATCATATAAGAGACATGGAGAAGCAACACTGTTGACTTTTGATAATATGTTATCACATCTAGAAATGCAAATTAACAATCCACAGAACCAGCACTGATTGATGAGTCAAAAGTTTCAAAATGCAAAGCAACAAAAATGACAATCAATACACAATTTCTCTAAATATCTCAAAGACTGAAAATACTACTTACCCTCATATAGCAAAGAACAAAGAATGGATAACTTGTATAGTAAGACATTGAAGATATTACACACAGAACTCAATCATTGAAATCAAGAGTCTCAGAACTACAAAGAGTTGCTTTGAACTCTACAGACTCTCAAGAAAAATATATCAGAGCAACAGTATGCTATTCATAAAGAAAGATCTGCAATATTCATAGAAAATCAGCATCATTCTGATAAATCTAGCAATCATCAAAACAAGAGGAAACAAGAGGAACAAACAGGTTCAACTGAACAAATCAAGAAAGATAAATATAACTGAATGAAGAAGTGTTCTCACTGTCATAAAAAGAGTCATATTGCAAATGATTGTTGAATGTTACATCTCAAAAAGCATAATCAAGTTTGATAAGTAAAAAACCAGCAATCTCAATCATAGAAGCAGCTGCTGCATTGAGAATACAAACAACTAGACTGTGAGATAAATGATTATTGATGATGAATACATGGATACTGACAGAAGTGGAATGGTCGATGGTGTGGACACTAGTGGATTCTGATGTGGATGCAAACTTTGTGTCCCATGCCTGGGCATCAAAATATTTCTCAAAGACAGAAGGTAAATCAAAAGTAGTGGAAGCAGTTGATAATCATAAGATTAAATCATATGAACAACAAAGAGCTGCAATGAAGATTATCAATGACAAACATATTCTTCAAGAAGAATTCCACCATTTCAAAGAGGCTGATATTAGCAGATATGATATAATTTTGAGCATACTGTGGTTGAAAGCTGTGAACTCTGATATCAACTGGGTGTGAAGATGCTGAATCTATAGAAAAGTGTTGAATATTAATCATATGCATCTGAATACTGCTAAAGAATTTGCAACACTAATTGATGATGGCAATATTATATTCACTGTCTTATCATTATGAGCTGCGAGTGCAGCAACTGAGTCAAATATCTCAGATGATTATAAAGATTATCTTGATGTATTTCAAGAAGACATATCTGATGCAGAACATACATCTCATGATTATGTCATAGAGCTCAAACCTGGCAAAGAATCTTCATATCAACTGATATATAATCTATCACCTCAAGAACTCTCTGTCCTCTGAGAATATATCAAAAAGACATTAGAGAAGAATTGGATACATCCATTCAAGAGCTCAGCCAGCATGTCAGTATTATTCACATTCAAGAAAGATGAAACCCTGCATCTTTGCATGAATTATTGAGAATTGAATGAAATAATGGTCAAGAATCAATACCCACTGTCCTTGATAAGTGAAATACTTGATAGATTAGCAGATGCCAAAATATATACACAACTGAATCTTAGAGACACATATCATAGAATTCACATACAAACAGAGAATGAATGAAAAACAGCATTTCAAACACAATATGAATACTTTGAATATCTAGTCTTATCTTTTGAGCTAATCAATGCCTCTGCAACTTTTCAATCTTATATCAACAAAGCCCTCAGTGATCTTTTAGACATATATTGTGTGGCTTATCTTGATGATATTGTAATCTATTCAAACATGCTTGATGAACATGTCGTCCATGTTAAGAATGTGCTGGAATGGTTAAGATGATGGAGACTATATGCCAAACTTAGTAAGTGTACATTCCACACAACAGAAATTGGATTTTTGGGTTTTGTGATTATCACACAGAGCATTACTGTCAAGAAACACTGTGTCAACACAATTCTAGATTGGTCAGAATCATGAACTATAAACAAATTGCAAATATTTCTAGAATTTGTCAATTTCTATCATTGATTCATATACAAGTTCTCGATAATAACAGCATCTCTGATTGAATTGTTAAAAGATTACAAAACAAAAAGAGGGAAGAATAACACATCTGTTCAGTTAGACAATAACTGTAAGCACACAATTTTGCAGTTAAAAGAATGCTTTACAAAAGCATCATTGTTGATCCACTTTGATCTGCAGTGAAAACTTCATATAGAAACAGACAGATCTGATGTTGCAATCATCACAGTAATATCACAATTAATGAATAATGATCACTGACACTCAATCACATTTTGATCTAGAAAGCTCACAGAAACAGAAAGACATTATCAAACATATGATCTAGAAATATTGCCAATTGTAGAAGCTTTCAGACAATGGCATCACTATTTACATGATAGCAGGCACTCAATAACTGTTTTATCTGATCATATCAATCTCCAGCACTTCATGACAACAAAACAGCTAAATAAGCATCAGATTCACTGAATGGAAATGCTCTCAGCATTCAATTTTGAAATAGAGCATCATTCTGAGAAAAATAATCCCACAGATGCATCAAGTCATCATTCAGATTTTGTAAAACACACAGCTCTCTTGACAGAGCTTTCTACTCTGCAAGAGAAGCTGCATAAGAGGATCTTTAAGTCACTAAAGACAAAAGAAAATACAAAGTTAGATCAATGTATCAAGATGATGTGAAAAAATCTACAAGCTAATGAAAATTGTTGAGTGAAGAAGTCTGTAGTCATCAATAACAACAATCTCTGCAGAATAAAGAACACATCTGCAGATGAGAACAAGATCACAGATGTTACAGAGTTAAATTTAGAGACTCTGATGCTATGAATTCTAGCTGTCAAGATATTTGAGTCTGAAACAGTCTATTGCAAAGAGATAGCTGAATCTATCATCAAACTCTTACTGCAGATTCAGAATAGAGACACTGACACATCTGAACTTTGTAGAAGACTAGAGATGGATGATGCTAGTGTAGATAATTGTTCAATCTGAGCAGTAGATAAAGATGATCTGCTCAGAAAAGATGATAAAGTCTACATATCACAAGACAAGACTGTAAGACATGAAATAATGAAAATGAACCACAATGATCTCTAAGATGGTCATTTTGGACATGACAAAATCATCAAAGTGATCAAACACAAGTATTTGTGACATGATATGAGTGATGAGATTGCAGAATATGTGAGAACTTGTGATGTTTGTCAATATATCAAGATACCACAGCACAAGCTGTACAGATTGCTACAACCACATTCAGTGTTAGATAAGAAATGACATACAATTAGCATAGACTTTATTGAAGATCTGTCAGATAATAAAAAGAGAAGTCAAATCTATAATGCTATTGTTGTATTTATTGATTTATTTATCAAATGAGTCATAATTGTGCTCACATCTTCAGAGCTAGATGCAGAAGAACTTGTAGATATTATTGTATGAAGAATTACAAAGAACTTTGATCTATCTGCAAACATTATTAGCAATTGAGATTCATTAATAAATAGCAAGTTTTGATCAACATTGTGTTATCTGCTCCATGTTCAACAAAAATTATCGACAGCATTCCATCTGCAAACCGACAGTCAGACAGAACAATTGAATCAGATGATTGAACATTATCTTCACATATATTGCAGCTATCAGCAAGATAATTGAATAGAATGGATTTCTCTGACACAATGGACATATAACAACATCTTCCATGCATTGATAAAAATGATATCATCTGAAGCAATGATCAGCCGACCAACTGAACTTTGCATAGACATGAAACCCCCAAGCATGAGTGTGTCAAAATCAGTGATGAAACAAGTGGAACAGATGAAGCAAGCAGAGAACAAAATCTGAGAATGTCTGAAAGCTGTCAAAGCAGCTGAGAAAAAGTATTACAATCAGCATCATATATCAAAAAGCTTTAAGATAGAAGACTGAGTAATGCTGTATGCAAAAAATATATCCATCTTGCAACTCTCATTCAAACTAGATCATCAATTTTTGAGTCTCTTTCAAATAATTGATATCTGCAGTGCACAGGCATACAAACTGAAACTCACACTGCAATATAAAGAAATTCATCTCATATTTCATGTTTCCCTTCTCAAATCATATCACATGTGCAACAGACAAATCCCACAAGCAGAACTGATAATTATAGATATACAAGAGAAATGAAAAGTTGAAGCTATATTAGACAAGCATCAGTACCACAGTCAAACACAGTATCTTGTCAAATGAAAAGATTGTACAGATGCAGACAATTCTTGAGAACTCAAGGAAAACTTGATGAACAGTCAGAAGTACTTGAAACAGTTTAATAAAACCTATCAGAAATCAGTTAATAAACAAAAACAAAGAAGATGACAATAACTGCTGAATATATTTATTCCATTCAGAGATTAAAAAACAGATCTGCCTCAGCTTGGTCAGTGTCATTCAAGAAATTGTCACCAAGACAAATCTGCTTATTATCTCAGATTTCCTCAACTGACAAAGCACAACATTTCAACAATGACTTGAAAGCTGTGATCAGTGATGTAACCACTGAGATCTCATCAATCATCATTTCAGTCAGAGTCTCAGAAGAACTGTTTCATTGAATCTCTCAAATCTTCACAGCAAAGAATCTAACCATCACAGTCACAGCACCCTGCAAAACATTAATATTTGAAGCATTCACATCAGTGACAATTAGATTCTCAGCAGTATTGATAATCATCTGAGTCAATTCAACAGCATTCACTGACATCTAATAGAAAGTTAATATTATATATCATAAAAACATTTGTTTTGAATAATAACTTATCAGAATACAGACATGCTTCATCACTGAGCAGTGCTTGTATTTTTTGTGTTGATTCTCAGCAGACTTGCAATGATGGCAGAGAGATGTTGTCAAATATTGAATACAACAACAGCAATATGCTGCTGTGTTTCTTTCTAACACTTCAACAGAATCATCCACTTTCTCATCTTCATCTATATTATCAATCAACTCAAATAACATATCAAGATCTTGACTCAGTGAGAATGACATCAATATAATAGCAGAATGTGAAAACATGCTTTCTGAAACACTGCTATAATTGAATACCACACTCTGCTGTGACAACAGATCATCAGAGTTCATATAGAATTCTAGAACCTCATCTACATTCTTATAGATCTGCACATCAAGTACAAACCTTGCAACAGCAGTTTGATACATGACAAATCTCTCATTCAGAACTTCATCAGAGAGCAGCATCTCATGAAATTCATCAATCAAAGATTGATCAGTTTCATGAAAACACTCAGACATCTATAACTCATTAGCACTCATAACAACCTCAGTTTAAGAAAACTTACAGCAGCACAACTTCTATTTGATATATAGCAGATGTGACAGTGTGTTCATTCATTGTTCATAAAGCAAGAGTATACTGAGGGATTCTGCAACCTCTTCAGACAATCCAAGCAAATGCTCTTGATGACAGACAGTATATCACTCTTTATAGACTTCAAACCAGCAACAGAAACAGCTGGTTCTGACATTCTATCATAACTTTAATTAATATCAAGGTCTTATTCAAAGAAGAAGGAAAAGCAAAAGCAATAAGAAAGAAAAACAGATGTTGAAGATTGAAATCAATATTGCAATAATAATCAAAGAAATTGCAACAACACAAAACTCAACTCAAAATGGAAAACACAATCACACAATCAAAACTTCAAATTTCACAATAAAAATTGCATAGGAAGATACAGTGTACTTTGTTTGATAAATTGATGTATTCTTTTTTAATAAAAAATTGTTAGTGGTGATGTTAATGATGATATTTGATGGAGTGTGATTTTTGATGTAGAAGTCAAAGAAAAGAGGTCAGAAGTTGTGTCTAAATTATGATTGAACTGCATTGACATCAGAGATGAAAAAATGTTCTTCTGAAACAGCAACATTTCAGAATTAATCTCAATCATTAATTCAGCTCAATTCTGTGAACTCTATACAATATTAACCACACAGCACATGTTATGAACTTTGCATGTTGCAGTAAGAAGTTCTGAGAATCAGGCCTTTGAAGAAGAGAGATAATTGTAATAGATGCAACAGAGATATCTATATTAGAAAATAGCTATATAATGATAGAAGAACACAGAACACATCAGAATTAATGAAGAGAGATATAATGCACAGCATCATAGACAGCTGTAGTGTATGATAGTTGTCTATATAATGCTCACTGATATCTGTAGATATTAGAAGATCAGTGTGTAGTTCAAAGATTGCTTGAGCTGTTCAAAGCTTCTAAGCTTTGCAGCTCTTCTTATATGAATTAACTAGTGCAGTAGCATACACCATCCTTGATAATAGAGGGTGGTGTACACCATGGAAGAATAATAAGCTGAAATTACCACATCCTCCCCTATCAAATCTGTCTACACCCTCATGACAGAAATAGTGTTATGCTGTGTGCATCTGCTTTTGCAATGCACTATTCTGCAATAGATAAGATGCTCACTTCATGTGCACAAGAGTCTCTATCACAACAACACTGATCTATCACTAACAACATCACATTCACAACCTTCTTCTTTCATTCATTCTCTCATACCTCTTTCATTCAACCTCCTCTGCCTTGCTTCAATTGTTCTACACATCTATCCCCTTCTATCAAATGTCTAGCTCTTCTCTATTCTGCAATATAATCTCTGATTGCTGTGTCTTCTGCTGTTCTGATCACATTGTGCAATCTATTGATAAGTTCTTGTTGATCAAACCTTGTTGAAAGCTAATCTGACTGTGAATTGATGGCTTTCACAGTTGCTAACTGTTGTTAGCTTCTACTTCTCATCATCAGAGTATACATCTTGCTCATGATTGTCTCATCTTCTCTTTCAATGCCCCTTCTGTGTGCAACCTTGCTTCTGTTGAGGAGATCACCTCCACCAATGTTGTGGGGGCAGAGTGTGATGATGACAACACCAGTGAAGCAGTTGGTGAGGATGTAGACAGTGGTGATAGCATTTGTGAAGATGCTGAGATGATGAATGTCTCTGTGTTGTCCTCTGCTGCTGCCTTCTCTGCTTCCACTGATTCCTCCTCTCTCACCCCCATCAATCTCTCTCTTTCCTTCCACACTGATTTCTCTCTTTTGTCTGATCTTCAAGAGGCCCTGCACATCTTCTGCAGTCTTTCTCTCTATTCTCCACACCTTCCTCCCACTTCCACTGCCTCTGTCAAAACATGATTTCACATGCAAGTACTGTACAACACAACTCAATTCACCAGTTATTCATCTGTCACATCTCTTGCTTGAAGTAAGTACAAGACTTTTAGCAATCTTACACATCCTCTGAATTCTGCTGTTGTTTGTACTGATTGTGCTGAGTGTATGTTATACCCCTTCTTGTCTCTTTTCTACAATTTTTATTCTAACTTTCATAGATGAAATTGTACAGAGTCTCTGTGTTGTTGAGATTATGACAGACAAAGACCTTCACATCATATTTGCTTACATCAACTTCTGCATCATCCCTCTGTCTTCACACACTTTCAGCTTATCAGACAAGTGTCTTCATTCTTTTTGTTGATGAATGACTTCTGACTTGATCATTCATAGAAAGAAGATACATGTCCAAGGTAGTCTGAACAGTGATGTGGTGCTTTTTTATACTTATGATGAGTATACATCTGTTTCTTGTGCTGATTGTGTGAGAGGTAAAGAGTCATTTCAATTTTGTATTCTGTCTTCTATATGTGACTGTTCTGTTGACTGCTCTTATCTCTGCTGCAACTGTTTCTGAAGCTTTAAGAAGAGTTTCTATTTCTTCAGTAAGTGTACATTTCTTTCTTCTCATTGTGATGACTGTTAATGTTCTACAGTTACTTCTGACATCACTCTGCATATGTCTATCTCTGCTTCTCTCTCAGATTCTTTCATCACTCATTCATTCTTCTCCACTTTCAATTCCATTTCTTCTCTTTCTTCAACTTTCATTGAGTGAGCATCTGTCATTCATTTCTGTAGAAATTTGAGTGTCTGCTCAACTGCTTTGTTTATTTTCTTCTTGCTCTCTTCTCTTCTGACTGGTTTTTCTCTGTGTATGCATGCTCATTGTTTTGTTGGCCTCTCTGTGAATCTTTTCATTGAAGATATTGAATTGATGTGTCAGGCTCTGTGTGAGGTGGAGGTGTGCACTGCACTTCTACACATGCACCTTGAGATTCTGAAGTCCTTGGTGCAGACTGAGTTTTAGTTTTCTTTTTGTTGTGTACAGATGTTTCTGAAGGTTGTTGATTTGAATGTTTTCATTGATGTACATCTTTTCTTTTGTTTTTGTGACATCCATGTATTTTTAGAAGTCAGGCAAAGCCCTTGCAGTGGTCATTAGAGCTGTGTGTGAATAGATCTTTTTTCTGATTTCCTCTTTTTCCTTTCTTTTCTAGTCATTAATCTTACATAATCTTTTACTGGTTCTATACTTGACAACTAGATGCAGCAGATCTCATGTTTTTCAATGAGAGTCTTCTGCCTCTGCATATTATACTGTCCCTCTTCACAAACTCAGACAACTACAGTGAATGACTCATTGAAACTAACCTCATCTGATCTCTGAGCATTCTCAGATATTGAAATAGCTTGATTCAATGTGTCTGCTGATGTTTCTGACAGTTCATCCTCTGAGATCTCTGTGATTGAGCTAGTGTAGACAGTTGAATCCTCTTCTGAATCTCTTTGTTTCTTGCAACTCAATTCATGTGCTGATCAGCTGTCTCAAGTTCACCTCTGACTGTGTTGCACCCACTGTCTACATTGCAATATCATACAGCCAGCAACAGTCTCATCACTTATCAGAGCATGCCATATGCCTGCCTTTTCCATTTCCTCCCATTCTTTTTTAGTTATTGTTGAGAGGTCTGAGTAAGTGATATCATCTGATTTGTAAATGTTGATGATTTCTCTAACTTCTCTGAGCTTTTCTATTGTAAGCCCTCTTTTCTTCAACACTGATGATAGTGCTGCAGATGATCACAGCTCATTGAAATTCTTCACTTTCATCTCTACAAGATGAGAGCTATTTATAAGATTGTGTAGAACTCATCCCTCTGATTCTTTCAAAGTATACATTTCAAGAAGATGTGATTTGAGGATTTTGTACAGCTCAAATCACCTTGGTTGAAACTTCTCAGATTCTTCATTTCATATGAGAACTCAAGTGCTCACAGTGAGGCTCATTTCTTTCACTAGTGAGTCTTATATTCTTTTTGATTGTATGGCATGGTTGAGCAGTAATTTGTTTGCTTTTGCTCAGATGTGACTAACTTCCCTTACTCTTGATTTCATATTCACAATCACTATCTCCTCCTCTACCTGCTCCTGTGTATCCCCCGGGATACGCGGATGCACTCCATAGAGCAGGTAGAATGACAAGTGCTTTGAGACTGCATGCTGATGAACTCACATTGCAAATAATGTCTGTCTCAGATATTCATTTCATAATCTTGTGGACTTCCCCACTAGATATTTCATCAGCATGCTGTCTAGTATTCTGTTTAAGTGTTTGACTTTTTCATTTGTATGAGAGTGATAGAGTGTTGTTGTGTGATGCTTCATCTGCAACTGTTTGACAAAGTGCCTCACAGCTTCTTCTACAAGGTTTGCACCATTATCTGTCAATATCTCACAGAGCATATCATAATTGATGTAGATATCATTGTGTAGAAATTTAGCAATGATCTCCTCCATCATCTCTGACACCACTCATGTGATTGGCCACTCTGTGGTGTAATCAATTGCTGTTATTATCCAGCAGTTCTCATTTGATGTTCATGGCAATACCTCTATGAGATCTATCTCTCAATGTTCAAATAATTTAATCATATCTTTCATCTGATGTTGTGCCCTCTCACACTTCAATCCTTGTCTTGTGCTCTTTGAGACTTGGCAGTTCGGGCACTTCTGCACATATGCTTGAATATCTTCTTCCATGCTTGGTCAGTATGCTCAACCTTTCAGAACACTCATAAATTCTGAGCTCCTCAAGTGGCTGAACTCCTTGTGCATACAACTTACCAGATTCTGTCAAAACTGGGACTCAAGATACAGTGTCTCTGTGTAACTGAGGTCACAGTAAAGCACAACATTCTCCTCTAACTTCACAAGCTTGAATTTTGGAAGCATCTCTTTTATTATCTTCATCAGATGTTTATCAGCTGATACACTTCCATTCTTCAAGTGGATGATCATGGCTTCCAATCACTCTGCCTCATCACAACCCCTCAGTGCTATTAGTGTGAATTCTCTCTGTGCCATGTTTGCTGAACCTTCTCTCATGAAGTCAGATCTACAACTTATAGCATCTGACATGATAGCATCCACCCTCTTTCTGTATTTGATTTGAAGGTCATACATCTGGAACTCTGATATCCATTGTGCTAGTCACTTGGAGGATTTGATTGTTGTTTGCAAATAAATGAGGCTTTTGTGATCAGTGATCACTGTTGTCATATACTCATTGTTGATATATCAATCCCACAGATCTAGTGTGTGTTTGATTGCTAGAAGTTTCTTCTCATGCACAGAATAGTTAAGCTCTGCATCTGACAGCTTTCAGCCATCATACACTACTGGGTGTAATTTATCATCCTTCTCCACTTGCAAGAGGGAGCATCCAATGGCTCATTCTGATGCATTGATTTCAATTGTGAAGAGCTTTGTATGATCCAGTTGAACAAGCACTGAAGATGTTGTCATACATTCTCTAAGCTCAAGAAAGATCTCTTTGCAGAAGATGTTTCAGATGATTGAATGAAATTTCTTTTTGCAAAGCTCAGTGTCTGTCTCTTTAAGAAGATCTGACAATAGAGCAGCAATTCATGTAAAATCCTTTACAAATCTTCTGTAATAGAATGTCAGTTCTAAAAATTGATGTATGTGGTGTATGTTTCTAGGCCTTGGCCATTTCACAATAACTTCTAGTTTTTCGGGGATTGGGTGTATGCAGCCCTCTTCCACAAGATGTCCCACAAACTTCAACTTCTTTGTACCAAACACACATTTCAATGATTTGATGTAGAGCTTGTGCTCTGCCAGAGTTGTGAGCATCTGGTCAACATGTTGCAGATGCTCTTTGTACAAGTTCAAAAAGATTAAGATATTGTCAAGATATACAAGACACAATCAGCTGTTCTGTTTTGCAAGAATTGTATTCATTATCATCTGAAAGGTTGCAGAGGCATTTGTAAGCTCCATAGATATCACAAAAAATTCAAACTTTTCTCATTGTATGTTAAACACTGTTTTGAACACTGATAGTTCATCTACACAAATCTGCCAGTATCCTGCAAGTAGGTCAATCTTTGTCAAGTATCAGACATTTTCTATCATATCTAATTGTTGTTGGATTTGTGGTAGCAGATATCCATTCTTTACAGTGAGCTTATTGAGCATCTGATAGTCGATGCACATACACCATTCTCCATTTGACTTCTTAGCAAATAGGACTGGGAAGCCTCACATGCTGAAGGATGATTGTATGAGACCCCTCTTCAACAACTCCTTTATCTGCTGCTGTAATTCCTCAAGATGTGTTTGTGATAGAGAGTATACATTGCAATTTATTGGCTTTGCATCCTCTGTATCAATCTCATGGATGAATTCTCTTTCAGGCAGCAGAGAAGACAGAAGATTCATTTGAAAGATCTTCTTATACTTTTCAAGCAGTGCCTTCATATATGTTTCATTTTTCAAATCTTTCACAGACAGCAGTTCTTTTGTCTCAGATTCTCTTATGATGTATAGAATGCTCTGAGTTGAAGGTTTATGCAGCACTCACTTCACTTGATGTTGAGTGATGAGGTTCAAGCCTTCTGTTTCTGGTGTGTGGAATCTGTGCCTCATATTCATGAGTAAGATCATATGAATTTGGTTCTTATGATCTGTCAACTGCATGTGACATGTACATCAATGAATTCAGAGATTATACTTCTGAAATCAATCAAGCCCCAAGATCAGATTGTATTCTACATCTGGAAGCACATGCACTCAGATGCAGCAAGACCATCTCTCAAAGTGCAAGAGCATCTTTACTCTCACAGATGAGATAAGATAACAATTGTTTGAAAGCTTTACTTGTTTAGATTCCTCCATCCATCATATGCCAGGCAATTGTTTTAGTATATGATCATCAATGTATTTCATCAAAATGTCTGTGTTCAATAACACCTTCACTGCCACTTCTCTTTTTCATCTCAGATATTCTCTATACATCAGTGTATTCAGTTCTACAGTGTTCAGATGTTTGTCTGCTTTCTCTTCTGCACTCACTCTCTCATCTCTCTTCTGTTTAGCTCTTGTAGAATCCAGAGAATCATCTAACACAGACAACTCATCTACTTCAGAGATCTTTAGTAGTTGATCAGTGAGTGTCTCTGATTCTGCTGATCTCTCTAGTTTTTTGACTTCTTCTCTTGAGAGTGATTACAGCAATCCTTTGTGTTATGATTCTGTTGGCTACAGTGAAAGCACACTCTGTGTTTGCAATATCAGACTACTCACTCTGATGAATTCTTCTTGAGGAGGTTTGAGACTTTTGTGATAGCATTGAAATTGATATTCATCACATCTGAGTGTCTTGATGATGAAGTGATGGATATAGATGTGAGTCTTCTTGCATTCATCTGCACCTTCACTGCTTGCTTTCACAGCTTGCTCATTTGTTCTCTCAAGAGTAGTGTTTTGTACATTTCCTCCACTGTCTGTGGCTGTGGGTTAAGACACTTCCATTCAGTGTATAGATCAGTATCTAAGCTGTGTATGAAGATTTGTAGACAGAAAGATGTCAGAAGCTCTTGATTCATCACAAAATAACACAAGCTGAAATGAATGTAGTACAATGCAAGATCTTCTTCTTGCTTACATTCTACAAAGTGTTCATAATGTTTGTCTTTGATATCTAGTTTCTCAAAGTTATGCAGGATTCATCTTGTGAAATTGTCCCACTTTCATGATAACTCATACTTGTCAGATGCTTCCACATTCAACTTCTCAGCTGTCATTCAAAGAGATCTAGCTTTTTTCTTGAGAATAGATGCTGTGTGCAAGACCTGCTGTAATTCAATAAGTTGTCATTCTGTGAGCTCACACTCCATGCAATAGTGTGAATGCATCTGATCCAATCAGTTGAGAGCAGTGTTGTTCTTACACTCACCATCAAAGCATGATGGGTTAGATAGATTGCCTGACTTGATATATTCCATGATGATTGATGTATTCTCAGGGAACACTGTTTGTGCTGTGTATGCTGAGTCAGGGTCATTAGATGAGGTGTTGATGTTTGAAGAGTTGATTAAACTACACAGTGAGATCTCAAGTGTTGCTGAATGTTCAGTCTTGAGATGTATATGCTCCAGTTCTCAGTGCAGATCAGCCATCTGAGTATCTCACTCATTTCTAACATTTGCAAGACTATCTGCAAAGCTCACAGCATTTACTGCTTATTGCTGAGCAGCTTTCACATACTGACATTTCTTCTGCACCTTGAGCTCTGTTTGATAAAGATTACACATTGTCAATATCTCTTCCAACAAGGTGTTGTGGATGAGAAGCTTGTTGTTCTCAGATGTGAGAGCTGCTGCTCTACATACTGCTTTTTGTAGACCTTCAGAAATCAGTTGCATTTCATTCAGTTCAGATACAAGAGATGGGTGTTGATTGAAGGTGTCCATGATGGTTATTGTTGATCATATACTTTTCTCTATATCTTAAGAATATTGTTTGTAGTTGATTTCTTGTTGATATCTTCTTGATTGTACAACTGACTGACTTCTTCTTAAGCTTGTGAGTAGAGTGATTCTTTAAATCATTGTTCATCTCTATACCATCTTTCTATGCTCTCAGCTCATCTCATGTATGGTGGTGAGTCATCTGCTATCAATTTTGCAATCGGAAGTGTTCCAACTTCACCACTCATTCATACAATTGAACTCTAGAGTGTAGAGATGACCACACTGGCATGATAACTACAACTTGCATTGTAGGTGGAATTATCACACCCCCAGGAGTGTATACTCCCTTCAGTTTAGACATGCTATCAGATGTAGTTCAAAGGTTGCTTGAGCTGTTCAAAGCTTCTAAGCTTTGCAGCTCTTCTTATATGAATTAACTAGTGCAGTAGTGTACACCATCCTTGATAATAGAGGGTGGCGTACGCCACGGAAGAATAATAAGCCGAAATTACCACAAGTGATTAGCTTTGAATAATAGAGATTGCTATCTTCTTAACATTCTACGTGTGTACTTCACACTACTCTCATAATTATACCTACAACCATCTCTTACATCTATACAGACAGTACAGATAGCACAACATCTGATACAACTGATTCAATCAGTACAATAGATTCAATCAATGCAATTGATACAAATGATACAATCAGTTCAATCAGTACAATTGATTCAATTGATTCAATTGATACAAACAGTACAATTGATTCAATCAGTTCAATTGATACAATCAGTTCAATTGATTCAATCAGTACAAACAGTACAATTGATACAATTGATACAATTGATTCAATCAGTTCAATCAGTTCAACTGATGTAAATGATTAAATCAGCATGATGAGCTCATCTATTTCAACTAGCTGTGATGCAATCAGTACAGTCTGTATACTGACTCAGTCAATATACTTTCAGCTGCAGATATGCACTCTTCTTCTCTCTTCTCATTGCTTTTTCTATCTCTTTTTACTTTTTTCTTTTCATGATCTTCTTCAGTGCTCTCTCCTCTCTCTCTCTCTGAATTTATGCTGAGTTATATGACTACAAGATGCTACAGAGGGCACAGTCTTTTCTTCACTCTTTTTTTTATTTTTTTTTTCAGAACACTCATTTTTTCTCTTTTCTTTTATCTATTTCATTTGTCTTTTCTCTGCTGTTAGAAGCATAGACAGTTCTCAGATTAACTGAGAGAATTATCTCTCTTCATTCACTGTAAAGCCTTTCAGACATGACAGCAGTGATTTTCCTCAGAAACCACATTATAGCCTCATCATGAATGGCTATATATTGAGTCAGAAGTAAATGTGTAGTTCAGTAAAACTCTTTTTCAATGAGCTGAGTCTTCTCAAGAGTTGTCACCTGGATTCTGTTTTCTTTCTCTCTGTGTATATAGAAATCTCTTCAGTGTAGCACATCTTCATACCCTTCAGAAGGCTTCTGAAACACAGATGCTGTCTGTGTTTTCTTCAGAATGTTAAACCAATACAAACAAACAAATAAAATCAATTTTAAGTAAGTTGTTTTCTCACTGATATTTATCATGTATTATTGCTGGTGTTCCTTGTCAGTGGTGTTATTAGTGTGGTCATGTGCATCACTAGCTCATTTTCATATAATGTCATTCACTGTTCATTTGTTATATTGCTCTAGATTTAACTCTAATCATGTGACACACAACAGTTGAATTCTGTGTGAACATTGTATCTCTAGACTTGAGAATGTTGATTTTTGATGTGTATTTAGACTGGCTGATGGGACCATGAATTTCATGTTTGATTTGATTTGATTTGATCTCAGTCCATTTCTTGGTGTGATTTTCAGTGGGATCAGAATCAGAATGGAAGTGTAAAGTGACTAGAATTATTAGAATATGAGTGAAATGAAACTAATAAATCTTGATATTTCATGTAAAGTGACTGACTATCAAAAATAAGAACATGATCTGAAACTGACTATGATTTTGACTGAGATTTGATTCTGTTCTGATGATTATATAATACATATCTTAGATATCAATCTGATGATATGATTGATGGAGATATCATCTTTATATAGTGCTGTCAATCAATTTGCCTCTGTCAATCTATCTACTGCTGCTAATCTATCATCACTGTTAAGCTATTCCTCACTGCTAAGCTATCACTGCTGCCAATCTATCTATTGCTGCAAGCTATCTCTCACTGCTAAGCTATTGCTGCCAACCTCTCTATTGCTGCAAGCTATCCCTCACTGTTAATCTATCTATTGCTGCTAATCTATTGCTGCTGTCAATCTATCTCTCACTGCTAAGCTATTTCTTGCTGCTAAGCTATCACAGTCAATCTATTGCTGTTAATCTATTGCTGTCAATCTATCTACCACAGTGAATCTATCTATTGCTGTCAATTTATCTACCACTGTCAATCTATCTATTGTTGTCAATCTATTGCTGCTAATCTATCACTGCTAATCTATTGCTGCTGTCAATCTATCTTTTGCTGCTAATCTATCGCCACTGTCAATCTATCTCTCACTGCTAAGCTATCTCTTGCTGCTAAGCTATCTCTCACTGCTAAGCTATTCCTCACTGCTAAGCTATTCCTCACTACTAAGCTATCTATCACTGTTAATCTATCACTGTCAATCTATCTATCACTGTCAATCTATCTATCACTGCTAATCTATCGCTGCTAATCTATTGCTGCTAATCTATTGCTGTCAATCTATCTACTGCGGCGAATCTATCTATCACTATCATTACTAGTTCAAAATAGAACTAGAGCATAAATACACTAAACTTCTTTTGATAGATAATGATTTTTGATAATGCTCATAGCATTATATCATCTATATAGGGTAAATCATGGTTCCATTTGGTCCCATTTTAACAAAATGGAACCAAATGAGATCAGAATCAGTAATTTATAAAAAGAATATGATCTGAAACTAGATTTATAATATAAACAGTGTAAAGTGACTAATTTAATAAACACTATATGAGACCAGAACTAAGAAATTTGATAATGAGACTGGAGAAATATTTAGTTTCAGTTTCATGCATGGTCACACAGTCAGTCTATGTGTATTGAAGTCAAATGCTCAGAAGTGTTGTGAGGCTTGTATCTCTGCAGAGAAATTCTGCAAATCTGTGAGTAATTCTCTTTAATTCTTATTTTCTTTTTCTTTTTCTTCAAATTTGCTTTTGAATAGATAGTAGTGCTTTTAGCAATGTTGATATACTGATAATAATACTAGATATGTGATACATCTCTTCTGAGGCACATCATGCATGGGTGAGTATTTATCTTCACAGAGGTGATGGCTGAGAAGAATATGATCAATCACAAAAATCATCTTTATTGTTTGATAAAACAATTGAATGCATCTCATCTGACAATGCTGTCTGCTCAGAGTAGAGCAGAGATGAATGCTCTATAATTTCAGTGCTGAGCAGTGACTGAGTCTGCAGAGATGCAGATTATGAAGACAGTGATTGTGTCTGTTTCTTTCAGAGCAGATATATTAGAGAAAGAGAAGAATGTGGAGAAGAATATGAGAATTTTAAAAGTGATGAGCTCTGAGAGCTCTGTGGTGAAGAGATTGATTGAGAAGAGATTGATGAGAGAGAAGTTGATTGAAGAGTCAATAAAGAAGATTGTGAAGGCTCTGATAGTGAAAGCAGTGAAATATAAGAGGTATGAGTCTCATAGTGTGAAAGTGTGGAAAAAGATCATGAGGGAAGAGACCTTCCTTCAGCAGATATATCAATGAATGAAGAGATTGATGAAAAAGAATAGAGAGAAGAAAGTAAATATTCTGTGAAAGAGATATTTACTGATATCTTTGCATTTGAAATAAAACTCAATACTTAATGAGTACTGAAGACAGTATAAGAAGAGAGTGACAGAGAGAAAATGAGAGAGATGATGAAGAGAGAAGAGAAAGTGAGAGATGAAGAATATTGAAATGAAAATAAATAAACTGAGAGTCTTTAGACTTTTCTTAGAACTTATTTCCTTTGTCTTTTTCTTGCTTGTATTTTTTATTTTTTGTATTTATTATACTCAAATTGAATTTTTTTCTTTTTCTCTTTTCTCTGATAAAATCCTTTTAAAAAAATGTATTTGATTGAAGTTTGAGTGAGATTTGCACTTCTAATGTTTTTTGATTTAAGATTTGCACTTCTGATGTCTTTCAACTTAATATTCATGCTTTTGATATTTGAAAGTATGTTGATTTTGTATTTGTTGTTCATTTTCTTGTTTGAGAAAGATTTCAAATATCTGAGTGTTCAATATATTTTCTTCTGATTTTCATGTATCATCACTAGAACCTCAATCTGTTCATCTCACAAGATATTTCAAAGGTTTGTTTTTTCATTGTCATTTTTCAAGAATTTCTTCAATTTGATATTCTTCTTTTTCATTGATAAGTTTCAGTTCTGATTCTGATAGAGCTTCATTTCTGCAGTTGTATGACTTCAATAAAAATACATGAAATACAGAATGAATGCTTCTATATGAAGATGACAGTTCTAGTTTGTATACTTGTTTTCTGATGATATTCAGAATCTTGAAGAGTTCAACATATTTATGATCAAGTTTGTGAATCAGATGTAACAATTGAAGGTTTTTTGTATTGAGTATGATATAGTCATCTATTTTAAATTGTTGAAGTTTATATTTTGCATTATAATAGATTTTCTGTGTTTGTTGTGTCTTTTGTAGATTTTCAATGAGCTTATGATATGTTTTCTCAATATGTTTTGCACAGCTAGCAGCATGTATGATGACTGATTGTGATGATTTGCTGATATTAATTTTCAAATCAGATTGATATCTCATTAAGACTTCTGTGAATGTCATTTCAGTAGAGATATGTTGAGAGATATTGTAAACAAACTGCATCAGCAATAGTCAGTGTGCTCAGTCATTTTGATGATAGTTGATAAAGTATTGAAGATAATGTTTCAAGATTTGATTTTGTCATTCTGTTTGATCATCTGTTTGAGAATGAAAGGCTGTTGAAAGTTTCCAGTGTATGTCTAGTATATAACAAAAGATGAATCAATAATGGCTTGTAAACAATGAATTTTGATTGAATATATGGTTTTTGAGTACTCTGTAAATTATATAGAACTTGGTATAAACAATTTCCACTAGTTCATCAGCAGTAATGTTTTTGATGCAAGAAATATAGATTATAAACTTGATATATATATCTACAATCACTAAAATTGTATTGTAGATTTGATGAAGGAATATAGAGACTGGCAAGTCTGTAATAAAATTCATAGTAATGAATTCAAAAAAATTTAATAATAAAAGAATTGTATTCAATTCTCTATATTGTCTGTACTATTTTGACTTTACTCTTTAATAAGTATCATAAGTGAATATATAATTTTTGATATCTCTGACTAGCTCATGTCAATAGTATTTGTTCTGAATGCTATCTATAAACTTTTTTATATCAAAGTGATCTCTCTGTGAATCATCATGATTTGCACTGATAATTTCATCAATGAGTGTCTTTTGTTGAGGGATATACACACAATCATCAGCATGCAATATATCATTCTCAGAAATTGTTTATAGTATATTTTCAATAATAGTCATACTCTTCTCTTTTATTTTCTTTCTTTGCTCAGCAGCAAAAAAATCAATCTTCTGTGCTTTATTCAGAAATGAAATGAAAGATTCAGACATTTTTATATATACTGAGTCCTCAAAAATAATCTTATTGACTGCAATTCAGAGTATATATTGCTCAATATACAACAGAGAAAAAGAGTTTACATAAGAGATAGAAGATATCAATATATGAAGTATTTTTCACTCATTAAAAGAAGTATTTTACTCATTAGAGATTTGTGCACAGACTACATCAGAAGAAATATCATTTTGAAAAGAAGTATCAGTTTTTCAGTCTAGTCTAACTTCATATTTCAACTTCTATTGTAGAGTAGATAATATAGTTTGATTATTATAGATCTCACTGTAGTCTGTGCAACAACTGAGCTCATTAGCTGAATTCTTTGATTCAGAGTGATGCAGTAATACAAAATTATAAGCAGATAAAACTTTCACTCATCTAATCTGATATCTGTTCAGTTTCTTAGTCATCATAAAGTACTGCAGAATGGTATGATCAGATCAGATTTGAATTGAATACTGACTTCTCTTCAGATAGTGTCTTCAATTCTTAAATACTGCTACAATAATTAAGAGTTTTTTATCATGAGTATTATAATGCATTTTCACATCAATCAACTTTCTTGATCAGAAAGCAACTGAATGTCAGTGCTCATCATTCTGCAACTGTGACAGAATAGCAGTGACTGTAAAAGTGAATATATCAGATTTGATCTGAATATATCAAGCTGAATCAAAATAAGCTAATAGAGAAGCATGCATAAAGTGTGATTTGAGCTCATTGAAAATATTTTGAATATTTTCTGTTCATATAAAAGTGGCTTTTCTTTCTCTCTTCTTACTCTCTTTTGTAAGTTCAAATAATGAGGCTGCAATAGAGAAGAAAGACTTAATAAATCACTGATAGAAATTAGCAAAACTCAAAAAGAATTGAATCTCTTTAATTGATTTAGATATAGATTATTTCACAATAGTAGAGACTCTGTCTGACTTTATCTCAACATTATTTGTATCTATAACAAATCTCAGAAATGAGACTTTGTTCATTTTGAATTCACATTTAGAGAGTTTTATAAATAGATTCACACACTCAAGATATTCTAGCATCTTAGTAACATACACTTTATATTTCTGCTTTGAATTGAAGAATATGAGAATGTCGTCCAAATAGACAACACAACATATATTCAACAAATCAGACAAGATATTGTTAATGTATGCTTGAAATATCACTGAAGTATTAGCTAGTTCAAATGATATAACTATATATTCAAAATATTTATATCTCATTCTAAAGACTGTCTTTCAACAGTCTTTTACCACTATAAGTATGCAGTGATAGACATCTCAAAGATTCAGCTTAGTGAATATCTTGACTTTTGAAAGTCTATCAAGTAATTCACTTATTAGAGATAGAGGGTATCAGTTTTTGATGATGATTCAATTTAATTCTCAATAGTCTATACAAAGACAGAGTCTATTATCTTTTTTGAAGACAAAGAGAATCAATACATCAGTCAAACTACTGAACAATTGTATTCACTTTTTATTTAATACATTTTTTAAATATTCTTTTAGAGTAGCTAACTCAGTTTCAGAGAGATTGTATATCAGCATAAATGAAGATTGTGTATCAGATTCAAAATCTATACAGTGTTCTGTTTCTTCTGATTTTTTTGTATTTATAGCAGCTTCTTCTGAGAAGATATGTGTGTATGATATGATATAATCAGATAGATCAGTCAGCAAGTCTGAATATACAGTTGAAAATATATATAAAACATGTTTTGAATCTTTTGAATGTTCTATAGATAATACTACAAACATTTCTACTCTAGCTTCTGTGAGAACTTCAGCTAAGACATTTTATTCAGAAATAATTTGAGACTGTTGTTCATTTTCAGAGCTTTTAAAGAAGAATTGTTCATCTGATCAATCTATAAAAGAATTTGTTTATCTTAATCAAGAAAATTCTAATACAAGATTGTAGTTCTTCATTTTCATTGTATGAAAGAAATAAGATATCTGCTGTGCATTATTTTTGTAATTAATGACAGTAGTTGCAATGTTATACTCTTCAAAGAAGTGTATTATGCATTCATCAATTGATTTAATTATTTTGATTTTACAGTGAGCAGTTTCTAGATTGTGATTCTTTTAGGCTGGCTGGTGGGACCATGAATTTCATGTTTGGTTTGATTTGATTTGATCCCAGTCCATTTCTTGGTGTGATTTTCAGTGGGATCAGGATCAGAATGGAAGTGTAAAGTGACTAGAATTATAGAACATGAGTGAAATGGGACTAATAAATCTTGATATTTCATGTAAAGTGACTGACTATCAAAAATAAGAACATGATCTGGGACTGACTATGATTTTGACTGAGGTTTGGTCCTGTTCTGATGATTATATAATACATATCTTAGATATCAATCTGATGATATGATTGGTGGAGATATCACCCCTATCTAGTGCTGTCAACCAATCTATTGCTGCTAAGCTATCCCTCGCTGCTAAGCTATCGCCGCTGCCAACCTATCTATCACTGCCAATCTATCTATCGCTGCTAATCTATCGCTGCTAATCTATCGCTGCCAACCTATCTATCGCTGCCAATTTATCTACCACTGCCAATCTATCTATCGCTGCTAATCTATCGCTGCCAATCTATCTACCGCGGCGAATCTATTGCTGCTAATCTATCACTGCTAATCTATTGCTGCTAAGCTATCCCTCACTGCTAAGCTATCCCTCACTGCTAAGCTATCCCTTGCTGCTAAGCTATCACTGCCAATCTATCACTGCTAATCTATCGCTGCCAACCTATCTACCGCGGCGAATCTATCTATCACTGTCAATTTATCTACCACTGCCAATCTATCTATTGCTGCTAATCTATTGCTGCTGCCAATCTATCTATCACTGCTAATCTATTGCTGCTAATCTATCACTGCTAATCTATCACTGCTAATCTATCACTGCTAATCTATTGCTGCTAATCTATCACTGCTAATCTATCGCTGCCAACCTATCTACCGCGGCGAATCTATCTATTGCTGCCAACCAACCTACCACTGCCAACCTATCTATCGCTGCCAATCTATCGCTGCCAATCTATCGCTGCCAACCTATCTACTGCAGTGAATCTATCTATCACTATCATTACTAGTTCAAAATAGAACTAGAGCATAAATACACTAAACTTTTTTTGATAGATAATGATTTTTGGTAACACTCATAGCATTATATCATCTATATAGGGTAAATCATGGTTCCATTTGGTCCCATTTTAACAAAATGGGACCAAATGGGACCAGAATCAGTAATTTATAAGAAGAACATGACCTGAGACTAGATTTATAATATAAACAGTGTAAAGTGACTAATTTAATAAACACTATATGAGACCAGGACTAAGAAATTTGATAATGGGACTGGAGAAATATTTAGTCTTAGTCTCATGCATGGTCACACAGTCAGTCTAGATTCTTTGCTCAAAATTCATTGACACAGTTTACTTCTGACTCAGAGTCTACTAGCACAAGCATTTTTTACAGACTTTTAGATGTAGTGAGTTTCACTGTGACAGTGAAGCTTAAGATGTTTTTGTATTGACTTTTCATATTTATGACTGTTATTGTGAGTTGAATAATATATTTTAAGTGTTTTTTGAGTTCTTCAAGTTCTTCATATCTTTTGTATTGAGTTTTGAGTTGAATTTGGTGTTTTTGAATTCATCTTTGAGTCATTTGAAATACAAATTGATGATATGTTCTGATTGTTTGCAATAACAGCAATATTTTGATTGAGTGAAGTCATCAGACTTTGTAGTGTCATTTCATCTGTGTTTGTTTTATGATTTATTATCAGTATTATTTCTGTTGTTAAAGTTTTGAGTGAGGTTTTTGAAATTTGATTTCTCTTTAAGCTTCTTCTGTTTCTCTGACAGATTCAATTCTGTCATTGTAAGTTTATGTAGAATGATATCATAGCTTAACTCTTTCAATTTGATTGTATATTTGTCAAATTCTCAGTGAATGGAAGATAGAACTTTTATATAGAGATGTGATTTCCAATGATATTTGCTATAAGAATGCTGCAGATATTCTTCAATTGATTGTAAATGTGAAGCAAATTGTTGAATTGTCTGATTTTCTTATTGCTCTGTTTTTCAGTACTGTCTATTGACATCTCAGAAACTTTTATCTGAATCAGTGACTTGACATTGCATTCAACTAATAAATTCTTCTTATGATGACAAAGTTCATATATCATATATATGTTGATACCAATATTGTTGCATCTTGATATTGAAATGAGTGATGACTTCAATGATCTTTTGATGGTTGTGTTTGTTGTAGTAATCAAGATCACTGATATGGAAAGTGATAGCAGCTGTAACAAAGTTTTCAAATTCTTTCATATTTTAATCTCAGAACTTTTTCACATCTTTTCAAGAAAAGTGACTACTCATGCTGAAATCTTGAAGTTCTAATTATCAAAATGATATCCAACTATATCTCTCACTGACAGTAGTTATGATGCTTTTCACTAAGATATTGAATGCTTGTGTGGTTTTTGATGATCTGAGAATACTTGTGATATTATTGCAGTTATCATTCACATTAGTTGCATCTCTACTGTGGTTCAGATGTGCTTCTAGCATATTTTAAATGACTGAAATTGTTTCATTCAATTCTTGTAGTAAAGTGTTGCATTGATGTTGGAGTTCTTGCAGTTCTTTCTCAGTCTGTAATTTTTTGATTCTTCTGATTACAGTTATCTTTTCAGTCTCAATTGCACTGAGATCTTCAGAAGAGATATTCTCTTCTGAACTATACTCAGAGTCTGATTTTATAGAAGAAGATGATACTTGTTGCATACTTTCAGTGACAGAAGTGTATGTTTTATGATTTTCTTTTATAATGTTTGTTGCTTTGAATTCAGTGGTAGTATGAGTACAGTGGATGCTGTGGATAGAGACTATAACTATTACTCAATGAATCATCTCTTGAAGATTGAATGATTAGAAACTGTGAGATGTAGCAACAGTGTGAAGAGTAACAATAGAAGATAGTTTATAGTGTAGTGAAGATAATAGTAATATATTGTAGAGTGTAGTATAGTAGTGTAATATAGTGTAGTGTAGTGTAGTGTAGTGTAGCTAATCACTAAGGAAGAAAAGAAAGAGAAAGAAGATGTGTGAAATACATACATCGATATATATATACATATAGAAATAGCGGGAGCGAGAGTATAATGGAAAGAGGTAAGAATAAGCGAAGATAATAAGGAAATAATAAACAAGTGCATTACAATCATTGAAAATCACATCTCTATATGAAAGTTCTACCTTTCATTTGCTGAAAATTTGACAAATATACAATCAAATTGAAAGAGTTAAGCTATAATACCACTCTATATAAACTTGCAATGACAGAATTGAATCTGTCAGAGAGATAGAAGAAGCTTAAAAAGAAGTCAAATTTCAAAAATCTCACTCAAAACTTTAACAACAGAAATAATACTGATAATAGATTACAAAACAAATACAGATGAAATGATATTACAAAGTCTGATAACTTCACTCAATCAAAATATTGCTGTTATTGCAAGCAATCAGAACATACCATCAATTTGTGTTTCAAATGACTCAAAGATAAATTCAAAAATATCAAGTCTGACTCAAAACTCAATGCAAAAGACACAAAGAATTCAAAGAACTCAAAAAATACTTGAGATATATCATTCAGCTTACAATAACAGTTATAAACACAGAAAATCAATACAAAAATATTTTAAACTTCACTATCACAGTGAAATTTGCTATATCTAAAAATCTGCAAAAATGCTTGCACTAGTAGACTCTGAGTCAGAAATAAACTGTGTTGATGAATTTTGAACAAAGAATCACAATCTAGAAACTGCTCACTGCAAAATCAAAATGATCAAATTAATTGATGAATGTATAATGCATTTCTTTGAAGAGTATAACATTGCAACTACTATCACTGATTACAAAGATAATACACAACTGTAATAGACGCAACGGAGATATCTATATTAGGAAATAACTATATGGCGATGGAAGAATACAGAACACATCAGAATTAATGAGAAGAAATATAGCACACAATATCATAGACAGCTGTAGTGCATGATGATCATCTATATAATACTCACTGATATCTGTAGATATTAGAAGATCAGTGATTAGCTTTGAATAATAGAGATTGCTATCTTTTTAACATTCTACATGTGTACTTCACACTACTCTCATAATTATATCTACAATCATCTCTTACAATTCTAATTGCTCTAAACTTTATTTGAGTGGTTCATTGTTACACACATCTACAATAAAGCATGCAATGTTAGTTAAAACATGCAACATTAGTTAAAATATGTAAGATGATTTTAATATATGTAAGATCTCTTGAAAATTAATCTGAATCCTCTATCATCTTCAATGATCACAATGTGTGTTTGCAACAGTTGAATGATCAAATCTGTGAATGAGAGCAGCAATTAGCTATTCTGCATGCACAACAGCAGCTCAACAAATTGAAAGTACAGATTTGTGAAGATACTCTCATTGAGTTTCAATTAATTCAGAATATCATCACAGAACTGCTGCAAAATTAATCTGTGAACAATACAGATGATGATAATGAAACACCACTGAGATTAGAGATTAAGAACTATTATTGAGGAAAAAATATGTTAGAATTCAAGAACTATAAAGATTGCATATTGACTCTCTTTACACATCATCACTGATATTATCAAAAGAAAGAACATAAGATAAATGATGCTAAACTCTATCTTGACACTCACATTAAGCAGAAATGATTGAATTTTGTATCATTGTATAAGAGATGTGGAGGGACAACACTGTTGACTTTTGATAATATACTATCACATCTAGAAATGCAAATTAACAATCCACAGAACCAACACTGATTGATGAGTCAAAAGTTTCAAGATACAAAGCAACAAGAATGATAATTGATATACAATTTCTCTAAATATCTCAAAGACTAAGAGTACTACTTACTCTCATATAGCAAAGAACAAAGAATGGATAACTTGTGTAGTAAAATATTGAAAATATTACACACAGAACTCAATCATTGAAATCAAAAGCTTCAGAACTACAAAGAGTTGCTTCAAACTCTACAGACTCTTGAGAAAAATATACTGAAGCAACAGCATACTATTCACAAAGAAAGATCTGCAATATTCATAGAGAATCAGCATTGTTCTGATAAATCTAGCAATCATTGAAACAAGAGAAAATAAAAAAAACAAATGAATTCAACTGAACAAATCAAGAAAGATAAATATAACTGAATGAAGAAATGTTCTCACTGTCATAAAAAGAGTCATGTTACAAATGATTGTTGAATATTATATCTTGAAAAGTGCAACCAAGTTTGACAAGCAAAAAATCAACAATCTCAATTATAGAAGCAGCTGCTGCATTGGAAATATGAACAACTAGACTGTAAGATAAATGATTATTGGTGATGAATATATGAATGCTGACAGAAGTGGAATGGTTGATGATGTGAATGTTAGTGAATTCTGATGTGAATGTGAACTTTGTGTCCCACATCTGGGCATTGAAATATTTCTTGAAGGCAGAAGATAAATCAAAAGTAGTGGAAGCAGTTGATAATCATAAGATTAAGTCATATAAACAATGAAGAGCTGCAATGAAGATTATTGATGATGAACATGTTCTCTGAGAAGGATTCCACTATTTCAAAGAGGCTGATATTAGCAGATATGACATAATTTTGAGCATGCTGTGATTGAAAGCTGTGAATTCTGATATTGACTGAGTGTGAAGATGCTGAATCTATAGAAAAGTGTTGAATATTAATCACATACATTTGAATACTGCTAAAGAATTCACAACACTAATTGATGATGGCAATATTATATTCACTGCCTTATCATTACAAGCTGTGAGTGCAGCAACTGAGTCAAATATCTCAGATGATTATAAAGATTATCTTGATGTATTCTGAAAAGACATATCTGATGCAGAACATGCATCTCATGATTATGTTATAGAGCTCAAATCTGACAAGAAACTCTCATATTAATCAATATATAACTTATCACCTCAAGAACTCTCTGTCCTCTGAGAATATATCAAAAAAACATTAGAGAAGAATTGAATACATTCATTCAAGAGCTCAGCTGACACACCAGTATTATTCACATCTAAGAAGAATGAAACCCTGTGTCTTTGCATGAATTATCAAGGATTGAATGAAATAACAGTCAAGAATCAATATTCACTGCTCTTGATAAGTGAAATACTTGATAGATTAGCAGATGCCAAAATATATATGCAACTGAATCTTAGAGATGTGTATTATAGAATTTGCATACAAGTGAGAGATGAATGAAAAACAGCATTTTGAACACAATATGAACACTTTGAATATCTAGTCTTATCTTTTGAGCTAATCAATGTCTCTGCAATCTTTCAATCTTATATCAACAAAGCCCTCAGTGATCTTTTAGATGTATATTGTGTGGCTTACCTTGACAATATTGTAATCTATTCAAACACACTTGATGAACATGTCGTCTATGTTAAGAATGTGCTGGAATGGTTAAGGTGATGGAGACTATATGCCAAACTTAGTAAGTGTACATTCCACACAACAGAAATTGGATTTTTGAGTTTTGTGATTACCATGCAGAGTATTACTGTTGAGAAATACCACATCAACACAATTCTAGATTGATCAGAATCATGAACTATAAACAAATTGCAAATATTTCTAGAATTCATTAATTTCTATCATCAATTCATATACAAGTTCTTGATAATAACAGCATCTCTGACTGAATTGTTAAAAGATTATGAAATAAAAAAGAGGAAGAATAATGCATCTGTTCAGTTAGATGAAAACTGCAAGCATGCAATTTTGCAGTTAAAAGAATGCTTTACAAAAGCACTGTTGTTGGTCCACTTTGATCTGCAGCAAAAACTCTGTATAGAAATGGATGGATCTGGTGTTGCAATTGCTGCAGTAATATCACAATTAATGAATGATGATCACTGACATCTGATCATGTTTTGGTCTAGAAAGCTCACAGAAACAGAAAGACATTATCAAATATATGATTTAAAAATATTGCTGATTGTAGAAGCTTTCAGACAATGATGTCACTATTTACATGATAGCAGACACTCAATAACTGTTTTATCTGACCATGTCAATCTTCAGCATTTCATGATAATGAAGCAGCTAAATGAGTATCAGATTTGCTGAATGAAAATACTCTCAGTATTTGATTTTGAAATAGAGCACTGTTCTGAGAAAAATAATCCCACAGATGTATCAAATCATTGTTCAGATTTTGTAAAACACACAGCTTTCTTGACAGAGCTCTCTACTCTGTAAGAGAAGCTGTGTAAGAGGATCTTTAAGTCACTAAAGACAAAAGAAAATACAAAGTTAGATCAATGTGTCAAGATGATGTGAAAAGATCTGCAAGTTAATGAAAATTGTTGAGTGAAGAGATCTATAGTCATTGATGACAACAATCTCTGCAGAATAAAGAACACATCTGCAGATGAGAATGAGATTGCAGATGTTACAGAGTTAAATCTAGAGACTCTGATGCCACAGATTCTAGCTATCAAGATATTTGAGTCTGAAACAGTCTATCACAAAGAGATAGCTGAATCTATCATCAAACTCTTACTACAAATTCAGAATAGAGATGCCAGCATATCTGAACTTTGCAGAAGACTAGAGATGAGTGATGCTAGTATAGATAATCATTCAATCTGAGTAGTAGATAAAGATGATCTGCTCAGAAAAGATGATAAAGTCTACATATCATAAGACAAAGCTGTAAAATATGAAATAATGAAAATGAATCACAATGATCTTTAAAGTGATCATTTTGAATGTGACAAAATCATTGAAGCAATCAAATGCAAGTACTTATGACATGATATGAGTGATGAGATTGCAGAATATGTGAGAATTTGTGATGTTTGTCAATGTGTCAAGATATCATGACACAAGCTGTACAGATTGCTACAACCACATTCAGTGTCAGATAAAAAATGATATATAATTAATATGAACTTTATTGAAGATCTGTCAGATAATAAAAAGAGAAGTCAAATCTATAATGCTATTGTTGTATTTGTTGATTTATTCATCAAATAAGTTATAATTGTGTCCACATCTTCAGAGCTAGATGCAGAAGAACTTGTGGATATTATTGTATGAAGAATTGCAAAGAACTTTGATCTATCTGTGAACATTATTAACAACTGAGATTCATTAATAAATAGTAAGTTTTGATTGATATTGTGTTATCTGCTTCATATTCAACAAAAATTATCAACAGCATTCCACCTGCAAATCAACAGCCAGACAGAACAATTGAATCAAGTGATTGAACATTATTTTTACATATATTGCAGCTATCAGCAAGATAATTGAATAGAATGAATTTCTTTGATGCAATGAACATATAACAACATCTTCCACACATCAATAAAAATGACATCATCTGAAGCAATGATCAGTTGATCAACTGAACTTCATATAGACATGAAACTCTCAAGCACAGATGTGTCAAAATCAGTGATGAAACAAGTGAAATGAATGAAGTAAGCAGAGAACAAGATCTGAGAATGTCTGAAAGCTGTCAAAGCAGCTGAGAAAAAGTATTATGATTAGCATCATATATCAAAAAGCTTTAAGATAGAGGACTGAATAATGCTGCATGCAAAAAATATATCCATCTTACAATTCTCACTCAAACTAGATCATTGATTTTTGAGTCTCTTTCAAATAATTGATATCTGCAGTACACAGATGTACAAACTGAAACTCACACTGCAATATAAAGAAATTCATTTCATATTCCATATTTCCCTTCTCAAACCTTATCACATGTGCAACAGACAAATTCTGCAAGCAGAACTGATAATTATAGATGTGCAAGAGAAATGAGAAGTTGAAGCTATATTAGATAAGCATCAATACTGCAGTCAAACACAATATCTTGTCAAATGAAAAGATTGTACAGACACAGATAATTCTTGAGAATCTGAGAAAAACTTGATGAACAGTCAGAAGTATTTAAAACAGTTTAATAAAATCTATCAGAAGTCAGTCAGTAAACAAAAACAAAGAAGATGACAATGACTGCTGAATATATTTATTTCACTCAGAGATTAAAAAACAGATCTGCCTCAGCTTGATCAGTGTTATTCAAAAAATTGTCATCAAAACAAATCTGCTTATTATCTCAAATTTTCTCAACTGATGAAGCACAACATTTCAATGATGACTTGAGAGCTGCAATCAGCAATGTAATCACTGAAATCTCATCAATCATTATTTCAGTCAGAGTCTCAGAAGAACTGTCTCATTGAATCTTCTGAATCTTCACAGCAAAGAATTTAACCACTGCAGTCACAGCATTCTGCAAAATATTAACATTCAAAACATTCACATCAGCAACAATTAGATTCTCAGCAGCATTGATAATCATCTGAGTCAATTCAACAGCATTCACTGACATCTAATAGAAAGTTAATATTATATACTGTAAAAACCATCTGTTTTGAATAATAACTTACTGAAATGCAGGCATGTTTTGTCACTGAGCAGTGCTTGCATTTTTTGCATCAACTCTCAGCAGACTTACAATGATGATGGGGGGATATTGTCAAATGTCAAATACAACAACAGCAATATACTGCTGTATTTCTTTCTAACACTTCAACAGAACTGTTCACTTCCTCATCTTCATCTACATTATCAGTCAATTCAAATAATGTATCAAGATCTTGGCTCAGTGAGGGTGACACTGATGTAATAGCAGAACACAAAAACATGCTTTCTGAAATACTGCTATAATCAAATATCACACTCTACTGTGACAACAGATCATTAGAGTTCATATAGAATTCTAGAACCTCATCTGCATTCTTATAGATCTGCACATCAAGTACAAACCTTGCAACAGCAGTTTGATACATGGTAAATCTCTCATTCAGAACTTCATCAGAGAGCAGCATCTTGTGAAATTCATCAATCAAAAATTGATCAGTTTCATGAAAGCACTCAGACATCTATAACTCATTAGTACTCATAACAATCTCAGTTTAAAAAAACTTACAGCAGCACAACTTCTATTTGATATATAGCAGACATGACAGCATATTCATTCATCATTCACAAAGCAAGAATATACTGAGAGGTTCTGCAATCTCTTCAGACAACTCAAGCAAATGCTCTCAATGACAGACAGCATATCATTCTTTATAGACTTCAAATCAACAACAGAAACAGCTGATTCTGACATTCTATCATAACTTTAATCAGTATCAAGATCTTATTCAAAGAAGAAGAAGAAGCAAAAGCAATAAGAAAGAAAATCAGATGTTGAAGATTGAAATCAATATTGCAATATTGATCAAAAAGATTGCAACAACACAAAACTCAACCCAAAATGAAAAACACAACCACACAATCAAAACTTTGAATTTCACAATAAAAATCACATAGAAGAATACAGCATACTTTATTTGATAAATTGATATATTCTTTTTAAATAAAAAATTGTTAGTGGTGATGGTGGTGATGATTTTGTTAGAGTATGATTTTTTGGTGTAAAAGTCAAAGAAAAGAGGTTCAGAAGTTGTGTCTAAATCATGATTGAACTGCAATAACATCAGAGATGAAAAAACATTCTCTCAAAACAGTAACATTTCAGAATTAATCTCAACAATTAATTCAGTTCAATTCTGCAAACTTCATACAATATCAACCACACAGCATATATTATGAACTTCATATGTCACAGTAAGAAGCTCTGAGAATCAGATCTTTGAAGAAGAGAGATAATTGTAATAGACACAACAGAGATATCTATATTAGAAAATAGCTATATAGCAATGAAAGAACACAGAACACATCAGAATTAATGAGAAGGAATATAGCACACAGCATTATAGACAGCTGTAATATATGATGATCATCTATATAATACTCACTGATATCTGTAGATATTAGAAGATCAGTGATTAGCTTTGAATAATAGAGATTGCTATCTTCTTAACATTCTACATACATACTTCACACTACTCTCATAATTATATCTACAACCATCTCTTACAACAACAAACATCTCATTTCTTTCATATAATGAAGATAAAGAATTACAATTTTGTATTAGAATTTTCTTGATTAAAATAAACAAATTCTTTTATAAATTAATCAGATGAACAATTCTTCTTTAGAAGCTCTGAAGATGAACAACAGCTTCAAATTATTTCTGAACAAAATGTTTTAACTGAAGTTCTCACAGAAGCTAGAGTAGAAATGCTTGTAGTATTATCTACAAAATATTCAAAAAACTCAAAGCATGCTTTATATATATTCTCAGCTGTGTATTCAGATTTGTCAATCAGTCTACTCAATTATATTATATCATATACACATATTTTCTCAGAAGAAGCTGCTATAAGTATAAAAAGATCAGAAAAGACAGAATATTGTATAGATCTCAAATCTAATACACAATCTTCATTTATACTAATATACAATCTCTCTAAAACTGAGTTAGTCACTCTAAGAGAATATTTAAAAAATGTATTAGATAAAAAATGAATACAATTATTCAGTAGCTCAGCTGATGCATCAATTCTCTTTGTTCTCAAAAAAAATGATAAACTCTGTCTTTATGTAGACTATTGAGAGTTAAATCAAATCATCATCAAGAATCAATATTCTCTATCTCTAATAAGTGAATTATTTGATAGACTTTCAAAAATTAAGATATTCACTAAGCTGAACCTTCAAGATGTCTATCACTGTATACTTATAGTGACAAAAGACTGTTGAAAGACAGTCTTTAGAACAAGATATGAATATTTTGAATATATAATTATATTATTTGAACTAGCTAATACTTTAGCAATATTTCAAGCATATATTAACAATATCTTGTCTGATTTGTTGAATATATATTGTGTTATCTATTTGAATGATATTCTCATATTCTTCAATTCAAAGCAGAAACATAAAGTGCATGTTACAAAGATGTTAAAATATTTCAAATGTGTAAATCTATTTACAAAACTCTCTAAATGTGAATTCAAAGTGAATAAAATTTTATTTCTGAGATTTGTTATAGATACAAATGATGTTGAGATGAAGTTAGACAGAGTCTTCACTATTGTGAAATAATCTATATCTAAATCAATTAAAGAGATTCAATTCTTCTTGAGCTTTGCTAATTTCTATCAGTGATTTATTAAGTCTTTCTTCTCTATTGCAGCCCCATTATTTGAACTTATAAAAGAGAGCAAGAAGAGAGAAAGAAAAACCACTTTTATATAAATAGAAGATACTCAAAGTACTTTCAATGAGCTCAAATCACACTTTATATATACTTCTCTATTAGCTTATTTTGACTCAGCTCAGTATATTCAGATTGAATCTGATACATTCATTTTTACAGTCACTGCTATTCTATCACAGTTGCAGAATGATAAGCACTGACATTCAGTTATCTTCTAATTAAAAAAGTTGATTGATGTGGTATTATGATACTCATGATAAAGAACTCTTGACTATTGTAGCAGTATTTAAGAATTGAAGACATTATCTGAAGAGAAGTCAGTATTTAATTCAAGTCTGATCTGATCATATCAATCTACAGTACTTTATGACAACTAAGAAACTGAACAGATGTCAGATCAGATGAATGAAAGTTTTATCTGCTTATGATTTTATATTACTGCATTACTCTGAATCAAAGAATTTAGCTGATGAGTTCAGTCATTATGCAGACTATAGTAAGATCTATAATGATCAAACTATATTATCTACTCTGCAACAGAAGCTGAAACATGAAGTTAGATTAGATTGAAAAACTGATACTTCTTTTCAAAATGATATTTCTTCTGATGTAGTCTGTGCACAGATTTCTAATGAGCAAAATGTTTCTTTTAATAAGTGAAAAGTATTTTATATATCAATATTTTCTATCTCTCACATAAACTCTTCCTCTCTGTTGTGTGTTGAGCAACATATGCCTCAGATTGCAGTCAATAAAACTATTCTTGAGAACTCAGTATATACAGAAATATCTGAATTCTTCATTTCATTTCTGAGTAAAACACAGAAGATTGATTCTTTTACTGCTGAATAAAGAGAGAAGATAAAAGAGAAGAATATAACTGTTGCTGAAAATATATTATAAACAATTTCTGAGAATGATATATTATATACTGATGATTGTATATATGTCTCTCAACAAAAGACACTCATTGATAAAATTATCAGTGCAAATCATGATAATTCACAAAGAGATTACTTTGATATAAAAAAGTTTATAAACAGCATTCAGAACAAATATTATTGATATAGATTAGTCAGAAATATCAAAAATTATATATTCATTTATAATACTTATCAAAAAGTAAAGTCAAAACAGCACAGATAATATGAAGAATTGAGTACAATTCTCTTATCATTAAATTCTTTTAAATTCATTACTATAGATTTTATTACAGATTTATCAGCCTCTACATTTCTTCATCAAATCTACAATGGGATTTTAGTGATTGTGAATATATATATCAAGTTTATGATCTATATTCCTTGCACTAAAAATATTACAGCTGATGAACTAGTGGAAATTGTTTATACCAAGTTCTATACAATTTACAAAGTATCTAAAAATCATATATTTGATTGAGATTTGCTGTTTACAAGTCATTATTGATTCATCTTTTGTTATATACTAGATGCACATCAGAAACTTTCAACAGTCTTTCACTCTCAAATAGATAATCAAATGAAACAATAAAATCAAATCTTGAAACATTATTTTTGATATTTTATCAACTATTATCAAGATGACTGAGTATACTGACTACTGTTAGTACAGTTTGTTTACAATATCTCTCAATATATCTCTACTGAAATGACATCTGTAGAAGTCTTAATGAGATATCAATCTGATTTAAAAATTAATATCAGCAAATCATCACAACTGATCATCATATATACTGTTAGCTGTGTGAAACATATCAAGAAAACATGTCATAAGCTTATTGAAAATCTACAAAAAACACAACAAGCACAGAAAATCTATTATAATATAAAATATAAATCTCAACAATTTAAAATAGATGACTATATCATGCTCAATGCAAAAAATCTTCAATTGCTATATCTGATTTGCAAACTCAATCATAAATATATTGAATTCTTCAAGATTCTGAATATCATTGAAAAACAAATGTACAAATTAGAACTATCATCTTTATATAGAAGCATTCATTCTGTATTTCATATATCTTTATTAAAGTCATACAATCACAGAAATGGAGCTCTATCAGAATCAGAACTGAAACTTGTCAACAATGAAGAAGAATATCAAATTAAAGAAATTCTTGAAAAATAATAATAAAAAAACAAATCTTTAGAATATCTTGTGAGATGAACAGATTGAGATTCTAAAGATAATATATAAAAACTGAAAGAAAATATATTGAATATTCAGACATTCAAAATCTTTCTTGAATAAGAAAATGAACAACAAATACAAAATCAACATACTTTCAAACATCAAAAATATGAACATCAAGTTGAAAGATGTCAGAAGTACAAATCTTAAATTGAAAAACACTAGAAGTACAAATCTCATTCAAACTTCAATTAAATACATTTTTTTAAAAGGATTTTATCAGAGAAAAGAGAAAAAGAAAAAAATTCAATTTGAGTATAATAAATACAAAAAAAAAATAAAAAAATAAAAAAAAATAAAAAATACAAGCAAGAAAAAAAAACAAAGAAAATGAGTTCTAAGAAAAATCTAAAGACTTTCAGTTCATTTATTCTCATCTCATCTTTTATCTTTCATTTTTTTTTTCTTTCATTATTTCTTTTATTTCTTCTCTCTGTCATTCTCACTCAATACTTCTTCTGATATTTGTATATTATCAGCACTTATTTTGAGTGCAGAGATATAGATAAATATCTATTTTATAAAATATTTATCTTCTCATTTCTTCTCTTCTTCATCAATTTACTTATTCTCTGATATATCTGATGAAGAAAGATATTTCTCTTCATCTTCTTCTTTCATTTCTTCATCATTCAGAGCACTCTCTCCCTCTGCTTCACAGATATCAGTGACAAATTGACAAAGGAAACAGATATCACAGACACTGCTGCAGTCACTGATATCTTCACAATTTTTTTCATTAACTCTTTAGTCAATTTCTTTTTCATCAACTTCTCTTCAGTCAATCTCTTCTCAGCTGACTTCTTTGTCACAGAGTCTCTGAAACTCATCACTTTCAAAACTCTTATATTCTTCTCCACATCTTTCTATTTCTTTAATGTATTCACTCTGAAAGAAATGAATACAATCACTGTCTTTATAATCTGCATCTCTGCAGACTCAGCTGCTGCTCAATGTTGATATTACAGAGTATTCATCTCTGCTCTGCTCTGAGCAGACAGTATTGTCAGATAAGATGTATTCAATTATTTTATCAAATAATAAAAATGATTTTTGTAATTGATCATATTCTCTTCAGCTGCCACCTTCACAAAAATAAATGCTCATTCACATATGATGCATTTCAGAAGAGATGTATCATATATCTAGTATTATTATCAGTATATCAACATTGCTAAGAGCACTACTATCTATTCAAAAGCAAATTTGAAGAAAAGGAAAAAGAAAATAGAAATTAAAGAGAAATACTCACAGATTTGCAGAATTTTTCTGCAGAGATATAAATTTCACAATACTTCTAAACATTTGATTTCAACACACATCAAAAATCACCATTCTCAAGTCTAGAGATACAACATTCACACAGAATTCAACTGTTGTGCATTATATGATTAGAGCTAAATCTAGAGCAATATAACAAGCAAACAGTGAATGGCACTATACAGAAACAAGCTAGTGACACATATGATCACACTAATAACATCACTGACAGAGAACATCAGCAATAATATATGATAAGTATCAATCAGAGAACAACTTACTTAAAATTGAGATAATCAAAAGAGTTTATATTGATGAAAAGAAGAAGAGAGAGAGAACTGATGAAAATTTAAAAATTTTTTATTGAAAATGAAAAATTGTGACAGAAGAGCAAGGAGTTTTGATGATGATCAAGTTAAAAAAGAAAAGAAATTTTTATAAAGAAAGAAATTCTTTTTGCTTCTCTGTATACAATCTCTAGCAATCAAAGAATCCATCAATTTCATCTCATTAATAAATCAATAACAATGTGTATACAAGCTATCTAGAGAATGCAATCAATACACTGCTATCAATAAGCAGTACTTACAATATGGAAATGCAATTATCTACTAGTAAGCAATCTATACAATTACTGAGAGCAGCTCTTATAAAAAAAAGAGGCAATTGTAATGCATTTGTTTATTATTTTTTTTATTATCTTTGCTTATTCTTATCTCTTTTCATTATACTCTTGCTATCACTATTTCTACATGTATATATATATCAATGTATGTATTTCATACATCTTCTTTCTCTTTCTTTTCTTTCTTAGTGATTAGCTACATTACACTACTACACTCTATAATATATTACTATTATCTTCATTATACTATAAACTATCTTCTACTGTTACTCTTCACACTGTCACTATATCTCACAACAGCACATTCAAATGCTTTTTTTTTACAGCTTGCTATTATCACTGTCAGCTATCTCTCAGCAATTCTTCATCTTCAGTATCAAGACATTGTATTAAATCTGATTTAAATTTCAGACAGCAGATATCTTCAATTGTTCATATTTTTAAAATCAGAGTTTATTAAAAGATTTCTTGAAGATAAGACACTGTATATATTTCTGATTCTTGCAGTATGATCTGATTGACTGACAGAATTGATAGAAATGAGTTTAAGATTCTGAAAATCATTTTTAATTCAACTCTAATTCTCAGCTCATATATCTGTCTGCTGACTATGCTCTTTCACATTGAAGAATTCAAGTCAATTTCAATAAATGAATCAGTGTTGAATTGCACAGAGAAACTCTATAGCATCAAAGTGCTGAATGACAAGAAACAGCAGTCACTACTACTAAAGAATGAATTACTGAATAAGTTTGTGTTTTATCAGACAGAGTCAACATTCACTGAATTTAAAATTTGCTTGAATCAGAAAATGACTTCATGTGACAGATTAGTATCTGTTAGTAATTAACTTACACAATCAATTTCTCTTCTGCATCTGCTTGTTTCTGACTGTTGTGATTTTGTGTAACTCTTGATGTTCTTTTACTCTGTGCTTTGCACTCATATAGTTTCTAATGATTCTTCTGCATAGCTTTTAATGTTCTTTCACTCTGTGTTCTGTGCTTATGTAGTCTCTAACAATTCTTCTGCATAGCTTCTAATATTCTTCTGCTCTGTGTTCTGCACTTATATAGTCTCTAATGATTCTTCTGTGTAGCTCTCAATGATTTCTTCATCTCACACTCTGCACTTGTGTAGTTTCTAATGATTCTTATATATATCTTTTAATGTTCTTTCACTTCATACTTCACTGTGGAGTGGCTTCTGATATTCTTCTGTCTCAAACTTTTCTCTATAAGAACTCTTTTCATACAATCTTTTCTTCTGATTTCTTTTCTCTTTCTTTCTTTAATCAATTTGTAATCTGTAATTAGAATAGTATCAAATTGTTAATTGAAGTACATCTATTACATTACAAATTGATTCTTCTGTGTTTTAGATCTGAGTGTTTCATTATTAGTTCTTACATCTGAGTGCATCATTTAAGATCTGAGTGTTTCATTATCAGTTTTTACATCTGAGTGTGTTGTTTACAGATCTGAGTGTCTAGTTGTTATAAGAGATCTCTTGTGAGTCTGAGTGTTCTTATTGTTAGTTATATAGACTGTTGTGTCTAAGTGTCTGAAATACAATTGACTGTGTTCTATGAGGTCTGAGTGTCTATGAATCATAATACTGTGAATAGCATTCACAAAGAAGCTTGATCAAGCTTAGCACTGCAACACTGTGAATAGTGTCTGTGAGAGAATTGAGTATCTACAAGTATTTCTTTTCTTTTATTATTATTACATATTCTTAGATATTGAAATGAACTACAAACAATTCTATGAACATCCACTGCATTTGAACACAGTGAATGACAACTTAGATCTACAAAGCATTCTTCAGCAACAGACACTACAGATAACTGAATTGCAATGACAATTTGCTGAAATGAGCACTTCTGTGTTCACTGTTTCTTCTATATCTGTGTCTTATGAAAAGCTCTCAAGAGAGAAGTTTTCAATTCTTGACAAATATAAAAGAGATCTAGCACTCTATCTTGTGTGGAAGTCAAAAGTGAACATCAAATTGAACATTGATGAACAAGCAATAGACTTGCTATTCAATCAAGTGTGGTATATTCATAGCAGATTGAATGATGATGTGTTAGCAAAATTTCAATTCTGAATGAGTCATTGTCAGAATCATCAGTGTATATCAGAGCTAGTCTTTCAACAACTCAACTCTCTCTTTCTCAATTCTACACTTCAAGTCAAGACATTAGACTGGCTTAATCAGATTCATCAGATGAATGTCACATTGACAACTTATCTTTCTAAATTCAATTGTAAGCTTCTAGAAGCAGATGGGTAAGACTGAGACAACACTATCAAGATCAACATACTGTTCAAGAATTTGAACTTTCAGTTGCATAATCAAAGTGTAGAGTGTCTGAAGCTCTTAACATACAGTGAATTCTGCACTGATCTTTATCTATTGAACAATGATCTTTCTCAGTTCTGTGTGCTTCAAAATTGTAGAGAATTCTGCTGAACAAATGCATACACTCTGAACTGCTCTGCAGTGCTCTCTGTCTTCAAATCAGAATCAATGAACTGAGTCTCATATATGAATGCAAGCTGTCTGAGGATTCTCAATGTCTCAGAGAAGAACACTGCTGACTGAATCATCAGAGAAGTCTGCATACACTGCAACAAGTCAGAACACTTTGTAAATCAATGTTCAAATGCAATTGCTCTGAGTAAACCCTTCACATGTGTGAATGCTGTGTCATCTGTGGATAGACAAGAACAGGGAAAAGATGAGCTCTCACTCTAAAACACAGATGAGAGCTCAAGAAGCAGAAAGCTAGCTGAAGATTCAAGTAGAAGATACAAGTAAATACAATTATAGTCTCTATCATTGTAAATAATTTAGTCAATGTACAAGCAATGATAGACAGTGATTTTCTTCACTACACTCTTATAGACACTCAGCTGATTGAGAAGTATAAGCTTCAGTGTATTCTCTTTCTCAAACTGTGTAAGCTCAATGAATTTGACAGTCTCAGAGAATCCACCTTCTACAACATGGTAAGATTTAATGTCAATGTAGAAGGATATGAGAAAAAGAATATATATATATATGAAATACAAAACCTTGAGTATGATCTAATACTCAGTCTATCATGATTCACAGAATTTGAAACCTTGTTGAACACATGCAATCACTGTCTTATTTTTTCAGAAGATGACTGTGTTTACAAGAAGAATGTTGATAGAACTGCTGATCTCATTCAGATATCAGTAGAAGTGTACAAATTACTAATTCATCAAGCATATAAGAAGAAGAATGTTCAAGTGTTCACTGCTAGTATAATGAATATCAAAAAAGTGTTAGAAAAGTTAGAACTCAAAGATCTCAAGAAACTGTGCAAGAAACTATCTAAATTGTATGAAGACTTCACAGATATGTTCAATAAGAAAGAAGCTGAAAAGCTTCTCTCTCACTGAGAACTCAGTATAGATTATATGATTGAGCTCATCAAGAAAGACAGTAAGAATCTGCAATCACTCTGAGATTCTCTCTACAGTATGTCATACAACAAACTTCTCATTCTACAAAAAACACTCAATGAATTACTGAACAAAGACTTTATTTATATTAGCAACTCACTCACTGCAGCATCTGTACTGTTGTAATAGGCGCAACGGAGATATCTATATTAGAAAATAGCTATGTGGCGATAGAAGAACACAGAACACACCAGAATTAATGAAGAGGGACATAGCATATGGCATCATAGACAGCTGTAGCATGTGATGATCATCTATATAATGCTTGCTGATATCTGTAGATATTAGAAGATCAGTGATTAGCTTTGAATAATAGAGATTGCTACCTTCTTAACATTCTACATGTGTACTTCACACTACTTTCATAATTATACCTACAACCATCTCTTACAATTCTAATCACTGTAAACTTTATTTGAGTGGTCCATTGTTACACACATCTACAATAAAGCATGCAATGTTAGTTAAAACATGCAACATTAGTTAAAACATGCAAGATGATTTCAACACATGCAAGATTCCTTGAAAATCAATCTGAATCTTCTACTGCCTCCAATGATCACAATGTGTGTTTGCAACAGTTGAATGATCAAATTTGTGAATGAGAGCAGCAATTAGCTATTCTGCATGCACAACAGTGGCTCAATGAGTTGGAAGTGCAGATTCATGAAGATACTCTCATCAAGCCTCAATTAATCCAGAATATCACCACAGAACTGCCGCAAAATCGATCTGTGAACAATACAGATGATGATAATGAAACACCACTGAGATTGAAGATTAAGAACTATTATTGAGGAAAAAATATGTTAGAATTCAAGAACTATAAAGATTGCATGTTGACTCTCTTTACACACCACCACCAGTATTATTGAAAGAAAGAATACAAGATAAATGATGCTAAACTCTACCTTGACACCCATGTTAAGCAGAAATGGTTGAATTTTGTATCATCATATGAGAGACATGGAGAAGCAACACCATTGACTTTTGATGATATGTTATCACATCTAGAAATGCAAATTAACAATCCACAGAACCAGCATCAATTGATGAGTCAAAAATTTCAAGATGCAAAGCAACAAGAATGGCAATTGATATGTGATTTCTCTAAATATCTTGAAGACTGGGAATACTACTTACCCTCATATAGTGAAGAACAAAGAATGGATAACTTGTGTAGTAAGACATTGAAGATATTACACACTGAACTCAACCATTGAAATCAAGAGCCTCAGAACTATGAAGAGTTGCTTTGAACTCTACAGACTCTCAAGGAAAATATGTCAGAGTGACAGTATGCTATTCACAAAGAAAGATCTGTGATATTTGTAGGGAATCAGTGTTGTTCTGATAAATCTAGCAACTGTTGGAACAAGAGGAAATGAGAGGAACAAATGAATTCAACTGAACAAATCAAGAAAGATAAATATAACTGAATGAAGAAGTGTTCTCACTGCCATAAGAAGGGTCATATTGCAAATGATTGTTGAATGTTACACCTTGAAAAGTGCAATCAAGTTTGACAAGCAAAAAATCAGCAATTTCAATTGTAGAAGCAGCTGCTGCATTGGGAATACAAACAACTAGACTGTGAGATAAACAATTATTGACAATGAATACATGGATGCTGACAGAAGTGGGATGGTTGATGGTGTGAATGCTAGTGAATTCTGATGCAGATGCAAACTTCATGTCCCACATCTGAGCATCAAAATATTTCTCAAAGACAGAAGATAAATCAAAAGTAGTGGAAGCAGTTGATAATCATAAGATTAAATCATATGAACAATGAAGAGCTGCAATGAAGATTATCAATGATGAACATATTCTTCAAGAAGAATTCCACCATTTCAAAGAGACTGACATTAGTGAATATGACATAATTTTGAGCATGTCTTGATTGAAAGCTGTGAACTCTGATATCAACTGAATGTGAAGATGCTGGACCTATAGAAAAGCATTGAATATTAATCATGTGCATCTGAATACTGCTAAAGAATTCACAACACTAATTGATGATGACAATATTATATTCACTGTCTTATCATTACAAGCTGTGAGTGCAGCAACTGAGCCAAATATCTCAGATGATTATAAAGATTATCTTGATGTATTCTGAGAAGACATATCTGATGTGGAACATGCATCTCATGATCATGTCATAGAGCTCAAATCTGACAAGAAACCCTCATACTGACTGATATATAATCTATCACCTCAAGAACTCTCTGTCCTCCAAGAATATATTGAAAAGACATTAGAGAAGAATTGGATACATCCATCCAAGAGCTCAGCCAGTGCATCAGTATTATTCATGCCCAAGAAAGATGGAACCCTGCATCTTTGTGTGGATTATTGAGGATTGAATGAAATAACAGTCAAGAATCGATACCCACTGCTCTTGATAAGTGAAATACTTAATAGATTAGCAGATGCCAAGATATATACACAACTGGACCTCAGAGATATGTATTATAGAATTCACATACAAGCAGAGAATGAATGGAAAACAGTATTTTGAACATGATATGAACACTTTGAATATTTAGTCTTATCTTTTGAGCTAACCAATGCCTCTGTGACCTTTCAATCTTATATCAACAAAGCTCTCAGTGATCTTTTAGATGTATATTGTGTGGCTTATCTTGACAATATCATAATCTATTCAAACACACTTGATGAACATGTCGTCCATGTTAAGAACATGCTGGAATGGTTAAGATGATGAAGACTATATGCCAAACTTAGTAAGTGTATATTCCACACAACAGAAATTGGATTTTTGGGTTTTGTGATTATCACACAGAGCATTACTGTTGAGAAACACTGTGTCAACATAATTCTAGATTGATCAGAACTGCAAACTATAAATGAATTGCAAATATTTCTAGAATTCATCAATTTCTATTGTTGATTCATATACAAGTTCTCAATAATAACAGCATCTCTGACTGAATTGTTAAAAGATTACAAAATGAAAAGAGAGAAGAATAATGCATCTGTTCAGTTAGACAAAAACTGCAAGCACACAATTTTGCAGTTAAAAGAATGCTTTACAAAAGCATCATTGTTGATCCACTTTGATCTGCAGTGAAAACTCCATATAGAAATGGATGGATCTGATGTTGCAATCACCACAGTAATATCACAATTAATGAATGATGATCACTGACATCTGATTGTGTTCTGGTCTAGAAAGCTCACAGAAACAGAAAGACATTATCAAACATATGATTTAGAAATGTTGCTGATTGTAGAAGCTTTCAGACAATGGCATCACTACTTACATAATAGCAGACACTCAATAACTGTTTTATCTGACCATGTCAACCTCCAGTGCTTCATGACAACAAAGCAGCTAAATGAATGTCAGATTCACTGGATGGAAATACTCTCAGTGTTCAATTTTGAAATAGAGCACTGTTCTGAGAAAAATAATCCTGCAGATGCATCAAGTTGTTGCTCAGATTTTGTAAAACATACAGCTCTCTTGACAGAGCTCTCTATTCTGCAAGAGAAGCTGCATAAGAGGATCTTTAAGTCACTAAAGACAAAAGAAAATACAAAGTTAGATCAATGTATCAAGATGATGTGAAAAGATCTGCAAGCTAATGAAAATTGTTGAGTGAAGAGGCTTATAGTCATCAATGACAATCACTTCTGCAGAATAAAGAACACATCTGCAGATGAGAACAAGATTGCAGATATTATGAGATTAAATCTAGAGACTCTGATGCCACAGATTCTAGTCATCAAAATATTTGAGTCTGAGACAGTCTATTACAAAGAGATAGCTGAATCTATCATCAAACTCTTACTGTAGATTCAGAATAGAGACATCAGCATGTCTGAACTTTGCAGAAGACTAGAGATGAATGACACTAGTGTAGATAATCATTCAATCTGAATAGTAGATAAAGATGATCTGCTCAGAAAAGATGATAAAGTCTACATACCACAAGATAAAGCTGTAAGGTATGAAATAATGAAAATGAACCACAATGATCCCCAAGGTGGCCATTTTGGACATGACAAAATCATTGAAGTGATCAAATGCAAGTACTTGTGGCATGGTATGAGTGATGAGATTGCAGAATATGTGAGAACTTGCAATGTTTGCCAACACATCAAGATACCACGGCACAAGCCGTACAGATTGCTACAACCACATCCAGTGCCAGATAAGAAATGACATACAATTAGCATGGACTTTATTGAAGGCCTGCCAGATAATAAAAAGGGAAGTCAAATCTATAATGCTATTGTTGTATTTGTTGATTTATTCACCAAATGAGTCATAATTGTGCCCACATCTTCAGAGCTAGATGCAGAAGAACTTATGAACATTATTGTATAGAGAGTTATGAAGAACTTTGACCTACCTGCAAACATTATTAGCAACTGAGATTCATTAATAAATAGCAAGTTTTGATTGACATTGTGTTATCTGCTTCATGTCTGACAAAAATTATCAACAGCATTCCACCTGCAAACCGACAGCCAAACAGAATGATTGAACCAGATGATTGAACATTATCTTCACACATATTGCAGCTATCAGCAAGATAATTGGATAGAATGGATTCCTCTGATGCAATGAGCATATAACAACACCTTCCACACATTGATAAAAATGACACCATCTGAAGCAATGATCAGCCGACCAACTGAACTTCACATAGACATGGAACCCCCAAGCACAGATGTGTCAAAATCAGTGATGAAACAAGTGAAACAGATGAAGCAAGCAGAGAACAAGATTCAAAAATGTCTGAAAGCTGTCAAAGCAGCTGAGAAAAAGTATTATAATCAACATCATATATCAAAAAGCTTTAAGATAGAGGACTGAGTAATGCTGTGTGCAAAAAATATATCCATCTTGCAATCCTCACTCAAACTAGATCATCAATTTTTGAATCTCTTTCAAATAATTGATATCTGCAGTACACAGACATACAAACTGAAACTCACACTGCAATATAAAGAAATTCATTCTGTATTCCATGTTTCCCTTCTCAAACCATATCACACACGCGACAGACAAATCCCACAAGCAGAACTGATAATTATAGACACACAAGAGAAATGAAAAGTTGAAGCTATATTAGACAAGTGTCAGTACCACAGTCAAACACAATATCTTATCAAATGAAAAGATTGTACAGACACAGACAATTCTTGGGAACTCAAGGAAAACTTGATGAACAGTCAGAAGTACTTGAAACAGTTTAATAAAATCTATCAGAAGCCAGTCAGTAAACAAAAACAAAGAAGATGATGATGATTGCTGAATATACTTATTTCATCCAGGGATTAAAAAACAGATCTGCCTCAGCTTGATCAGTGTCATTTGAGGAATTGTCATCAAGACAAACCTGCTTATTATCCTGGATTTTCTCAACTGGTGAAGCACAACATTTCAATGATGACTTGAAAGCTGTGATCAGTGATGTAATCATCAGAACCTCACCAATCACTGTTTCAGCTGAAGTCTCAGAAGAATCATCTCATTGAATCTCTCAGATCTTCACAGCAAAGAATCTAATCATCACAGTCACAGTGCTCTGTAAAATGTTAATATTCAAAGTGTCTGCATCAGCAACAATTAGATTCTCAGCAGTGTTGATAATCATCTGAGTCAATTCAACAGCATCCACTGACATCTAATAAGAAGTTAATATTATACTGTAAAAACATTTGTTTTGAATAATAACTTATCAGAATATAGATGTGCTTCATCACTGAGCAGTGCTTGCATTTTTTGCATCAATTCTCAGCAGGCTCACAATGATGGTGAGGGGACATTGTCAAATGTCAAATACAACAACAACAATATGCTGCTGCATTTCTTTCTAACACTTCAATGAGATCATTCACTTCCTCATCTTCACCTACATTATCAGTCAACTCAAATAACATACCAAGATCTTGGCTCAGTAAGAATGACATCAATGTAATAGTAGAATGCAAAAACACACTTTCTGAAATGCTGCTATGATCAAATGCCACACTCTGCTGTGACAACAAATCATCAGAGTTCATATAGAATTCTAGAACCTCATCTGTGTTCTTGTAGATCTGCATATCAAGTACAAACCTCACAACAGCAGTTTGATACATGGCAAATCTCTTATTCAGAACTTCATTGAAGAGCAGCATCTTGTGAAATTCATCAATCAAAGATTGATCAGTTTTGTGAAAGCACTCAGGCATCTATAATCTGTTAGCACTCATAACAACCTTAGTTTAAGAAAACTTACAGCAGCACAACTTCTATTTGATATATGACAGATGTGACAGTATGTTCATTCATCATTCACAAAGCAAGGATATACTGAGGGGTTCTGCAACCTCTCCAGACAACCCAAGCAAATGCTCTCAATGGCAGACAGCATATCACCCTTCATAGACTTCAAACCAGCAACAGAAACAGCTGATTCTGACATTCTATCATAACTTTAATTAGTATCAAGGCCTTATTCAAAGGAGGAGGAAAAGCAAAAGCAACAAGAAAGAAAGACAGATGTTGGAGATTGGAATCAATATTGCAATGATGATCAAAGAAATTGCAACAACACAAAACTCAACCCAAAATGAAAAATGCAATCATGCAATCAAAACTTCGAATTTCACAATAAAAATCACATAGAAAGATACAGTGTACTTTGTTTGATAAATTGATGTATTCTTTTTAAATAAAAAATCATTGATGGTGATGGTGGTGATGATTTTGTTAGGGTACAACTTTTTGGTGTAAAAGTCAAAGAAAAGAGGTTCAGAAGTTGTGCCTAAATTGTGATTGAACTGCATTGACACTGAAGATGAAAAAATGTTCTTTCAAAACAGCAACACTTCAGAATTAATCTCAACAATTAATCCAGTTCAATTCTGCAAACTCTATACAATATTAACCACACAGCACATGTTACAAACTTCACATGTTGCAGTAAGAAGCTCTGAGGACCAGGCCTTTGAAGAAAGAAGATAATTGTAATAGATGCAACAGAGATATCTATATTAGAAAATAGCTATATGATGATAGAAGAACACAGAACACACCAGAATTAATGAAGAGAGATATAGCACACAGCATCATAGACAGCTGTAGTGCATGATAGTCGTCTATATAATGCTCACTGATATCTGTAGATATTAGAAGATCAGCAATTAGCTTTGAATAATAGAGATTGCTACCTTCTTAACATCCTACATGCGTACTTCACACTACTTCCATAATTATACCTACAACCATCTCTTACAACTGTTTGCAAAGAAATCAGAAGAAGACTTACAATTCTGTGTCAACTATCAAGAACTCAACAAGATTATGCAGAAGAACTGATACTCTCTCTCACTCATCAATGAAACACTCAAATAAATAGAAAAAGCAAAATGATTTATGAAGCTTGACATCTCTGCAGCCTTCTATAAGATAAGGATTAATGAAGATGATGAATGACTAACTACTTTTTGTACATGTTACAGATTATATGAATGGACAGTGACTCTCTTTGAATTAGTAAATGCTCTGAGTACATTTCAGAAATACATTAACTGAGCTCTACAAGATCTGCTTGATGAGATTGCCTCAGTGTATATGAATGATATCTTGATCTTCACTGATGAATCACTCACTGAGCACTGTAAGCATGTACAACAAGTGCTTGACTGTCTATGAAAAGCTGAACTGCAAGTGAACATTGACAAATGTGACTTTGAGATCAAGTCTACAATCTATCTAGAATTCATCATTGAAGCTGAAAAAGATGTATGCATGAATTCTAAGAAGATGAAAGCAATTCTCAACTGAGAGATATCAATCTTGATAAAAAAGACTAGAAGCTTTCTAGAGTTTGTCAACTTCTATCAAAGATTTATCAAGAACTTCTCTGATATCATACAATCACTGACAGATCTGATCTGAAAAGATGCTGTATTTCAATGAATTGATGAAGCAGACACAGTATTCAAAAAGCTGAAGTGTATATTCACAAGTGCTCTGATGCTGCAATCATTCAACTCAGATAAGTATACAATTCTTGAAACAGACATCTCAGATTATGTAGTAGATGAAGTATTGATGCAATATGACAATGAAGATGTTCTATAATCTTGTATCTTCATTTTGAAAAAGATGTCACTCACTGAATGCAACTACAAGATCTACAACAAGAAGCTTCTAGCAATTATATGATACTTTGAAAAATAAGAATCTGAACTTATGAGTGTTGAGAGATTTGAGATTGTTATCAATCATAAGAATCTAGAGTACTTCACAATCACTCATAAGCTTACTGAGAGACATATGCATTGATCATTATTTCTTAGCTGTTTTTTGTTCACAATTCATTATTGATCTGAAGTAGAGAACACTTTTGTGAATACTCTGTTTCATCAAAAACAAAATATATCATCTGATGACTTGGATAATAGATGGAAACATTGAGAGTATTGATTAATCAACTCTGCAATTATAGAAAGTTCTATACAATCAGATGAACTCTGTGTACACATCAATCAGTTCTGAGCTTAAGAACTCTCACTTGAAGAACAATGAAAGCTAGCAGCAGAAGTAGATGAATTCTGACAACAAGTCATCAAAGCTGTACAAAGTAGAGCATCTCAATTTCTCACAGATGTATACTCAAGAATGAATATCTCAGTATGTTCAATTGATAATGACAACTGCTTACACTTTTGAGATAGGCAATAGATCTCTGATTCAGAATCTCTATAAATATGAATTATGCAAGAAATTCATGACTCACTGATGACTGAACACTCAGAATGTAAAATCATGTACAATATTGTTGTCTGAGAATTCTACTGATCAGATATGTTGAAGAACATATGTCAGTTCATATGCAATTGTGATTACTGTGGCTCAGTAATGATATAATGTGAATACTGAAAAGAGATGCTGAAGTCTCTATCTGTTCTCAACTGAATTTGATGTGATATAGCTATCAATTTTGCAGTTTTCTTATCTGAAAGTGAAGATTCTATAAATATTCTAGTCATTATCAACTGACTCAGCAAAAGTGTAATACTACAGCTCTGTGATAAGATGAATACTGAAGTAGTTGTAGATATCTTTGTCAGAAGCTCATTCTATTGTATACATAGTCTGCCTTCATTCATTGTGTCAGATAGAGACAGTCAATTTATCAGTGCACTCTGAGTCTGTATATGCCAATTATTAAGAATTGAATGGAAGTTATCAACAGCATATCACTCAGAGACTGATGAAGCTACTGAGAGAATAATATAAATGATAAAGAACATTCTCTGTAAGTTCTGTAATTATATACAAGACAACTGAAGCAATCTGCTGTCACACACTGAGATTATGATTAATGATTGAGATTCTGTTACAACAGATGTAAGCTCATTCTTTCTTCTATACAGATACAACTTAGAGATTCTGAACTTCTCTGAGATTCTCTGAGAAACTGTGTATACTCACAGTCTCATACAAATGATAGAGAACATTGTGAGCAAGCTGAAGAAAGTCTGCAAATAAACAGAAACTTCAATGATCAGTGCTCAGTAAAATTATAAGAATCAAATAAACATCAGAAGAAGTTCTGCAATCTGATATCATGTAGAAGACAAAGTCTGACTGAATTTCAAGAATATAAAAACAGATCATCTCTTGTATACACTAGATTATCATTACATCAAATATACAATGAAGAAAGTGCTAGATATATATAATTATTGACTCAACATCTTATCTGATATCTATAATGTTTTTCATACAAATCTGCTCTGATCTGCAGCTGAGGATTCATTCTTCTCACAGAGAATCTTTGATTAGCAGTCATCTGCTATTGTAAGAGAAGACAATAAACTTGAGTGAGAAATCAAAGCAATTCTTGATGATAGAATCAATCATCATCACTGTGAATATCTTGTCAAATAAGTAGAATACAATCATTCAATCTGAGAATCTGTGTCTGTCTTGAAGAACATCATCACTCTTGACATCTATAAATTCTCACTCACTCTGATAGAGAGAGATAATGTGATGAATTAGTATCTGTTAGTAATTAATTTATACAATCAACTTCTCTTCTGCATCTGCTCATTTCTAATTATTGTGATCTTGTGTAATTCTCAATATTCTTTCACTTCATACTCTGTGCTTGTGTAGTTTCTAATAATTCTTCTGTATAGCTTTTAATATTCTTCTGCTCTGTGCTTCACACTTATATAGTCTCTAATGATTCTTCTGCATAGCTTCTAATGTTCTTCTGCTCTGTGTTTCATATCTGTATAGTCTCTAATAATTCTTCTGTGTAGCTTCTAACATTCTTCTGCTCTGTGTTCTGTGCTTATATAGTCTCTAATGATTCTTTCATATAGCTCTCAATGATTCCTTCATCTCACACTCTGTGCTTGTGTAGTTTCTAACAATTTTTATATATATCTTTTAATGTTCTTCTGCTCTGTGCTTCACTGTGGAGTGGCTTCTGATATTCTTTCACTCTGAACTTTTCTCTATAAGAACTCTCTTTGTATGATCTTTTCTTCTGATTTCTTTTCTCTTTCTTTCCTTAATCAATTTGTAATCTGTAATTAGAATAGTATCAAATCGTTAATCGAAGTACGCCCATTACACTTCATTCATGATGAGTTTTCAGATGCACTGAGCTGGTGAGATCACAGGCTTTGAGAAGATTATTCATTTATATAATCTTTAGTATACTGAAGCTAAGATATTTAACAACAGCAGTAAATAGCTCTCTGTTTTCTTCATATTGCAGTCATATCAGAGAGCTAATAATAAACAGAGAAAGTTATAAAGACTCTTCAGAATGTCATACTTCAGCATACAGATATTCACACCTTCAACAAGTATTATCAGATGAATATTGACATTGACATACAGAGAATAGTCTGAAAAACAGGCTCTCAAATAGCATTGATACAATTTGCCTGCTCAATGAGTGCATTCATCAATCTCAATCAATCATATAAGCTCTTTTCAGAAGAATCATGGTTTTCCAATTATCTTTCAGTTGTTCATGATCATCAGAATGCTGTTCAGAAGCACAAGTGAAAATGAAAGAATTGTGAAGCTGAGTTAGAATGTGTCAACAAAGTATGTAAGATTTCTTTAGAATATTTTGACAACAGAGTATTTATTAAATTCAACTCTGAAATACTGAAGAGACTGAAAGTTTTCTGTGATTGAACAGTAGAAGCAAAGTCAGAGCACAATAAGACTATCTGTAAATTGCACAATAAGAAGCAGCAGCAGTGAAATCAATAGATTTATAAAAATCTTGAGCACTATAAGAATGAGCAGTCTGTGATTGATTTTAAACAACAACTGATTGAGAAGCTGATGAATATCAAAGTTATGAACACTTTCAAATATGGAATCTTTATGTCTTCTGAGTATTTAATATTTGTTGACTGCATACTGACCATGCTGAGTGCTAATCTTGAAGTGGAATATTGATGAAGAATCAACACAATCAATGCAGAAGTTGCATTCTGTGATGTGGAGAAAGAACAGTTTTTGTGTCAGCTTACACAGATCTGTGACAGATCTGTGATCAATGATAACTCTTGTTCTTCAATCAAGCAGCAGAGATGCTCAGTAAAGAATAATACTGAGATTCTCTTGCATTAAGTAATGAAGTCTGTGCAGATCAAATCTACAGCTGAACAGTCTCAGATCTGTTTTCAGTCTTATATTTGCTTTCTCTGCATTGAGAATTTTAGTTGTGTGCTGGAGGACTGTATTATGAAATATGCAACACCCAGATCACTTACAAGGCATTTTCTACAAAGACATATCAATCCTCCATGGCTGGCCACTGGGGTTGAGTGTAATGTTTGTGAGAAGAAGCTGCTCCCGGCCAAATCTGCTCTTCTAAGCCATGCAGAGGAGGCTCACGGAACTGTTGTGTGGGGTCACACTCAGGAGAAACTGGTGTTGGAATATCAATGGAGCCTAGAGAACTAGCATTGGTACAATAGATATATATATATAATAAAAGGAGTTGCTTCTTATACTGTGCTTCATAAGCAACATTCAAGTTCTTAGGGCAATTCCTTGCAAGCAACGCCTCATGTTGAAAAGAGGTTTATATATTTTCCTTTGTGTTGGGGGCCTAGCTAGCTCACAACGCCAGGTAATGCTTCGCTGGAGTTCCACAAGTTTCTTTAGACTGTAAACGCCCTCCTTCCTCTCTCTGCTCTGTGATCTCCTGTGCTCTGTCATCTTGTAGTCCCCCGCTCTTCACCTTTGTTTCTTGCAAAGGGCTTTTGTGTTTCCATACAGCATGGGTATTTTGTTGATTACATTTCAGGTGAGTCGACAAATTTTCATGGTAGGTCAGTTATGATTTTAAGGTTGTTCCCGATCAACCCCACCTCACACACATACGGAATTTATATCGCCAATGCTAATTCTAAATATAAATGGGGCAGTGATGAAAAAGTATGCTCCTGGTGTTACCGTGGCCCCTGGGGGAGAGAACACTCACCCGATCACGTTGTAGTCACGTGATGGCTATCGGTCGATTGGGGAGCCCCGATTCATTCAGTTTGCTTTGGCACAACAGCTGCTTTGACGAAAAGGGGGAAAAGATTCTCAGCGGCTGGCCAGCTAACTAAAGTTTTCTTTCGGTGGAGAGCAAAGGATCTTCCGAAAATATGGGCCAGGTACGTCAAAATTTCCCGTTTTCACCTCCTATCACCTACGGTTTTGCTAATTCCAGCGCGTCGTCTCAGCCGCCCTTGAGAATACTTCAACTCTACCATCTTGTCCCACAATCCGCCCGTCTCTTTCTCTATCGCCTTCTCCTTCCAATTGGTACATACCTCTACGGTACCGGGACTTACGGTGTGCTTAATGTTCAACGGCTACCCTTCAATCTATACCTCAAACGGGCCCCGTCTCAGCGTCTCGTGAACGAAGCGCGTGCACTTGAATTGGTTGCAAAACACACAACATTAAATGCACCTCGGGTTCTTGATTTTATCGAGTTACCAGCAGCAGAAGAGTGTTGGATGTTGACCACTCGCATCGAGGGTGACATTGCGGGAAAATGCCTCCCGTTGATGGATGCTGAACAACTAGAGCAGTTCAGCATTGATTTTAGGGATTATGTGGAGCAAATTCGATCTATCCCAAATCCCTACTCCCATCTTATCTGCAGCCCACTTGGTGGAGAGTGTCGCGATTGTCGAATTGACCATGACAATGGCGGGAACGGACCCTATGACAAAATTGAGGATCTGAACAAGCGTCTCATGAGCATCTCTAGCCCGATTCCAGAAGACGCTGATAGAGCTCTGGTTGCAGAGGTACATTCCCGGCCATACCGTGTTTTCTTCACCCATGCGGATCTCAAGCCAGGAAACGTGCTGGTACATAGTGGTAGATTATCTGGGTTTGTTGATTGGGAATTTGCAGGTTGGTATCCTGAGTATTGGGAGTACAGCAAGGCGTGCTATGTTGTGTACGGATGGCAGCTTTGGTTGGAAACGATGAAAAAGGCGTTCCCTGAATACCCTGATGAATGGAGAGCTGAACGGGTACTCCAAGCCCATACCTGTCCCCTCTGATCTACATTTTTGCTGCATGAAGCGCTTCCTACTTCAGTTTCAGATATGGTGTTGGGCATTGCTGACCATTGTAAAGAAGAAACCAAAGGAAGATTTCGATTAATCAACCCACTATTCCCCGTAATCAATGATTTCAAGTGGCCAGTGCCCAGAATAACCCCCTGCCCCAACAGGCTTGGCTAGGATTGGTTTTAGACTTCGTAACCTGAAAGAAGGATTAAACTCATCAGCATTTCTTCTTTCTACATTTATAGGAAATGCACCTATAAATATAACCTGTCGCGCTCATATGCTACCGGCGGTAGATTCATTGGCCGTCGAGAGGCCATACACAAAACACGATAACAACGGCGCAGGCGATCCTAACGGATGGGCGGCAAGCGCTCACGTTCACTACCAATGGAAACCCTTAGATGGCAATACCCCTGTCCCAAAACGTCCAGGGCGCATTCTGCGTCATGGTGGGAAACACCATCTGTTGGTTCCCATTGCTTTACTGGATACGGCACGCGCCGACAACCTTCTCCAAGGAACGTACGCCTGTCCTCTTTCATGTCTCCGCCGAGGACTGCGCCCTCCTTTCTTCTGTACATGCTACCGAACGATGACAACCGATGGGAGAGTCATGGGCCGCCTCGCAGGATCGCCTATATAAAGCCCCTTAACTCTGCCCTCGTCCCTGGATGTCTTCAAATCCAAACCAACAGAACCAGAATCGATTCTCCAATCTTATATTCAACCGTTGCCCCCTGTATCCAGAACCCTATATCCACTCCCCCCTTTCGCGGCATACTTCGTTGCCAATTCTTCAAAGTCCAGCCCTTTCCTGTCTTCGTCGTCTCGGTCCATACACCTCGTTCCGACAACTCTGGCGGGCTTTACGTCCTGAGCTCATCGCATTTTCAATCGACGGTTTCCAGCGTTTTCGATCTATCCCGTCTGTCCCCATACCATTGATCCCATACCACCATGGAAGCCAACGGGATTTATCTCATTCTTTCAGTTGCTGCGGTTGAGGCCATCCCTGAAGCAGCAACAGTGTCACTGCAACAGGCCTCGCGCACGCAGTGGACCAATGGCGAGCGTGCTCGGCAGGCTGGGCGCCCCGCTAACCGGCCCAAAAGATACTCTATATAGATTAACAATAGTAGATAGATTGACAGTGATTGTGACGGGTTAGCACCTGTTAGTAATTAACTTACGCAACCAACTCCCCTCCTGCACCCGCTCGTTCCTGGCTGTTGTGACCTCGCGTAACCCTCGATGTTCTTCCACTCTGTGCTCCGCGCTTGCATAGTTTCTAACAATTCTTCCATGTAGCTCTTAATGTTCTTCTGCTCCATGCTCTGCACTTGTGTAGTCTCTAATGATTCTTCCACATAGCTTCTAATGTTCTTCTGCTTCATGTTCCACACTCATATAGTCTCTAATGATTCTTCTGTGTAGCTCTCAATGATTCTCTCATCCCACACTCCACACTTGTGTAGTTTCTAATGATTCTTACATGTATCTTTTAATATTCTTCCACTTCACACTTCACTGTGAAGTGACTTCTGATATTCTTTCACTCTGAACTTCTCTCTATAAGAATTCTCTTTGTACAATCTTTTCTTCTGATTTCTTTTCTCTTTCTTTTCTTAATCAATTCATAATCTGTATTAGAATAGTGCTAGATTATTAATTGAAGTACATTCATTACATTACAAATTGATTCTTCTGTATTTTAGATTCAAGTGTTTTATTATTAGTTTTTACATCTGAGTGTATCATTTAAGATCTGAGTGTCTTGTTATCAGTTCTTATATCTGAGTGTATTGTTTACAGATCTGAGTGTCTAGTTGTTACAAGAGATTTCTTGTGAATCTGAGTGTCTCTATTGTTAGTTATATAGACTGTTGTATCTAAGTGTCTGAAACACAATCAACTGTGTTCTACAAGACTCAAGTGTCTATAAACTGTAATACTGTGAATAGTATTCACAAAGAAGTTTAATCAAACTTAGTGCTGCAACATTGTGAATAGTGTCTGTGAGAGAATTAAATGTCTACAAGTATTTTTTTTCTTTTATTATTATTATATATTTTTAGATATCAAAATAAACTATGAATAATTCTACAAACATTCATCACATCTGAATACAGTGAACAACAACTTCGATCTACAAAGTATTCTTCAGCAACAGACATTACAGATGACTGAATTGTAATGATGATTTATTGAAATGAGTACTTTTGCATTCATCATTTCTTCTACATTCATATCTTATAAAAAGCTTTCAAGAGAGAAGCTCTCAATTCTCAATAAATACAAAAAAAATCTAGCACTCTATCTTATGTGAAAGTCAAAAATAAATGTCAAATTGAACATTGACAGATGAGCAATAGACTCACTATTCAATCAAATATGATATATTCATAACAGATTGAATGACAATGTGTTAGCAAAATTTCAACTCTGAATGAATCATTGTCAGAATCATCAGCATACATCAGAGTTAATCTTTCAACAACTCAACTCTCTCTTTCTCAATTCTACACTTCAAGTCAAGATATTAGACTGATTTAATCAGACTTGTCAGATAAACATTACATTGACAACTTATCTTTCTGAATTCAATCACAAACTTCTAGAAGCAGATGAGTAAGACTGAGATGACACTGTCAAAATCAATATACTGTTCAAGAATTTGAACTTTCAGTTGTATAACTAAAGTATAGAGTATTCAAAACTCTCAATATACAGTGAATTCTGCACTGATTTTTATCTGTTGAACAACAATCTGTCTCAGTTTCATACACTTCAAAATCACAGAGAATTTCACTGAATAAATATGTACATCTCAAATCACTCTGCAGCATTCTTCATCTCTGAATCAGAATCAATGAACTGAGTCTTATACATAAACACAAGTTACTCAAGAGTTCTCAATGTCTCAGAGAAGAACACTGCTGACTGAATCATCAGAGAAGTCTGTATACACTGCAACAAATCAGAACACTTCATAAATCAATATCTGAATACAATTATTTCAAGTAAATTCTTCACATATGTAAACACTGCATCATCTGTGGATAGACAAGAATAGAGAAAAGACAAACTCTTATTCTAAAACACAGATGAGAACTCAAAAAACAAAAAGCTAGCTGAAGATTTGAATAGAAGATGCAAACAGACACAATTATAGTCTCTGTCATTGTAAATAGTCTAGTCAATATACAAGTAATGATAGACAGTGATTTTCTTCATTACACTCTTATAGACACTCAGCTGATTGAGAAGCATAAACTTCAGCATATTCTCTTTTTCAAACTGCATAAGCTCAGTGAATTTAATAGTCTCAGAGAATCAGTCTTCTACAACATGATAAGATTTAACATCAATGTAGAAGAACATGAGAAAAAGAATATATATATATACAAAATACAAAATCTTGAGTACAATCTAATACTCAGTCTATTATGACTCACAGAATTTGGAACCTTGTTGAATATATGCAATCACTGTCTTATTTTCTCAGAAGATGATCATATTTACAAGAAGAATGTTGATAGAATCACTGATCTCATTCAGATATCAGCAGAAGCATACAAACTACTAATTCATCAAATATATGAGAAGAAGAACATTCAAGTGTTTGCTGCTAGTATAACAGATATCAAAAAAGTATTAGAAAAGTTAGAACTTAAAAACTTCAAGAAACTGCACAAGAAACTATCTGAATTGTACAAAAACTTCACAGATATATTCAATAAGAAAGAAGCTGAAAAGCTTCTCTCTCATCAAGAATCTGATATAGATCATACAATCAAACTCATCAAGAAAAACAGTAAAAACTCACAATCACTCTGAGATTCTCTCTACAGTATATCACACAACAAGCTTCTCATTCTACAAAAAACACTCAACAAATTACTGAACAAAAATTTCATTTATATTAACAACTCACTCATCACAGCATCTGTACTGTTCACAAAAAAATCAGAAGAAGACTTACAATTCTGCATTGATTATCAAGAACTCAACAAGATTACACAGAAGAACTGATACTCTCTTTCACTCATCAATAAAACATTCAAATGAATAGAAAAAGCAAAATGATTTACAAAGCTTGACATCTCTGCAGCCTTCTATAAGATAAGAATTAATGAAGATGATGAATGACTAATCACTTTTCATATATATTATGAATTATACAAATGAACAGTGACTCTTTTTGAATTAGTGAACACTCTGAACATATTTCAGAAATACATTAACTGAGCTCTACAAGATCTGCTCAACAAAATCATCTCAGTGTATATAAACAATATTCTGATCTTCATCAATGAATCATTTACTGAGTATTGCAAGCACATACAACAAGTGCTTGACCATCTACAAAAAGCTGAACTATAAGTGAACATTGATAAATGCAACTTTGAGATCAAGTCTACAATTTATCTAGAATTCATCATCAAAGTTGAAAAAGATATATATATAGATTCTAAGAAGATGAAAACAATTCTCAACTGAGAGATATCAATCTCAGTAAAAGAGACTAGAAGCTTTCTAGAATTCATCAACTTCTATCAAAGATTTATCAAAGACTTCTTCAACATCATACAATCACTGACAGATCTGACTCAGAAAGACACTGTATTTCAATGAACTGATAAAACAGATGCAGTATTCAAAAAGCTGAAGTATATATTTACAAACACTTCAATGCTACAATCATTTGATCTGAATAAGCATACAATTCTCAAAACAGATATTTCAGATTATATAGTAGATAAGATACTGATGCAATATGATAACAAAAATATTCTACAACTCTGTATCTTCATTTCAAAAAAGATGTCATTCACTGAATGCAACTACAAGATCTACAACAAGAAGCTTCTAGTGATTATACAATGTCTCAAAAAATGAAAGTTCAAACTTATGAGTATTGAAAAATTTGAGATTGTTACTGATCATAAAAACTTAGAGTACTTCACAATCACTCATAAGCTTACTGAAAGATATATACATTGATCATTGTTTCTTAGTCATTTTTCATTCACAATTTATTATCAATCTGAAGTAGAGAACACTCTTGTGGATGCTCTATTTCATTAAAAACAAAATATATCATCTAATGATTTGAACAACAGATGAAAACACTGGGAGTATTAATTAATCAACTCTGCAATTATAGAAAGTTCTACACAATCAGATAAATCTCATATATATATCAATCAGTTCTGAGCTCAAGAACTCTCATTTGAAGAATAATGAAGACTAGTAACAGAAGCAGATGAATTCTGACAGTAAATTACTGAAGTTATACAAAGTAAAGTATCTCAATTCCCCACAGACATATACTCAAGAATGAATATCTCAGCATATTCAATTAACAATGACAATCACTTACACTTTCAAGATAGACAATGAGTCCCCAATTCAGAATCTCTACAAATACAGATCATGCAAGAAATTCATAACTTATCAATGATCAGACATTCAGAATATAAAATCATGTACAACATTATCACTCAAGAATTCTACTGATCAGATATATCAAAAAATATACATCAGTTCATACACAACTGTGATCACTGCAGCTCAATGACAGTATGATATAAATACTGAAAAGAGATGCTGAAGCTTCTATCTGTTCTCAACTGAATTTGATATGATATAGCTATCAATTTTGCAGTTTTCTTACTCAAAAGCAGAGATTCTACAAATATTCTAGTCATTGTCAACTGACTCAGTAAGAATGTAATACTACAGCTCTGTGATAAAATGAACACTGAAGTAGTTACAGATGTCTTCATCAGAAATCTGTTCTATCATATATATAGTCTGTCTTTATTTATTGTATCAGATAGAGACAGTCAATTCATCAGCACACTCTGAATCTACATATATCAATTATTAAGAATCAAACAAAAGTTATCAACAGTATATCACTCAGAAACTGATGAAGCTATTGAGAGAATGATATAAACAGTAAAGAATATTCTTTATAAATTCTGTAATTATACACAAAACAACTGAAACAATCTGCTGTCACACACTGAGATTGCAATTAACAGTCAAGATTTTATCACAACAGATATAAACTCATTTTTTCTTCTATATAGATACAACTTAGAGATTCTGAACTTCTCTGAAACTTCTCAAGAAATCATATATATCTGCAGCTTCATACAGATGACAGAGAACATCATAAACAAGTTAAAAAAAGCTCACAAATAAGCAGAAGCTTCAATAATCAACACTCAATAAAATTATAAAAATCAAATGAATATCAGAAGAAGTTCTACAATCTGATATTATATAGAAGACAAAGTCTGACTGAATCTCAAGAACATAAAAACAGATTATCTCTTATATACACTAGATTATCATCACATTAAATATACAGTGAAGAAAATGTTAGATATATATAATTATCAACTCAACATTTTATCTAACATTTACAATATCTTTCATATGAATCTGCTTCAACTCATGACTGAGAATTCATTTCCTTCACAAAGAATCTTCAATTGACAGTCACTCATCATTATAGAAGAAGACAATGAACTCAAGTAAGAAATCAAAACAATTCTTGATAATAGAATCAACTATCATCACTGCAAATATCTCATTAAATGAGTAGAATACAATCATTCAATCTGAGAACTCACATCTGTCTTGAAGAACACTGTCACTCTCAATATCTATAAGTTCTCACTCATCTCAGTAGAGAGGGATAATGTGACAGATTAGTATTTATTAGTAATTAATTTATACAATCAACTTCTCTTCTGCATCCACTCATTTCTGATCATTGTAATTTTATATAATTCTCAATATTCTTTCATTCTGTGCTCTGTATTCATATAGTTTCTAACAATTCTTTTATATAATTCTTAATATTCTTTCACTCTATGTTCTGTATTTATATAGTCTCTAACAATTCTTCTGTGTAGTTTCTAATATTCTCTCACTCTGTGTTTCACACTTATATAGTCTCTAATAATTCTTTCATATAGCTCTCAATGATTCTCTTACTTCATACTTCATACTTGTGTAATTTCTAATAATTTTTATATATATCTTTTAATATTCTTTCATTCTGCACTTCACTGTGAAGTAGCTTCTGATATTCTTTCACTCTGAACTTTTCTCTATAAGAATTCTTTTTGTACAATCTTTTCTTCTGATTTCTTTTCTCTTTCTTTTCTTAATCAATTCATAATCTGTATTAGAATAGTGCTAGATTGTTAATCAAAGTACATCTGTTACAGTGATAGATAAATTAGCAGCAGTAGATAGAGAAAATATCTTCATCAATTATATCATCAAATTAATATCTAGATATATATTATATAAACATCAGAATAAAATCAAATTTCAGTTAAAATTATAATCAGTTTCAAATCATGTTCTTATTTTTGATAGTCAGTCATTTTATATGAAATATCAAGATTTATTAATTTCATTTCACTCATGTTTTAATAATTCTAGTCACTTTACACTCTCATTCTAATCATGATTTCATTGAAAATCATGTCAATAAATGGATTGGAATCAAATCAAATCAAATCAAATATATAATTCATTATTTCATTCATCAGTCTATATGAATTTCAAATTCTCACATCACATTCATGATTTTCAATTTCAGATTTGATTTTTATATGTCAATGGTCTTTTGAAGCTGATCTTCAATATATTTACATGATTTAAACATGATTGTGATGATTAATGAATATTTGAAGTTGAAGAATGATGATAATTAAAAATATTACCATTGCAGTGATATTACCTTTGCAGTGGGGCACGGTTACTAGTATTATAGAAGGGCTGAGAGATGCAAGGAGTATGTTGTCCATCAACACAAAAAGCATTCAACATGCATCTGCCTCCATATCTGTTGCCAATCAACAACATATACATGTTAGTTCATTAGAAAAGCAATACATAAAAGCAGTAAGTTAGAGCAGGAAAATACTAATTAATATAAAGAAACAGGAAAATTATATGTATAAATTTTAGAGAGCAAAAATAGAAGTATATATCATATTATGCGTTCCATTTGCTTCTCTTCTTTCCCCTTGTCTCCTGCTTTCATCAGACAACACCCAATCAATATACGACGAAGTTCCCCCAATCAACATTGTCATCACCATCATCGGCATCAATAATTAGGATGTAATACGAAATCATATTCATTGCCTATGTAGGATGTGTGCGCTGCTTGGGGATTGGCTCATATAAATAAGTATCGAGATGGATGGAGGCAAATAATTGATGAAAAAGAAGAGCTTAAGGAGAAGGGGGGAGGGCGGGGTAAGGGATTAGCTAGTGGTGGGTGGAGGGATGAGTGAGATATATGTTTGGCGTGGAGGATGTGGGGTCGAGTGGTTTGAGGATTGGGTTTTAAAGGCCCGGGGAGGAACGATTGGGGTGTCATGTTGTCGATCTAGATCTTCTGGTAGAAGAGGAGATAGGCAACTTTGTTCTCACGAACTCCAGTCCCAAATCGACTACTACTTGGCGTCCGCTTGCCAGACGAAGACTCTGCCGACGGCGACGTGGTTCCATTGACAACAGCAGCCATGGACTTCTTGCTTGCATGGCCACTGCCACTGCCGCTTGTTTGCCCGTTGACATGGCTCCATCCCCGTTCGTTTTCCTGCTGCGCCAGATGCTCCATATCGAATTGGTCGAAGATATTTCCTTGCGCTGGCTTATCTGCCAGCCTATGCTGCTCAAGTGCGGCAGCAAGAACCTTGGGGTCTTCCTCGCTTCCAGCATTCGCGACTTCCTCACTCCTGACGCGGTGGATAGAGGTGTCATCGAGGCGGATCCATTCGCGACCATCTTGCCTGCGAACATCAACTGTGTAGTGGCCGCCGCTCGCATTTTTGCCGTGGTGGTAAATCACTCCCGTAAGACGGTATTTGGGAAGACCGCTACCCTGAGCGGAAATGATGTTGCGTCGATGAGGTGGGAAAACTTCTTTGGGAAGCTCCAGTTCCAGGGGATACCCAACCTTCTTCCAGATCTTTTGGGTACCCTTGGTAACGTTATCATATTGGAAACGTTTCAGATGGAGAATGAGGACGGGGGGCAAGCTTTCGATGAAAACTTGCTTGGTAGCCGTAACTTTAGGGCCACGAGATGAGTTGAAGTCGCCTTGGATGGTCTCTGGCTTAGTGAGACCTTTAAGCGCATCAACGATATTAATAACCTGGGGAGAGCCAATGTCAAGTTGAAGGGACTGGTAAGGTTCAAGGGTAACGGAGTTTTTGTTTCCTGGCACTCTAAACTCTGATCTGAGTTTGCCGCCGAATATTTTGGTGATTGGCGATTCTGCAGAGATGTGTCCTGAGGATCGAGTGATTGAGGGTCTCTGTTTGTGGCCTACTTCCAACCATCCTTCCACAGAGAGTTCGGATGCTGCGGATGCGGAATCAGTTTCAACAGGAGTAGAAATGTCGGATCCAGTAGATGAAACATGTTTAGCTGCCTGTGTACACTCGTCATGGAGCTCTTCAAGAAGGAAACCAAGAAACTCTTGTGCATCTTGTTGGTGACCACGCTTCTAGGTATTAGCTTGAATGAAACCAGGCCGCTGAGGTGAAGGAACTGGGAGACTTACCCTCATGTCTCGAAATCGCGGAAGATGTCTAATGACTTGATAAACATATTCTGGAATGAATGACTCGCCATATTGCTCTAATTCGTTTTGCTTCAATCGGAGCCTCAGTTGCTCAACTGAGGTCGCAGCATCAATTACCCGAAATTCTCGCATAAACATGATCCTGGAAGGGGAAGGGACTGTTAGCACCAGGAATAATAACGGGAATCATGGGTGGAGTTGGGGATAGAACAGCTTACATAGCATCAATTAGTGGAAGATCGCTCTTAAATGTATGAACCGCACGCCGACCGATTTTGTCAAGAAACTCATAGAAAGGAACACAAAATACCAGAATTTGAAGCACCTTTATAAATATACCATTAGCACACCGGCAGAAAATGAACACTGGCAAGAACTAAAATGGAATACTTACTGAATTCATATAACACATATTTCCAGTATTTACAAGCCCGCGCGGCTCAATAAATGCGATTTTGTCACCGTATTGTTCAGCATTGGAGCTTAGATGGTTAATAACATCAAGAAGAGATTCGCCCTTAGATACCCCTAGTCCACCGATCCCAGTCGACGTGGGTGAAGCGCCACCAGCAGATGGAGGCGCCTTGGTTCGTACTAAATCAGCCCACGATTTTGGGGGGGCTCGAATTGGAGGTGTGGGTTTAGGCGCGTCCTGCATTGGGATAGCGGACTCCGTTGACGAAGGTGCAGTATCCGTTGTCTGCGTCCCATCTGGGGTGGGTCTAAGCGGAACTTGCCCATCGCGTTTCGGGGTCGTTGGGGTGGTCTTCGCAGGGCTGGTGAGTGGTTGTTTTGTTGTGCTAGGGCTGGAAGGAATTATTGGCACGATAGGAACAATTGGAATAGCCTGCCGCGCACCGGCAGTTTGCGCTGGAGTATGTTGCGGTTTGGTTCCGATTTGAGAGGCAGTGGTAGATGAAGGAGTTGTGGGTTGGATGAGATCAGATTCTGAGGAAGGCTGGGGGGTTGCAGGGCCGTCCTTTTCTGACTCTGGTGCGGTCTTCGACGGACCTTCAACGGATGTGGATTCTTGGGCTTTAACATCAGATGGATCGGCTTTTGCAGAAAACTCTACTCGTACTGTGGAAGATTGCAGAGTTCGAGCTTTCCGTCGACGACGGGGAGCCCTCGCAGGGAAGGGCGCTTCGGGAACCGACAGCCAAGGAAGCTTAAGAGAAACCGTTGTAAGATTTCGACACCTAGACATTTTACATTCAGTCTTGGGAATGGTACATACTGGTGGTTGGAATAGTTGTCTTGACAGTGGAGTTGCGGTTTTCGTTCTCTCAGGAGCATTTACTGGCTGAGAAGGAGGTATCTGAGGCGCAGGGGTATTGCTGTTGCGCTTGGTGTAATTGGAGTCTGCGGGTTGAGTGGGTTGAGATTTCGCAACAGGGCTGACGGATAAGTTCCTTTGACTATTCGGCACGGCTGAACTTGAAGCTGAAGGTGGTGTTGGCGTGGAAGAGAATGAAGACTGTAAGGGAGTTGAGGATGTGGTGCTGGATTGTGTAGGTAAATGTGAAGGTGGCGTTGGTCCCGAAAGCGACCCCGAAAGAACCGGTAGAACGGGCTGCGAACGGGGATAGGACGAAACAATTAGAGGTGCATTTGGCTGAAACTGTTGCGGTGGAGGAGGCGCTAGCGGGGGGACTTGTTGGTAGGGATACCAGTGCTGATACTGTTGTGTATGCGCTGGGTAAAGAGCAGCTGGTGGGCCATTCGTGTGGGCATGGGGTTGGTGATAGCCCATATAGCCGGGGGTGGGCCGAATGTTGGGAGGGCCCGACACGTAGGGAATATCATGCTGCCTTCTCGGAGCCGGGATAGGCGGCTGGCCATGGGGCATCGGGGGGAGATGATGGTTCATCATGCCCCCCAGATTTTATACGGAAAAATCCTGATTGCGGCGCTGATACTGCGTTGACTCTGCAGTCAAACCTGATCTATTTGGGAGCCATACGAAAGACACAGCACAGCAGACAAGGGGCAGTGGGGAGGCGAGAAGACAACGACGACGACGCAGCACTCGATCACACAGTCATAGTCTCTAAAACAGCAGACGCAAGGAGAGTTTATAAATATCAAGATGTGGGCTTTTGAGGTATAGAACAGGATAGGGTCCTGCAGGCCGTAATGGAAGTTGTGGTTGTGGTAGTTGTGGTGTTGTGGTGATGGTGATGGTGGTGGATGGCGGAGCAGGCTGTGAAGAAAAGCTGTGGTTAGTCGACAAAGAATGGTTTGTTTCTCCAACAGGGGGGATTTTCAAGACATACCCGACCCCAACAGTATTCGCGTGGCCCGGAAGCAGAGGAGAACACGGAGGGAATTGGGGACTAACAAGTGATAGGTAATAGATAAAACAACAAGACGCAGAGGAGCGGAGAGGTGGAATAGGGCGAAGATGCTGAAGAGACGTCGCTATCCTCGCTGTTGTTGTCGGTGTTTTTTTTTTTGTTTTTTTTTTTTTTCTTGTTACGGGGATTTGGCGGCGAGGGAGGCTTGATGAGTCAGCGCGACCTCCAGCTATCGTACAGTACGGTTAAAAACGGTATTATAATACGCTGGCGCCCATCGAGTGTGTGTCATGTCGCTTGTTTCATACGTGACGATACCGTTCCAAACCTGCCGCCTCGCCCCTCCTGATACATCTCGATCTCCCAATCTCTGTCTCTGCGTCACCTTCGTCTGCTTATTCTTCTCCTCTGCATCGCGCCCCGGAACGCTTGGTGTTCCAATGGGTCCTCGGTCCTCGGGATATCTGCTATTACTCTCACGGGCTCTTGTTGGGCTTGTTTCCTTCTCGTTTCTGTATTTGCTTTCCCGTTCACACCTATCGTCATATCTCATAAGTTACTAGTTGGAGGGACATTCGAGCTACATCTTACCTCCCTGCCAATCAGCTTATCCCCCTTCGGCTGGATATATCCATCTCCGTCTTCGTCGACATTCTTTTCTTCATTGGCGACCTATCTTGTGTCCCTCCTGGCTGCTGTGTCCAAGGGGATATAATGTCGTCCGGTCCTGGCCAGTCTTCTGCCCCCTCAAAAGCAATCAACATCCCCAGTCAGCCTTCCCAGTCGTTCCAGGTTGCCTCAAATCCGGGCATTGAAACCGCTTCTCAACGGAGAACCCCGGCGTTCTTGGGTGCTGGGTCTTCATCCAAGAACTTATCGTCCCCAAGGAACCATCAGACAAGGAAGAACCAGCATAAACGGCATCGTCGTCCTCGCTTGGATGACGAGGATGTCTTTGCAGAATCCGTATGTTTTTGTCCCGTTGCGTTAATGTCACCGCTAGTATATTTCTCTCCCTGGTTGCCTAGTCTCATGTATTGAGTGATAACAGGCTGCGATGAAGTCCACAATGAGCCGGAAGGGGCAGACCTCCATCACACATTTGATGAACTTTTCTCTCCCCCCTCGGCCCCAACAAAATCTCAATGGATATTCTCGTGGTCCAAGGCGCAACAATGCATGGGGTCCGCGTTCTGGTTATCACGCCGTTGACAAAGCCAGGTAATTACCATATCTATCTATTTCTCTGCTAGATATCAAGTGGACTTTTGCTGACAGCAAGTAGATATGTTCATGCGAATTATCGATTCATCGTCAATCCAAAGAACAGCTACCATGCCCAAGCCACGAATGCTGACGTCCACCTTGATTGGAATTCGGTCCTACAAGTTTTAGTCTCGACTGACACTCAAGCGACCAGCTGCCCGATCTGCCTCTCGACCCCCATCGCTCCCCGTATGGCTAAATGTGGACACGTCTTTTGCCTTCCATGCGTTATCCGGTATATGCACTCGACGGATGAGTCGAACCCCCTTCCGGAAAAAAAGGCTCGTTGGAAGAAATGCCCAATTTGTTGGGATACCGTCTATATATCGGATATACGGCCTGTTGGGTGGTATAGGGGTCAAACAGATACCCCTACTGAGGGTGGGGACGTTGTGCTTAGATTGGTTATGCGACACCCCGGAAGCACCCTTGCCCTTCCACGGGATGGTGTGGGAAAATCGCTTGGTCTGGATGACGATATTCCTTGGTATCATGTGGCAGAGGTACCTGACTATGCGCGCATAATGAAAGGAGGCGAGGATTACATGATTTCCCAATACGATAATGAAATCCAAGACCTGTTACGGCAGGCGCAGGAAGATGAATTGATTTTCGGCGATGATAGCACTTGGACCCGGAAAGCTGTCGCGGCAATAAGAGAGGCGAAGGAAAAAGTGAAGGATATTGGGAATCCGCCAATCCCACCCCGTCAACCTCCTGAGCGTCGTCCCACTAGAATCCCTATCAAGTTTGAGCAACCGCCGGATGGTGTCCCAGAGATGTATAAAATCCGCCATGCTACAAAACCCGGACAGACCTTACCCAACAATGTACATACTCCGTCGAATCCATCGCCTACCGCGCGAAATACTTTCCCCAATCATGACCAATTGGACGATGTTTCGGTAGCTATATCGAAACTAGAGGTTAAGCAAACCCTAGAAATGCAAAACCAGAGGACGCATAGCAATCTTGGTGCACAGTCTAAAACTGCAGGAAAAGCTAGAGATGCCAGTGGCGCTCCACATCCTCCTGATCATCCTTTCTATTTTTATCAAGCACTTCCCCACTTTTATCTTTCCTCATTAGATATCCGCATCCTCAAGGCTGCATTTGGGGACTACTCCCAATTCCCTTCAACCATCCTTCCGCGTATTGAACGTATATCAACAGGACACATTGTGGACGAGGATCTGCGGAAACGCACGAAATATCTCGGCCACCTCCCTTACGGCTGCGAAGTCAGCTTTCTCGAATGCGACTGGAGAGACTTGGTCGGCTCAGACGTCCTCCAGCAATTTAGTGGCGATATCGAGCGACGACGAAAACGAAACCGAGAAAAAGCAGCACAGGAGGAAAAGGAACGCATTCGTGCCGAGAAGAATGAAGAAGAACAACGCTGGGCTTCCGCTCGACGGAAGCGGCCGAGTGTATCCGCTGCCGATAGGCCGTTTTCTGAGAATGACTTTCAGCCTCTTGGTTTCGAAGCTTCGTCACCAGCGCCCGGCTTCGATCCGACTATGTCATCCGCCTCACCGCCCTGGTCCTCGTCGAGGGGCAAGAATCGACCATCCTTTACCGCGTTGGCATCGCCATCCGGAAGTCCGCCTGACTCGTTGTTGTCAGCCGCTACTACTGCCGGGCCTACGTTGCATCGGACAGTTTGGGGCACGGCAGCTCTTGTCCCAACGTCACCACAGGCTACGTATAGGAACCCCGACCGTCAGCCGAATGATGGGTGGCTACAGGACTGGGAGCGGGAGTTGATGGTCGAGCAAGAGCACAAAATCCTTGCTGCTACGACTAATATGGACAGTAATGGTCCCAGGAATAGTACTACTGCCACCGGTACAGGGACAACAGGCGGGAAGAAGAAGAAAAACAAGAAAATTACACTGATGTCGACGACGGCACGGCGGGCGGCTTGACAACATGGAAATCAAAAGGGAAGGTGTAATTTTACTTTACACTGCCTTCTCAGCCACTCTTCAGTGTCCTCCTCTCTTCTTCCTACTCCACTTGGGCTGTTCTTTCTTTTTTTTTTCCTTCCTGCAAGATTTTTCTATATTTTGCATAATATGCTTGCGTCTATTGGTAGATTCGCTCCCCGCGAATGCCCATGTCGTCTTTTTTATAGAATTCTATATACATATCTAATTTATTTCTCAACAAATCCTGGGAGTACGTTGTGATGGAGACCTCCGTTATTGAGCTTGAATTCAATCCCCACATTCCCCTAATTTTCATTGGACTACCATCCCCGTCCCGCCCCGTCTTTCCCGCAGTTTACCCGATCCCGATGACGGAGCGAATCAAGATAGCTAGCTGGATTGGTTATGTATGAGCCTCGCCCATGAAACTCGTGGCAAGAAGATCGGAGCGAGGGGAAAGAAGAAGGGGCACATCGATTTTCTCATGTCTCTTTTTTTCTCGGGAAAGCTCCCGTAACGTTATCAAATGATGATGTGAGATAATTTACATGTTCTGAGCTCGCAAACACATAACTGTTCTGCTTCTTTTTTTTTTTTTTTTTTTTTTTTTTTTTTGCCCTTCTTTCCCCGCATTTTTATCTGGTATGTGGCCCTCCATTTACTCGCGTATTTAAATGAAATGCCACTGAACCCCCGCAAAAGCACATACACATACACATGCCGGACGGGGTGGAGCTTCCGTGATGAGAACCAGGTTGTCGGCTGTGTATTTATGCGATTTTGACAAGGCGAATGATGTAAGTTTTACGACCATGTACAGCTAACGCTCATGGGAGTTTACGATTGGGGTATCATCTCTCTGAGGTGTAAATTCTGATTTGGGTATTCAAGGATACTCTAGCAACACGGGATCAATGCTGCTTTATCATCAGCCATTGTATCCTCCGACTTCGGTTATTATACAGAGTATATAAAAAGTGATTCAAAGCTCACTTCGGATGATAACCAGTATGGGGATAACGTGAAGCGAGGATGCGCCTGGACTTCCTGTTGTACTGTACAGATGGTATTGAATTACACAGATGTACTGTACTGTATGTTTATTGCGTATTTTTCCACAATCAACAAACCTGCACAACCACCATTCTAATTGGTCAATTGAGCGTAAGCCTCGTACCATCGTACCGCAATGTGATTCGTCGGAAATTCGAGCCCCCTTTCCCCTTCCCGTTGACGAATCAATTTCGCTGTTGCAGTTCGCTGTCCTTATATCCATTTTCTCCGCCTTCTCCTCTTCCTGACGACGCTGGGCGCCCGTCTCCCACCAGCGCCAATATGACCGTCACTCGTTCACAGACGGGGAAAACCCCCAAGTAAGTACGCTGGTGCAATACGCGTGTTACGGCACAGGCGCGGGTCTCCGAACATGGTCCCCATCTATTGCTCCCACTAACATTTGATTGCACCTAGAAAAATCCAGCGTGATGGCTACGTAGACACCCCAGGGCGTCGTCGTGTCACCAGAAGTCGTTCGTCCATTACTCCCGACTTAAGCGCGGACGCCGAGACCTCAGACATATCCACCTCTACATCGTCAAGCCTAATCCTCGAGAACTCAGTGACTACGGGAAGACGTGTTACTGAGAAGAAACAGGATGGCTATGCCGTGAATAACCTCGCCGGTCAGAAAAAGGCTGCCAACGGGACCGCGTCGAAGAATTACAAATTCGATGATTCAGGCCACTTCGAATTTGGCGGGTCTCTGGGCTGTTTATCCATGATGATCGGATTCCCGTTGCTGATGTATTATATGTGGATCGGAGCAACATATTATGAAGGAGGCCTTCCATTGCCCGAAGAAGGACAGACAGCGAAGGAGTTTGGACTCCATCTGCTTAATCTGACGTATGACGGCGCATTCCCCAGCGCTAAAGCATGGATCACATACTGGACTTTTTTCGTCTTTGAGGGACTGTTCTATTTGTACCTTCCTGGCATCTATGTCGATGGTCGGAAACTGGAACATTTGGGTGGAAAACAATTGCCGTATTATTGCTCCGCATATTCGTCTTTCTACACGACGATTGTAGTCGCCATTGGTCTCCATGTTAGCGGATTGTATAAGCTAGATACAGTTCTTGATGAATTTGGTCCCTTGATGAGTGTTGCCATCTTGACTGGTTTCATCGTCTCCATCATTGCTTATATCTCCGCTCGAGTTCGTGGTGCAGAGCATCGCATGAGTGGCTACCCCATCTACGACTTCTTTATGGGTGCCGAGCTCAATCCGAGATTATTGGGAATCTTGGATTTCAAGATGTTTTTTGAGGTCCGGATTCCTTGGTATATTCTATTTCTGATAAGTTTGGGAGCGGCGGCTCGACAGTGGGAGACTTATGGTTATGTTTCTGGCGAGGTTGTGTTCTTGGTGATGGCCCATTATTTATACGCCAATGCATGCTCGAAAGGGGAAGAATGCATCATATCTACCTGGTTTGTAACCGCTTTCCAGCCCTCTCCTAATACAGATTATGCCTAATACAGATTATGCCAGGGGCCAGGGGAAGAATGGGTAGTGAGGAGGAGTCGCTAACATATCGCAAATAGGGATATGTATTACGAAAAGTGGGGTTTTATGCTTATCTTCTGGAATCTTGCTGGTGTCCCGCTAAGTTACTGCCATTGCACCATCTATCTTGCCAACCATCATCCGGATACCTACCGCATGAATAGATATGCGCTTGCCGCTTTGTACATCGTCTATCTGTTTGTTTACTGGGTGTGGGACACCAGCAGCAGCCAGAAGAACCGCTTCCGTCAACAACGTGAGGGTGGTATGATCCTGAGAAAGACCTTCCCCCAATTACCTTGGCAAACTGTCAAGAATCCTCGAACCATCACGTCCAAAGCTGGCCACACGATCTTAGCCGATGGGTGGTGTACGTTAAATCCCAGCTCTGCAGTTATTGTACCTCTACGTAGTTTGGATGTTCCTTCTAGCTAACACATTACTCTTTTGCTTTTTAGATGGATATGCACGGAAAATCCATTACACCTGCGATCTTATTTTCGCTCTGAGCTGGGGTTTGGTGACTGGATTTAAAAGCCCCTTCCCTTGGTTCTATCCCGTCTTTTTCGCCGTCATGATCGGTCATCGAGCGTTTCGAGATATTCAACGTTGTAGGAAGAAGTACGGAGAGGCCTGGACCCAGTATGAAAAGGAGGTGCCTTATCTCTTTATTCCTGTAAGTTGTTTCACTCTTTTTTAATTTTGGCCACTTCCCTCGAACCATACTAACGAAAACAACCACAGTACGTCATTTAATTGGCATGGATATATAGATCATTAAGAATTCGCGCGAGGGCTATTCGAAATTATAACTCTTCCTGATGAAATTCCTGTTCTTCATTTTTCCCTTTCAATGTATCAAATTTTTAGAGTTTTGCCTTTTAATGCCAGGTTTCGGATTTCGGGGTTCTTTTGTCTCTTTCTTCTTTCTTCTTTTTTCCTTCCCTTTCCTTTTTACTTTATATATATATATATATATATATATATTTAATATCACTTGTTTGTTATTGGGAGGGACAATCGGGAAGATAGGCTGACGACCCATAATATCCATTTGTTTGGAACGCAATTGGACATTCACAAAAGACAGTCGTATCCGCGTTTGACTTGAATTTACTCATCCGTTTGAACTTCCTGGTCTCCTCGCCATGCTTTCAACTAAACGTCCTATTCCAAATGGTGGAATTTCATCCCGTCCGAAGAGGGAAAAGTAAACATACGCGGCTACAATCCAGCTACATTCCACATTCACGAAATCAGACCCCACAGCGAACAAGCAAACTCACTCCCGCTTCCGCCCGTACACGACCCTCACCTTCGTATACAGATGGGACCTCATATCTTTCAAATCGTTCCCCACCGCCCGTAGCAGAACATCGAGCTCCTCTTTGCTCCATTCCAGTACTCGTGTAAAGAGCGCAAGCGAATACGACTGCAGCATCTCCTGCACATGCGTTGCCTGATAGCGGCCTAGGTCTTTCATGCGCGCGTCCTTAGGCCAGGGGGACAGGGGAACCTGTTCCATTATTGTTTGTTGTTTGGTTAGTTCAAGATTTCGCGCTCTCGCTCTCGCTCTCGCTCTCGCTCTCGCTCCAACCCAGCCCACCCCATTCTCCAGCCTAGATTCATGAAACCGGAAATTTCTCCAGCAAGGGACATTTATGCCCCATATATGCATTACTGTTTTGTTACGTTCGTCACATGTAATCAAGAGAACCTTCAACGCACCTTAAACACCACCTCCTCAACATCAACAAACCCCGCCTGCTCCATTCCCTCCTTCCAACTCCCTTCAACGCCCAACTCCTTGCCAAACCGCCGACTCGCCTCCACGAGCAGCCGCTGCCACTGCATTGCCGTCACCGCACGCTCGTGGGTCCCGTCGTCTGAGAAGAAATTCGCTTCCATGCTTTGCATCTCCAGGTAGCCGCCGGGGGCTACGTGGCGGTAGGCCCGCTCGAAGAGTTTGGAGTAGTCGTGGACCGAGCCAGTGATTTCGCGCGTATGGATGAAGTCAAACAGGATGGGGCTAGTAGCCGGGGTGGGTACGGAGGTAGTCAAGTTGTCATTATTGTGGATGTCATCGGTGCGATTGTCAGCCCGGGGAGAGGAGGGTTTAGGGGCATGTGTGTCGTCTGTGGCAGCCACTATATAGGGCCACTCGGCTTCGAAGTCATCGATTTCAAAGGTACAATTTGGAGGTATGGAGATGCGTTGGATCGGGCTTAGGTCCGTCCCTATTTTCAGCGTTAGATGGGTTCGTTCTGCCTTTCCACTTCCTCCTTTTTTTCGCCTTGTTTCACCACTTTTTCTTTCCACGAACCAAGAACTTGCGATTTTTGGTGCTGGCTGCCATGTCAATTAATAGGTTTTAGTTAGATTCGTGTTCAAGAAACATTCCTATTTTACATCTTCCATCTTCCATCTTCCCTTTCTCATTTTTCAGCTTCCCCACCCATCCTTTACCCTCACCCTCACCCTCACTTAAACAACATGCAAGCCTCATTCGACAACACTTCCAGGGAGCATAGATACTCACTCAGCAAATTCAATCGCCCAATTGCCCGTTCCAGTTCCTAAATCGAGCACTCGTCTAGGGTTCGGATCTATTGGGGCGCAGTACAGACGACGACTTAATACACAACGGTATATGAAATGCAGCTAGTTGCCATAAGCATAGTTAGTAATTTTGATTACCATCTCAAAGGAAGAATTGTGGCGTGAATTATACATGCAACATACCAAGTCCATTCGATCTTGCTCCCGTTTATCATTTGGCTGATACCTCAGTCATGTTAACTTGCGTACCTGTACGACTACTAGAATGGAGCAAGGTGATAAACGGAAATTTAATTTCACGCACCAAAAAGTATGATCCATCTTTCAATCCGTGATATCGCCGGCCATTCTGAAGTACCGCCGTGAAAATTGCATTGTGAATATCATGATGCCAAACACTATTAACGCTCTTCTTTCAACGTTTGATGCCCTCAGCTTAACTTACCTCGAACCTAAAATCAACATAACCGGTCTATATTAGCCTCGCTTCCGCCAGACGTAGGTCAGTCACTAAACGGGGGGATGCGGGGCTTTGGATGGAGAGCTTTTTCTTCACCTATAATTAAATACAGTGGAAGCTAGTGATGAAGTATTGCTACATCTTGAAGGAAAGTTAGCAACTGTGTGTACGTATACACACACTCTCTCTCTCTCTCTTGTCCATCTAAGTTTCTATCTAGACTTGCTGTTGGAGATTGGAGGGGCCACTCACGGGCTCCCATGTTGCTGCTGCAGATCCGGCTCTGGCTGAATCTCATCCTGCCACTCCAAATCTTCAGATCAGCAAGTAGTTGTTAATTCAACAGGAGGATCCAAAGTACTTGTCATATGAAGACAGAGGAGAAGAAGATGGTGAGCCCTACATCGTGTTCAATTGTTAGTTCCATCGTGGCCACACGCCCCAAAAATGCCCGCTGGCGGAGGACTTGAAGGTTGTATAGAGAAGCTGCAGCAACCTCGCGGATTTGTCTCAACGTGAGTACTGCGAGAATCTCTGTCACGCAAGCGGTAAATAAGGAGGAGAATTGCAAAATAACACAGAACAATGGTGGCCGAAATAGGAACTCCGACAGCGTAGGGTACGTTCAATAGCTTAGGGTCTTGAGGATCTTGTTGATCTTAGGTGTTTGATAATGGGCCCTCATCCAGGCTCACATTTTCCGCCTGCAATTGGTACCGTACCTATGTATCGTAGATTAGTAGCAAAAACGAGAGATCAAAAATATAAGATCAAAATACAGACACCTAGTCTGCTGACCCAACGAAAGAGCAGGAGGTGAGAGAGTTTTGATAAGTGAATGTTAAGACTCCAAGAAAGCGGGGAAGATAGAGGTCGATATATTTAAGTATGCTTCACCGCATAGGATCATAGCACACAACATGCACACACATCCCTAACCCGCATTGCCAATGTACAGTAGTAGTTGAACGGGTTCTTAGTTGGCAGATTCCGAATGGGAAAGCCTATCGAGTTTCCAAGGAATAACTGGTGTGACAATGTGATTCATTGGCTACCTGCAGAGGGTCATTGGTCAGATAGATATTGAATGGTCCAACGCTATTCTAAGTGGGATCATTCGCTATGATGTGTGACGTTTCGAGGAGGGATAACGCTTGTTGAAATAAACCAGAAAGGCCATCCGATGGTCCTCTTGCCACTTGCTATGTTTGAGCTTCAATGACCTTCGGTAATCTCAATGATACAGCCCTCACAGCAAAAAAGTTATGGGGCCTAGGTGCCTAAACTGACAGCCAAGCTTTAGGCATCGAGGCTCTAAACCCAGCCCAACGGTTTGGGGGCCTTGTTGAGCCTCCAGTATAAGGTGCTTGTTAAGCCTAATTTACTCTCACCAGCGTCGACTATCTTCTAGATATGTCAGATTGACGTTGAGCTGTCAAACAACATTGGATACAGAACCCCATCTGTCACATTCATGGCTTTCCCCATTTTTAACATAACAGCGTTTTCCGCAGCGGTGTTGAGGGGAGTGTTGTACTGCGTATGGCGGTATGCCTTATCCTCCCTAGTCAGTCTTCTTGGTGGCATGGCAATGGATTGAAGATTCTTAACTGATTTATGCCCTTTTTTTTTTTTTTCTTTTTCTTTTTTCGGGAATCAGAGCGGAATTGACTGACCCCCTCCCCTCCCTACTTGCGTCATGTCTGATTGATTTACCCAGCAGCTCAGGGTATTTAAGTTGTTGCGCTAGCAGGAAATCCATCTCAATTCCACAGCTTTGTACTGTACTACATTTTATCCATATGCCACTAGTAACTGATTAATTGGCATCACGAGCGTGGTTTTTGGCCTTCCAAGGTTAGCTTCCAGCTCCTGTTTTGTCCCGGCTCCCCGTTAGACTCTTGCTGTGAGATCACCATTGGCTTTTCACAAAAGTCATTCAACCCTCTCAATAAGACAGTAAACACTAACGCCTGTGGGCAATATAAGGACCATCAAACACCTCATTTTACCGTATCCTCGATAGAAAGCGCATCAATCGCGGTCGTCGCTGGGGATTGTAACACGTACGGAATGGTCGGTTTGGAATTTGTTTAACTCCACGTATGAGCGCCTACACACCTATGGGAACAAGAGTATGAACTTCGCAATCTGCAGTATTTTCGAGGTTTTGTGAGCCGGTATGAGGCTCCCGGTCCTAAGACTGATGTGATGTTGAAGATTCATCAATAACAAATATTAGATGGCCGGAGATTGCTGTTCATCAAAATGAATAGGCCAGGTTATACTCTGGTTATACTCTGGTTTGTCCCACTCCGTCACAATGCCCTGACCCGTCAGGATACTACATCGATTACGTCGCGCATCTACCTCACCCATTATGGAGTGGGGCATTGAGAGTAGTCATTGTTGATGAGTCTTAAAATCAGATAAATGTAACCAATTGCAGACATGAATGTATGCTGAGAAGGCAGAAACCGTGAGAAAAAAATTAAGGCTGCCGATTTCTTGCTTTCCGACATCGACTATTTGAAAGTGAGTGTGGGGAAATATCCAGTTCTCATCATCCTCATTAAGAGGGAACGTTCCCATTCAATCGAATTGTTGGTGATCGTTAGATGAATATGAAGATAGTCGTGGCAGCAATGTCAAGGAAAAGTAAATACATGAGAAATATTCGCTATTGGTTGCAGAATAAACGGGGGCGGAACTGAGAAAGGGATTGGAGAATATAGAGACCATGAAATCGAAAGACAAGCGGAGTTCGTTGTGGAAGAAACACATAGGTATCTCTCCAGGGGTAGAAGAAATGAATTCCTTTGGAGAAAACTAGACAATGTTATATGAAACATAGATATCACGAGACATGAGAATGAAAAAAAAAAAAAAAAGGAGAGAGAGAACAAAGACAATACAACCCACACTAACATCCAGAACAGTACCTCGACAACCCGATCTTCGCCTCAGTCATCTCCCTCAATCCGCTCTCCAACTTCATCAATGTTGTCATCATAATCACCACCACTACATCTAATCCTACCACCGTAATCTTCAGGCTCAGGAGTCGCAATGTCATTCGAAGCCAGCGGCCCATTTTTCGCTCCATTCACCGCCAGCCGGTCGGCTGCCTCATTGCCAGGATCTCGACTGTGTCCTCGGACCCATTCAAACAACGTCTTGACATTCAGCAGTGTCCGCTCTTCAATTTTGAGAAGGATGGATTGGATTAAATCTTTGTTCTCGACCGGCTTATCCTGCGCCGTCATCCACTTGTTGCGTTGCCAATTCACAAACCATACCGTCACGCAGTTGATCGCGTACTTGCTGTCTGTGAAGATAGTGACGTCGCGGTGCCGTGGCGCAATGTCCAATGCGCGTATGATTGCCGTCAGTTCTGCCCGTTGGTTTGTTTGTCGGCTGCCTTTGAGTGGCTCGGACACGTTCCTGCTGACAGAGGATGAGAGAGTAGGATGTTAGTAGAGGACCGAGAGCTCTTGAAACAACGCGCTCCTATCGCAGATTATAATTAAAGTATAAAATAGGGCTTAAATACCTCTCATCGCCAGGACCAAAATATACCCCAACTCCAGCCTTGGCTCCCATGGAACCATTTCTCAAAGAGCTTCCGTCAGTGTATATTTTTAAAGGTCCCGGACGTCCCGGTTGCTGCTTTGTTGGTACTTTTTCATGTGGCGATCTGTATTTCAATTTCCCCGTTGTAGGATCAAGAAGGACGTTCGGGTCAAACCCGTCAACTGCACCTGGTGGCACGGGCCCCAATCCAGGTGGATACTCTTTTCCATCGACATCGGTTGGCCGTTCCGATGTCAGGCCAGGAGCGCCAGGTAGGTTCGTCTTCCCGGACGGATTCGGGTTATGATCCACGTCTTGCGCAACTTCCGTCTCTTCCGGCATCTGTTGTCCCTGTCGAACATAGGCATCTGCCTCAGCCCAAGTCGCGAACCTGCGATATTTAGGTCCCCGGAACCCCCGCACTTGATCCTGCGTCACTGCCCAGTCGGTATATACACCTGGCTTTCGTCCCCGCTGTACACCGTAGAATTTTGTGCTGGTGGAAGAGTTCCCATGTCCCGTAGCAGTTTGTGCGCCAGTGAGGAAGGCATTTGCTTCATCCAGAGTAGGAAACGACTGGACTATAAGGAGACAAAAGATAAGTTAGCATTCGCCTCTGTAGTGTGAATACGATGGCAGAATTATAGACAAACTTTTCGATGTTTGGATATATGAAGAGAAGGGAGTTGGGATAGAAGAATAGAATAAAAACCTACAAACAGCACCCTTGAAGCCCGTCACTTGCGTTAAACAGTCATTCCACGTATGGTAAACTCCAGGCTGGAATCCGAATTTTACCGCATAGAACTTGGGCTCTGCGGTTCGTTTCCGCTTTGCACTGACAGGTTGTGATGTAGTTGACTCCACGGGGGATGCGGGGGTGCTAGTGGTTTTCGTATCATTCGCAGCGGGTGACGGCGTTATCGCAGCCATGGTGAATAACCGATATGGAAGTGGAGTGACGGCAGATGGGTGAAATCTTATACAGGGCACGGATATCTGTCTAGGGTCCTTGCGCAGAAGGCGAAGGAGATGGACCCTCAGCTTCCACGAGGGAAGCAAAGCCACAGATAGACCGGATTTCGTGGGGGGTAGCAGTGGAATCGAATAGAGGGGTTAAGTCGAGTTATATATATTAGTGTCAAGCAATGCCGTTTGCATGAGAGTTGATCTTAGAACTTGAGGTGATGGAAGGACAGCCGAAGAAGAGTTTTGTGGATCCAAGTCTAAACATCCAAGAGTGGCCAATGCACACTGGAATCATTGAGAGCTGTGGAGGGTTGTGGGACGATAAAACAATGTTGAAGGATGTTGAACGGAGCCGCAGTTGAAGGGGGTTTTGGCGGGGGACATTTCCTCTTTCGGACCGAGCGAGCGACTAGTAGTAAGGCGTCAAGAGAAAGAAACAAAGGAGACATATTTTTGGCGTGCTGGAATTTTGAAACCTAACAGTTATTTACTGAGAGTAGTGAGCTTAGTTGCTACTACAGAATGCAATGATGCTTGCTGTCAACCACTCCCGCAAAAATCTATGAATATACATGTGCGTTTACATATACATCTTTCTATATATATTGTGCTTCAATCACCCAGTACCTTAACTGGGAAAATATAAAAAAGAACCATAATCATCTCGGACTGCCAGCATCCCAAGTTTGCACACCGTTTTGGAATCCTCATCTGAAGAGAGTCTGCCTAACATCTTGCATGCAGGAAGATGTACGGAGAACCCCAATCTTATTTAAATGAATTAATGCCAACCAGTTAGTCATTCCCGAGATCCCAAAAGATATCCCCATACCTTCTTCCTTCGACAAATTCAAAGAGGAGTTGTAATAGAGTGAGTGGAATATTAGTCCTCTCCATCAAAGTAAAATGTTGCGGGCACAAGAATCAACATTCAAATTCAATATTCCAGGAACGCATGGCTTCGAGTATTAATTTTTACCTCTTTGCAGTAAACGCGCGAGTTCCTTTTCGCTCTCTGAGCACGGGCGTTCAGGGTCATTGAACTGTTCACCCATATTTGGCCGCGTACTTCAGTTCTCGGAGATGTTCTTGATCGTCGAGTTACCTTCGCTGGTACTGTTCCAGCCGGGCGGGTCTTCTCGGCCCAGCTCAGCAACTTCAGATCCAACGCATTTGGAATCTTGCAACCATTCGCGATGGAAAAGAATGAACTCAGAATCCTTTTGCTCTGCATGATTGTTGTGACTCGCCTTCTGTACAAGACGTTTGGACGGCCTGGTGGGATACGTACCCGACGATGACCGTGTCTGGGCTGATCTCTTTCGCGATTCTGGAATATTAATGGTGGTACTGATGTAGGCATTGATCCTATCGGAGGAGAAGCCTGATATCGCCTACGGAAGCAAGTCATTTAGTTTTCGTTGGCTTCTAAGTTAGTTGCAGAAAAACTCACGTTATCTAGAGAGGATGGCCGTTCTCTGCTGAGAATTTCCTCGGCGAACGAAGCTCTAGTAGGAGTTCTACTCCCATTTCGGGAGCGAGCACGGAGATGTTCGACCGCCTTCAAGCAGATGTCTGCTGACAACCGATCTTCTGGTTTGAGGACCAACATGTGGGTCTTTAAGAACTGCATTGGACCTTCACTCTTGTTCTGGTCGACCCTATCAATGATTTTGTCACACCAAGATATTCCACTGAGCTCGTCTGTGGGCAGGCTGTGTGTGAGATCAAGAGCAACGACACCAAGTGACCAAATATCAATTTTCACGCTATACTTTTCTCCCAGCTCAGCAGCCATGAAGTACTCAGGGGGGACATAGCATTCTGTCCCAACACGGCTCCTCAGAGAGGTCCCTTCATTTGCCAAACCAAAGTCCGCGAGCTAGATATGAAGAGGATTGCGTTCGCGGACAAGAATGTTTTCCGGTTTTAGATCGCGATGTGCGATTGGAGGATTTTTTTCGTGGAAATATTTCAAAGCTGATAGGCATTGGCGGAGGATTACCAACGTCTCCTCGTATGAAAAGGGATTGCTGCGATGCTGCATTTTAAGATTCCCGCATGGAAGATAGTCCAAATACAAGCAAGGTTCATGGTCCCCAATCTCAGGATAAAACTTCACAATATTCTTCTGTTAAAGCGTTAAAAAGGGGTTCGTCGGAGATCAGGGTATACAGGTGCTTACATGCTTGACTAGACTCATAATATGGATCTCTTTCCCCCACGCCAGCAGTTCCTCTTCGCTGAGAATACCATGAGGTTTTTTACATGCATATTCAACACCGGTGCTCACGTCCCAGCGACGAGTTACAACTCCGAAGCCCCCGGAACCGAGTTTTTCTCGCTTGAGGAAGATGGGGTTTTGGGGTGGAGTTTGTGCCCCACTGATAGGTGCTGTTATGGTTTGACTTTGCAAACCCAATCCACCGATATACGGTTCAGGTGATGCGGTTGTCTCCATACGGAATTTCTCAATCTTGGAATGTATTGGGCCGGATCCGCCTGGGCCTTGAAAACAATAATTTGGAATTGGAGCAATGAGTGGAATCGAATGACGATTTGTTCGATTTCATCAGGAACCGAATGCCCACCAAGTATGCGCTTCTCTCCTCCTTTTCCGCCATAGAGAACGGTGGTTCCGTGGCTGGATTGGTCACGTAGGATTAGTCGATTCTGGTTGTCAAATGTTAAGTAACAATGACGCGCGCTGATGGGGTAGCTATTTTGTAGGGTTGGTAGAAAAATGTGTCACATTTGCTCTTATCTCTTCCAAGGCAAAAGCCTTCCTTACCTTTTGGTCGATGGTTGAATGTCAACTGCAATACTTCACGGTCAATCTGGTTTAAAGATGGCTTGTTACTCTCTTCAGGGTCCCATGTTGGCTCTTCGCTCCAGAGGCTTGATGCCGGCTCCTTATGGGAGGGAATATGTAGCGATGCGTTCTCGGGGGCGGCAATTGCCGCAATGGCACCAGGAGAGCTTTGATGTGGATACAACACGGCGATCAAGTTCGGGTGTTCCATTATCAAAAAGCGGCTTTGTTTAACGAAATAAACGCATGACCGAGACCCATGCGGGGCTTGGGAGCCTTTATGAGTTTCATACCATCGGTGGTGAAGAGACCACACCCGCACGGCTCAGTGGGCTGTGAACATAGCCATGAACACCCATGCTGCGGGACAGATGTTGATTGGGCGTATACACAGTTGGTGCGGCATCCATGCCTGAAACCGTGTTTGTTGCCTGGCGCATCGAGCAAACGATTTTCCACCAGATGCATGAATCCAAAGGTGTCTCCGTTGGGCATTGATGCCGCGCGCTGAAAGCCATTTTCTTCAACGTTTACTAAGCAGGAATATTTACTTGACAAAATGGAAACAATTTTCCTCATGAACACATGAGCACTCAAGGACTTGTATTGACAAAGGTTCGTTTTCCTATAGCTCTGCGATGCTATCTCTGGGACCTGAGTCGCCGAAACCGCGAACTTGCGACGTCGCCCAACCACCAAGCCGATACGTTTCTCCACCCCGTCGCACCGTCTTGGACTTTGACGACGCGGAGCTGGACGAGTACCTCCAGAACAGAAGGTTCGAAGGTTCGCGTTTGGTTTTTCTTGCAATGCAGTTCCCGATTGCCTGTCTAACCTCAAATCTAGGAGTATCTCTGTCGACGAGTTTGAGAATGTGCCGGAGTCTTTTATTCAGAGATTAAGGTAATTTTCTCCGCTTCATTCTCGCGCTCCACCCACTTCCATTTGGAGTCTGTCTAATCGCAAGTAGAGAACGAGCACGTAGCGAGCACGGAGCAGTCAAATCGCATGCAGTGGACTTGGATCAAGTCAGCGCGCGCCTTCTACATGTCGCCACGGATAATGAACAGCAAGACCAACAACTCGTTCCTCAAAAGCGATTGGCCAAATATGAGGATTCCTTTGATGGGTTTGAGTGGCCGAATGAATCTGTTTGTGGAACTACTCCATCTCCCGATCCCGAGGCAGAAAGGCGTGAAGCCCTGCAGAGAGAGGCAGATGCGTACCAAGCCCTTGTCCAAGCCGGTGGGCGACTATCGCACTCCTTTCACGGTACACCCTCCGAAATTTACAAAAATCCAGGAGAATATGGCGAGCTCTTTTCGTTTTAAGTTCCCGAAAGCAGTGAACAAGAAGAATATTTATTTTCGAATCAATGGTCGAGGTGGAGAACCTTCCGTAAATTCCAGCGATTCATGAGAGAGCGAAATACTGAAGATGAGCGGGTAATATCTATCTATTCAGGGCATGATTATACGGAATTGATGAGGTGGCTCGCTTTTATCGACCACCACAGCAGGTAGTAGGAGAAGAGGGACGCTTCCCCGTATTTGCCAGAGCGGTGAAGGACCGACTCGTGAGGCATGGCTTCACTCGAACCTTCGCTCGACGAGGATCCGACTAGACAAGACAACTTGACTACATGGATTGAATATCTTGGCTATGAGTATTGGTGGTTCGATCGATACGCCCTTTCGAGCCGCCAACAAGAATGGCTAGACAGTAAGTGGAAGGAGGTCGTTGACAGCAATGTATTGACTCACTTCGAGACACAGGAATCTGTATATGAATATGAACATCTACTACAAAGGGTTAACGAATTGGAGTTATCTCAGAGGGCTGTGGAAACGGCGAAATCTGCTGTGTTTTTGGCTCAAAAAGCCGTTTTCGACTCAGAAAACCCCAGCCATTCCATCAAAGAGAATGATCGACGACTGCAGGAAGCTCAATTAAACTGGATGTGGCGGAAAGGACCATGATTCCATGAAACGCCGATATAAACTCATCAGCGACTTCGTTCGAGACACAGTCAAGACTCGAAGGTCCAAAAAGAATTCACAACGTCATGCTATATTGCTACGATGGATACTAGACCAACTCCTTATCATCGAACATGAGATGGAGCAAGTCGAAACGCGGACGAACGCCTTGAACGAAGAATCTATCAATGGAAAGCCGAAGCCCAATCAAACCGACTATCTAAGCGCGGGAAAAGGCCACGGAGATCAGAAGGATAAGCATACGGAGAATCACACGGCCTTAAATCGCCAGGCACCCGTAGCCACCACGTCTCAAGGGAGGAAAGGACGCAAGTGCAGCCATGACATTAGTAACGAAGCACAGCAATCAAAACGGCTGAGAGGTAATGGCTGACAGGGCACCCTCTCTCGTTCCAAAATATCTGAGTCGGTAGCTGCAGCTGCAGCAACAGAAGCGGCCGCCAAAATGTCACGTAATACCAACCCTCCTACGTCAAGAATGACCAGGCAGCAATTACAGTGGCAGCAGAGGGGCGGAGGGAAGTTAAAGATATTGACGAGGTTTCTCGCCAAGTCACTTCGCATGGGAAACAACTTTCAAAGCAGCAAAGAAACGGTAATCAAACGAGGAATACCTCTGCTTACGCTGCACATGCAGTAACATCAAAAGCAGCCACTGAAGAGCTGCAAATCCCCGAGGCCGCCGCATCAAGGGTAGCCAGACCAAAGTCAAAAGCAGCTTCCGTGGGTGCAAACAAAGATGCGGATGCAGAAACTGACAAACTTCCAATACAAAGAGGCGTTTCGCTTCGAAATAGACGAAAGGAGAACTTGTCTTCTAACCCACAGCTCCCTCTTTTGCGACCGGCAACTCTCTTCGTCGCAGCCGCAGACTTGCAGAGAAAAGGGGAAAGCAATTAATGCTTGTGGCGACACGCTCATCCCCAAATACCAAAGTCTCACCTGGATTTCATCGAAGATAATCCTGAACTCGGCCAAGGCCAACACAGACGGCGTGTGTCCCTTTGCGGAATGGCAAGCCACAAAGCTAACCCCTGGGTAACAAAGATCATAAACAAGAATAGGAAAGAAAGAGAAAGAGAAAACACGCTGCCAAAAACCAAACTCATTCTCCAATGACGGGCGGGATTTTTTCGAAGCCATGGATAGTTGACCGAATTTACTTAGTCTTACAGGTTCGTTGAAGTTGAAACTACCAAAGAGAGCAATGCACATATATGCAGCGCGAGGAGGGATAACTAAACACTGACACCTCCGAATGGTTTCTAGGCCCGTTCATGGACGGACTTTGTGGCCCCGGATCTACCTTAGTAACGACGGAGCATTGCTTCTGTGATGCATCGGAAGCTTTGGCGTCATATTTCAACTCTGATATGGATTCAAAATCTGTCCGCTGCAAAGATTGGCCTCCCCATGCTTCAAACCACTCCGTTCAACAAGAAATTGAAGTACGCTGCATTTGCTTTCTTCGGTCGTTTCTGCCAACAAATCCTTTGTTCTGTGGTGTACGAATAAGTACGTGTATAATATTTTCATCTGGAATTTTGTCTTTGTTTTATATTTCATTTTGTTTCAACCACGTCATTTTGATGCCCCGGCATTTTATATGATTTTGATTTCATTTCATTCTATTTCAGTTTTCAGTATTTTCGTCTTCAAGGTCACTGCCTTATTAACCGTCGCAGAAAACGGGTTTAACTCTTTTTACTTGCCATTCTCTGGATTTGCCACTTAGCGTTATATATTCACCTCCATCACAACCTCTTCTCTTCTTTCTCATGCCTTCCCCTTCTGGCATCTATCCTCTGTCGACCACTTAAAAAATGGGGTGTACTCTTGGTTATTTTTTTTTATTGTCCCCCGTGTGTCCTTCATTGAACTGGGAAAAGAGTTCTTTTCAATTTGCCGCAGTTCACTCAGTCTCCTTATGGTTCGGTCCCGGCCCCTCCCTATTCACACGGGCTTGGTATTCAGCTTTTCTTGTTGATAAATGAATATAGACACTTGAAATTAAATGACATTGGCTCTCTTCCCTGGCTTGCAGTTTTAGATGAAAACTACTCGAACTGTAACCTTGAGACGACGTCGTGCAATGATTTGAGCAGATAGACCACTGACTAGTTATCTGAATCGCACAGAGAAGCCAACCGCACCCTTCATGGTGAGGTTGAATGCCCAAGATCAAATGTTTTTAAATGTAGATTAGGAGTGTCCTATCTTTGGTGTACTGTGTACAAGGAATCTAGAAATTGGATTGTGGATTGGATTGTGCTGGCAGGTATTGATAACAGATAGCTAGAATTTAGGTCTCAGGAATGAAATAATAGTGGGATGGCAAGTAGGATCATTCTTGTGATATGAAATATATGATTCGGGCGGCAGAAAAAAACTCTTCAACTGGTAGAACTCGCACTCCTGCGTACTGGAAACATAACTTCATAAGAGACACATAAATTCCGATGGATCAAACGCGCACACTCACACACACACACACACACACACACAAGCAAAAGTATGTCTATGTAGGTAGATCACAAAGCAAGAAGTTTAGAATTTCGAAATTATATTTTAGGCTTAACCAAGCGATCTAGTGCGTGCAGTCCTGCTGGGCCATCATATATTTGTTGCTCCACGGCACGGGCATTAATCTGTGTTGTTTCGAAGGCAATGGGTTAGCTTTGGTTCCGAGGGTGGGAGAAGGATATATATCTGCTATAGGCTATAGCGAATGTGGATCAGAGAAGAGAACTTACGTGCTGCATGCCTAGATCATCAACTTTTTCGACGCCCAGGAGTCGCATGGCTGTTACCGTTTCAGTGGAGAGAACTACACGAGGGGAAATATCCCCGTTAGCACTGCGCCTAGTATGCCTTGAAGTCCTTCACACAAGCACCAAGGCTGGTGCTATAGAAAAGGGAAAGGGATGAAAAGAAGGAACACGGGAATAGTTAAACATACTCTCCAATACTCGCTCAACCCCCTCAACGCCACCGGCACCAAGGCCGAACAACGGCGCCCTCCCAACCCCAACACACCGTGCCCCGAGACACAATGCTTTCACTACATCTGTGCCCCGCCTAATCCCCCCATCAACCCACACCTCCACCTTTCCAAACACCTCGGGACAATGCTTCCGAATCTCCATCATCGTATGCACCGCTGTCGGTGCCGTGTCCATCTCCCGCCCGCCGTGGTTTGACAAGATAATTGCCTTGACCTGTGGCGCATGCAATGATGCGATATACGCATCCTCATGCGTCTGTAATCCTTTCAGGACGATGGGTAAATTGGTGTGTTGCGCCAGCCAGGGGAGGGTCGTGGTCCAGGTGAGTGACGAGTCCGTGCCAGCGAATAATTGCTGGCCGATCCCGGCGCCGCCCTCGATTGCCGTGCCTCCAGATGCCTTGAGGAGGCTGGAAACGGATGTCGTCTGCGCAAGAGCCCGGGTGCGTTCGTCGTGCTCGCGCTTACCGGGAACGGGGGCGTCGAGGGTCAGACAGACGAATTTTATGGATTTGAGCTTATTGATGCGGGCGAGCATTGCTTCGCTCTTTTTGCGTTCGGTTTGGACGTAGAGCTGCCAGCCGAAGACTTGGTCATCGGTTGCGTTTTGTACAATTTCTTCCGGAGTCATGGAGGCATTGTTGGAGATCAGTTGCATCGCGCCGAACTTGGAGCAGGCGGCGGCAATCCCTGCTTCTCCTGCCGGATGTGCGAGGCGGGCCATAGCAGCTGGGCAAACGTAGATGGGCAATCCAAGTTTATGGCCCAGAACGTTGGTGGAGAGGTCGCATTTTGTGCAGTCGATGAAGACCCGTGGACGGAGGAGGATGGAGCGGTAGACGGTGTTGTTTAGCGATTTCGATATGAGATCGTCTGCGGCAGAGTAATAGTATGCCCAGGCCTTCTTGCTGATTTGCTTCTTAGCCACTGCTTCTATGTCATCGAGATTTAAAAGCGAGGACATGGAGGGGGGCTTATTTGTTGTCCGCTCGATCTTGCTCTCGGGTTCAGCACAGGATGTTGCCTTAGATAAAGTATCCGGATTGATGGTGCCCAGAAATGCTTCCGGTTTAAGATTATCCTCCAGGGTGCCGGAAGGGTGGATAGGATCGAATTCATCCGTCGCATCTTTACCAGCGAGCTGGAGAATTATTTGGGCACCGCCAGGATGTTTTTGGAGAAAGTCTGTTACCTATCACAATTTTCCGGTCACCATGACTTTAGTTAGCATTAGGAAACATAGGATCATCTACGACACCTTGTCATCTAAACATCAAATCGCAAGCAAGGCAGAGGACGGATCTAATGAGGTAGACGTATGGTAAAAGTGAAAAGTGTAAGTACTAACATCATAGACTTTCCCGTACAGCACGACCCAGCAGCTGTCTGCACTGTTATGCTTGGCCACTACCTCGCCGTTAACATCCATTTCCGCGCGGGCGACATGGATTGGATAATAATATGCTCACCTTCAGCAGCATCCAGGACCTTGATTCCCATGGTGGTGTACCTTGACAGCCTGCCCAGTAATAGAAACTAAATACCAGAGAAACCAAGATAATTTCTCTGAATGGAGACAGCAATGGGGACAATTGAAAGAGAAGACGTTGAGTTGTCGCAAATATTTGATATATATATATGTATATATAGATTCAAAAGCTGGCGGCGGCAACTGGGCTGGAGCCGCCGGGAGATCGCCGCGTCGGCTGTTACAGGGTTAAACAAGGTTAGCGATTGGGCAAGGAATCGGCTAAAAGCGATGATGAACGCGGGTGCTTTAGTTAAAAGCTTAACTGGAGATGGTTAAACCTTAACCGAACTGCTCGTTGAGTGGAGGAAACCAAGCAGCCAGTTAACTCCTAGAACCAAAAAAAAAAAAAAAATGAAAATGAAAAAGAGGGTACATTGAATATCACAGCTGCACACAGGGATATTCGTCAATCCATACACACATCGAACATCGAGCAATCGAACTGTCGGTATGCATTTCAGAGTGCTTTGCTCGCAGCGCAAGTACTAGTACTTACTAATCATGTCCATGTGACATCCTACTGCGAACTGCGAACTTCGACGCTGCAAAGCACTCTACCGGCCAAATAATATACTCACTGCCGCCGGAATATACCCATCATGTTCGAGGTTCGTTGTGATACCCTCCCTGCCTATACAAAATAACCCTCGCTTTTCCCATCTAACTGAGATAACTCTCTACAGCGCCGTGCCGCAGACCGTTACCGCCTCGGCCTCCACCGTGCTCGCTCCGTGGTTCTTACACCAGCTGAATTAGTCGAAGTCCGCGCTGCTCAACGAACCTTCGAGGGCGCCTACATTCGTACCTCCCTCTCGCAATTCTCCTTCGCCCTCATCATTCTCAAGATCTTTACTTCCGAGTTCTACAGCATCGGTGCGCTATTTGCCGTCTACGGTGCTGGCGTGTTGACCATTGGCCTCTTCCGGCGCCAGCAGGGCAACAGGCAGTTCTTCAATGAAGTGGATGCCGATGGTTTGAGGAGGCGTAAGTTTCGGACGAGTGGAAACGTGGTGGTTGTCTTGACGGCGCTGAGTATCGCGGCGTATGCATGTTTGTTGGCGCTGACGTTGACTCTCAAGATGTGAAGGGTTGGTATACAGGCGGAAATACGCGTGGATGTGGAGGGATGTGGTGAGGTATTACGGTTCAGGATATGGGATATTATTTTCATTCATACCGTACAACTGTCTTATGAGTGCTACGCTACTCGCTGTCAAGAGGGACATCGGATATGAGAAGAACATGACTGTAACAACCTTTCATTCGAAGGAATGACCCGACCATACCTCTAAAAAGACATTGTTTTGGAAACAGCTCGCAACGCGATCGTGGTGGCTTTGAAGCACTTGGATCTTGAGACTACGATGCGTCATACTCTCTCCAGACGCGAGAATACAATGCTCCGTCCGCGACCTTATTATAGGTACCTTCGGTCCCACGTTGCACAGTTATTTCTCTCTCTCTCTCTCTCTCCCATGTCTGGACAACTGAGAGCTGCTCCCGATACGTCCAGTGTACCGCTCGTCCACGTTCGGGGCCTCCACGATATCACAGGCTTAGACCCCGTCAACTCCTTAGATTTAGAGATTCCAAAGCGCTGGCTACTCTACACGTCTTCCTCGCTCAGATTTATCGGGAGTTGGAAGCATTATGGATAGGTAGAAGTACGAGCACGAAAGTGACGATCACGGAAATTTGCCCAAGTTTGGGAGTAAAATCGTTGGCTTGGACGGGGGCCAAGGGCCCAAGGGATGACCTGCTGGGATTTCCATATCAGGGTTAAGAACGGAAGAGCAGAGAATCGTAAAAGTCCATACCCCCGAGATGATATTAAGTCTGATGGTGTGGAGGAGATTGAATTAATTGTAGGCAAATTGCCTCCGATAGCCATAATGAGTTTTGTCACAATAGACTAGACCAATGCCAGTGTTTGAGTTTCCAGGCTAGCAAGGAGAGCTGAATAATGTTACCGATATAGAGTTGAACTTTTTTTGCTGAATATTCAAACTTGTAAGTCGCTCGATCTTGGGTGGCGTATCACATTGTGGGTACCTGTGTTTTGCTTGGGAAACAGGTGCAACATCATGTACCGGCTATGACGCCACTCCAACCGTCAACCGACGAGTCATCATCGCCAAGTCCTCCTTTTTATTCCTATCCCCAACGTCTTCTGGACGACAGCACAGACAAGCTTACAGATGGTTCACCACCTCGCTGCTAACGGGCACCACAGCCATAGCAATATGCCTCACAGTCCTGATCCGAGCTTGATGCCGCCGTCCAAGACTGTCGTCGGGAGAGCCCTGGCGCCTGAGCATCACCATCACCACCATCACCACCGCAACCTTGCCGCGACCCACGCGCCCTCACTAGCGAGCCGAGACGGCGTCGGGATGGCTCTTACAGACACTCCGCTTTCAACCGCACCTCCCTCTCCACAAATGTCAGTTGCCGAAATTTGTTTTCGTTTGCCCTTCATGTGTTTGTTTCATCCAGCTCGGGAGCAGGGTGCCCTGTCCCTTTATATATAGGTTTTGGACTGGGCTCTTCCGCGAAACCCCGGCCCTGGCAATTCAGTTTTCTAGCTGCCTTTGCACCCGATGCTTCTCTCCAGTCCCACAAGCTTATTTCCCTGTCGTACCCCTTACACAATAAACATTTACTGTGGAAACCGAAAATAAAGCTGACAGTGATCCCCGTTTGCCCTGAATATAGTGGTGCTCGCTCTCACTCCTCGGGCGCTTCAACTCCTGGCAAACATCGCGCTACCACCCTCGATATTCCGGGACTGACCAGATCTAAAGTCTCTCCTGATGGACGTATTGCACAGCGAGATGTTGGCTCCAAGCTGGTTATCGTCATGGTGGGCTTGCCAGCACGTGGCAAGAGCTACATTACCAAAAAACTAGCCCGCTACCTGAACTGGATGCAACACGATACCAAGATTTTCAACGTAGGCGAACGTCGACGAGTTGCGGCAGGGGGCTCTGTGCCCTCCGCGGGGCGGAATTCTATCTTCGAGGATGAGTTGAGGGATTCTGTGCGTGAGCTTAGCATCGGTGGGGGCAGTTCAGGTAAAATTGATAACGAACATGAGATTCTGCCCCCAGCGGCTATTCTTTTGAATGGTACCGCAGTCGAGCCGCCAACGCCCGAGGATATAATCACGCGCGATCCTAGCCCCATGAGTGATATGTCCTATTTATCCCCAAAATCTATGCCGGCGTCGGCAAACATATCTTCAACTTCCCTATCTCGGGCATCTGTCACTAGTCCTATGAAATCTACGAGAGGTGGATCTATAGACCAGTCTGCGCAGTTTTTTGACCCGGCCAACGAACGGGCTGTTCAGTTGAGAGAACAGGTAGCGCTGCTGACTTTGGACGAACTTTTGGATTATATTCTTGAACAGGGTGGGAGTATTGGTATTCTGGATGCTACAAACAGCACACTGAAGCGCCGCAAGGCAATCATGGACCATGTACGCGCACGAGCGGGGCCGGAACTCAATGTGCTATTCCTAGAAAGTCAATGCCTTGACAAGGAGCTGTTGGAATCAAATATGCGACTGAAACTTTCGGGGCCTGATTACAGGGACCAGGATCCCACCCTTGCCCTGGAGGACTTCAAAAAGCGTGTCGCTCTGTACGAGAAATCGTACGTAGCGCTGGGGGAGTACGAAGAGAAACACAACATGCCCTACGTGCAGACAATAGATGTCAGCCGCAAAGTGATCGCACATCAGGTCAACGGCTTCTTGTCGTCTCAAGTCATGTATTACCTCCTGAACTTCAACTTGTCCCCGCGACAGATATGGATCTGCCGCCATGGCGAAAGTCTGGACAACGTTGCCGGCAGAATCGGGGGCGATTCCCCACTCAGCGAAAATGGCGTTCGCTTCGCAAAAGCTCTGACAAAATTCATCGGCGAGCAACGCAAGCTTTGGGAACAATACCAAAAGTCAAAGGCTCTCTCAACTCATTTTCCCCCGCGCCCTGGTGACAGCACGCCTCCCAACCCGCAATATGCCGCGCAGAACGCTGAGCCACGCAATTTCTGCGTCTGGTCATCCATGCTTACCCGCTCGGTCCAAACGGTCCAATATTTTGACGACGAGGAATATGACGTCAAACAGATGCGCATGCTCGATGAACTGAACGCGGGCAAGATGGAAGGTATGACCTATGACGAAATCCGTAAGCAGTTTCCTGAGGAATATGCAAACCGCAAGCGTCAAAAACTACACTATCGCTACCCCGGTCCTGGGGGGGAGGGGTATCTGGACATCATCAACCGGCTGAAGGCAGTGATTGTGGAAGTTGAGCGGATGACGGATAGCGTGCTGCTTGTCAGCCACCGGTCTGTTGCTCGTGTACTGCTAGCGTATTTCCGAGGACTAAAGAGGGAGGAATTAGCCGATTTGGATGTTCCGTTGGGTGTTTTATATATGCTTGAACCGGTATGTGTTTGATTTTTCTCCCGTTTTTTTATTCTTAAGCCACCGGGATAATAACTTCAACCACTCTTTAGAAACCATATGGCGTAGAGTTCAAGGCATACAGGTACAATCCAAGTACAGACTGGTTCGACTTAATGCCCAATTATGAGTTACGGCAGGCATCTTATTATTAACCGACCTGGCTTTTCTCTTATATTTCCAAGGTTCCTTTTGCCTTACGTTCGTATAAAGGGGCTATCCGTCCTTTCGTCTCACCCACCGGATCTCAAGTTCAGGCACCATTCGACCGCAAAACTCCCAACTCTCATATTTCCCCTTTTAGTCCATTCTGATGTACCATTTTACGGCTGGACCGATGGATACAGACGGAACATGACAATTCATCCAAATTTGCATGATAAATTTGCGCTTTTTTAAAAGATTGTCCTTGTTTTTTACAAAAATGGAAAGATTCCGGTACCTAGGCTGTGCATTTTCATCGTCAATTTCCGTTGTTCGGTACGTCGGCGAAGAGAGAAACAAGTCAGATGACGCACCCTCATACCTTTTAAGTGTCTGTCTTTTGATCTACATTTTCTCCTTTATTCTAATGGAGCAAGCGAACAACCGGCCCGCCATTACGAAGCAGAGAAAGAGGGGGATGTATTTTTATTGGTTTTCTGAAGGGAGGCCGCTCTTCGACTCTGTCCTCCAACCCCGCCCTCTCTCAACTCAACCCCTTTCTTCATCATATTCTCTTCTCTGCTCTCCTTCTCCTCTTCTTTTTTCCGCTTTCTATGCGAGCTGTTGCCAGGCCTTTTTTTATTTTATTTTTTTTTTTTTCTGAATCGCGGTGATTGAGTTTGGTTCCGTTATTATAACCATGTTTTATTGATTTCTCATTTTTCATTTTATTTTTCACGTGGGGCTGTCTTCTCATTTAATTCCCCATTTGCTTACCTATTTATGTAATTTCCTAATGATATGGCATGCGACGCGACGAGAGACTTACTATTACTGCATCAGCTTTCAGTCTGGTTTCGGGTTGGCAATTTGAGACGGCGAAAAGGCAGCTAGCGATTACAGGCTATAGTCGGTTCTTGTCTTTGTTTTTCTTTTTCTTTCCCGCTGTTCAATCAGTTACTTCGTTCTTTCACTCGGTGCTCGGGGTTCAGCTTTACGCTTTTCTGGCTTCTGGGTGTCCATTTACTTACCTCTCAAATGTGGGCCTTTTCTAACCCTTCACCACCATCCGCTCTATCTTCAATTATGCAATGGTGTGTGTGTGGGTGTGTGTGTGTGTGTGTGTGATCTATACTATTTCACTATTGTTTTCGATATTTGCTGATATCCATCAATCGCATCATGGACCTAATAATGTATTTCCCCCTTTTTGATTTCATTTCTCTGTTTCCCATAACTATTCATTTTCTCAACAGTTCCTTGCTGCTCTAGAATGTCCCCCCACCCTAAGAACAAGACGCTTTCCTCTTCTATTTTGCCTATTGGTGATTGTTTTAATAATGCTTTTCTCATCTCATCTCATTCTTATACCAATGTATACTGCTCCTCAGCAACGTGCGTGCATATCAAATGAATCAATGCAAAAGCTTTGTCTTCTCCTCTCACTTTAGATAGAAATGCAGATTCAAAAGAGATTATAAAATCAATTCAACACATCTGCATAAAACGGCTTAAGAATGAATCATCCAAGGGAGAAAAGAAAAGAAAAGAAAAAGGAAAAAAAATCATCGTACATCTCACCATTCCATATTTTTTTTCGTCTTCCCTGTACATGCAGTTATTGTAACTATTTACCATACAGTACTCTCCGTCCATCACCCAAGCATATACAGACCATACAAACTATTATCGATTCATCTACCCAGTTGATCTCCAGTTCCATACTTAGGCCGATTTCCACCAAGCTCTGCGGTACATTTCATACATATTTACTCCGGGCTAGGGCGCCCAATCTCAATACTACCCAAGTTCATGAAAACATGTTTCATAAGCCTCTTCGACCTGCTGCAGCGGCAGCTTGGTTAATGAGCATCCAAGCACCCTCTACATCCTGTGTAGTAACGTTTCCCGGGGAAGTAGCGGAGCATTTAGGAGAACTAGGTTCATCCTCATTCCATACTTTCGCGTTGTACTGTGATTGAATATGGTTAATTGATAATCCACAGAAAGAAAAAATATATATATATAACTATGAAAACATACCTTAAACCAAAAGTTCAACACAAGGGCTACAGCCAAACCCAGACAAACAACCATCGGTCCAGCAACATTATCGAAATCCCGCCCACTGCGCTCCCGAATCCACCGCGCCCGCGTCACGTACATCCACCAACCCCAGCCGCCCGCAAAAATGGCGAAGCACGTGTACACAATCGCTAGCGAACGAGCGATTGTATTTTCTACAGAAGAGGCATTATACAGACCCAATGAAAGGGTAGCAAGCAATACGCATATGTGCTGCCATTTTATGAAGGTGCGCTGGTTGGCAAGCCACACTTTTGCTTCGACGCGGACGGGGCCGGAGTCCTTGAGCCACGTTCGTGGCGCGCGGACGCCTGGTGGTAAGGGAGGTGAGGAGGGCTGCCTGTGCGCGGTGGCGTACCGGGACATGGTGAGTGGGATGAAGGAGAGTAAGCCTGAGGGGCGCGAGGGTGGCAGTGAAGGGGGGGTGGATGATTTTCGAGGTTTTTGGATGGGAATTGGTTCCGATCCAGAGGAGAGGGGTCGGATGCTGTCGATTAACCGAGAGCTTTCCGCGGGGGGAGATTCGACAGAAAATACTCTGTGTACTGGAGAGCCGATCATGGGCCTGGTAGAGGGGCTATAGCGAGCTCCAGTTCCCAGGAAGCTTCCTACTGCAAGTTCGTCTTCTGCTTGTTTTGCAATTCTTTCCTGCTCCTCCTGAAAGGCGGTTTCAGGGTCCCGACGGATGTCTGTCTCCAGCTCGCTCAACCAGAAAGGGAAGCTGTTAACATAATCTTCAAAAAGTTCTGCAACGCCGTGGACAAATTTGGAGAATCGAGGAGCGTCCTTGACGAGGTGAGATGACATCAAATCAAGCAGCCATTCTCTATTTGCCCTGCGTAGGTTACCGCCTCGTACTTTGATTTCTAGGAGGGCGTAAGGGAATCGAGAGATTTCACCCGAGCGGATTTCTGAAAATGGAAACTCCATCTCTCTATCATCAATATCTGTCCGATGCCAATTATCGGGATCTCGGCAAGGGCGTTCCAAATCCAGCGAATCCTCCCTGATAAGAGCCAAGTCGGTGTCGAGGGATATCCTAAGTTTATCATCGCCCGGAATCTGGAATGCCGTTCGGGTAAAAGTAGCTCGGAGAACGGGCTCGAGCCTCTTCTCTCGAATAAAGGATTGGATTTCTTCAACATCCCTCCTCAGAGCCTCCGCATTGTCTGAAACGGGAACATCACGGCTTTCCATCCTGTTGATGATTTTTTCCATTTTGTACTCCCCCTTTAAGAACGATTCGATATGCTTCTCCTTAATGCGGACTCTGACTTCTTTGCTGCTATCCCCATTGCTCATGGCTTTTTTCTCCAAGAAAATCTCTGGCCGATCTCTTAATTGGCCAGTCCAGCGAAGACGCAAAGAACTGGCCCCAGGTGTTTTGGCAACCTTTTGGTTATACAGTTCGAACTTAGGGCTATCAAAATATAGAGAGGTAATTGTTGGATCCTTGTGGGTCATTTGGAGGTCCTTGGCAGACACACTGGGGTTGTAAACTAACACGGGCAAGCGGCGTAGAATGTACGTTTTCACTTCCAGAACATTGTCCATGTGCACCCAAAATTTATGCGAGGTATATGCATCCTGTCCCAGATGGGTATCCACAGTGGGTCCTCCATCGGTAGGTTGTCCAGAGCCACGTTGTCCCAGATTCTGATGGATGAAGGAGTACATAGTCGACAGACGGTAGAGAAGGGGGGAATAGTCCTCTGAATTAAACGGCAGCTGGGACAATCGCACCTGAAGCAGCGGCCTTACCTTGTAGCGTGTACCTCGTTTCCGATCATGTTTTTTCGCAGCCTTTAGAAATCCAGTGAAATTGATACGGCTGTACTTTTCTAATTCGCTAAGTTCCTTGGTAATCGTGTCTAGATCCTTCATGGCACTCTCAGCCGTCTGTCTCCTCTGATCCGCATCCTTCACCTGATGAGAACCATCATCTTTGACAACCAAAGGCTCTAACTTGGCCTCGCAGTCTGAGGTCCGATCCCGCAGCTGCTTATAGGTGTTGACCTGGAAGGCATTGACCTTGTCGAGCTGAACATTGATCAACTCCTGCACAAACGTCTCTTCATCTTGGTCTGTCCATTCGGGGCTTTCATCATCACTCCCATCCTGCGAGTCGTCCCTGGTTTCGTGTTCACGCAACAGCAGCTTCAGCTTTTTGTAGTCAATGTAATGGTCCTTCCAAGGTGGATAGATAGATTTTCTGAGAGTGAGGCCGAAGCGCATGGTTGCAGCGCCGAGGTAACGGAAGGCTTTGGGATGTGGTTCAAGAGCATGGAAGAGTGGGTGGCTGAACGAGCTGCTCAAAACAGTTACACAGACAGTCCCTAGCAATTCTATATATATACCGTCACACACACCAGGGACCGAGGCAGTTGTTGTCGTTCTCAGGCTGGTGTTTTCTATCGAAACTGGGGCTGGTTCAGATTTCCTGATTGGGCAATGCTGGAGACGGAGGAGGATCACTCCCAGCCAATAAGAGGCCAGTATCTGCGCATTCCCTCTCAAAGTAACCCGGACTATATTTTATCCGTGATGACGTCACATCAGCGAGCCTCATCATGTGACAATAATGTCTTGGCAAGGAGTAAACAAAAACACCATCGGAGCAAGTTCATTTCTCGTACTCGGAGTGATTAATTTCCTTGCCATCACATCGACAATTGCAAGGCAAGATTTCTTTTAATACGACTTCTAGATGCGCAGCATATCCAATATCTAGAGTTATTACACGTGGAATTTCAATTGTTGTTGTCACTACGTCTGTTCCTTTTCAGGTTGACAATGGTGGTCACTCCCAAATTGTATCCGCGGGCAACAGTTAAGCGCATCGTGAAAGCCCATTCGAAGCGCAATATATCCAAAAACGCAGATATCTTGGTGCGCCTCAATTATGATACCTTGTTTTGCTGCAGAATCTGCCGTTGGATGCCCTTAGCTAATGTTGTCTTTGGCATTGATTTACCAGATATTCCTGGACTATATGCTATTCATGCAAGAGTAGGAATTGACCCCCGTCCGCATTGTCCTTCTCGACAGGTATTCAGAATAATTATTGTCGCTCAAGGAAATGACTTTTATTTAACAGACTGATGCGTGAGGCCTCTATCCGGGCGAGGAGAGGTGGGGAGAAAGTTATCTCGGCCAGAAGCGTCAGAAAGGTAACCGAGGTGAGTTCTGAATCCCTATCGAGTTTAGATATTTAAGCATTAAACCTGTCTAATATAACGGTCACCGTTGGGTTATCAGGGTACCCTGAGGAAATTCAAAGGGTGAATGAACCCGAGGCGTGGTTTCGTAGTTTTCCCGAATAATTACCCTTTGAATTGGCGAGGGCGAAGAGGGCGATGGCGTTGGGATCTCTTGTTTACGGATGGAGCAGCGTGGAATTTCCGTTTCCTTTTACTTTTTAAATGATACCCCGAGCGAAATTGGCGTTTTTGCAGTTTGCAGTCTTATTATGTATTTATATACAGCAGTCACCTTGAAGCCCCTCGGTGCCATTTGTAATCGATTTCTTCGCCTCTGCAGCGTACCGCTGTATGGAACGGGTAAAATAGCAGCTTTGAAAGTCAACCTCATACAGCTTTGTTTTGAGCACAGAAATATAACAGAATGTGTCTACCTACCAAAAAATAAATTATGCATGTCCCGCGTTGGGCAGCACGCTGGCTGACATCGAGCTGACACCGCTGAGCAAATTCTGCCGCATTCTTCCAGTGACCAAAGAGTCAACGCAAACCTCTTTCTTTTTCTCCACACGCAAGGCACCTACAAGCTCTACTCATTCTCTCCCCACCTAACTTCGTTTCGTTATTCCTACTGATCCAAATAATTCTCTACGAGTTGTATCGCGACTCTGTTATTTCCATCTTGCGCCTGCGGGAAAACTTTTGCAGTTTTCCTTCCCTGTCACACGACACACCGCCGTACCTAACCAGCCATGTCTGCCGCTGTCACTAATCCCCTTCCCCAACCTGATGCTAAGGGAGCAAAGAAGAAGCGCGCCAAGGGCGAGAACTCTTCCACCGCCTCCGGAGCTGTGACAGATCCCCCAAATCCCGCAACCCCTACGACAGAATCTGCTCCAAATGGAGTGGGTGGCGCCCATGAGCCCGGCTTTCTGAAAGATCTGCACAAGTACACTTTTTGGAATTCTACCTCAAAGAAAAACTTTTCGTAACATAGCACTAACTATTACACCTCAATGCAGGAGCCATCGGAATGCTGTCAAGAAATTGGTATGTCGTTTCTGCTTTGCATATATGCTAGCTGCATTGCTAATTCGAATACTACCCTAGAATGCCACTTCCAAAGTTGATAACATCATTGCGGAAAACCCGAACAAGTCTCTCGATGAACTAGTGGCAGAGAAGAAGATCAATGCGGACCAAAAGGTCCAAGTCTTAAAGAAGCCTTCCCTGCAAGCGGCCGTATTCCAAATTGAGGAGCAAATAAATCAGTACAAGCAATATGGGCAATATTATGAAGACCGCCTCTCCAGCCAGAAAATCGAAATAGAAAAGGCCCACAAAGATGAGTTGAAAGTCCTTAAAGAAAAGGTGGCTGCAGAGATATTAGAGTCTGTTGAAAAAGAATTCGAACAAAGATTGTTGGTGCTCAGCCAATTTTTGCGCGCTGCTGCGGCCATGAGACGCTCTGGAGACGAAACTTCAAGTGATAGCCGAGCTTTTGAAGGCGCGTTGTTCCAGGTCTATGGGGGAACAGAGGAGGCAGTCAGCGCTATGGTTAAACTGATCAACGGCACGGATGACATTGTTCCAAGTGTTGATGCGGAGCCTCTCGACGTCCCATGTGAGTAACCCCGTTGAAGTATCAGTGATTGTATATTGATATTCTAATTCGGCGAGGGAATAGATTCGAGGGTCAAACAAGCTTCTCTGGAATATATCCCCCCCGCTACTGAAGCGTGGACTGAGGAGACTCAGCCATCCGAATCAACTTCTGCTGCCGGAACCAATGTCGTGACCGATCCTACAATCGCTAATGCCGGTCTAACTGAACTTCAGGATCCTCCTTTAGCTGCTCAACAAGCACCTACCACCAACGGATTCCCAACTTCTGGAACCCCACACCCAGATGAAATTTCTTCTGCCCCAAGCCAATCCGCTGTTAACAACGAAACGGCAAACCCAAGAGCTCAAATGAGGTGGGATAATCAAGGATCAAAAATGTCCGCTTCGACCACCGCTGAGGGATGGGTCGAAATCGAGAAAGCTGATGTAGAAGGTACATCAACAACAACAGCAACACAAGGTGTGCATCCAGCACTCCCCACCTCTGGTAGCTGGGCTGAAGATATTCCAGTGCAAACCTCCGTCGCAGGTGGGGCTTCTCCAGAGCCAAATGACGGTTTCAAACCGGTCGTCAGCCACCACGCCAGGCAAAATAGTGGACGTGGTAGAGGCGTCCGTGGCCGTGGCGGGCCTCGTGGTGAGGGGTTCCGGGGTCGGGGAGGATTCCGTGGGGATCGCGGCGACTATCGCGGGCGCGGGCGCGGTCGTGGTGGTGAATACCGTGGCCGTGGCGGGCGTGGTGGGTATAATAGACCTCCACAACAGTCCCATGCTGCCCCAGCTCCTGCGGAGCACACGGCATAGGTATCTCTCCGGACCCGCCACGAGAGAAGAGGTTTCAATCCCTTCCTCTCTCGGGACCCCGAACAGAACGCTTGATCATCTTTGTACCTCAACCTTTCTCTCCACATGCTCCCTTCTGACGTACATTGCTCATTGCGATTTCTCTACCATATAGCCAACTCTCGAACTCCAAGTCCAACCTCTTTTTGCGCTCAATTTGGTTCTAGTATCCATCCCACTATCGCCCCTCGTCATTTCTTCTCTCGCCCTCATCACAAAAAAGGCCAAAGAGAACATACCTCACACACACCCACATACACTAAAACACCTTACTTAAACCAAATACTTTATTCACAAAGACGACGAAACGAAACTGAAAAACGGACGATGAAATAAAATAAATAAGAAAAAGAACAGGGAAGGAAAGGAAAAAAAGAAGCATCCTCCGCCTTCAAATCTCTGATATTTACCACTCCCCTACCTATCTACGCTTCTAGTATTCTTCAATGGCTTTACCAGCGGCAAAGGGAAATTTAAAAACTAAAACAAATCCACAGCCCTTGCGATTTATTCTCACTGAAACTTTTTCCTTTGATTTTGGTCCATTTCCAAGCGTGCATTAGGTATTCATGGGTCTTGCCTCTTATTCTTTTCTTTTCTTTTCTTTTGTGTGTTTTGTTTTGCTTTTACATTTTTCGCCTTCAATTCCCCATACCCTCCCGTTCTTATTTTTGTCTTAGAAAAGCAGAGGTGCCCCATGTATCTCCAGCGTTACATGCTAGCGGTTGACTTATCCTCTTTTCGTCGTCTTACCTATATCGTTTTCCCATCTGATCCCATCCTTCACTGTAGTTTTATCCTCTCTCCTTTTTGTGCTTGAGCTTATTTTACCTCCCAGAACCTCACGAAAGCAAGAGAGTGTGTTTGTGTTGTGAGACGAATTTAACGACAGGTGCCGCGTGGTGATGGGTATTTAAAACCCCTCTGCAAAGTTTTTTCTTTCCCTCATGTTTCCTTTCCCACGAGTGCAAATGTTGCGAATGGGAGGGTGGGGCGACGGTTTGGTTTTGATTCCTGCCGGTGCTTCTGTTTGTCGCATCTGGAATTTGGAATTTGGCGAATTTGGCATACTACTTACTACCTGGCAGACTTTCCGCCTTCTCTGCTTCCTTCTACATGAGGGAAATTTTGGCGGATTCTATGTCTTCTTTTTTCGCTTTTGTCGCTGAATTAGTGCAGGTTCGGAGCATTTGGGTTGCAAACCGGGGTTGATATTGGTTGTTATAGTAAGATGATAATGCGAGTTTGACTCGGGGTCTTTCACGAGTTCCATACGCCCGTAAAGCACTGCAAAAAACAGGCTCTTATTTACTCCGTGCAACCTGCGCCATTGTAATATGTAGTAATGTACTCTGTAGTATGGTGGTTTCAAACCAATTAGGGCTGTCCACCACCACGTGCCTGCACCTGAGCGCATCCGCTGACGACATCCAAAACTCAAGCTCCGTGTTGCTTCTACCGACAAACATCCCTACTTCTGCTGCTGATTCACTTCCTACAAGCTGCATCTTCGCATTTCCTCCGGCTGTTCTAGGCGTCATTCTTTAGGAGCTCGTCAATTATCTGTATCCTTTTTCTTTTTAACTTTTTTTGGTAGGATGCCCTGAAATCCTTCCTCTGATTCCTTCCGCTTGTCCTTGGTTGTGGTGGGATTATTTCCAACTATGGGGACAACAACCGTCAGCCCATCACGGCGCAAACAGATCCTTAAAGTCCTCTTTATATCCCTCCTCCTTGACTTGGTACGTGGATTTCCAAATCTTTCCTTAGGATCCTTCACCTCAGTCAGCCGCAAAAGCAGACCTTAACACCGAAGACTTCTTCTCCAGGTCTCCTTCACTTTCATCCTCCCCCTCTTCCCCTCCCTCCTAACCTTCTACTTGAACCGCGACCCTTCACCAACCTCCCTTCTCCACCGTATCCTGCATTACCTAAATGCGTACAAAAATTCCTTTGCCCGCCCTATCGACTCGCGCTACGACATCGTCCTCCTCGGCGGAGCCTTGGGTTCTCTCTTCTCCCTCCTCCAAGCCATTGCGGCCCCCTTCATCGGCCGCCTATCTGACAACCATGGCCGACGCACCGCCCTCCTTTGCTCTATGGCGGGTAACATCGCCAGTGTCGCGCTGTGGGTAGCTGCGACGGACTTCCGGACGTTTCTGGGTAGTCGGATTATCGGAGGTCTTAGTGAAGGGAATGTGCAGATTGCGAATGCTATTGCGACGGATATCAGCGACGAGGGACAGAGGGGCGCGACAATGGCACTTGTGGGCGTGTGTTTTAGTGTTGCATTTACGTTTGGGCCGGCGATGGGAGCCGCGTTGGCGGGGATTACCACCGTGATAGAAAATCCGTTCGCGACCGCGGCGGGCTGCTCGTTACTCCTTATTGTAGTGGAGACGGTCTATCTATACTTCTATCTGCCGGAAACGCATCCGCGATTTGCGAAAATTCGGAAGGATGTTCATTCTTCTGCCTCTATCTCAGCTGTTGCGACTTCTGTTGGTGACAAATTGGACAAGAATCATCTAAAAGCGGAGCAGAAACCATCCGCTACTATCAAAGTCACGGCAACGCCAAAAAACTACACCAACCCCCCAATCCTCCTAAACCTAACCCACTTCCTCTTCCTCCTCCCTTTCTCCGGCCTTGAATTCTCACTCCCTTTCTTAACTACCACTCTCTACGCATCCACGAACTCTTCGGTTTCCCCTTCTGCCCAAAATGGCCGTCTCCTCTCCGTCATGGGCCTCCTCGCCTCCCTCCTCCAAGGCACGTTAGTTCGCCGCCTCCCCCCACTACTAACCGTCCGCATTGGCGTCACTGCCTGCGCTCTCTCGTTCTTCATCTTATCGCGTGTCTCTACCATATCAGGTCTATACGGCGCCGGGTGCCTGCTGGCAGTCACCAGTGCCACAGTGGTCACGGGCTTGAATAGCCTGGGAAGCCTAGAGGCTAGCGAGGGTGAGCGAGGAGTGTTTTTGGGCAGGCTGAGGAGTTGGGGCCAGGCAGGGAGGGCGTCAGGCCCGGTTGTCTTTTGTACGTTGTTTTGGTGGGCAGGGAGGGAGGTAGCATATATGGTTGGCGGAGTTGGGATGTTGGGCGTTTGTGCACTTGTTTTTGGGTGTCTGAGAACACCCGTCACCTCAAAAAGATGAGATAAACCAGTTTTCGGGCATACTTTTGATATTTATTTTTGGCAAGGGAAGGAAAAAGGATATATACACTTCCCTCTTGGTTTGGGATTTAGGATTTTGCGTTCGTTGCATATGAGGTGTCGAAGGTGCTTAAAGCCTGATAAAAATGGAGGGAGGCCTTCATGTTCATGCCACTTTTTGCATTTCTTTTTGACTTTCTCGGGCTTGTGATTTCATTCTCTTCACCTTTGGTTTGGCTTGAAAAATACTGAAAAAAGACACATTCTCCATTGCTTACACCTCACGGGTTTGTTTTAATAGTTGACTGATATGGGGGTAAGGTAATGGGCAGCGGGATAAAATAGGCAATAGGAAAAGGGGGGATCCAAACATGGTACCAACATAGCCTTTCCTAGTTTTAGCTTATCTGCAGCTAAACGAGAAATTAGGCAACTGTGTCGGTTTTTTGTGAACACGAAATTGATTCATCATGGCTAGACTGTTGACTCGGCCCCCCTTTTCTACGATTCTTGCGATTGACTGATGAAAAGCAGACCCGTCCCTTTTTTTGGATTTTTTTTTTCTTTTAATCGGTTCACTTCGATGCTTGTTGAACCCTTTGGCGTCCCAAAGTCCAAAGCTATATGAGGCAATCATGAAGCATAGTGATTGACTCCATTGATGTTCACTCGTCATTTTTGGCCTATACCGGCTGTGCCGCAACTTCTCTTCAAATACCGGCCATAGGTAGCACCTTGCACACGGGTTCTAGGATTGCTACATAGATCGATATTCTGAGAGATGTTCGGTTCTATGAAAAAAACTGATCCATATCACCACCCGTCGCACAGGGACAATTCTTCCACGGCAAAGGACATGTAGAGTGGCCGCTGGGACCATGAATTACATACACATTTGATTTGGTTTGGTTTGATCCCAGTCCATTTCTTGGTGTGATTTCCAGTGGGATCAGGATCAGAATGGAGGTGTAAAGTGACTAGAATTATTAAAACATGAGTGAAATGAGACTAATAAATCTTGATATTTCATGTAAAGTGACTGACTATCAAAAATAAGAACATGACCTGGGACTGACTATGATTTGATTATATAATACATATCTAGATATCAATCTGATGATATGATTGGTGGAGATATTATCTCTATCTAGTGCTGCTAAGCTATCTATCGCTGCCAACCTACCTACCACTGTCAATCTATATAGGGTAAATCATGGGACCAAATGGGACCAGAACTGTTAATTTATAAATAAAACATGATCTGGGACTAGAATAATAATATAAATCATGTAAAGTGACTGATTTGATAAACACTATATGGTGCCAGGAGTCCTGGTCCAGGACTAAGATATTTGAGAATGGGACTGAAGAAAAATTTGGTCCTGGTCCCATGCATGGTCACACGGCCAGTCTAAGTTACTGTCCTGGACATGACAGGTTGGAAGTACATGTGGGAAATGTAGATGTATAAGGTAAATCATGACATTGATTTTGGTTTTTTATTTTATAGACTATGTTTCCTACAACCTTTATAAAGTATATTGTAGGTAGAATTATTTTTGATTCTGTTCGCCGATGTAGCTTGGCGATGGATGCCTTGTGTGTATCAATTCGGCGGAATCTCAAGGGTCAAACCTGGGGAGAGGAGTTCAAAATAGAATCACAACTAATTGTTGTTAAAGGGGGGATTGTGGCTATTGATACATGCTGGACAGGAGTCATTAGACATACTGAACATATGTTAAATTGGAAAAAGGAAAGAAACAGGGAAAGAAAATTAATGTACAGTGGAGAGGTATCCTAAGTGGTTAGGGATAACAATGTCGGGGGGCATGGTTTGCAGGCTATGAGCCAAAAAATGACCCGCTCCTTGCTATATGAAGCCCCCCAAAAAGTAAACGGGGAAAGGAAGAGAACAAGGAAAGGAAAGGAAATTGAAAAAAAAAACGAAAATCACCCAGTAATAACGCCACGCGAGAGTTGAATGGAAAATTAAGAAAATCCCCCGAGGACGGCTATTCAGATTGCTTAAAAAACAAAATGGAAAAAAAATATTTACCTTGCACGAGCCAAGGTAATGCAAATGTTTTTTGAAAATTGTGGTTCGGTAATTCATCATAGAGGTAGAGAAAACACATACTGAGGGTCCAGTATAAACTAGTATCATCCCGATTTAACTTTCAAGATTTGTTTTTGAACAGCATTTTGTCATCCCGCGAAAGATCTAGACCGACAGCGAGTGCGGGTGTTGTGCCAGCATCGCCTCTGGATCCGGGCCATTTGGCCTTCCCAAGCAGCCAGTCCGTCAGTGTGACAACCCTCGCCGTCCTATCCCATCCATTGCTTTCATCGGCATGTTCAATGGTATGACTAGCAATACGGCCTTCGTCATCAAACAAGAAGATGAACAGCCCGCTGAACTGTTCCTCTTGACCTAGTTTAAAAATCGGTGCGTCTCCGCCTAACAGCTTGCTAAGACCACGATTTGTTCCATTCGATGAGGAGGACAGCGCTGATTGCGTTTCGCTACTAGTTCTCATATCTCTGTTGGTTGTGGAAGAGCTATTCGTCGTAGCTTCTCCATCGGTGAACGGTGGAGATTCTTTAGGACTCGATTTTCCAAAGTAGCTGGGAGAATATGTCTTGCCTCCCTCAGTTCGCCAGCGAACTACTAGCTTCTCATCGCCGTATTTGTGCTCTTCATCATATTCCGCAATGGATGGGGAATTCACCATTCGTTCGCTTATGATATCTAGCCGGACGTTGCCGACTATTGGGACACTTCCCCAGGCTACTGGGGCAGTCCACAAAGCAGCGCGATAGGGTACTCTGCCCTTTACCATGGGGAGGTGAGGGTGTGTCGAAGGGAATAGATGTAGCGATATATTCGGAGAAAGGATCTCTTGTGGTAGAGGATTGACAAGGATGCCTGGAAGATGGGAGGAGAGGATGCGAAGAGCTGTGGAAAGGGGATTTGATAGCAGCTGGTTAGCACACGACCCAGGCGAGAAATTTTTCGAGAAGAGCAAATACGTGTCGGGAGAGGTATTGACGAATATTGAAATAAGCTATCATACTTTTCCCCAACTTTAATATCCGTTCATCTAACGGTTTATAGTCTCCGTTATCATTGCCATTACCCAACCCCATACTCCATCTCTGAGGCCTGTTGGCAGAGAAGTAAACCGGCGTGAGCCGCAGGAGGTCTAACTCTGAGTCATCGAGGCGGATATGAGCTAGATATCTACGGGGGACGTCTTTATGGGCATGGCGAAAGTCACAGAGATGCACCGTCGGAGGATGTAGCGGGGTGACCTGGGCCGCATATGGGGACCGGGACTGGGCATGGAAGATGCTGGTTTGGCGGAGATGACGAGGGAAGCAGACCTTCGCCATGGTTCGTTGTTTTTGAGTTTAAGGAGGCATGAGGCTCACTGCGGAAGGGTAATAAGGTGTTTTATAAAAGTCAAAGAGTGCATGATACCTAAAATTCACTGTATCATGTAATATAGGATGGTCTTGGGATCTTTCTTTGGCGTATCTGAGGCCTGGGACACAGTTACCAATCGGGGTTAGTGGCAGTTTTGGGCCATGACGTTGCAGTACACTAGCCTTTTTGGGTTGGAGGACGTTGCTTATTCCAACCATCGTTTTCCTGGAGATTTATTCTGTTCTCCATGAGAACCCCTCAGGACACCTGCGTTGTGGTTTAACAGATGCGCCGCCCCAGCCAAACTCCCCGCTTGACAATGTCTTCAACTCAGATTGGTCCGCGATGGACCTTAACGCCAGAAGTTGGGCGGTGAAGCCCAGTTCCACTTCATTGAATAAGTACCAAAACGATAATGGTAGTGGTATTTCACCGGCGCCAGAGCTCCCACCTATTCTACACCCGATATGTCTTTTCACAAGGTCAAACTAGGGTCAAGATCAACAGGGTCTTCTTTCCCGGCTGATTCGAAACTTCCAGGATAAAGCCGTGGCGAATCACGAGAAAATCGAATGATGGCTCACTGCTTCATTCTACGCGCTTCCTGATAGTGGCAACATTGTCTATATAATGCTCGCTGATATCCGCAGATACTAGGAGATCAGCGATTAGCTTTGAATATAAGAGATTTCTATCTCAGCTTCTATATACCAATGAAAGCCGACGTTTTTCACACGAGCATTATGTTTGATCCCAACGCGGCGGTATTCACATTCGGGGAGTAATATTGACACCGAGCCAGAGTGTTAGGCGCCCGTTAACATGATGAGGGGTATCTAGAACTTCGTCAGCAAGACTCGACTTGCGAGAAAAACATTATTGAAGCCTAGGACCATAACCCATCGAGATTCTGGGAAGCCCCTGCGGAGCTCCTGCTCCGCAAGCTCCTGGAAAAAACGAGGCGTGATCTGCAACGGGCAGAAGAAGAAAAACGACAGGTGGAAGAAGAAACACGACAGTTGGAAAGACAGATGCTGCCAACTTCCCTTCCTGAGTTTTTAGATGCCTGTCACGTTCATTTATCTGTGGGTTTTTCCTCACGTATCAACCACCGGACCGGAACCGAAGAAGTGCCTGAAAATGCTATATCCAAGCTTCGCCCCAATAAAATCCGAGAATGGACCACCTTCCCTCAGGAGCAGTCACTTGTATGGAAGGACCTTTTGCCACCAACTTTGTTTCAAGATTGAAATTCGTAATAAAGCAAGCCTCACATCATTCGCAGATTCCTCTTAATCACAGCTTGTATTAATGCATGATAAGTAGAACTTGGTGGAAGCCCATGACTACACACCGGCTGAGGCTTTAGGAGTGAGTTGACAAAGGATTCACTCTCATTTCAGAAGGGCATTTCACATCCTTGAACACACTGAGAGAATCGGGCGATGAGTTGCGGCAGAGGTCACCGGGCTCCGAGATAGACCTAGTCTTTTATCAGCGCTATGTCGTTGAAGATCGTGTATCCGCTGTTATTCGACAACTATATTCCAATCAAAGCCTCCGAAATATATTCAACCTCAAGGGTGAAATATGGTTTGAAAACCACGGAAACAGTCCAAGTGCCGAATACACATACTCTGAACCAGACGTCAGGTCTCCACAACAGTCACCAGCGTGCAAGCAGTGGAAGAAGGTCGGTAAGGATGGGAATGCTCGCCATTTAACTCCAACTGTGCAATCAATATCACGTCGCCCTCGTGCCGATCAGTTTTGTGTGTACAATACGGGACCCGGTGAAAAAACACCGGCTTACATTGTCGAGTACAAGGCACCACACATGTTTACCAAGGGTGTTATAGAGGCAGGGCTTATGGATATGGATGTTGACAAAGTGATTATGTACACAAGGGCAGGCCATGGGGTGAAGGAAGCCCGCAGGACAGTTGCCGCATGTATATCGCAGACATTTTCATACATGATTCAAGCCGGCCTGGAGTATGGCTATCTATGCACTGGAGAAACGTTTATATTTCTCCGTGTGTGTCCTGATGACCCTACCACTGTCTACTATTATCTTTCTGTCCCGAACGATGATGCTGGAGAAACTACCGGCTGGGTCAGCGGTACTGACTGCGAAAATAGATTACATCTGACGGCAATAGGCCAGGTGATGACTTTCACACTTCGCGCATTGAGAACTCCTCCCCGTGACCAGACCTGGCGTAACCATGCTGAAACGGTGCTCAAAAAATGGAAAGTGAAGCATAACGATTTTGTTTCTGATTCGGAAAATAGCAGCGGCAAGAAACTGTCGGAACACAAGCGGAATCGACCGAGCAGAAATGAATATACGCATGTCTCCAATCAAGACATGGTCAAAGGGTCCTATCGCCAACGACTCGTGTCGTATCACCGAGAAGACATCAACAAACTGTGAGATTAGTAAAAATGGCAGCAGTGTGAATGGCGTATATGATTCTGACAGTCCAAGCACGAGGCTTCCTGTTCGTCCCTCGAATATCATGGTCGTTGTACCCCCTCCGAAATTAGCTCAAGGGGGTGGTAATACACAAACGAATGTGCAGAGGGAATATTGCACGCAGAAATGTCTTCTAGGGTTGATAAATGGTGACCTTCTTGACGGAAACTGTCCGAATGTGGCTAGCCATGGGGGTGGTAATCGTCATGATATTGGCAATCACGAATTGTTAAGATTGGCTCGCTCACAGATCCTGAGAAAAGACGGGGTCCTTTCGGCTGCGAATCTATGCATAAACATGGAATATCTGCAACTTTCTTCGACTTTACTCTCTTCTCACATGGCTATCGCTGTGTAGCCAAAGGAACGCCTGTTGAATTCGGGTATTCCGCATACGAAGAACATGTATACCAACGTTTACATTCCATTCAAGGAACACGAATACCTGTTTGCCTGGGAAGTGTGGATGTATCCTGACGCCCCAGATATACGTCCAAGCTTTCACAAGGCTGTTTTTGATATTCATCGTCTAGGGGTTCGACATGATGATTTGCATGACGGTAACGTATTTTGGAACGCAGAGAATAAAGGGGCGACGGTTATAGATTTTGAGCGAGCAAAAATGTTATCCAAACGGGGTTCCACGAAGGAGACAGCTTCCAAGAAGAAGAAACCAGACGTCGCTGCAGCTTGATTCGGCTAACCCATCCTATATCTGCACTGCCTATACCCTGGTGCTAGTTTAGCATTTTGCCGAACCGACTTTGCACACCGAGCATATTTCCGGCGTTTTCATGGTTATTCTATGTATACTCCTTTTTCGGGGAGCCAAAATAGTAGATTTACAATCTATACGGCGGCGTGGTTGCATTCCCTATCGACGTATATGAAGAGGAGGAGGGTGCAAAAGATCGAAGTCTTAATCTTGTACTAGCCATACAGCCTCAGCCTGCTTGCCGTAACTTACCTTCTCCTAAGTCACGTTATCTCTGAGGTTCGGCTCCTCATTAATCTAACGGAACTTTGCGCAGACCATCTACGCAAGAAATCAAGCACAACAGCAATTGAACCAGTTGGCCCGTACCACCAACATCGACATTAATCGTGCGATAAATATGGTCAGTTATAGACTAGCGGGCGGCTAACGGTGGGTTGTAGCAAAGTCTATAAGGTCTATTTTCAGGGTCTTCCGGAATGGTGGCCCCAACCTCACTCAGACATGTCCATATATTTGTGATTAAGGTAATCGATTACTACAACATCTCTGTTGACAGGCAGTATCGTTAAAATGTATATTTAAACACACAGGCTTACTATTGTCTACGCTCCCTCTATGTTTCCTCTATTCGAATGTGAGGCTGCAAGCAGACAAAAAATATATTCATTTGATTGCAGGTTTTTTGGTGGCGAGGGGGGGAATTTATCTGATACATAGGACAGGAGTATTTAAGTAGGTATACCTGTTCTGTAGAAGCATGTTACTAAAAACAGCCAAGCAACCAACAGCCTGTGAATTCTGATACAAACATAGCAATGTGTACGATACAATTCATAATCATGGTCCATAAGAACCGTATGTATGTATGTATGTATGTATTGGTTTAGCGTCCCAGAGAAGACACAGGCAATGCCTGCACTTCAAAAGCCTCCCGAAGGGCATGGGGACGTGCTACGCTGGAGAAATCTCTATATACACAGTAATGATAGACACAGGATCCAGATAGCAACTCTTGAGGAGACTCAGTCTATATAGACTGTACATCCACTTCTGGCCCGACGTATGGCCATTCATGGTAGGGATAATCAAAGCACACAAGTGCTACGGCAGGGCGATTGCTCGCAAGGAGCAGCAGCAGGACGATTGCTCGCAGGGAGCAGCGGCAGGGCGATTGCTCGCAGGGAGCAGCGGCAGGGCGATTGCTCGTAGGGAGCAGCGGCAGGGTGTTTGCTCGCAGGGAGCAGCGGCAGGGTGATTGCTCGCAGGGAGCAGCGGCAGAGCGATTGCTCACAGAGAGCAGAGGCAGGGCGGAGGCAGGGCGATTGCTCGTAGCGAGCAGCAGCAGGACGATTGCTCGCAGAGAGCAGCGGCAGGGCGATTGCTCACAGGGAGCAAAGATCAAGGCCTGAAGGCCAATGAATGCTGAGTTCACTAAGAATCAGACACTCATAACAACCGCTCTGCTCTTGGCCATCATCACTAGATGATGTTACCAGGCTGCACCACGAGGAGGTGGCAGAGTCGGACTTCGCAGCCCCCATAAGAACCGTAGAACATGCAGAGGGTGGACGAAATCAACTTTTAGTCCTTCAACTAATCTCCCCACTTACTTTCCCTTTATCTGAGTGATGCTCCAATCCTCATTCGTTAACAAAGTAATACACGCCTTTGGCCGCAGGCTTCGTATAGGTACTATGATTTGTTGGAGTATCGTAGTTCGCCTCCGTTGAATGACGGGCGTTTAAAACCTATTAATTTAGTAAGTCACATATGTCCAGTATTCTGTTCATAGTCATCGGATAATTCCAACGCAACTTCGTATTCCTGATCTGCATGGCGGTGGATAAAATATGTTGCTCCATTTCCAGGACCTCCATACAAAAATTTTTCCTTCTCAACAAGTCATTGGAATCTGAACATCTGGCCATATATTGTTCAGGTTCACAGTCCTTCATAATCCTATACTCATTGCCCGAATCGCGGCCTCTTGCGTCTCCCTACTGGAGAATCATCGGATAGAGGCTTGCGGAACCTCACCTTCCTCTGAACCTCCCGATTCCCCCCATCTCTTCCAAAGAGGGCATCCAGGACACCCCTAATTTCACTCAGGCGGCTGCTTTTTCCCCAGTCCAGAATATTCCGGATAATTTTGCGGAACTTTAAATAATGATCAGGCGACTGCGGCAAAAAGCTCTCCACCTTGGCCATGGAATACTCGTTATCCTCCTTCCATGAGACGAAGAGCCGGGCTTCGGTGCCGTTCATGGTGACGGAGAATGCGGCACTGCTAATAGGCTGGACTCTATGGTACTTGCTCTCCTCCAGACGATCGATGCGGACGACGGTTGTTTCGCGCGAGATACCGATGGGTCGCTGCACGGTGGCCGGGGATGGGCCCCGTGCGTTACTGGCAGTGTGCGGTGTCGAAGCTGACCGGGGTAGTTTGTGGTGAGGCATTCAGAGCTTCGACCATGTTAATGCAGGATGCGGACCCGGTGATACATTGGTTTTGTCCCTTCCCGTAGGCTTCCATCTTCACCTTTGAACTCGATGTCGAAGAACGGGTATAGCAAATCTTGGGAATTGGCGATGGATTCAGTACCCGTTGCAAGCAGGTGGGTGGTGTGTTGGGAAAATGCCACATCACGATTATAGCCGTAAAGAATGTCAGGAACTGGAGTGGCAAGTTTGTAGTCGGATGTAGCAAACTTTGGGAATCGTATGAGAGGCCATAGGGTGTCTTCTGGTGTATCGTAGGCTCTCACTTGGGTCCAGAGCCGGGAAAAATTTGGAAACGAAGTATCCTTCCACCTCCGCCTGACCAGACCCCTCCCATTCCAGCAGAGCCAAAACAGCGTCCTACTTGATGGAATCCAGCGATGGTTCTGGATAGGTACGATCCCGGCATATCTCATTAATGAGCCGGATTATATATTCTGGCATTTCTTCGTGTGGTTTGCGAAGCCGCATATTATGCGAAGCCAAGTTCAGTAACCGGTACGATTGATCCTTTACGAGCTGGGTAGCGGATCTACCAGACGAGACTGATTGCGGACCCGACCCAGATGGCACATTGCTAACGGATGGGCCGGACACAGTAGAGGCGAGTGCTGATGGCATGGTAAACGTGTTGGCATCTCCTCTGTTGGACATATTTGGCGCCGAGCTTGTGAGCCGTGGCGAAACAAGGTTGTTGCTGACAGACAGTGCGTTTGAGTCAACAGACTCGAGCCACTCGGAAACAAATGTATATGCGGACTCAGTATGGCTCTTACTCACACGATTAACGATGTCTTCGATGATCTTTGATCGGAAAGCCGTTTCCGTTAGTCGCCGGCCTGCGAGAGTTTTCATTACTTCATACCTCTAAGGACCCTCCAGCATCTTCTTCCTCTCCAGGTTTAGGAGGTGATATGGCTCCTCGAGCCAACTAGGATTCTTTCGCAGGAAGGTGATTGCTCTCCAAGGCATGTTGCATTGCGTGGTTTTCTTGTCAAAACAATTGTTGCAGGGGCAGTTGCGATTGGGTTCAAGGCCTTGTGCACAGCGCGCTGCGCTTTTGATGCCAGGAACCTACGCGGATAAAGCTACATGAGGCTATAGACGTAGCCATATCAGAAGAAACCGAAGAAGCAAATAAGATATGAACGTAGTAGAACGCAGAATATTGGGGCCAGCTACTGGTAGGTGATGTCATGCAATCCGAGCAATCATCGAGCCAACTCTATTAGTCAGGCATCGAGCCCTACCCCTATTTAACCCCTGCACTGGCTCCTTAAGTGTGACTTTATAAAGGAAAACTTTATACCGATAGTATAGAGAGATTTTAGTGATAATGGTATAACTGAAAGGTTTAATTTTAATATTTTCTATGTAATTCCCCAATGAAAATACAAAACAAAACATAGATAAGTCAAAGCAGCCAAATATCGTATTGGCAGTTAGGAAGCAAGTTCGTCATTATCATCCTCTCCTTCCGTGCCCATAAGTCGCCGTTCAGCCAACTCCCTAATCTTCTCATCCAGAACAGTTCGCCCATACCGCAAGGCAACTTTGCTCGCGGCATCCAGCATCTTGCCGCTACGATCCCGCATCATGGAAACGAGCTCAAGCGCCTTCATGCCCCTTTCTTCACCTTCCCGGCATTCAATCGCCAACAACTGTAACACGATCTTATCAATATCAATCTCCTTCCTCCGCAACTCCACCTCTCCACTACCGCTCGTAGCTTCGGAGGCTGTGACACGGTCATCCAGTAGACTGAATAGGATGCTGGAACGTATAAACGCTTCTTCAAGCTTATTAACAGAGTCACGGCCTGCAGAATCGTCCATGTCCTCATCTTCGCCATCCCCGTCAACTGGCTTCGTCGGCTTCGTCGGCTTTGCGGATATTGGAATTTTGAATTCGAATTCGCTAAGTAATGGGCGGGGGAAGTAAGGGTATCGATCCCCGCCTTTCAGGATTATACAGTGGAACGCATCTTGCGCCACTGCAACGGGCCAGTATGTCTCCTCCTTTCGTCCACCACTAAGACGGTCCATGAGCTTCGTGTCAAGAAGTGGTACCCAGCGTGCTTGTCCACGATCTCGCCAGTGTTCCAATACCAACAGCACTCCTGAAGAATCGTATATGTAGGGGTCCTATAGAAATGTTAGCCATCTTGCATTCCACCAGAGCAATATAAAAAAGGATATACAACTGACTCCACTATCTGAAAAGAAAACACTCCGAAGCTCGGTGGAATCGGGTAGAGCTACGTGATCTTCGTTCTGGCAAATTTCATCCCGCTTGACATTTTCGATAGAATAAGTCAATGTGGCCATTCCATCACTGCCCACGGGACCGTTTCCTACAGTCAGAACATAGTCTCTCCAAGCTGCACAAGTAACGCTCTGGCTCTTCTGTCTGTATATTCGGAACGGAGTACCGAAAAGCGTATATATCCGGACATAATCGGCCGATGTAGTGACAACAATATAAGAATTGCTCAGAGCAATGGCTGTTTGATGCGGTGTTAGCAGTCAAGCGTAATAGCCCAGGTGGATATCCACTGACCAGTGATGCTTTCGCCTTCAGGAAGTTGAGTCCGCCAATCAGCTCGTACGGTCCAGGTCTCATGAGGGCGATAAAATATTGTAGCCGGATTGTCACCCGATGGTTGGCAAGAAAACAACGCTCCCTTCTCATCTACAAGAGTTTAGATCAAGTACATTTGGCGCGGAAAGTCGAGGTGGAAAACCTACTCAGACAGGCTTTATCATATAAAAAGGGATCTGTAAAATGAAAGTCCCTAAACAGCTCCCGATCGTAAAACTCAACAGTGACGGTGTGGTGGGTCTCTTGGTTAACAGCCCAGACGAATCCAACTAAGTTGAGACCTTTATCGTTCTTAGTAGAAAGCATAACGAGCGACCACACCTCAATTGACTTACAAAGATATCTTCTGTCACCTCTCCAAGGGGTACTGCCAGGTTGAAATGAAGCATGTCGCTTTGGCTCGAAGAACATGCCCATCCGTCGTTTATGATCATGCCCGTCCAAATCATCGCGAGCACCACGAGAACGCTTACCGAATTGATTGGTTTCTGCATATCCAGCTCCATCGTCGTCCTCAATAAAATCGTCATCTTCGTCCATATGGCCTAGGATGTCATCCAGGGAATCTGGGGAGCCATCTCTGGGCCGACTTTCTAAAGTAGTTCGCACGCCATTCGTCAACGGCCTGCTGGGGATACTCCTATGCTCCTCAGGCCCTCCACAGAGTAAGGGTGCGCTTTCCAATGGCTTTTCGAGGAGTGATCTGTATTCTGCGGGAACAAAATCTTCATAAATGAATAGCTCTCCGTCGGATGTTGTGAAAGAGAGGGTATTGTCTACAGGATGCCACGCAAGATTTATCACGTTTGGTATGTCATATCGCCGCAGAATGTTTTGAGTCTTCGTCTCCCAAAGCAAAATTTGTCGATCTGCCCCAGCACTTGCCAATAGAGCGCCATTTGGAGACCACGCAAGCGCAGTAATATCTGCATTATGGCCAGCAGGGAACACGTTTTGTTTCGTCCAATCTCTAGTCGAAACTATTGCAATATCTCTAGTCGGCTCGACGGCAGCAAATGCCCTTGCATCTGGATGCCACACAGCCCGTGATGTCGCTTCATGGTCTGTTTCCAGTCTGCCAATAATGCCATCAATTTTCTTCACAAGCTCTGGCTGTGGCCCGTCGACGGAATATATATAAACTATTCCATCGGAACCAGACACTGCAATATAACGTCCACTCGGATCGAAGTTCACATGCTTTACGCCTTTGCTTTGATCCCGTAAATATTTCACAATTGTCATATCGTGAATATTAACAATCTTGACGACGAGTTCACTGAGGTCATTTTGTCACAGTCAGCTTCGGAACGTTTTGGAGGCATAAGAGTGTAAAAGAAGAATGCATACTCGCTGGCAACAGCGACCCAATCGCCATCCTTTGATAGTGATAGATCTCGCACGGGCAATGCGCAACGGACCAGCAATTTATCCATTTGGCCTGTTTCCAATTCATATTTCCATACCGTGCCGTCTTCAGCGCCCATGATGAATGAGTCGTTCTATTTGGAAGCCAATGCGTGTTAGCCCTCCATGCTAAATATTCTCTTCACGATGAAATGGAAATCGAAAAGCCGTACGGTGGCAACAATTCCCAAGTGCCCGTCCACACCATCGTCCACAGTTTTTGGTTCATCCTTTTCTCCAATTGTGAATATTCGGATTGCAGAGTTGGAACCTGCTGTGATTACTTGTCGGCCATTCGGGGTGTAGCTTAGAATGGTAGTTCCCGGTGTATCTATATTGAGAAAATACGGTCAATCTCACTGAAATTAAAGCCAACGGGAGGATCATTGTGAATTAAAGCAATTAATGAAACTCAGCACGGTTATCTAAGCCAACTTACGGGCTGGCCGTCCTCTCAGCCGAACGGTCTCTGAAGCCATTTGGCAAACGTAACATGCGACCGCACAATTTTATATGATATGAATTGAGGCGGATAGCTTAACGGAAACGGTCATGGAAGTGTGCACTCAACCTGCTCAATCTTTGCCGTCGTCGGTGGAATTCCCATTGCGGAGATACACGCCGCGTCCTCCAACACGCGACTTCCATTTAGGAGGCTGAATTCGGCTTAGTAATCGCATCTCCAACCCTAACCCTAACCAAAATATCAATGCACCATGCTTATAGTTCTTGAAAACCCCTGCCCACTACGGAATAGCCTCAGTTATGACACCGGCATTGAAAGCGCCATTCTATCCATACTATAATTAATCAACCTTTGCGCCTTACTATGTCGCGAATATGTTTGAAGGATAGTTCGCGTTTTGGGATCTGGAATCATGAAGCTATCGTTCGACCATTTATTTACAGGGATTCCAATGGAGCAGATACGAGTCATAACTTTGCTTTCATGGCAGTAATGACATCTTCCGTGATGGTCGCTTTCGTTGCTATCGTAGAGCAGGCACTTTCTTTGCCAATGTTATTTTACTCTTCCAAAAACTCTGAGAATGTGTCGATATCAATGTCGATGAGGCTCTCAGCATTTGATTCAAGGAACGGTTCCCACTCGCGGATTTGCGTTTCTGACGGTGATCCGGGTAGGAAACCTAGATGCCCGCAATCTGGAGAGCAATTGATTTGGACGGCTGTAATGGAGAGGTAATCGAATGCTATTCTATATATATTGTGAAAGTGAAAATGTTAATAAAAAATAAAAAAAATAAAAAACAAAAAAACGCCCAGTATGCTTTTTAGCCTCCGCCTTCGGCTATACCTTCGACTTAATCCTGACCCTGATATCTGTCTTTGGTTCATAAACAAGCCCGCCAGTGCTCTGTTTCGGTATCTTCCAGCCCATACCCTTGACCGGCTGAATATCCCACATTGCCAATAAACCAGAGACGAATCCCAACGTCACCCTTTCAGCAAATTTTCCATCTTGGATCACGGTATCTCCACCGCCACTCTCCACAGTCCATATCTCTGGTATTTTAAGCTCCGGCTGGGAGAGGGACTCTCGCTTTTCAGACGTTGCACCTTTGCCAGATGGCTTGTTGCTATCCACATCCTTTTGCATTAAGAACCTTTCCGGGTAGAATTCTTCCGGGTCTCCGAAGTAGTGTGAATCGGTGTTGTGAAGAGCATGGGGTATTGCGATATATTCCCCTTTTCTAAATTCATAGGTTTGCTGTTTTCGGTTCGCGATTTTTGCATCAGCCGCAGATTCGGTGAGTTTGAAATCTTCGGTGATCTTCTGGTAGGTGACTGGACAAGAATGTAAGCGAAGAGTCTCGTAGTATGTCGCTTTGAGCAAAGGGCAAGAATCAACAAGGCGATCGGCGTCCAGCGATAGTCGCGGTGGTTCTGGTAGTTGGAATCCTGCCTCTCCCGAGTTTGGCCTGCCTGCTCGAGAGTACGGAGCAATTTCCTTCATGACCTGAGAGTGGGTTGGACCATCCGCCAAAATATAAATGAGATTCCAGCATATGATTGTGTTCAATTTCGTGTCCATAGCCCACAAGAGTGCTAGACTTTCAGAAGCCATTGAGGAAGCGGCTAGTCCAGCGTTTTTCCAAGTTCGACAGTGGCTTTGAATGAACTCGGAGGCTTCATCGATTTGACGCCAGTCGAATCCGGGGTCGTGGCCATTTTCCGCAACTTCAAAAGCGGAATGAAAGGCCTCCATGCCCTGCAAAAGCCTTCGTCGCGACCGATATGAGGTGGGAAGTCCTGGGAAAGGAACCCACCGCTGAATGCCCAGGACAATGGCATTGAAATTATTATTAAATGTGCGAATATCATCTGGGGTATTTGGAAGTGCTTCCATAAAGTCTTCACCCATGATTGCTGACATGACAGTTACTGCGGCAAAGTTGCGGACCAGTGTATAAAGGTTTACCTCGCAAGCTTGACCATTGCCATCACTAACTAGGGAAACGGCGCTCATCCTCTCCCACAAGGACTGATCGACTATGCTTGAGCAGAACGACAACATATTTGGAATGTTCTGTTCAATCTGCCTGAGAGCAATAGATGAACAGTTGAGTGCGAAGGGTTCTCTCATTTGAAATTCCATTAACCTACACTGAGCGTCAAAGTCTTCCCTGGTGAGATTTCTCGTATTCTCCTGCGCTCCAAAGACGCGCTCCATAACATAGTTGATGAATGCGTCCGGTGAAATTGACGATTTTTGCTCTGCCAAAAGAGCTTTTGCCAATGATGGGGAGGCGACTATATTATGTCTCCTACCGCAGATGTAGAGACTGAAAACAGGCTCCGGGGTGTTGTCTCTAAAACAAAATATTAGGAGATGCAAATATTTAGAGCAGCAACCGCCACGAAATGTGGAGCAAGTCAAATAAAAACTGACCGAGCATGTTCAAGTAGGTTACGACGACGGAACCCGAAGGAAAGGGCATGTCCAAAGTACGGGAGCCAGTATGGAAGGATTCCAGGTCTCCTTGCTTCTCCAGCATTGGTGGATCTGAAATGGGACCGAATCCCGGAATATGCGCGGGTTACAATGCATACTAATATAGCAGTAGCAAAGATTATCTTGAAGTATGATTCAGAAACAAACTCGGCTGCGCTCTCGCTATCCAGAGAACGGACCGGCATACTTGTTTTCGTCATGGGATTGCAATGATGGAAGGAGTTTGGGTATAGACAGAAGTATAAAGACCTTCGAAATTGCAGAAGTGGCCAAATCTGTATGAGCCGTGGCTGAAGCACATCAAGGCCACGAGAGAATACTCATATGCGAATGATGAAAATCGCCCATCTAGCCTTTTGAAACAACACATAGAGAGGGCATCTTGGTCTTAATGGCGGGTATCTATCTCCTCCCTAGACGAGATGCAACTGCTCTGTTGCTCCATTGAAGGAGAGCGTTGGAATAAGCTTCCGTTGCCAAGCTGCTGCTGACTAACGCTGGTACTAGCTTAGCTAACCCAACTTCCTCTTCTGGCATACTGTGGATGCATCCCAGGACGACTACAACCACAGCTCCATCGGCGAATATGGTTTTAGATCTAGCAGGGCCAGGGCCATCCAGTATGGCCAGCAACTTTGCGGGGTCAGTTCTCTGGTTTGCAAAGGCAGATAACATTCAACAATGGTTCTCGTGAAAATGGGGAGTATCTCGTTTGTATCTACTTCTGCTTCTACTTCTACTCCTGGTACTTCTTTTCTATAAACTTTCCGTTAAAAACCATCCCAGGGATGTTTTATCCAGGGAGAAAATGCCCTCGTTTAGGATCGCGGCGACCCCAGATTGATGGCGAATAGTTCATGAGCTTCCTCGGGCGTGTCAGCCCCAGCATGCCATCCGCAGGGTTCCACAACGCTAGTTTCCCTGACTGCCAGCAGTCTGTCCACGAACTAGCGCCAGACCCACAGTATCAGGCTGTTTTCCAACTTTCTCTCCACAATGCCCGCGAAAGCCGCTCGGTCTTTTCGTAATCAATGGATTATTAGCCGGGCGCCCTGGTGACATCGGATGGAACGGAATGTTTGACTCGTGGAGCTAATCGAGAAATTAGTTGACTACTGATGAATGGAGTCCTGCGTTGCAACTCCAGCAAAGTCAGAGACTACTGGCTGAGGAGCTGAGGAACCCCCTTCTCCCGAACCGATATCTTATATTCTGCCTAGCAGTCATTAAATTTTACTGTTTTCTCTCTCTCGAATCCGATTCACTATCCTTAAAGGCTTCCACTGTGCACTATTCAGATGAGATCACAATGTTTTTTCCAGCCTTCTTGCTAGGGATTCTACACCTGCATTCGCTACTTCCTTCTGTAGCCGCTTCGCCAGATCGTGATGGCCCCAAAGGTAACCTTCGGGTTTTCATTTTATCATATATGCCATATCTGCGCCAATTAGTTGGATGCTAAACCATGGAATTCTAGCTCACTGTCATTATCCGTCCTTAATTGATGCAACCTCGGAGCAGCTCCAGGCTGGACTGTCCAGAAGATGTTTCTCCAGCGTTGACTTAGTGAATGTTTGTTGACCATATATACGATTCACTAAAAAACCGATAACTGTACCTATGAATGGTGTTGATAAATTTTTGACGCAGGCTTATATTAAAAGGATCGCGGAGGTGAACGACACCCTGCATGTTGTGGCTGAGTTGAACCCAGATGCGGTAAATATTGCGCGGCATCTGGATGTGGAACGACGACATGGGAAAATTCGCGGGTTTGTGACTCCTAATCATTTCTTTACATTTTTTAGTACTATATTGACCATACTCGTTTAGACCACTGCATGGGCTACCCATTGTCATTAAAGGAAATATCGGCGTTGCGGACAAGATGCATACCACATGTAACTTTTCTCGAGTGCTTGGGATCCTCAGTGGAATTCCCTTTTTATGAATCTGGCAGCTGACATTAACTTCTTGTTAGCTGGTTCTTATGCCCTTCTGGGAGCAGAACTCCCCGAAGATTCAACGGTCGTGGCAAAATTGAAGGAAGCTGGCGTAATCATCTTAGGAATGGCAGGCTTAAGTGAATGGGCCGGTTTCCGCGCTTCAAATTCCAGCAATGGCTGGAGCGCCTATGGTGGCCAAGTGATTGGTTCTTATTATCCGCGACAAGACCCGGCTGGCAGCTCAAGCGGGAGCGGCGTGGCGTCGGATTTAGGTCTAGCCTTTGCCGCGCTTGGAACAGAGGTATTTTGAATTGTTCCACCCTTTCTCCAAAATGGTGTCTTGAGTCCTAAAGTTAATAACTGTGCCCAGACAAGTGGCAGCATTATTAGCCCTAGCCAACAAAACAACATTGTCGGTATCAAGCCAACCGTTGGGCTCACATCCCGCCATCTTGTAATTCCCATCAGCCAGCATCTGGACACTGTTGGGGCCATGGCCAGAACAGTTAAGGACGCTGCCAAACTCCTCCAAATTATTGCTGGCCCAGATTCTAGCGACAACTACACATCTGCATTCCCTTTTGATTGTGTCCCCGACTACCCGGCGGCTTGCCAGCATTCCGCGCTCAAAGGGAAGCGGATCGGAATCCCCACAAATGTTCTTGAGTTTCTTTCCACGGATCCTGCTGTGATTGAACCATTTAATACTGCTGTGACTCTGCTAGCTGATTCTGGGGCCATCATAGTGAGGGATGCCAACTACTCTGCATATGAAGAATTCATAACTAGTCCTTTACCGGTTCAAATTCTCTATGCGGATCTCATAAATGGGATCGCTAACTACTGCTCCGAACTGAAAACCAATCCAAACGATATCCATAATCTTTCGGACCTGCGACATTTCGTCCAAACATTTCCCCTCGAAGACTATCCAGACCGCGACACACGTTCTTGGGATGAAGCCCTGAGGATTGGCGTTAACAACACCTCACCTGAATTCTGGCCTATATATCAAAAACTGCTGCAGATGGTTGGCGAAGGCGGTGTACTCGGTGCTCTGCGTAGGAACAATCTTGACGCTATCGTTCTTCCCAGTAACGTGTCCCCTCTCGCATCCGGCATGGCTGGCACTCCAATGGTGACTGTGCCAATGAGCGCCTGGCCAGCAGATACGAAAGTGGTGACTAGTCCAAGGGATCTTGTGCTTTCCGCCCCTGGGATGCCCCTGGGATTAAGCTTCATGGGCGATTTGTGGAGCGAGGAAGCTTTGATTGGGATGGCCTATGCATATGAGCAGAAGAGTCTCAAGAGGGGAACGCTGAGTAGGTATGTGGAACCGAAGACGGAATTGAAAGATGTTTTGCGAGGGGGCAAATAACAACGTTGCGTACTCCTTCTCTTTTTCCTGGCTCTATATATAGCGTTGCATTACGTTTCCTCTGAGAGGACGATTCTTGTCTTCTAGTTACCTTGTTGGCTCTTCAAGTGATAATGCTGCTATTTTTCGTAGAGTACAACCATTCATCATACAGGTAATAGAGGAATAGAACTTAGCAAATTGCAACAAGAACGGAAACACCACCATCTCCAAAGCACCATGCCAAGACTCGCAAGCCAGGACAGCAAAGTAAAACTATATGTTGAGTATAGCCATCGCGTCCGTGTAAACACCTGCAAAGATAATGTGAAGCAAAGCGTTACTCCATCTCAAGGAGTTTTTTCAACAAGGAAGCCTTCCTTTCATATTTCTCCAAATTAACCTGCGAGCCGCTCAACTTTCCCAGTAACCAACGGACCCGTGGTGCTACTTCACCCGGTTGCTTCGGGAAGGACCCAAGTACCTGTAATTCCTTCTCTAGATTTTGGATATTTTGATTCTCGATCGCAATTAACCGGGCCAATATCGCCAGTTCGAACCGACTTCTCAAGGCCTTATTGTCGGTAAGTTGTTTAAAGGCCGCACGGTATACTGGTCTTCCCGGTTTGATTGATGACGGAGAGCCGTCAATAGTGCAAACGGATATAAGCTCTGTATGCTGGAGGGCCTGGACCACGGCCTCGCCACCGCTTTTGAATAGGGGATGGAGCAAAATGGCATTGTATCGCAGCGTTTCTAAATCGCTCTTTCCAAATTTCGAAATGAGATACCAAGCCTGTTCTGCCGACCACGGCGAGTTCTTGGTGGTGGGGAGATCGAGGATAAAGGTTTTTAAAATCTCAGCAGAAGCATCATTGATTATTCGTTGGACGGCATCTATGTTTATGGATTAGCAAGTGAACGTAATATCAGAAGAAAATACCAACCCTTTGGCGTTGATCCGGTTTTGATCATTCGAGCTAGGAACTCGAGGTCGGTCAGGCGTCCGCCCAGAGCTTGGATGGCATCATCAAGGCCTTCCATATGTTGCAGACTCTCAGGAGCGTCGCTTCGCTGGTTTCCCTCACCCTCAGCTCGAATATGTTCAAGGACGAAGCGCTTGGCCACTTCCGATGAGCAGTCCTGTAATGACATCTGGTGGAAAACTGTGCTCGGAAGAGCTCTGCTCAAAGACTTCGAAGCTGAAACATCCTCCGTCAAAAATATTACACGAGCAACGTTAGAAGTGGTCACCGCTGCTGCCCATTCAGCTAGTTTGTCATAAATCATCGGATTTTCGTTGTTTTTATGCAAGAAATTGTCGATTATCACAACTGGGCGCCTTTCTGGGTGAGCTTCCAGGTACTCTTCGTCGCTGAGATTGGCATCTTTGTCATCTTTTCCTCTCCCCTCAAGAGCCACTTTTTTTAATGCATTCGCAGTATTCTGCAATATCTTTCCGAGCTGGGCATCTAGCGTTTCTGAGAAACCAGCCTTTGCACCTGTAGTTCCTTGGATCGCCAGATCTATCACGCTGCTGACGCTATTCATCCAGGAAAACACAGGTCGATAGCCAACCTCAGCAGCGGCAGCATTGATTGTGGCGCTGTCGCCATTGGCATCTTGGATGGGTTTGCAATCTATAACCAATTTGGGTTCACGATCCTGCAACACTTCATCCAGAACGAGCTCCTTCTTGCAAGAACCACGCGGTCCTTGGATTATGATTAAAGTACTGGCAACTTCGAGCAGCCAACTTTGGATAACTTGAATATCGCCTTTCCGGTCTTCCCATACCGCTCTTAGCCCTCCAGGCTCCGAACGATGGTGCCCGAACAAAATGATTTCGTTCGCTTTACTAGCTTGCCGTTGCACCCATTGCCAGACAATGTTATCTTTCAGGTGAAGAGGCGGCTTGATTCGAATTTTAATGGAGAAAGTGCGGATTGGATCGAATATGATGACGGTAAGAGTTGCGAGAAGTGCCGCCAGAATGGGAATTACGATTCTTGGGTGGTTGAATAACCAATCCCGTAACCAATTCCCTTTCGTTTTCTGTTCATAGGTGATTTTGAGAAGGGTCCCTGACTTCCCTCCCCCTTCACCCTCGGAAACCTTGAACCCGTGTAGGCAATTTTTAGCTGTTATTGCACTCCGAAGTCTGTTGAATTCAATGAACGCATACCGCGGCACAACTTTGGAATCCGATGATTGCGCCACAATGTCTGTCAACTTCCCATAGCGCCTGGCCAACGAATACAATGTTTCCTGGGTCAATTCTGCTGCAGCTGCTTCAGGAAATGTCGGGAGAAATTCAACTTTGAGTTTTCTGCTAGGAACGCGATAAAGATCTTCTATCCACGGTCGACCTCGCACCAAAGCAATACGGTTAGCGTAAAAAGGGTTAAACCATGGCCTGATAGGGTTCTTCATCAGATAATCTTTTAGTTGGTACGCCAGCTCTGTAGCGTCAACCCCAGGCCCGTGGGTGAACTTGACAAAGGCACCGCCCTCGTCATAGCGAGGAATAACTTCGGTTATTTCACCGCGTAGTTCGGGCGGTAACGCTCGCTGCACTACGGACAAGGGTTCTGCAGCTGCAAGATCCGGTCTATCTATCCGCTTCTTGAGGTCCGTAGAAACAGAGCCGGTCGTTGGAGTGGTGAATGGAATTTCACGTAGCCACTTTAATCTGAGCGGAAATAAGCCTGAGATGCTGCCAGATCAGTCCTGACAAAGATAGTTCATATTGATGACAGAAGTATGCATACTGTCAATATAGGCTATAGCTTCATTTGTACCAGCTTGTATATGGCCTGATTCGTATCCTCGGGACTGGATGGTGGCACGGCTTAAACTGGTATGGAGTTGCCTAGGGGCGACGATACGACGAGATACTCCCCAAGCAATATTGGCGGGAAGGTAGCGAGGTGTCTTTAGACACGCCTTCCCCAGCATATATATCATATTGAAAGAAAGCAAGCCCTTACCGAATGCTGACGACCCATCGTGGTCATGTTCAGCAGTGGCTGTTGTTCATGCTTTTTCAATCAGGGACATCTCTGCTATGACGTAATTGGAAAGTGGACATCTTAGTCATCATCTTGGGCCAATCAATCATGTGATATATTCTACATCGACCTAAACCTTTTTTGAGCCGCAATATCAGGTTCTGTTTTATCGCGAGGAGCTACATGTCAATAGAGAGATCTTGGGTCTAGCCCACAGGTATGGCTGATATTGGATTCCGCGATAGGACCCGCATATAACACAGCATAAGCATACCCTGCGCATTGGGCCAATGGGACAAGTGTTGCTGTCAAGCAATTGATCAGTCGAATTACATCGAATTACAATTTTTCTACGCCCTCCGCGACTCATTCAAACCTACTCCCTCCCTTCCCCATAGCCCTGTCGTCAATCGCATCTGGAACACACGATGGGCTGGTGGTGGAACTCCACTCCCAGCCAGGGGGAATCGCTCTCACAGCCTGAACCTCCCCGCTCGACAGACAGCCGTGAGCCCGCTCCACGAGCACGTCCCAACCCCGTCATGAGCCGCGATGAACTCGCCGACTTAGAGCTGGCAACCTTTATAAAGAGTCTTCGAGATGGGAATGATGATACTTCCCAATCCTCGCACCCACCACAGCCGCCATCATCGACACCACTCTCGCCCAGCAGCAAACCCACATCCACCCCACCTTCTCCCACCCGTAGTACCGATCCCACTGATCCCACCGAAACCCCCGCCAACATCTCCCCCGAAACCCTGTACCCAACCAGCATGTCGTGCCGATCGGCCTTCGACTACGCCTTCTTTTGCCAGTCGCTCGGCGGCCAATGGGTCAACGTGTACCGCTACGGCGAGCTGCGCTCATGCAGCGAGCACTGGTCCGATTTCTGGTTCTGCATGCGCACCCGCTCCTACTCCGCGGAGGAGAAGGCGAGGATGGTCGCCGACCGGTACCGCAGGAAGGCTGTCAAGTACAAGACCGGGCCGAGCAGTGAGGATGTGTGGGACGTGCGGACGGAGCCGGTAAAGGGTGCGTTTCAGGGGGATTTGAAGGCGCTGGAGAGAGAAATGATGATGAAAGCGGCGGCGCAGGTGGGGGAAGGCGAACGGTGAAGAGTGGGCGGGGCGCTTGGTGTGCTTGAAGGTCTCAGGTCTCAGACCGCTGTTGAATTTTTGTCTGTATGGGTTGATTTATTTAAAGCTTTGTTGTGCTTTTTATGTTTTGGCGATGGACTATGTAACGATATTTTGTTTTTGGCTTGAGGTTCTCATCGATACCGCGCCCCCGCTTGATTTCATATCATTTTCAATGGTATGAATAATGGATATACTGTACAGTACATAATGTAGCAGGGAAAAAAAAAATACAAAGAAGATCTTCTTAACTCATGGGATCTCCCTAAGACGGGGAAAGAGGCAGGGTAGGGAGGGGAATCGGTGGCTTTCCGCGTTCCCAACCACAGTCTCAGCGAGACAACCGCGCTGACTGCTGTCTGTCCTGTCCCTCCTCGCATGTTCTCTGGGTTTGAACGGAAAAAAAAAAAAAAAAATCTTTTCACTTTCTCCTTGCCAATGAAGGTGTACATGACATGGCATGGATTGCTCTTCTCCTCTTGTAAGTTACCCATAATAATAAATAGTTTTTGGATTTCTAAAGATAACCAACCCCCTTAGAAGAAACCCCCTTGACAATATGTTCCGGGTGAGGAAGAAGGAAAGGAAAGGAAAGGAGACACAATACAAGGCTGAAAACTGATGACAGAGAGTTGAACTAACTAGTGACAGAAAAATGCGGTTAGATTTTAAATTTTTAGCTACAGTGTGCTGGCCATGTTAAATAAAAAAAAACCTGAGCAGCCAGCCGTGATGAGAATATGCTTAAAAAAAAAAAAAAGAAAGAAAGAAAGAAAGAAAAAATCTCCCCAAAGAGCAGTAAATAACCAAAATGAGAACTTGACCGTCCCATGCCACCTCACCCCCCACCCCCCCACCCCAAAAGAGAAAACAAACTAGAAAACGTGGCCGGTAGCGGGTATTCTGAACGAAACAACACGAGCGAATAAATAATAAATAAACAAATCGCATCACGGCAGTTTGCCAGAGAAGCTTTCTCCAAAAAAAGAAGAAAAATCCCGTTTCCGTCTCATCAACTCGTTCCAAACTGTCTGTGTTTTTTCTGGAAATGGGAAATTCCAAAATCCTGTGTGAACGATACCCATGGGAGGACCCCCCCGGCGGGGGGAGACTCAAGAGGCCGACACAAAAGTTATCAATATTGTGTGTCTGCGAGCCCCAGGCCCCCCAGTTTGCCTCATGAGCTTTGTTTGACGTGATATGTCCAGCTCGCACCGCCATCAGCCAATGAATGGCCCGTGTCCGAGTGTATATATATATATATATATATATATATACATGCGGCAGAGCTCCCTTAAGACAGCGCTAAGATACCATTTCATTCCTATTCCAGCTCCTACGCGGCGACGGTTTGCGCTTGACCGGCAGCGGGCACAGAGTCGATTGCGGGCCGGCGGACAATTCCTCCAGTGACGGGAAGCAGAGAACTGGTGCCCATCAGATACGCGTCGACTTCGCGAGCGGCCTGGCGGCCTTCGTTGATTCCCCTGAAAGGAATAAAGTATGTCAGCAAAAAACATTCTCCTAATAACTAAACGAAAGGGAAAAAAGAGAAGGTGGGAAACGTCACGCCTACCAAACGATCAGAGACTGTCCACGTCTACAGTCGCCAGCAGCGAAGACACCGGGTACGTTCGTCGAATAGTGGCCGGGGGGCGTCTTGATGTTCTTCCGAGCATCCTTCTCAATTTCCTCCCCGAGCAGCCTATCCTCGGGGCCCAGGAAACCCATGGAGAGCAGGACAAGGTCGGCGGGGAAGAACTGCTCGCTGCCCTCGATTGTCTTCATGTCCCAGCCGCCCGCCGCACTCTTGGTCCACTCGACACGGCAGACGTTGATACCCTTCACGACGCCGTTCTCGCCAACGAATTCCTTCGACATTATGCAATACTCGCGGGGGTCGTTGCCCATGTGGGTCTTCACCTCCGTGTGTCCGTAATCGACGCGGTAGATGCGTGGCCACTGCGGCCAGGGGTTATCGCGGGCACGTTCTGGGGGCGGCTGCGGGAGCAGTTCGAAGTTGGTCACGGATTTGGCGCCGTGGCGGACCGAGGTGCCGATGCAGTCGTTCCCCGTGTCGCCGCCGCCGATGACGATGACGTTCTTGTCCCTGGCAGAGATGTATTCGCCGTCAGACAACCCCGAGTCAAGCAGGGATTTGGTGTTGCGATGGAGGAACTGCATGGCGAAATGGATGCCGTCGAGTTCGCGGCCGGGGATCTTTAAGTCTCTCGCCACGGTCGCTCCCGTGGCGAGTATGACCGCGTTGTTTTCCTTGCGCAGCTGGGCCAGAGAGATATCTCCCTCGGGCCCGACGGCGGTGCTGGTCACGAACTTGACACCCTCTGCCGCCATGAAATCCACCCGCCGCTGAACGATTGTTTTGTCCAGTTTCATGTTCGGAATTCCATACATCAGCAGGCCGCCAATGCGATCGGCACGTTCATACACCGTCACGCGGTGTCCGGCACGGTTCAGCTGATCCGCAGCGGCAAGGCCAGCCGGGCCGGAGCCGATAATCGCAACGGTCTTGCCAGTGCGACTTGCCGGGGGAGTGGGGACCATCCAGCCCATCTCGAAGCCGCGGTCAATGATCGCACATTCGATACTCTTGATGCCGACAGGGTCTTCGATTATTCCAAGGACGCAAGCGCCTTCACAAGGAGCCGGGCAAACGCGGCCCGTGAACTCGGGAAAGTTGTTCGTCATGAGCAATCGATTAAGCGCATCCCGCCACTGGTTCCGGAAGACAAGCTCATTCCACTTGGGAATAATGTTGGAGATAGGGCATCCGGTGTCGGATTGGCAGAAGGGAACACCGCAGTCCATGCAACGGGCCGACTGGTACTTCAATTCATCGTCCGTCAGACGCGTGCTCAGCTCGGCCCAGTCACGAGTTCGAGTCCTTGGGTTCCGGTACTTCTCGCTGTGGCGGTGGTACTTCATGAAACCTTTCGTCTTGTCGAGGATCAAGGAAGTGCGCTTTTTCTCCGTCTTGGCGTCGCCAACGCTGTCCTCAATATCCAGAAGGCCACTGCTGCTGCTTTTCTTGGATTCCTCGCGATGCACATGAGGATTGTCCACTGCCTCCCCTGAGGGGTTTCTGGATAAGTACGGAAGAGTGAATTTGGCCTGTTTCGCAGCAGCCGCTTTCTTGGCCTCCTCCTCAAGTACCCTCTTGTAATCCGTCGGCAGGACCTTGACGAAATGGCCCAGCGCTCGAGTAAAATCGAGAAGGATACGGGCTGCAAGCTCGGAGCCGGTGTAGTGGTGGTGGTCTTCGATGAGCCCGCGCAAGAAGGCAATCTCCGCTGGGTCCTCCACTCCAGAAACCTCAACCATCTCCATATTAATTTTCGAGTGGAAGTCCTGATTCACGTCGAGGACATAGGCGATGCCGCCAGACATTCCAGCGGCGAAATTCCGGCCGGTCGGTCCGAGAATCAGAACGCGGCCTCCCGTCATGTACTCGCAACCGTGATCGCCGACGCCTTCAACGACCGCCGTAGCCCCCGAGTTACGCACAGCAAATCGCTCAGCAGCTACACCCCGGAAGTAACAGTGACCTCGTGTGGCGCCGTACAGGCAGACGTTTCCTATGAGGATGTTCTCCTCGGATTTAAAGACGGCGCTGCGAGGAGGGTAGACGATCAAACGACCGCCGGACAATCCTTTACCGACATAATCATTGGCATCACCCTCAAGCTCGAGGGTTACGCCAGGCGCGAGGAACGCGCCGAAGGACTGACCAGCGGATCCCTTGATATTTGCGTGGATGGTGTCTTGCGGAAGACCAGCCTCTCCGTAACGACGACTCACCTGGTATGAAAGCGTAGCGCCCAAGGTGCGATCAGTGTTCACAACGTCACACTCGATGCGGCACGGCAGGCCCTTTTCCAGCGCCAGTTCGGATTCGGCAATGAGCTTGTTGTCCAAACGTACATGGAGGCGATGGTCTTGTTTACGGACATTGTACGTCGCTACGCCAGGGCGCAGGGAGTGGGCCGGTGTGAGAATGAGAGAGAGATCGATATTTTCCATTTTGGACGATGGGAGGTCATCCCGCATCTTCAGCAGGTCGGCACGACCTACCATCTCGTTGATGGTGCGGATACCCAATTTGGCCATTATCGCTCGTAGTTCGTTGGCGATGTAGTAGAAGAAATTGATAACATGTTCAGGGGTCCCTGAGAACTTTTGTCGGAGCAAGGGGTCCTGGGTTGCAATGCCAACTGGACATGTACTACGTGGAGACAACATAAAGTTAGTCATGAATGTATATCATATCTATCAAAAGACCCTTTTTCAAAAAGTGTCTCAGAGGAGCAATTCCTCTCAACCCCCTTTTTTTTAAAAAAAAAAAAAAAAAAAAAAAAAAAAAAAAAAAACCTTGAAAAAGAGAAAAATAAAATGTGAAAACCTTACTTTAAGTGGCACTTGCGCATCATAACACAGCCCATGGCAATGAGAGGAGTCGTCGCAAAGCCCCATTCCTCAGCTCCCAGCAAACACGCCATCGCTACATCCCGACCCGTCCGCAGCTGACCATCAGTCTGAACGATGACACGGCCACGAAGATCGTTGAGGACCAGCGTCTGGTGAGTCTCTGCCAGGCCGAGTTCCCACGGAAGCCCAGCGTACTTAATTCCCGTCCACCGCGACGCGCCGGTGCCTCCGTCATGGCCCGAGATCAAGATATGATCCGCCTTGGCCTTTGCAACGCCCGAGGCAACAATACCGACGCCAACCTCGGAGACGAGCTTGACAGAGACGCGCGAACGGGGATTCGAGCACTTCAGGTCGTAGATGAGCTGTTTCAGATCTTCGATCGAGTAGATGTCGTGGTGTGGTGGGGGTGAAATGAGGCCTACGCCCGGGGTCGAGTGGCGGGTCTTGCCGATCTCGGCGGACACTTTGTGGCCAGGAAGCTCTCCGCCCTCGCCGGGTTTGGCGCCCTGGGCCATTTTGATTTGGAGCTCATCGGCGTCAGCAAGGTAGTGGGACGTAACGCCGAATCGGCCAGAGGCAATCTGCTTGATGGCGGATCTCATGGTGTCGCCGTTCTCCAGAACCTTGCTGCGCTCCGCATCCTCACCCCCTTCTCCCGTATTGGACTTGCCGCCGAGTCTATTCATTGCGATGGCAAGAGTGGAGTGGGACTCCATGGAAATGGATCCATACGACATGGCGCCAGTGACAAAGCGGCGGACGATCTCAGTCCACGGCTCGACTTGGTCAATCGGCACAGCAGTGCGGTGTTCGAAATTAAAATCGAGCAACCCGCGCAAGGTGCAGTTCCTGATCTGCTCATGTTCGGAGCGAGCATATGCCTCATACGACCTGTCATTCTTGGTGCGCACGGCATCCTGGATGTTGGCGATGCTGACGGGGTCGTTGATATGGTGTTCACCGCCATCGCGCCAATGATATTCGCCTGATTCCGACAGCCCAGGGATCTCGCTGATAATTCGCGACGGGAAGCCCTTCTCGTGGAAAGCAAACGCATCCTGCGCGATCTGCTCGAAAGTCATGCCTTTTATCCTACTCGCAGTGCCCGCGAAGCACAGGTCAATAACGCTATCATCTATCCCTAGCGCTTCGAAGATCTGGGCGCCCTTGTAGCTTTGAAGAGTCGAGATGCCCATTTTGCTCATGACTTTGAGGATGCCGCCGTCCACCGACGACTTGTAGTTTTCGATGATCTTCTCGTCCGAGAGCGCCTTGCGGATCAGATTCTCACGGTTCATTTTCAGAATGCATTCCAGAGCCAGGTACGGGCAGATTCCATCGGCGCCATACCCAAGAAGAACGCACATGTGGTGCACCTCTCGCGCTTCAGCAGTCTCGACGATCAAAGCAACCAGCGACCTCCACTTGTTTCGAACGAGATGGTGGTGGACGAGGCCCGTGGCAAGCAGGGAAGAGACGGGGACTCGATCGGCAGAGGTGCCCCTGTCGGAAAGGATAAAGACTTTATCGCCGTTCTGGACACCCTCAGTTGCAGCGTTGCAGATCTTGTCTAGAGCGTCGAGGTAGCCCTGAACCCCCTTCGCTTTCTCGAAAGTGATATCGATGGTTTTGACGGACCAGTCGACATGGACCGCCGCCATGTTTTTGATCGTGCTGAACTCGTCCAGTGACAAAATGGGCGAAGTGAGAAGGAGACGATGGCACTGCGAGGAATCCATCTCTAGGAGGTTCCCCTGGGGACCCACGTAGCACTCTAGGGACATGACGATGGCCTCCCGAATGGGATCGATGGGCGGGTTGGTGACCTGTGCGAAAAGCTGGCGGAAATACTCATACAGAAGCCGTGGCTGCTGAGCGAGACACGCAAGGGGCGCATCATTGCCCATGGATCCAAGAGCCTCCTTGGAATCCGCGGCCATCGGCCCCAGAATGAGACTGACTTGCTCGTAGGAATAGCCAAATGCCTTGAGTCGAACATCGCCCTGGACGGTAGAATCGTCCAGGGTATAGGTTAGGTCAATGTTTTTCTCGAGCAGGCCCTTTTGAATTTCGGGGAGGCGAAGCAGCTCTCTTTCAACCCACGATCTGAAATCATGGCGGCTGGCAACGGTGGTTTTCAACTCGGTGTCGTCGATGATCCTTCCAGCCACCGTGTCAACAAGCAGCATTTTGCCGGGCTGCAGACGGCCCTTCTCAACGATGCGCTCGGGGTCGAATGGGATCGTGCCGACCTCCGACGCGCAGATGATGCGATCGTCGTCTGTGATGTAGTATCGGCAGGGGCGAAGACCATTGCGATCCAAGTTCGCGCCACAGTACCGTCCGTCGGAGAAGGTGAAGAGCGCGGGTCCATCCCAAGGCTCCATCTGGCAGGCGGCCCATTCGTAGAACGCAGCCTTTGCGGGGTCCATGGCGGGATTATCCTGCCACGCTTCCGGGACCATCAGCATCACCGCTTCCGGCAGAGACAGAACCCTGTTCATGGTGAGCAGCTCGAGCACGTTGTCGAAGGCAGCGGAGTCGGAACCGCCGTCCTCAACGATCGGGTAGAGGTAGTCCAGGTCATCGCCGAAGATTTCGGATCGCAACACGCCTTCCCTGGCTCTCATCCAGTTCTTGTTGCCGCGCAGAGTGTTGATCTCGCCATTGTGAGCCGCCCAGCGGAGCGGTTGAGCACGGTCCCAGGATGGGAAGGTGTTTGTCGAGAATCTCGAGTGGACCAGGGCGAAATGGGCCTCGTAGTCAACGGAGACCAGGTCGTGGTAGTATTCGTAAACCTGGACGGGGGCCAGCTGGCCCTTGTAGACGATGTTGCGGTTGCTGAGGGAGCAGATGTAGAACCAGTTCGCAAGGCCCAGGACGTGGGTCGCGCGCTTTCGGAGGAAATAGAGCTGGCGTTCGAAGGCGAGCTCATCGAACTGTGCCACGTCCGGGTCCGTCGTCTTCAGGGGGGTGAGCCCATCGCCATAGGCCGAGCGAAGCACAACAAAGGGCTGCATGATCACGGGCTCGCGGGACAGGGCGGCGGGGCCCAGCAGGGTGGAGTCGTGGGGGACATCCCGCCAGCCCAGCACGCGCAGGCCGAGCTCCCTGGCCAGTTCGTCAAAGGTAGCGAGGGATTCCTTCAGGGTGTCCGAGTCCGGCTTGAAGAACAAGTTCCCGGTGGCATACTGGCCCATGGGCGGCAGCTCGACGCCGGCATCACGAGCGAAGTGCTTCACGAAGAACCTGTGGGGGATGCTAGTCATCACACCAGCGCCATCACCATCCCTGGCATCGGAGCCCACAGCACCACGATGGGTCATGTTGCAGAGCAAACTCCGGGCTACGAGGGTTGGGGAGGGGGGTGGAATTGAAAGGGTTAGAGTAGGCATCAATTGATTGATTGAAGCATTGAAGCAACAGAGCGGGGGAGGGATTCTCTCTCTCTCTCTCTCTCTCTCTATCTTCCTACTTACCGTCGCTGACTATCTTATGGCTCGCCTTCCCCTTGATATGCCTTTTTGGATTGAAAGTTGGTTAGCCGTGGCACAAACAATCACCGTCATAGTATTCCTCCTCCTCCTCCTCCTCCTCCTCCTCTTCCCTAGAGCGAACATTCAAAACTCACGCTGCAAAGCCGACACCACAGGCATCCTTCTCCCGCTCGGGGTCATAGAGGCCCTGCGGTGCCGGCAAGGCCCCAGCCCAGCCATAGCCCTTGTCCGCGCAGTATTCCGAATACTGGAGGGGCTGTTCCTCGTCGACGATGGATTGACATTGACCATGGCCTTGTTCCAGGAGACCCATGCTTTCCCGCCGGAGTGGGGAGAGATGGAGAGACCGCAGCAGCCGACCGCAATGCCGGAGAGGGGGTGTAGTTAGCTGTGTAGAATGTAGAATGTAGAAGTGGGAAGTGGGGATGGCAATTGGGGATTGGAAATGGGGATTGGAAATGGGGATGTGGCCAGCTGGCGGAGGGAGGAGATGGGGGAGGAAGAGAGGAAGAGAGGAAGAGAGGAAGAGAAATGGAGAAATGGAGGAACGAGGGATGAGGAAGAGGGACGAAGACGATCAGTCAGCCGAGGAAGATTCCGACAAGCCCTCTGCGGTGGCAACAAAGGATGGATGTATGTATAGATACAGTGGACGCTGTTCCGGTACACTGTCCTGGATGTAGGTGTACAGTATAGTATGTACTGTACAGTACCATACCACCACCAACCACCATCGTCACTGTATTTGCATTCCCTCCTCCATTCAGTGTTCCCCCCCCCTTCCCCCTTCCCCTTCCCCTTCTCCCACCAAAGTTTGTTCGGCGCAGAGATAAGGACACCCCCCGCCGGCCAATCAGCAGCCGGCGTTGGCGCGGGCCAGCCCCCGGAGCTTGGGCCCGGAAACGTCAACGGACCCACTCGGACCCGTGGATCCAGAGGAGGAAGGGAGGAAATTCCCCCGGGGAGGAGGGGGGCCTTATCTTTGGTGACAGGCCGTCAAGAAGAAAAGGGAAACTGTTAACTATTACTATTACTATTATTATTATTATTATTATTATTATTATCATCCGATAACGGCGGCTCACAGCCCGCGAATATAAAACGGAACCTGGCCAATGGAGAACCACTTATAGATAGATAGAAAGGGAACATTAACATGCAGATGCCACAAAGGGGGAAATAGTTATGGGAACGAGACTGATTGATGACAAATAGATAGGATAACATATCATATAATAATATTCCATCGCGCGAAAGAAGGAACGTTTGTCTGTTTGTCTGTCTGTTTGTCGTTTCTTTTGTTTGTTAGTGTTAGCATTCCCGTTCTTCTCATCGGTGAGTGAGTCCCTATCGCGCCCCGACTTGCCCCGACTGTGCCCCGACTTTACCCGACCACTGTGACACGGGTGCGGTACAGGAGGTTACAGTTACAGCAAACATAGATATGTAACAACCTCAATTGATATATATATCGGGATATATATATAGGGATAGGGATAGGGATAGGGATAGGGATAGGGTTTCCTACAATCTCTCTCCCAAATGGATTCTGCTGTTGTAATCGATTTTTATATATGAAATTTCATTGCGGATTACGGAGTAAATTATACTATTTTCTTTATTTTCTTTTCTTCTCTTTCTGCTTCATGTTTTGTTTTTCCAGCTGGTGACAGAGGGAAGAAGAAGAAGAAGAAGAAGAAGAAGAACAGAAACGAACCAAAGCATAGTAAACAGCGCACGATAAAATAAACAAAATAGCTAGAGTTGGAATTTTTTGGGTAGAGAAACTAGAGGAAAACCAGAAACCGTGGTGGACATTAATTAGGAAGCAGAAGAGGAAAGCCACATTTGAAAAGAAGAAGAAACCCCGTTAAAAAAAAAGAGACCACTATGAAAAACATGACTCGTTGAAACGCACAGGAAGAAGAGGAAGAAAAGGAAAAAAGGACAAATCTTCCTAACAGACAATTAATTACCAAGGGAGAGACAACATTGGAAATTTTAGTCGACCTCCTCGACGGTTGGGCCGTCGTCGCCGCCACCACTAGCATGTCCAGCTCCAGGTCCACCGGGGAAGCCACCGGGCCCACCAGCACCGGGGAATCCGCCTGGGGCACCCTCGCCGCCGGCGCCGTAGAATTTCATCATGATCGGGTTGGCAACACTATATAAATCATTTGGGTCACCCAGTTAGTTATACCGTTGCTTGTTGCTTTGCTCCAAAGGGGGCGGAAAGGATTGAGAAAGAGGGGGGGGGAGAGGAGGAAACACTCAGGTTAATACGTACGCTTCAAGTTCCTTCTGTTGAGACTCATACTCTTCCTTAGTGGCAGTCTGGTTCTCATCTAGCCATTGGACAGTCTTGTCGATCTCAGACTTGAGTTTCTCCTTGTCGCCAGCCTCGAGCTTCTCGTCGACCTTGGAGTCGCTGAGCGTGTTGCGGAGAGAGTACGCGTAGGACTCGAGGCCGTTCTTGGCGCTGATGCGGGAAGCCTCGGCTTCATCTTCAGCCTTGTATTTCTCGGCTTCAGCCAACATGCGCTCGATCTCCTCCTTGGAGAGACGGCCCTTGTCGTTGGTGATGACGATCTTGTTGGTCTTGCCGGTACCCTTCTCGAGGGCAGAAACGTTCATGATCCCGTTGGCGTCAACGTCGAAAGTAACCTCGATCTGGGGAACACCGCGGGGCGCAGGCGGGATGCCGGTGAGCTCGAACTTTCCGAGGAGGTTGTTGTCCTTTGTACGCGCACGCTCACCCTCGAAGACCTGGATGAGGACTCCGGGTTGGTTGTCGGAGAAGGTGGAGAAGGTCTCAGACTTCTTGGTCGGGATGGTGGTGTTCCTCTTGATGAGAGGAGTCATGACACCGCCTGCGGTTTCGATACCGAGAGACAATGGGGCAACGTCCAAGAGGAGGATTTCGTTGGTAGACTTGGAAGACGTGTCCCCAGACAGGATAGCAGCCTGGACGGCAGCACCGTAGGCAACAGCTTCATCAGGGTTAATGGATTTGTTGGGCTCCTTTCCATTGAAGAAATCTGAGACGAGCTTCTGGATTCTGGGGATACGGGTAGAGCCACCGACGAGAACGATTTCGTGGACGGAGGATTTGTCGATCTTGGCATCGCGGAGGACACGCTCGACGGGTTCCATGGTGGAACGGAAGAGATCCTGGCAAAGCTCCTCGAAACGAGCACGGGTGATAGAGGTGTAGAAATCGATACCCTCGTATAAGGAGTCAATTTCAATGGAAGTCTGAGCAGCAGAGGAGAGGGTACGCTTGGCACGTTCGCAAGCAGTGCGGAGACGGCGGAGTGCACGTGCGTTGGCGGAGAGATCTGGAGGGTGGTTAGTAAAGGTAAGAAGAGAAAAATGGGCGCCAAAAGGAAGGGGGGGGGATTGATTGTAGGCTTGTAGGTTTGTAACGATAGGATAGGCCAAAAAAAAAAATTTAAAAATAAAAAAAATTAAAAAAAAAACAAAAATCTGGGGATATTTTACTAACCCTTTTTGAATTTTCTCTTGAACTCCGAGACAAAGTGGTTAACGAGGCGGTTATCAAAGTCCTCACCACCCAAGTGGGTGTCACCGGCAGTGGACTTGACCTCGAAGATACCCTCTTCGATGGTGAGGAGAGACACATCGAAAGTACCACCGCCCAAGTCGAAGATCAGAACATTGCGTTCACCATCAGCTTTCTTGTCGAGACCGTAAGCAATAGCAGCCGCAGTGGGCTCGTTAATGATACGGAGGACATTGAGGCCGGCAATAAGACCAGCATCCTTGGTAGCTTGACGCTGGGAGTCGTTGAAGTAGGCGGGGACGGTGACGACGGCATTGTTGACAGTGCCGCCAAGATACGCCTCCGCAGTCTCTCTCATCTTGGTGAGGACCATGGAGGAGATCTCCTCAGGAGTGAACTCCTTGGTCTCGCCCTTGAACTCGACTTGAATGACAGGCTTACCGCCCTTGTCGGTGATCTTGAAGGGGAAGTGTTTCATGTCAGCCTGGACCTCAGGGTCGGCGAACTTACGACCAATGAGTCGCTTTGCGTCGAAGACTGTGTTGGCGGGGTTCATGGCGACTTGGTTCTTCGCGGCATCACCGATGAGACGCTCTGTGTCTGTGAAAGCAACGAACGAGGGTGTAGTTCGGTTACCCTGGTCGTTGGCAATGATTTCGATACGGTCATCACGGAAGATACCCACGCAGGAGTAGGTGGTACCCAGATCGATACCTGTTGCAAGCCAACGTAGGAGGCCAGTCAGCAAGCAAGACGAAGATGGAACGAAGATGGAAAATGAGAAAACACAGGCGGGTTAATAGACATACCAACAGCGGGAGCCATGATGAAGAAATTAGATGTGTTAGAAAGTGGGATAAATCGCCAGCACTTTAGGAGTGTGTAGACAGTAAGTAGTAAGTAAGTTGCAGGTGTATAGGCGGAAGAAGAGATCTAGAGAGAATAGTGATGATGGGAGAATGGGAGAGAAGAGGAAGAGGAAGACGAAGATGAAGAAGAAGAAAAGAGGTAGTGGTGAGGATTAAAAAATGGGGAAGAAAATGAAAAAAAACAAGAAGAAGGTGGGATGTTTTGGTTGTGCGGGCCAAAATTTGTTTATATGCGGGCGGTGGATTCCGGCGCCAGAAGCTTCTAGCAAGTTCAGCGGCTTCGATGGGCGTCCACCGCATTCCACCGCCATCCATCCCCCCACAACAACAACAACAACAACAACAACAACAATTCCAGCAATTAACTAATTACAATTGATTACAAACTACAGCCACACCGACAGTTTGTCCCTTGGCCAAGCAGCTGCAAATCTCTAACACAATTGGGTTGTTTCTACGGCAACTGGAATATTCGAGTCCGTGGGTGGCTTTAATGAGGTAATTAGTTATGACGTAATCACGAAGTGGGCTGGCTGCTTCCCTTGCCTGAGAAGAACCTTGGAGTCTGCCAGCAACCGGAAGCATCAACTGCCCTTAGTGAGCAAAAATGCGGCAGACAAAGCCACTGGGAGGAACACATTGGGGGCCCAAGGATGGGAACAGAAGAAATTGTTACGATCAGAGCCTGGTTGGTGGCTGTGATGACGAACTCGTTTCTCGCCTTCGCAAGGTGACGGAGTCTTTGCGTTGTCACGTGATCAAACATCCCAGAGCCTTCCAAGGTTCCAAGGGTTTTTTTTTTGTTTTTTTTTTTTTTTTGTTTTTTGTGATACCAGCTCTCTCAATTGGCGGTAAGAGGTCCATCAACACAAGGTTTTCTGCACAGAGTACTAGTACAACCATGACTCGTTCAGCAAACCTTCAGGTTGCTCTATGGTTTCAAGTCCCCTTGGAATCTGAAGTGTGTATGTTATGTTATCTACCAGCATAATATTCAGCACTCAGCTACTGCCATAGAGAACACTACTCGCCTTTCCGCCGTTTCTCCCAGACACAGTTCAGGTTGGTTCATCTGAGTCAACCGTGCCATGATAGCTCATAATACCATTTGGACGACCAGGAGTGCTTGCTCTAGCGGGGAAAGGCAGCTCTTGGTCGCCGACTATAATGCCATTGACCTCAAAAGAGATCTCTGGCATTGGAGACGAGCCTACCATGCCTAGAGACTGACTATCAGCAAATCCAAAACTTGATCTCAATGCATAAAATAATTTGAAAGACATCTAAACATGGACGGGCGCATCTTCTCGATCACGCATGGGTGGCTTTTCCTATTGAAAAACAACTTACAAGTGTTGGGAAAGTCACGTATGATTCGAGCAATTGGCGCCAACAGAACAGTCTGGATATTTCAACACAACAATTAGGGCATCTTCTTCCCTGAAGAGGAATGGTTTATGACTGAGGGGGAAAAGTGGTCAACCATTCTTATTCAGGGAAAAACCGTTCGCCTTCAAACTAACCATTTCTTCCTCGATCTGGGCTTCTAGAATCTGACTCCACTTTGTTTACATGCATTCTTGACCTTTTACAATGGACTCACTGACAGTTATCAATCAGGAGCGTATTCTCGCCAGTGCGCTGGAACAATTTAGTCCTTCTCGGGTTCTTCGCTTAAAAGGTCCCTTTCTACTCCGAGAACTGTTCTTGGTACTGACCCGGACACAGTCAATGGTCCGAAGCTTCGAGGAATTTCTCTGTCGCGGTCCTGGTTGCCTATTCTACTCGATTTTCATTGAAGTTGTCAGCACACCATCTATATTAGACATCTAAAAATCGGTGGTTCCAATACTAAAAATTTGTAGTCTATTAGAAGTGGAATCGGGGATAGGGCACGTCTTGGCAATCTGCAGAGAATCGGAGAAGGATAAAGATATCTGTCCATCTGGTGGATTGGGTGGTTCGTCCTTCTGCTACTAGTAGTTATAGAGTTACGAGTATGTAATGCAACAGGCGATTTTGAGTAACTAGTTAGTAGTTAACCAGCAGCGTATGAAGTCTCATGTAAGCCATGAATTGCCCACATGGGATGCTATACTCAATTAAAATATGAGCGAAGGAGCGTAGCAATTGGTGTATATAATTACGGTCCTGAGAAGACCAATTTAGAACGGCATGTAATTAGATGTCAGGTTCACTATTTGAATGTGGTAAAATCAACCGCTGGGAGACCTGATAACGAGTAATCATCTGTCTATACAAATCATGGATGCACTTCGAGTTTTGTTGGGGGGTTTGGATTGGTTCGTCCCCTCTACTACCAGCATGGCGCTGGAGAGAGCTCTTTTGCCCCAGTGGCCTAACAGGTTTGAATGCATAAATATTTAGGGCTTCTCCGGTCATCTGACTCTCTCGACGCCTGTGGTCTAGACCAGGATCGCGACTTCTGCGCCAACTTGTCCATGCCTCGTCTTCCTCTCAAAACAAACACAAACAACTGCAATACCCCTTCCAACAAGTCTTTACCTCTCTTCTCAGAAGGAATTCTTCGTTCTTCTCTTCTTCCCCACACTGCTTGTTTACCCCTTTACTGCATAATAGCTCTGTTATCACACCATGGGCGAAACCGGAGCTGCAACCCACGGCGGCAGCGCAGGTAGCGGCGTCGAAAAAGGCAAAGGCAAAGCCGTGGACAACCACCTAGCTGATGATATCAACATGGGTGAGGATGAGGAGAGCTCTTCCGATGAGAGCACGGCTGATTTGGTATGTTTCTTTCAAAGAAAAAAAAAGGAATTGGGGATGGTGGGGGGGGAGGACGTCGCTTCTCGTAATTTTTCCAGTTGCGCGTAGACAAGTCGCGTGTCCTCCTTACAAGGAAGAAATGAATTTCAGCTAACAAATTCATTTGGGCTTTATCTACAGACCGTCGATGGTAAGAAACTTCCGCATCCAATTTTAGCCCCGCCGTTCTGGAAGACATTGAACCTATCCCATAGATCCATTTCCATACCAGCAGCGCGTTTTGGTTCACACACGCGTTTTTTTTCCCCTTCGCCATGTTTCTCCCTCCCTCCTCTGCTTTCCGCATTAGCCAATTGTTCCTTCTTCAGCCCAACTAACACATTTTGTTGCGCGGGGGTGGGGAAACAAATGTAGAAGACGAAGAGGATGTAGGACAAGACAACCTCGAACCCATATCCGCCGAGAACATCATCGGCGATGGCCGACGCACCCGTGGCAAAACGATTGATTTCGCAGCGGCCGCGAAAAAAGCGGAAGAGGACGGTGAGCCGATTGGCGAGGACGATGATGACGACGATGGAGATTTCGAGGCTCACGATGATAGCAACATCCGCGATGATGTCGATATGATGAAAGACTGAAAATAGAATGAAAATGATAACAATAGATAGTTGTGAATGAAAAATGGAGAAAGAAAAAAAAAATAGTCAAAGCAATAAGGGGAAGCAAAAGGACCATCTGATTAGGTTTGTTTAATGATGATTCAATGAATGAAATACAATAAAATACAATAAAATACAATAAATAAATAAATAAATAAATAAATAAGAAAAAAGACTTGTGTGCTCATTTCGCTATTTGAAACTGTTCCTCTTCTTATTCTTCTTTTACTTCTCCCCCGCTCGTTCTTTTACCACCACAATGGGAGGAACGAAAACCAGAGGAATCATGAAGCTACGAAGCTACGGATCCTTGTGCTGTGCATCCCCTCCGTACCGTGTTAGGAAAGGGGAACAATATTTTGCGACTTTAACAGAGTTAGCACATTTTATATGAATGCAGATGCCACTTTTACTAATCCATCGTACGGATTAGTTATCATATGATTGCAAAAAGTTGCAAAAAGTTGCAAAAAGTTGCACAAGCTTCCCTGTCAGGTCCTTTGCTCTGGTCGAACACTCATATCATTCTCTGCAAAGCGACTCATGACTAGGTAAAAACTACCATTTACCATGCCGCGTATCCTTTGTTGGTGGAAGTAGAAACAAACGAAGAGAAGAAGTTTCATCATCAGCAATAACTTAATTTTATTTCTACTCTGTCAATGAAAAGAAAAAGCTTCGTTTGAATCTCGAAGAAAATAACCCATTCAATCGCCAGCTGCTCATACTATCACTGCACTGCGCTTTGAAATAATATAATTGCATGCGTCCTTCTCCCTCCACTTCCATTGCCCCAATTCCCAGGCCGTGCTTCCTCAATTGTTTATTGATGGGAAAATGAGTTTGAGCTTAAGCCGAAAGACAAAATAATAACTATAAGAAATTTCAAAAAATGGATTTTAAAATAGGGTACCTAATTTTAGCCATGTTAAACAAACATTCACTGTAAGTATTTGAGCAAAACAGACAAGTGAGGAAAAGAGGACAGAAGGAATATCCAGGACATAATTTTTTTTAGGGGAATCCAGACCGTGCGAAAGGGAGGCTGGAAGTGGAAAATGTATATAAGCTACATAATAGGATTAAACACAGGAAACCAGCACTCCGTTCATCTATTTCTCAGGTTGGAAAGGGAGTATTTTGCCAAACGCTTTACGCAGCGTTCCGATCTTTGTCTCCTTCCATTTCAACGGCTGCTTATCTGTTTTCTGCAAGGTGAGGTTCTTCTCCTTTCTAACGGTGGCCCAGTCGATGCCAAACGCGCGTTCAAAACAAGGAGCCAAGTCATGAGCAGCGCATATTTCTTCATCCTCGCCCCTTTGCTTTTTACGTTCTAAAATGCCATTCAGGGCCTCATCCAGAGTGGAATTAACCGCGGGCAGTTTCAAAATGTCTCCTATAGCTGAAGCAGAAAAGTATGGTTCCCCAAGGCAGAACTGGGACTGAGTAGATAAAAGGCGCTGCCGGGATTCGCTACTTGATCCGAACAACTTCATATCACGAAGAAGAACCTTCGAATTGTTATGCAGGGTCGGGTAGACATTTCGTAAGGAGTTTAAACTATCAGTCGCTGTGACCGTTATTTCCATGGCTTTATTCCATATAGGAAGGAATTCATTTTTCCAGGGGCCGGGAAGAAGGCTTTTGGTCCACACATCGTGATCAAGCCGGGTGTGCACTGGGAGTCCTCTCGGGGTTATACTCGTAACAACGACATCATCAATAAACTTTCCCGCTTCAATCTCTGCGGTAATCCAACCGGCGAATATCATTAGCCGGAATTCCGCCATGCGAAACAAGAAGGTGTCTACAACTAACCTAGCAAATAATTTTTGGAGAAAATTTCTGATTTCCCAGTCCCAAGGTCTACAGTAACCTTATCATCCTCCGGAAGTGCGTTAATTGGAGTCATTTGCCCAACATCGATATTCTCCGAACTCGTCTTTAGAGGTGGCCGGATGAAGATTTCGCTTAAAGATCTTTTTCCACTGATCTTCCGCCATTGCACGAGTGAGGCCTAAGAGCTTGGACAACGAGTTGAATTCGGAGACAGTTTGCTTTCCGATCGGACAATGATTTCTACAACAGATTCATTGAAGCAGTAGAGTTTCCAAATAGCGTATATGCTATGATCCGTTAGGAGCTGGACTGCGGCCTTCATGCTATTGCTGAAAATATAGAAGTTGTAATTCGAAGGTTCTGGTTCCAAATCGAGAGCGGAAAGAACTGAACCGAACGAGAGCCCATGTTCGACAACTTGCTCCCAACTCTTGTGCACTTGTTTATACTCCGTTCTGCTTTCTTCTTCGTATCTCAGAAACCATGCCTGATCGATTTAGGGGTGAATATTCGCCATTTCATAGTAAGGTTGAAAGGATGACAGAAAAGTATGCGAGATAGACAAATTTTGTAGTGGCTGTGGGGAAGTAAGAAAATGGAATTGTGCGAAATGTGAGGTTCAGAGTTGTTATTGTCCGTGTTGTGTTGTGAGTTCGGCCGTGACTTCCCAGCCCTTTTTCCCCTAGGGTCGATTCTTCTTCCCTTTTTCCTTACCCTTCGGAGGGCCATTTCCTAATCCACTCCAAAGTTCTTCTTCACTCATCGAGACCAGTGACCTGAACTTAGAGTCCTTGGCCAGTTTTTGGGGGTTAATATCAAACACCTTATCAAAAATCGGTGCCAGATCATGTGCTGCACACACTCGAAAATCTCCGCTCTCCACCCGCTTCTTCAGTCGACGATTCAGCCGTTCCTCCAGGGTGTGCTGGATTCTCTCTTTCAACGTTTCTCCATCATGGCCCACGGCAGTCCTTGTAAGTGCTGCCACTTCTTCCGCATTAAAATACGGTTGTCCTAGGTAGGTAACATCCACAACGCTCTCCAGGCGCTTTCGTGTAGTTGGATCAGTGGCAAAATTGCGCAGGTCATAAACCAGGACATGGATCCGATACCAGAGCGTTGGGAAATTGTCACTCTTCAGGTCAGAGATGTGAAATGTTTTTTCTGGATCCTCTGAGAGGCTCAGAGCTCGAGTCTGATCAGCCAAGTCGTTGCATCCATTTTTATGAACGCCCTATACTATGTAAGGTTCGAGAAGTAAAGTTTCTTAACGTAGGTGGTTTGTAATCTGGACCTTAACGCGACGAGGAGCGCTGATCATCGAAGAGAATAGGTAAGAAAAGGATATAGCGCAAATAGATGCTACGGCATCTTCGTTAAAAGCACTCGGATAGTCAGACATCCAATTTGGAAGCTCTTCGTTAGCAACTTCCATGGATTGGATGGGTATTGGCTCAAACCTTGGGATCTATAAAGTGCAGATCAAAGGACGTCACTGATAACGCTAGTCCGGAAATAGGTAAGCTACGGCGTCCGGTCCCGGACTTTTTATTTTTCCGGAACATGACTGAATAATTGTTGGGCCACTGGGGCAAAAGAGCTTGTAGCTTGTAGGAGGATAACGATGTTGTGTATATTATTACCTAGCTAAGCGAGAACAACACAATAGGTTTGTAAGAGGGGTTGAGCCCTGTTGGTTATTATCATCTATCTAGCGGCTAATATATCGATGGATATGTGTCGGGGTCACGTGGAATAGGGCTTCTGTAGGACCTTCACCAAGGTGTTAGGGGTTTTGATTGATTCATCCCCTCTACCACCAGCATGGCGCTGGTGGTGATTTGAGCTCCTTTGCCCAGTGGCCGTAGTAATGCCTAACAGAGCGCGATCACCACCATAACTTCCGTCAGATCGTTCAATTCTAACCTCAATCTCGATCTAAATCAGAAATTAGCGCAATTAAACTCGGGGGCGTGAAATACAATAAAATTACCTGATACATACGGCGGCTCTTGCTCCACCTATATATCGCTGATGATGAATGTTTCGGCTCTGGGGTGTTTCCTGGTATTTTCCTCATCAGGGTTGTTGGAAGGGTGGACGCGTCGTTGGCAGCAGGCTGAGCAGAGCAAGCCCTCTCAACACCCTACAATGATTAGTTGTGGTCAGCGAGCCTTTCAATAGATAATACATATTATTTGAGATAGAGGGAGTATTGGCAGGCATACCTCGACCCATGGCGGCAAAAAAGAAAGGGCATCCGCATCTGACTTTCAAAATTCGCCCATTTTGAAAAAGCACAACTGTATCAGGGTACCGATCATTGGCAGGAAACTGCCGATGGCATGCGTCCAACCGCTTTACCAAGCGGCGAAGGCGCTCTTTTCTTATTTGAGGATTTGAAGTCCTGATCATCATCCGATTCTATCACTCCACCAAATACCACTTTGTCTCCTATGGATCATCGAACGCTGTCTCTGGATCTCCGCGCTACCTGACGAGAAAAGGCTGGCCACATCCTCCCTGGCCACTACCCCACAGAAAGTACACACGCCCACGCATGATGCGCCGCAATAGAGGCGCATCACACACCTAACATGATTATCAGTATATCCATATTGCTAAAGACGTGACTTACATATATAAAATGTTGCCTTGGAAGAATGAAATGCCACCTGGGAAAAGAAGGGATGAAAGGGGGATACTCACAGGTTTGCAGGTTTTGCCTGCAGAGAGGCACATGCCTCGCAACGTTTTCGGTATCCCCCAATTTGGGGATCCAACGCTCACAGGTACGACCCATGGTTATCATGGTGTGATAACATTGCTAGCACTATGGCCACTAGGTTATCCATAGCAAATAGCCAACGTAACTATTTGTTAAATGGTTGCGCTCATAGTGATATATGCGACCGCCAGCCGTAGCATAATGGGGAACCACATCTAGGGAGCAGCAAAATGTTTAAAATTTGAAAATTTTTGAAAATCGCGCAGGGGGCCAGAGAATTCTTTGATGATGGTCATGGTAAAAGAGAAGAAGAAGAAGAATCAAGAACAAAAGGAATTGTTTTTATCCCTTCCCTTGCCCCTAGCAACTATAGATTCACCGTTTCTACCATATCGAGCAATTGAATAACAACACATATAACTACTTCTTATATCGGGGATGTGATTACAACACATATATTGCCTACATCTACTACGCGATTGATATACCGCCTTCATCCAACAATATACTAATCGGGTATATGCTTGATGCAAATCGATGCCTATACGCCATGCAACAAGCGTGCTTATATGGAATCAATATACACACTGTATATATACACATGTACTGTACATACTTCGCACATCTTCTTTCCTCTTCTCTTCTCTTTCTGCTCTTAGTGATTAGCTACTACCTACTTGCTATCTACTAATATCATTACTATTATTACCCCTTTCTACCTATCTTCTGCTATTCATCCTGAGTGGACTGTTTCTCATATTTCTGCGGTAGAAAAGGTCTTGATAGGAGAAGCTCGCTCCATCTTCTTGGGATTGCTTACAGCCCCTGGCCGTCCTTGTTCTTGTGGTGAGAGAGACAGTCAGTCGTTCTGTCATTTGATGTGCGGGTTGGAATAGGCATCATTCTGTCACTAGAATTGTTTTTCAAGGTAAGATTTCCAGAAGATAGGAGGAACAAGATAGGAGGTCCCCTTTTAAGGCGGTAGGCTCGATGCTAGCTGGAGGATATGGTGAAGGGTTGAACTCGCGAGAAGGTTGTGAAAGGAAGAGAGAAGATTGATGCATCAACAATGAGAAGTGAAAGGAGGGCAGAGAATGAAGCTTCAAAACATGCACACAAACAAAACAAGAAACCAAAAAATAGTCAAGGGAAATGACAAGATATCAAAGACGATAATAATAGCGACAAAGGTCAGAGGCAAGGAACTCCTTTGATCCGCCTCCCGCCACCCCTTGCAATCTCCCGACTGATCTCTGCTTTGAAGCTATCAAAGACCCCTCACGCCGAAAGAGGTTTGCATGTATCCCCTCCCAGGTATGCGAGAGCCCTTGGAGGCTCTGAGCTAGTGAGGTGCGAATTGAAGGCGTGGGAGCATATTCCTTCCCAGCCTGCAATGCGCTGCCATCAACACTACCTGGCTGATTATATATATACCAGTCAACAAAAAATAATTTAATTATTTATAAAAATATTTTACCCAACTAGTTCCTAGCTAAACTAACTAGTTTAATATCTACTTATATAATTATATCAAATATCTAGTGGTTATATGAATGGAATTGGCATTGTAAAGTTTGGATGTCTTGGCAAAGGCTTCTTCGCTAGTGCCGTCGGGTCGAGCCGACGTAAGGTCTCCCGCCCAATCCTCTCCCGTTTTCTCTTCCCCAACACAAATAATGCCTGTCCCTTGCGTTCCATGCTGATATCGCAATAATGGCGTCGAGGTATGTCTTACAGAAAGACAAATTTTATCGGCATTCCTTTTTCTATGGGCACTCTCCCCCTAACATCTCCCGTTTTCACAGGTTCACCCATTCCACGCTTCACCAGCGCGATCCTCGAGCTTCCTCGAGCCTCTTCGATTCATATAGTGGCGGTAGCAGCGAGAGGGCTCGGCATGGAAGCAGGTCGCCAGCTGGCAAAGTTGGCGGATATGGCTTCTCCGGGTCGCCGAATGGAAATCCAGATAGAGGTGCTTCGGCAGGGTCTTATCGGGTGGCAACACCTAACTCGAGGTATGTTTGGGAAAGGGACCCTTTTTTTTCCAGAGCGTCGCATTCGAGACATGGGGTTTTTAATCGAATGTTTGTTGAATGTATACAATGGAACAGTGTGAATTGTGCTAACAGGAACGTATATCAAGAGGCCAGTATTCCGATGCAGTGCTTGACTCACTCGAGTCACAGAACGATGTGGAGCTTGAAGGCATGTCCGCGAAAGTGAAAATGTTGAAAGATGTATGCGTTTGCAGCAACTCCTCATTCTATTCATTAGTGACTTTCCCCTTGTACAAAAAAGTCCTTCTAGATTTAGTTCCTAACCTGGTTTTATATACATAAAAACAGATAACCATTGCGATCGGTGATGAAATCCGCGAGTCCTCGGCCCTTGCCGAGAAAATGAACGATACCTTTGACAGCACCAGAGTGAGGTTACGTGGAACCATGAATCGGATGCTTGTCATGGCTGAGAGAACGGGCGTTGGCTGGAGAGTCTGGTTAGGCTTCTTTTGTGCCGTGTTCCTGCTCTTCACTTATGTGTGGCTCTTTTGAATCTGGAGTCTTGAATTCGGAAAATCAATAGAGAATCACACCAAATATTCTCCCCGAAAGTGAGGCGATGAATTTACGTCGGCATTACCGCGCCTGGATAACATCAGATGCAAACATGGATCACGGATAATAAAGGACATGGGGGAAGGGAATAAACCATGGGATGCCAGGGGTATCATATAACCCTTTCTTTGATGCGGAAAACAAAAAGGGGAAACTCAGTTCTTGACCTTCCCCAACTTGCCTCGCCGATCCGCACCCATTTTCTCCATGGGTTGCTGTCTCTCTTGCGTGACTCAAATCTCGACCTGGCGGACGAAATACCACTTCCCTCTCTTCTCGACAACGTCACACAATGAATATCATGATATCTAATCCACTAATTTTTAACGACAATTACATATATTAATTCACTAACCTCCTCCCCAGCTCATCCGTTGTTCATCTACCATCATCGCCTGCGTGTCAGTTTTGATTTTATCCATGGATATGCCTTCACAACCCATTCCTTGGCTGGCAGCTAGGAAGTGAAAGGGAATACGAAAAGGAACATGAAGACGGATTAAGCGATTTTTCTTTCACTACTCACCCATACACACTCGCACACACGCTCAAAACCGGCTATTTATTTTCATGAATGAACGAACATCGAGGGACCACCTAAAGTTAATGGTGTTTCGATCTTCCTCGTCCTTTGTGTCTTTCCGTTTCGTTTCACTGTTTCTTCTCATTGGGTTTCAAATTAATTATTATATTAATTTTCGATATTTCCTATAAGGCACGGCACCCTCCTCGCCACTTAGTCTGGACTCTGGTTGTTAACCCTTGGCAGAGGATAACGAACTCAGTCGCATATGACTTTTTTGATGTACACATATCAGCCTTTGCTTCACGTATATTCTTCCTTCCTTCCTTTCTTCCTTTTTGAGCGGGAGGCCAAAAAAAAAAAAATCAATAGAGTCATGAGCGCGGGCGATTTGTCCCTTTTTTTGGACCTGATGTATTTTGTAATATCAGTCATAGATTGGCAGGTATCAGCTGCGGGGGTATTGGGTGGGATTGTTTCTCTGAGACTGGCGTGGGATTTATCCTTATCGTTATATTTCCTATTTGGTTTCCTCCTGGATCCATGGAATGATTTGGCTATAGCTGTGTCTAGGTTGAACGACGGGCAGATAGACAAAAAAGTGGAATTGAATTTACATTTCCTGTTCTTTTGGCCTTTTTTTTTATGGGAAAGTTGTAGTAATGTACAGTATGTATGTCCATGCGATGTAATAGATACGAGAAATTGTGATATTCTTAGTCCCCTCCCAACCACCCTCCCGCCGGGTCCAGTACTGACACAACTCCCTTGTCTATATTTACGAGCGCGAAGAGACTTACGATGATTTTAAAGGGTACTTTAACATCATATGCATCATCAACAAAACAACTCATTCCATCAGACAAAAATGATGTATCAACCCCCTGTCCCTAGCCTAGCAGAATTCATGGATTTAGTTTATTACCATAACGAAAGACCGATAGCCATCTAGACTGGTTGCCCCATAACTCCTTGCTGTGCTACATTAATCAAAATAAAGCGAAAACCGAAGGAAATAAAGATGCAGCCCCCATCATTTTACTTTTCCGGCGAAAAGCTTCATAAACGGGTAGGTGGTCTTGAAGTCATAATATATGGAAATTATCAATACAGGATGACCGACCAGAAAAATATCACGAAGCCACTACAAATCAAGACTATCTGACGATGCAGTCATCGCAGACCGTCTCCTCGACCTCCTCCGCTGGTTGCGTAAGTTTTCCGGTGATTCAAAGCCAATGGGACTGTTATCACCTCCTCCTCCACCCCATCCCCGCAAAAACTGACTTTCCGCTTCTGTCTCGCGGCGCACAAAGGAAGAGTTCGGGTGAAGATCCGGTATGGAGGAGGCAGGCATGGCGGAACTGCTTGAATGGAAATGGTATGCGGTGGATACATGGGTATCCACTTCCATATCTGCGGTGGCGTATGCGTCCTCCTCCTCCTCCTCCTCCTCCTCATCGTCTTCATCATCCTCGTCGGTGTCAGTGTGCTCCCACTGTTGTTGCTGTGCAATGCCATCCTCCGCTAGACTGGGGATGTCGGCATCGAGATCACGTTCCATCATACTGTGCTCCTCATCCCTCAATCCCGAGGCGGAGAGAGGTGCGGAGGGTATATCATCGTCGAGGTCAGGCTGATTATCGAAATAATCACCATCTTCATCCTCATCCTCATCCTCATCCTCATCCTCATCCTCATCATCCCCATGCTCCTCATCATCGATACCAAACCCATCCGGCACCTCATCATCCAAATCTCTTTCCATCAGGGCATCCCCCTCCTCCAATCCCTCCTCTCCCTCTTCAACCAGCCCCTCTACATCCCCCTCCTCCGCTTCATCCTCCCCTTCCCCATCCGCATCCGCATCGGGAATATCATCATCCAAATTTCTTTCAAATGTCCCCCCATCCTCGCCCTCCTCCTCACCTCCGCCACCGACCAAATCCGCCCCATCTGCCCCAAAATCCATCCCCGCCTCCGCCTCCTCCGCCGCTGCCGCTGCAGCCCCTTCCTCCCTCTCCGCCTCCTCCTCCCGCACGCCCAGCATGGTCTTCGAGCATCCCGCCGGCTTAATCCACGCGTATCCAAATGCAGCGATGTTCTGCTTGCGGACCTGCAGCGCGTGTTCCTCGAGAAGTAGAGTTGCTAGGGAGTCGGCTGATGATGATGAGACGGCGGCTGTGGTGGCTGCAATTGAAGCGTTGTTGGATCGCTGAGCGCCATGTTGCTGCTGTTGTTGGTGCGGGCGGCGGGCGTGTGAGCCCTGATGATGGCTATTGTTGTGGTTGCGGAATCGGTTGGGATGGGAGGGTATGTACCAGAGGGAATGTGACTAGAGTTGGGGGGGGGGGACGGTTAGTGGTTACCTTAGGATTTGGGGGTGATGGTGGGGTTATTTTTTTTTATTTTTATTTTATTTTTTCCCTGGTGGTATGTGGAGGGAATGATATATGTAGAAACAGCTTACTTCACGAGGTTCTATGAGGGGGAGTGAGGAGAACATTTTCGGTGTGGTTCTCTTCTCTTTATTTATTATTTGAATTGTAAATTATAGGATTGTTTTTTATTTATCATATTTTATGATGGATGGTGTAATCTGACACGGTTCATTGCGCGCGTTATCCTTTTGTATGTTGCCGTATGAATGTCGTTTTGGGGTTTACTAAGAGCAGAGCAGAAATGTCACGTGGTATGAGTTTTAGAGGGCTGCGGAAAACAGCACCTTGGGTAAGAAAGAGAGGTCACTGATCGTTGTCAAAGGCTAATGAGAAGCATAGATAAGACATTTCCAGTTCCTTGGATAATCCGTATGCATTCCAATGACATGATTGCAAGCTATGCTTGTGCGGACCGTGGAGTAGGGGTAATAATCATCAAATCCGGATAAAGGTCAATGCTAAGTACTAAATAAGTATAAAAAAAAAAAAAAAAAAAAGGCCACACGGCAAAGAAGTGAACATGACCCATCCCATCCAACTCTTAACTAATTAACCACACGTAATTGTATTGAACATCGTGCTGACACAATGTTGAGGGTTATCGCAAACCCCACCGCCCTTACAGCAGACCTGAAAAAACTTGTTCAAACACGTTTTCCCCTCGCAGAGCCATGGTTTTTCCGGCGGGCAAACCAGCTTGTTCTGTCGCGGGGCAAGAGTCGCCATGATATCTTTTACATGTGTGCGACGGCGATTGGACATCACCCTGGGCCTTGTGGGGTCTTCGACGGGAAGATAATCTGGGTCGAGCGTGTTTACCATGATACCTGGGGCGAGAGCAACGGGTGTATTTTCGATAGGGTTGATTCTCGGTGACAGGGCGGTGGCTATATCCGCTATGAAGGAAATGTGTAGGAGAATGGGAAGGAGTATGTAGGACGGTTGCATTGCTGGCCGTGATATCTCTCACTAAGGTCTGCCGGGTGTGGGTATGAAAGAGGAAGAGAGAAACTCAATACTTATCAAGACTTGTAAAATTGCTTTCGAGACATTCAAGGGGATCAATGGAAAGATATGCGGTAGACTATTGTTAAAGGAAAGAAATGTTATGGTGGAAAATTGAAGATATATATTTATACCTTCTCCCCTCTTGCTCTTTACATGGAGGGAGTGAAAGGAGAAGGTAATTCGCATCATGGGTACTTCCGGAATAAGACTCAGGTCTTGAATCCAACAGCGCGATAATAAGGTGTTGAAATGGAAAATATGTTATGACGGCCACAGGGAGGTGAGAATCCCTTCGTCTAGAGGTAGACATAATGGATAGAGCGCATTAAATACCGAGGCACCAAGCAAGACAAACAAAGAGAAACACGGGTCAACATGCTCACTGTATGACATACTCATGCATTCATTCCCTTTGAAGAAAGGTGAGCAACGGAGATTTCATTTAACTCTGCAAACAGCAATTCAATTGACTGGATCATTGAGAAGATAACGCGCCTTCGTCCAGAGTCTCGGGGCTAAGAGCCTATTGCTTCCATATCCCGCCACCATTCCCCATGTTGGCCCCACAGCACAGAGTCCGGAGTACAGCAATTTGGATGCTGTTGACATGTTGACATCGCACAAGGCAAGGCAAGGCAAGGCAAGGACGAGGACGAGGACGAGGACGAGGACTAGGTTATTATTATATTACATATAGGCGAAGCGATCGCTAGGGCAACGCCACTGGGCGACAGATGATAACCCGCTCAGGCCAGGCTCTAGACCAAATGGGGACTAGTTGCGCGCTTCCTCGACAGAAAATAATTACCGGGCTTGGCGACAAATGTGAAGAATTGTCGATGGTGTTGCTTTTTATTTTTATTTTTTTCGATTTCCCTTTTTCTGCTCTATACCTTTCTCCTTCCCCCTGCCGTTGATTCCCTCCTCCTCTCTTGTTCCTGTGTATCCCGTCGCTAGGTCAGCAAACCATGTCTCCCCCAGCTCCTGTAGTTGCTCCCGGCGCAGGTTCCGCCGCAAAGGATGTCCAGAGAGAATCGGCGATGGCTCGTCTGCTCGGTTCCGGTATGCTTGTTACTGTGTCTTTTGAATGCTAATTAAGAAAAACCTCCCATTCTAACAGTTCCCTCTAGGTTCTTCTGGCATTGCTGAACTCCTCATTTTCCATCCCGTACGGCCCCTTCACCCCTCCTTACCCAGGATACCTCCAACTAAATTCTTCTGTCAATTCTCCAGGTTGATACCACCGCAAAACGCCTTATGAGCAATCAAGGAAAGGTACAGTCATGGCCAGATACATGCCGCCTGAGATGCCAACTGAGATGTTCGATGCCCAGTGCACTCACACTATCTTAAGATCGCTAGCGTTTCCCAATTGAACAAAGTCGTCTTCAAAGACTTCGCCGATGCCTCCATCGCTAAGAAGTTTACCTCTCTTTTCCCCGGTCTCGGATATGCCGCAGGATACAAGGTATATTGTTGCCAGTGAAAATCAATACTGTATTTTCTGGTTGTCCTCTTTGCTAATACTTAATATCTATTTTCTTCGTGCTCGCGCGTCTTTAGGTATTGCAACGGATATATAAATACGGCGGACAACCATTCGTCCGGGATTATTTGGCCAAGAACCACGGCTCGTCGTTCGACAATGCATTTGGCAAGGGTACCGGGAAGGCGATCATGCACGCCACAGCTGGAAGGTAAGGAAGAGGACAAAGTAAATGAGACTGATGAAAAGTCCCCTCTAATATGATCATCATCATCTTTTCTACAGCTTGATCGGCATTGGAGAAATTGTGCTTCTCCCGCTCGATATCCTTAAGATCAAGCGACAGACCAACCCAGAAGCATTCCGGGGCCGCGGCCTGTTCAGAATTATCAAAGATGAAGGAATGGGTCTTTACCGCGGCGCAGGCTGGACCGCAGCACGAAATGCCCCCGGTTCCTTTGCGGTATGTTGCAATATATATCAAAAAATTAAGAAAATAGTTTTGCTCTGATTACTCGCCAAAACATCAGCTGACAATAACCACCAGCTCTTCGGCGGCTCCGCATTTGCCAAAGAATACATCTATGGCCTAAAGGATTACAACTCCGCTTCTTGGCTACAGAACTTCGTCGCATCCATTGCCGGCGCAAGCGCCTCCCTCATTGTCTCCGCGCCGCTTGATGTTATCAAAACCCGGATTCAGAACAGGAATTTCGAGAACCCAGAGTCTGGCTTCCGGATTGTCAGCAGCATGATCAGGAATGAAGGTCCGACTAGTTTCTTCAAGGGATTGACGCCTAAGTTGCTGATGACGGGGCCGAAGCTGGTGTTTAGCTTCTGGCTTGCGCAGACTTTGATTCCGGCATTTGGGAAGGTTGTGTAACTGGGATGTTGTGCAAGGTGGGGGGGGGTGAGCTCATGTGAAGATAGAGTGGAGCGCAAAGGTTTATTTTGTTCCTCTCTATAATGAGTCCTTTTCTTTCTCTCTTGTTGTTCTCTTTTCGGTTTTTTTTTTTTGAACTCCGCCGTTTTCATGTTTTATATAGACTAAATGCGCGTTATAGGCTTTTGTTGGGATCTTATATACGGGTCTTTGTAATTTTATGTTTGTCACCGCTCCGATTTTTCTTCCTGTTTACTTATGAATTAATATCTATATAGAGAGCATGGTTGAGCTGCTGGCGTTGGGATATGATTGATCTAGCTATAACCCTAGATTAGAAAGTTGATTTGGCAGTACTGCTTTATGTAACACGTTTATCGGACAAGATATTCACCGACTGACATCCGTCTATAATTCCACACAATAAAACAGTACTTATTCTTATCATATCTTCCCTCTCTTTCAATACCTTCCATCTACCTAACTAGATATAGGGAGGGCCATTGGAGTTAACAAGTTATCCAAATGTTTCATCCCGTTATGTAAGCGGCGGGTGGATCACCTAGTTAACTAACTAATAGCTCCTCCGCGACTTCATGATCAAGCCAAAATTTGTTTCTTCTCGAAATTCCAACCAGGGGATAGTCGCGCATGGTAACCATTAAAAATAAATATATAGAAAGATTCTGAAGCCCAGAAAAAACTAATGTCTACTGCGGTGGTTTACCCGCACCTAATCTCGAGGTCAGTGTTATGAACAACAAATTCCCAACGTATTGGACGCAAATAATTATACCCTGCCAATTTTCCAATCTCCATCCCTACACCGCTGCCAAATTCTACCCTCCAAAAGAAAGCCATATGCAAAAGAAACTCGGAGACCTCATCCTGTAACTAACCACCTAACACGCAACCAAAACAGAATCGGAGACCCGCTGTTCGCCGTCTTCATCGGCACTTCAGCCGCGTACTTGCGCATCCGCCGCGAACATAGAGAGAAACATCCCGATCAGCCGGCCAATGCGCGTTATTTGTTCAATCTTGGCTTGGCGAGGATGAAGGGGTGGTGGAGCGGGTGGGAGTCTGTATAGAGAGGCTCTTCGTCAAAATGGAGGGATGGTACGAGGCGGGAGGAGTGGTGGACGATGAGGGGTCGACCAGGTTTGGTGCGTGGGCGTGGATGGGACGGGAAAGGGAGAAGGAGAGGAAGCGGCCGAACGACATGATTGGATCTTAATGTATGAGATGGGATGTTTTGTGTTGATGCTCCAGCCGCGATTTAGCCACCCTTACCTACCCAACTTTACCTTCCCCATGGACTGACACACCCCGTCCATCTTCGTCCTTCACGTTCCGTAGGACGAGGTTGTTCTACAACCTGAGGCTCCCTCATCTTGGCCAACATGGGGATATCGCTGCTTGGGGTGTTTTGCTATGGTTCCTCGACCGTAGCATATAACTTGTGTCTCCAATGAAAACCCTACCTTTTCAGTGTTTAATGGCAGACACACTGCCAGTTACAACTGCTGTGCGTCTGTGTCTCTCGACGCAGGAAGAAACGAGCTGATCGCTGTTGTCGTCATTCAACCGTCTCCGACAGTCGGGGAGGTTATTCGCGCCGTCCGTTTCAAGCATAGCACACCTCTCAAGGTTCTGCATAGTCTGAGAATTCCCCAAGGAATGTTTGTATTATATTTACCTAAGCTGTTTATGAGATTGTGCACTGGACATGCAAAAGGCAGTACTCAGTACTACTCTACATTCTACTATATATATATATATATATATATATATATATATATGTGTGTGTGTGTGTGTGTGTATTATCCGGCCATTCCGAGGAAGTTGTTAGCCTTTTGTCAGCAAGGGATGTTTTCAACCTTTTCAACTCTCACTCTATTCTCCCTGTTGCCTTCTATTGTTTGCTATTGGCAGTGATAGGTATAAATACAGCAGGTCCTGCATCACGTCATCAAGAGAAAAGAGACCAAAGACAAACAAGCTTCATAAGCAAGTATAAGTTTAGGCAGCAGGGACCACGTTTGCATTTGCCTGCTTCCACATTTTGCATTTCTCCGCGCCAGATTTTCCGACCCGGATGCAATGGATTAGAAGAAATACAGTGCCAGCTGCTGGCATGGCACCTCGTTGGCGTGTTAACATGGCACATACGAGAAGAAAGCGAGAAGCAAAAGGGCGTTGACGAAAAACATGATTTCTAAGAGAGAGAAAGAAAGGACTTTGCATTCTCTTTTATGTAGTGGTAACGGTTACCCGTCTCTGATCTTACATGTAGGTATCGATTCACATTATCTGTCAGGTAAGCATTGTAGTCGTTGGAATTGGTGAGAGAGCAAGATCAAAAGGTAAGGGAGAAGAAAAATATCCTCCGGACTCCGAGGCATCCCAAACACAAAACGAGGAAGACAGGAGATACCTCTCATTTATCCTATTCAACACAATAACTAACTGCACAGGAGGCATATATTGATGGGCCGACGCCAAAAGCGTAGAGGAGTTAATATAGTAGTAAGAGTTATAACGAAAATTGAACGAAATTGCAGTCACGAAAATGTGAGAGAGAAAGAAAGCGAAACTTACGGACAGTTGCAGCAAGGAGGAAATAAAATTATTCAGAAATATGTAGGGAAACAAGAGTAGAAAAGGTGTGGTCGTTTATATCCCAAACGAAGCAAACAATAATAAAAATAATTAAAAAAAAAAAAAAAACGCCAGTTACACATAAAATGCTCCCGATTGAGATTTCAAGTCCCCATGAATAGTTCCATATCGCGTCTCTCAGTGTTCCATCTCACATTTCCCAAGGAAGTAAAACCTGCCCCTTGGACAAGCAAAAAAAAAAGACAAAGAATCAAAATGTCCTAAGCAAGCAAAGAAAGACGGCGTATTATTTTTTTCTCTTTCTTTTGGTTGTTTATTTTCGAGGTTTTTAGCTCCTTTAAGATTTACCAAAAGTGTTCTCGCCGGAGTATCTATGCAAACCATCAGTTACCGCATCCAAGGCATTTTACTTCATAGATAGGCAGGGAAGGTAAGAAGGCGGATAAACATACGTGATGTATAGGAAACCGTCTTCATCCTTGTGCTCTTCGTAGATGCTGCTCATAAGAGCAGCTGTGGGCGGCAGGACTTCATCGACGAAGATGAAGATGGCCTTCTCGGGCGAGAGCTTGATTCGCTTACGGATAACGTAGACAAACTGGCCGACGGTGAGGTCTGCAGGGACGAGATACTTCTTCTTATCGATAGTTGCGATGTCTGATTTCTCGACTTTTTCGCAGATTACCTGATTCACCGCCATGTTGTATTAGCACGGAAGAGGATTGGATAATGAGGTGAACGAACATATAGCATATCTCCTATATAGGAAGAAGGACATTTGGGTTATAGGAGAGATATAATGTATATGGCAGTTGATGGGGAGGCTTACCGGGATGCGATCTGTATATTTCGCTCGGATGCGCTCAGCTTCTGCCTTACGCTTCTCAAAAGGATGCTCGTCCTTGAACTTGGACCGCATGATGGGTGTGGAATGAATATCCCGAGCTGAAATAGTTTTGGCAGAGAGACGAAGAGGTGCAGCGGGTGGTCAACGGAGGTTCTATATATGCGCTGTGCCAGAAACCAGGATGGTGGCTAGACTGTTGAGAGCTGGAGAGATAGCGGTGGATGACGATGGATGAGGTGAGGTGAGGTGACGCCAGGAAGGCGCGGCTGAACCCCGCCTATTATAGCCCGGTGACTAAGCAGGCGGCTGGTGAATCATTGATACACGTGACTACTTCTCTTGGAGGGGATGCGAGTCATCAGAGTTTCCCAGCAGGCGCTGTCTATCACGCGGCTCCAGATCGTCTCTCCACGGCCCATGATGTGTCATCTGGGTTCTCTTGTCTTCTCTCGAGTCTTCCAGGCCTGGGCTCGCTTGTTGCCAGGCAGGACATCAGACTAGGTGTACTAGTTCGCAGCATCACAGCTGCTATTGCCAACTCCACACGACAGGCGAAAGAGGAGCCAGCATATATGACTCGATATCTGCTGAAGCCCCGTTACTACGTCGGATTTCAGTCTTCTTACCTTCCCAAGCCACTCTTGCTATACTAAAATTTCAGGGATATCATCAATAGATCGGAGCATGTTCAATCAGCCCTGCAAACCAACCAAACATTTACGGTTATGACGTAATGCTTGTTTTCCCCCGGAAAATATATTGATCCGGTGTACCAAACACGTGATATCGGAATACCAGTTTCCTCGATGTTTGACTATGGGCTAATAATTCTCTGCATTGTCACAGCTAGCAAGCAATGCCAAAATTATTCTGCAGAATACCCATGGATAGATGGCTACTGATATTTCTTCGTATCTAGCGCCCTTCATCCTCTCGAATCACTCAATCGGGGGGCGTCTCAGCTCCTCATAACATGGCTTCCAAAATGGTTCCCCATCGCCTCCATTCGCATTTCCCAAGGGTCATGAGCCGTAGTAGGACCATGCCATGGGGCCAATTGGCCGGCTTACCCAGAAGCCAGTTATGCAGAATGTCAAATGGGCCGAAACCGCGGCCCAGTGAACGGAATACCGTTTGGAGACCTTATCTCCGAATCTGCGTTGGCGTAGTCTTTATAGGAGCTATGATCTACTCAATGGTAAATTAAAATCTATATTCGTATATTGATTCTGTCCAGTTCTAGATAAAACCTAATCCACACTCTCAGGTAACCGGCGATAATGAATCCAAACTTGACGCCCCCTCAATAGCGGAACTAGATGAAGCGACCAAACGTGAAGCCTCCATCACCGAAACCTCGCCAATGCGTCTGCGGATGGAGAAGCTCATAAAGGAACACCAGCAGAAGATCGTGGATGAACTATCCAGGATTGATGGGAAATCATTCAAATCTGATACATGGAGCCGCCCCAGCGGCGGCGGTGGCATCTCCTGCGTTCTGCAGGATGGTAACGTCTTCGAAAAAGCTGGCGTCAACGTCTCGGTTGTCTACGGCAAACTGCCGCGCCCAGCCATCGAAAAGATGCGCGCAGATCACAAGTCCTTCGTCGCCGCTGACGTTGACTCTCTGGACTTCTTTGCTGCAGGTCTCTCCCTCGTTCTGCACCCAAAAAACCCCATGGCCCCAACCGTCCACCTCAACTACCGCTACTTCGAGACTGCAGACCCAAAGAACCCGCTCAGCGGCGACAAAAACTGGTGGTTTGGGGGCGGGACAGATTTAACGCCCTCATACCTATTCCCAGAGGACTGCGAACACTTCCACAAAACAATCAAGAACGTCTGCGATAAACATGACGGCACTTATTACCCGCGCTTCAAAAAATGGTGCGACGAGTACTTCTACATTCCCCACCGCGGTGAGGCGCGCGGTGTCGGCGGTATCTTCTTCGATGACCTCGATGCAGAATTCTTCAACAGCTCTTCCCATTCCACACTCTACCCCCACTCCCACGCCTCCTCGCAAAACGCCCAGGAGGCCCTCTTCTCCTTCGTCACGGATGCCCTTGCCTCCTTCCTCCCCTCGTACATCCCCATTATCGAAAGGCGCAAGGATATGCCTTTCACCCCTGCGGAGAAGGAGTGGCAACAACTCCGTCGCGGCCGGTATGTGGAATTTAACCTCGTATATGACCGCGGCACGAGCTTTGGGTTGCGCACGCCTGGTGCACGTGTGGAGAGTATACTGATGAGTCTACCGCGGACGGCCGAGTGGAAGTATATGGATCCCGTCTCGGGAACAAGAATTGATGATGGTAGTTCTCGGGGTCCTGGCGGGGGGGATGAAAGCGAAGCAATCGATAGTGACGATAAGGCAAGGGAAAGAGAGTTGATGAACGTCTTAAAGAATCCGAGGCAGTGGGTTTAAATGGGGATGCGATTATCTTGTCCATTCTCTCTCTACCTTCGATATACGTATATTGGAATTGCCAATGTCTTCCAGAGAGGTGGGTTTTCCCAGCTCTTTTTCTCCCCTCTTTTTTATTCTCTTCCCCCTTGACGACATAGAACTCCTGTTGCAGCCGCCAGGTCAATAAAAAGTAAGCAAAAGTAGGAAGCAGAATGTATAATTCTTTAGACAACAAGCATATGTGTATATTATCCAAGGTTCCGATTTGAGACCGTTTGGGAAATTTTATATATGCAGGATATATAGGGATATTAGTTCCTTTTTAAGTTCGCCTTTACTGGCTGATTTTTTGTCCCCTGTCTCCAATTTCCACTGTAGCAGTACAGCATGCGAAATGTTGTCTAATTTACTAAAAACAAAGGTGTTTGCTTGCAAACAAAATAATAGAGAAGTCTTACCATTAGAAATCTGGAGCGCTGGAATCTAAAGCAAAACATAAGAAATGATTTTGTCTACTTGTATAGGTGAAAACATCCAAAGGCAAAAAAATGAGAGTTGAAATATAGCGCAGTGGCAAACTTAAAAACAGTTCAAGTAAGACAGAAAGGGGTATATATGGAAGTCAAGTGTGGAAGACGGATGCAGACCTGTTTGAACGTAAGTAAATGGAGAAAAGGGAATATATAGCGAAGGGATAACGGATAGAAATGCCAGTGGGCTGCTCAACACCTTCAATCCGCCTCCTGTTTTTAAAACAGTCTCTAGGGAAGAACAATTTATACAAAAAGAGGGGGGAGGATAGTTGATTGTGGCATCGGACTAGAATCCAAGATGCTGAATACATCCAATAGGGAGTGGGCAAAAACAAAAAGATAGGATAAGGGAAAGAAATGCGAGAGATAAAAATTAAAGGGAAAATGGAAGGAAAATGCAGGATTAAAAGAAAGAACACATTACACAAATGTCTAGTATGGCGAAGAGAAAAGGGGAAAAATCGAGAATGGACATAGTGATAATAGGAATAGCAACTTGTCTCCAACGCACAAATCACAACTAGAAAAGCTGAATCTAGACGGCCTTGGTCTCGCGCTCGGTGTTCATATCCCCCCACATTCGATCATGTTGCTCCAAAAAATACCTTTCCTCCATCAAACCCCCTCGCTTTCTAACTCTATCTCTGTCGAATATATATTATAATATATAGTATTTCATGGTTATTTTCTTCCCGAAACAAGCGCTCTTTGCTTCGCAAGCCAGCTTCGATGGACTTCCATGCCATTCGAGCTGGTGGTTGCCGGGTGTCTGTATCGCAGCATGGAAACGTTGCTGTTCTGCAGTCGGGACTGCTGGTCGTACCATGCAGATGAGATGAGCGCGATCTCGCGGGCTTGGCGTTGAATAACTTGCATGAACTTTTTCTAACGTAGACATTTAGTTAGACACGTTTTTCTCTTCTTTTCGTCCCGAAAACTGTTACAGCGAGCTAGCAAGTAGTAGGAGTAGTAGTAGGAATTTCTTCTTCCACGGGATAGTTGTGGTTATGGTTGCAGATAGAAAGGGAAGTTCATAATAGGTATACCTCAGTTTCTTTATTCGATTCCTGTTCCTCAGAATGCTGGATCCGGTCTTGTAGGGATTTGATAAGTTCGTTTTGCTGGTTTATGTGCTGTTTTGGTTGCACTCACCCGAATCGTTCGGTTCCGAGTTAGCATTAGAACCCCGAGGGTGAGGTTTGAAAGAGATATATGGAGAAAGGAACGCTTCAATGTCAAAATACAGTGGCACGGGGTCGGCGATGAAAAATTGCAAATACAAGCGCGACGAAAAGGAGGAACCATTGCCAGAGTGCCAGAGCGCTCCGGATCTACGAATGGTCAACCTCAAGTTCTGGCTGTATTTATTGGATGTAAAAAGGGGTGTTTTGGACAGACCCAACTGTTGGACATCGTGTACAAGGGACTTGGAGACAAGGAAGGACCCATTGCCAAACCAGGAAAGCCATATATCAATTTCCCATTGGGAAACTTTGATCATAGGAACAAATGGGCAAACAGAAACTTGGGAGGCAAAATCTTATGCGAACTAACCTCTGCTCTTTTGGCCATATTTTCAGCGCTTCGCTCCATAGTCTCCGCAAACTGCCTGAGTAAATCGGTTCCTGAGAGTTGAGGCCCGTTCGCATTATTGTTGTTGAACCTAGCGGTAACCTCGTCAATAAGCTTCTTCATCTCATCCATGGTAGCTTGGTCTTCGCCTTGCATTTCTTGCTCCTTCTTAGTGATCATGTTCCGGGCAGAATCACGTTCAGAAGTTACATCCTGGACGAGTGACTGGCTGGCAGTGAGCTTGGTTTCGAGATCCTGGATTTTACTTCGAAGGGCATGCACGTCATCTCGCAATTTTAGCACGTCAGGGGGAGAAGAGTCGTTTGCCGCGTCGACCATGTCGAGTTTCTCCTTGCTGACCCCGCCCACTTTGACAATATCAGTAAGAGAGGCGCAAGATGAATTCTATCTTAGCAATGCATAAACTCACATTTGGATTTTGAATCCTGGAGCTGCTGTTCTATTGCTTCCATTTCGCTTTGTGCATCAGCAAGTTTCCTTTGAATGGCTGAATATTCATTTTGCAACTTTCTATATGCATCACTGTGACATTCGTTAGATCTTAGTCGATGTAAATGGAAGGTGTGATTCCCACTTCTCTGCAAATTTACTATCACCAAGTCCAACTCTAGGGGACGCTTTTGCGGTATCCTGGGATTTGACTATCAGCATGTTTCTGTGGCAAGGTGACTGGTGCTGGGATATCCTTACGCTCGAGGGCGATATTCCGCCGTTGAATTTCTCAAGCTCCCGCTTAAGCTCTTCATTCTCAATTTTCCTAGAGCTAGTTAGCACTTGAACTGTTTACAAGACACATGATACTAACAGCTGTGCTTCTCGTCTCCCAACTTCGTCAAGATCTCTCTGGAAAGTCCCGTGTGCTTTTGGAGTTGTGCTTCCGGGTGTAGTTGGGCTCTCCAAACCCTCGAGTTCCCGGATTCGGTCCCGCAATTCGCTGATGGTGGCTTCATCCCTGGCAAGTTGATCTTCTGCGCTTTGAAGCCTCTCGGTGAGAGCATGGTTGTTAAATTCTAGCTGCTTCTTAACGTTTTGAATCTCGTGACGATCCTGCTCTATTCTTGGGAGAACGCGACGGTACTCCTCCAGCTCCACGTCCCGTTCAGATGAAGATTTCTGGTTAATATCGCTATCTCGCAATTGCTGCTGTAAATCCTTGACCTGATTTTTGAGCGCGATATTCTCCTTTTCGAAATCGTGGCTAACTTGGAGTTTTTGTCGATATTTCTCCGCCGCATTTGCTCGTCTAGAAAGTTGGTCTCGTTCGTTCTTCACTTCGTCGTAGTCATCTTGCAATTTTTGGAATCTCTGATTCTTTACACGTAATGACTCGACAGTCATCCGTAGACTATCGATTTCGTCCTGAGACGCCTGGATTTTAGCTTCTTGAGACGCAATAATATCCTCCTGCTGGCGTGTTCTGCTCTCCAACGTTTTGGCGTTCGGTATCAAATCCCCCTTCCCGGATTTCAGGGTCATCAAGCGATCCTCAGTAGATGTGAGTCTATCCAAAACCGTATCGTGGCTCTCTTGAAGTCGAGCTAAGCGGTCATGTAAATCCTCCACTGTTTTCTCAAGTTCTTGTTTTTCATTGAACAGTTTGTCCTTTTCGGCCAGCACCTTTCCGAAGCGTTCCTCGAAGCGCAGTTCAGGGTCCATGGGCATATCTCGTCTGGTGGACAGCTCATAATCAAGTTCCTCCAGTCTTTCATCAGACGGATTTTGTGCTTCTTGTATAATATCCTTCAGCCCTTCTTGTGTCGATGTGGACAACTTCTGCATGGTCGTTATGTAGGCTTCCGCATTTGGCGAACTAATGGCTGCAAGAAGGAATAACTTGAGGAGTTCGTTTGTTTCCTTCATCGACGACATTTCCGCGATGGCCTTTAAGTCAGGAGAGATATTGAGCCCCGAAGGTACTTCGCCATCGTTCTGATTCCTTATATAACTGATCAATGCCTTATGGAGATGTTTTAGGTTCTGCCATCGTGGGACCCAGTGGTCTGAGGGTGAACGCTCTGGTAATTCTCCAAGGAAGTACTGCGGGTCAATGTCCTGCAGAGTATCCCAAAGGATGGAGCCATCGCTCAACTGGTCAATGGATCGAATGGTTGTGCCCAAATCAAAACTGTTGATCCATTCGAGGAGGGTTGAGGAAATGAGGTCGGAGAGCATTGTGATGCGGGGTTGTGCGACACGAGTTTATACGATATGCGAGGAATTTGAGCCAGAATGATCCAGCATCATGGCACGCGGATAGAGGCGAGAAACGGGGGTGGTTAGCTGCTGCAAGTCGCGTTTGTATATTCATAGGTGGTGAGGAGTTGCGATTCGAGAGCTTGGAAGAAGCCACTGGCCTAATAATAAACTAGTGTCAGAGATCCCAGGAAAACAGCGAGCAAGCGCTCACCGCAGTTTTATGTGGATTCACACCAAAGCTACTTCGGTATTTAAGTGGGCTCATCATGTGAGAGTTAAATATATATTTCCAGCATTCATTGTTATTGTCTACGGATCATGTTTGCTTCCAATAATCAATCCAAAAAAAAAAAAAAAAAAGGGATGATTATTGCATCAGTAACACCAGCACATTTTCCATTAACTATGGCAAGTAGTTTGAACCATACAAAAAATAATGAGTAACAGATATACAACCATGGTATTGCAACGCCGTATCATTACGCGGCGATTGTCAGACGCGCTGCATCCTAGCGGGTCCTCCTTGGCTTTGCTGAAAAGAAAGCATGTTATCATCTGACAACCGAGGATGGACAGTGGCTCTATTGTAGCCGGAAAACATATCAGAAAACAGGGCAATTGGGTCATAAACGAAGGGCCAGAATACGGTTTCTGCTCGACGACGGTTTGCTCTGCAAGAATCATGCTTTATTGACGCCGGATGACAAGTCGCCGTCGGCGGTGACCATCTGATCTTCTTCGATCCGCGGGACAAAGTCCATCGACAATGATGAAAGCATTTCCAAGGCCGTTGCGGGCGCAGTTGCAGCAAAGCCCCTAGTTTCCAACATCTTAGCGGGTGGTGTAAATAGAGATATAAAAGCGCGGAAGGGACCATACTTGATCAGCACTGAATAACAAAGCCGTGAGTTAGCAGAAACTCCCCCTAGGCATCCATTCCGGTAGAAATATATACAGTACATATGAGAGCAGCAGCAACCTACCAAATTTATGAGTTATTTTTCCGCCCTGTTAAAATCATTGAAGTAAGGCTTGGTTAGCAATCAGATTTCTCCATAATGGGAAGCATGATAGGTAGGTTGCATACTGCGGACTCGAGAGCGAGTATAGCCTTTTCGATGATGGAGCCAGGTGTTTTTGAAGGATAAGTGACCAACACTGCCTTCTCTGGTCCCAGTCGAATTTCAGCGAGGACGGTTGGCAAAAGAAAAGCCCAGAGTAGAGTTAAGATGTGGATCTTCATGGTGAGGTTGTCACGAGTGAAAAGGTGTTAAATGTCCAACTGGCAGGTAACTAGCCGATCAGAAACAGAGAGTAGAGGAGAAATGTGTTTTCATGCATGGCTACATGGGATCTCTCCAGCGCAGGTTCATTCCACTCGGACCAACATAAATAGTCCAACTTTGCTTGGGTGTGATATCCTGACGTGTGGAATGACACTGTGACCCAGATTCCGCCACTTCGCTCAGAACACTAACTTGTTTCGGACTACCGCAATTATCCGACAAGTCCACTAATGAGCCAATCACATTCCATCTGACACACACTAAGCCTAATTTGGCACGTCCAGTGACTATGTTTTTGAGAGTGATACTGAAATCTCACAACATCACATCATCTACAAGGTCTGGGTGTAAGTAACGGAGATTAAAAAGCCAACTCTCTTTAAGAATATGATATGAACTAGATGAAAGTAATGTAGCTTGTTGTAAAATGCCACTTTTTATCTTCAGAAGCTACACTTGCTAAGATCTCAAGGAAATAGAAGATACCATCACCAAATCATTCTATTTTATATTAAAATACCTAGCTAGATACTATAGAAACAAATGTATATGCGCATTAATAGATATTGATCAATGGTGTTAGCGGTTGGATGGAGCGATTGGAGCACTCTATCTAGCTACCTACCTCAACGAATAGAAAATCATTAGTAGATATAGATTGGTGGTGGTGGCGGCTGGATGGAGTGATAGCTGCCTACCTACCTCCATGAATAGAGAAGCTCTATGAGAGATTCTGCTTCCATTCATTGTCACGTTGTAAGCCAGTAGTGGCAGGCTGGCAGCTAGGGTGCTCTCTATAAGAGATTATTCGCTATTCGTTGAGGTAGGTAGGTAGGTAGATAAAGTGCTCCAATCGCTCCATCCAACCACCACCACCATTGATCAATATCTATTGGTGAATCAGTGATTCTCTATACGTGGAGGCAGGTGGGTATGTAGACAGAGTGCTTTTTATGAGACATATTCTATTCACAGAGGGCAGATAGTGGCAGGTGGGTGCTCTCTATTCTGAATTCTATTACTTCATACATATTAGTATACATCCATAAGAAAACTTCAATTCTAATATCTCCATCAATAGTAGTACTTATCATCAGGTATTGAATGTTATGTTAGCAACAGAAATAGCAATAGAGATTAAGCATTCAAATCTATCAATTATATAATGATGAGATGGATGTAGAGGGGTCATGTAGCTTTTTGAAGATGATGTTCTCATTTGTATAGAGGTGTTTTCAACTCTCATATAAACTGCAAATGTTTTCTCTGACCATCTGTAAAATTTTGTCAAGCAATGATGGAGTGCAAGCCCACTCTTCGGAGTGAAGAGGCTGAGCATTCCGAGACAAGCCACATCCATATCTCACGTGATATTCACGTGGAATCAGCTGACTCATGAAGCAGGCTCTGAAATCCTTTCCAGCTTCCACATGCGACAACCAACTCCAGCCAACTCCAACATCACCCCAGCTCCTTTGTTGAATATCCCTGGATAGATAACCACCGCTTCCGTCAGCTCCCCTGGATTTGATATTCTGTTTTCTTCTAGCCTTCAATTGTACTTACTAATTATCATTTCCCCGTCGTCCTCTTCCAAATTTTGCATCTCGGGTTCCTTCCTTGGCTTGCCTCATCGGCAAACATATCCATAACACCCACTATCGTCCAGGGCATTTTCCTTAGCTGCCAGCACGCTCACTGTTGGGGTATTTGGCATTCGTCGCTGAGAAGTACGGGGAAAAGGACGGGCGGTATTGTACGGTGGTCTTACTGGTTGGCGGATGGTTTACGAAGGATACATATTTTTGCAGCTGGGGTTTCACATCGGCTTGTCTGTCAAGTTTTTGAAGAGAATAGCTTAGCAACCATTCTACAAATTCTGTCGTGCCTATTCTTGTCAATTCGTTCGCACTCTCAAATTAGCAGAAGCTTGCGGCTTCACTGGAAAGACGAGGAAGGGGAAGGGAACAACCACAGAAGACAGAACAAAAGAAAAAGAAAAAGAATCCATTCACAATACTCCTGGCTAAAACAAGACAATTCGCAAACTTCCAAGGGAAATCTCTTTCGCCTTTTGCCCTGGTTACATTTCCGTTCTCTATTCCATTTCTCCTTCCCTTGCTCTTTCTTGCGATATCCTTTGTTGTCTGTTCTCGATCCTTTCCCGATTACATCGGCATATCAAGTACCCAGCATGTCTACAGGACTTGCTTCCGATGAAGTCGCGGAAGATTATAAGAACTCGCTCGAGGACCTGACAGGAAACGATAAATTCCAGATTAGCAATCTTACTGTGATTGCTAAGGAAAATACTGAGCATGCGATGGCCATCTCCCGAGTATTGGAGAATCATATCCGGACAGTAGGTGCTTCGCCTTTTTTTGTTCCTTTGTTTCCTGTTTCCTCTTAACTCATATTCGTTTTGTTTAACCCCTTCTGTCGTACCTAATCTATCCGACCGTTATCCCTCCAGCACTTGTAGCAATATTGATATATTCGACTCTCTAACTCAAATCTTCATGTGTAGACTCCTCCAGCCCAGAAACTTCCAGCTCTTTATGTAGTTGATTCAGTTGTCAAAAATGTAGGAACACCCTACACTCTATTTTTGGGACGCAACCTCTATCAGACCTTTATGAACGCATACACGCTCGTCGATTCTCAGACCCGCAAAAAGCTGGATGAGATGCTGAAAACTTGGAAAGAACCAGTTCCTGGCTCCCTGGATACCAGGCCTGTGTTCCCCGTTGAAATAACCCGCAGTATTGAAAATGCTCTTATCAAAGCTCGGACAGCTGCGCTTCAGAATCAGCAGGCCAGGGTCCAGCAGGATATCCTCGGGCGGAATCGTGGCGTTACTACGCCTCCAACAACTACTACATGGCGAAACACTCCAACTCCGCCGCAAGTTTCCCCACGATATACCCAATCCGCCAATCAAACTGCCCCCCAGCAATACCCAACGAATGGGCAGCAGTCCTATGTAAGTATTCACTTTGCAACCGAATGATGTAGTTCGCTCCCATAGTAATAATATGTTACAGCTTCCAACTCAACAGGCCCAGCCATATGGACAACCACCCCAAGAGGTGATTGATCTTAGCGCATTACATCGTGATATAGATAATCTGATCTCGACCGCTCGAACTGACTTTGCGAACAATCCACTTGACCCCTCACTTCAACAAAAGCTTAAAGCCCTTCTAGACCTCCAGAACATCCTGCAGCAGCAAAAGTTACCTCAAGACCAGCTAAAACTCATTCGAGATCAGGTATCTCAGCTTTCACCAACGCCCCAACCCCAGCTGCCCCCTCGAGTTGTTCCAACTCCTCCCGTAACGCAGGGACCAGTTCAACCAATGCAAAGCCACACCCCTCAGCCAAACCTTCAATCTCTTCTGAATCCAGCTACAATTGCCGAGCTTATAAAGGCGACAGCGAACCAGCAAAGCCGAACGCCGCCGCCACCACCGCTACCCCATATCGCACCGTTTCTACAGCCTCAGGCTGCCAGGACTCCCCCTCCCCCCGCACACTCTACAGCACCTAACCTAGCAGAGAATCCCCTGATTGCTTCTCTTAGAGCTCGAGGCCTCCTTCCACCGCCCGCTGCTTCTGCTCCACCGACACCTCCAAATCTACCTTTCATTCTCCCCGGACAATCGGTATATACGCCACCTGCTGTTATATCACAATTACCCAACCCACTTGAAGTCAAAATTAATATCCAAATGACTTCAGCGTCCATCAGGATGTAAGCTCCCTTGTAGTAAAATAATAGAATAAAGTGAATGATGCCCGTAAAAAAGTCCATACATTAACAATTTCCCTACCCACTCTATCTAGCCCGAGGCCGAACTTAATTTCTACCCTGTACGAAGAAAAGTCGAACCGATGTGGTACATGCGGTCGACGCTTTTATTCGGATGACCAAGGAAAAGAGAAAAAAGCAAGGCACTTGGATTGGCACTTCAAAACTAATCAGCGCATGACGGAAGCATCCAAGCGTGGACAGAGTCGTAGCTGGTATCTGGATGAACGGGTAAATAAACCATGCTCCTTTCTTTTGTTAGGAAACCACCTAGATTACAGTTATTAACGGCCAAAAAAAACAGGAATGGATAAAATCTCGAGAATTTGATGACGATACTGGCGGTCCAACAGGCGACAGTGCAACTTCCGCGAACGGATCGATGTCAGATTCGACTGCGACTGCGGCAAAGAAATCGTCACAAAAGCAATGGATCCATGCACCCAATGACGCAGCGCTACGCAATGCTCCATGCCCAATATGCCAGGAGAAATTCGAGTCGACGTGGTCTGAGGAGGCGCAAGATTGGATCTGGCATGATGCTAGTAAAGTGGGGGGTCGTATATATCATTCCAGCTGCTATTCGGAGGTCGCGAAGAATGGCATAACAACGGGACGGGGTACACCGGTGGGTAGAACGGGGACTCCAGACTCTGTACTGGGGAAACGGAAAGCAGAGGTATGATATCACCCTCCATCCTTACCAGTTTCAAATCAAATCGTGCGTGTATATATATATGTACTGTTCGTATATACTAACTTGTACTTTCTCTCTATTATTATTATTTTTATTATTTTCAGGAACCAGAAAATGTCACAACTAGCGTTAGAATAAAAACTGAACCTGTGTCATGACATTTTCTACTCTTCAAAGAATTTTCTCTTTTATGTATTGGGCGCTTTCTATAGACAACCCCTATACCCTCCCGAAACTCGCATCTCTGCCTGACAAATTTTGTCCTATTGATCATGACGTCGTCAGTAAGGCCGTTTAAGGACGGCCTTATGTATCCAAATCTCCCCGAACCCTTTTCCCACTTCAGCGTAATGTACTAGCATCTCATGGCATGTAAAATCCGTCTGATGCTTCGACTCAGACTGCGTTATTATGTTGTTCACTTGTTATCATAGGATGGCTGTGGCGCGGCGCGGCGCGGCGCGGCGTCACCCATAAATTGAGCTGATAATGTCACTTGGTTTATTGAGTTAATTTACCCTGTTCCTACACATCCTCTTCACAAAGGCAAAGAAAAGAAATTAGAATGAAAAGATAAATTGAGTGTTTCTCCTTTTTTTATTTATTTGGCTCTTGTATGTTGGCTGAAGGAGTTATTGCTGTAGTAAGTGCTTCTGTAACTGTGCAGCATCCATGTGCAGGACATTAAGATCACATCGGTTTAGTCGATTGTTTTCAATGATTTTGTTTTTTCAAATAAATAAATAAATGAAATGAAATGAAATGAGCACCCTCAATAACTCCTCCATACAATTGACCACTACAAAATCAGCTTGGTATTGCCATTTTCCACCCGACATCCCAATCCCGGACGCCACGAGATTCCCATCGGCATGCCGAAACCCTAACCCGACGTTCCACAACCCCGCCGTGGTCTGTGGACAGTTACATCGCCTGCAGTGGGGAACTTGGAACCGGCAAACCATACATAGCATACTGTACTGTAGAAGATGTCTTTTTCTCTATCAACCAAGCCCTCGCTTTGCCCTCTCACAGCGAAGTTATCTGCCACCGTGCTGATTTCCCCTTTACCGCGTACGATTGCTAGCTTTCCTGAACTAGTATTCCCATTGAATACTATCATTTATTGATTGATCCAGGAGCAATGGCGGAGCCATATAATATTCGGTGGGGGTTTATGGGTAAGTTGAACACTGCATTCCACCTCTTCCCTCTCGATTATGATTGTAAAAACAAAAGCACTCAGTTTCAATAGAGAAAGAAAGTCTACTGATACGTAAAATAACCCCGCTTAGCGACGGGAGGAATTGCCAGATGTAAGATAAAAAAAAACAAATGATGATAAAACAACCTAAAGAAAGCCCATCAACCAAAAGAAAAACACACAATATCTAACAATGACACTCCCATCACCCAGCGTTCGCACGGGACATGCTCATCGACCCCTCCCTCCGCAACGCCTCCGACATCTCCCACACAATCGCCGCCGTCGCCTCCTCCACCTCGCGCGAGCGGGCGCAGAGATTCATCACCGACAACGCTATCCCGCAACCATGCACCGCCCACGGCTCCTACGAGGCGCTCGTCAACGACCCAGACGTCGACATCGTTTACATCGCCACCCCGCACTCGCACCATTTCCAGAACGCCATGCTGGCGCTGAGTGCGGGGAAGCATGTGCTCTGTGAGAAGGCGCTGACGGTCAATGCGGCGCAGGCGCGGATTCTGGTTGACACGGCGCGCCGGCGCGGGCTGTTTTTCATGGAGGCGGTATGGACAAGGTTCTTCCCGTTGTCGGTGCAAATTCGCGAGCTGGTTGCCAAGGGCGAGATTGGGGAGGTTTTGAGGGTTATTGCCGATACGAGCTGTGGGAGCACAGACCCGGAGGGGGAGTGGGGGACGGCGCATCGGATGGTTAATATGGATTTGGCCGGCGGGGTTTTGCTGGATGGTAAGTCTATATATTCAAAACATTTATTTATTCTCCAGTCCCCTTGATATCCTGTCTTGGTAACTAGTCAAGTTGAAAATTTTTTTTAATAAAACCCACCCTGGATGCAGTGGGCGTCTACTCCCTAACATGGGTCTTCCAAACCCTCTACCACACCCGGCCCCTCGACCACCGCAAACCACCCTCCTCCATCAGCTCCCAGATGATCCACTACCCCGCGACAGGCGCCGATGAATGCAGCACCATCCTGCTCGAATTCCCGCAATCGACGCCCGCCGGCACGCATAAAGCTCAGGGTATCGCAATGACAAACTTCCGCCTTATCTCTAATCTGGACGGGAAATGGACTGCGGGGCCCACGGTGCGCATCCAGGGCACGCGGGGCGAGATTCAGGTCTTCGGGTACCCATTCCATCCGGATAGTTTTAAGGTGATTCCCCTTACGGGTCTTGGGGAAGCTGGTGACGCACGAGAGGTTAGGGAGGTCGTGGGTGAGTTTCCGGGGGAAGGAAAAGGGATGTATTGGGAGGCTGATGAGGCGGCGAGGTGTGTGAGAGATGGGAAGTTGGAGAGTGAAACGATGTCGTGGGAGGAAAGCTTGGTGATCATGGATGTCATGGATGAGGCGAGGAGGCAGGGTGGGTTGAAGTATCCGGATGAGATTGAGTCGACGGAGTATCCGGTCACGCTCGGGGGGAAGAAGGGGTTTGCTTAGATGGTGAGAATGAATAATTGTATAAAGGAAGGAATCGTTGGTTGGATGGTCGCTTTTTGAGATGGCCGGAATTGTTAGCTAGTGATAGTTTTCATCTGCAAAACGGAGCACCAGATGCCCTCAGCAATCTACAAACGATATAAACCAAAACTGACTTCGCACCGCCAAATCAGTGTTCAGTGTTATGTTTCCCAAGTAAAGCTAGTACCTTCCACAGAGAACTATAGGGAGTAAGGGAAAAAAAAAAAAAACAAAAAAAAAAAAACAAAACAAAGAAAACAAAGAAAATGACTAGAGGGATCCGGTTTTGGGAGGAGGGCATCTCGTCTTATTCGCTATTTAATGGTCTCATCTCTCTTGACTGCATGTGTATTAAAACAAAAATGAAAAATGAAAATGAAAAATCTTTTTCAAATACAAGTCTCACATCTCCTCCACCGCAGCTCCGCACTCCCCCTTTTCTTTTCATTGACTTCCCTTCAACATGATGATGGTTTCACATTTTTCTTTTCTCTTTGGTCCTCAGTAGCAGGTATTCATTGAAAGAAAGAAAGAAAATGATGACTTGGTGGAAGACAAAACAAGGGTAGTAATTGCTGAACAGAATGTCTCACCAGGCATGTTCTGCTGCCAAATTGAAAAGAGCGCCAAAAAAGGGGTGCGGTCGGTACATTTGAACAGAAAATGAAAAGAGGGAAAAAATCTTCGTTTTTCACATTAAACAGAGCCCATGGGAAAAACAAATTGAATCACAAAGTGAAGTAACCCCATGCACATGGATTTTACAAAAGCAGAAAGGGAAAAAAAGCAGAAAATAGCCTTCACAAACATAAATACAAGCCCTCCATCCTCAGGGACAATGATATTCGCTCTCCTTTTTTGATCCTAAGGACCAGGTCTTGCGGGATATAGTATGGACATGGCGCTGATTGTCGTACGATTGGCATTGAGTAATGGACGAAGACAACAGTTCCTTGTTTGCAGATAGAGAAAAGAAGAGCGAAATTCAATGGCTTCATCTTCAACGAGCCGTACCAGGGGCGACTGTCTCTTCAATGACATCCTCTACGTCGGTGGGCGAAGCAGAGGCATCGACAGTCACATCATCAACCTTCGGGGGGGCGGGCTCCTCCTGCTTGGCATCGACATTGACGGGCGCCACCTCATGAGTCTAAGACTATGGCGTCAACACACACAACCACCTTTGGAACACGAGAATTTTGTCACACAGGTCATCAATTGGGTTGTTCCAAAAAAAAAAAAAAAAAAAAAAAGAATATGAACAAGTAGGTATTCTTAAATCTGAGTGCTCATGTCTTGGGCTTTGCGATTGATCTTTGGTGCGACGAAGTAGGGGATAAACTTACGAGACGGCCGGGCTGCTCGTCAACGGCCATTGCCGAAGCAGCGACCTCGCCAAGTTGACCAAGGTCGGCCAAGTTCATAGTACGGGGCATGGTGCGTATTTCTGGGTAGACTTCGAGTTCGCGACCGTCATGGCGAGTTATAGCTGCAAACGGGGAGGAATGGGCAAGTGGAGGGGTATATCTTAGCAAGTTTTCCCACGAACGAAACAGGGGTAGAACTGATAGAGAGGGGGGATTTGGAAGAGGTTATAAACAAAACAACATAATCTCCTGAAATAAGAACAACAGAAGAACAACAGAAGAAGAAGAAGAAGAAGTTAAAAAAGGGGTTTGAAGATCTTATGTATTTCTCTTGCACATTTTCATCTGATTCTACCTGAGAGAATGTGTGTATATGGGGAACAGAATACTTACGACGCAAATTATGCATGTTCAGGTCCAAGGTGGTCTGCGGGCTAAAAGGTAACCGCAATGAAGAAAAAGAGTCAAGATATTAGCCATCTGATCACAAAGCTTCACAGACAACTGAAATAAATGTCAGGGGATGTGCAAAAAGGCCCCAAGTTGCTAGCAGTAAAAAAGAACAAGCAAAAGATTGTGGATTTCACCTGCTTGGAGTTGGGGAAAGAGGCCAGAGATGAGTAGCCAAAGGGGGAGGGCAAATCTATATCTGTTTGCTCCTTTTGGGAGAAGAGGACTTACAACTGAGGAGACCCAATCTCCAGGCCATGGACAGTAACAGACTCATCATCACTATCCTCATAGTGACTAAAGCAGGAGAAACAGGTGCCCATTTTCTCACAAAGAGTGGGAATGAATCCAGATCTTTTTAGATTTAAAGAGAAATTAAAAGGGGTGGAGGATGTAGCTGGTGAGCGAAAGACCAGGGGAAATCTGTAGACTGTGTGCAGGATGGCAAACAACGACGAGAAGCGTGATGAAAGAGGGTGAGGAGAGAAGAAGAGGAGGAGGAGAAGGAGAGATTGCCTGTGTGAAGGAGAAAAGAAAGAGACTGGTTGTGGGAAAACCACAACCAGCTACAACACAACACACAACACAACACACAACACAACAGTGGTATTCACTGTTTGTCTGATCACACCATTTCAGGGAGGGAAATGGCTGCAGTCACCCAGCAACAGGAGGCCAGGTAGATGCAGGGAGAGGTGCAGAGAGTCTTTCTTTTTTTTTAATCTTCTCCTTTTTTGTCAGAATTAAGGATGTGATAGAAATGAATAGTAGCTTTTATTCATGTCAAACCCCCTGAGTGGTTCTCCAGATCTCCAGATCTTTCTCATATCTAATTGACTGCCAGGTAATGCACAGGCATTAAAAAGAGAGGGTCGGGGGTTTAGGGTATCAATATCAACCATCACATTGAAAGGAAGATAAAAGCGCAAATAATCCTCCTATATCCATACAGCCGAGGAAGAAGGAAGAAGAAAATAAGAACAACCGCAACATTGCTCATATGGAGAGAGAACGAAAAGACGAAAAGAAATGAAATGGAACGAGACGAAAAGGCGAAGAAAAGCCAGAGACAAAAGCAACTCAATATATAACCATCACTGGATGGTCGCTCTTTATTGAACAACGGCGGAAAAGGTATTGGATGCAAGAATGTTCTTTCCTTTCTATGTACGAGCAAATCCGAGGTCCCTTGTTTGGATGTAAGTTGCTTACCGGGTTTTATCACCAACTCAAAGAGAGGAAGAAGAAAAAGAAAAAGAAAGATTAGAAGGCCAAATAGAAGCTTTTTGCGTATACAATCATGGACACATATATAAGATTTCCCCAGTTGGGGGGTAGGTAAAAGGGGTAGGATCCATTACTGAAACACCGGAGAGAATACAACCTAGGAGGGAATCCGTTACGGGAAACCGGACGATGATCGTTATGATGGAAAGAAAATAATAAGAATATATATATATATATAAAAGACGAAAGAAAGAAAGAAAGAAAACAAGAAAAGAGGAGCCGGGCCAAATGAGACGGAATACACACACGCACACGCGCGCGGAGGGGGAGGGGGAGGAAGAGAGAACTCTGGAGGAGAACTAGGGCGAAACAACGTTTCATCAAAAAAACAATAATCAGGCTAGTCTTATTTCGACAAGCCGATCTTGCCAAGTATCCCACTCGAGGACGCAGCCTTATCCGCATCGAAGACTTGCAGCAGGCTCTTCCACACCTGTCCAGGCTCCTGGCTAGCATCGATCCCCTTCCAGATGCCGGTGGTCTTGTAGTATCCCACAACAGGCTCCGTCTGCGAGTGGTACGTCTTCAGCCTCTTCTTCAGCGCATCCGCGTTGTCATCTGACCGCTGGATCAACGGCTCGCCGGTGACATCATCCTTCATGGCCTCCTTTGGCGGGTTGAAGATCTTGTGATACGAACGTCCTGAAGCGGGATGCACCAGGCGGCCAGTTATCCGTGCAACGAGGAGAGAGTCGTCAATCTGGAGCTCGACGGCATGCTGAAGCTTCTGGCCGCGGGAATTCAGCATGACGTCTAACCTTTCAGCCTGGGCGACAGTGCGGGGGAATCCGTCCAGGATAAAGCTGGTGATTTACAACCAAATGCAAAAATTGCATTTTTGTCGAGTCAGAAAAATATGCACGTGTAAGAAATAAATCGACAGAGAAGGGAAACGGGAGGATCATAACGCCTTAGAAATGGGGCAGAATAGGAGGGAGCAGTTTTTTCTTTACCCGTTCTGGCACTCCTTGTTATTTTCCAATTCGTGTTTGATCATGTTAACCATAATCTCATCGCTAACCAATCCGCCTTGGTCCATGATCTTTTTCGCTTCCTTGCCCAACTCGGTCTTGCGAGCGACTTGTGATCGTAGCATGTCTCCGGTAGCCTACGGATAAATGGAAAGATAAAAAAAACACACACACGATTCAGTCAGCCAAGGTTGTAGTTTTTGCTTTCATTTATTTTCATTGAACAAATGCACTCACCAGGTGACACACGCAGAACTTGTCCTTGATTTTGGGTGCTTGCGTTCCCTTGCCTGCAAAAAGGAAGATCATTAATATTCAGCCATTTTGATTGTGTAGTACGCATATGTTTATTTTCAATGTGTGTGTATATATATGTGTGGTGTATACGTAAAATGGGAGTGGGAGCGGAGGAGAGAAACACACCAGCGCCTGGAGGGCCCATCAAGATCATCCGCACAGAGTCTGTGATGGACTTTGGTTGTGAAGAGCCGCCTCCGTGAAGTAATCGCCCTTCCAATTGAACCACCCGCGACTCCAGCTCGCTGATGATGCTCTTAAGGCCATCGATTGTCTCGTCCTTGATAGGAGCCATTGTACAGAATGAAGTGGCGGGGATGCGAGGCGGGATGCAGATTGGGGGTGGTTGACGTTGAGGAGGAAACGGCCAGTCTGATCAAGATCCAGGGAAAAGGTAGGGAACGAGAAGACGAGCGGCTGTTCTGTTGGAGACGTGCAGTGAAAGTTTAGAAGTGGTAGCAGTAGGTAGCGTAGTAATCTCTTAGGGCAGTTTTTTTCTTTTTTCTTTTAGAGCAGTTGAAGTTTGGATGGGCCAAGGAAACACGACGAACCAGGAGTTGGGATGGAATGAACCAAACGAACTAACAACAGCTTTCTCCCGCACGGCCGAGGTGCGCTTCGAGACGACTTTTCCGCGCATGCCCTTTGCTAGCTCCTCTGCTTTGAGTTAGCCATGTCCAGCTAAACCACAGACGTCTTTAGGCAAGGAACGCCAGTGTGCACAGCGGATCCCATAGGTCTACTGCCAGGCACCAAATTTGAACAGACAACGGGGAATCCAGTATTTCATTCAGCTGAAGCCAGGGAACAAGACTGTGCCTGGGTACTCAGTACAGGCCAAATGATTTCGAAGTGTTTAAACATCGAGGAAAAAATATTTACAATTGAATACAGCTATACATGTGTTTCCTTTAACCACTCTCTCTATTCCACTTAAATAGATTCGTCCTGTTATTTTACTCTCTATTCCACTTAAATAGATTCGTCCTATTATTTTACTCTCTATTCTACCTGTCCGTTCAAATGTGGGCGGGCAAGCCACGGCTTCTGCACCAGCCACAAGCCTCTCAGCCCATTAGTCAGCATCTCTTCCCAGCTTCAAAGAAATCCATGGATATGAGCTTTCAACAGAAGATCACCTCAAGTAAACCAGCCAATCACTATTGAATAGTTCCTGCTCTCCACGACTATCCCTTAACTCCTAAACTCCCTTCTCTAACCCAGCATGCCTGCAACCACCGCAGACACCCTGTCCATGGTGACACGTACTGTCTCCGTCGCCCCATTAGTCCTCCTCTCAGTCGCAGACCACTACGGACGTTCAGCAAAGGGGACGAGAAGACGGGTAGTCGGAGTTCTTCTGGGCCAAAATGATGGAAGGAATGTCAGAGTCTCGAACAGCTTTGCCGGTATGGTTTAATCGCCTTGTCCTCTCCCTTTCATGTTTTCCCATCCGCTTAACGCAAGATTCGATACCCATACAGTGCCCTTCGAGGAAGACGACAAGGACCCTTCTGTCTGGTTTTTAGATCACAATTTCGTCGAGTCCATGAATGATATGTTTAAGAAGATTAATGCTCGTGAGAAGCTTATCGGATGGTATCACTCTGGTCCCAAGCTCAGAGCGGCAGATCTGGAGATCAACGAGCTTTTCAAACGATACACACCAAATCCTTTGCTAGTTATCATTGACGTGCAACCAAAGGAGGTTGGAGTCCCCACGGATGCCTACTTCGCTGTTGAGGAGATTAAAGATGTGAGTGCGCGTTGTTTACCTCCCATGATATTCATGATGGTACCGGCACTAATCCTGTCACAAAAGGACGGAACAACCACAGCCAAAACTTTTGTCCACACCCCTTCCATAATCGAAGCTGAAGAAGCGGAAGAGATCGGTGTTGAACATCTCCTCCGGGACATAAGAGATGTCGCCGTTGGCACCCTGTCCACCCGCATCACATCTCAACTACAGTCATTACAAGGCCTCCACCTCCGGCTCAGAGATATCGGCCAATATTTACAAAAGGTGCTAGATGGCGACCTACCTGTCAACCATGCCATTCTCGGAAACCTTCAGGACGTCTTCAATCTTCTCCCCAACCTTTCCACCCCCAAGACAAACAACTCACAAGTAAACGGAATGGAACCATCACAGATAGAAAACACAGAACTTGCACGTGCCATGAGCATCAAGACCAACGACCAGCTTATGGCTATTTATCTTAGTAGTCTGATTAGAGCCATCACTGCTTTCCACGACCTTATCGAGAACAAGATCCAAAACCGCCAACAGCAGGAAGAACAAGAAGCAAAGAAGGAAGATGAGAAAAATGGCACCACAGCGAATGGCAATGGCAATAATAACAATAATTCCCAAAATTTCAAGGCTCCGGCCAACAACAATGATTCCAAACAAGAGCAAGAGGGCACGAAGGAGAAGGGGAAGAAGGGATAATTTTGATTTTGCTTTCTTCCGTTCTCTCGCTGCTCGATCCTTCTCTATTTTCCTTGACACCTATCCCGCCCTACTTTGTGTCCCCTACTCCCTTTCAAGCTTTCTACCTTATGGTTGGTTAGCTTAGCTCTTTCCCACCCATTTATCCTTGACGACTCTGTCAAGCAGCATTCTATCGAATTTCATGTAAAATCAACCGCCATGAAACAAATTAGAGTTCGTACTCCTTCCTCTCCCCTTACAATTCCTAAAATCTCCTTTTGTGGTGGATTCAGGTTAGGAGCGAAGTCGACCCCATGTAAAGATGCCATCCCCGGCACCAAGGGTCTTTTGACATATAGAGAGCTTGGCGCAGTTATTTAAGGACGGTTTCTAGTTTCTATTTCTATGGAAAACTCTTGGAAGACAAGCTGCTTCCAGGAGCTCATAAAACGTCTAGCTCTTCATGGGTACAATGATCTATATACGAGAGGGAAAGGGGGGGGTGAGAGAGCACCGGATTAGCAATTCCTTGTAGCTTAACTGGTGGTTGCCGGTTTGCTGCCAGGTATACCTAACCATCCCTCCTTACATTGGAATATCCGATGTAAAAAGGACATTTCAATATTGCGAAGTAACTAAATACACGTCGACAATACTCTTCGACTCTTTTCTTTCCCTCCTCCTCTTCTTTCCCCAAACTCTGTCCATGACATTTATACCACCCTCTTCTTTCTTTCGCCCAAATGAAAACTAGCCCCAAATACCGTATAAACTCCAAAACACCCATGGGTATATCGTCATGAACACAAACCAAAACTCCTTTTAAAGTTACCTTACAAAAAGGGGGGAAACAGTCTGAGCCTAGGTTAGTGCAAATCTCCCAGCCATCTCCACTTCCCCTTGTCCTTCCCCTTTACCATCCCTCTCGTCAACAACAACCGTCTCCACTCCTCCACCAAACAATGCTGGGCAAAGGCTCCCCAACACACAGGCGAGAATGTGCTTGCACACGGGTGTTTTGTGGTGTCTATTCTTCATCGAGTCTCTGGTTAATGTGCCGCCAAATGGGAAAGGGGTTGTAGGTGTAGGTGTAGATGTAGATGTAGATGGCGATGAAGAATTATTTCCCCTGTGCAAGTCGCCGTCGTTGTAAGTATAACGCGGAAGAGGGGCAGAAAGCGGGTTACTTTCTTCCCCTCTGCATCTGCATCTGCCTTCGTCTTCTTCTCCAGGACCGCTGCTTTCCTCTTCTGCCGTTGCGGTCTCAGGAGAAGCCAGGTGTCGAAATGCGGCCAGGGCAAAAGCGGGACAGGAGCAGTGCCAGGCATTTAGACAGACGAGGTGGGTTTGGAGGGGATGGTTGGAATTGGCATCTGTATCAGCATTTGGCGAAGAGTGGACAAAGTATATTCCCAGGTCTATATTTTCTCCTCTATATTGCGGTCGCTCTTCTGCTGCGGGTGGTAATGACAATGACGATCCGTGTTGCTCACGATGATACACATCGTACCTCTTTATCCCCTTCCGGTCCAGGATATCCAGAGCCAAGAGAAGTTCATTCGGGAAGAGGCAGTGTAGAGTTAGGAGGATGGGTTTTACTTTAAAGAGGATGGGAGCCGGAAGTTGGGTGAGTGGATTGTTGCTATTTGTTCCTGCAGATGGAAGGTTATGAGGTTGATATTGGGTGTCGTTATTATTCTGGTCTGGAGGAGCTGTTCCGCCTGGTGGTGGGTGGAATTTGGATAGCTGATTAACTATTGAGGTGATGAATCGAGGAGTGTTGGGGAGGCGCCCTTCCATTGCTATGTTTTCCTGAGACTTTCAAAATAAAATGAAAGAGTTGTTGTACGTGGCTCATGTTTTCATTTTTTGATGTTGGATTAAATACGGAGTTATAGTTTTAACTTTAGCCCTCTTTCTTGGTAAATCTGAAATCCCACTGCCCCCTAAAATTTATACCTATATTTGTTCCAGCTGGACGAACACAGGAAAGGAATTTGTTACTTGACATGGGAAAGCTACAACTCAAAGTAGCCATTTTCCATATATCGCTTGTCATCTACTTTGTTAAATAGTTGCGTAAATCCTCGCATGATAGAGCAACGAAGTAATGTGCTTGAGGGATATAACACGCGCTCCCTATGCAATATGCTCTGTTCAACGAGCTAGGAAAGAAAAAAAAAGGAAAAAAGGAAGATATTAGTTAATTAATTAATCAATAGAAAATAATATTATTGAATAAAAGGGAAGGAATGAAGAGAAAAGTGAGGCGAAATAGCCCCCAATTGTCCTCCATCTTGCAAGCTCCTGCAATGTCGTCCATCGGTCGTCGCATTTTCGCGCTGGGGGAAACGACTTGGGCGCTTCAGCTGGTGCAGGAGCTTAGCAGGGCCGAAGGCCACTTTGAGCTTGAAAATCCTCCTTGGCCACTAGGACATCAAGTGCAACCCGAATCTTCATCGTCTACTCTGTATATAGTATAGAGAGGGGGATCACGCTTAGTCATCTCACAGTCCTCTTCCCCGCCGATACCGCATTCCGCCATTTTTTTTTTTTTTAAATTTTTTTTTTTCTTTTTGAAAACAGTCATTTGTTCAATGATTAGCATGAACATGCTGTCCGATTTTCCCGCAAAAAGCCCCTTTCGTTTGGTCGGTAGTTTGGTAGACTAACGTATTCGTCTTTTGTATATCGTCGAAGAATTTGGTTTCTCTGGGTTCTCCTCACAATCTAACAATGGAGGAGTTACCAGATCCCACCACTGACCTGGACTGGTCTGGCTACGTCGGGTCAATCCAATCGCATTTCGCGGAGAACGCAAGAAAATATCCAGACCGAATATGTGTGGTAGAAACGAAGTCGTCCGAAGCTCCGGAGAGGAGATTCACATACAAACAGATCTATGAGGCATCAAACACCCTCGCACATTACCTTCATGATGCGGGAGTTACCAATGGGGATGTTGTGATGGTCTGGGCGCACCGGTCTGTTGACTTAGTTGTCAGCATTATGGGAACTTTGGTATGTTCGATTCCTTGTTTACCATTAGCTTTTACTTTTGACTGCTCCGATCCAGTCGATTGGTATACTAAATTAAACACCTCGCTTGCTGTAGATGTCTGCGGCAACTATGAGCATCCTCGATCCTGCCTACCCACCAGCCAGGCAGCAAGTATATCTAGAAGTCTCCCAGCCTTGCGCATTGGTTAATATTGCAAGAGCAACGGACGAAGCTGGCCCTCTGGCGCCGACGGTACGAAAATATATCGATGAGGAGCTCAAGCTGAAGGCTGAAGTCCCGTCATTGCGCATTCATAGCAACGGGTTCTTGTCCGGGGGTGAGATTGAAGGCCAGGATATTTTTGGCCACGTCAGATCGAAGGCCTCTTCTTCTCCAGATTCGCTCGTAGGTCCTGATAGTAATCCCACTCTCTCGTTCACCTCCGGCAGTGAAGGAAGACCTAAGGGTGTTCTGGGCCGTCATTTCAGTTTAGCCAAATACTTTGGCTGGATGGCTGAGAGGTTTGAGCTTACTTCAGAGAGTCGATTTACTCTCCTGTCTGGAATTGCGCATGATCCCGTCCAAAGAGATATTTTTACTCCTCTCTTTCTTGGCGCGCAATTGTTGGTTCCCTCGAAGGAGGATATCCAACATGAGAAGCTTGCAGAATGGATGGCTGAGCACAAGCCTACAGTTACTCATTTAACACCGGCAATGGGTCAGATTCTCGTTGGAGGCGCGTCGGCAAAATTTCCATCCTTAGACAGAGCCTTTTTCGTTGGCGACGTTTTGACTACGAGAGACTGTCGGAGTTTGAGGGATCTTGCCGTCAACGTCAACATAGTCAACATGTATGGGACCACAGAAACGCAGCGCGCAGTAAGTTACTATGAAATACCGAACCGGGTGAAGGACCCTAATTACTTGGACAAACTGAAGGATACCGTACCAGCTGGCAAGGGTATGAAGGATGTTCAACTCCTGGTTGTCAATCGTGATGATCGAGCCAAGCTATGTAAGATTGGAGAAGTAGGAGAGATCTACGTCCGTGCCGCCGGCCTCGCGGAGGGTTACAAAGGGGATCAAGCTTTGAACGACCAAAAGTTTCTTATGAACTGGTTCGTGGACAATGAGAAATGGGTCGAAGCTGACAAGAAGAACGACAAAAGCGAGCCGTGGAGGAAGTACTACCTTGGCCCAAGGGATAGACTTTACCGGACTGGTGACCTCGGTAAATACCTGGAAACGGGAGATGTGGAGTGCACCGGTCGTGCTGATGACCAGGTCAAGATCCGCGGTTTCCGAATCGAGCTTAATGATATCGACAATAATTTGCGCCAACACCCGTTGATTAGAGACTGCAAAACTCTTGTCCGGAGAGATCGAGACGAGGAGCCCACACTTGCGAGTTACATTGTCCCTGAGCTAAAACAGTGGCCACAATGGTTGAAAGATCGAGGCATCGAGGACATTGAGGACGAGGGAACTGATATCGGCCCTGTGGTTATATATACGAAACGGTTCAGACGAATGCAAACAGAGGTACGGGATCATTTGAAAGATCGCTTACCTGGCTACGCTGTTCCGACGATTTTCATTGTCCTCAATAAGCTGCCACTTAACCCTAATGGGAAAGTCGACAAGCAGAAGCTCCCGTTCCCTGACATTGCAGAACAGTCTGTGCCAGCTTCCTCAGAAGACTTGAGGAGATGGGAGTCAATGTCTGAGACGGAACGGGCTGTTGCAACCAAGTGGGCCAATCTCATTCGCGGCGTGAACGCAAAAACTATTACCCTACAGAATGACTTCTTCGATCTTGGAGGCCACAGCATATTGGCTCAGCAGATGCTACTGACTGTCCGCAAAGAAATGGGAGCGAATATCTCAATAAATACACTCTACGAGTACCCAAGCCTAGGTGGATTTAGTGCTCAAGTCGACAAACAACTTAACATAAAGAACACCATGGCCAAAGCTGATGCCGCTGCGGAGGAGGAGAAAGATCCCATCTATTCCAAATCTCTGGAAGACCTCCTTAAGCAGCTGCCAGCTACTTATCAAACAGCGGACCCAGATGCTATCCGCAAATCCTCTCAGCCTACAATCTTTCTTACTGGTGCAACTGGCTTTTTAGGCACTTACATTATCAAGGACATACTGGAGAGAACCAGCCGTATTATAAAGCTGATTGTCCACGTGAGGAGTGTCAAGGACTCCCAAGCTGCACTTGATCGGCTACGAAGATCCTTACAGGGCTATGGCTTATGGCAAGCGGAGTGGGCGGGCAGATTAAGCTTCGTTGTCGGAGATTTATCGAAACCACAACTTGGCATTGACCAGCAAAATTGGCAGGCCTTGGCCAAGGAAGTCGATCTAGTTATCCACAATGGCGCGGCGGTCCACTGGGTTAGACCGTACAATGATCTGGTGGCGTCAAATGTCCTTTCGACGCTTGACGCGATTCGGCTTTGCAATGAAGGGAAACCAAAAATTTTCACATTTGTTAGCTCCACAAGTGTACTCGACACAGATCACTATGTTAAACTCTCAGATCAGCACCTTAGTACAGGTCGATATGCTATTTCAGAAGATGATGACATGGAGGGCAGTCGAACTGGTCTGGGAACTGGCTACGGGCAAACAAAGTGGGTATCTGAACAACTCGTCCGTGCAGCGGGAAAGAGGGGCCTCTTAGGCTCTGTAGTTCGACCAGGGTACATTCTCGGCGACGTAGAGACAGGCGTTTGCAATACCGATGACTTCTTGATCCGTATGTTGAAGGGCTGCATTCAATTATCTAGTCGGCCACGTATCATCAACACCGTCAACTCTGTCCCGGTAAAGCATGTTGCCCGTGTGGTTGTGGCTGCCGCTCTCAATCCCATCCCAGGTGGCGTGCATGTCGTGCATGTCACTGGTCACCCACGACTACGTATGAATGAATACCTCTCCCTTCTCGAGTACTATGGCTACAAAGTTCCCGAGGTCGATTATGACATTTGGAAGGACGAGCTAGAAAAATACATCTCAGCTGGCGGCGTAGAGAAGGATCATGAACAACACGCCCTAATGCCGCTCTACCATTTCTGTGTCAACGATCTCCCTGCTACAACTCGAGCTCCAGAGCTCGATGACAGAAATGCTGTCAAAATTCTGAAAGCAGATGCTGAAAATTGGACTGATGTAGATGAAAGTGCCGGATATGGTATCACTAGGGAAGATGTTGGCAGATACTTGAGCTACTTAGCAGAGATCGGGTTTGTGAGCCGGCCGTCATCTAAAGGCCGGCCATTGCCTAAAGTCAATGTCAGTCCAACGCAGCTGGAAGCGCTGGGAGCAGTAGGAGGCCGTGGTGGTATACCCAAATGAAACGGATGAATGGATTCGACCACATCTGCTACACGCGAGCGGTAAACTATTCTTATGACATCTGAATGTCCTCGATATTGACTCAATATATTCAGTTGCGGACAAACGGAAGAGTTTTGAATTAGTACCTCCTCAACAATTTTGCCGAACCTATTCCCTTTGCAAAGTTTAGATAGAACGGTAAAAATATCACTTTGTATTTGATTCCTCACAGAGCAAGCAATTCATTCTCAAATTCATGTAGCTATCATAGTGACTTATCTCATCCTTTTAGTAAACAAACTTCCTGGATTCCTATCATAACTGATCTCCACACAGTCAGATATACATGTATCAATTCTCCCCATTCCATTCGCTCCTTTCAAGCCAAACTCCAAAAACAAAGACGAAAATAACCCCTTAAATCTCCTCCATATCTTCATCCTCCAACCCCAAATCTAACGGCGGGAAATCGCCCACCTCAACTCTCTCCGGCTTCACAAACACGCCTCTCTTCTCCAAACAACTGAAATATCGGCGCCCTCCCACCGACCCGTCATTTTTTCCAGTAGGCTCATCAAGTTCGATGCCGACCCAGATTGGTGCCAATGGCTCTGTGGTAGTTTGGACATCATCATCATCACCTTCCTTTCCTCTTTCCTCTTCTTCTCCTTTTTCGCCTTTGACTTCGGTTTCTGCAGTTTCTGATGACGATGATTTGACTCGCGGAGAAGGAATTGTAGGTACAGGTCCGATGAAACGTATGGTCCCGCGGCGGATATGGGGCGGGTCGGAGGGAAGGATAATGGCGCGCTTGGAGAGCTCGATACCTAGTGTGTTTCGCGTTGGTATAAATGGATATAAACATAGATTGAAAGTCGTGGGGATCGGGAGGGGGGGGAGGGAGAGGGAAGGGAAAGTGAAAGTCTCGTTAATCGCATTTTTCATTTACGTACCTCTCTGTTTAATCTCTTGTTGGTCCTTCTCCACTTGCTGCTTAAGGGTTTGTTCAGGGGAGGGAGTCGTTGGGTCGAAACGACCCAGCTTTTGATTTTTTTTCCATGATAGCACGCTGTTCGGGAGGCTTTCGTAGGTTGAGGTCGGCAGTGCGTATTTTTCTACTGTGGAGAGATCAGTGAAATTTGGGCGCGCTGATGGAGGCCGGGTATCATGGACCTAGTCTTTGGGTTAGACTAGAGTATATGAGTATATAATACAAATAGGTTATTCAAAATGGAAGGAAACAAGGAAGGAGGGTAATTTGGGAAGTGCCAAAATGATAGTAATCATTCGGAGCGGGAGCAAATATTTTTAAACATGAATCTCCCATGGACGGCTTTAGGCAAAGAAGGGGATTCCAACATCATGGTGCTGAATATCCTGTCATTTGTCGGGATGTCTCCAGATCCATCCCAAAACCATGAACAGGGTCATTATGCCACCCAGCAAGACCCAACAACTCACGTGGATGTGAGCAACAAACGTGGAAGTAAAAAGAAAATAATGGCACAGAAATAGATTCCAGGTAGACATCGATTCCGTCATTGCATACCTCAAACTCGCATCCTCTTGCCAGGCCCCATTCACCAACTAATTGATCGTCTCCCTCGACCCATCGGTCTTCTCTGCCAGGAGACTTCAACTTAAGTTTCTGGTTGGATGGTGGAATCCCAGTCATAGTCTCCAGTTTAGCTTTTAACTGTGACACGGTCCACGTCGGGGTTATGCGACGCTCTGAGGCGTATGACACCGTATCTCCTGTTGCTGGTCCCCCGCTGCCCGGGGCAACTGTAATGAGAGCAGCGATGTCCATAGGAGTGGGTTGAAAGGCCATGTTGAGGGGTATTTAAACCAGAATTAGAACTTCTATTGAAGGTTTTTTTCGATGTTTAAAAACTGAAAAGTATAGGGAGAAGCCTATACCATTGACTTTTTGAGGCTTCAAAGACTCCCTTGGTATTATTCTTTTCCTGCTTCGGTAGTTAGAATTTACCCCGCATTGAACGATATTAGTACATGTTCGTAAGGAAAGGCGTCTACCTATTCAAAGCAAAATATCAGAAAAAATTTACAAATATCTTTCACGTCGTAAGTATGCCTAAAGCGAGGATATAACATCCTACAAGCAGGCGATAGGAAGATGAAGATGAGTAGTGGAAACCGTATCAGGTGACACGGCACCGGCGCCAGCCAAGACATCGACCTGGGAGTCGTAGTTGCGTTTGATCATTCATGCTACCGTAGACAAAATGGAACAATGGAAGAATAGGAGAATGGAGAATCCTGGCTATTACTCAATTTCTATGGTTGGGGATGGAATATTTAAAAGGTGCCATTGCTAGAGCTACGGCGTATGATATCGAATAAAAACAAACCGCTGAGACACGAAGGGTGGACCATTTTCACAAATATGGCATTTCAAATGCACTCATTATTTTCAAAATTACCCAATAGTCCAAAATGGCTTTCATTTTCACACACGTACGATTTCGGATATATACTAGTCTACTAGTTGCGAAGGAACCCTCCATGGCTGGAAAAAAATTACTAGTATACTTACCCAAGTTACACGCACACACACACACACACAACTAAAACACATTGGACCTGTCTTACTTCTTCCACCTAAAATCTTTCTACCGTTATCGACAAAGCTACTGCCGACAGCAACGTAATCCCGTTCTGTGCCTGAACTTCAGGGATATAGATCTACTAGTAGTGATACTACGCACGTGACGTATCTAGCGAGTTCCAAGGTTAAGCGGCCTAAGCGCGAACCAGACGCCACAGCCGAAACCCTAACAGAAGCCTCGATTCCGACGAGTTGCCTCCTTTCAACCACCACTGATTCTGTCCTGCAGATGCTGAGAGCGAGCGGATCCTGATCGAGTTGTGTTACAAGAGGTAGTAGAAATAGAGCCCTGTCTAGTGGCTTGCCCCGAATCGTCAATCTCTGTGCACAAGGCTGATTAATTTTCCTGAAGCACGTTTGGACCATGGAATGCAGCGATCCAGAAAAGTACGAAGAATTGCATGTTCATAATGTCTACCAGGAAATTGCGGAACACTTCTCCTCCACGAGATATAAGGTCGGTCGATAGTTTCTGTCTTCTCTTTCATGCATACCTCCTAAGTGTGGTCGTAATACCTGCGGCCCAATCTTGCTGAAGAAAAATCCGGTTTCTCTGCATAGCCTTGGCCGATTGTCGAGCGGTTTTTAAAGGAACGACCGCCAGGTTCGATCGGCCTAGACATCGGTTGTGGGAATGGCAAATATTTGCCCGTCAATTCTGACATTTTCATTGTTGCGTCAGATCGGTAAGTTGAAAATTTTTGCTAGTATATTTGCTCCGATAATGCCCCATCCCTGCCCAAAGAAAACCCGTAATATTTGGATCTCAAATTTTCTATAAGGATATTACTATCCCTGTCTAAACATGCAAGATTTAGATCTGAAGCCTTGGCGCGGATTGCCAGTGCGCATTATCCACATTCTTCGATTGTCGCTGACAATCTGAATTTACCACATCCGGATGGCATCTTCGATTTCGCCATTTCCATTGCAGTGGTACATCACCTATCAAACTATGAACGCAGAGTCAGAGCTATTCAGTCTATCCTTCAAACGCTCAAGCCGCCTCACGATGGTCGTGAAGGTGGCAAAGCATTGATCTATGTCTGGGCACTGGAACAGAAAAACAGTAGGAGGGGATGGGATGCTGGCGATGACCAGGACGTCATGGTACCCTGGGTGAGAAGAGAAAAACGTGGTGATGATAAGTCCGCGGCGTCAACAAAGACTTTTCATCGCTACTATCATTTGTATGAATCACAGGAGATAGAACGAGATATCGTTGCCGCTGGTGGTCAAGTCTTGGATCATGGTTATGAAAAAGACAACTGGTGGGCTATTGCAGGCTTAAAGTCGGTGGGTTGAACTGTGATAACGCAAGTAGGACCGCTATATCAAGCATCCAGTATCGTCTCGAATTGAAGCGCTATGAAAACAATTTGGGGGAGAGAGAATAAATTAAATGACATACATCAAAAGCGTCGAGGACAGAAGAGAAGAGTGGAAACGGAGACGGGAAAGCCGTTGGAAGAAGGAGAGGGAAATTGAAAAATGAAGATGAACTATGAGTAGGAAAGCTTAAAAAGAGAATGGCTAAATCTACCTATGCAAAACCCGAAATGACAAAGGAAAGAAAGAAGAGGAAAATTGAAAAGAATAGGGAAGAAGAAAATGGAAAATGTGACAGGAAAAACAGAGAAAAATATACAAGACTTCGATCTATCCGCCACCAATCCCACGCTATGCAGCCATATCCCGATATAACCCATATCACCAACCACTTCGAAAGAACCATATATCATTTCTTAGAGCGAACTCCTGCGCCTGAGCGAGTTCCGGGGTGGCCAACCTTGTGCTCTGAAGGCGACTTTGGAGATTTTGACTTTGAATAAAGCTCACGCGGCTGGCTTGATGCGTACGCGGGAACGCCGGCAGTCAACTCAGCAACAGAAGGAAGCTGCTGGCCTGAGCCTCGTATCGCTGAGTCTCTCCTCGGTCTGGATGCTGCTGCGTTTATTCTGCGCACCTTGGGAGGAGGTTCCGTTGTTGGATGCGTAAGTAGAAATGGCAATACACCAGCTCGTCTCGCCATCTCGTGCTCTCCTAGCTGCCAGTGCATAGCTTCAGCTGCTCTCCAAGGGACGAACATTTCTGCTGCTATCTTGGACCACATATCTGCTTTGAATCTGCATGTGTTTTAGGACCGACGAATCAACAATTGCTCTCGTATTAGCACGTCATGCTTTAATTACGGGGGCTTACCTTTCGTATAGCCTAGCCAGTTTATTCTTACGGTCCTCATCCCACTCACTCCGTCGTTCAAGGTAATTTTGGTAATGGAGCCGACAGCTAAGGGCGCTTCTGCCAGGTAGCTTTTTGCTGATATCCTCCCACTTTAACCCGTTGCCTCGAAGCTCTATTATTAAAGCATCTTCTTCAGCCGACCATTTCGATTGTTTTTTGGCAGGGATTTCAAAGGATGGCGCAGGCTGTAGCCGCTTTGCTGGTCTTGTGGATGATAAGATCTGAGGATCAGGTAACGATGTCACTTCCGCTTCTGTGGCTATCCCCGCGCGAGGAGACCTGGAATTTTTTTGCGTCCGGAGTTGTGCGACTGCAGGATCTGTTATCACCTCCCTGGCATTTATATCCTTCTTTTCTTCCTCCTCATCTTGAGACTGCAGAAGCGAGGCGATATCCACCTTTTCTGTGGGGGTTCGTTCACGAATACACAGAGCAACCATATACACCCCAATTAGTTTGAGATGGATTACTGATTCCTCTATGAATCGCGAGTGAGAAAAAAAAATATTTGCTAGTTCGATCTAGCCACGGTGCCTATTTGGTGGCAGGGGGAAATGGAGAAGGCAACAAGCACAGCGGAAGGTGGTCGTTAGGAATTGAAAGCGGTTCCCTAAAGGGTAGGGATGATGGAACGGATCAGATAAATTCCAGAATCGTGTTCCTAAGATGGTGGAAAGCACGCGAGCAATGGTTAAATAAATTGGCGAAGTCCCGGTTTAGGTCTATGAGTCGATCAGCCGCCACCGCCCTTACACCATGTGGGTGCAACGGCAATAGGGCGGAAACCAGGATGGAGGAACGGCCAAAGGAAAGAGCCCGCGTCAAGGAAAGGAAAAGGTTCCTCTGCCCCAAAGTGGTACAGTACCGACCTGATCTAGAGAATGTGGGAAATCTCCCTGACAAAAATAAAAAGGGCGAGGGAGAGTCGGTCTAACTAGTTCTGCCTTATTTTCCGCTTCTGAATTTCTCGACCAATGATCGGGATATCCGGGATGTTACAAAATCACTGGTTACCGTCTTCCTTCGCTCCACCAACGAACTTGCGGACGTCGGTTTCAACCTGTTGTGACGTGCCCTATTGTCGCGTTACGGGTGATTTGGGGAAGATTGGCAGAAGAACAACAGGCGGGCGGCGAAATACAAGGCAGTGTACATGCTTCCTCGGGCGCCATTTGTCTCAAGGGACTAAATAGTGAAAGACGAGGGGGATCAAGCCAGGATAAGGACGTAAGCTATCCAGCGCATCGTAAAGCTGGAGGAACTATCCGAGGCAGCTAAATCCATGATGGCATAGTATGATTATTCTCCAGTTATTTTGATTATTTTGGGGGAAAATGGAAAAATAAAAAGGGATTCCACAGGTAACATTTTCTTTTTCCCCTTCTGCTTTTTGGTTGGTCCGACTTTCGTACCTGGTGCAGTCCCTTGCACATCATGCAACTCGAAATCCAAACCCTCCCCCCGTCTTCTCACTTTCGTACCGTTTAAACTTTGCTGCCACATACGATGGGCAGTGGTGCAGAAAAGAAAGAAGGATCAATGACAATACAAAATAAAAATAAAATACAAATACAAAAATCCACTGTACTGAACTCTATATAGTAGTTCACATGAAAAATTACAAATTGCGAGAGCGGGTTTATTGATTCTTGGGTGGAACTGTTCGTCTCATGTCCGTTGGACTTATGCCTTTCGTTTCTAATTTTTTCTTTCTCTCTTCCTCTTTTGTGAAAGATTCGTTAAGGGAAATTGTTAAATCCCTGGTGATTTTGGTAATTTATATTCTATTTTGTGAACTGGGTTTGCTATTAGTTCTTCCAACCCTGCCTGAATGGTAGGGGCCGAGGATAGGGCAAGACAAATCATAAAACTTTAAATGTATCTTAGGGCTTCCAGGCTTTGTCTAACAACTAGTAACAAGCGAGGGCAAAAAATATTACGTTTCTTGCAATCCTAATGGATACGCAAAGGCAAATAGTTGGGGAGAACCTCGACGGTTAGCGAGGAAATATACCCATCCCTGTGCATATATGTATATATTTATCGAGAAGGCGGAGCAGCCGAGAGCAATACTTGAAAGCAACCGACTAGCTACGTGCAAATAGGCCTTGCGGAATTAGTTGTCTAGAGCGACGCAATGCCGAATTGAAGGTACAGTGTATGCGTCAGAACACTGATATCAGGAGTTCATTGTTCAAATCCTCCAGTATAAGAATTCTTTGCGTGTGTATCTCCCGTATGAAAGACAATACCAGAAATTTAAAAATAAAAAATACAAATAAATAAAAATGGGTAACCGGTAGGGTTACTGTGGTCAGTGCAAACTTCGTCGCCTAAAGAAATAGTTAACCAAGCCACAGAGGGCTGATGACATGCATAATGTTAAGATCCAGTACCAAGTGATCTGACCAATTTGCTTTTTTCCTTTGGTATGTCCGGATCCGCTTTATGAAAGCATTTATGGACACACTTTTTGTTGGTGGTACTGCTTCAGAAGACACCGGCCTGGAAGTTTTCTCACTTTCTCTCTTCCTTCTATCGTGAGCGAAGCGTTGAAGAACCAGTAAGGAATTTAATTTCCAATCTCACCTCCTAACTTTTATATTGCCGGCCTTTTTTTTTTAGATTCGCCCCCAGTATCTTGGCAAGTTTGCTCTCATCCATGCTGTCATCCACTGCATATACTTGACACACATTAAGTGTCCACAAGATCCGCAAGGGCTAATTATATCTGAAAGGTTGTAAGAGTTAATACGCTTTCTGAAGACGATACATGAAGCAAAACGGTCGTGGAACAAGGGTTAACAGCTAGGATGGAAATGTGCAGGCCTATCGTCTGGCACTTGATTTCGAGACTCTTTTCATCCCCCAAACGACCCCTTGGGCCGCTCAAAAAGGAAATGAAAGCTTGAATTTGTGAATTCATTCGTTCATTTCTTTTGTTGGGCAATAGTAATGGGTGTAGATGGTTCGCCACACACAAACATGTTCACCAATTGCCCCATGGGGAAGAACGCAGGAGACACTGTTTTTCCGTCTTTACTGATGTTCTGGCCAGGAGACCACAAAAGAGGCTATTCTGTTATTCTTAGAAACGTCTTTGCCAAGTAAGCGCAGATCGCAGCTAAGATTGGTTCTTCTCTCAGACATCGCAGCTAGGAGAATACGTATATAGATAACCGCCTCTGGAATTGGGCGCGATGCGTGCAAAAGAGAAGGCCAGTAAGAAACCGGGCAGTATGCAACTTCGTTGCTTCTCTTCTTTTCGTACATAGTTACTCACATAATTTTCTGCAGGAAACCCGACATAGGAAGTGCAAAATCAGGGGAAGCGTTGCGGTGAAAATCTTGCACAATACAATGGAGAACAAGATCGTGAGGAAAGCCGATGGCCATGTTCAACGTCAATTTCTGTTCCAATAGCAGAACTGGGGGATAAGAAGATGTGCCAAATATCTTCTCATTCTCTAGCAGCATTTGTTCTTTTCCGGTTTTCCCTTCAAGCCATTTATTTGTTCGCCTCGGAGCTTAAAATATAAAATCATAAGATAATTGTAAGTGTGGCTATGCGAATTAGGATATCACCAGCGTCTGTAAAAATTTCCTTGTTCAAGTTTTTATTAGCAGATATTTCAATATTAGAAAGGGTGCTAAATACAGACGTCAGCAGTAAGTCACTCCCATGGTAATGTCCGACATACATCTTGCGGTGTACATAACTTTTGCTTTGAAACAGAGGGAATTGGCCCCCAAATAAGCAGTTGGCACAAGGCCATCCTTATCGGTTTAGCCAATCAACGTATGCCGTAATATATATATGCGGTGAGCAAAGAACGAACAAAATTCCCCGAATGCTCTCCGTGATACGATGTCTCTGTGTTAGGCGATATCCTTGTCGGATATCCATCGTGTGAGCCATCGCACAATGCAAGGTACTGTGCCACCGCGACACCTACTAGAATCCTCAAAAACAAATTGAAATTGACACGGGAAAAAAAGGGTGCGGGAGGGATTACGATATTACAAATCAGCGCGGCAATGGGAAATTCGGGATTTTTCGCGACTGATTATCCAAGTTGATAAATATTAAGATCCGCTGGGGAAGCAATGGAGAAATTTTCGCTGCGTCAACTCAAAATATGCAGTTCCTTTTTAATAGCAAGTTTCATGAGCAGAGGTCATCGAGGTCGCATGGGGCTGGATGATATGATGATACCTGTGGTAAATTTTCAATTTCAAGTTCTCGCAGATACAACTAATGTCCAAGAGAGTGGTTAAAAGCAGTGACCCAAGATAGCACCGAATTGCAAAATTTAATGAACAAGCTTAAAAAAAAGTAATTTCTAGGAGTTTTGGTGTTCATCAAGCTAGTAACGAACGAATAACTTAACCGCAGCCACAGGAGCACATCGATGATAAAAAAAGAAAAGATAAAAAAAGGACAATAATGGAGAGATTATGCAGCAGGGATTTTGCATGGGAAATCAGTTAATTGTCACGAACTGTGGCGTCTCGTTTGGGTCCTCATCAACAGTCGGGGGCGATGTGGGATTGTTGAACTCTTTTAGATCATATGGGGCAACATGTCACGGATAGTTTGGGATGCTAAACACCAAGGGTTAAAAATCGAACACATGACGAAATTTTAGTGGCACGATAGGAGTCGGGGGCGTTTTTCAGATGGGTTTTCCAATTTTGGCATTGAATTACAGATTGGAGGTTGTCCCCGAAAACAAATTGAATGTCGCCCATACTGTCACCGGTTATTCTCCTCTTCCTGGAGGCGGCACAGCAGACTCGCGACCATGTGGCATATCTGTAACCATCAGGTAGCTACCTCGCAAGCAAGATCGGCCAGCTGCTTGAATCTTTGACATGACAGCGATGGCACGCCAGCGAGATCACCCTTGATAGGATAGATCAGGTCAACCGATGGAGTTACGGCGAAAAACGCCACCTATATCATTTGTTGTTGTGTTCTAACAATTTCCATGAACTCTGGTTTGATAGCCAAGAATTCGACATATTTGCCGGCATAGTTTATGTACTATGTAAAGGTCAGAACAGATGACCTCAGACACAGAGCGGGTAAGTAAGCAGCGACGTGTGTAGGCATGCAAGGAGATAGTTTGTCGAAAGCGGTGAAGACACCGCTCCATTTATCAAGAAAGTGGTATTCTATCGCCAATATCTCAAGACGGTTCAATAGCCGAGAAATACCTACAGGAAATCATCTTCATGCGTCAATTCCTCCGCCACCTCTAGCTAGAATGACATCAACAACGAACGCATTAAACCGTGGGGAATATACCGCCTAGGTGGTCCGAAGCCTGTTTGCCCAACCCAACTCCACCAGGAAGAGGGGAAACCCTTGTGCCCAAAATATGTAAGGACGAACTCCTCCTTCAATCAGTAGCTCCGTTCTCCCTCATTTGCCCCTCATTGCCTCACTATCTCGAGGGATAGCCTGCTGTGAGAATTCGGAAACGTCCGGTCTTGTCAAAAGCGAGCGGCGGAAGGGATTGGGAGGAAGGGGAGTTGCAAGCCCCTTCTAAATCGATCCACAACTGAACCATGATGGATATTTCCGAACAAAGCTCCTTGCTAATTTCTTCACGTTGGGCAAAAATCCATCGCTATCTGGGCGCCTTGAAATACATGCTGGTTGCGGCTGAAGGAAGCCCAGGCGTCGTGGCTGTGTGCGGGTGTTTGGTTCGTCTCAAAAGCAGTTCGTTGATGCAGTTCATGCAAGCTTGCATCATGGACATACCTTCGTTGCCGGCTTGATGCGCAGGTTCTTATTCGTGCTTTTCCCGCACTCGCCCCAGTGATCCTCTTCTCAGATCTCGCCTTCTCGCTACTGACTAAGAGCTTAGTATTCTGTACACAAGGTCAGGATTACAAATTTGCAAGTTCGAGTCCTGCATCCCTTTTCGTTAAGAGAGGGTTAAAAACAAACAATAAAAAAGCTTAGTACATGTACTGTACCTTAGCTAGCAAGAGATCACTCTTCTCTCAGCAACAATCAATCAGATATCGAGCAGGATTTCCCGCTCCGGGGTTTTCCGTTACGATTATTCGTCCGCTAGTTCATAGGTCCAATTACCATAGTATGCTATTTCCCCATGACTATTCCTAACAATTTAAGAGTAGTTAATGCAAATGTTTCATGTTTCCAACCAATTATTACCCTGCCATCACAACAACTAATTAAATTCCATTATTATTTCCCCCCAAACATTTATGATCAATATCAAATCCAAGGCAAGAATGAAAGACCTGGACTCCTTGAATCGTATGAGCAAACCAAAAATTGGATATCCTCAACAGTATATACAGCATCAACCATTATGGCCTTCCAGAGGGTTTGGTTGTCTTTGTAAACCTCTTTAAATCGGACGATGGCTGAGGCGAACCGGTGTTTCAGGCACAAGTGAGAGATATACATATTCCTGCCTCCATTGGGCGGATTTCCTTCCGCTGATAGCTTGGCTCCATATCCACGGCTCGTTTTAGTTTGAAGTTATTATGAAAGAGTTATAAAGATGTATGGCAAGCGTTTTTTCTGCCCTCCTTTCGTCGAAATTTACCTAGTGGTGAAGGTAACACAGATCACCAGACACAGACGGAGCTAGGTTTAAATATACGACTAATATTTCTCTTTTAAACATGGTTTGGCAAGCTTTGAATCCACAAGTTGCCGCGCAAGCCATAGTGGTTAAATATTCGGGCAGACATAAGGCCGTATTTCACCAAGCCATTTGATTCCCGACTTCTCCGGATCTATCACGCGGATCGAGGGCGGCAGGCGCCCGACATGACCAATGGAAATAATACCCCCAGCATAGGAAATGTATTCAAAAATGCAATGAGAGGCGGACTGAAGGGCTCTCTGACGAATGGCGCCTGAAAGGATGGAAATGTTTATTAAACTGTGGCATCATTCCGTGTATCCCGTCCTATCGTTCTTTTCGTGGAAGCTCATGTAGAGCACTGACAGAATCATCGAGGATTATCGAAAAAGCCTAACAGACGACTGGAGCACTGACAACGGCTGGCTGATGAGGATTCCGTGGGAATTCACTGGTGGTGAGGCAACACCCCTTGAGCCACGCGGTCATGGTAGTAGAACCTAACACTGCCACAACTATTCTCGAGGCCAAGACCAGGTTGATAATATCGGCGGTGTCAAATGTAGGGATAAAGCAAATTTGGAAAGGAGCTGAAAATGTCAGTGAACGAAGAACTTAAACAAAAGATGCAATTTGCAGCATGCCTTTACCACCGGAAGTACTTAGGGTAATTTTTAACAGTTGCAATCACAAGTTATCGCAGCGCCAGAACTGTAAGATGTCCTCAGGTCTCAAGCAGGTGAATGAACCCACCTTAGATCCGGGTCCACGTTTCCATCGAGAAAGAAAGTTTTGATACAAGCCTGGGGGACGTGGAGCCCCGAGACGTCATCACTCAATGAACGAACCAGTATTTTGGGAATGGAAGAGTGCAGCCATTACGGTTTGCTGACCTGTTTGTGCATCTCAAAACGAGGCTTCTCCCCTGCTGCAGACCAGCCTTGCATGTCTTCTGGGGGGTTGAAAGTAAAAGAGACAATTCATTCGTGACGAAATGAACAAATCACGCAGTTGGTTTCTAGATAGCGCTCGACGAGCATTGAGGGAACGGAGGGGCATCAAACCAAATGCCACAACACCGAAAATATCCATTATTCCACGAACTGCAAAACTTGACACTTTGCCTCCAGAGGGGTGAAGAGGACATGGGGGGGGATAACGCTAATTCCCGCACCAGGGAACACCTGTTTTCAGATCTGGAAACACGAACCATGAAGGCTAAAATGATGGATCCCTTAAATATTGTCATTAGTCCCAATTATGTAGGTGTAAATCCCTTTGGAAATCCACTTCGCCACGGTGTCCATCTTGCAGCTGCTCTCCATAGAGCTTTGACAGATCAGAGATAATTCACCCATCCATTTTGCATATGACAGCAGTTCGCGCCATCCCACCTGCGTAAGGGTCTAGCGTACTTGGAAACAGCCTTGTCAGTTGTCAAAGTGCGTTGATGGTGCCACGCTTTTGGAGCCAGACTCGCAATTCGTCAGGCAACAGGGAATATGAACCAGAGCGGGAGGGGTATGCATCCATTTTGTCCGGAAGATTGGATGGAAGAGCTCGGAAGGGACAAAAAGGGATGTATCTTCTAATCCAGCTCATCATCCAAAAGTTCGGCCATTTCAAGATACTGGCAAATCTTGGCCTCTCCCCATTTTTCTTTTGATTTCAAAGAGTTATACATCATTACCGTAGTGAGGCTGCACCAGTCTACTCATGCACATGTACTGTACATGCTACTTGAGAGCCAGCAACATGCTATTTTCTTTTTCTTTTTCTTTGGCGAAGGCGGAAGACCAGGTTTTGGTAAAGAATAAAAACATAAGTTCGAGCCAGCATCTCTAGGCAAAAAGGGAGAGGCATTTTGAACGGTACGTATGAAGGATGTCAAGCGATAGATGCCCAACGAAGCGATGCAAGCTCGGTATAGTACATTTGTTTGGACCGGATCCACATTCTTGCGCTATTCAATTACCGTGAGGCGGTCTACTTATGCAGACAACGAACGATGGAAAGAACCAAAAAGGCGGGAGCGGTCAGCACATATTCCCGACGGTGCTGATCATGATTCAACTGTCGAGGCAAGTCTGGGTCTGCAAGGCTTGTTGCATCTTGACCCCTGCGCAAAATAACTTTGTGTGAAAATCAGAGGAATGTTATTACTGTGTTCTGCTGCATGTCTGGTCTCTCTCCTTGGTATTCTTGATGAGTTGGCCTTGGGGGTCTGATATGCTCCAAAGGCGGTGAACAGCTGGACGCCATTGGATCGCCTGAGCCAGAGTAGGGGGAAGTCGAGAACCTTGAGAATCGAAAGAGGCCTGTCATAGAGCTCCCCCATCGTGACCAAGGTTCATCCACACAATAAACAGGTCCTTGATGCCCGAAAGGAATGAATCTTTTTCATCAGGCTCTTTTGCACACCAGAATCCCGGAAAGTTTTGAGGGAAAGGGGAGGTTATTGTGCAAGAGGGACCTCCTCACACCAACTGGAAAATATAAATTCCAGATATATGACTGGTTCACAGCACATGCCGGACGTTACCCATGTAATGATAAGCCCAGTCCCTTCATGTTGTTTGGAGGGAGTGGGAGTCGTCCTTCGAACCCCTCTTGATAAGTGTTGGGATTTGTTGCTCGGGCCGCAGCAGCCTGCGGTCATGTGATATTAGGTGCCCTCATTCGTGTCCAATGGATGGATGGATGAATTTGTGCGAGGCTCACAAGTGGGCATTGCTATCGACTTGGGAAAATATATTGAGATACATAAAGTCAATACGCGGTTTTTGAATATACAAGGGAAGCAAATGCGCCCCGATTGAGTATAGAGTATTCCACAAAATATGCCTTTTTCCTCCAGCATGCGATCTTAACCGGCTGAAATCACCACGCCTACCAAACCGCCAGATATAAAATGCAGCGTCACAAGAGCATAAAGGATATTCTCAAGGTGCTTTAGAAATGTGATCCCATAAATATTCGCTGAATTAAAATAAAATGCTGAATAGAACGAGTCAACTCTTGCACCCATAACCATACTCAGGCCAATAGATTGACAACTATAGAAGCGATCATCACCAAAACAGTAGCACTCAACTCTGCTTCGTTCTGGTTCTCTTCGTGCCCTGTGGTGCGTCCGCAGATATTCCAGGATGTACGGAAGCTGGCTCAGTACCATCAATCTCGCCCTCCTTGCTCGGGGGAACACATCCCTGGGTAAAGAAGAGCGCGGCAGGTTTGTCATAATCATTAGCGAAGCTGTAATTATTTCCTGTTACCGCTCGCCAAACCACGTCAAATGTTAGTATATAACCATTTACACGATATCAAAATTGGCTAGAACGAACATCGGAAGGTGTGGCGAGAGGAACAGGACAAGGAGAATAAATGCAGTTGGTACTAACCTCGGGGAACTTGAAAAACGCACCCCTTTCCAGCACTGAATTGAAGATCCGACACATTAACGCGTATTCGGCCGTGGTAGACAAAAAACACCATATGCATTTTCTTAGAGTTTTTTGGTCTCTTGACGGCACCAGGAGGCATGTCAACAAACCCAGAACCCAGAAAGACGTTATTGAGTATTTTTGCGAAGCGGAATGTAGAATCCTTCACTTCATGCGTTTCTATTGCAGAAGGAGCAAAGGCAACATCTATCTCCAATAGTCAGAAAACGTTCCCCATTCGATTAAAATTATTCAAACCAAGTAGACATACCTATCATCTCCTCTTCCTGCGTAGCGCTTTGGGTTACCGGGTCCCACTTCTTCACCGGGCCGTAGAACACTCCTTCTTCCGTTTCCCACGGCTCTACATTATCTATATCTTCATCATCATCATCAGATGGATCGTCCCTTGATCTTTTTGATCTGGACTTAGATTTAGATTTTTTCTTGGATTTTTTCGTCTTCCTGTCTACCCTTGTATCCTGCTCTTCTGTTCGAATAATTTCTTTGATCGTCGATAACGGAAAACGTTGTCCAACTTCCGCAGCCCCATCTCCATACACACACCGTTCGTTGCGCCAATACGCAAGTGGACGCACTGATACTCGGCCAGAACGAGTGTGCCTTGCAGATTCATCTGAAGGAGTTTCTCTTTTGAGAATATATAAACTTCGGTTTTTCAAGGGTCCACTTCGCTTTGTGATATTCTCCACTACTGAATTTAGTTCTTGCTCTTGCTCGACGGACATATGGAGGTTGGATCGCCATTTTGAACCACCTGTTTTCGCTCTCTTCGGTGCTCTCGAACTTTCCGCTTCCTCGTCGACATCATGATATACATCTGTAGTTACGGCTTTTGGCTTTCTTCCTCGTTGTTTTTGTGCGGACTTAGCTGGCGCATCAGTGACTTTGTCTGAAGTTGCCTCACGTTCTTGTTTTTTTCGGATTGGGTCCTTTGGTTTGGAAGGCACGTTCCTGCGCTTCGCCCCTGCCTTTTTCGCAACTATTGAGGGTGAGGGTTCACTTTCTACATCATCTGGCTTGTCTGGGTCTTCATCTGGCAAGTCATTCTCATGATCGTCGCCATCATTTTGATTATAACCTTTTGGCGAGCCGCCATCTGCATTATCGAAGTTTTCGTGATAATCTCCGTACGACTCTACAAAGTGCGTATCCTCCCCTCCATCATACGAGAAGTCCGCAGGTTCACTGACTTCCAGGGACGCCTGGGGAGAAGATCTGGCTAAGCGTGGCGCATGAGAAAAGTCGAGAGCCCTTCTGGCTGCTGGCCGCGCAGAAGTAGGACTGGAGGATTGTCCATGATGCGCAACAGAAGACGAACGGATCCCTGGAGTTCTTCGAGGGGAACCGGACATGTGTGTTTTCATCGGGGAGCGCGATCGAGGGAGTAAAAGTAAGGGGTTTCGTTGTCCGCGTCGGCCTGAAAGTACGTCAGTTGGCTCCGGGATGCTACCTAGAGGGGAAATGAGTATAGGAGATCCCATTTTGGGTAGCAAGTATTATTGGCCCCATGTGATGACAGTGGAGAAACGTACTGTCTCCGGTTTCCATATCCTCCGAATTCAACGTATCGTTTCCATAGCCATGGCCATTAATCTTAACAGGAGATTTCTCCGGCGATGAGAAAATCCCCTCAATCTCTTCCATGCCATGTTCATCAAGTTTCCCTTCCCTTAGAGTAATGCCCGTGCGTCTAATGAAAAAGGATACACTTGGTGAGTATTCTCGAGATTTGCGAGCATTCCTCAATTGGAAAAAAAGTTTTTGATCTAGAGAATACAAGTACGTACCTACCAGCCTTACCCACATTGGAGTAGTCGAAATCGCGACTTTTTGTAGGTCCTCGGGGTGGCATCCTAGCAGAGTTGTTGATGATTTGTTGTTAGTTAAGGATCGGGCGAACATGCTATGTCCGCATCAGGTGGCAATGATTCGAGAAGTAGCCGGTATCCAGCCGCGATAATGAAAAAGAAACGCGCGCGCGATATAAGTATATCCTCCCCTATATCGTTGATTTGAGTGCTGATCGGTTTTGCCGGTATACCGTGTGGGAGTCGGAATGGCACAATGAAGACAACGCGAGGGAACCGCACTAAACCCGGTCTGGTACAACGCGTGTTAGCTAAGCAACATCATCACGAAAGAGCAAATAGCTATCAAAAAATAATGAAAGCAAATATTGAGGAACACGAGTCCTTAATTACAACTATACACTAATAGAATCAATCAATAACGTTCGCCCCACTTCTAATCTTCCTCAATGGATGGGCATGAATCCAGCGGCAGCATACCCTTTGTACCCTCGTCAATTCACGCCTCTACCCTTATAGCTGGAGATTCCTATGCACATTACTCCCCATGTCCACCAGCCATAACCCCATCCACATCCTTAACATCCTCAAATGGCTCAAATGAACCAACCCCATGCGTCCTTGGTGTTGACGAAGCTGGGAGGGGCCCCGTTCTGGGTCCAATGGTTTACAGCGCATTCTACCTTCCCCTACCACTCCACCACTCCCTCCTAGCGGAAGAGTATCACTTCGATGATAGCAAAGTCCTAACTCCTGCAGTCCGATCAAGCCTGATGCGCCAGCTCTCTACGCCTGACAATTCTCTAAGCTCATCATGCGGCTGGGGGGTGAAGGTGATGTCTGCTCGAGACATAGCTGCGGGAATGCTTCGACCGGGTACAAGAAATTATAATCTGAACGCACAAGCCATGGATGCGACAACAGAGCTCATCCGCTGCATTGTCCAGGAGAGGGGAATTAATGTGAAAGAGGTTTATATCGATACTATCGGGAATCCAGAAGCATACCAGAGGAAACTGGAACAGATATTCCCTTCTCTGAAGATTACGGTGGCCAAAAAGGCAGATTCGCTTTATCCCTCTGTCAGTGCAGCAAGCGTCTGTGCAAAAGTTACGAGAGACGTGGCGTTGGAGATATGTTATAGGTCTATGATGGAGCATTGCAATGCTATGGAGCCAGAGAGTAAAGGTGAAGGCTGGGGTAGCGGCTATCCTTCCGACTCTAAATGTGTTGGGTGGCTCAAAAATGATATGGACAAACTATTCGGATGGGGGCACGAATGTCGGTTTAGCTGGGGGACTGCGAGGGAACTGCTGGAATCGAAAACAAGTATAAAAGTGGACTGGCCTGTTGAGGAAAATGACGAGACGCAACGGTTAACTGATTTCTTCTCGTTTTCGGTAACTGGTACCAATAATGAGGAAAATGACGAATTACGAGATTGGTACGGCCAGAAGCCTCAGAAAATTTTTTGAAACACCAAAAGGAAAAATAAGATATCGCCTAAACAGACTCTACGGTTGCTTCAAATGATGATGTAATGAAACTGACATGACAGAAAAGCCCCTAGAATGTACCCCTCCATTGTGAATAATGTCATACCCATGCATCCAGCACATTGGAATAGTTCCATATAATACACACTTAACCCAACCATTAATTAGCAATTTTTTTTTTTTTTAAAAAAAAAAAAAAAGGGGGGGGGGGGGGGGGGTACTATAAATAAGAAAGTTAAAAACCCAAACGCTTAAATCACAAAGTCAAGTTTCCTCTGATCAGAGAGTCGTGGTCGAGAAGTAGTAAGTATCCCAGAGATATTGGTAGTCTTCCACAATACTCCCAATCAGTCCAACCAATGGTTTGTTTTCTAGCCTCTTGACGAAACCCTGCAGCCAAACCCTGCGCAAACAGTATAGTTAGCATCCCTATATAAACAATTTCAAGTGTTGCGGCTCGGAGGGAATGAAAAGACCAAAACATACTTCGTAATATTTTCATAAAACGCGCCCCTCATCACCCACCAACTCATTGCCCAACCCCGTTTCTGAAGCTCCTCCCTCTCCAGTGCTGTTAAGGCCCGTAAACCACCCGCAACCCTTTGTCGGAAATCTTTCTTTGCGAGCTGCCTGCATCCATACTCCATGCCAAATCCAATAAGCCAAGGCGTCCAGCTCTTCTTTTTGTCTCGCCATTTCTGTAGCGCCAGTGCGTAGATAAGAGGGCGAAGGATATATAACACCTCGGCGAGTTGTCCCTGCCCGGAGACTCGATGAAGGAGAGTTTTCGGAGGTTTTATATCATCGGCAGTAAGGACTCTGGATATCAGATAGTTTGAAAGGTCACTAACATCTGGTAAAATCGGTAGTGATAGGCCTGTCCTTGGCATCGGCCAACTGAAATCCGAAGATGACCCTCCTTCGCTAGGATGGGACGACCCGCCATCGCATGAGTTGACGAGTTCCTCCTTTTCCGGGCTTCTTGGGTCTATATCTCTCTCCGGTAAAGGTGGGGAAACCAACGGTCTAGAATTCGTTATGCGGAGTAACACCAATCGGCATAATGCCTTCACGCCTTCGATAAACACGACAACGCGCCAACGGATTTTCTCCCCGCGACGGCGCGCTATCATTTCCCAAAGTAATTCCGTATATTGGATCATCTGTAGAGTTAAAGCTACCCGCTGGTAAAGTGAGGAGCGCAATGACCAGTATTTGGTATATCGTGCATGAGGTGTAGGGCTAGGACGCGTAATGGTGGCAGGAAGGTGGGAAACAACGCGTGAAACGAGGGAATCATGATATAGAGATAGAAGTTGGACGCCGGAATGAACTGCGTATATTTAGTTACTAGATACCCTTAATGATGGTGAATCTGGTCGAAAAACGTTGCGTGTAGCTTTCTGACTTACGGGACTCTGAAGCAAGCTCAGATTCTCGAAAACGTCCTAATAGAGAAAATGACGGATTAGCCAACGTTCGTATAGAACATAGATGTATCTGCCATGTCAACAGAGGATATGATGGAACCCTACCTGGAATTATATATGTCAACGATCTGAGGGTGGATTCGATTTGGCTGATAGAGCTGGAATTCCTGGTTACAAAGTCTTCATACATCATTCTCAGCTTCCTCAGGTGAGATGAATCCGGTGGTAGCCGACCGCGATCCTTCTTTAAAGGCTCCATCGCAATACGATAATAAAGCGTTGAAGCAGACCTTGTCCTATCCTCGTGGTTTGCGGCTGGTTTTGCGGTTGGAGCCCGACCTGGGTCGCGATTCCACGTGACGCGCTGCCAATACCTAGGTAGATGCCGAGGCATTCGGGGAACGTCAGAGACGCTATCTTTTAACTTTGACTGAACGAAAATCCCAAAGATAAAAAATTGTAGAAGTAGCTTATGTAAATGAGGAACAACATCATCGCCGTATAATAGAGGATAAGATATTTTTAAATAACCAAGTTCTTGCGGGCGATATCCGGCGTTGCAGAGATTGCAATGAAAACCACCAGACAGTAAATATAAGAGAGGAATATATTGATAGATAACTAACTACATTTTGCGGTTTTACCTATTCATCAGCAAACCTCCATATCCCCCCTGGCCTCATCGCTTCCTTATGTCTTTCAGCCAATTTCTCTTGCTCAGCCTTTTTCGCATCCTCCCGATCACGATCTAGCTCTTGAGTGCTAGGCATATCCGTGCGCCAGAATCCAGGCGGCGAACGCGCTCGCTCATGGGCGTGTCGGTGTTTGCCAAACTTATTGGCAAGATATCTCGTTCGTGCATCTAGCAGTAACTCCCGCAGCTCCTTCTCCGTCGTTGTCTCTAAGACGACTCTATTGTCGCCCAGGTATTCATCCAGCACCTCTCGGTCCTCCTGGTCTAAGTACTCCAATGACTCATCGTTATTACCAGCTGTTGCGAATCCCTTGAGCTTCGCCAGGGTGCGGAAGCCTTTTCCGCAGCATTCTGGACGGATACAGGCTGGAAGACAACGCCTCAGGTCCTTTCTGCGAACTACCTCGTCGAAAGCATAATCGAGTCCCTGATTTCTTTCTGGGTTGAGTTTGAAATGTTCAAACCCGAGTCGATGGAGAGGCCTTGCTCGAAATGGCTCATCCTCTGGTAGCACCTCATCGTCGGTTCGAGGTTGTTGGTGATCTGAAGAACAGCGTAAATTTCTTGAAATTGGGGGGAGGGGTTGTCGCGGTGATGGGATACACTCCGCGATGATCCGGGACCGAGGTTCTTGGGGTGTTATAGAACTTTGCCCTATTTTACTTGGGGTTACGGGAGGTACGTTATCCGAACCTACAGAGTTTCGAAACGGGGAGTTCAGTATTGGTCGTTGCCGCGGCACAGTTTCTAGAAGATCTTCCAAGCGTCCAGCAGAAGGAGATTTATATTTCTCAGTCTTCGAGCTCGTGTGCCGCTTGCCGGCAGGGTGAGTTTTTTTCAACTTCAAATAACTGTCTTCTTCCTCATCTTCCGCCACTACATGAACCTTGGGGACTCCCTTAGGGCCATACCGTCTTCGTTTGGCCCTTTGATTTGGAGTATGCCCATCTGCGTTTTGAACAGAAGAAACATTGGTATTCACTGGCTGAAGGGCCAAGCGGTGTTTGGTTCCAGCTAATTGCCGCCCACCTAGACTTGGTAACCCTATTCCAGGCTCTTCACTCTCATCAAAAACAAGGAAGTGGTTGCCCGGCAGTTGAACAAGTTGATGATCAACAGCATGCTCCCCTTGTATAATTCCATGGTTGTCTTTTTGGCTGGTGTTCAGGACCAAGCAGTCATCGTCGCCATCGCCCTCAATATCATTGTCATTGGTTGTGCTATGGGTACTCTCGAAAGGGCTAGTTGACATAGGCTCACTCTTTACAGTAATAGGCGTGGTAAAACTACCCGTCTCACGGTGGTTTTTGGCATTATTTACCACTGGTTGTTTGTTTTCCTTCTTCCTCCCTCTAACTGGCCTCGATAGGACGAAAATTGGGTTTTCGACGGTGGGTGAACTTGGAAATATATACGGTTCGATAGCATACCGGGGATCCTGGGTTTGGGTTGACATTATGTCCGAGGAGCCCAGCTCCGAGGAAGGTTGCTGCGGCGATTCTCCTGGAGCCATTCTAGCTCGAGTTTTCGAACTAGGAAGGACAGGCGATTGGGGTTCTTGGTCTCTGTCTAATGTTGCAATAGCCGCACTCCTCTCTATAAGGCCTTGTTCCTGCAAATGGGGTTGGCATATTTGATCCGGAGGTCCGATTGTAAGTTTATCGGACGTTGAGGCCGACTCCCTCTTCCCCGGACGATGTTGTTTCAGTGGACAATGAGCTGCAATAGTATCATCTCTCCGGAAAAGGACTTTCTTTCCATTGACATAAACCTCAAATGCATCACGTTCGAAACAGCTTTTCCACGATGTGGCCTTGCCTTTGCAGCTCTTCAGCTTCTTCTTCACTGTGAAAAAGGATTCAATCAAACTAGCATTCTCTTGGAAAAGTTGTTCATAACACTTTGCTAGATTCGAATAATTCTCATAAGAAATAGTCTCGGGTTTCTCCTCTTTACCCATGAAATCATGGATAACCGAATTTGGAGCATATCGCTGTCGGTTTTCGAGTAGCCTTTCCTTGTGGTCATCAGCCGTGTCACTCGGTTCGACAGTTTCGATGTGTCGTTGTAAGTCTAAATTCTCCGTTTCCAAAATTTGAATCCGCCTAGACTGCTCCTCGAGCTTTACTTCTAGCTCTGCATTCCTTTGTTTCCACTGTCGACATTGGTTGACTAGTCCACCAACCTGCTCTGCAAGGTTGCTGAAATCGGTCTCCTCCATTAGATTAGGACTTTCCGTGACAGTAGTAATAATTAAGGAAACAGCCGTCGCTCATAGTTGTCCAAGGCCACCCGAAAGGATACATTAAGAAAACTGCAAGAAGAGAATTGGCCCTGAAAGCAACGGTTCCGCGTCGGGTTTGGACTAATAGCGAAATCACATGATGATAAGGGCTTGGCGATGTGCCAACTTTCTACTCAACATGAACACAAACACAACCTTCCGGCGATGAATCATTTTAGGTTGGGAACTTATATTTGAATGGGATAGCGATTTTCTTAGTATATTTCGTCCCGCGAGATGACAAAACGTCGCCTTGACGACTTCCAAACAGAAAATGCGGCCCCAGAGAAGCGAATGCGTACTGATGATTCCAGCAAGAAAGATCTCCTTTCAAGACTGAGCGATGAACTCATACTTCATATCCTGAGCTTTCTACCTACGCAGTCGCTGGGTTTTTGCCAGAGGTATATCATTTCTTTATTGTTTTTCCCTCGTTGTGCGATGTTCGTGGTTTGTGGGTGTTCTTATACCTATATGACCGAGCATATCTCACATTCACTATGCCAAATTTCCCAGATTGTCGCATCGATTTTATGGACTCGCGGGTGATTCGGAACTATGGAAGCAGAAATACTACTCGCGTTGGGTGTGGCCTCGGACCCGTCGTATTCGTCATCTCAAGGACTCCGGCCTTGCTTCCAATGTCACTTCCAAGCCCGCCGGTTACATCCCAAGGCCATCGAGATGGATTAGTTATGAGCATTCAGCTAGAAATTTAAAAAATATCGATTGGAAGAAACAGTATCGTCTGCGGTATAACTGGTCCAAAGGGTCGTGCCGGGTCACTGAAGTCGAAGTCGCACCACCATCGGTCCCACCGGTATTAGTGAAGTTATGCAAAGGGATCGTGTTCACGGCTGATGCGGGAAATGGGCTTCGCGCGTGGACTACTGGGGACACGAAATTGTGCCTGGCTAAACTGTCCTTTTCTAATGTAAAAGAATGGGACGGCCCCCGTATCACACCCACATCGATTGCCGTGACGCCAGGAGGTGACACCGAAGGCGATTTCGATGTCACCGTCGGGTTCGAGGATGGGAGCTACAACGTATATTATTTCAACTATGACAGTGCACGCTTTTGTTTCCGATTCTCACATCCCACATCGCCTAATGGGGCCATTACTGCTCTTGCATCCTCATCCTCCTATCTCCTTACGTTATCCCAGAACCAAACGTTATCTCTCTACCGAATTTGTTCTTCGGGAAGGATGGGGGAAGAACGAGAGCACACCACGGAGTTGCCGAAACTAATCACCTCCCTTAAAGCCAGCAACATATTCGCTCCACTTTCTCTATCCATCCGGTCCTTAGCGACCGAAATCGTCGCATCCATAGCCTACAGCTTCTCCCGCATAGGTTGCGGATGGTCAGTTGGGATACAGGAACTCCGGCTAAACCATGATGGCGAGAATCTAGGGTCCCGACTTGCAACGACTGTCGACATCCAATTCTGCGCTAACCTCTTTAACCCCTCGACCAAGATACTAAATACCGCCGGCAAAACTCATCACAACAAAATGATGAGCGTCGCAAGCCCCATCCATAGAAATAACAGGAAAGCTCAATCCATTACCACCACTCCTTCCTCGGTGCCCCATAGCCCGTCTCTCTCCTACACACGTCCGCCCACCTCCATCTCGTACAGCCATCCATATCTCCTCACCTCTCACGCCGACAACACGTTGACAATGTACCTAGTCGTCTCCACCGCCAATGCTCTCACGATCAAAACCGGTCGTCGTCTCTGGGGTCATACGTCCTCCGTATCTAGCGTGCAGGTGAGTGAGCGCGGGAAGGCTGTCTCTGTCAGCTCTCACGGCGGAGAGATTCGTATTTGGGACTTGGAGGATATGATATCACTATCCTCGTCGTCATTGTCGTCATCGTCTTCATTTTCCTCGGCACGGATGTTGCACAGGGATGACAGTGTTCAGCTCCGCGCTGAAAATGAAAATGGTAATGAAAGTGGAAACCACGGGACGGGCACGGGGTGGTGGAGAAGGCGGTGGCTCCAACAACCTTTAGAACTAGTTCTCGAAGCCATTGAAAAACGCGGGGATGGACTGGGACTTGCGCTGCAGGATTTGTCGAGGGAACTGACGTTGGCGGCCCGAGCAAGAGGGTGGGTGGGATTTGATGACGAACGGGTTGTGGTGCTTCGAGAGAGGGGGTTGGGGACACAGTTGTTGGGTTGTTACGACTTTACGTGATATTAGTTGAATCGGAAAGTTTATATGAATAGTTGATATAACTACATCTGTCATGTCTGTCATAGTGTTGCTCGTGCAGCCCAGTCTTACCTAATCCAAATGTACACAAGTTCTAGGTAATTAATGAAATGGGCTTCATGCAGATTGGAGGAGGGGAATGTGACACACTCCGTAGCAGTATGTATGCGTATACCGCATGTACTGACTGGATAATATCGAGCCAGGGGCCTCGGAGTCCGAGCGCAGGCTGGGAGGGGAGGACCTTGGGAGAGATGAAACAGCACCCGATTCCCCCTTAAATGCTTCTTCATCACCAGTTTCTTCTTCTGCTCTTCTCTTCTCTTCTTCCCCCCCTTCCTCCTACTCCTGCTGCCCTTTGATCCGATCTGCAATGCCTTTTGCGAATTGTGCTGCTTGGGATTCTTATTTCCCGCATATCGCATCAGTTATCACTTCTATTTTTCTCTACGAAAATGATTAGGCCAGTAGGATACGGAGGTGAGGGTGGCGGCGGGATTGATAGAGACGAATAGCTATCTGACGTACGTGTACAGTACAAGTACAGCACCTTTTCATTCTATTGCAGAAAGATGGCGCTCAATACACTAGCAGCTATCTGCACCTTGACAAGAAGGAAAAGCCGAAACAGCAGGTCGATCAAAATGGAAAACTCTGAATGAGAACCTTGTTATATCATTTCTGAGGAATACCAACAGAGATAGAGAGAGTGCAAGACACAGAAAGACTAGGAGGATAAAGGTAGCTCTCCTCCGATGTCTCTTCAAAATAAATAATGACTAACAATCCCAGTCCAGTGACCGACTGCCAGCCGCAGACCATCGTTCATCACTTGTCCATGAACTTCACAATTCCCCCATTCATCCCCATCTTTTTTTTGTCTCCTCTTCCTCCTCCTTTGTCTCTTTGCTCTCATTGACCTCACCAACATATCCATCCTTTTCTGGACTCCCAATTGTTACAGTACGTATGGCCTGCTCCCCTTTTCACCTGCGCTGTTCGAAGTGGGTGTGTTTTTCTTTTTTTGCGCCCCTCGCTTCGAGCCGCCGCCGCTTTCAAGCTTTCCCCGCATCGCACTATTCGGCATTTTTGGGACGTTGAGAAAAATGTCTTTTTTGTGGGCGGCGGGGGGGGGGGGGGGATTTTTTTTTTTTTTTTTTTTTGCCTTCCACTGACCTGGTCACTGACAAACAAAACTTTTTTTCCCTTTATTCCCTTTCAGGAATAATAACCAACTAATAAAGAAAAACCTCCTCTCTGAACCTCCTCGACCTTCATCAACTCAGATCGATTTGCAATAATCCCATTAGTTTCCAGTCCTTTCGACTACCACCATTTATCTTCCCCCCTTCGATCCTTATATAAACGAGAACACTTTTCAACTCTTTTCCAACTCACCAAAGATGGATTACCAGTCAGGTGGCCGTGGATGCTTCAATTGTAAGTCTGTCTTGTTACAATTGCGAATACATTTTTTCGGGTGGTGTTTGAAATTCTGTGTGTGGTTGTATCGGTTGTGTGGGTTGACGGTCAGAAATGATTCCTTCGCCCTGTCCCACTCACTGGCCTGGAACTTTTAATCCCTCTTTCAACTTGCCCATCTTGTCTTCTTTGGGAGCCTGACCAGTATCGAAATAACATCAAGACGACATATGATGTCTTCCCAGGCGCAATGCACGAGAATTTTTATGTTTCCAGTCCTCTTGCACTTTGAAATTGGTTTCCAATCTGTAACTTAAGTACTTTTTTTCCAGGACTCAAATCCCGCTAACATTGTTTCCGCTGTAGGTGGTGATGCAGCTCATCAGGTTAATATGTTTTGCGCCCTGTGGATTCGTGGATGGCATTGATTTTTTTTTTCTCCCCTCATTAGGCTCGTGATTGCCCCAAGAAGGGAACTCCTACCTGGTAAGTCGTTCAGCATACTCATCTCACCGGCTACTGCTGTTCCATATCTAAGTTGATTTCTTTTAGCTACAACTGTGGTGGTAAGTCCCTATACTCATACTTGATGGGTGGGAGGAGATTCTAATGCGGTTATGTTTTCCGCTTGCAGGACAGGGACACGTCAGTAAGTATTTGCTTAAAACACCATTACTCCAGCAGTGAATTCTGCGCAATCCATCTAATTCACTCTCCCAATTTTAGGTCGTGAATGTACTGCTGCCCCCAAGGAAAAGACTTGCTATCGATGCGGCCAGGCCGGACATATCTCCCGTGACTGCACATCTACCGGCTCCGGAGACAGCTATGGTAACAGCGGTGGCTATTCCGGTGGCGGAGGAGCTGCTGGCGGCCAGGAATGCTACAAATGTGGCCAAGTCGGACATATCGCCCGTAACTGCTCCCAAAGTGGAGGTTACGGATCCGGTGGTTACGGTGGTGCTACTGGTGGTGGTTACGGCGGTGGCTATGGCGGTGGTCGCCAGCAGACATGCTACTCGTGTGGTGGTTACGGGCATATGGCTCGCGACTGCACTCAGGGTCAAAAATGCTACAATTGTATGTTTTATTGTTACCCTCCTTTAATTTCCCTTTCCCCTTCCTTTCCCCTCTCCATCTCCCTAGACAAATCTCATATCTAACCCGGGTTTTACTTTTTTTCTCTGTCCTTCAAGGCGGTGAAGTTGGCCACGTCTCCCGAGACTGTCCCACCGAAGCTAAGGGTGAGCGAGTTTGTTACAAATGCAAACAACCCGGCCATGTCCAGGCAACTTGCCCCAACTAAGCGGGAGAAGGTCGTTTATTGGGGTTGTGAGGAAGAGAAATCGAGGAGAAATTGGATTTCCTTTTCTTTCATCTTCTTTTACTTCCATCCATCCAAGCGCGCGGGCTTTCTTTTTTGTCCCCTATGGCCCATTGTTTGGAAGGATAACTTGGTCATGACTCAGAAATGAGCAATTTCTTCTTTTTTGTCCTGTTTCTTTCTTTTGCATTCTTGTTTTTCCTCATATTTTAAATCACGAGATTATGTCTATTTTCTTCCATTTTTTATGCTACTGTCACGCAAAGAAAACAAGTCCCTTTTTAAACTCCAACAGAACATCCCCATCATGCAGGACATCTTACACACACACATCCATACATGTCAGAACATGTATTTTGTTTGTCAAAGCATTCAAGTATTGATAGCGAAGGGAGAAAGGAAACAAGAGAGGAAAACATTTTTCAAGGCACTGAGGAAGGTCTTTTTATCTTCGTTTTTTTATATATATTTTCTTTTTCTTTCGTATGTGTTTCTTTCCTTTTGTAATGGGATCTGAAACTGAAATTGAGAGTGAAATTGAGAGGAAGAAACGCAAAGCGAAGCAAACACCACCTACACTGCGCACACATGGATTCCCCGCAAGACCTAAAACAAAGCAACAAAATTGGATCAAAAATGGCGCTATTGTCTTTTTTATGGGATGTTTCTCATTTCAGAAAACTGAACCCCTTTTTCTCTCCTTTTCTTGTTAAAGGATGCATTTTCATGCCCCGGTCTTGGCTTTTCGCTTCGTCTTCTTCACGCCGTACATTTTTGGTCCTATGGTTTATCAAACATGCCCGGGCATTGTATTATTTTATATTGCCGCGGATCTTATCTTCTTTCTGAGGCTTTCTCGTTTCATACTGGGTCAAGTGTAAAATTGTGTCTTAGGGATTTTCATATACTTTGTGAAAAAAAATACCAAAAAATTAACATATCGCTTTTCCTATCAATATAGACCTGTTACACTGGATAAGAAATGACTCTGGGCTCCTTTTCTTCTCGTTTTGTGCTAGGGCTAAGATGGTAGAAGGGAGCAGCAACCCACTCGTCTTTTTCGTTCTTACAATACCCACACCACACATCGGCTTCTTCGAATCTTTGAGTGAGGGGAAGGAATATATTTCATTGCCCATCTATATAAAATGTACACTTGTTTGATGGAGGACGTGGGGGAAGTAGGTGGGTTGGGTCATCATTCTCATATATGTGTTCACAGGATGAATGAATATTGACCTCATATTGTATCAGGCTTTATTTTATGAACGGCGGGCCCGATACAGCTCCCCACTCAAGCTACGCATCTTCTAAAGGTAGGGCACAGAAATAGCGGGTTTGGGGTTGGGTAGGGACCCTGGGTATATAAAAATAGCCGAAGGGCAGTATTTGATTTGCTACTCTACCTTTCCTTCCCCTCCTATTCTCTCTCCCGTTCCTCGCCAGATGTCTTCACAAGTCCTTACTATCTACATCCTTATTGGCAATCCTAACCGCCTCCCCCAGATCCATGTCTCCAACAATCTCTCACTGGACCTTCTCTCCCCCTTCCCCATCAAATGTCACAGAACTGGGCCCTTGAAACACATATCTCCGGCCCCGAGGTGCCAGGTAGAACTTCATAAACACCGCCTCTGGGTACGTTGGGATGTCGCGGTTGCGTCGGATGGCTTCCTCCTCCTCGTCACGGTACCGCCCACCCGCGGATTCGTTTATGGCAGCTTGGAGCTCGACGTTGTTACGTTCTTCGACGGCTGGTGTGTAGAAGCCCGTTGGGAAAGCGTCACGTCGGCAGCGGGAGAGGATTTCGTCGAGAGAGTAGGACATTCTGGAGGGGAGAGGGTTTCTGTTGACTCTGCTGTGCGATCTGCCGCCGCCATCAGTGCTACTAAGGATAGTGGCAGCAGTGGTGAGAGGTCGACGCTCGCTCATGTTGAGACCATATCTTTGTGTTGGTTCTGGCGATTGTGTGCTGCGAGAAGATAGTATTTGCCGTGTTGCTGGAGAAGTGTTGCGTCGAGCTATGGCAACCGCTGGCAGCTGTGGTCTGTTGAGAGCTCTCTAAGTAGCTTGTTAGCAGCAGGAGATTGCCACACTAGGACTGCGGAAAGGGAGGGGACCAGGGAATACATGCCTCCATCAGAGCTCTATCTACTCGGAGCTCCAGCCCACTCAGCCCGATAGGGGTGCCCGATAGACGTCGCGAACATGCAGGTTGAAGAACAGAGTCTGGCTCACGAGGTCCCTGTACGAGCTCACCCTCGTCATGTTCGACATGTAAGGGCCTATGATCTTGTAGCATGCGACCACCATTTGCTCTCATATGAGAGAGCAATCGACTTGCTTGGTCCATACCCAACTTGTTTCCTGACCCAAAGAGTCTATCCAATCTCGCTCGTTCTTCCTCTGCTATCCTCCTTCGAATCCTAGTCTCTTCCGCATCTGCAACGCTTCTCTCAAGAATCGACCGGAGCTGGTCCTCTTCATCTTGCCTCACGCGCTAGGCCTCGGTGGCCTCAGCCTCAGATTCGCGAATTAGCCGCAGGTTCGCTTGAACAGCGCAAGTGAGCATTCATCTTCGTCGGTTTCCATAACGTGAAACGCTCTTTCGTTCCCGAAAACTAGGCAGAGTAAAATCGTTGCTAAAGTCTGTAGCTTGTCTTCTTTTTCCTTGGAGCCGAGCACGGTAAGTAGATAGATATTAGCTTTGGCTTCTTGTTTGTCAACTTAATAAAAGTGGTATAGAGAAGATTCATGTTGCGAGGAGCCCCCACCCTTGCATATTTCATGTATGACACTGGTGAATATGTCAGTGACAAAATGGAGCCATCAAAGAAGACATTTCCCCAGGTGTTCAGAATTGCACGGGGTCAATTGAGAATTGAGTTTCCTGTACATCGGTATCGTGTAGAGATGCTCTAATCCTGTATATTATTGTAAGTTACATGAAAAGGCGGATATCAAACATCATGCATAGAATGTTGTTTACTAAAAAAAAACAAACCAAACGATATGCCGTAAGTTATACAAGCAACTAGTTTGGTACAGCATATTCATGAACTGCAACTGCACATAGTCATTCTCTTGAACTGCGGGACATCTCCGCAGAATCGCTCCTCCTCGTCTTTGTCCAAATTCCACTCCTCCTGGAATGGATTCAGGGCCATGTGCATGACACGGTCGAGAATCCCTCGGTCGCCCTTGTTCTCGACATGTTGGATAACCTCATCGAGGATCCAGGATCGTGGAAGAAACTATAGAATAATATTAAGATCTTGCATATTTTCCAGAACTAGACAAAGGTTGTAATATCCATGTATCCAGGTTTGATAGCACGGGGTGAGGGGGAAATACTGACTTTCGGATTAACCGCCTTCATTGCTTTCTGTCTCTCTTCATCCGGTTCCATACCCCAGTCTTCAATGATACGGTTCCGCCATGAAGAAAGCCATTTGGCAATACGATCTTTGGCAGATTCTTCAGTATTGCCTACTCCACCGACGCCCTCTTTATGAAAGAAGATGCTTGCAATAGCTTTTCTCTTTTCATTAGTGTCAATGTCGGCGAGGTAGATGTTGGAAAGATGTCTGAAAAAATGATTGAAGTCAAGTTCAAGAGCCTCGAGGGTATCAAGTAGCTCTGAGAACAGCTCCTGGAAATCAGATTCCTTGGGGGTTTTCAACGCCAAGCGTGCCGACATGAGTCGTTTGTATTCATTCAGGAATACAGCTTTGTATTCTTCACCAGCGTTATCGATGAGTTTCTCTGCTCTTTGCACAAGGGCCTTGCCAAATTCCTCAGTTACGCCTTTTGAAACGAAGGTCTCGTCATCTACCTTATCGCCAGCGCCCATCAATTCACCCAAGGACTCTCCAAGTCGCACTAAATTCCACCAGATCACACTTGGCTGGTTCTTATATGAATATCGAAGGAGATGGTCATCGTGGTTCGGGGTAAACTGCGGGTCAAAGTTATCCATGAACGCAAATGGGCCGTAGTCGAGAGAAAGACCCATAATGGACGTATTGTCAGTATTTAACACTCCGTTCATGAAACCGTACGCCTGCCATGCGGCAACGGTCTTTGCGTTACGTCGAACTATCTCTCGATAGAGGCGGCTAAAGCGGTTCTCCTCCGCGCCCTTCTCTCCCTGGATTTCGTATTTAGGCACACCTCGCAAAGGATTATCGACAGACGGTGCATCTTTTACGTCAGGCGATACCGCAGATAGAGCGGCTGGAAGGGATTCCCAACCAGGAAGAACATCCTCTGCTACATAGGTCGCCAATTTCCTGGAGAGATCTCTATCACCGCGGGATCCAGGAAGGTCAAAAGTTCCGATCCTGATCCAAGATTGAGCAAAACGAGTCACAATGGCACCGGGCTCTAGCTGCTCTCTCCGCACTTTGGAATTGGGCAATAACACGAGCGAAAGGGCGCGTGTTGTAGGGATTCCCAGAGCATTCAAAGCTAGCATCCGAGTGTTAGCAAAAAATAGAGATATTTTCATAGTTACAAAAAAAAGGCCACCTACCTTCTGAAACTATATACTCCCTGACGCTTGAGCGAAGAACGGCTTTTCCATCGGCAAACCGAGAATAAGGAGTTCTGCCAGCCCCTTTAATCTGAATCTCATATCGGATTTTCGTAGCAGGATTCGTTGATTCGAAGAGGCTGATGGCTCGCTACATATGTTGAGCATGAGTATTGTAGCTTAAAAATAGACAAGGAATATAAATGGCAACTTGGGCATACCCCATCTCCTAGCTGTCCAGCCCATGAACCACTGCAGAATTGCTGTTAATATACATCGTGATGCCGGGCGTCGAGTGGGGCATATACATACAATTGCCAGCCTCCACAAAAGTATTAGCACAAAATACAATTACAATAAAAGCTTACGAAAGATAGGCGTAAAACTAGACTTTCTCACCACCATAACACTGCGCCCACGGATATACTCCTCCATTGTCCCTATCCCAAAATATTTTATTTCCCGAGACCAGATCGCGGAACTGCGCAGTCCTCTCCTCGCCATCTTTGAGGCCGATGTCCCTTAGCGCCTGCGGACTTACACTTAACAGCTCTGGTTGATCTGTCGGCTCAGGGCGGACATAGGTAAACAAGGCGCCTTTAACTAGCCGTGGTCCAAGTGCTTCGCGGGGCGCATTGTGAGAGGATTCCGGGGTTTCAAAAGCGGGGTCTGCTGGCAGTTTTGATGTGAAATTATTGGATTTGGGGAGTTCATCTAGAGACACTCCTGCCGTAACCGAATTGCTGCTTCCATTTCTTGTATGCGAGCCGGATAGATGAGCGGCCATCTGAGCAATGCGGAACTGAAGGGTAAACGATAGGTGGATGTTGCGAAACAGCATATGGCGAGAGAGTAAGAGATGGGAACACTTTTGCGGAAAGGAATGCTCAATTAATTATCATACAGCGATCTAAATAATTTGAAATACGGGAAATAAGAATGGATTGACGGAACGAAAAGAGTCGATGCCACTGGGGAGGATGAGTGGAGTAGAGTTATTGGCAGCATTGGGTGGAACGATGACATAACTGGGTTGCGATGGAAAATAGTTCAACTATTTATATCAGGCCAGAGAAGATAGCTAGATTCCTTTCTTAACCTAATCCTTCCTTCTTCAAGAATCCTTAAGAACACCCTTGTTACTTCCTTTCTCTTGTTGATCTGTTTGTTTTCAATTCTTTAAAAAGGAGATCCCTCTGGGTTTGTTTTCTTTTTTTAGAGAGATAGAATAGTTAATCAAGTGTGATGGGTTAGCACCTGTTAGTAATTAACTTACACAATCAACTCTCCTCCTGCACCCACTTGTTCCTGGTCATTGTGACCTCATGTAACTCTCAATGTTCTTCCACTCCATGCTCTGTGCTTGTGTAGTCTCTAACAATTCTTCTGTGTAGCTCTTAACATTCTTCTGCTCTGTGCTCTGTACTTGTGTAGTCTCTAATAATTCTTCTGTATAGCTCTCAATGATTCTTTCATCTCATGCTCTATACTTGTATAGTTTCTAACAATTCTTTCATATAGCTTTTAATATTCTTCTGCTCTGTACTTCACTATAAAACAGCTTCTGATATTTTTTCACTCTAAACTTCTCTTTATAAAAACTCTTTTTGTATAATCTTTTCTTCTGATTTCTTTTCTCTTTCTTTTCTTAATCAATTTGTAATCTGTAATTAGAATAGTATCAAATTGTTAATCAAAATATATTTGTTATATTATGAATTGATTCTTCTGTATTTAAAATCTGAGTATTTTGTTATTAATTCTTACATCTGAGTGCATTGTTTATAGATCTGAGTGTCTAGTTATTATAAGAGATTTCTCATAAGTCTGAGTGTTTTTATTATTAGTTATATAGACTGTTATATCTAAGTGTCTGAAATACAATTGACTGTATTCTATAAAGAGATCTGAGTATCTATGAATCATAATACTATGAATAGTGTTTATGAAGAAGCTTGATAAACTTAGCAGTGCAATACTGTGAATAGTGTCTGTAAGAGTGTGATTCAAAGATTACTTGAGCTGTTCAAAGCTTCTAAGCTTTGCAGCTCTTTTTATACAAAATAACTAGTGCAGTAGTATCTATCATTCTTGATAATAGAGAGTGATATACACTATAAAAGAATAATAAGCTGAAATTATCATATTCTTCTCTATCAAATCTGTCTATATCTTTGTGATGAAAATAGTGTTCTGCTGTGTGCATCTGTTTTTGTGATGTGCTATTTCTGAGATATCTGTAGTATGGTATTCATCAAGTTCTTGTTATGATTGTGTGTCTTCTAACTGCAATAGATAAGACACTCACTTTGCATATATAAAAGTCTCTATCACAACAACATCAGTTCATCACTAATCAATGTCATATTCACAATTATTTTTTTTCATTTATTCTTTTATATTCTCTTCATTTACTCTTCTCTGTCTTATTTCAATTGTTCTATATATCTATTCTTTTCTATTAAATGTCTAGTCTCTTTTTATTCTGTGATATGATATCTGATTGCTGTGTCTTTGTGATGGGTTAGCATCTGTTAGTAATTAACTTACACAATCAACTCCCTTTCTGCATCTGCTCATTTCTGATCACTGTGATCTCACATAACCCTCAATGTTCTTCCACTCTGTGCTCTGCACTCATATAGTTTCTAATGATTCTTCTGTGTAGCTCTTAACATTCTTCTGCTCTGTGCTCTGCATTTATATAGTCTCTAACAATTCTTCTGTGTAGCTTCTGATGTTCTCTCACTCTGTGTTTCACATTCATATAGTCTCTAACAATTCTTCTGTATAGCTCTCAATGATTCTTCTCATTCCACACTTCACATTTATGTAGTTTCTAACAATTTTTATATATATCTCTTAATGTTCTTTCACTCTGCACTTCACTGTGGAGCAGCTTCTGATATTCTTCTACTCTGAACTTTTTTCTATAAGAACTCTCTTCATACAATCTTTTCTTCTGATTTCTTTTCTCTTTCTTTTCTTAATCAATTTGTAATCTGTAATTAGAATAGTATCAAATTGTTAATTGAAGTATGTCTGTTATATTACAAATTGATTCTTCTGTGTTTAAGATCTGAGTGTCTTGTTATTAGTTCTTACATCTGAGTATATTGTTATCAGTTCTTATGTCTGAGTGCATTGTTTACAGATCTGAGTGTCTAGTTGTTATAAGAGATTTCTCATGAGTCTGAATGCTCTTATTGTTAGTTATATAGACTGTCATGTCTAAGCATTTGAAACACAATTGACTGTGTTCTACAAGATCTGAGTGTCTATAAACTGTAACACTGTGAATAGCATTCATAAAGAAGCTTGATCAAGCTTAGTGCTGCAACACTGTGAATAGTGTCTATGAGAAAATCAAATGTCTACAAGTATTCCTTTTCTTTTTTTTATATTATTATTACATATTCTTAGACATTGAAATGAACTACAAACAATTCTACAAACACCCACTGCATTCAAACACAGTGGATGATAACTTAGATCTACAAAGTATTCTTCAGCAGCAGACACTACAGATGACTGAATTGCAACAATAATTTGCTAAAATGAGCACTTCTGCATTCACTGTTCCTTCTACACCCACATCTCATGAAAAACTCTCAAGAGAGAAGCTCTCAATTCTCAATAAATATGAGAGAGATCTAGCACTCTACCTCACATGGAAGTCAAAAATGAACATCAAATTGAACATTGATGAACAAGCAATAGACTTGCTATCCAATCAGATGTGATATATTTATAGTAGATTGAATAGCAACATATTAGCAAAATTTCAATTCTGAATGAGTCATTGCCAGAATCATCAGCATACATCAGAGCTAGTTTTTCAACAACTCAACTCTTTCTTCCTCAATTCTACACTTCAAGTCAAAACATTAGACTGACTTAATCAGACTTGTCAGATGAATGTTGTGTTGATAATTTATCTTTCTGAATTCAATCACAAGCTTCTAGAAGCAGATGAGCAAGACTGAGACAATACTGTCAAGATCAACATACTGTTCAAGAATTTGAACTTTCAGTTGTATAATCAAAGTATAGAGTGTCTGAAGCTCTCAATATACAGTGAATTCTGTGTTGATCTTTGTCTGTTGAACAACAATCTGTCTCAGTTTCACACATTTCAAAATTATAGAGAATTCTGCTGAATAAATATATACATCTCAAACCACTCTGCAGCACTCTTCATCTTTGAATCAGAATCAATGAACTGAATTTCATATGTGAATACAAGTCATCTGAGAGTCTTCAATGTCTCAGAAAAGAATACCACTGACTGAATTGTCAGAGAAATCTGCATACACTGCAACAAGTCAGAGCACTTCACAAATCAATGTTCAAATACAATCATCTCAAGTAAACCCCCCACACACATGAATGCTGTGTTGTCTGTGGATAGACAAGAACAGAGAAAAGATGAGCTCTCACTCTAAAATACAGATAAGAGCTCAAGAAGCAAAAAGCTAGCTGAAGATTTGAGTAAAAAATGCAAATGAACACAATCATGATTTCTGTCATTGTAAATAGCTTAGTCAATATACAAGTCACTACACTCTTATAGACATTCAGCTGATTGAAAAGCATAAGCTTCAGTGTATTCTCTTTTTCAAACTGTGTAAGCTCAGTGAATTTGACAGCCTCAGAGAATCCACCTTCTACAATATGATAAAATTTAATATTGATGTAGAAGGACACAAGAAAAAGAATGTATACACATACAAAATACAAAATCTTGAGTACAATCTAATACTCAGTCTATCATGACTCACAGAATTTGAAATCTTGTTGAATATATACAATCACTGTCTTATTTTCTCAGAAGATGATTGTGTTTACAAGAAGAATGTTGATAGAACTGCTGATCTTACTCAGATATCAGTGAAAGTGTACAAACTACTAATTCATCAAATGCATGAGAAGAAGAATGTCCAAGTGTTTGCTGCTAGTATAATGAATATCAAGAAAGCATTAGAAAAGTTAGAATCTAAAGATCTCAAGAAATCATGCAAGAAACTACTCAAATCATATAAAGACTTTGCAGATGTATTCAATGAGAAAGAAGCTGAAAAGCTTCTCTCTCACTGAGAACTCAGTATAGATCATACAATCAAGTTTATTAAGAAAGACAGTAAGAACTCACAATCATTCTGAGATTCTCTCTACAGCATATCATGCAATGAGCTTCTCATTCTATGAAAAATGCTCAACAGATTACTAGACAAAGACTTCATTTGTGTTAGCAACTCACTCACTGCAGCATCTGTACTGTTTGCAAAGAAATCAGAAGATGACTTATGATTCTGCATTGACTATTGAGAACTCAACAAGATTACACAGAAGAACTGATATCTTCTTTCACTCATCAATGAAATGCTTGAACAGATAGAAAAAGCAAAATGATTTATGAAACTTGACATCTCTGTGATCTTCTACAAGATAAGAATTAATGAAGATGATGAATGACTAACTGTCTTTTGTACACATTACAGATTATACAAATGAACAGTGACTCTCTTTGAATTAGTAAATGCTTTGAGTACATTTCAGAAATACATTAACTGAGCTCTATGAGATCTGCTTGATGAGATCACCTCAGTATACATGAATGATATCTTGATCTTCACTGATGAATTGCTCACTGAGTATCATAAACACATATAACAAGTTCTTGACCATCTATGAAAAGCTGAACTGCAAGTGGACATTGATAAATGTGACTTTGAGATCAAGTCTATAATCTATCTAGAATTCATCATTGAAGCTGAAAAAGATGTATGTATGAATTCTAAGAAGATGAAAGCAATTCTCAACTGAGAGACATCAGTCTCAGTAAAAGAGACTAGAAGCTTTTTAGAGTTTGTCAACTTCTACTGAAGATTTATCAAGAACTTCTTCAATATTGTACAATCACTAATGAATCTGATCTGAAAAGATACTGTATTTCAATGAACTGACAAAGCAGACACAGTATTCAAAAAGCTGAAGTATATATTCACAAACATTTCAATGCTGCAATCATTCAATTCAGATAAGCATACAATTCTTGAAACAGATGTCTCAGATTATATAGTAGATGAGACACTGATGCAATATGACAACAAAAGTATTCTACAATTTTATATCTTCATCTCAAAAAAAATGTCACTCATTGAATGCAACTATAAGATCTACAACAAGAAGCTTCTAGTGATCATACAATGTCTCAAAAAATGAAAATTCAAACTTATGAGTGTTGAGAGATTCAAGATTGTTACTGATTATAAGAATCTAGAGTACTTCACAATCACTTATAAACTCACTGAGAGACATATGTGTTGATCATTGTTTCTTAGTCATTTTTCATTCACAATTCATTATTGATTTGAAGTAGAGAACACTCTTGTGAATGCTCTGTTCCACTGAGAACAAGATATATCATCTGATGACTTGAATGACAGATGGAAACACTGAGAGCATTGATTAATCAACTCAGTAATTATAGAAAGTTCTACACAATCAGATGAACTCTGCATACATATCAATCAGTTCTGAGCTCAAGAACCCTCACTCAAAGAACAATGAAGACTAGCAACAGAGACAGATGAATTCTGACAACAAGTCATCAAAGTTATACAAAGCAAAGCATCTCAATTCTCTGCAGACATATATTCAAGAACAGATATCTCAGCATATTCAATTGATGATGACAACTGCTTACACTTTTGAGATAGACAATGAGTCCTCAATTCAGAATCTCTATAAACACAGATCATATAAAAAATTCATGACTCATCAATGATCAGACATTCAGAACACAAAATTATATACAACATCATTATTCAAGAATTCTACTGATCAGATATATCAAAAGATATACATCAGTTCATACACAACTGTGATCACTGCAGCTCAATAATAATATGACATGAATATCAAAAAGAGATGCTGAAGCCTCTATCTGTCTTCAATCAAACTTGACATAATATAGCTATCAATTTTGCAGTTTTCTTACTCAAAAGCAGAGGTTCTACAAACATTCTAGTCATTGTCAACTGATTCAGCAAAGATGTAATACTACAGCTCTGTGATAAGATGAATACTGAAGTAGTTGCAGATGTCTTCATCAGAAGCTCATTCTATTATATACACAGTCTGCCTTCATTCATTGTGTCAGATAGAGACAGTCAATTCATCAGTGCACTCTGAGCTCATATATGTCAATTATTAAGAATCAAATGAAAGTTATCAACAGTATACCACTCAGAGACTGATGAAGTTACTGAGAGAATGATACAAATAGTAAAGAACATTCTTTATAAGTTCTGCAATTACATACAAAACAACTGAAGCAATCTGCTTGTAGTTCAAAGATTGCTTAAGCTGTTCAAAGCTTCTAAGCTTTGCAGCTCTTCTTATACGAAATAACTAGTGCAGTAGCATACACCATTCTTAATAATAGAGGGTGGTGTACATCATGGAAGAATAATAAGCTGAAATTATCACATTCTTCTCTATCAAATCTGTCTACACTTTTGTGATAGAAATAGTGTTATGCTGTGTGCATCTGCTTTTGTGATGTGCTATTCTGCAATAGATAAGGTGCTTGCTTCATATGCACAAGAGTTTCTATCACAACAACACCAGCTCATCACTAATCAATGTCATATTCACAACTATTCTCTTTCATTCACTCTCTTGTACACTCAGCCTCTCTTACTCTGCTTCAATTGTTCTATACATCTATCCCCTTCTATTGAATGTCTAGCTTCTCTATTCTGTGATATGGCCTCTGATTGCTGCATCTCTCACTGTTCTGATTGTGTTGTGTGATCTATTGATAAGTTCTTGTTGATCAAACCTTGTCAAAAGCTAATCTGATGATTTTTGTGATTGCTAATTGTCATTAGTTTCTACTTCTCATTGTCAGAGTGTCTGTCTTGTTTGTGATCATCTCATCTCCTTTTCTGATGCCTCTTCTGCGCGTGATCTCACTTCTGTTGAGGAGATCGCCCTCAATGACATTGTGGGGGTAGCATGTGACAATGACAACATGGCTATCTTTTCTGATGATGGGGACACAAGTGAGGTGGTTGATGAGAATGTGAGTGATGATGACAGTGTTTGTGAAGATGATGAAATGATGGATATCTCTGTGTTGTCTTCTGCTGCTGTCTTCTCTGCTTTTATTTGTGCCTCTGTCTCCTCTGCTCTCTTCAATTCCATCTCTCTCACTCTCACTGATCCTCTTCTCTCTTTCTATACTGGTTTCTTTCTTTCTTCCACTCTTCAAGAAGCTCTGCACATCTTTCACAGCCTCTCTCTCTATTCTTCACACCCCTCTTCTGCTCCCACTGTCTTCATCAAAACACAATTTCATATGCAAGCATTGTATGATACAATCTGCTTTGCTAGTTATTCATCTGTTGCATCTCTTGCTTGGAGTAAGTATGAAATCTTTAGCAATCTCACACATTCTCTGAATTCTGCTGTTGTTTGTATCAATTGTACTGAGTGTATATCATATCTCTTTTTGTCTCTTTTCTACAATTTTCTTTCTAACTTTTGTAGGTGAAATTGTACAGAGTCTCTGTGTTATTGAGATTATGACAGATGAAGATCTCTGTGTTATATTTGCTTATATCAATTTTTGCATTGCTTCTCTGTCTTTGTATGCTTTCAGTCTGTCAGATGAGTGTCTTCACTCTCTTTGTTGATGAATGACTTCTGAATTAGTTATTTGTAGAAAGGAGATACACATGCAGAGTAGTCTGAACAGCAATGTGATGCTTTTTTATACTTACAGTGAGTATATATCTGTTCTCTGTGCTGATTGTGTGAGAGACAAAGAGTCATTTCAATTTTGTGTTCTGTCTTCTGTGTGTGACTATTCTGCTGACTGCTCTCATCTCTGCTGCAACTGTCTCTGAAGCTTCAAGAGAAGTTTCTGTTTCTTTGATAAGTGTACACTTCTTTCTTTTCATTGTGATGGCTGTTAATGTTCTACAGTTACTTCTGATGTCACTCTGTGTACATCTATCTCTGCTCCCTCTCTTTCTTCCCTTTCTTCAACTCTCATTGAGTGAGTGTCTGTCATCTATTCTTATAGAAGCTCAGATGCCCACTCAACTGCTCTGCTCACTTCTTTCTCATCTCTCTTCTTTCTGATCAGTTTTTCTCTGTGTACACATACTCATTGTTTTGTTGAACTTTCTGTGAATCTCTCTATTGAAGATATCAAATCAATGTGTCAGGCTCTGTGTGAGATGGAGGTGTGCACTGCACTTCTACACATGTGCCTTGAGATTCTGGAGTTTTTGACACAGGCTGATTTTTAGTCTTTCTTCTATTGTGTACAAATAGTTTCCAGGGTGTTGATTTGAGCATTTCATTGGCATGCATCTTTTTCTTTGTGCTTCAATTTCTCTGTATTTTTAGAAATTGAGCAAAGCCTCTGCAGCAGTCATTAGAGCTGTGTGTGAATAGATCATTTTTCTGACTTTCTTTTTCTCTTTCTCTTCTAGTTGTTAATCTTATGTGATCTTTTATCAGTTCTATACTTGATGACTAGATGCAGCAGATCTCATGTTTTTCAATGAGAGTCTTCTGCCTTCATATATTATACTGTTCCTTTTTGCAAGCTCAGACAACTACAGTGAATGATCTGTCAAAACTAATCTCATCTGATCTCTGAGTGTTCTCAGATGCTGAAATAGCTTGATTCAACATGTCTGCTGATGTTTCTGACAGTTCATTCTCTGAGATCTCTACAATTGAGCTAGTGTAGACAGTTGAATTCTCTTCTGAATCTCTTTGTTTCTTGCAACTCAATTCATGTGCTGATTAACTGTCTCTAGTTCATCTCTGACTGTGTTGCACTCACTGTCTATGTTGCAATATTGTACAGTCAGCAACAGTCTCATCACTTATCAGAGTGTGCTGTATATCTGTCTTTTCCATTTCCTTTCATTCTTTTTTGATTATTGTTGAGAGGTCTGAGTAAGTGATATCATCTGATTTGTAAGTGTTGATGATTTCTCTAACTTCTCTGAGCTTTTCTATCATAAGCTCTCTTTTCTTCAACACTGATGATAGTGCTGCAGATGATCACAGCTCATTGAGATCCTCTGTCTTCATTTCTACAAGATGAGAGTCATTTATAAAATTGTGTAGAATCCATCCCTCTGATTCTTTCAAAGTGTATGTTTCAAGGAGGTGTGATTTGAGGATTTTGTACAGCTCAAATCATCTTGGTTGAAACTTCTCAGATTCTTCATTTTGTATGAGAACTCAAGTGCCCACAGTGAGGCTTGTTTCTTTCACTAGTGAGTCTTGTATTCTTTTCAATTGTATGATGTGGTTGAGCAGTAATTTGTTTGCTTTTGCTTGAATATGACTAACTTCTCTTACTCTTGATTTCATATCTGCAATCACTATCTCCTCCTCTATCTGCTTCTGTGTATCCCCTGGGATACGCAGATGCACTTCATAGAGCAGGTAGAATGATGAGTACTTTGAGACTGCATGCTGACAAACTCATATTGTGAATAATGTCTGTCTCAGATATTCATTCCATAATCTCATGAGCTTCTCCACTAGGTATTTCATCAGCATGCTGTCTAGTATTTCATTTAAGTATTTGACTTTTTCATTTGTACAAGAGTGATAGAGTGTTGTTGTGCAATGCTTTGTCTGCAACTGTTTGATGAAGTGTCTCACAGCTTTTTCTATGAGGTTTGCACTGTTATCTGTCAATATCTCACAGAGCATACCATAATTGATGTAGATATCATTGTGTAGAAATTTAGCAATGATCTTCTTCATTGCCTCTGGCACCACTCACACAATTGACCACTCTGTGGTGTAATTGATTGCTGTTATTATTCAGTGATTTTCATTTGATGTTCATGACAATACTTCTATAAGATCTATCTCTCAACATTCAAATGATTTAATTGTATCTTCTATCTGATGTTGTGCTCTCTCACACTTCAATCCTTGTCTTGTATTTTTTGAGACTTGGCAGTTCAGACACTTCTGTGTGTATGTCTGAATATCTTCTTCCATGTTTGATCAGTATGCTCAATCTTTCAGAACATTTATAAGTTCTGAGCTCTCTAAGTGACTGAACTTCTTGTGCATATGACTTATCAGATTTCATCAAAACTGGAGCTCAAGATACAGTGCCTCTGCATAACTGAGATCACAGTAAGACACAACATTCTTCTCTAACTTTGCAAGCTTGAATTTTGAAAGCATCTCTTCTATTATCTTCATCAGATGTTTATCAGCTGATACACTTCCATTCTTCAAGCAGATGATCATGACTTTCAATCACTCTGTCTCATCACAACTTCTCAGTGCTGTCAGTGTGAATTCTCTCTGTGCTGTGTTTGCTGAATCTTCTCTTATGAAGTCAGATCTATGACTTATGGCATCTGACATGATAGCATTCATTCTCTTTCTGTATTTGATTTGAAGATTGTACATCTGGAACTCTGATATCCATTGTGCTAGCCACTTGGAGGGTTTGATTGTTGTTTGCAAATAAATGAGGCTTTCATGGTCAGTGATCACTGTTGTTGTATGCCTGTTGTTGATATATCAATCTCACAGATCTAGTGCATGTTTGATTGCTAGAAGTTTCTTCTCATACACAGAATAGTTAAGCTCTGCACTCAACAGCTTTTGATCATCATACACTACTGGGTGTAATTTATCATCCTCCTCCACTTGCAAGAGGGAGCACTCAATGGCCCATTCTGATGTGTTGGTTTCAATTGTGAAGGGCTTTGTACAATCCAGTTGAACAAGCACTGAAGATATTGTCATACATTCTCTAAGCTCAAGAAAGGCCTCTTTGCAGAAGGCATTTCAGATGATCAAATGAAATTTCTTTTTGCAAAGCTCAGCATCTGTCTCTTTAAGAAGATCTGACAACAGAGCAGTGATTTGTGTGAAATCCTTTACAAACCTTCTGTAATAGAATGCCAGTTCTAAGAATTGATGTATGTGATATACATTTCTAAGCCTTGGCCATTTCGCGATAACTTCTAGTTTTTCAGGGATTGGGTGTATGCAGCCCTCTTTCATAAGATGTCTCACAAACTTCAACTCCTTTGTATTAAACACACATTTCAATGATTTGACATAGAGCTTGTGCTCTGCCAGAGTTGTGAGCATCTGGTCCACATGTTGTAGATGCTCTTCATATGAGTTTGAAAAGATTAAGATATTGTCAAGATATACAAGATATGATTGACTGTTCTGTTTTGCAAGGATTGTATTCATTATCATCTGAAAGATTGTGGGGGTGTTTGTAAGTTTCATAGACATTGCAAGAAATTCAAACTTTCTCTATTGCATGTTAAACACTGTTTTGAGCACTGATAGTTCATCTATGTGAATCTGCCAGTATTCTGTGAGTAGATCAATCTTCATCAAGTATTGAGCATTTTCTACTGTATCTAGTTGTTGTTGAATTTGTGGTAGTGGATATTCATTCTTTACAGTGAGCTTATTGAGTGTCTGATAGTCAATGCACATACATCATTCTCCATTTGACTTCTTAGTGAATAGAACTGGGAAGTCTCATGCACTGAAGAATGATTATATGAGACCCCTCTTCAACAACTCCTCTATCTGCTGCTGTAATTCCTCAAGATGCATTTGTGATAGAGAGTATATGTTGTGATTTATTGATTTCACATCCTCTGTATCAATCTCATGGATGAATTCTCTTTTGAGTGGCAGAGAAGATGAAAGATCCATTTGAAAGACCTTCTTATGCTTTTCAAGCAGTGTCTTCATATGCATTTTGTTTTTTGAATCTTTTGCAGACAGCAGTTCTTTTGCCTCAGATTCTCTTATAATGTATAGAATGCTCTGAGTTGAAGGTTTACACAGTGCTTGCTTTGCTTGGTGTTGAATGATGAGATTCAAATCTTCCATCTCTGATGTGTGAAACCTGCACCTCATATTCATGAGTAAGATTGTATGAATTTGGTTCTTACAATCTGTCAACTGTATGTGACATGTATGTCAATGAATTTGAGAATCATACTTCTGAAATCAATCAAGCTCCAAGATCAGATTGTATTCTACATCTGAAAGCATATACACTCAGATGCAGCAAGATCATCCCTCAAAGTGCAAAAGCATCTTTACTCTTACAGATGAGATAAGATAATGATTGTTCAGAAGCTTTACTTGTTTAGATTTCTCTATTCATTATACATCAGATAATTGTTTTAGTATATGATCATCAATGTATTTCATTGAAGCATCTGTGTTCAATAACACCTTCACTGCCACTTCTCTTTTCTGTCTCAGATATCCTCTATACATCAGTGTATTCAGTTCTACAGTATTCAGATGTTTGTTCACTTTCTCTTCTGCACTCACTTCTTCATCTCTCTTCTGTTTAGCTCTTATAGAATTCAGAGAGTCATCTAACACAGACAACTCATCTACTTCAGAGATCTTTAGTAATCAATCAGCAAGTATCTCTGATTCTGCTGATCTCTCTAGTTTTTTGACTTCTTCTCTTGAAGGTGATTACAGCAATCCCTTGTGTTATGATTCTGTCAGCCACAGTGAAAGCACACTCTGTGTTTGCAACATCAGACTACCTACTCTGATGAATTCTTCTTGAGAGGGTTTGAGACTCTTGCAATAGCATTGAAATCAATATTCATCATATCTGAATGTTTTGATGATGAAGTGATGAGTGTAGATGTGAGTCTCCTTGCATTCATCTGCATTCTCACTGCTTGCTTTCACAGCTTGCTTACTTGTTCTCTTGAGAGTAGTGTTTTGTACATTTCCTTCACCATCTGTGGCTGTGGGTTAAGACACTTTCACTTGATGTATAGATCAGTGTCTAAGCTGTGTATGAAGATTTGTAGACAGAAAGATGTCAGAAGCTCTTGATTCATCACAAAATAACACAAGCTGAAATGAATGTAGTATGATGCAAGGTCTTCTTCTTACTTGCATTCTACAAAGTGTTCATAACATTTGTCTTTGACATCTAGTTCCTTGAAGTTATACAGAATTCATCTTGTGAAATTGTCCCACTTTCATAATAATCCATACTTGTCAGATGTTTTCACATTCAACTTCTCAGCTGTCATTCAAAAGAATCTAGCTTTTCTCTTGAGAATAGATGCTGTGTGCAAGATCTGCTGTAATTCAGTGAGTTGTCATTCTATGAGCTCATACTCTATGCAATAGTGTGAATATATCTGATTCAATCAGTTGAGAGTGGTGTTGTTCTTACACTCATCATCAAAGTGTGATGGGTTAGATAGATCATCTGATTTGATATATTCTGTGATGATTGACATATTCTCAGAGAATGCTGTTTGTGCTGTGTATGCTGAGTCAGGGTTGTTAGATGGGGTGTTGATGTTTGAAGAGTTGATTAAGCTACACAATGAGATCTTGAGTGTTGTTGGATGTTCAGTCTTGAGATGTATGTGCTTCAGCTCTCAGTGCAGATTAGTCATCTGAGTATCTCACTTGTTTCTGATATTTGTGAGACTATCTGCAAAGCTCACAGCATTTGCTGTTTGTTGTTGAGCAGCTTCTGCACACTGACATTTCTTCTGCATCTTGAGCTCTGTTTGGTAAAGATTACACATTGTCAATATCTTCTTCAACAAGGTGTTGTGGATGAGAAGCTTGTTGTTCTTGAGTGTGAGAGCTGCTGCTCTGTGTACTGCTTTTTGTAGATCTTTAGAAATCAGTTGCATTTCATTCAGTTCAGGTACAAGGAATGGGTGTTGATTGAAGATGTCCATGATGATTATCATTGATTGTACACTTTTCTCTATATCTTAAAAATATTGTTTGTAGTTGATTTCTTGTTGATATTTTCTTGATTGTACAACTGACTGACTTCTTCTTAAGCTTGTGAGTAGAGTGGTTCTTTGAATCATTGTCCACCTCTACACCATCTTTCTACATCCTCAGCTCACCTCACATATGGCAGTGAGTTGTCTGCTATCAATTTTGCAATCAAAAGCATTTCAACTTCACTGCTCATTCATACAATTGAGCTCTAGAGTGTAGAGATGACCACACTGGCATGATAACTACAACTCACATTGTAGGTGGAATTATCACACCCTCAGAAGTGTATGCTCTCTTCAGTTTAGACATGCTATCAGATATAGTTCAAAGGTTGCTTAAGCTGTTCAAAGCTTCTAAGCTTTGCAGCTCTTCTTATACAAAATAACTAGTGCAGTAGTGTACACCATCCTTAATAATAGGGGGTGGCGTACGCCACGGAAGAATAATAAGCCGAAATTACCACATGCTGTCATATACTGAGATTGCAATTAACAGTTGAAATTTCACTACAACAGACATAAGCTCATTCTTTCTTCTATATAAATACAACTTAGAGATTCTGAACTTCTCTGAGACTCTCTGAGAAACCACATACATTCACAGTCTTATACAGATGACAGAGAACATTGTGAGCAAGCTGAAGAAAGTCTGCAAATGAGCAGAAACTTCAATGATCAGTATTCAGTAAAATTATAAGAATCAAGCAAACATCAGAAGAAGTTCTACAACTCAATATTATATAGAAGACAAAATCTGACTAGATCTCAAGAACATAAGAACAGACCACTCCTCACATACACTAGATTACTATCATATCAAGTATACAGTGAAGAAAGTGCTAGACACACACAATTATCAACTCAACATCTCATCTGACATTCACAACATCTTTCATACAAATCTGCTTCAATCCACAGCTGAGAATTCATTCCTCTCTCAGAGAACCTTCAATTGACAGTCACTCATCATCATAGAAGAAGATAATGAACTCAAGTGGAAAATCAAAGCAATTCTTGACAATAGAATCAATCACCACCACTGCAAATATCTCATCAAATAAGTAGAATACAATCATTCAATCTGAAAACTCATGTCTGTCTTGAAGAACACTGTCACTCTTGACATCTATGAGTTCTCACTCATCTCAGTAGAGGGGGATAATGTGACAGATTAGTATCTGTTAGTAATTAACTTATACAATCAACTCTTCTTCTGCATTCACTTGTTTCTGATCACTGTGATCTTATGTAATTCTTGATGTTCTTTCACTTCATATTCTGTGCTCATATAGTTTCTAACAATTCTTCTGTGTAGCTTTTAACATTCTTCTACTTCATGCTCTGCACTTATATAATCTCTAACAATTCTTCTGTGTAGCTTCTGATGTTCTCTCACTCTGTGTTCCACACTCATGTAGTCTCTAACAATTCTTTCATGTAGCTCTCAATGATTCCCCTCACTTCATACTCTGCACTTGTGTAGTTTCTAACAATTCTTACATATATCTCTTAATGTTCTTCTGCTCCACACTTTACTGTGGAGCAGCTTCTGATATTCTTTCATCTCAAACTTTTCTCTATAAGAATCTTCTTCATACAATCTTTTCTTCTGATTTCTTTTCTCTTTCTTTTCTTAATCAATTCATAATCTGTAATTAGAATAGAATCAAATTGTTAATTGAAGTACATCTGTTACAGTCTTTCACTGTTCTGATTGTATTGTGTGATCTATTGATAAGTTTCTGTTGATTAAATCTTGTCAAAAGCTAATCTGACTGTGAATCTGTAATGGGCGTACTTCGATTAACAATTTGATACTATCCTAATTACAGATTACAAATTGATTAAGGAAAGAAAGAGAAAAGAAATCAGAAGAAAAGGTTGTATGAAGAAGGTTTTTATAGAAGAAAGTTCAGAGTGGAAAAATATCAGAAGCCACTTCACAGTGAAGTGTGGAGTGAAAGAACATTAAGAGATATATATAAAAATCATTAGAAGCTACACAAGTATGGAATATGGAACAGAGAAATCATTGAAAGCTACACAGAAGAATTGTTAGAGACTACACAAGTGTGAAACACAGAGTGAAAGAATGTTAAGAGCTACACAGAAGAATTGTTAGAAACTACACAAGCACAGAGCACAAAGCAGAAGAACATTGAGAATTACACAAAATCACAACAGTCAGAAATGAGCAGATACAGAAGAGAAGTTGATTGCATAAATTAATTACTAATAGATGCTAACCCATCACATTATCCCCCTCTATCAGAGTGAGTGAGAACTTATAGATGTTGAGAGTGGTGGTGTTCTTCAAGATGAATGTGAATTCTCAGATTGAATGATTGTATTCTACTCATTTGATAAGATATTCATAGCAGTGATGATTGATTCTATCATCAAGAATTGTTTTGATTTCTTATTTGAGTTCATTGTCTTCTTCTATAATGATGAGTGACTGTTAATTGAAGATTCTCTGTGAGGGGAATGGATCCTCAGCTGTGGGTCAGAGCAGATTCATATAAAAGACATTGTGAATATCAGACAGAGTGTCAAGTTGATAATCATGTGTGTCTAGCACTTTCTTCACCATATATTTGATGTGATGATAATCTAGTGTACACAAGAAGTGATTCATTCTTATGTTCTTGAGATTCAATCAGATTTTGTCTTCTATATAATATCAGATTACAGAACTTCTTCTGATGTTCATTTGATTCTCATAATTTTACTGAGCACTGATCATTGAAGTTTCTGCTTATTTATAGACTTTCTTCAACTTATTCATGATGTTCTCTGCTGTCTGTATGAGACTGTGGGTATGTGTGGTTTCTCAGAGAGTCTCAGAGAAGTTCAGAACCTCTAAGTTGTATTTATATAGAAGAAAAAATGAGCTTACATCTGTCATAGCAGAATCTCAACTGTTAATTGCAATCTCAGTATATGACAGCAGTGTGACGGGTTAGCACCCGTTAGTAATTAACTTACGCAACCAACTCCCCTCCTGCACCCGCTCGTTCCTGGCCGTTGTGACCTCGCGTAACCCTCGATGTTCTTCCGCTCCGTGCTCCGCGCTCGCGTAGTTTCTAACGATTCTTCCGCGTAGCTCTTAACGTTCTTCCGCTCCGTGCTCCGCGCTCGCGTAGTCTCTAACGATTCTTACGCGTACCCCTTAATGTTCTTCCGCTCCGCGCTCCACTGTGGAGCGGCTTCTGATATTCTTCCGCCCCGAACTTTCCCCTATAAGAACCCCCTTCGTACGACCTTTTCTTCTGATTTCTTTTCTCTTTCTTTTCTTAATCAATTCGTAATCTGTAATTAGGATAGTACCAAATCGTTAATCGAAGTACGCCCGTTACAAGCAGATTGCTTCAGTTGTTTTGCATATAATTACAGAACTTACAGAGAATGTTCTTTACTATTTATATCATTCTCTCAGTAGCTTCATCAGTCTCTGAGTGATATGCTGTTGATAACTTTCATTCAATTCTTAGTAATTGACATACATGAGCTCAGAGTGCACTGATGAATTGACTGTCTCTATCTGACACAATGAATGAAGACAGATCATATATATGATAGAATGAGCTTCTGATGAAGATGTCTGCAACTACTTCAGCATTCATCTTGTCACAGAGCTGTAATATTACACTCTTACTGAGTTGATCAACAATGACTAGAATGTTTGTAGAATCTCCACTCTTGAGCAAGAAAACTGCAAAATTGATAGCTATATCACATCAAGTTCAGTCAGAGACAGATAGAGGCTTCAGTATCTCTTTTCAGTGTTCACATTATATCATCACTGAGTCACAGCAATCACAGTTGTGTACAAACCAGTATATGTCTTTCAACATATCTGATCAATAGAATTTTCAGACAATGATATTGTATATGATTTCACATTCTGAGTGCTCAGTCATCAGCAAATCATGAATTTCTTGCATGATCTGTATTTGTAGAGATTCTGAATTGAGAATCCATCATCTATCTTGAAAGTGCAAGTAGTTGTCATTGTCAATTGAATATGCTGAGATATCTGTTCTTGAGTATACATCTGTGGAAAATCAAGATGCTTTACTTCATACAGCTTTGATGACTTGCTGTCAGAATTCATCTGCTTCTGCTGCTAGTCTCCATTGTTCTTCAAGTAAGGGTTCTTGAGCTTGGAACTGATTGATATGTATGTGGGGTTTATCTGATTGCATAGAACTTTCTATAATCACAGAGTTGATTAATCAATGCTCTCAGTGTTTCCATCTATCATCTAAATCATCAGATGATATATCTTGTTTTCAGCAGAACAGAGCATCTGCAAGGATGTTCTCTACTTCAGATTGATAATGAATTGTGAATGAAAAATGGTTAAGAAACAATGATCAATGCATATGTCTTTTGATGAGCTTATAAGTGATTGTGAAGTATTCTAAGTTCTTATGATTGATAACAATCTCAAACTTCTCAACACTCATAAGTTCAGACTTTTATTTCTCAAGATATTGTATAATCACTAGAAGCTTCTTGTTGTAGATCTTGTAGTTGCATTCAGCAGACAACATCTTTTTCAAGATAAAGACACAAGATTGTAGAACATCTTCATTATTGTATTACATTAGTGTCTCATCTACTACATAATCTGAGATGTCTGTTTTGAGAATTGTATGCTTATCTGAATTGAATGATTGCAGCATTGAGGTGTTTGTGAATATACACTTCAGTTTTTTGAATGCTGCATCTGCTTCATCAGTTCATTGAAATACAGCATCTTTTCAGATCAGATCTGTCAGTGATTGTATGATATCAGAGAAGTCTTTGATGAATCTTTGATAGAAGTTGATGAATTCTAGAAAGTTTCTAGTCTCTTTTACTGAGACTGATGTCTTTCAGTTGAGGATTGCTTCCATCTTTTTAGAATTCATGTGTACATCTTTTTCAGCTTTGATGATGAATTCTAGATAGATTGTAGATGTAAGAGATAGTTGTAGGTATAATTATAGGAGTAGTGTGAAGTACGCACGTAGGATGTTAAGAAGGTAGCAATCTCTATTATTCAAAGCTAATCACTGATCTTCTAATATCTACGGATATCAGCGAGCATTATATAGGCGACCACCACACGCTACGGCCGCCTATGGTGCTGTGTGCTATGTCCCTCCTCATTAATTCTGGTGTGTTCTGTGTTCTTCTATCGCCACATAGCTATTTCCTAATATAGATATCTCCGTTGCGCCTATTACAATTATCTCCCTTCTTCAAAGGCCTGGTCCTCAGGGCTTCTTAATGTGATGTGCGAAGTTCATAATATGTGCTGTGTGGTTGATATTGTATGAAATTCGCAGGATCGGGCTGGATTAATTGTCGGGGTTAATTCCAAAGTGTTGCTGTTTCGGAAGAATGTTTTTCCATCTCCAGTGTCAATGCAGTCCAATCACGATTTAGGCACAACTTCTGAACCCCTTTCCTTTGACTTTTACACCAAAAAGTCGTACCTTAACAAAATCATCACCACCATCACCACCAACAATTTTTTATTTAAAAAGAATACACCAATTTATCAAACAAAGTACACTGTATCTTCCTATGCAATTTTTATTGTGAAATTCGAAGTTTTGATTGCGTGGTTGCATTTTCCATTTTGGGTTGAGTTTTGTGTTGTTGCAATTTCTTTGACCATCATTGCAATATTGGTTCCAATCTCCAACATCTGTCTTTCTTTCTTGTTGCTTTTGCTTTTCCTCCTCCTTTGAATAAGGCCTTGGTACTAATTAAAGTTATGATAGAATGTCAGAACCAGCTGTTTCCATTGCTGGTTCGGAGCCTATGGAGGGTGATATGCTGTCTGCTATCGAGAGCATTTGCTTGGGTTGTCTGGAGAGGTTGCAGAACCCTCCAGTATATCCTTGCTTTGTGAACAATGGACGGACATGCTGTCACATCTGCCATATATCAAATAGGAGTTGTGCTGCTGTAAGTTTTCTTAAACTGAGGTTGTTATGGGTGCTAACAGGTTATAGGTGCCTGAGTGCTTTCACAAAACCAGTCAATCTTTGATCAATGAATTTCATGAGATGCTGCTCTCTGATGAAGTTCTGAATGAGAGATTTGCCATGTATCAAACTGCTGTTGCAAGGTTTGTACTTGATGTGCAGGTCTATAAGAATGCAGGTGGGGTTCTAGAATTCTATATGAACTCTGATGATCTGTTGTCACAGCAGGGTGTGGCATTCGATCATAGCAGTGTTCCAGAAAGCGTGTTTTCACATCCTGCTATTACATCAGTGTCCTTCTCACTGGGCCAAGATCTTGGTACATTATTTGAGTTGACTGATAATGTAGGCGAAGATGAGGAAGCGGACAGTTCTGTTGAAGTGTTAGAAAGGAACACAGCAGCATATTGCTGTCATTGTATTCGACATTTGACAACATCCCCCCACCATCATTGTGAGCCTGCTGAGGGTTGATGCAAAAAATGCAAGCACTGCTCAGTGATGAAGCATACCTGCATTCTGGTAAGTTATTATTCAAAACAGATGTTTTTACAGTATATAATATTAACTTCCTATTAGATGCCAGTGGATGCTGTTGAATTGGCTCAGGCAGTTATCAACACTGCTGAGGATTTAATTGTCACTGGTGTGGACACTTTGAACATTAACATTTTGCAGAGTGCTGTGACTGCAGTGGTTAGATTCTTTGCTGTGAAGATCTGGGAGATTCAACAAGATGATTCTTCTGAGGCTCCAGCTGAAACAGTGGTTGGTGAGATCTCGATGGTTACATCACCAGTCGCAGCTCCCAAGTCATTGTTGAAACATTGTGCTTTGCCAGTTGAGGAAATCCAGGATAATAAGCAGGTTTGCCTTGGTGACAATTCCTCAAATGACACTGGCCAAGCTGAGGCAGATCTGTTTTTTAATCCCTGGGTGGAATAAGTATATCCAGCAGTCATCATCATCTTCTTTGTTTTCATTTACTGACTGGCTTCTGATAGGTTTTATTAAACTGTTCCAAGTACTCCTGGCTGTTCACCAAGTTTTCCTCAGGTTCCCAAGAATTATCTGCATCTGTACAATCTTTCCATTTGACAAGATATTGTGTTTGACCGCGGTACTGATGTTTGTCTAATATAGCTTCAACTTCCCATTCCTCTTACACATCTATAATTATTGGTTCTGCTTGCGGGATTTGTCTGTCGCGCGCGTGATAAGGTTTGAGAAGGGAAACATGGAATACAGGATGAATTCCTTTATATTATGGTGTGAGTTTCAGTTTGTATGCCTGCGTACCATGGATATCAATTATTTGGAAGGGACCCAAAAATCGATGATCTAGTTTGGGTGAGGGTCGCAAGGTGGATATATTTTTTGCACACAGCATTACCCAGTCCCCTATCTTAAAGCTTTTTGATATATGGCACTGATTGTAATACTTTTTCTCAGCTGCTTTGGCAGCTTCCAGGCATTCTCGGATTTTGTTCTCCGCTTGCTTCATCCATTCCACTTGTTCCATCGCTGATTTTGACGCACCCGTGCTTGGGGGCTCCACATCTATGCGAAGTTCAGTTGGTTGACCGATCATTGCTTCAGATGGTGTCATTTTTATTGATGTGTGGAAGGTGTTGTTATATGCCCATTGTGTCAGGGGAATCCATTCTATCCAATTATCTTGCTGGTAGCTGCAATATGTGCGAAGATAATGTTCAATCACCTGGTTCAATCATTCTGTCTGGCCGTCGGTTTGCGGGTGGAATGTCGTCGATAATTTTCATCGGACATGGAGCAGATAACACAATGTCGACCAAAACTTGCTATTTATTAATGAATCTCAGTCACTAATAATGTTCGCAGGTAGGTCAAAGTTCTTCACAACCCTTCATACAATAATGTCCACAAGTTCTTCTGCATCTAGCTCTGAAGATGTGGGCACAATTATGGCCCATTTGGTGAATAAATCAACAAATACAACAATAGCATTATAGGTTTGACTTCCCTTTTTATTATCTGGCAGGCCTTCAATAAAGTCCATGCTAATTGTATGCCATTTCTTATCTGGCACTGGATGTGGTTGTAGCAACCCATACAGCTTGTGCCGCGGTATCTTGATGTGTTGGCAAACATCGCAAGTTCTCACATATTCTGCAATCTCATTGCTCATATCATGCCACAAGTACTTGTGTTTGATCGCTTCGATGGTTTTGTCATGTCCAAAATGGCCACCTTGGGGATCATTGTGGTTCATTTTCATTATTTCATGCCTTACAGCCTTGTCTTGCAGTATATAGACTTTACCATCTTTTCTGAGCAGGCCATCTTTATCTACTGCTCAGGTTGAACAATTATCTACACTAGCATCATTCATCTCTAGTCTTCTGCAAAGTTCAGATGTGCCGGTGTCCCTATTCTGAATCTGCAGTAAGAGTTTGATGATAGATTCAGCTACCTCTTTGCAATAGGCTGTCTTGGACTCAAATACCTTGACAGCTAGAATCTGTGGCATCAGAATCTCTAGGTTTAATCCCATAACATCTGCAACCTCATTCTCATCTGCAGATGCATTCTTTATCCTGCAGAGGTTGTTGTCATCAATGACTATGGGCCTCTTCACTCAACAATTTTCATTAGCTTGCAGATCTTTTCACACCATCTTGACACATTGATCTAACTTTGTATTTTCTTTTGTCTTTAGTGACTTAAAGATCCCCTTACACAGCTTCTCTTGCAGGGTAGGGAGCTCTGTCAAGGGAGCTGCATGTTTTACAAAATCTGGGCGACGACTTGGTGCATCTGCGGGATTATTTTTCCCAGGATGATGCTCTATTTCAAAATTGAATGCTGAGAGCAATTCCATCCAGCAAATCTGACACCCATTTAGCTGCTTCATTGTCATGAAGCACCGGAGGTTGGCATGGTCAGATAAAACAGTTATCGGGTGCCTGCTACCATGTAAGTAGTGGTGTCATTGCCTGAAAGCTTCTACAATCAGCAACATTTCTAGATCATATGTTTGATAACATCTTTCTGTTTCTGTGAGCTTTCTAGACCAAAACACAATCGAGTGTCAGTGACCATCATCTATTAATTGTGATATTACTGCAGTGATTGCAACATCAGATTCATCCATTTCTATACAGAGTTTTCACTGCGGATCAAAGTGGACCAACAATGGTGCTTTTGTAAAGCATTCTTTTAACTGCAAAATTGCGTGCTTGCAGTTATCATCTAACTGGACAGGTGTGTTATTCTTCCCCCTTTTCATTTCATAACCTTTTAACAATTCAGTCAGAGGTGCCGTTATTATCAAGAACTTGTATATGAATCAATGATAGAAATTGATGAATTCTAGGAATATTTGCAATTCATTTATAGTTCGCGGTTCTGGCCAATCTAGAATCATGTCGACACGGTGTTTCTTGACAGTAATGCCCTGCGTGGTAACCACAAAACCCAAAAATCCAATTTCTGTTGCATGGAATGTACACTTACTAAGTTTGGCATATAGTCTCCATCGCCTTAACCGTTCCAGCACGTTCTTAACATGGACGACATGTTCATCAAGCGTGTTTGAATAGATTACGATATCATTGAGATAAGCCACGCAATATACATCTAAAAGGTCGCTGAGGGCTTTGTTGATATAAGATTGAAAGATCACAGAGACATTGGTTAGCCCAAAAGGTAAGACTAGATATTCAAAGTGTCCATATCATGTTCAAAATGCTGTTTTCCATTCATCCCCCACTTGTATGTGAATTCTATGATACGCGTCTCTAAGGTCCAGTTGTGTATATATTTTGGCACCTGCTAACCTATCAAGTATTTCACTTATCAAGGGCAGTGGATATCAATTCTTGACCATTATTTCATTCAATCCTCAATAATCCACACAAAGACGCAGGGTTCCATCTTTCTTCGGCGCGAATAACACTGGCGCGCCGGCTGGGCTCTTGGACGGACATATCCAATTCTTCTCTAATGCCTTTTCAATATATTCTCGGAGGACAGAGAGTTCTTGAGGTGATAAGTTATATATCAGTTGGTATGGGGGTTCCTTGCCAGGTTTGAGCTCTATGGCATGATCATGAGATGCATGTTCCACATCAGGTATGTCTTCTCGGAATACATCAAGATAATCCTTATAATCATCTGGGATATTTGACTCAGTTGCTGCACTCGCAGCTCGTAATGGTAAGGCAGTGAATATAATATTGCCATCATCAATTAGTGTTGCAAATTCTTTAGCAGTATCCAGGTGCACATGGTTAATATTCAACACTTTCCTATAGGTCCAGCATCTTCACACCCAGTTGATATCAGGGTTCACAGCTTCCAACCACAGCATGCCCAAAATTACATCATATCCGCTAATGTCGGCCTCTTCGAAATGGTGGAATCCTTCTCGGAGGATGTGTTCATCATCGATAATCTTCATTGCAGCTCTTTGTTGTCCATATGATTTAATCTTATGATTATCAACTGCTTCCACTACTTTTGGTTTACCTTCTGCCTTCGAGAAATATTTTGATGCCCAGACATGGGACACAAAGTTCACATCTGTGCCAGAATCCACTAGCATCCACGCCATCGACCATCCCACTTCTGTCAGCATCCACATATTCATCACCAATAATCATTTATCTCACAGCCTAGTTGTTTGTATTCCCAATGCAGCAGCTGCTCCTACAATTGGAATTGTTGGTTTTTTGCTTGTCGAACTTGGTTGCACTTTTCAGAGTGTAACATCCAACAATCATTTGCAACATGACCCTTCTTATGACAGTGAGAACACTCCTTCATCCAGTTATATTTATCTTTCTTGGTTTGTTCAGTTGAATCTGTTTGTTCCTCTCATTTCCTCTTGTTCCGACGGTTGCTAGATTTATCAGAATGACACTGATTCTCTACAAATATCACAGATCTTCCTTTGCAAATAGCATGCTGTCACTCCAGCATATTTTCCTCAAGAGTCTGTAGAGTTTGAAGCAACTCTTTGTAGTTCTGGGGCTCTTGATTTCAACAGTCGAGTTCTGTGTGTAATACCTTCAATGCCTTACTACACAAGTTATCCATTCTTTGTTCTTCGCTATATGGGGGTAAGTAGTATTCCCAGTCTTCAAGATATTTAGAGAAATCATGTATCAATTGCCATTCTTGTTGCTTCACATCTTGAAACTTTTGGCTCGCCAATCAGCACTGGTTCTGTGGATCGTTAATTTGCATTTCTAGATGTGATAACATATCATCAAAAGTCAACAGTGTTGCTCCTCCATGTCTCTCATACAATGATACAAAATTCAACCACTTCTGCTTAATGTGGGCATCAAGGTAGAGTTTAGCATCATTTATCTTGTGTTCTTCCTTTCAATAATACCAGCAGTGGTATGTAAAGAGGGTCAACATGCAATCTTTATAGTCCTTGAATTCTAACATATTTTTTCCTCAATAATAGTCCTTAATCTCCAACCTTGGTGGTGTTTCATTATCATCATCTGTATCGTTCGCAGATCGATTTTGCGGCGGTCCTGTGATGGTATCCTGGGTTAATTGGGATTTGATGAGAGTATCTCCACAAATCTGCGCTTCCAACTTGTTGAGCTGCTGTTGTGCATGCAGAATAGCTAATTGCTGCTCTTGTTCATGGATTTGATCATTCAACTGTTGCAAACGCGCATTGTGATCATTGAAGGCAGTAGAGGATTCAGGTTGGTTTTCAAGGGATCTTGCACATGTCAAGACCATCTTGCGTGTTTTAACTAATGTTGCATGTTTTAACTAATGTTGTGTGCTTTATTGTAGGTGTGCATAACAACGGACCACTCAGATAAAGTTATGAGTGATTAGAATTGTAAGAGATAGTTGTAGGTATAATTATGGGAGTAGTGTGAAGTACGCATGTAGGATGTTAAGAAGGTAGCAATCTCTATTATTCAAAGCTAATCACTGATCTCCTAATATCTACGGATATCAGCGAGCATTATATAGGCGACCACCACGCGCTACAGCCGCCTATGGTGCCGTGTGCTATGTCCCTCCTCATTAATTCTGGCGTGTTCTGTGTTCTTCTATCGCCACATAGCTATTTCCTAATATAGATATCTCCGTTGCGCCTATTACAGTAGACTTGGTTTCAAAGTTGCATTTGTCAATATCCACTTACAGTCCAGCTTTTCATAGACAGTCAAGCACTTGTCATACATGCTTACAGTGCTCAGTGAGTGATTCATCAGTGAAAATCAAGATATCATTCATGTACACTGAGATGATCTCATTGAGCAGGTCTCATAGAGCCCAGTTAATGTATTTCTGAAATGTATTCAAAACATTCACTAATTCAAAGAGAGTCACTGTTCATTTGTATAATCTGTAATGCATATGAAAGACAGTTAGCCATTTGTCATCTTCATTAATTCTTATCTTGTAGAAGGTCACAGAGATGTCAAGTTTCATAAATCATTTTGCTTTTTCTATTCATTTGAGTGTTTCATTGATGAGTGGAAGAAGGTATCAGTTCTTCTGTGTAATCTTGTTGAGTTCTTGATAGTCAACACAGAATTGTAAGTCTTCTTCTGATTTCTTTGTAAACAGTACAGATGCTGCAGTGAGTGAGTTGCTAACACAAATAAAGTCTTTGTCTAGTAATCTGTTGAGTGTTTTTTGTAGAATGAGGAGCTTGTTATATGATATACTGTAGAGAGAATCTCAGAGTGGTTGCAGATTCTTATCATCTTTCTTGATGAGCTCAATTGTATGATTTATACCAGGTTCTCAGTGAGAGAGAAGCTTTTCAGCTTCTTTCTCATCAAACATATCTGTAAAGTCTTTGTATGATTTGAGTAATTTCTTGCACAGTTTCTTGAGATCTTTGAGTTCTAACTTTTCTAACACTTTCTTAATATCCACTATACTAGCAGCAAACACTTGGACATTCTTCTTCTCATGCACTTGGCAGATTAGTAGTTTGTACACTTTCACTGATATCTGAATGAGATCAGCAGTTCTATCAACATTCTTCTTGTTATTATTATTATTATTCTTCCGTTATACTCGTATGCAAGCAGCGCTTATGACGAGTCCTTGTGTGATGTTAAATACAGGCAAGAGTTGGTTATACCGGAGGAATGCTTAGTGTTGAACAGCGCCAAGAATAACAAGAACATAGGAAAATTAATGAAAGACAGGATTGGTACATGCAATACAGGTTTCCAGCCCAGAAACAATAAGCTAAATCAGGTAGTAGGTCCGCCCAAAGGTACCTACTTGGCAAGTTCACATCCCATTATTTTAGGAGCTGAGAAGTTGGCTCTGGATGTAATGTTGTCCCCTGTGGGTTTCGAACCCACGCACCCTGGGTCCCCACGCCAAGGCGCTACCTGGTGGCCGCATTACTCATTCGGCCACCGGGGCACATTCTTCTTGTAAACACAGTCATCTTCTGAGAAAATAAGACAGTGATTGTGTGTGTTCAACAAGGTTTCAAATTCTGTAAGTCATAATAGACTGAGCATTAGATTGTACTCAAGATCTTGTATTTCATATATATATACATTCTTTTTCTTGTGTTCTTCTACATTGACATTAAATCTTACCATGTTGTAGAAGGCAGATCCTCTGAGGCTGTCAAATTCACTGAGCTTATATGATTTGAAAAAGAGAATACACTGAAGCTTATGCTTCTCAATCAGCTGAGTGTCTATAAGAGTGTAGTGAAGGAAATCACTGTCTATCATCACTCATACATTGACTAAGCTATTTACAATGACAGAGATCATAATTGTGTCTGCTTGCATCTTCTGCTCAAATCTTCAGCTAGCTTTTTGCTTCTTGAGCTCTTGTCTGTATTTTAGAGTGAGAGCTTGTCTTTTCTCTGTTCTTGTCTATTCACAGACAACACAGCATTCACATATGTGAGGGGTTTACTTGAAGTGATTGTATTTGAACATTGATTCACAAAGTGCTCTGACTTGTTGCAGTGTATGCAGACTTTTCTAACAATTCAGTCAGCAGTGTTCTTCTCTGAGACATTAGAAATCCTCAAGCAGCTTGTGTTCATATATGAAACTCAGTTCATTGATTCTGATTCAGAGATGAAGAGTGCTGCAGAGTGGTTTGAAGTATACATATTTGTTCAGCAGAATCCTCTACAATTTTGAAGTGTGTGAAACTGAGACAGATCATTGTTCAACAGACAAAGATCAGCACAGAATTTACTATATATTGAGAACTTCAGACACTCTATACTTCAGTTATGCAATTGAAAGTTCAAGTTCTTGAACAATATATTGATCTTGACAATGTCATTTCAGTCTTGCTCACCTGCTTCTAGAAGCTTGTGATTGAATTTAGAAAGATAAATTGTCAATGTGACATTCATCTGACAAGTCTGATTAAGCCAGTTCAACACCTTGATTTGAAGTGTAGAATTGAGAAAGAGGAAGTTGAGTTGTTGAAAGACTAGCTCTGATATACACTGATTGTTCTGACAATGACTCATTCAGAGTTGGAATTTCACTAACATGTCATCATTCAATCTGCTATAGATATACCACACTTGATTGAATAGCAAGTCTATTGCTTGTTCATTGATGTTCAATTTGATGTTCACTTTTGACTTCCACACAAGGTAGAGCACTAGGTCTCTCTTGTATTTATTGAGGATTGAGAGCTTCTCTCTTGGAGGCTTTTCATGAGATGCAGGTGTAGAAGAAATGATGAATGTGAAAGTACTCATCTCAGTAAGTTGTTGTTGCAATTCAGTCATCTGTAGCATCTGCTGCTGAAGGATGCTTTGTAGATCTAAGTTATTGTCCACTGTGTTTGAGTGCAGTGGGTGTTCATAGAATTGTTTGTAGTTCATTTCAATGTCTAAGAATATGTAATAATAATATAAAAAAAAAAAAAGAAATACTTGTAGACATTCAGTTCTCTCACAGACACTATTCACAGTGTTGCAGCACTAAGCTTGATCAAGTTTCTTTATGAACACTATTCACAGCATTACAGTTCATAGACACTCAGGCCTTGTAGAACACAGTCAATTGTGTTTCAGACACTTAGACACAACAGTTTATATAACTGATGATAAGAGCACTCAAGCCCACAAGAGATCTCTTGTAACAACTAGACACTCAGGCCTGTAAACAACACACTCAGATGTAAGAACTGATAACAACACACTCAGGCATAAGAACTAATAACAAAACACTTGAGCCTTAAATGCAGAAGAATCAATTCATAATGTAACAGACATACTTCAATTAACAATTTGATACTATTCTAATTACAGATTACAAATTGATTAAAGAAAGAAAAAGAAAAGAAATCAGAAGAAAAGATCATATGAAGAGGATTCTTATAGAGGAAAGTTCAGAGTGAAAGAATATCAGAAGCTGCTCCACAGTAGAGCATGGAGTGGAAGAACATTAAGAGGTACACATAAGAATCATTAGAAGCTACACAAGTGCAGAATGTGGGGTGGGGGAATCATTGAGAGCTACACAGAAGAATCATTAGAGACTATACAAGCACAGAGCACAGAGCAGAAGAACATTAAGAGCTACACAGAAGAATCATTAGAAACTACACAAGCACAGAGCACAGAGCAGAAGAACATCAAGGGTTACACAAGGTCACAACAGCCAGGAACGAGCGGGTGCAGGAGGGGAGTTGATTGCGTAAGTTAATTACTAACGGGTGCTAACCTGTCACAGAATCAATGACTTTTGTAATTGCTAACTGTTGTTAGCTTCTATCTCTTATTATCAGAGTGTATATTTTATTTATAATTATCTCATCTTCTCTTTCAATGTCTCTTCTGTGTGTGATCTTACTTCTGTTGAGAAGATTGTGTAAAAGATAGTTCTAGATATAATTATGAGAGTAGTATGAAGTATGTATATAGAATATTAAAAAGATAGCAATCTCTATTATTCAAAGCTAATCACTGATTTTCTAGAATCTACAGATATCAGCAAGTATTATATAAATAATGTTGTTATTACATCTTGTTCTTCATATTCTATACCTTTCTATCATCATATAGCTATTTTCTAATATAGATATTTCTGTTGTGTTTATTACAATTATCTCTTTTTCTCAAAGATCTGATTCTCAGAGCTTTTTATTATAATCATGTGAAGTTTATAATGTATGCTGTATAATTGATGTTGTATAAAGTTCACAGAATTGAGTTGAATTAATTATTGAAATTAATTCTGAAGTGCTGCTGTTTCAGAAGAATGTTTCTTCATCTTCAGTATTACTACAGTTCAATCATGATTTAGATACAATCTCTAAATCTCTTTTTTTTAACTTCTACATCAAAAATCATACTCTTAATGAATTCATCATCAACATCATCATCAACAATTTTTTATTAAAAAAGAATATATTAATTTATCAAACAAAGTATACTGTATTCTTCTATGCAATTTTTATTGTGAAATTCAAAGTTTTGATTATGTGATTGCATTTTTCATTTTGAGTTGAGTTTTGTGTTATTGCAATTTTTTTGATCAATATTGCAATATTGATTTCAATCTTCAATATCTGTTTTTTTTCTTGTTGCTTTTGCTTCTTCTCCTCCTTTGAACAAGGCCTTGGTACTAATTTAAGATTATGATAGAATGTCAGAATCAGCTGTTTTCATTGTCAGTTCAGAGTTTATAAAGAGTGATATACTGTCTGTCATCAAAAGCATTTGCTTAGATTGTCTGAAGAGATTACAAAATCCTTCAGTATACTCTTACTTTGTAAATGATGAATGAATATGTTGTCATATCTGTCATATATCAAATAGAAGTTGTGCTGCTGTAAGTTTTCTTAAACTGAGATTATCATGAGTACTAACAGAGTACAGATGTCTGAATGCTTTCACAAAATCAGTCAATCTTTGATCAATGAATTTCATAAGATGCTGCTCTCTGACAAAGTTTCAGATGAGAGATTTGTTATATATTAAACTGCTGTTGCAAGATTTGTACTTGATATGCAGATCTATCAAAATACAGATGAGATTCTAGAATTCTATATAAACTCTGATAATCTATTGTCACAGTGAAGTATAGCATTCAATTATAGCAGCATTTCAGAAAGTGTATTTTCATATTCTATTATTGTGACAGGTTAGCACTCATTAGCAATTAACTTACGCAATCAACTTCTGTCATTGCGACCTTGTGTAACTCTCAATATTCTTTCACTCTGTGCTCTGTGCTTGTGTAGTCTCTAACAATTCTTCTGTGTAGCTTTTAATGTTCTTCCACTTCATGCTCCACACTTGTGTAGTCTCTAATGATTCTTTCATATAGCTCTCAATGATTCTTCTGCTTCATGCTCTGTGCTTGTGTAGTCTCTAACAATTCTTCTGCATAGCTCTTAATGTTCTTCCACTTCACATTTCACTGTGAAGTGGTCTTTGATATTATTTCATCTCACACTTTCTTTTATAAGAATCTTCTTTGTATGATCTTTTCTTCTGATTTCTTTTCTCTTTCTTTCCTTTCTTAATCAATTCATAATCTGTAATTAGAATAGTATCAAATCATTAATTGAAGTACATTCATTACATTATGAATTGATTTTTCTGTGTTTAAGATCTGAGTGTTTTATTATTAGTTCTTACATCTGAGTGTGTTGTTTAAGATCTGAGTGTCTAGTTGTTACAAGAGATCTTTTGTGAGTCTGAATGCTCTTATCATTAGTTATATAGACTGTTGTGTCTAAGTGTCTGAGACACAATCAACTGTGTTCTACAAAGAGGTCTGAGTGTCTATAAACTGTAACACTGTGAATAGTGTTCATGAAGAAGCTTGATAAACTTAGTGCTGCAATACTGTGAATAGTGTCTGTGAGAGAACTGAGTGTCTACAAGTATCCTCTTTTCTTTTTATTATTATTACATATTCTTAGATATTGAAATGAACTATGAACAATTCTATGAACACCCACTGCATTCAAATATGATGGATGACAACTTAGATCTATAAAGTATTCTTCAGCAGCAAGTGCTACAGATGACTGAATTGCAACAATGATTTGCTGAGATGAGTATTTCTGTGTTCATCATTTCTTCTACACTCATACCTCATGAAAAGCTCTCAAAAGAGAAGCTTTCAATTCTCAATAAATATGAGAGAGATCTAGTGCTCTATCTTGTGTGGAAGTTAAAAATGAACATCAAATTGAACATCAATGAATGAGCAATAGACTCACTATTCAATCAAGTGTGGTATATTTATAGCAGATTGAATGATGATGTGTTAGTGAAATTTCAATTCTGAATGAGTCATTGTCAGAATGATCAGTGTATGTCAGAGCTAGTCTTTCAACAACTCAACTCTCTCTTTCTTGATTCTATACTTCAAATCAAGACATTAGACTGACTTAATCAGACTTGTCAGATGAATGTTGTGTTGACAATTTATCTTTCTGAATTCAATCACAAGCTTCTAGAAGCAGATGAACAAGACTGAGACAATGCTGTCAAGATCAATATACTGTTCAAGAATTTGAACTTTTAGTTGCATAATCAGAGTGTAGAGTGTCTGAAGCTCTCAATATACAGTGAATTCTGTGCTGATCTTTGTCTGTTGAACAATGATCTGTCTCAGCTCTGCATGCTTCAAAATTGCAGAGAATTCTGTTCAATAAATATATACATCTCAAACTGCTCTGCAGCACCCCCCACCTCCAAACCAGAATCAATAAACTGAGTCCCACATGTAAATACAAATCATCCAAGAGTCCCCAACATCTCAGAGAAGAACATCACTGACTGAATTGTCAGAGAAGTCTGCATATACTGTGACAAGTCAGAGCACTTCACAAATCAATGTCCAAATGTGATTGCTCTGAGTAAATCCTCTACATGTGTAAACACTGTGTCATCTGCAGATAGACAAGAACAGAGAAAAGATGAGCTCTTGCTCTAAAATATAAACAAGAACTCAAGAAGCAGAAAGCTAGCTGAAGATTTGAGCAGAAGATACAAACAGACACAATCATGATTTCTGTCATTGTAAATAGCCTAGTCAATGTATGAGCAATGATAGACAGTGGTTTCCTTCATTACACTCTTATAGACACTCAGCTGATTGAGAAGCATAAGCTTCAGTGTATTCTCTTTCTCAAACTGTGTAAGCTCAGTGAATTTGACAGCCCCAGAGAATTCACCTTCTACAACATGATAAAATTTAATGTTGATGTAGAAGGACATAAGAAAAAGAATGTATATGTATATGAAATACAAGATCTTGAGTACAATCTAATGCTCAGTCTATCATGACTCACAGAATTTGGAATCTTGTTGGATGCATACAACTACTGCCTTATTTTCCCAGAAGGCAACTGTGTTTACAAGAAGGATATCAATAGAATCACTGATCTCACTCAGATATCAGCAGAAGTGTACAAACTACTAACTCATCAAATGCATGAGAAGAAGAACATCCAAGTGTTCACTGCTAGCATGACAGATATCAAAAAAGCATTAGAAAAGTTAGAACTCAAAGATCTCAAGAAATCATACAAGAAACTACTCAAATCATACAAAGACTTTGCAGATGTGTTCAATGAGAAAGAAGCTGAAAAGCTTCCCCCTCACTGAGAATCTGGCATAGATCATACAATTGAGCTCATTAAGAAAGATGGTAAGAATTCACAACCACTCTGAAGTTCTCTCTACAGCATGTCACACAACAAACTTCTCATTCTATGAAAAACATTCAACAGATTACTGAACAAAGACTTCATTTGTGTTAGCAACTCACCCCCTGCAGCACTCATACTGTTTGCAAAGAAATCAGAAGAAGACTTACAATTCTGTGTTGACTACTGAGAACTCAACAAAATTACATGGAAGAATCAATACCCTCTTCCACTCATCAATGAAACACTCAAATGAATAGAAAAAGCAAAATAGTTTATGAAGCTTGACATCTCTGCAGCCTTCTATAAGATAAGAATTAATGAAGATGATGAATGACTAACTGCTTTTTGTATGCATTACAGATTATACAAATGGACAGTGACTCTCTTTGAATTAGCAAATACTTCAAGTACATTTCAGAAATACATTAACTGAGCTCTATGAGATCTGCTCAATGAAATCACCTCAGCATATATGAACAATATCTTGATCTTCATTAATGAATCACTTACTGAGCATCATAAACACATACAACAAGTGCTTGACTGCCTACAAAAAGCTGGACTGCAAGTGGACATTGACAAATGTGACTTTGAGATCAAGTCTACAATCTATCTAGAATTCATCATCAAAGCTGAAAAAGACATATGCATGGATTCTAAGAAGATGGAAGCAATCCTCAACTGAGAGGCATCAGTCTTGATAAAAGAGACTAGAAGCTTTCTAGAGTTTGTCAACTTCTATCAAAGATTTATCAAGAACTTCTTCAATATTGTACAATCACTGACAGATCTGATCTGAAAAGATGCTGTATTTCAATGAACTGATGAAGTGGACACAGTATTCAAAAAGCTGAAGCATATGTTCACAAGCATTCCAATGCTGCAATCATTTGATTCAGATAAGCATACAATTCTTGAAACAGACATCTCAAATTATGTAGTAGATGAGACACTGATGTAATATGACAATGAAGATGTTCTACAATCTTATGTCTTCATCTTGAAAAAGATGTTGTCTGCTGAATACAACTATAAGATCTACAACAAGGAGCTTCTAGTGATCATACAATGTCTTGAAGAATGAGAGTCTGAACTTATGAGTGTCAAGAGGTTTGAGATTGTCACTGATCATAAGAATCTAGAATACTTCACAACCACTTGTAAGTTTACTGAGAGGCATATGTGTTGGTCATTGTTTCTTAGCTGTTTTTCATTCACAATTTGTTATCAATCTGAAGTAGAGAACACTCTTGTGAATGCTCTGTTCTGCTGAGAACAAGATATGCCATCTGATGACTTGGATGACAGATGGAAACACTGAGAGCATTGATTAATCAACTCTGTGATCATAAGAAGTTCTACACAATCAGATGAACTCTGCATACATATCAATCAGTTCTGAGCTCAAGAACTCTTACTTGAAGAACAATGAAAGCTAGTGACAGAAGCAGATGAATTCTGACAACAAGTCACTGAAGCTGTACAAAACAGAGCACCTCAATTCCCTGCAGATGTATACTCAAGAACAGATATCTCAGCATGTTCAATCAATGATGACAACTGCTTACACTTTCAAGATAGATGATGGGTCCTCAATTCAGAATCTTTATGAACACAGATCATGCAAGAAATTCATGACTCATCAATAACTGAGCACTCAGAACACAAAATTATGTACAACATCATCACTCAAGAATTCTACTCATCAGATATGTTGAAAGACATACATCAGTTCATACACAACTGTGATCACTGCAGCTCAGTGATAGTATGATGTGAACACTGAAAAGAGATGCTGAAGCTTCTATCTGTCCTCAACTGAACTTGGCATAATATAGCTATTGATTTTGCAGTTTTCTTATCTGAAAGCAGAGGTTCTATGAACATTCTAGTCATTGTCAACTGACTCAGCAAGGATGTAATACTACAGCTCTGTGACAAGATGAACATCAAAGTAGTTGCAGATGCTTTTGTCAGAAGCTCATTCTATTGTATATATGATCTGCCTTCATTCATTGTATCAGATAGAGACAGTCAATTCATCAGCACACTCTGAGTCTGCATATGTCAATTATTAAGAATCAAACAAAAGTTATCAACAGCATACCACTCAGAGACTGATGAAGCTACTGAGAGGATAATATAAATGATAAAGAACATTCTTCATAAGTTCTGCAATTATACACAAAACAACTGAAGCAATCTGCTGCCACATGCTGAGATTGTAATTAACAGTTGAGATTCCACTACAACAGGCATAAGCCCATTCTTCCTTCTACATGAATACAACTTAGAGATTCTGGACTTCTCTGAGACTTCCTGAGAAACCACATACATTCACAGCCTCATACAAGCAGCAGAGAACATTGTGAGCAAGCTGAAGAAAGCTCATAAATAAGCAGAAGCTTCAATGATCAGCACTTAGCAAGATTATAAGAATCAAGTGAACATCAGAAGAAGTTCTGCAATCCAATACTATATAGAAGACAAAATCTGACTGAATCTCAAAAACATAAGAATGAACCATCTCTTGCATACACTAGATTACCATCACATCAAGTATATGGTGAAGAAAGTGCTAGACATACACAATTATCAACTCAACATCTCATCTGACATTCACAACATCTTTCATATGAACCTGCTTCAACCCACAGCTGAGGATCCATTCCCCTCACAGAGAACCTTCATTCAATTGACAGCCACCCATCATTGTAGAAGAAGACAACAAACTCAAGTGGGAAATTGAAACAATTCTTGACAATAGAACCAATCATCACTGCTGTGAATACCTCATCAAATGGATAGAATACAACTGTCCAATCTGGGAACCTGCATCTATCTTGGAGAACACCGCCGCCCTCGACATCTATGAGTCCTCACTCACCCCAGTAGAAGGGGATAATGTGACAGATTAGCATCTGTTAGTAATTAACTTACACAACCAACTCTTCTTCTGCACCTGCTCATTTCTGGCTGTTGTGATCTCATGTAACCCTCAATGTTCTTCCACTCTGTGCTCCATGCTTGTATAGTTTCTAACAATTCTTTTATGTAGCTCTTAATGTTCTTCCACTCTGTGCTCTGCACTTGTATAGTCTCTAATGATTCTTCTGCATAGCTTCTAACATTCTTCTGTGTAGCTCTCAATGATTCCTCCATCTCACACTCCACACTTGTGTAGTTTCTAATGATTCTTACACATACCCCTTAATGTTCTTCCACTCCACGCTCCATCATGGAGCAGCTTCTGATATTCTTCCATTCTGAACTTTCTTCTATAAGAACCCTCTTCATACAACCTTTTCTTCTGATTTCTTTTCTCTTTCTTTCCTTAATCAATTCGTAATCTGTATTAGGATAGTGCTAGATCGTTAATCGAAGTACGCCCGTTACACAGATGCTGCAGTGGATGAGTTGCTAACACAAATGAAGTCTTTGTCTAGTAATTCATTGAGCATTTTTCATAGAATGAGAAGCTCATCATGCAATATGCTGTAGAGAGAATCTCAGAGTGATTGTGAGTTCTTATCATCTTTCTTGATGAGTTTGATTGTATGATCGATACTGTGTTCTCAGTGAGAGAGAAGCTTTTCAGCTTTTTTTTTGTTGAACACATCTGTGAAATCTTCATACAATTCAGATAGTTCTTTGTGCAGTTTCTTGAGATTCTTGAGTTCTAGTTTCTCTAATGTTTTTTTGATATTCATCATACTAGCAGCGAACACTTGGACGTTCTTCTTCTCATGCATTTGACAGATTAGTAGTTTGTACACTTTCACTGATATCTGAGTGAGATCAGCAGTTCTATCAACATCTTTCTTGTAAACACAGTCATCTTCTGAGAAAATAAGGCAGTGATTGTGTGCATTCAACAAGGTTCCAAATTCTGTGAGCCATGATAAGCTGAGCATTAGATCATACTCAAAGTCTTGTATTTCATATGTGTATACATTCTTTTTCTCATGTCCTTCTATATTGATATTAAATCTTATCATATTGTAGGAGGCAGATTCTCTGAGGCTGTCAAATTCACTGAGCTTATATGATTTGAGAAAGAGAATACACTGAAGCTTATGCTTCTCAATCAGCTGAGTGTCTATAAGAGTGTAGTGAAGAAAACCACTGTCTATCATTGCTCATATGTTGACTAAGCTATTTACAATGACAGAAATTATGATTGTGTTCACTTGCATCTTCTGCTCAAATCTTCAGCTAGCTTTCTGCTTCTTGAGCTCTCATTCATATTTTAGAGTGAGAGCTTGTCTTTTTCCTGTTCTTGCCTATCCACGGGCGACACAGTGTTCACACATGTGGGGGGTTTATTTGAAGTGATCACATTCAGACATTGATTTGTGAAGTGCTCTGATTTGTTGCAGTGTATGCAGACTTCTCTGATGATTTGATCAGCAGCATTCTTCTCTGAGACATTGAGAATCCTCAGATGACTTGTGTTTATGTATGAGATTCAGTTTATTAATTCTGATTCAGAGACAGAGGGCACTGCAGAGTGGTTTGAGATATATGCATTTGTTCAACAGAATTCTCTACAATTTTGAAGTGTGTAGAACTGAGACAGATTGTTGTTCAATAGATGAAGATCAGCACAGAATTCACTGTATATTGAGAGCTTCAGATGCTCTATACTTCAGTTATACAACTGAAAGTTCAAATTCTTGAACAGTATATTGATTTTGATAATATCATTTCAGTCTTGCTCATCTGCTTCTAGAAGCTTGCAATTGAATTCAGAAAGATAAATTGTCAACACAACATTCATCTGATGAGTCTGATTAAGCCAGTCTAATGTCTTGATTTGAAGTGTAGAATTGAGAAAGAGGGAGTTGAGTTGTCAGAAGACTAGCTCTGACATATGCTGATTATTCTGACAATGACTCATTCAGAGTTGGAATTTCACTAACACATCATCATTCAATCTGCTATAGATATACCACACTTGATTGAATAGTGAGTCTATTGCTTGTCTGTTGATGTTCAATTTGATGTTCACTTTTGACTTTCACACAAGATAGAGCACTAGATCTTCTTCATATTTATTGAGGATTGAAAGTTTCTCTCTTGAAGGCTTTTCATGAGATGTGGGTGTAGAAGGAACAGTGAACACAGAGATGTTCATTTCAGCAAATCATCATTGCAATTCAGTCATCTGTAGTGCTTGCTGCTGAAGGATACTTTATAGATCTAAGTTGTCATTCACTGCATTCAGATGCAGTGAGTGTTCATAGAATTGTTTGTAGTTCATTTCAATATCTAAGAACATGTAATAATAATAATAAAAAGACAAAGAAATACTTGTAGACACTCAGTTCTCTTGCAGACACTATTCACAGTGTTGCAGTGCTAAGCTTGATCAAGCTTCTTTGTGAACACTATTCATAGTGTTACAGTTCATAGACACTCAGATCTTGTAGAACACAGTCAATTGTATCTCAGATGCTTAGACACAACAGCCTATATAACTAATGATAGAGACACTCAGATTCATAAGAGATCTCTTGTAATGACTAGACACTTGAGTCTGTAAATGATGCACTCAGGTGTAAGAACTAATAACAAGACACTCAAGTCTTAAACATAGAAGAATCAATTTATAATGTAACAGATGTACTTCAATTAATGATCTAGCACTATTCTAATACAGATTACAAATTGATTAAGAAAAGAAAGAGAAAAGGAATCAGAAGAAAAGATTGTATGAAGAGGGTTCTTATAGAGGGAAGTTCAGAGTGGAAGAATATCAGAAGCTGCTTCACAGTGAAGCACAGAGTGGAAGAACATTAAGAGCTATGTGAAAGAATTGTTAGAAACTACATGAGTGTGAAGTGTGGGGTGGGAGAATCATTGAGGGCTACATGGAAGAATTGTTAGAGACTACACAAGCATGGAGCACAGAGTGGAAGAATGTTAAGAGCTACATGGAAGAATCATTAGAAACTACACAAGCATGGAGCATGGAGTGGAAGAACATTGAGGGTTACATGAGGTCACAACAGCCAGAAACGAGTGGGTGCAGGAGGGGAGTTGATTGTGTAAGTTAATTACTAACAGATGCTAACCCGTCACAGTGCTCCACTGTGGAGCAGTCTCTGATATTATTTCACTCTGAACTTCCTTCTATAAGAACCCTCTTTGTACAATCTTTTCTTCTGATTTCTTTTCTCTTTCTTTCCTTTCTTAATCAATTTGTAATCTGTAATTAGAATAGTATCAAATTGTTAATTGAAGTATATCTGTTACAATTATTACATCAATGTCATTCTTACTGAGCTAAGATCTTGATGTGTTACTTGAGTGACTGATAATATAGATGAGAATGAGAAAGTGAATGATTCTATTGAAGTATTAGAAAGAAATACAGCAGTATATTACTGTTGTTGTATTCAATATTTAACAATGTTCCTCTGTCATCATTGTGAGCCTGCTGAGAATTGATATAAAAAATGCAAGCACTGCTCAGTGATGAAGCACATTTGTATTTCAGTAAGTTATTATTCAGATATTTTACAGTATATAACATTAACTCATATTAGATATCAGCAGATGCTGTTGAATTGACTCAGATGATTATCAATACTGCTGAGAATCTAATTATCACTGATACAGACACTTCAAATGTTAACATTTTGCAGAGCACTGTGATAGTGATGATTAAAATTTTCACTGTGAAGATTTATGAGATTCAATAAGATAATTCTTCTGAGACTTCAGCTGAAACAGTGATTGATAAGATCTCAGTGATTACATCATCAGTTGCAGCTCTCAAATCATCATTGAAACATTATACTTCATCAGTTGAGAAAATTCAGAATAATAAGCAGATTTGTTTTGATAATAATTTCTTAAATAACACTGATCAAGCTGAGACAGATCTGTTTTTTAATCTCTGAGTGGACTAAATATATTCAGCAGTCATCATTATTTTCTTTGTTTTTGTTTACTGACTGACTTTTGATAGATTTTATTAAACTGTTTCAAATACTTCTGACTGTTCATCAAGTTTTTCTCAGACTTTCAAGAGTTATCTATATCTGTACAATTCTTTCATTTGATAAGATATTGTGTTTGACTATAATACTGATGTTTGTTTAATATAGCTTCAACTTCTCATTTCTCTTGTGCATCTATAATTATCAATTCTGCTTACAGAATTTGTCTGTTGTATGTGTGATATGATTTGAGAAGAAAAATATGAAATATGAGATGAATTTCTTTATATTACAGCATGAGTTTCAGTTTGTACATCTGTGTACTGCAGATATCAATTATTTGAAAGAGACTCAAAAATCAATGATCTAGTTTGAGTGAGAATTGCAAGATGAATATATTTTTTTGCACACAGCATTACTCAGTTCTCTATCTTAAAGCTTTTTGATATATAATGCTGATCATAATACTTTTTCTCAGCTGCTTTGACAGCTTCTAGACATTGTTGAATTTTATTTTCCACTTACTTCATTTATTCCACTTATTCTACTGCTGATTTTGACACATCAGTGCTTGGGGGTTCCGCCCCGGTGGCCGAATGGGTAATGCGGCCACCAGGTAGCGCCTTGGTGTGGGGACTCAGAGTGTGTGGGTTCGAAACCCACAGGGGACAACATTACATCCAGAGCCAACTTCCCAGCTTCTAAAATAATGGGATGTGAACTTGCCAAGTAGGTACCTTCGGGTGGACCTACTATCTGATTTAGCTTATTGTTTCTGGGCTGGAAACCTGTATTGCATGTACCAAATCCTGTCTTTCATTAATTTTCCTATGTTCTTGTTATATTCTTGGTGTTGTTCAACACTAAGCATTCCTCCGGTATAACCAACTCTTGCCTGTATTTAACATCACACATGGACTCGTCATAAGCGCTGCTTGCATATGAGTATAATGGAAGAATAATAATAATAATAATAGCTTGGGGGTTCCACATCTATACAGAGTTCAGTTGATCAGCTGATCATTGCTTCAGATGATGTCATCTTAATCACAGTATGAAAAACATTATTATATACTCATTGCATCAGAGATATTCACTCTATTCAATTATCTTGTTGATAGCTGCAATATGTGTGAAGATAATGTTCAATCATCTGATTCAATCATTCTGTCTGACTATTGATTTGCAGATGAAAGGCTGTTGATAATTTTTGTTGAATATGAAGTAGATAATATAATGTTGATCAAAACTTGCTATTTATTAATGAATCTCAGTTATTAATAATGTTCACAGATAGGCTGAAGTTCTTCACAATTCTTCATACAATAATGTTCACAAGTTCTTCTGCATCTAGCTCTGAAGATGTGGACACAATTATGATTTATTTGATGAACAAGTCAATAAATATGACAATAGCATTATAGATTTCACTTTTCTTTTTATTATCTGATAGATCTTCAATAAAGTCTATGCTAATTGTATGTCATTTCTTATCTGACATTGAATGTGATTGTAGCAACCCATATGGCTTGTGCTGCAGTATTTTAATACATTGACAAACATTGCAAATTCTCACATATTCTGCAATTTCATTGCTCATATCATGTCACAAGTACTTATATTTGATTGTTTTGATGATTTAATCATGTTCAAAATAGTCATCTTGAAAATCATCATAATTCATTTTCATTATTTCATGTTTTACAGTTTTGTTTTGTGATATATAGACTTTATTATCTTTTCTGAGCAGATCATTTTTATCTACTGCTCAGATTGAATGATTATCTATACTAGTATTATTCATCTCTAGTCTTCTATAAAGTTCAGATATGCTGATGTCTCTATTCTGAATCTGTAGTAAGAGTTCAATGATAGATTCAGCTATCTCTTTGTAATAGACTGTTTCAGACTCAAATATCTTGACAACTAGAATCTGTGATATCAGAGTCTCTAGATCTAATCTCATAATATCTGTGATTTTATTCTCATCTACAAATGTATTCTTTATTCTGCAGAAGTTGTTGTCATTGACAACTACAGATCTCTTCACTCAACAATTTTCATTAACTTACAGATCTTTTTGTATCATTTTGATACATTGATCTAATTTTGTGTTTTCTTTTATCTTTAATGACTTAAAGATTCTTTTACACAGCTTCTCTTGCAGAGTAGAAAGCTTCATCAAAAGAGCTGTGTGTTTTACATAATCTGAGTAATAACTTGATACATCTGTGGAATTATTTTTCTCAGAATAGTGCTCTATTTCAAAATTGAACACTGAGAGCATTTTCATTCAATGAATCTGACACTCATTTAGCTGCTTTGTTGTTACGAAGTGCTGGAGATTGACATGATCAGATAAAACAGTTATTGAGTGTCTGCTATTATATAGATAGTAACATCATTGCCTGAAAGTTTCTACAATTGACAACATCTCTAGATCATATATTTGATAACATCTTTCTGCTTCTGTGAGCTTTCTAGACCAAAATATGATCAGATGTCAGTGATCATCATTCATTAATTGTGATATTACTGCAGTGATTGCAACATCAGATCTGTCTGTTTCTATACAGAGTTTTCACTGCAGATCAAAGTGAATCAACAATGATGTTTTTGTAAAGCATTCTTTTAACTGCAGAATTGTGTGCTTGCAGTTTTTGTCTAACTGAACAGATACATTATTCTTCTCTCTTTTCATTTCATAATCTTTTAACAATTCAGTCAGAGGTGCTGTTATTATTGAGAACTTGTATATAAATCAATGATAGAAGTTGATGAATTCTAGAAATATTTGCAATTTGTTTATTGTTTGCAGTTCTGATCAATCTAGAATTGTGTCAACACAGCATTTCTTGACAGTAATGCTCTGTATGATAACCACAAAACCCAAGAATTCAATTTCTGTTGCATGGAATGTACACTTACTAAGTTTGACATATAGTCTCCATCATCTTAACCATTTCAGCACATTCTTAACATGGACAACATGTTCATCAAGTGTGTTTGAATAGATTATGATATTGTCAAGATAAGCCATACAATATATGTCTAAAAGATCACTGAGAGCTTTGTTGATATAAGATTGAAAAATTGCAGAGACATTGATTAGCTTGAAAGATAAGACTAGATATTCAAAGTATTCATATTGTGTTTGAAATGCTGTTTTTCATTCATCCTCTGCTTGTATGTGAATTCTATGATATGTGTCTTTAAGGTTTAGCTGTGTATATATTTTGACATCTGCTAATCTATCAAGTATTTCACTTATCAAGAGCAGTGGATATTGATTCTTGACTGTTATTTCATTCAATTCTCAATAATTCACACAAAGATGCAGGGTTCCATTTTTCTTTGATGTGAATAATACTGATGTGCTGGCTGGACTCTTGAATGAATGTATTCAATTCTTCTCTAATGCTTTTTCAATATATTCTTGGAGGACAGAGAGTTTCTGAGATGATAAGTTATATATTGATTGATATGAGGGTTTCTTGCCAGATTTGAGATCTATAACATGATTATGAGATGCATGTTCTGCATCAGATATGTTTTCTTGAAACACATCAAGATAATCTTTATAATCATCTGGAATATTTGACTCAGTTGCTGCATTCACAGCTTGTAATGATAAGACAGTGAATATAATATTGCCATCATCAATTAGTGTTGTGAATTCTTTGACAGTATTCAGATGTATGTGGTTAATATTTGATGCTTTTCTATAGATTCAGCATCTTCACACCCAATTGATATCAGAATTTGCAGCTTTCAATCATGGCATGCTCAAAATTACATCATATCTGCTAATATCAGCCTCTTTGAAATGATGAAATCCTTTTTGAAGAATATGTTCATCATTGATAATCTTCATTGCAGCTCTTTGTTGTTCATATAATTGAATCTTATGATTATCAACTGCTTCCACTACTTTTGGTTTATCTTCTGCCTTTGAGAAATATTTTGATGCTCAGACATGAGACATGAAGTTCACATCCACATCAGAATTCACTAGCATCCACATCATTGACCATTCTGCTTCTGTCAGTATTCATATATTCATCATCAATAACTGTTTATCTCACAGTCTAGTTGTTCATATTCTCAATGCAGCAGCTGCTTCTATAATTGAAATTGTTGATTTTTTGCTTGTTGAACTTGATTGTGCTTTTCAGAGTGTAACATTCAATAATCATTTGCAATATGACTCTTCTTATGACAGTGAGAACACTTCTTCATTCAGTTATATTTATCTTTCTTGATTTATTCAGTTGAATCTATTTGTTTCTATCATTTTCTCTTGTTTTGACAGTTGCTAGATTTATCAGAATGATGTTGATTCTCTATGAATATCACAGATCTTTCTTTGTGAATGACACACTGTTGCTCTGATATATTTTCTTTGAAAGTCTGTAGAGTTCAAAGCAACTCTTTGTAGTTCTGAAGTTCTTGATTTCAATAGTTGAGTTCAGTGTGTAGTATCTTCAATGTCTTACTATGTAAGTTATTCATTCTTTGTTCTTTGCTATATGGGGGTAAGTAGTATTCTCAGTCTTTGAAATATTTAGAGAAGTTGTGTATTGATTGTCATTCTTGTTGCTTTGCATTCTGAAACTTTTGACTCATCAATCAGCACTGATTTTGTGGATCATTAATTTGTATTTCTAGATGTGATAGTATATCATTGAAAGTCAACAGTGTTGCTTCTTCATGTCTCTTATATGATGATACAAAATTCAATCATTTCTGCTTAATGTGAGCATCAAGATAGAGTTTAGCATCATTTATCTTGTGTTCTTTCTTTTGATAATACTGATGATGATGTATAAAGAGAGTCAATATGTGATCTTTATAGTCTTTAAATTCTAACATATTTTTTCCTCAATAGTAGTTCTTAATCTCTAATTTTGATGATATTTCATTATCATTGTCTGTATCATCTGCAGATTGATTTTGCAGTGGTTCTGTGGTGATATTCTGAGTTAATTGAGACTTAATGAGAGTATCTTCATGAATCTGTGCTTTCAATTTGTTGAGCTGTTGTTGTGCATGCAGAATAGCTAATTGCTGCTCTCATTCACAGATTTGATCATTCAACTGTTGCAGATGTACATTGTGATTGTCAGAGATGATAGAAAATTCAGATTGATTTTCAAGAGATCTTGTATGTGTTGAGACCATCTTGTGTGTTTTAAGTAATGTTGCAAATCTTATTGTAGATGTGCATAACAACAGATCACTCAGATAAGATTAAGAGTGATTAGAATTGTAAGAGATAGTTCTAGATATAATTATGAGAGTAGTGTGAAGTATGCATGTAGAATATTAAGAAGATAGCAATCTCTATTATTCAAAGCTAATTGCTGATCTTCTAGAATCTACAGATATCAGTGAGTATTATATAGATAATGTTGCCATCACATCTTGTTCTTCATATTCTATACCTTTCTATCGCCACATAGCTATTATCTAATATAGATATTTCCATTGCACCTATTACAGATTGCCTCTGACAATGTTGTGGGGACAGAGTGCAACAATGACAACATGGCTATCTCTGCTAATGATAAGAGTGCAAGCAGAGTGGTTGATGAGAATGTGAGTAATGATGACAGTGTTTGTGAAGATAATGAGATGATGAATGTCTCTGTGTTATTCTCTATCACTGTCTTCTCTACTCTTATTTATATCTTCATTTTCTCTGCTCTCTTCAATTTCATTTCTCTTACTTTTATCAATTTCTCTTTCTCTTTCTACACTGATTTCTCTCTTTCTTCTGCTCTTTGAGAAGCTCTGTATATGTTTTATGATCTCTCTCTCTATTCTTCACACCTCTCTTCTGCTCTTACTGTCTCTGTTAAAATGTGATTTCATATGCAAGCATTGTACAACACAATCTGCTTTGCTAGTTATTTGTCTGTTGCATCTCTTACTCAGAGTAAGTATGAAATCTTTAGCAATTTTATACATTCTCTGAATTCTATTGTTGTTTGTATTGATTGTTATTATTATTATTATTCTTCAATTATAGATGCATGCAGTCAGTGACTATGACATCTACCTGAAACACTTCAGAATTTTTCAACTCAAGAATAATTTAATATACAAAGGCAATTTAAAACATGCATTATCAGAATTCCAGCCCAGAATCAAACAACTATTCAAACTGTTCAATCAAAGAAATCAAAATCAAAAGAATGTCAGCAAGCCAACACAACTTAGTTTGAAAACAAAAGAAATAAACATTGTAAAAGACAGCTTTATTATAACAAGGAAAAGAAAAACCACTGACAACAACTATAACATCAATAAAAAACAAACCAAACTTTTCAAAACAAATTAAAACTGATCATAAACAAACTTAAGAGAGATTTCAAAGCAAGATGAAAAGAAAGACTAAAAGAAAAATCAAAATAAATCAAATAGAAAATCTGATCTCAATATTTTTAACAGACAATTCATTCAAACTCTTGTAGCAACATTTGATTCTTTCAAATATTCAATTAAAAACTTGTTTTCAGTTTCTGTATTGAATAATAGATTCAAATTTAATTGTTTCAATTCAAACTTCTCAGTTTCAATCTCAATTCTGAATACTTTGCACAAAGTAACAGAAGATGCTCTGGATTTTCATATAACTGACAATCTAAACATAGACTACTTAAATCATCTCTAAACTTTGTTAAATATGATTTGAAGTAATCATGTCCAAGCTTTAACTGCATTATTGTAGCAAAAAGTTTCTTTTTACACTTTATTAAACAAGTCTTCCACTTTGACTTTGTTTCAAATCTGGAGTAATGCACACTTTTTCTTTGCATAAGTCAGATATCTTGCCATTTTTGCAAACATGATTCTCTTATTTTTCTCTTAATAAAAGTTCATGTTACAATTCTTTGAAAGCAGACTTCTAATTCAGTTGCTTTTTTTGCAGCACTATCAGCCATTTCATTGTCATATATACCCATGTGAGCAGACACCCAGTGAAGATGAATAGAACAATTGAATGAGATTTTTCTTTGAATATTTTGAAGACTTTTCAAAATCAGCTCTAGCATTGACTGTCCACTGCTGATTTTATTACTTTGAAGTCTTTTAAGCCCTGCTTGACTATCAGAGAATATTCAAATATGCTCAAATCTTTTCCATTGTTCAATCTTCATTTCAATCAATTTGAAAGCTCTTGAAATTGCAAATAATTCAGCATTAAAAACTTCTGACTCTTTTTCAATTTGTCAAAAATCAAGAATATAGTTTTTATCATTTTCTGAATATGCTATTCCAGCTCCAAGATTGTCTGTTTTCTCACATTTTGAGCCATCAGTGTATATAAGAATTGCTTTATTTTTCATTTGTTTCAAAAGCTTTGAATATTCTTGAGTCTGATCTTCTTTTGAAAGTTGACTAACATTTAAATCAACAAGATTATCAAGACTTTTCTTTCAAGAAGAGAGATTTTCAATAGCTATTCTCTCTATATTTAAACTAGAGAAACAGTTCTTAATCATTGAGTAAATTCTAAATAACTGAGATGATATTCTTCTTCTTTGTAAAGAACTTGAATTTTCAGATAAATCAGTTTCATTTCAATCAAGATAAAGTTCTCAATCTAATTCTAATCTATTTGATTCATTTGAAAAAGAACTTGAAACTCTCTTTCTAATAGAATGATGTGAATATAGCTCCATAATTCTGAGAGTATAATTCATACAGATTTTATCAAATCTCACTTGTGGTGAAGAAATAGAGATTTCAATTTTCATAGCTTTAATTGAAGTAGTTTTGGATACTTCTAGAATCTTTCTTAAAGCTAAGTTTTGAAGTTTTTGAAATCTCTCTATAAAGTGTTTTTGATCTCTCCACCACATCTGAACTGCATAATCTGAAATAGAGGTCACACAGGCAATATATAATTGTCTCATTGCTTGAAATGTCAGACCTCTTTCAGTATTTGAAAGTCTCAATATATTGTTTAAAATTCTTTCAGCATTTGCAGTTTTTATTTGCACATGAGATTTAAAATTCAATTGAGAATCTAACCAGACATCAAGCCATCTAACTGAGTTTTTAGATTTAATTGAATGATTTAAAAGCTTAACTTCAGTATCTTTTTCTCTGAAATTTGGATAAAAATGAATTAATTCAATTTTATTTATATCAAAAACAATGTTTTTTGATTTTGCTTTTTCAATCATTTCAGTTGCTGCTTGCTCAATCAAATTGCAGTTATTCACAATTGATTCTGAGCTTACAACTAGACTCAAATCATCCACATAGCTTGAAGTTCTCATCATAATTGCCATTTGTCTATCAATAAATAGAAACTTGATAAATATAGCAAATAAAATGAGTGAGACTGGGGAACTCTGAGGAACTTCTATCTCAATATCTGTTATATCTTATCTCATTTCATCAAAAAGCAACTGAATAGTTCTTTTTGACATGAAACAGATAATTCATTTAATGAGAGACTTTGGCATTCTCAGTTCTATCAAAGTTTTGATCATTTGAGAAAATGAAACACAATCAAATGCATCTTTTATATCAATAAACATTGCAGTTGTAACCATTTTTTCATTCTTTGCAAGTTGAATATCATGAACTACAGAGAGAACTGCATCAATTGCTGAGTTTTGCTTTCTACCTCTCATCTGATCATCATATAATAAATCAGTAGTAGTAGATAGAAAAGACAATCTAGTGGCAATTATCTTTTCCAGAATTTTTCCCAGACAATTCAGCAGAGATATCACTCTATAAGATTTAGAAATAGTTGGTTTTCTATCGAGTTTTGACAGAATAACTCCAACAGCATACCTCCAGCACTTAGAATGATACCCATATTTCACAAAGATTTGAAAACAATTCAAAGAGCTTATCTTTTAGTACTGAATAAAGCTCTTGAATTATTAAATGATTTATAGTATCAGCTTCAGCTGCTGTGACTTTTGAAGATCAAAAAATAGCTGTCTTTAATTCATCTTCAGTTAAGTCAGGTCATTCTCATTTCTTATCATGTTCATATTCATTATCTTCTTGCAAAGAACAAATCTCAGTTGAATTATTTGATGATGGAAATAATATTCTCATAAAAACTTGACATTTATCTTCAAATGAGCTAGCTATAATTTCCTCATTCTGAAAATTATAAGTTAATGTTGGTAGCTTAGACATTGTTTTTGACTTAGTATATCTAAAAGCTTTGAAGATCTCTTTTCTCTGAGTATTTTTTAGAAAGTAATATATTCCAACAATCAGTCTTTGCCTTTTTAATTGTTGAGAAATAATCATTTCTAATATTCTTTAAATACTCAAATGAGACAAAATCTTCTTTTCAATCTTTTTTAACTCTAGCTAAATGTCTTCTTTTATTTGAAATCTCATCATTCCACCAAGGCTTAGAGAATTCAGAGACTCTTTTCAATGGAATAAATTTCTTTATACTTGAAAGAATAATCTCAGTGACTAAATTTGCTCTTTCTTCAAGCATTTTGTCTGTAAAATTTGTATCTGATTTTCAATAAAGAGTTTCTTTATTCTCTAATTTCAACTTTTCAATCATTCTTTTCACTTCTGTTCACTGAGCTTTTTCAAAATTGTATTGATTTGAATATAATGGGTTTTGAACTGTTTGATTACTATTCAATTCCATATCAACTTGAATTATCTCATGACCAGTGGCAGCACCATTTGTTTCATTATAGATTCTTAGAGAAAAAACATAGATCTATAATAATTGATTTCTGTCTCAAATCTGGCTTGTGAAAAGTGGGAATGTCTTGCTCATTTATCAACTCTAGTTTGTGTAAAAGTGCTCATTCAACTAGTTTTTCAGCTCTAATTGATTGAGTTCTTTCTGAATTCCACCAAGAGTGATGAGCATTGAAATCCCCCATGATTATTGAGTTCTTTTCTGGTTTCAACTGTATTAAACATCTATCAAATGTTCAAGTTCTAATGTTTTCTCTCAGTGATCTTTCATTGTAGATATTGACTAATTGAATATTTTCAAACTGTTTTTTCATATCCACAATGTCATCAACAAGAATATCAGAGTCAGATATCAAATCATATCTCAGATTGAATTGAAATCTAGAATTCTTTCTAGCATAAATTACCACTCTAACTCTAATATCTGTTTTCTCTGGTAGAAAACAATAGTATGCTGGATGAGATACACTATACATATAATCAGCATCAAGTCTGAGTTCTTGAATAAGAACAAAGTCTGCTTTTTGCTTATAGTCAATTTGTAAACAGAAATAAAGACATGGATTTATTCTGTTCATATTATTTTGAATAAATTTGATTTTTGTAGAGGCTTTTAACATTTTTTGATGTTTTTTCTGCATTATATAAGACTGTTGAATGGTTTTTTATCTTTATTCAGAGTCAGATAATAGACTAAATCTATTATTCACAACTTCAACAGCTATCATATCTTGCATATGTGTATCTCTCATTTGTGTTTAAATAGAAGTCTTTGGTGACTTTTATACTTTCATTTTTTGTTTTTCAGAAGATTCAGATACAACAGAATTAGAGATCTGAGAATTTCTTCTTTTTTAACTGCCACTATTTTTCATATTAGCAGAGACAGAAATATCAGTTTGTATTACTGATTTTACTGATTTTTCTGATTTAGAAGCAAACACACATTCTTTTGAATTTACAAAATAAGGCTCTTTGCAATTGACACATTTTGCAACAGACTTAGAGTTCTCACATATAACTCCTTTTTTTAAACAAAATTGACAACTGTGTTCAGCAGTTTTGTGAGATTGAGCATGTAAGAGATGGTTATAAGTATAATTATGAAAGTAGTGTGAAGTACGCACATAGAATGTTAAGAAGGTAGCAATCTCTATTATTCAAAGCTAATCACTGATCTCCTAATATCTACAGATATCAGTGAGTATTATATAGGCGACCACCACACCCTACAGCTGTCTATGGTGCTGTGTGCTATGTCCATCCTCATTAATTCTGGCATGTTCTGTGTTCTTCTATCGCCACATAGCTATTTTCTAATATAGATATCTCTGTTGTGTCTATTACAATTATCTTCCTTCTTCAAAGGCCTGGTTCTCAGGGCTTCTTATTGCAACATGTGAAGTTTGTAATATGTGCTGTGTGGTTGATATTGTATAAAGTTTGCAGAATCAGGCTGGATTAATTGTCAGAGTAATTCCAAAGTGTTGCTGTTTTGAGAGAACATTTTTTCATCTCTGATGTCATTGCAGTTCAATCATGATTTAGACACAACTTCTGAACCTCTTTTCTTTGACTTCTACATCAAAAATCACACTCTTATCAAAATCATCACCAACATCACCACTAACAATTTTTTATTAAAAAAGAATACATCAATTTATCAAACAAAGTACACTGTATCCTTCTATGCAATTTTTATTGTGAAATTCAAAGTTTTGGTTGCATGGTTGCATTTTCCATTTTGGGTTGAGTTTTGTGTTGTTGCAATTTCTTTGACTAATATTGCAATACTGGTTTCAATCTTCAATATCTGTTTTTCTTTCTTGTTGCTTTTGCTTCTTCTTCTTCTTGTACTAATTTAAGGTTATGATAGAATGTCAGAACCAGCTGTTTCTGTTGCTGATTTGGAGTCTATGAAGAGTGATATGCTGTCTGCCATTGAGAGCATTTGCTTGGATTGTCTGGAGAGATTGCAGAACCCTCCAGTATATTCTTGCTTTGTGAACAATGAATGGACATACTGTCACATCTGCTATATATCAAATAGAAGTTGTGCTGCTGTAAGTTTTCTTAAACTGAGGTTGTTATGAGTACTAACAGATTATAGATGTCTGAGTGCTTTCATGAAATCAGTCAATCTTTGATCAATGAATTTCACAAAATGTTGCTCTCTGATGAAGTTTCAGATGAGAGATTTGACACATATCAAACTGCTGTTGCAAGATTTGTACTTGATGTGCAGATTTACAAGAATACAGATGAGGTTCTAGAATTCTATATAAACTCTGATGATCTGTTGTCACAGTGGGGTGTGGTATTCAATCATAGCAGCATTTCAGAAAGCATATTTTCACATTCTGCTATTACATCAGTGTCATCCTCACTGAGTCAAGATCTTGGTGTGTTATTTGAGTTGACTGATAATGTAGATGAAGATGAGGAAGCAGATGGTTTCATTGAAGTGTTAGAAAGAAACACAGCAGCATATTGCTGTCATTGTATTTGACATTTGACAACATCCCCCCACCATCATTGTGAGTCTGCTGAGAGTTGATGTAAAAAATGCAAGCACTGCTCAGTGATGAAGCACACTTGCATTCCAGTAAGTTATTATTCAGATGTTTTACAGTATATAATATTAACTCATATTAGATGCCAGCAGATGCTGTTGAATTGACTCAGACAGTTATCAACACTGCTGAGAATCTAATTGTCACTGATGTGAACACTTTGAATATTAACATTTTGCAGAGCACTGTGACTGCAGTGATTAAATTCTTTACTGTGAAGATTCAGAAGATTCAATAAGACAGTTCTTCTGAGACTTCAGCTGAAACAGTGATTGATGAGATTCTGATGATTACATTGCTGATTGCAGCTTTCAAGTCATTGTTGAAACATCATGCTTCATCAGTTGAGGAAATCCAGGATAATAAGCAGATTTGTCTTGATGACAATTTCTCAAATGACACTGATCAAGCTGAGACAGATCTGTTTTTTAATCTCTGAGTGAAATAAGTATATTCAGCAGTCATCATCATCTTCTTCATTTTCATTTACTGACTGACTTCTGATAGATTTTATTAAACTGTTTCAAGTACTTCTGACTGTTCATCAAGTTCTTCTCAGATTTCCAAGAATTATCTGCATCTGTACAATCCTTTCATTTGACAAGATATTGTGTTTGATCATGATACTGATGTTTGTCTAATATAGCTTCAACTTTTCATTCCTCTTGCACATCTATAATTATCAGTTCTGCTTGCAGGATTTGTCTGTCGCGTGTGTGATATGATTTGAGAAGAGAAACATGGAATACAGAATGAATTTCTTTATATTGCAGTGTGAGTTTTAGTTTGTACATCTGTGTACTGTGGATATCAATTATTTGAAAGAGATTCAAAAATTGATGATCTAGTTTGAGTGAGAGTTGCAAGATAGATATATTTTTTGCACACAGCATTATTCAGTTCTCTATCTTAAAGCTTTTTAATATATGATGCTGATTATAATACTTTTTCTCAGCTGCTTTGACAGCTTCCAGGCATTCTTGGATCTTGTTCTCTGCTTGCTTCATTCATTCCACTTGTTTCATCACTGATTTTGACACACCTGTGCTTGGGGGTTCCATGTCTATGCAAAGTTCAGTTGATCGGCTGATCATTGCTTCAGATAATGTCATTTTTATCAATGTGTGGAAGATGTTGTTATATGTCCATTGTGTCAGAGGAATCCATTCTATTCAATTATCTTGTTGATAGCTGCAATATATGTGAAGATAATGTTCAATCATCTGGTTCAATCATTCTGTCTGGCCGTCGGTTTGCGGGTGGAATGTCATCAATAATTTTCATCAGACATAAAGCAGATAACATAATGTCAATCAAAACTTGCTATTTATTAATGAATCTCAGTCACTAATAATGTTTGCAGGTAGATCAAAATTCTTCACAACTCTTCATACAATAATGTTCATGAGTTCTTCTGCATCTAGCTCTGAAGATGTGGACACAATTATGACTCATTTGATGAATAAATCAACAAATATGACAATAGCATTATAGATTTGACTTCTCTTTTTATTATCTGACAGATCTTCAATAAAGTTCATGCTAATTGTATGCTATTTCTTATATGATACTGAATGTGATTGTAGCAATTCATATAGCTTGTGCTGTAATATCTTGATGTATTGACAAACATCACAAGTTCTCACATATTCTGCAATCTCATCACTCATACCATGCCACAAATACTTGCATTTGATTGCTTCAATGATTTTGTCACATTCAAAATGGTCATTTTGAGAATCATTGTGGTTCATTTTCATTATTTCATGTTTTATGACTTTGTCTTGCAGTATGTAGACTTTATCATCTTTTCTGAGCAGATCATCTTTATCTACTGCTCAGATTGAATAATTATCTACACTAGTGTCACTCATCTCTAGTCTTCTGCAAAGTTCAGATATGTCAGTGTCTCTATTCTGAATCTGCAGTAAGAGTTCAATGATAGATTCAGCTATCTCTTTGTGATAGACTGTCTCAGACTCAAATATCTTGACAGCTAGAATCTGTGATATCAGAGTCTCTAGATCTAACTCTGTAACATCTGCAATCTCATTCTCATCTACAGATGTGTTCTTTATTCTGCAGAGGTTGTTGTCATTGATGACTACAGATCTCTTCATTCAACAATTTTCATTAGCTTACAGATCTTTTCACATCATCTTGATATATTGATCTAACTTTGTATTTTCTTTTGTCTTTAGTGACTTAAAGATTCTCTTATCTGTACAGCTTCTCTTGCAGAGTAGAGAGCTCTGTCAAGAAAGCTGTGTGTTTTACAAAATCTGAACAACAACTTGATGCATCTGTGGGATTATTTTTCTCAGAACAGTGCTCTATTTTAAAATCAAATGCTGAGAGCATTTCCATTCAACAAATCTGACACTCATTTAGCTGCTTTATCATCATGAAGCACTGGAGATTGACATGGTCAGATAAAACAGTTATTGAGTGTCTGCTATTATGTAGATAGTGATGTCATTGCCTGAAAGCTTCTACAATCAGCAACATTTCTAAATCATATATTTGATAATGTCTTTCTGCTTCTGTGAGCTTTCTAGACCAAAACACAATCAGATGTCAGTGATCATCATTCATTAATTGTGATATTACTGTGATGATTGCAACACCATATCTGTCTGTTTCTATACAGAGTTTTCACTGCAGATCAAAGTGGATCAACAACAGTGCTTTTGTAAAGCATTCTTTTAACTGCAAAATTGCATGCTTGCAGTTTTTGTCTAACTGAACAGATGCATTATTCTTCTCTCTTTTTGTTTTGTAATCTTTTAACAATTCAGTCAGAGATGCTGTTATTATTGAGAACTTGTATATGAATCAATGATAGAAATTGATGAATTCTAGAAATATTTGCAATTCATTTATAGTTCATGGTTCTGATCAATCTAGAATTGTGTTGACACAGTGTTTCTTGACAGTAATGCTCTGTATGATAACCACAAAACCCAAGAATTCAATTTCTGTTGCATGGAATGTACACTTACTAAGTTTGACATATAGTCTCCATCATCTTAACCATTTCAGCACATTCTTAACATGGACAACATGTTCATCAAGTGTGTTTGAATAGATTACAATATTGTCAAGATAAGCCACACAATATACATCTAAAAGATCACTGAGAGCTTTGTTGATATAAGATTGAAAGGTTGCAGAAGCATTGATTAGCTCAAAAGATAAGACTAGATATTCAAAATGTTCATATTGTGTTTGAAATGCTATTTTTCATTCATTCTCCACTCATATGCAAATTCTGTGATATATGTCTCTAAGATCCAGCCGTGTATATATTTTGGCATCTGCTAATCTATCAAGTATTTCACTTATCAAGAGCAGTGGATATTGATTCTTGATCATTATTTCATTCAATCCTCAATAATCCACACAAAGACACAGAGTTTCATCTTTCTTCAGTGCAAATAATACTGACACATCAGCTGGGCTTTTGAACAGATATATTCAATTCTTTTCTAATGCTTTTTTGATATATTCTCAGAGAACAGAGAGTTCTTGAGGTGATAAGTTATATATCAGTCAGTATGAGAGTTTCTTGTCAGGTTTGAGATCTATGGCATGATCATGAGATGCATGTTCTGCATCAGATATGTCTTCTCAGAATACATCAAAATAATCTTTATAATCATCTGAGATATTTGACTCAGTTGCTGCATTTGCAGCTTGTAATGATAAGACAGCAAATATAATATTGCTGTGAGGTGTAGTGACAGTGTGAAGAGTAACAGTAGAAGATAGTTTATAGTGTAGCGGAGATAATAGTAATATATTGTAGAGTGTAATATAGTAGTGTAACATAGTGTAGCTAATCGCTAAGGAAGAAAAGAAAGAGAAAGAAGATGTGCGAAATACATACATCAATATATATATATACATATAGAAATAGTGGTAGCGAGAGTATAATGGAAAGAGGTAAGAATAAGTGAAGATAATAAGGAAATAATAAACAAGTGCATTACAATTGCCCCTCTTTTTTATAAGAGCTGCTCTCAGTGAATGTATAGATTGCTTGCTAGTAGATAATTGCATTTCCATCTGCTTGTTGATAGCAGTATATCGATTGTGTTCCCTAGATAGCTTGTATATGTGTTGTTATCGATTTCCTAATGAGGTGGAATTGATGGATTCTTTGGTTGCCAGGGGTTGCATGCAGAGAAGCAAAAAGAATTTCTTTTCTCTTGAAGATTTCTCTTCTCTTTTAACTTGATCATCATCAAAGCTTCTTGCCTCTTCTGCTGTGATTTCTTGTTCTCAAAAAATTTTTAAATTTTTATATCATTGTTCTCTCTCCCCTTCTCTTTTATTGAAATGGGCTTTCTTGATTATCTCAATTTTAAGTAAGTTGTTTCTTGGGTGCTTATTGCATATTATTGTTGGTGTTCCTTGTCAGTGGTGTTATTAGTGTGGTCACATGCATCACTAGCTCATTTCCATATAGCATCATTCACTGTTCACTTGTTATATTGCTCTAGCTCTAATCACATGACACACAACAGTTGGATTCTGTGTGAACATTGTGCCCTCAAGCTGAGAGATGTTGACTTTTGATGTGTGTTGGAGTCAAATGCTCAGAAGTGTTGTGAGGCTTGTGCCTCTGCAGAGAAATTCTGCAAATCTGTGAGTAATTCTCTTTAATTCTTATTTTCTTTTTCTTTTTCTTCAAATTTGCTTTTGGATAGATAGTAGTGCTCTTAGCAATGTTGATATACTGATAATGATGCTAGATGTGTGATACATCTCTTCTGAGGTGCATCATGCATGGGCGAGTGTTTATCTTTGTGGGAGTGGCAGTCAGAGAGAACATGACCAGTCACAAAAGTCATCTTCATTGTTTAGTTAAATGATTGAATGCATCTCATCTGATGATGCTGTCTGCTCAGAGCAGGGCAGAGATGAATGCTCTATGATTCCAGTGCTGAGCAGTGACTGAGCCTGCAGAGGTGCAGGTTTTGAAGATTATGATTGTGCCTGATCCTTCCAGAGCAGAGATGTTAGAGGAAGAGAAGAGTGTGGAGAAGAATATAAGAATTTTGAGAGTGATGAGCTTCAAGAACTCTGTGATGGAGGGGTTGATTGAAGAGAGGTTGATGGAGGAGGAGTTGGCTGAAGAGTCAATGAAGAAGATTGTGAAGACACTGATGACTGCAGCAGTGTCTGTAGTGCCTGCTTTCTTTGTCAATTTGTCACTGACATTGATGAAGCAGAGGGAGAGGGTGCTCTGAATGATGAAGAAGTGGGAGAAAAAGATGGAGAGAAATGTCTTTCTTCATTGAATGTGTCAAAGAATGAATAGATTGATGAGAGAGAAGAGATGTGAGAAGACAAATGTTTTGTGAAATAGACATTTGTCTATATCTCTGCATTCAAAATGAATGTCTGTAATATATGAGTACCAGAAGAAGTATTGGGTGAGAATAACAGAGAAGAGAAATGAGAGAGATGATGAAAGAAAGAAGAGAAAGTGAGAGATGAGAGATGAGATGAGAGTGAATGAACTGAGAATCTTTAGACTTTTCTTAGAATCTGTTTTCTTTGTTTTTTCCTTACTTGTATGTTTTATTTTTTGTATTTATTATACCCAAATTGAATTTTTTTCTTTTTTCTCTTTTCTCTGATAAAATCCTTCTAAAAAGAATGTATTTGATTGGAGTTTGAGTGAGATTTGTACTTCTAGTATTTTTTGATTTAAGATTTGCACTTCTGACATCTTTCAACTTGATGTTCATGCTTTTGACATTTGGAAGTATGTTGATTTTGTATATGTCATTTGTTTTCTTGTTCAAGGAAGATTTCAAATGTATGAGTGTTCAATATGTTTTCTTTCAGTTCTCATGTATCACCACTAGAATCTCAACCTGTCCATCTCACAAGATATTCTGAAGGTTTGTTTTTTTGTTATTGTTTTTCAAGAATTTTTTCAACTTGATATTCTTCTTTGCTGTTGACAAGTTCCAGTCCTGGTTCTGATAGAGCTCCATTTCTGCAGTTGTATGGCTTCAATAAAGATATGTGGAATACAGAATGGATGCTTCTATATGAAGATGGCAGTTCTAGTTTGTACACTTGTTTTCCAATGATATTCAGAATCTTGAAGAGTTCAATATATTTATGATCAAGTTTGTGAACTGAGCACAGCAATCAGAGATTTTTTGCATTGAGTATGATATAGTCATCTATTTTAAATTGTTGAAGCTTATGTTTTGTATTGTAATAGGTTTTCTGTGCTTGTCATGTCTTTTGTAGATTTTCAATGAGCTTATGATGTGTTTCCTCAATATGTTTTGCACAGCTAGCAGCATGTATGGTGACTGGTTGTGATGATTTGCTGATATTAATTTTCAAATCAGATCAATATCCCATTAAGGCTTCTGTGGGTGTCATTTCAGTAGAGGCATGTTGAGAGATATTGTAAACAAACTGTGTCAGCAGTAGCCAGCATGCCCAGTCATCTTGATGATAGTTGATAAAGTATCAGAGATAATGCTTCAAGATTTGATTTTGTTGTTCTGTTTGATCATCTGTTTGAGAGTGAAAGGCTGTTGAAAGTTTCCGGTGTGTGCCTAGCATATAACAAAAGGTGGACCAATAATGGCTTGTAAACAGCAAACCTTGATCAAATATATGGTTTTTGAGTACTCTGTAAATTGTATAGAACTTGATATAAATGATTTCTGCTAGTTTGTCAGCTGTAATGTTTTTGGTGCAAGGAATATAGATTGTAAACTTGGTATATATATCCACAATCACTAAAATTGCATCATAGATTTGATGGAGGAATGTAGAGGCTGGCAAGTCTATAATAAAATTCATAGTAATGAACTCAAAAGAATTTGATGGTAAGAGGATTGTACTCAATTCTCCATATTGTCTGTGCCATTTTGGCTTTATTCTTTGACAAGTATCATAAGTGGATATATAATCTTTGACATCTCTGACTAGCCCATGTCAATAGTATTTGTTCTGGATGCTGTCTATAAACTTTTTTATATCAAAGTGACCTCTCTGCGGATCATCATGGTTTGCACTGATAATTTCATCAATGAGTGTCTTTTGTTGAGAGACATACACATGATCATCAGCATGCAATATATCATTCTCAGAAATTGTTCATAGTATATTTTCAGCAATAGTTATATTCTTCTCTTTTATCTTTTTTCTTTGCTCAGCAGCAAAAGAATCAATCTTCTGTGCTTTACTCAGAAATGAGATGAAGGATTTGAGTATTTCTGTATATGCTGAGTTCTCAAGAATAGCCTTATTGACTGCAATCTGGGGCATATATTGCTCAATGTGCATTGAAGGGGAAGAGTTTATGTGAGAGGTAGAAGACATCAACATATGAAGTGCTTTTTGCTTATTAAAAGAAGCATTTTGCTTATTAGAGATCTGTGCACAGACTACATCAGAAGGAATATCATTTTGAAAAGAAGTATCAGCTTTTCAGTCTAGTCTAACTCCATGTTTCAGCTTCTGTTGCAGGGTAGATAACATAGTTTGATCATTATAGACCTCACTGTAGTCTGTGTGATGACTGAGCTCATCAGCTGAATTCTTTGATTCAGAGCAGTGTAGTAATATAAAATCATAAACAGATAAAGCTTCTGCTCATCTGATCTGACATCTATTCAGTTTCTTAGTCATCATAAAGTACTGCAGATTGGCATGATCAGATCAGACTTGAATTGAATACTAACTTCTCTTCAGATAGTGTCTTCAATTCTTAAATGCTGCTACAATAGTCAAAAGTTCTTTATCATGAGTATCATAATGTGTTTCCACATCAATCAACTTTCTTGATCAGAAGGCAACTGAATGTCAGTGCTCATCATTCTGCAACTGTGACAGAATAGCAGTGACTGCAAAAGTGGACACATCAGATTTGATCTGAATACACTGAGCTGGGTCAAAATGAGCTAATAGAGGAGCATGCATAAAGCATGATTTGAGCTCATTGAAAGTGCTTTGAGCATCTTCTGTTCATATAAAAGTGGCTTTTCTTTCTCTCTTCTTGCTCTCTTTTGTAAGTTCAAATAATGAGGCTGCAATAGAGGAGAAAGACTTAATAAATTGTCAATAGAAATTAACAAAGCTCAAGAAGAATTGAATCTCTTTAATTGATTTAGATGTAGGCCATTTCACAATAGTGGAGACTCTGTCTGACTTCATCTCAACATTATTTGTATCTATAACAAACCCCAGAAATGAGATCTTGTCCACTTCAAATTCACATTTAGAGAGTTTTGCAAATAGATTTGCATGCTTGAGATGTTCTAGCATCTTAGTAACATACACTTTATGTTTCTGCTTTGAATTGGAGAATATGAGAATGTCGTCCAAATAGACAATGCAACATATATCCAACAAATCAGACAAGGCATTGTTAATGTATGCTTGGAATGTCACTGAAGCATTAGCTAGTCCAAATGATATAACTATATATTCAAAATGTTCATATCTTGTTCTAAAGGCTGTCTTCCAACAGTCTTTTGCTGCTATAAGTATGCAGTGATAGACATCTTGAAGGTTCAGCTTAGTGAATATTTTGGCTTTTGAAAGTCTATCAAGTAATTCACTTATTAGAGATAGAGGGTATCAGTTCTTGATGATGATTCAATTTAATTCTCAATAGTCTACACAAAGTCAGAGTTCATCATCTTTTTTGAGGACAAAGAGAATCAGTGTATCAGCTGAGCTACTGGACAGTTGTATCCACTCTTTATCTAATGCATTTTTTAAATATTCTCTTAGAGTGGCTAACTCAGTTTTAGAGAGATTGTATATCAGCATAAATGAAGATTGCACATCAGACTTGAGATCTATGTGGTGTTCTGTTTCTTCTGATCTTTTCACACTTATAGCAGCTTCTTCTGAGAAGATATGTGTGTATGACATGACATAATTGAGTAGACTGATTGGCAAGTCTGAATACACAGCTGAGAATATACATGAAGCATGCTTTGAGTCTTTTGAACATTCTGTAGATAATACTACAAGCATTTCTACTCTAGCTTCTGTGAGAACTTCAGCTAAGACATTTTATTCAGAAATAATTTGAGACTGTTGTTCATCTTCAGAGCTTCTAAAGAAGAATTGTCCATCTGATCAATCTATAAGAGGATTTGTTTGTCTTAATCAAGAAAATTCTAATACAAGATTGTAGTCCTTCATCTTCATCACATGGAAGGAATGAGATGTCTGCTGTGCATTACCCTTGTGATCAGTGACAGTAGTTGCAATGTTATACTCTTCAAAGAAGTGCATTATGCATTCATCAATCAACTTGATCATTTTGATTTTGCAGTGAGCAGCTTCTAGATTGTGATTCTTTGTTCAAAATTCATTGACACAGTTCACTTCTGATTCAGAGTCTACTAGTGCAAGCATTTTTTGCAGACTCTTAGATGTAGCAAGTTTCACTGTGACAGTGAAGCTTAAGGTGTTTTTGCATCAACTTTTCACACTTATGACTGTCATTGTGAGCTGGATGATGTGTCTTAAGTGTTTTTTGAGTTCTTTGAGTTCTTCATGTCTTTTGCATTGAGTTTTGAGTTGGACTTGGTGTTTTTGGATTTGTCTTTGAGTTGTTTGAAACACAAATCAATGGTATGTTCTGATCACTTGCAATAACAGCAATATTTCAATCAGATGGAGTCATTGAACTTTGTAGTGTCATTTCATCTGTGTTTGTTTTGTGATCTATTATCAGCATTATTTCTGTTGTTAAAGCTTTGAGTGGGGTTTTTGAAATTTGACTTCTCTTTAAGCTTCTTCTGTCTCTCTGACAGATTTGATTCTGTCATTGCAAGTTTATGTAGAGTGGCATCATAGCTTAACTCTTTCAATTTGGTTGCATATTTGTTGAATTCTCAGTGAATGGAAGGTAGAACTTTCATATAGAGGTGTGATTTCTGATGATATTTGCTATAGAGATGCTGCAGATGCTCTTCAATTGATTGTAAGTGTGAAGCAAATTATTGAACTGTCTGATCTTCTTGTTGCTCTGTTTTCCAGTACTGTCTATTGACATCTCAGAAACTTTTATCTGAATCAGTGACTTGACATTGCATCCAACTAACAAATTCTTCTCATGGTGGCAAAGTCTGCATATCATGTGTATGTTGATATCAATGTTGTTGCATCTCAACATTGAAATGAGTAATGGCTTTGATGATCTTTTGATGGTTGTGTTTGTTGTAGTAATCAAGATCACTGACATGGAAAGTGATAGCAGCTGTAACAAAGTTTTCAAATTCTTTCATGCTTTGATCTCAGAACTTTTCCACATCTCTCTGAGAAGAGTGACCACTCATATCAGAATTTCAAAGTTCTAATTATCAAAGTGGTACCTGACTATGTCTCTCACTGACAGTAGTCACAGCACTTTTCACTAAGATGTTGAGCACTTGTAGTGTGGCTTTCAGTGATCTGAGAATACTGATGACATTATCATGGTTACCATTCATGCTAGTTGCATCTCTACCATGGTTCAGATGTGCTTCTAGTGTATTTTGAGTGACTGAAATTGTTCTATTCAATTCTTGTAGTAAAGTGTCACACTGCTGTTGAAGTTCTCACAATTCTTTCTCAGTCTGTAATTTTTTGATTCTTCTGATCACAGCTATCTTCTCAGTCTCAATTGTGCTGAGATCTTCAGAAGAGATATCTCCTTCTGAACTATGCTCAGAATCCAATTCCATAGAGAAAGGTGATGCTTGTTGTGCACTTTCAGTGGCAGAAGTGTGTGTTTTGCAGTTTTCTTCCATGGTGTTTGTTGCTTCAGATTCAGCAGTAGCACAAGTACAGTGAATGCTGTGGATAGAGGCCATGACTATTACTCAACAGACTGTCTCTCAAAGATTGAGTGATTAGAAACTGTGAGGTGTAGTGACAGTGTGAAGAGTAACAGTAGAAGATAGTTTATAGTGTAGTGGAGATAATAGTAATATATTGTAGAGTGTAATATAGTAGTGTAACATAGTGTAGCTAATCACTAAGGAAGAAAAGAAAGAGAAAGAAGATGTGCGAAATACATACATCGATATATATATATACATATAGAAATAGCGGTAGCGAGAGTATAATGGAAAGAGGTAAGAATAAGCGAAGATAATAAGGAAATAATAAACGAGTGCATTACAATTGCCATTGTCAATTAGTGTTGCAAATTCTTTGACAGTATTCAGATGCACATGATTAATATTTGATGCTTTTCTATAGATTCAGTATCTTCACACTCAATCAATATCAGAGTTCACAGCTTCCAACCACAGCATATTCAAAATTACATTATATTCACTAATGTCAGTCTCTTCAAAATGGTAGAATTCTTCTCAGAGAATATGTTCATCATCAATAATCTTGATTGCAGCTTTTCATTGTTCATACAACTTAATCTTATGATTATCAACTGCTTCCACTACTTTTGATTTACCTTCTGCCTTTGAGAAATATTTTGATGCCCAGGTGTGGGACACAAAGTTTGCATTCATGTCAGAATCCACTAGCATCCACACCATCGCCCATTCTGCTTCTGTCAGTATTCATGTATTCATTGCCAATAACCATTTATCTCACAGTCTAGTTGTTCATATTCCCAATGCAGCAGCTGCTTCTACAATTGGAATTGTTGGTTTTTTGCTTGTCAGACTTTGTTGTGCTTTTCAGAGTGTAATATTCAACAATCATTTGCAACATGACCCTTCTTATAGCAGTGAGAACATTCCTTCATTCAGTTATATTTATCTTTCTTGATTTGTTCAGTTGAATCTGTCTGTTCCTCTCATTTTCTTTTGTTCTGATGGTTGCTAGATCTATCAGAACAACACTGATTCTCTATGAATATTACAGATTTGTCTTTGCAAATAGCACACTGTCACTTCAGCATATTTTTCTCAAGAGTCTGTAGAGTTCAAAGCAACTCTTTGTAGTTCTGAGATTCTTGATTTCAACAGTTGAGTTCAGTGTGTAGTATCTTCAACATTTTACTACACAAGTTATCCATTCTTTGTTCTTTACTATATGAGAGTAAGTAGTATTCTCAGTCTTTGAGATATTTAGAGAAATCATATATCAATTGTCATTCTTGTTGATGTAACAGGCGTACTTCGATTAACGATCTAGCACTATCCTAATACAGATTACGAATTGATTAAGAAAGGAAAGAGAAAAGAAATCAGAAGAAAAGGTCATATGAAGGGGGTTCTTATAGAGGAAAGTTCAGAGCAGAAGAATATCAGAAGCCACTTCACAGTGAAGTGTGGAGTGGAAGAACATTAAGAAGTATGTGTAAGAATCATTAGAAACTATGCAAGCACAGAGTGTGGGATGGAGGAATCATTGAGAGCTATGTGGAAGAATCATTAGAGACTACACAAGTGCAGAACACAGAGCAGAAGAATGTTAGAAGCTACACAGAAGAATCATTAGAGACTATACAAGCACAGAGCATGAAGTGGAAGAACATTAAGAGCTACACAGAAGAATTGTTAGAAACTACACAGAGTCACAACAGTCAGAAATGAGTGGGTGCAGAAGAGAAGTTGATTGCATAAGATAATTACTAATGAGTGCTAACCCATCACATTATCCCCCCCTACCAGAGTGAGTGAGGACTCGTAGGTGTCGAGGGCGGCGGTGTTCTCCAAGGTGGATGCAGGTTTCCAGATCAGACAATCATATTCTACCCATTTGACAAGATATTCACAGCAGTGATGGTTGATTCTATCATCAAGAATTGCTTTGATTTCCCACTTGAGTTCATTGTCTTCTTCTACAATGGCAGATGGCTGTCAATTGAAGATTCTCTGTGAGGGGAATGGATCCTCAGCCACAGATCAGAGCAGATTTGTATGAAAGACATTGTGAATGTCAGATGAGATGTTGAGTTGATAATTGTGTATGTCTAGCACTTTCTTCACTGTATACTTGATGTGACAGTAATCTAGTATACACAAGAGATGATTCATTCTTATGTTCTTGAGATTCAGTCAGACTTTGTCTTCTACATAATATCAGATCACAGAACTTCTTCTGATGTTCATTTGATTCTCATAATCTTGCTGAACACTGATCATTGAAGCTTCTGCTTATTTGCAAGCTTTCTTCAGTTTGCTCACAATATTCTCTGCTGTCTGTATGAGACTGTGGGTGTACACTGTTTCTCAGAGAGTCTCAGAGAAATTCAGAATCTCTAAGTTGTATTCATATAGAAGAAAGAATGAGCTTACATCTGTCATAGCAGAATCTCAATCATTAATTGCAATCTCAGTGTACAGCAGCAGATTGCTTCAGTTGTCTTGTATATAATTGCAGAACTTACAGAGGATGTTCTTTATCATTTATATCATTCTCTCAGTAGCTCCATCAGTCTCTGAGTGGTACACTGTTGATAACTTTCATTCAATTCTTAGCAATTGGCATATACAGACTCAGAGTGCACTGACAAATTGACTGTCTCTATCTGACACAATGAATGAAGACAGACTGTGTATACAATAGAACAGACTTCTGACAAAGACATCTGCAATTACTTCAGCATTCATCTTGTCACAGAGCTGTAGTATTACACTCTTGCTGAGTCAGTTGACAATGACTAGAATGTTTATAGAACCTTCACTTTCAGATAAAAAAACTGTAAAATCAATAGCTATATCATATCAAGTTCAGTTGAGAACAGATAGAGGCTTCAGCATCTCTTTTCAGCATTCACATCATATCATCACTGAGCCACAGTGATCACAGTTGTGTATGAACTGGTGTATGTTCTTCAATATATCTGATCAGTAGAATTCTTGAGTGATGATGTTGTACATAATTTCACATTCTGAGTGCTCAGTCATCAGCAAGTCATGAATTTCTTGTATGATCTGTGTTCATAGAGATTCTGAATCAGAGACTCATCATCTATTTCAAAAGTATAAGCAGTTGTCATTATTGATTGAACATGCTGAGATATCTGTTCTTGAGTATACATCTATGAGGAATTGAGATGCTTTACTTCATACAGCTTCAGTGACTTACTGTCAGAATTCATCTGCTTCTGCTGCTAGTCTTCATTGTTCTTCAAGCAAGGATTCTTGAGCTTGGAATTGATTGATATGTATATGAGATTTATCTGATTGTATAGAACTTTCTATGATTGCAGAGTTGATTAATCAATGCTCTCAGTGTTTCCATCTGTCATCTAAGTCATCAGATGGTATATCTTGTTCTTGGTGGAACAGAACATTCACAAAGATGTTCTCTACTTCAGATCAATAATGAATTGTGAATGAAAAACAGCTAAGAAACAATGATCAATGCATATATCTCTCAGTAAGCTTACAAATGATTGTGAAGTATTCTAAGTTCTTATGATCAGTAACAATCTCAAACTTCTCAACACTCATAAGTTCAGACTTTCATTCTTTGAGACATTATATGATCACTAGAAGCTTCTTGTTGTAGATCTCATAGTTGCATTCAGCAGATGACATCTTTTTCAAAGTAAAGACACAGAGTCATAGAACATCTTCATTATCATATTGCATTAGTGCTTCATCTACTACATAATCCAAGACATCTGTTTTGAGAATTGTATGCTTATCTGAATTGAATGATTGCAGCATCAAGATATTTGTGAATATACATTTCAGCTTTTTGAATGCTGCATCTGCTTCATCAGTCCATTGAAATACAGCATCTTTCTGAATCAGATCCATCAGTGATTGTACAATATCAGAGAAGTCTTTAATGAATCTTCAGTAGAAGTTGATGAATTCTAGAAAGCTTCTAGTCTCTTTTATCAAGACTGATGCCTCTCAGTTGAGGATTGCTTCCATCTTCTTAGAATCCATGCATATGCCTTTTTCAGCTTCGATGATGAATTCTAGATAGATTATAGACTTGATCTCAAAGTTGCATTTGTCAATGTTCACTTACAGTTCAGCTTTTCATAGACAGTCAAGCACTTGTTGTATGTGCTTGCAGTGCTCAGTGAGCAATTCATCAGTGAAGATCAGAATATCATTCATGTACACTGAGGCAATCTCATTGAGCAGATCTTGTAGAGCTCAGTTAATGTATTTCTGGAACATGCTCAGAGCATTCACTAATTCAAAGAGAGTCACTGTCCATTTGTATAATTCATAACACATACAAAAAGCAGTTAGTCATTCATCACCTTCATTAATTCTTATCTTATAGAAGGCTGCAGAGATGTCAAGCTTTGTAAATCATTTTGCTTTTTCTATTCATTCAAATATTTTGTTGATGAGTGGAAGAGAATATTGATTCTTCCATGTAATTTTGTTGAGTTCTCAGTAGTCAATGCAGAATTGTAAATCTTCTTCTAATTTCTTTGCAAACAGTACAGATGCTGCAGCAGATGAGTTGCTAACACAAATGAAGTCTTTGTTCAGTAATTCATTGAGTGTTTTTCATAGAATGAGAAGCTCATTGTGTGACATACTGTAGAGAGAATCTCAGAGTGATTGTGGATTTTTATCATCTTTTTTGATGAGCTCAATCATATAATCTATACTGAGTTCTTGATGAAAGGGAAGCTTTTCAGCTTCTTTCTCATTGAACACATCTGCAAAGTCTTCATACAATTCAGATAGTTTCTTGCACAGTTTCTTGAAGTCTTTGAATTCTAACTTTTCTAATGCTTTTTTGATATCTGTCATGCTAGCAGTGAACACTTGGATGTTCTTCTTCTCATACACTTGATGAATTAGTAGTTTGTACACTTTCACTGATATCTGAGTGAGATCAGCAGTTCTATCAACATCCTTCTCATAAACACAGTCATCTTCTGGAAAAATAAGACAGTGATTGCATACATCCAACAAGGTTCCAAATTCTGTGAGTCATGATAGATCAAGCATTAGATTATACTCAAGATTTTATATTTTATATGCATATACATTCTTTTTCTTATGTTCTTCTACATTGATATTAAATCTTATTATGTTGTAGAAGGCTGATCCTCTGAGGCCATCAAATTCACTGAACTTACATGACTTGAAAAAGGGGATACACTGAAGCTTATGCTTCTCAACCAGCTGAGTGTCTATAAAAGCATAATGAAGGAAACCACTGTCTATCATTGCTTGTACATTGACTAGACTATTTACAATGACAGAGATTATGATTGCATTCACTTGCATCTTCTGCTTGAATCTTCAGCTAGCTTTCTGCTCCTTGAGCTTTTGTCTATATTTTAGAGTGAGAGCTCATCTTTTCTCTGTTCTTGTCTATCCACAGGCAACACAGCATTTACACATGTGGGGGGTTTACTCAGAGCAATCACATTCAGACATTGATTTGTAAAGTGCTCTGACTTGTCACAGTGTATGCAGACTTCTCTGACAATTTGATCAGCAGTATTCTTCTCTGAGATGTTGGAGACTCTTGAGTGACTTGCATTTATATGTGGGACTCAGTTCATTGATTCTGATTTGAAGGTGGGAGATGCTGTAGAGTGGTTTGAAGTGTACACATTTGTTCAGCAGAATTCTCTGCAATTTTGAAGTATGTGAAACTGAGACAGATCATTGTTCAACAGACAAAAATCAGCACAGAATTCACTGTATGTTGAGAGTTTCAAACACTCTACACTTCAGTTATACAATTGAAAGTTCAAGTTCTTGAACAATATATTGATCTTGACAATGTCATCTCAGTCTTGCCCATCTGCTTCTAGAAGCTTGTGATTGAATTCAGAAAGATAAGTTGCTAACATGACATTTATCTGACAAGTCTGATTAAACCAGTTCAACATCTTGGCTTGAAGTATAGAATCAAGGAAGAGAAAGTTGAGTTGTTGAAAGACTAGCTCTGATGTACACTGATCATTCTGACAATGACTCATTCAGAGTTGAAATTTCACTAATGTGTTGCCATTCAACCTGCTATGGATATACCACACTTGATTGAATAGTGAGTCTATTGTAACAGACGTACTTCGATTAACGATCTAGCACTATTCTAATACAGATTACAAATTGATTAAGAAAAGAAAGAGAAAAGAAATCAGAAGAAAAGATTGTATGAAGAGAGTTCTTATAGAGAAAAGTTCAGAGCAGAAGAATATCAGAAGCTGCTCCACAGTGAAGTGCAGAGTGAAAGAACATTAAGAGATATGTGTAAGAATTGTTAGAAGCTATATGAGTGCAGAATGTGGGGCAGAGGAATCATTGAGAGCTACACAGAAGAATTGTTAGAGACTACACAAGTGTGAAACACAGAGTGAGAGAATGTAAGAAGCTACACAGAAGAATTGTTAGAGACTATATGAGTGTGAAACACAGAGTGAAAGAACATAAGAAGCTACACAGAAGAATTGTTAGAGACTACACAAGCACAGAGCACAGAGTGAAAGAACATCAAGGATTACACAAGATCACAACAGCTAGAAACAAGTGAATGCAGAAGAAGAGTTGATTGTGTAAGTTAATTACTAATAAATGCTAATCTGTCACATTATCCCCCTCTATCAGGGTGAGTGAGGACTCATAGATGTTGAGAATGGTGGTGTCCTTCAAAGCAGACACAGATTCTCAGATCAGATGATCATATTCTACTCATTTGATGAGGTATTCACAGCAGCAGCAGTTGGTTCTATTGTCAAGAATTGCTTTGATTTCCCATTTGAGTTCATTGTCTTCTTCTACAATGATGGATGGCTGTCAATTGAAGATTCTCTGTGAGGGGAATGGATCCTCAGCCACAGATTGAAGCAGGTTTGTATGAAAGATGTTGTGAATGTCAGACAGAGTGTTGAGTTGATAATTGTGTGTGTCTAGCACTTTCTTCACTGTATATTTAATGTGATGATAATCTAGTATACACAAGAGATGATCTGTTCTTATGTTCTTGAGATTCAGTCAGACTTTGTCTTCTATATGATATCAGATTGCAGGACTTCTTCTGATGTTTGTTTGATTCTCATAATTTTACTGAGTGCTGATCATTGAAGCTTCTGCTCATTTGTGAACTTTCTTCAACTTGCTCACAATGTTCTCTGCTGTCTGTATGAGGCTGTGGGTGTGCATGGTTTCTCAGAGAGTCTCAGAGAAGTTCAGAACCTCTAAGTTGTATTCATGTAGAAAGAAGAATGAGCTTACATCTGTTGTAGTAAAATCTTGACTGTTAATTGCAATCTCAGCATGTGGCAGCAGATTGCTTCAGTTGTCTTGTGCATAATTGCAGAATTTACAGAGGATATTCTTTACTGTTTGTATCATTCTCTCAGTAGCTTCATCAGTCTCTGAGTGGTATGCTGTTGATAACTTTTGTTCAATTCTTAGTAATTGGCATACACAGACTCAGAGTGTGCTGATGAATTGACTGTCTCTATCTGACACAATGAATGAAGACAGACTGTGTATATGATAGAATGAGCTTCTGATGAAGACATCTGCAACTACTTCAGTGTTCATCTTGTCACAGAGCTGTAGTATTACATTCTTGCTGAGTCAGTCAACAATGACTAGAATGTTCATAGAATCTCTGCTTTCAGATAAGAAAACTGCAAAATTGATAGCTATATCACATCAAGTTCAGTCAGAGACAGATAGAGGCTTCAGCATCTCTTTTTGATGTTCACATCATGCCATCACTGAGCCACAGCAATCACAGTTGCATACAAACTGATGTATATCTTTCAACATATCTGATCAGTAGAATTCTTGAGCAATGATGTTGTACATGATTTCATGTTCTGAGTGCTCAGTCATTGATGAGTTATGAATTTCTTGCATGATCTGTGTTCATAGAGGTTCTGAATTGAGGATCCATTGTCTATCTTGAAAGTGTAAGCAGTTGTCATCATTGATTGAACATGCTGAGATATTCATTCTTGGATATATGTCTGTGGGGAATTGAGATGCTCTGCTTTGTATGACTTCAGTGACTTGTTGTCAGAATTCATCTACTTCTGTCACTAGTCTTCATTGTTCTTTGAGCAAGAGTTCTTGAGCTTGGGACTGATTGATATGTACATGGGGTTCATCTGATTGTGTAGGACTTTCTATGATTGCAGAGTTGATTAATCAATGCTTTTGATGTTTTCATCTGTCATCTAAGTCATCAGATGATATATCTTGTTCTCAGTGAGACAGAGCATCTGCAAGAGTGTTCTCTACTTCAGATTGATAACAAATTGTGAATGAAAAACAGCTAAGAAACAATGACCAACACATATGCCTCTTGATGAGCTTACAAATGGTTGTGAAGTATTCTAAGTTCTTATGATCAGTGACAATCTCAAACTTCTTGACACTCATAAGTTCAAACTCTCATTTTTTGAGACATTGTATGATTGCTAGAAGCTCCTTGTCATAGATCTCATAGTTGCATTCAGCAGATGACATCTTTTTCAAGATAAAGACACAAGATTGTAGAACATCTTCATTATTGTATTGCATTAGTGTCTCATCTACTACATAACTCAAGACATCTGTTTTGAGAATTGTATGCTTATCTGAATTGAATGATTGCAGCATCAGAGCACTTGTGAATATATGCTTCAGCTTTTTGAATGCTGCATCTGCTTCATCAGTCCATTGGAATATGATGTCTTTTCAGATCAGATCCATCAGTGATTGTATGATATTGGAGAAGTCTTTGATAAATCTTCAGTAGAAGTTGATGAATTCTAGAAAGCTTCTAGTCTCTTTTACTGAGACTGATGCCTTTCAGTTGAGGATTGCTTCCATCTTCTTAGAATCCATGTGTATGCCTTTTTCAGCTTTGATGATGAATTCTAGATAGATTGTAGACTTGATCTTGAAGTCACATTTGTCAATGTCCACTTGCAGTCCAGCTTTTCATAGACAGTCAAGCACTTGTCATACATGCTTATGATGCTCAGTGAGTGATTCATTGATGAAGATCAAGATATCATTCATGTACACTGAGATGATCTCATTGAGCAGATCTTGTAGAGCCCAGTTAATGTATTTCTGAAATGTACTTGAAGCATTCACTAATTCAAAGAGAGTCACTGTTCATTTGTATAATCTGTAATATGTACAAAAGACAGTTAGTCATTTGTCATCTTCATTAATTCTTATCTTGTAGAAGACTGCAGAGATGTCAAGTTTTGTAAATCATTTTGCTTTTTCTATCTGTTTGAGTGTTTCATTGATAAATGGAAGAGAGTATCAGTCCTTCCACATAATCTTGTTGAGTTCTCAATAGTTGATGCAGAATTGTAAGCCTTCTTCTGATTTCTTCACAAACAGTACAGATGCTGCAGTGAGTGAGTTGCTAATATAAATGAAGTCTTTGTCTAGTAATCTGTTGAGCATTTTTTGTAGAACAAGAAGCTCATCACATGACATGCTGTAGAGAGAATCTCAGAGCAGTTGTGGGTTCTTATCATCTTTCTTGATGAGTTTGATTGTATGATCTATACTGAGTTCTTGATGAGAGGGAAGCTTTTCAGCTTCTTTCTTGTTGAACATGTCTGTGAAGTCTTTGTATGATTTGAATAGTTTCTTGTGCAGTTTCTTGAGATCTTTGAATTCTAACTTTTCTAATGCTTTCTTGATATCTGTCATGCTAGCAGTGAACACTTGGACATTCTTCTTCTCATGTGCTTGATGAGTTAGTAGTTTGTACACTTCCACTGATATCTGAATGAGATCAGTGGTTCTATTGATATCCTTCTTGTAAACACAGTTGCCTTCTGAGAAAATAAGACAGTGGTTGCATGCATTCAACAAGATTTCAAATTCTGTGAGCTATGATAGACTGAGCATTAGATTGTACTCAAGGTCTTGTATTTTGTATGTGTATATGTTCTTTTTCTTGTGTCCTTCTATGTTGACATTAAATCTTACCATGTTGTAGAAGGCAGATGTGACGGGTTAGCACCCGTTAGTAATTAACTTACGCAACCAACTCCCCTCCTGCACCCGCTCGTTCCTGGCCGTTGTCACCTCGCGTAACCCTCGATGTTCTTCCGCTCCATGCTCCGCACTTGCATAGTTTCTAACGATTCTTCCACATAGCTCTTAACATTCTTCCGTTCCGTGCTCTGCGCTTGCATAGTCTCTAACAATTCTTCCACATAGCTCCTTACATTCTCCTACTCTGTGTTCCGCACTTGTGTAGTCTCTAACAATTCTTCCATGTAGCTCCTTACATTCTCCCACTCTGTGTTCCACACTCGCGAAGTCTCTAACAATTCTTCCGCATAGCTCTCAATGATTCCCCCACCCCATGTTCCGCGCTCGCGTAACTTCTAACGATTCTTACACATACCCCTTAATGTTCTTCCGCTCCGCGCTCCACTGTGGAGCGGCTTCTGATATTCTTCCGCCCCGAACTTTCCCCTATAAGAACCCCCTTTGTACGACCTTTTCTTCTGATTTCTTTTCTCTTTCTTTCCTTAATCAATTCGTAATCTGTAATTAGGATAGTACCAAATCATTAATCGAAGTATGCTCATTACATTATGAATTGATTCTTCTGCATTTAAGGCCTGAGTGCCTCATTATTAGTTCTTACACCTGAGTGTATTGTTATCAATTCTTACACCCAAGTGCGTCGTTACCAGTTCTTACGCCCGAGTGTGTTGTTTACAGGCCCGAGTGTCTAGTCATTACAAGAGATCCCTCATGGGCCTGAGTGCTCTTATCATTAGTTATATAGACCATTGTGTCTAAGTGTCTGAAACACAATCAACTGTGTTCTACAAGGCCCGAGTGTCTACAAACCATAACACTGTGAATAGTATTCACAAAGAAGCTTGATCAAGCTTAGCACTGCAACACTGCAAATAGTGTCTGTGAGAGGATCAAGTGTCTACAAGTATTTCTTTTCTTTTTTTTTATTATTATATGTTCTTAGATATTGAAATGAACTACAAGCAATTCTACAAACATCCACCGCACCCAAACACAGCGGACAACAACTTAGACCTACAAAGCATCCTCCAGCAACAGATGCTACAGATGGCTGAATTGCAACAACAACTTGCTGAAATGAGCACTCCCACATTCATCATTCCTTCTATACCCATGCCTCATGAAAAGCCCCCAAGAGAGAAGCTTTCAATCCTTGACAAATACAAGAAAGATCTAGCACTCTACCTCATGTGAAAGTCAAAAACAAACACCAAATTGAACATCAATGGACAAGCAATAGACTCACTATCCAATCAAGTGTGGTATATTCATAGCAGATTGGATGGCGATGCATTAGCAAAATTTCAACTCTGAATGAGTCATTGTCAGAATCATCAGTGTACATCAGAACTAGTCTTTCAACAACTCAACTCCCTCTTCCTCAATTCTACACTTCAAGCCAAGATGTTAGACTGACTTAATCAAACTCATCAGATAAATGTTGCATTGACAATTTATCTTTCTGAATTCAATCACAAGCTCCTAGAAACAGGTGGGCAAGACTGGAACAACATTATCAAAATCAACATGTTGTTCAAGAACTTGAACTTTCAGTTGCATAATCAAAGTATAGAGCATCTGAAGCTCTCAACATACAGTGAATTCTACACTGATCTTCATCTGTTGAACAACAATCTGTCTCAGTTCCACACACTTCAAAATCACAGAGAATTTCACTGAACAAATGTGTACACCTTGAACTACTCTGCAGCACCCCCCACCTCTGAATCAGAATCAATGAACTGAATTCCACATGTGAACACAAGTCACTCAAGGGTCTCTAACATCTCAGAGAAGGACACTGCTGATCAAATCACCAGAGAAGTCTGTATACACTGTGACAAGTCAGAGCACTTTGCAAACCAATGTTCAAATGCAATCACTCTGAGTAAACCCCCCACACATGTGAATGCTGCGTCGCCTGCGGATAGACAAGAACAGGGAAAAGATGAGCTCTCACTCTAAAATATGAATGAGAGCTCAAGGAGCAGAAAGCTAGCTGAAGATTCAAGCAGAAGATGCAAGCAGATGCAATCATAATCCCTGCCATTGTAAATAGCTTAGTCAATATATGAGCAATGATAGACAGTGGTTTTCTTCACTACACTCTTATAGACACCCAGCTGATTGAGAAGCATAAGCTTCAGCATATCCTCTTTTTCAAATCACATAAGCTCAGTGAATTTGACAGCTCCAGAGGATCCACCTCCTACAACATGGTAAGATTTAATGTCAACATAGAAGAACATGAGAAAAAGAACATATACACATACAAAATACAAGATCTTGAGTACAATCTAATACTCAGCCTATCATGACTCACAGAATTTGGAACCTTGTTGAACACATGCAACCACTGTCTTATTTTCCCAGAAGGTGACTGTGTTTACAAGAAGAATGTTGATAGAACTGCTGATCTCACCCAGATATCAGCAGAAGCATACAAACTACTAACTCATCAAGCACATAAGAAGAAGAATGTCCAAGTGTTCACTGCTAGCATGGCAGATATCAAGAAAGCATTAGAAAAGTTAGAATCTAAAGATCTCAAGAAATCATGCAAGAAACTACTCAAATCATACAAAGACTTCACAGATGTGTTTGACAAGAAAGAAGCTGAAAAGCTTCTCTCTCACTGAGAACCCAGTATAGATCATACAATTGAGCTCATCAAGAAAGACAGTAAGAATCTGCAACCACTCTGAAGTCCTCTCTACAGCATGTCACATGACAAGCTTCTCATCCTACAAAAAATGCTCAACAGATTACTAGACAAAGGCTTCATTCATATTAGCAACTCATCTGCTGCAGCATCTGTACTGTTTGCAAAGAAATCAGAAGATGGCTTACAATTCTGCATTGATTATTGAGAACTCAACAAGATTATGTGGAAGAACTGATACCCTCTTCCACTCATCAATGAAACACTCAAATGGATAGGAAAAGCAAAATGATTTACAAAACTTGACATCTCTGCGGCCTTCTACAAGATAAGAATTAATGAAGGTGATGAATGGCTAACTGTCTTTTGTATGTGTTACAGATTATACAAATGAACAGTGACCCTCTTTGGATTAGTGAACACTTCAAGTACATTTCAGAAATACATTAACTGGGCCCTATGAGATCTGCTCAATGAGATTGCCTCAGTGTACATGAATGATATCTTGATCTTCATTGATGAATTGCTCACTGAGCATCATAAGCATGTATGACAAGTTCTTGACCGCCTACGAAAAGCTGGACTGCAAGTGGACATTGACAAATGCAACTTTGAGACTAAGTCTACAATCTATCTAGGATTCATCATTGAAGCTGAAAAAAGCGTATGTATGGATTCTAAGAAGGTGGAAGCAATCCTCAACTGGGAGGCACCAGTCTTGGTAAAAGAGACTAGAAGCTTCCTAGGGTTTGCCAACTTCTACTGAAGATTTATCAAGGACTTCTCTGATATCATACAACCACTAACAGATCTGACCTGAAAAGACGCTGTATTCCAATGGACTGACAAAGCAGACGCAGTATTCAAAAAGCTGAAGTGTATGTTCACAAATGCTCTGATGCTGCAATCATTCGATTCAGATAAGCATACAATTCTCGAAACAGACACCTCAGATTATATAGTAGATGAGGCACTGATGCAATATGACAACAAAAGTGTTCTACAATCTTGTGCCTTCATCTCAAAAAAGATGTCACCCACTGAATGCAACTACAAGATCTACAACAAGAAGCTCCTAGCAATTATACAATGTCTCAAAGAATGGGAATCCAAACTCATGAGTGTTGAGAGATTCAAGATTGTTACCAATCATAAGAATCTAGAGTACTTCACAACCACTCATAAGCTCACTGAGAGGTATATGTGTTGGTCATTGTTTCTTAGCTGTTTTTCATTCACAATTCATTATTGATCTGGAGTAGAGAACACTCTTGTGGATACTCTGTTCTGCTGAGAACAAGATATGTCATCTGATGACTTGGATGACAGATGGAAACATCAAAAGCATCAGTTAATCAACTCTGCAATCATAGAAAGTCCTACACAATCAGATGAACCCCACATACATATCAATCAGTTCCAAACTCAAGAACCCTCACTCAAAGAACAATGAAGACTAGCAGCAGAGGCAGATGAATTCTGACAACAAATCATCAAAGTCATATGAAGCAAAGCACCTCGATTCCCCACAGATGTATATTCAAGAATGGATATCTCAGCATGTTCAATTGACAATGACAACTGCTTACACTTTCAAGATAGATGATGGGTCCCCAATTCAGAACCCCTACAAACACAGATCATGCAAGAAATTCATGACTTGCCAATGACTGAGCACCCAGGACACAAAATCATATACAACATCATCACTCAAGAATTCTACTGACCAGATATGTTGAAAGACATATGCTGGTTTGTACACAACTGTGATCACTGCAGCTCAGTGACAGCATGGTATGAATACTGAAAAGAGATGCTGAAGCTCTTACCTGTCCCCAATCAAACTTGGCATGATATAGCTATCAATTTTGCAGTTTCCTTATCCAAAAGTGGAGATTCTATGAACATCCTAGTCATTGTCAACTGACTCAGCAAGGGTGTAATACTACAGCTCTGTGACAAGATGGATGCTGAAGTAGTTGCAGATACCTTCATCAGAAGCTCATTCTATCATATACACAATCTGCCTTCATTCATTGTGTCAGATAGAGACAGTCAATTCATCAGTGCACTCTGAGCCCGCATATGCCAATTATTAAGAATCAAATGAAAGTTATCAACAGCATACCATTCAGAGACTGATGGAGCTACTGAGAGAATGATATAAATGGTAAAGAACATCCTTCATAAGTTCTGCAATTACATGCAGAACAACTGGAGCAACCTGCTGCCACACACTGAGATTGCAATTAACAGTTGAGATTCCACTACAACAGATGTAAGCCCATTCTTCCTTCTACATGGATACAACTTAGAGGTTCTGGACTTCTCTGAGACTCCCTGAGAAACTGCGTACGCCCGCAGCCCCATACAGACAGCAGAGAACATTGTGAGCAAGCTGAAGAAAGTTCATGAATGGGCAGAAACTTCAATGACCAGCACTCAGCAAGATTATGAGAATCAAGTGAACATCAGAAGAAGTTCTGCAACCTGATATCATATAGAAGACAAAGTCTGACTGAATCTCAAGAACATAAGAATGAACCACCCCTTGTGTATACTAGATTACCATCACACCAAGTATACAGTGAAGGAAGTGCTAGACACACACAATTATTGACTCAACACCCCACCTGACATCCACAACATCTTTCATACAAACCTGCTTCAACCCATGGCTGAGGATCCATTCCCCTCACAGAGAACCTCTGATTGACAGCCACTCACCATCATAGAAGAAGACAATGAACTTGAGTGGGAAATTGAAGCAATTCTTGACAATAGAACCAACCACTGCCACTGTGAATACCTCATCAAATGAGTAGAATACAATCATCTGACCTGGGAACCTGCATCTGCCTTGGAGGACACCGCCACCCTCGACACCTACAAGTCCTCACTCACCCCAGTAGGGGGGGATAATGTGATGGATTAGCATTCATTAGTAATTAACTTATGCAATCAACTCTCCTTCTGCATCCACTTGTTCCTGGCTGTTGTCATCTCATATAACTCTCAATGTTCTTCCACTCTGTGCTCTGTGCTTGTATAGTTTCTAACAATTCTTTCACATAGCTCTTAACATTCTTCTGTTCCATGCTCTGCACTTATGTAGTCTCTAACAATTCTTCCATGTAGCTTCTTACATTCTCCCACTCTGTGTTCTGCACTCATGTAGTCTCTAACAATTCTTCCACATAGCTTCTTACATTCTTCCACTCTGTGTTCCACACTCATGAAGTCTCTAATGATTCTTCTGTATAGCCCTCAATGATTCCCCCGCCCCATGTTCTGTGCTTGTGTAACTTCTAACAATTCTTACACATATCTCTTAATGTTCTTCCACTCCGCGCTCCACTGTGGAGCGGCTTCTGATATTCTTCCACTCTGAACTTTCCTCTATAAGAACCCCCTTTGTATGACCTTTTCTTCTGATTTCTTTTCTCTTTCTTTTCTTAATCAATTCGTAATCTGTAATTAGAATAGTACCAAATCGTTAATCAAAGTACGCCTGTTACAGCAGATTCTCTGGGGCTGTCAAATCCACTGAGCTTATACAGTTTGAGAAAGAGAATATGCTGAAGCTTATGCTTCTCAATCAGCTGGGTGTCTATAAGAGTGTAGTGAAGGAAATCACTGTCTATCATTGCTCATATGTTGACTAAGCTATTTACAATGATAGAGATTATGATTGTGTTCACTTGCATCTTCTGTTTGAATCTTCAGCTAGCTTTTTGCTCCTTGAGCTCTCATCTGTGTTTTAGAGTGAGAGCTCATCTTTTCCCTGTTCTTGTCTATTCACAGATGACACAGTGTTCACGCATGTGGAGGGTTTACTCAGAGTGATTGTATTTGAACATTGATTTGTGAAGTGCTCTGATTTGTCACAGTGTATGCAGACTTCTCTGATGATTTGATCAGCAGCATTCTTCTCTGAGATGTTGGGGACTCTCAGATGGCTTGTGTTCACATGTGGAATTCAGTTCATTGATTCTGGTTCAGAGGTGGGGGGTGCTGCAGAGTGGTTCAGAGTGTACACATTTATTCAGTGAAATTCTCTATGATTTTGAAGCATGTGAAACTGAGACAGATTGTTGTTCAACAGATGAAGATCAGCACAGAATTTGCTGTATATTGAGAGCTTCAAATGCTCTATACTTCAGTTATGCAATTGAAAGTTCAAGTTCTTGAATAATATGTTGATCTTGATGACATCATCCCAGTCTTGCCCATCTGCTTCTAGAAGCTTGTGATCAAATTCAGAAAGATAAGTTGCCAACATGACATTCATCTGACAAGTCTGATTTAGCCAGTCCAATGTCTTGGCTTGAAGTGTAGAATTGAGGAAGAGAGAGTTGAGTTGTTGGAAGACTAGCTCTGACATACACTGATGATTCTGACAATGACTCATTCAGAATTGGAATTTTGCTAATGCATTGTCATTCAATCTGCTATGAATATACCACATCTGATTGAATAGTGAGTCTATTGCTTGTTCATTGATGTTCAATTTGGTGTTTGCTTTTGACTTCCACACAAGATAGAGTGCTAGATCTTTCTTGTATTTATTGAGGATTGAAAGCTTCTCTCTTGAAGGCTTTTCATGAGATGTGGGTGTAGAAGGAATGGTGAATGCAGAAATGCTCATCTCAGCAAGTTGTTGTTGCAATTCAGTCATCTGTAGTGTCTGCTGCTGAAGAATGCTTCATAGGTCTAAGTTATCATCCACCACATTCGGGTGCAGCAGGTGTTTGTAGAATTGTTCATAGTTCATTTCAATATCTAAAAACATGTAATAATAATATAAAAAAAAGAAAAGAAATACTTGTAGACACTCAATCCTCTCACAGACACTATTCACAGTGTTGCAGTGCTAAGCTTGATCAAGCTTCTTCATGAACACTATTTGCAGCATTATGGTTTGTAGACACTTGAGCCTTGTAGAACATGGTTGATTGTGTTTCAGATGCTTAGATATGACAGTCTATATAACTAATGATAAGAGCATTCAGATCCACAAGAAATCTCTTGTAATAACTAGACACTCAGATCTGTAAACAACACACTCAGGCATAAGAACTGATAACAATGCATTTGAGTGTAAGAATTAATAACAAGACACTCAGATCTTAAATGCAGAAGAATCAATTTGTAATGTAACAGATGTACTTCAATTAACAATCTAGCACTATTCTAATACAGATTACAAATTGATTAAGAAAAGAAAGAGAAAAGAAATCAGAAGAAAAGATTGTATGAAGAGAGTTCTTATAGAGAAAAGTTCAAGGTGAAAGAATATCAGAAGCCACTCCACAGTGGAGTGTGGAGTGGAAGAACATTAAGAGATATGTGTAAGAATTGTTAGAAGCTACACAAGTGTGGAATGTGAGATGAAGAAATCATTGAGAGCTATATAGAAGAATCATTAGAGACTATATAAGTGTGGAACACAGAGCAGAAGAATGTAAGAAGCTATACAGAAGAATTGTTAGAGACTATACAAGCATGGAACACAGAGCAGAAGAACATAAGAAGCTATATGAAAGAATTGTTAGAGACTACACAAGCACAGAGCACAGAGCGGAAGAACATCAAGGGTTACATGAGATCACAACAGCTAGAAATGAGCGGGTGCAGAAGGGGAGTTGATTGTGTAAGTTAATTACTAACAGATGCTAACTCATCACATCTATTGCTCATCTGTCAATGTTCAATTTGATATTCACTTTTGACTTTCACATAAGATAGAGCACTAGATCTCTCTCATATTTGTCAAGAATTGAAAGCTTCTCTCTTGAGAACTTTTCATGAGATGCAGATGTAGAAGGAATGATGAATGTGAAAGTGCTTATTTTAGCAAGTCATCATTGCAATTCAGTCATCTGTAGCATCTGCTGCTGAAGAATGCTTCATAGATCTAAGTTATCATCCACTGTGTTTGAATACAGTGAGTGTTCATAGAATTGTTTGTAGTTCATTTCAATATCTAAGAACATGTAATAATAATAAAAGAAAAGAAATACTTGTAGACATTCAGTTCTCTCACAGACACTATTCACAGTGTTGCAGTGCTAAGCTTGATCAAGCTTCTTCATGAACACTATTCACAGCATTACAGTTCATAGACACTCAGATCTCATAGAACACAGTCAATTGTGTTTTGAATGCTTAGATACAACAGTCTATATAACTAACAATGAGAACACTCAGATTCATGAGAAATCTTTTGTAACAACTAGACACTTGAGTCTGTAAACAACACACTCAGATGTAAGAACTGGTAACAACACACTCAGATGTAAGAACTAATAATGAAGCACTCAGACTTTAAACACAGAAGAATCAATTCATAATGTAACAGACATACTTCAATTAATGATCTAGCACTATTCTAATACAGATTACAAATTGATTAAGAAAGGAAAGAGAAAAGAAATCAGAAGAAAAGATCATACAAAGAGAGTTCTTATAGAGAAAAGTTTGAGATGAAAGAATATCAGAAGCTGCTTCACAGTAAAGTGTGGAGTAGAAGAACATTAAAAGATATATGTAAGAATCATTAGAAACTACACAAATGCAGAGCATGAAATGAAGAAATCATTGAGAGCTATATAGAAGAATCATTAGAGACTATATAAATGTGAAACACAGAGCAGAAAAACATTAGAAGCTACACAGAAGAATCATTAGAGACTATATGAGTGTGGATTTATTTATTTGTATTGATTTAACATCCCGGAGAAAACACAGACAGCATCTGTGTTTCAGAAGCCTTCTGAAGGGCATGAAGATGTGCTACACTGAAGAGATTTCTATATACACAGAGAGAAAGAAAACAGAATTCAGATGATAACTCTTGAGAAGACTCAGCTCATTGAAAAGGGTTTTACTGAGCTGTGCATTCACTTCTGATCTGATATATGGCCATTTATAATGGGGCTATAGTGTGGTTCTCAAGGAAAACTGCTGCTGCTGTGTCTGAAAGGCTTTACAGTGAATGAAGAGAGATAACTCTCTCAGTTGATTCAAAAACTGTCTATACTTCTAACAGCAGAGAAAAGACAGATGAGATAGACAAAAGAAAAGAGAAAAAGTAAGTGTTTTGAAAAGAAAAATAAAAAGAAGAGTGAAGAAAAGACTGTGTTCTCTATGACATCTTGCAGTCACATAATCTGATACAAATCTGAAGAGAGAGAGAGGAGAAAGCACTGAAGAAGGTTGTGAGAGAAAAGAAGTGAAGAGAGACAGAGAAAGCAGTGAGAAAAGAGAAGAAGAGTGCATGTCTGCAGCTGAGAGCATATCAACTGAATCAGCATACAGACTGTACTGATTACACCACAGCTAGTTGAAACAGATGAACTCATTATGCTGATTTAATTATTTGCATCAGTTGAACTGATTGAACTGATTGAATCAATTGTATCAATTGTATCAATTGTACTGTTTGTACTGATTGAACTGATTGAACTGATTGTACTGATTGAACTGATTGAACTGATTGTACTGTTTGTACTGATTGAACTGATTGAGCTGATTGTATCAATTGAACTGATTGTACTGTTTGTACTGATTGCATTGATTGAATCTATTGTACTGATTGAATCAGTTGTACTGAATATTGTGCTATCTGTACTGTCTGTATAGACTTGAAACTGCTGTGGGGGGCTGTCAGATGATGTGTGCTCAAACAGCTGTGTTATCTCATGCAGTACTGTGTGTAGAACTGTGTGCAGTCAAGCAGTTCTACAAAGTCTGTAGAGATCAGAGATTCTAGATAGACAACAGCTGTCACTCAGTTATATAACTGTGCTGCTGATCTCTTGAGTCAGTGAGAAAAGTGTTTCTGTGAATGTTGACAGAGTATCAAATATTCTGAGTTTTTATTGTGTTCACAGATATAGATAAGTCTCACATCTGCATGCTGAAAGCATCTGTGATATCAGAAAAAATTCTCATAAGAGAAGTGAAGTGCAAGTCAGCAGTGAAGAGTATGCTATGATATAATGAGCTCTGAAGAGATTTTTATTTGATATTTCACAGTCAGTCTGCTGAATCTTCAGCTCTGATATCAGTCAAAGAGTTTTTCACAGACTCTGCTTCATCATTCTCACTCTGTCTTTTGACTGAGCTGCTTGATCACTGTGCAGATCTCACTGACTGTGAGTATAATCTCAAGTTTATAGACTGAAACTGTAGTAGATGAGATCATCTGCTTAGTCAGACAGTCTGCTTTCTCATTGTTCTCTATTTTTATATACTCAGAGACTCATTTCAGATCCACATTATATTATCTGAGAAGCTCATGATAGTGGCTGTAGACTCAGTTCAAGAAGATCATCACACTGCTCTGTATGTCTCAGATGACTGAGATGTTGTCAAGACAGAGTCAGATTCAAGAGTTGATGCTGTCATCTATGACACAGAGTAGAAGCTTCATTGTGCACTTTAATACACAGCAGATATCAACTGTCTCAGTGTTGAAGATATGTGATATAGAACTCAGTGCAGCTGAGAAGCTGATCAGCTGTTTGTTTCTCTGATAAATTATAAAGTTATAGTCAATCTGTCTGCTGTTGTCAAGAATCTGTTCTGATTCATCTGAGAAAATATATAGATCTGTTGAAGATTGACTTTTTCATTATTTCTTGAATATCTGAGCAGTATTTTTTTGTCTACATTCTCTGTGAAATCTGTTCTGCATCTCTCTAAGTAGTGTGAGATGATAAGTGTGAGTCTATTGACTGCAGACAGTAGTGCTCTCAATCTCTGAATCTTGATTTTTGAATACTGCTGAGTTTCAGCCTCTCTTTCATATGTGATCATTGAGAGAGCTATTTATGAAGTCAGTGAATGTCTCTCATTCATTATCTGAAGTTTTATTGTGAAATATATTTTGATCTTCTTCAGAGCTATCATTGCTGATGAAAGCTCAGCATCTCAGTATAGAGTTGTGATAGATGTTGTATGAAAAACTGAAAGAACTTCTCTGACTGTCATAATAAACATCTTCTCAACTGTTTTCATATATCATTTTAGACAGAAGCTGATCTTCTCATTTCTGTCTGTGTATTTTACTGACTGTGTGCAGCTGCTGTATCAGATCTCTGTGTTATAGAGCAGTGAGAGAATCATACAGATAGTGATCATCTTCTGCAGAGCATCTGTTTGTTTGTTTATTTGTTTGTTTGTTTGTATTGATTTAACATTTCAGAGAAAACACGGGCAGCGCCTGTGTTTCAGAAGCCTTCTGAAGGGCATGAAGACATGCTACACTGAAGAGATTTCTATGTACACAGAGAAAAAGAAAACAGAATTCAGATGGCAACTCTTGAGAAGACTCAGCTTATTGAAAAGGATTTTACTGAGCTGTGCATTCACTTCTGATCTGATGTATGGCCATTTATGATGAGACTATAGTGTGGTTTCTGAGGGAAACTGCTGCTGCTGTGTCTGAAAGACTTTACAGTGAATGAAAAGAGATAACTCTTTCAGTTGATCTGAGAACTGTCTGTGCTTCTAACAGCAGAGAAAAAACAGATGAGATAGACAAAAGAAAAGAGAAAAAATGAGTGTTCTGAAAAGAAAAATAAAGAAGAAGAGTGAAGAAAAGACTATGTTCTCTGTGATATCTTACAGTCATATGACTCAGTGCAAATCTGAGGAGAGAGAGAGGAGAGAGCACTGAAGAAGATTGTGAGAGAAAAGAAATGAAGAGAGATAGAGAGAGCAGTGAGAAGAGAGAAGAAAAGTACATATCTGCAGCTGAAAGCTGAGTCAGCATACAGACTGTACTGATTACATCACAGCTAGTTGAAACAGATGAGTTTATCATGCTGATTTAATCATTTGCATCAGTTGAATCAATTGAATTGATTGAACTGATTGTATCAATTGTATCAATTGTACCATTTGTATCGATTGAACTGGTTGAACTGATTGTATCAATTGAATCAGTTGAATTGATTGTACCATTTGTACTGATTGAACTGATTGAGCTGATTGTACTGATTGAACTGATTGTATCATTTGTACTGATTGCATCAGTTGAATCTATTATACTGATTGAATCAGTTGTACTGAATGTTGTGTTATCTGTACCATCTGTATAGACTTGGAACTGCTGTGGGGGTCTGTCAGATGATGTATGTTCAAACAGCTGTGTTATCTCATGCAGTACTGTGTGTAGAACTGTGTGCAGCCAAGCAGTTCTACAAAGTCTGTAGAGATCAGAGACTCTAGATAGACAACAGCTGTTGCTTGATTGTGTGGCTGTGCTGCTGATCTCTTGAATCAGTGAGAGAAGTGTCTCTGTGAGTGTCAACAGAGCATCAAATGTTCTGAGCTCTTATTGTATTTACAGACACAGATGAGCCTCACATCTGCATGTTGAAAGCATCTGTGGTATCAGAAAAAGTTCTTATGAGAGGAGCAGAGTGTGAGTCAGTGATGAAGAGCATGCTGTGGCATGATGAGCTCTGAAGAAGTCTTTATTTGATATTTCACAGTCAGTCTACTGAATCTTCAACTCTGATATCAGTCAGAGAGCTTTTCACAGACTCTGCTTCATCACTCTTACTCTATCTCTTGACTGAGCTGCTTGATTACTGTATGAACCCCACTGATTGTGGGTATGATCTTGAGTTCATAGACTGAAGCTGTAGTAGATGAGACTGTCTGCTTAGTCAGACAGTCTGCTTTCTCATTGCTCTCTATTCTCATATACTCAGAGACTCATTTCAGATTCACATTATGTTATCTGAGAAGCTCATGACAGCAGCTGTAGACTCAGTTCAAGAAGATCACTGCACTGCTTCATATGTCTCAGATGACTGAGATGTTGTCAAGACAGAGTCAGATCTGAGAATTGATGCTGTCATCTATAACACAGAGTAGAAGCTTCACTGCACACTCTAATGCACAGCAGATATCAACTGTCTCAGCATTGAAGACATGTGATATAGAATTCAGTGCAGCTGAGAAGCTGATCAGCTGTTTGTTTCTCTGATAGACTATAAAGCTATAGTCAATCTGTCTGCTGTTGTCAAGAATCTGTTCTGATTCATCTGAGAAAATATATAGATCTGTTGAAGATTAACTTCTTCATCATTTCTTGAATATCTGAGCAGCATTTTTTTTGTCTACACTCTCTGTGAGATCTGTTCTACATCTCTCTGAATAGTATGAGATGGCAAGTGTGGATCTATTGACTGCAGACAGCAGCACTCTCAATCTCTGAATCTTGATCTTTGAATGCTGTCAGATTTCAGCTCTTCTTTCATGTGTGATCATTGAGAGAGCTATCTGTGAAGTCAGTGAATGTCTCTTATTCATCATCTGAAGTCTTGTTGTGAAATGCATTTTGATCTTCTTCAGAGCTATCATTGCTGATGAGAGCTCAGCATTCTGATATAGAGTTGTGATGAGTGTTGTATGAAAAACTGAAAGAACTTCTCTGACTGCTATGATAAGCATCTTCTCAACTGTCTTCACATATTATTTCAGACAGAAGCTGATCTTCCCACTTCTGCTTGTGTGTCTTACTGATTGTGTGCAGCTGCTGTATCAGATCTCTGTGCTATAGAACAGTGAGAGAATCACACAGATAGTAATCATTTTTCACAGAGTATCTGCTGAGAGCTCATCTCTGATTTTCTCTAGATTTTGAATGTGCTGAGCCACAGCTCTTGTCTTCTTTGCTTGAGCAGAGATATGTAATTTTCAGATGAGTCTTCTGTCAAAGTATACATTCAGTCAACAGAGTACTGACTTCTATTCAGCTGAGACAGTGACAGAGTGTATAATTAGATTCTCTGACACAATCACTGATGATGTTTCATTGTGTCATTTTCTTATGAGATGAATTATCTCAAGTTTCTCTGATGTGAAGATCATCTTGTTTGTCTTTCTTCATTTCAGAATACTCTGTATATCATGACTGAAAAGAATAGCATTGCTGTCAAATGAGTGTATAGCTCATCAAGTATTCAGATCATCTGCATAGTCAAAGCATAATTTCAGATTCTGCCACAGCAGCTCTGTCAGATACAGAAGAAACAGTATTGATGACAGAGAAGATCTCTGTAATATATCACATTGCATCTGATGTACTGCTGTGATGATTCTCTTCAGTCAGATCTGAGTTCTGTGTTCAGTGAGAAAGTTGTCAATAAGTTGTAGCAGCTCACACAGTCATTTCTGTTGTGTCATCTACTGAAGCAGCTGTCTGCACAGCACAGTATCAAAGACACTCTGCACATTCATTGTGATTATGAATATCTTTTTGTTTTATGTGAAGACTGTCTTCATTTCATGAGTGAAAGCAGCTATCAGATTCATTGTCAATCATCTGAGCAGTATCTTTTTATACTGCAAACTGACTATATCATGAATGAGTGCTGTGTACATCAGTCATCTTGCAACAATGTATTTCAGTCTCTTGAAGATTACTGAGAGAAGAATAATGAGTTTTCAGAAACAGACTGAGCTTCTGTCTCTCTTATCTATCTTAAATATCATTGTCATCTCTGCCAGCTTTCAGATTTGTGGAAAGTGGCAGAGTCAGAGGCAGTAGTTGTATAGCTGCTGTATAAAGAGAGATATATACTGTCAGTATGTCTTGAGCAGCTGCACTGTAATTTCATTCATGTCTGAAGAGATACTCTGTATTTCAATGATATTACACTCTATCTTCTTTGTCTCAATCTGAGAATCTCAGAACAGATTTCTCATGTCACTTCAGTGCTCATTATTCAATAAATTGTATTTCAAATTATTGACTGAGTTGTATCACTTCAGAATGATTTGCTGAAGTGTCTCAGCTTTGATGACTGTCTCTTCTATGATCTGATCTTCAATCATCAGAGAAGATACTCTGAGATTGAGTTTCAGCTCATATCATACTATCACTCAGTACAGATCTCTGTCATCTCTGATTTTATTGATCATCTATCTTCAGTATACATGCTTGATCTTGTACACTGTGTTCTTGAACTGATGCTTTGCAGTCTCTGTCTGATGAGTGATGAGTTCTTGATATACTTTTCAGCAGTCTGCTGTTCATCAGAGAGCTGTAGTCTGCTTTTATTGCACTGACTTACTGACTGTCTGAGCTGCAGTCAGAAGATTCTGAGTGAAGTATTAAATCAGATCATCAAACTATATCACATTCTCAACTTTATCTGAACAAAATATATTCATTATAAAATCTCTGATAAGATCTGCAAAGAGCTTCAGCTGAGAGTCTGTGATCTTGATCTAAGCTCTGCTCTACTGTGTCTGAGATGTTGTCAGCAGTATAGTAATTATAGACTGATGATCTGAGCTGCAGTGTAAATCTTGACACACTGAAGTGAAAGCAAAGATCATATTAAAGAAGATGAGATCAATCACATAATCTACTGTATGAGTTGAAATACTTATCTCTTTCACAAAGTTTATTCTATATTCACTGACTCACTGAACAAGCTTCTCTTCTTGATGCAGATTCACTGTCTCTGATTCAAAGACATCATATTGTACATTAAAATCTCCATCTACTAAACAGTGAGCTGGTGAGCTCAAATTGATCAGATAGTTCATGACTGTGTCTGTCTCAGACTGTCTGTACACATTGAGAATGTGGCAGCTATTGACACTGACTCACAGCAGATCTCTGTTTTGCACAGATTGATATTGCTGTGCTCTTATCTTTGAATTCTTATATATATATGTCATGATCTGAAGCCTCTTCTTCTCTTGCTGCTTCAGATTAGTGTCATCTCAGCAGTCTATGAATGCAAAGCACTCATATACTAAGTGATTAGAAATCTTGATATCAGAGTGTGTGTAAGACTTCTGTATACAAATCACTTCACAGCTCTGCTTGAAAGCAAATTGTAGAGCTGCTATATGACAGAGAGCTGCTCTGACTGTATTTGCTCAAAAGATCTGCAGAGAGCAATTTTTCTGCTGATTGTTTCTGCAGCATCAGCTATGTTGCTGATGTTGATGTTCTAGTATAAGAAGTCATTTAATGAGCTGCTGTCAAAGTTCATCTATAAAATGAGATTGAAGAATCTCAGATCTGTTGTTTGCATGCTGAGACTAGATTACTTTTTGACTGCTTGACTATACTGCTGCTCTACTGTGTGAGCTGAGTGTTGTCTGATGCAGATCATCTATCAGATGATGTTCTCTTCACTGATAAAGTTCTGAGTAGCTACTCACTTGTGGGGTGCTAGCTCAGTGAGCTGTGTTGACTGAGTTGATTGAATAAATGATGTAGATATCATCACTGCAATCATTGATGCTGACTGTGTTGATGATGATTGTTACTTTTGAGCATCTCTGTGACATCTGTTGTCAAGACAGTGAACAGCTGCTAGCTTCTTTTGAATTAGATGTCTGAGAATGCTATTCACATATCTGAATGTGACAGAGCAGTGCTGATGCTCAGCTGAGTAGAGTTGACAGCAGTTGACATATTGTGATACTTTCTTGCACTCCACATCTGTTGATCTCTTGTGCTGACTTGTGAGCTCACCACAGTTGGAGCATCTCATCAGTTGCACACACTTTGATGAATGACAGTATCTCTGACATTCTGAGTCATATCTCACTGTCAGTGATCTTTTCTCAATGAGTCTGACCCTCTCACTGACATTGAAGAGTGAGAAGTCTTTCACTGAGATGAGAAAGAAGACAATTTATATAATCTTTCTTATTTTGAGATTCACTTCATATCACAAGAGTTGACAGCTCACTGATTTTATCTTTGTCTAAGTCAGAATCTCTCTCTCAATTATTTTGTCTGTGAGGATTCTAGCTCCTTCTCAGTTCTGAACAAATTCCAGAATCTCTGAAACAGCATAATTGTATCATCACTCTGATAGCTGAATCTTTATAATGTCAAAAACTTCACAGAGAGTAGCCACTGTCTTCTCAGTGATCAGAGCATTATATATATCTCTGTTGCTTGATGTGATCACTCAATCTGTTCTGATGAGCTTCATCTTCAGCATATTAGCTATATTCTTCACTCTCTGAATGTTTACAATGATCATCTGCTGCACAGTATATGACTGCAGTCAGATGATTCATTTCTCTGACTGAAGAATGATAAGAATTTGTGAATTCTTCTGCTGCTTTGTGCTTTCTATGAGACTTTTTGACTAACTGATATTCTTGAGCTGTAGACTGGCTCCACTAGCTCTGTCAGCTGAGAAAGCTGCAGTTTTGATAGAGATAGTTTCAGAGAGAACAGAATTTTTTCTCTTCTGTGTGATACTCATTCAGATAGTCAGCTTTCTTACAGTTGTCTTCACTGAATTTGACTGTGAATGAGTATCTGAGACAGCACTCTTTCTCAGAGTTGATGCTGTGCTCAGATCTACTGTCACATATGTGATGAATTTTTTACAGAAGATTTGAGCAAAGTTCTGACTAACTGACTACTTCTTCTTCTCAATTCAGCTGTTCAGAGTTCTTGTCAATCTGATAAGAGTCTTCTGTTATAGATTCTGTTGCTATTGAGCTTTCTCAAACTGCTTCTGTAGCTGAAAGATGACTGTGAGAATGCTGTCACTGACTTCTTTGAAAACTGAAGAAGACATTGTAACAGTTTTTCTCTGTCTCTTATCAGTCTTTTCAGTAACAAAATTAGCTGATGACTTCAGCTTCAGTGATCTGATATAGGCTGTGTTGATGTTCTTGAATGAATGAAAGAGTATTGAGAGCTCCATGACCACTCAACCTGTGCAGTACACACACATGGAGTAATTGCAGAGGGTGTGCAATGATGTTGAATGAGTTGAAGGGTTAAAATTATATGAAAAACAGTTAGAAAATGGAAAAATTCAAATGTACCTCTATGTTTGTGGGTAGTTGTAAGGATGTCATACAGTGTGTATATGAGTGTGGAGCATGGAGTGGAAGAACATTAAGAGCTATGCAGAAGAATCATTAAAAACTACATGAAGTTACAACAGTCAGAAACAAGTGAGTGCAGAAGGAGAGTTGATTGCGTAAAATAATTACTAATAAATGCTAACTCATCACAGTTGCTTCATATCTTGAAACTTTTGACTCATCAATCAGTGCTGATTCTGTGGATCATTAATTTGCATTTCTAGATGTGATAGCATATTGTCAAAAGTCAACAGTGTTGCTCCTTCACATCTCTCATACAATGATACAAAATTCAATCATTTCTGCTTAACATGGGTATCAAGATAGAGTTTAGCATCATTTATCTTGTGTTCTTTCTTTCAATAATATCAGTGATAGTATGTAAAGAGAGTCAATATGCAATCTTTATAGTTCTTGAATTCTAATATATTTTTTCCTCAATAATAGTTCTTAATCTCTAATCTCAGTGATGTTTCATTATCATTGTCTGTATCATTTGCAGATCGATTTTGCAGCAGTTCTGTGGTGATATTCTGAGTTAATTGAGACTCAATGAGAGTATCTTCACAAATCTGCACTTTCAACTTGTTGAGCTGCTGTTGTGCATGCAGAATAGCTAATTGCTGCTCTCATTCACAGATTTGATCATTCAACTGTTGCAAATGCACATTGTGATCATCAGAGGTGATAGAGGATTCAGATTGATTTTCAAGAGATCTTGCACATATCAAGATCATCTTGCATATATCAAGATCATCTTGCATATTTTAACTAATGTTGCATGTTTTGTTGTAGATGTGCATAACAACAGACCACTCAAATAAAGTTTAGAGTGATGTTTGTTTGTTTGTTTGTTTGTATTGATTTAACATCCCGGAGAAAACACAGACAGTGTCTGTGTTTCAGAAGCCTTCTGAAGGGCATGAAGACATGCTACACTGAAGAGATTTCTATATACACAGAGAGAAAGAAAACAGAATTCAGATGACAACTCTTGAGAAGACTCAGCTCATTGAAAAGGATTTTACTGAGCTGCACATTCATTTCTGATTCAATGTATGATCATTCATGGTGGAGCTATAGTGTGATTTCCAAGGGAAACCACTGCTGCTGTGTCTGAAAGGTTTTACAGTGAATGAAGAGGGATAACTCTCTCAGTTGATCTGAGAACTGTCTGTACTTCTAACAGCAGAGAAAAAACAGATGAGATAGATAAAAGAAAAAAGAAAAAGTGAGTATTTTGAAAAGAAAAATAAAGAGAAAAGTGAAGAAAAGACTGTGCTCTCTGTGGTACTTTGCAGTCACATGATCTGACACAAATCTGAAGAGAGAGAGAGAAGAGAGCACTGAAGAAGATTGTGAGAAGAAAGAAATGAAAAGAAATGAAGAGAGTAGTGAGAAGAAAGAAGAAGAGTGCATATCTGCAGCTGAAAGCATATCAACTGAATCAGCATACAGACTGTACTGATTATACCACAGCTAGTTGATTATTATTATTATTATTATTCTTCAATTATAGATGCATGCAGTCAGTGACTATGACATCTACCTGAAACACTTCAGGATTTTTCAACTCAAGAATAATTTAATATACAAAGACAATTTAAAACATGCATTATCAGAATTCCAGCTCAGAATCAAACAACTATTCAAACTGTTCAATCAAAGAAATCAAAATCAAAAGAATGTCAGCAAGTCAACACAACTTAGTTTGAAAACAAAAGAAATAAACATTGTAAAAGACAGCTTTATTATAACAAGGAAAAGAAAAACCACTGACAACAACTATAACATCAACAAAAAACAAACCTGATCATAAACAACTTAAGAGAGACTTCAAAGCAAGATGAAAAGAAAGACTAAAAGAAAAATCAAAATAAATCAAATTGAAAATCTGATCTCAATATTTTTAACAGACAATTCATTCAAACTCTTGTAGCAACATTTGATTCTTTCAAATATTCAATTAAAAACTTGATTCCAGTTTCTGTATTGAATAACAGATTCAAATTTAATTGTTCCAATTCAAACTTCTTTCTCAGTTTCAATCTCAATTCTGAATACTTTGCACAAAGTAACAGAAGATGCTCTGGATTTTCATATAACTGACAATCTAAACATAGACTACTTAAATCATCTCTAAACTTTGTTAAATATGATTTGAAGTAACCATGTCCAAGCTTTAACTGCATTATTGTAGCAAAAAGTTTCTTTTTACACTTTATTGAACAAGTTTTTCACTTTGGCTTTGTTTCAAATCTGGAGTAATGCACACTTTTTCTTTGCATAAGCCAGATATCTTGCCATTTTTGCAAACATGATTCTCTTATTTTTCTCTTAATAAAAGCCCATGTTACAATTCTTTGAAAGCAGATTTCTAATTCAGTTGCTTTTTTTGCAGCTCTATCAGCCATTTCATTGCCATATATACCCATGTGAGCAGGCACTCAGTGAAGATGAATAGAACAATTGAATGAGATTTTTCTTTGAATATTTTGAAGACTTTTCAAAATCAGCTCTAGCATTGACTGTCCACTGCTGATTTTATTACTTTGAAGTCTTTTAAGCCCTGCTTGACTATCAGAGAATATCCAAATATGCTCAAATCTTTTCCATTGTTCAATCTTCATTTCAATCAATTTGAAAGCTCTTGAAATTGCAAATAATTCAGCATTAAAAACTTCTGACTCTTTTCCAATTTGCCAAGAATCAAGAATATAGTTTTTATCATTTTCTGAATATGCTATTCCAGCTCCAAGATTGCCTGTTTTCTCACATTTTGAGCCATCAGTGTATATAAGAATTGCTTTATTTTTCATTTGTTTCAAAAGCTTTAAATGTTCTTGAGTCTGATCTTCTTTTGAAAGTTGACTAATGTTTAAATCAACAAGATTATCAAGACTTTTCTTCCAAGAAGAGAGATTTTCAATAGCTATTCTCTCTACATTTAAACTAGAGAAACAGTTCTTAATCATTGAGCAAATTCTAAATAACTGAGATGGTATTCTTCTTCTTTGTAAAGAATCTGAATTTTCAGATAAATCAGTTTCATTCCAATCAAGATAAAGTTCCCAATCTAATTCTAATCCATTTGATTCATTTGGAAAAGAACTTGAAACTCTCTTTCTAATAGAATGATGTGAATATAGCTTCATAATTCTGAGAGCATAATTCATACAGATTTTATCAAATCTCACTTGTGGTGGAGAAATAGAGGCTTCAATTTCCATAGCTTTAATTGAAGTAGTTTTGAATACTTCTAAGATCTTTCTTAAAGCTAAGTTTTGAAGTTTTTGAAACCTTTCTATAAAGTGTTTTTGACCTCTCCACCACACCTGAACTGTATAATCTGAAACAGAGGTCACACAGGCAATATATAATTGTCTCATTGCTTGAAATATCAGACCTCTTTCAGTATTTGAAAGTCTCAATATACTGTTTAAAATTCTTTCAGCATTTGCAGTTTTTATTTGCACATGAGATTTAAAATTCAATTGAGAATCTAATCAAACACCAAGCCATCTAACTGAGTTTTTAGATTTAATTGAATGATTTAAAAGCTTAACTTCAGTATCTTTTTCTCTGAAATTTGGATAAAAATGAATTAATTCAGTTTTATCCATATCAAAAACAATGTTTTTTGATTTTGCTTTTTCAATCATTTCAGTTGCTGCTTGCTCAATCAAATTGCAGTTATTCACAATTGATTCTGAGCTTACAACTAGGTCTAAATCATCTACATAGCTTGGAGTTCTCACCATAATTGCCATTTGTCTATCAATAAATAGAAACTTGACAAATATAGCAAACAAAATGGGTGAGACTGGGGAACCCTGAGGAACTCCTATCTCAATATCTGTTATATCTTGTCTCATTCCATCAAAAAGCAACTGGATAGTTCTTTTTGACATGAAACAGACAACCCACTTAATGAGAGACTTTGGCATTCTCAGTTCTATCAAAGTATTGATCATTTGAGAAAGTGAAACACAATCAAATGCACCTTTTATATCAATAAACATTGCAGTTGTAACCATTTTTTCATTCTTTGCAAGTTGAATATCATGAACTACAGAGAGAACTGCATCAATTGCTGAGTTTTGCTTTCTACTTCCCATTTGATCATCATATAATAGATCAGTAGTAGCAGATAGAAAAGACAATCTAGTGGCAATTATCTTTTCCAGAATTTTTCCCAGGCAATTCAGCAGAGATATCACTCTATAAGATTTAGAAATAGTTGGTTTTCTATTGGGTTTTGAAAGAATAACTCCAACAGCATGCCTCCAGCACTTAGAATGATACCCATATTTCAAAAGATTTGAGAACAATTCAAAGAGCTCATCTTTTAGTACTGAATAAAGCTCTTGAATTATTAAATGATTTATAGTATCAGCTTCTGCTGCTGTGACCTTTGAAGATGAAAAAATAGCTGTCTTTAATTCATCTTCAGTTAAGTCAGGCCATTTCCATTTCTTATCATGTTCATATTCATTATCTTCTTGCAAAGAACAAATCTCAGTTGAATTATTTGATGATGGAAATAATATTCTCATAAAAGCTTGACATTTATCTTCAAATGAGCTAGCTATAATTTCCTCATTCTGGAAATTATAAGTTAATGTTGGTAGCTTAGACATTGTTTTTGACTACGTGGCTATTCCACGCAGGATGCACCTTAAGCTAGTTACATATTATAACCCCTATAACCAACCGACCACCGCGTCCGTCCTCTCGGGCCGCTTTAACTAGTTCTGGGGTTTCCAGCGGGGGTCCTAGTTAAGCGCCACTGCCCACTCTAGGCATCACCATAGCCCAGAGCTTCCAGTTGCCGATCTCGGCCCATTGCCCCCTTGGCCTACCAACCGGCCGTCGTGGCCTTGCCCCGTGTAAGGGACTAACCATAGGCTTACCCCACCCGATGATAACCCACTAATAGTGTTAGATGACCACTAGTGGGCCCTGAATAGGGCGCCTACCAGGGTGTCCTGCTTGGCTTGCTACTACCCCTCTGATGAGGCAGCCAATCGGATGGTTTTTAAAATCATTCCCTGTTGTTGGGGTGGCCCCCTAGATGCCGGGGGCCTTGGCAGGTGCTAGTATGTATAAGCACCCTATACTCAACCCTCTGTAATCATCGGATCTTGCTTAGATCAGCACTAGTGACAGGGGGGCTGCTTGGCACTAATGAGTGTGGCTTCCAGCAGCCACCACCCTCATCACTGCCAAGCGGCACCCCTGTCAGCACTGCCTCACTAGGCTTGGCCCCTGGTCACGGGGGCCTTCATGGGTAAGAAGTGGCCCAAAATGGGACCTTGCCAGCGGCAGGATTCGAACCTACAGCACATCTAACAGTGCTACCTTGGGTAACAGTCTTACCAACTGCGCCACGCGGGCCACAGCTAGTTGAAACAGATGAGCTTATTATACTGATTTAATCATTTACATCAGTTGAATTGATTGAGCTGATTGAACTGATTGTATCAATTGTATCATTTGTATCAATTGAACTGGTTGAACTGATTGTACTGTTTGTACTGATTGAATCAATCAAGTCAATTGTACTGATTGAACTGATTGTACTGTTTGTATTGATTGCATTGATTAAATTTATTGTACTGATTGAATCAGTTGTATCAGATGTTATGCTATCTGTACCATCTGTATAGACTTGGAACTGCTGTGAGGGGCTGTCAGATGATGTGTGTTCAAATGACTGTGTTATCTTATACAGTACTGTGTGTAGAACTGTGTGTGGCTAAGCAGTTCTACAAAGTCTGTAGAGATCAGAGACTCTAGATAGACAACAGCTGTCATCTGATTGTGTGGCTGTACTGCTGATCTTTTGAGTCAGTGAGAGAAATGTCTCTGTTTGTTTGTTTGTTTGTATTGGTTTAACATCCCGGAGAAAACACGGGCAGCACCTGTGTTTCAGAAGCCTCCCAAAGGGCATGGAGATGTGCTACACTGAAGAGATTTCTATATACACAGAGAGAAAGAAAACAGAATTCAGATGACAACTCTTGAGAAGACTCAGCTCATTGAAAAGGGTTTTACTGAGCTGCACATCCACTTCTGATCCAATGTATGATCATTCATAGTGGAGCTATAGTGTGGTTTTCAAGGGAAACTGCTGCTGCTGTGTCTGGAAGGCTTTACAGTGAATGGAGAGAGATAACTCTCTCAGTTGATTCAAGAACTGTCTGTGCTTCTAACAGCAGAGAAAAGACAGATGAGATAGACAAAAGAAAAGAGGAAAAGTGAGTGTTCTGAAAAGAAAAATAAAGAAAAAAGTGAAGAAAAGACTGTGCCCTCTGTGGCATCTTGTAGTCATATGACCCAGCACAAACCCAGAGGGAGAGAGAGGAGAGAGCACTGAAGAAGGTTGTGAGAAGAAAGAAGTGAAGAAAAACAGAGAGAGCAGTGAGAAGGGAGAAGAAAAGTGCATGCCTGCAGCTGAGAGCATGTCAACTGAGTCAGCATACAGACTGTACTGATTACACCACAGCTAGTTGAAACAGATGAGCTCATTATGCTGATTTAATCATTTGCATCAGTTGAACTGATTGAACTGATTGAATCAATTGTATCAATTGTACCAATTGTACTGTTTGTACTGATTGAACTGGTTGAATCAATTGTACTGATTGAATCAGTTGAATCAATTGTATCATTTGTACTGATTGAACTGATCAAGCTGATTGTATCAATTGAATCAATTGTATCATTTGTATCAATTGCATTGATTGAATCTATTGTACTGGTTGAATTCATTGTACCAGATGTTGTGCTATCTGTATCATCTGTATAGGCTTGGAACTGCTGTGAGGGGCTGTCAGATGATGTGTGTTCAAACAGCTGCATTATCTCATACAGTACTATATGTAGAACTGCATGCAGCCAAGCAGCTCTACAAAGTCTGTAGAGATCAGAGATTCTAGATAGACAACAGCTGTCACTCAGTTGTGTGGCTGTGCTGCTGATCTTTTGAATCAGTGAGAAAAGTGTTTCTGTAAGTGTCAACAGAGCATCAAATGTTCTGAGCTCTTATTGTGTCCACAGACACAGATGAGCCTTGCATCTGCATGCTGAAAGCATCTGTGGTACCAGGAAAAGTCTCCATGAGAGGAGCAGAGTGCAAGTCAGTGGTGGAGAACATGTCATAGCATGATGAGCTTCAGAGAGATCTTCATTTGATATTTCACAGTCAATCTGCTGAATCTTCAGCTCTGATATCAGTCAGAGAGCTTTTCACAGACTCTGCTTCATCACTCTCACTCTGTCTCTTGACTGAGCTGCTTGGTCACTGTGCAGACCCCACTGACTGTGGATATGATCTTGAGTTCATAGACTGAAGCTGCAGTAGATGAGATCACTCACTTAGTCAGACAGTCTGCTTTCTCATTGCCCTCTATTCTCATATACTCAGAGACTCATTTCAGGCCCATATTATGTTGTCTGAGAAGCTCATGACAGTGGCTGTAGACTCAGTTCAAGAAGACTATCACACTGCTTCATATGTCTCAGATGACTGAGGTATTGTCAAGGCAGAGTCAGATTCAAAAATTGATGCTGTCATCTGTGACACAGAGTAGAAGCTTCACCACACACTTCAATGCACAGCAGATGTCAACTGCCTCAGCATCAAAGATATGTGATATAGAGCTCAGTGCAGCTGAGAAGCTGACCAGCTGTTTGTTTCTCTGATAGACTATAAAGTTATAGTCAATTCATCTGCTGTTGTTAAGAATCTGTTCTGATTCATCTGAGAAAATATATAAATCTGTTGAAGATTGACTTTCTCATCATTTCTTGAATATCTGAGCAGCACTCTTTTTATCTACACTCTCTGTGGGGTCTGTTCTGCACTTCTCTGAATAGTGTGGGATGACAAGTGTGGATCTATTGACTGCAGACAGCAGCATTCTCAATCTCTGGATTTTGATCTTTGAATACTGCTGAGTTTCAGTCTTTCTTTCATATGTGATCATTGAGGGAGCTATTTGTGAAGTCAGTGAGTGTCTCTCATCCATCATCTGAAGCCTTGTCATGAAATGCATTTTGACCTTCTTCAGAGCTATCATTGCTGATGAGAGCTCAGCATTCTGGTATAGAGTTGTGATGAATGTTGTATGAAAAACTGAAAAGATTTCTCTGACTGCTATGATAAGCATTTTCTCAACTGTTCCCACATATCATCTCAGACAGAAGCTGATCTTCCCACTCCTGCTCATGTGTCTTGCTGACTGTGTGCAGTTGCTGTATCAGGCCTCTGTGCCATAGAGCAGTGAGGGAATTATGCAGATAGTGATCATCTTTCACAGAGCATCTGCTGAAAGCTCATCTCTGATCTTTTCTAGATTTCAGATGTGCTGAGCCACAGCTCTTGTCTTCTTTGCTCAGACAGAGATATGTGATCTTCAGATGAATCTTCTGTCAAAATATACACTCAGTCAGCAAAGTACTGACTTCTGTTCAACTGAGACAGTGACAGAGTGTATGATCAGATTCTCTGACACAACTACTGACAGTGCTTCATTGTGTCACTTCTTTGTGAGATGAATCATCTCAAGTTTCTCTGATGCAAAGATCATCTTGTTTGTCTCCCCTCATCTCAGAATACTCTGTATATCATGACTGAGAAGAGTAGCATTGCTGTCAAGTGAGTGTATAGCTTATCAAGTATTCAGATCATCTGCATAGTCAAAGCACAATTTCAGATTCTGCCACAGCAGCTCTGTCAGATACAGAAGAAACAGTATTGATGACAGAGAAGATCTCTATAATATATCACATTGCATCTGATGTGCTGCTGTGATAATCCTCTTCAGCTGAATCTGAGCTCTGTGTTCAGTGAGAAAGCTGTCAATAAGTTGTAGCAGCTTACACAGTCATCTCTGTTGTATCATCTGCTGAAGCAGTCATCTGCACAGCACAGCATCAAAGACACTCTGTACATTCATTGTAATCATAGATACCTTCTTGTTTTGTGTGAAGACTGCCTTCATCTCATGAGTGAAAGCAGCTATCAGATTCATTGCCAATCATCTGAGCAGCATCCCTCCATGCTGCAAGCTGACTACATCATGAATGAGTGCCATGTACATCAGTCATCTTGCAACAATGCATTCCAGCCTTTTGAAGATTACTGAGAGAAGAGTAATGAGTCTTCAGAAGCAGACTGAGCTTCTGTCTTTCTTATCTATTTTGAGTATCATTGCCATCTCTGCCAGCTTTCAGATTTGTGGAAAGTGGCAGAGCTGAAGACAGCAGTTGTATAGCTGCTGTACAAAGAGAGACACATACTGTCAGCATGTCTTGAGCAGCTGCACTGTGATTTCATCTGTGTCTGAAGAGATACTCTGTACTTCAATGATGTTGTACTCTATCTTCTCCATCTCAATCTGAGAATTTCAGAGCAGGTTTTTCATGCTGCTTCAGTGCTCATCATTCAATGAGTTGTATTTCAGATCATTGACTGAGTTGTATTGCTTCAGAATGATTCACTGAAGTGTCTCAGCTTTGACAGCTGTCTCTTCTATGATCTGATTCTCAATCATCAGAGGGGGTGCTCTGAGGTTGAGTTTCAGCTCATGTCATACTATCATCTGATACAGATCTCTGCCATTTCTGATCTTATTGATCATCTGTCTTCAGTATGCACACTTGGCCTTGCACACTGTGTCCTTGAATTGATGCTTCATGATCTCTGTCTGATGAGTGGTGAGCTCTTAATGCACTCTTCAGCAGTCTGCTGTTCATCAGAGAGTTGTAGTCTGCTCTTGTTACACTGATTTACTGACTGTCTGAGCTGCAGTCAGGAGATTCTGAATGAAGTATCAGATCAGATCATCAAGCTGTGCTGCATTCTCAACTCTATCTGAGTAAGATATATTCACTATAAGATCTTTGACAAGATCTGCAAAGAGCTTCAGTTAGAAGTCTGTGATCTTGATCTGAGCTCTGCTCTGCTGTGTCTGAGGTGTTGTCAGCAGTATAGTAATCATAGACTAATGATCTGAGCCACAGTGTAAATCTCAGTGCACTGAAGTGAAAGCAAAAATCATATTGAAGAAGATGAGATCAATCATATAGTCTGCTGTATGAGTTGAAATATCTATCTCTTTCACAAAGTCCATTCTGTGTTCACTGACTCACTGAACAAGCTCCCCTTCTTGGTGCAGATTCACTGTCTCTGGTTCAAAGACATCATGTTGTACATTGAAATCCCCATCTACTAGACAGTGGGCTGATGAGCTTAAATTGATCAGATAGTCCATGACTGTGTCTGTCTCAGACTATCTGTACACATTGAGAATGTGGCAGTCATTGACACTGACTCACAGTAGATCTCTGTTTTGCACAGATCAATGTTACTGTGCTCTTATCTTTGAATTCTTGTATATATATGTCATGACTCAGAGCCTCTTCTCCTCTCACTGCTTCAGATTAGTGTCATTTCAGTGGTCTATGAGTGCAAAGCACTCATATGCTGAGTGATTAGAAGTCTTGATGTCAGAGTGTGTGTAAGACTTCTGTATACAGATCACTTCACAACTCTGCTTGAAAGCAAGCTGTAGAGCTGCTGTATGACAGAGAGCTGCTCTGACTGTATTTGTTCAAAAGATCTGCAGAGAGTGATTTTCCTGCTGATTGTTTCTACAGCACTAGTCATGTCACTGATGTTGATGTTCTAGTATAAGAAGTCATTTGATGAGCTGCTGTCAAAGTTCATCTGCAGAATGAGATTGAAGAGTTTCAGATCTGTTGTCTGCATGTTGAGACTAGACTGCTCTTTGACTGCTTGACTATACTGCTGCTCTGCTGTGCAGACTGAGCATTGTCTGATGCAGATCATCTGTCAGATGATGTTCTCTTCACTGATGAAGCTCTGAGTAGCTGCTCACTTGTGGGGTGCTAGCTCAGTGAGCTGTGTTGACTGAGTTGATTGAGTGGATGATGTAGATATCATCACTGCAATCATTGATGCTGGCTGTGCTGATGATGATTGCCACTTCTGAGCATCTCTGTGACATCTGTCATCAAGATGGTGGACAGCTGCTAGCTTCTTTTGAGTTAGATGTCTGAAGACATCATTCACACATCTGAGCACAGCAGAGCAGTGCTGATGCTCAGCTGAGTAGAATTGACAGCAGTTGACACACCATGGTGCTCTCTTGCACTCCACATCTGTTGGCCTCTTATGCTGACTTGTGGGCTCACTGCAGTTGGAGCATCTCATCAGTTGCACACACTTTGATAGATGGCAGTACCTCTGACATTCTGGGTCATGTCTCACTGTCAGTGGCTTTTTCTCAATGAGTCTGACCCTCTCACTGACATTGAAGAGTGAGAAGCCTTTCATCAGAGTGAGAAAGAAGACAATTCATGTAATCTTCTCTGTCTTGAGATTCACTCCATGTTGCAAGAGTTGACAGCTCACTGATTTTATCTTTGTCTGAGTCAGAATCTCTTTCTCAATCATCTTGTTTGTGGAGATTCTTGTCTCTTCTCAGTTCTGAACAAATTCCAAGACTTCTGAGACAGCATAATTGTACCACCACTCTGATAGCTGGATCTCTGTGGCATCAAGAACTTCACAGAGAGTAGCCACTGTCTTCTCAGTGATCAGAGCATTATATATACCTCTGTTGCTTGATGTGATTGCTCAATCTGTTCTGATGAGCTTCATCTTCAGCACATTAGCCACATCCCCCACTCTCTGAATGTTTGCAACAATCATCTGCTGCACAGCATATGGCTGCAGCTGGGCAATCCATTTCTCTGACTGAAGAATGATGAAAACTCATGAGTTCTTCTGCTGCTTTGTGCTCTCTGTGAAGCTTCTTGACTGACTGATGTTCTTGAGCTGCAGGCTGGCTCCACTAGCTCTGTCAGCTGAGAAAGCTGCAGTCTTGACAGAGATAGCTTCAGAGAGAACAGAATTTTTCCTCTTCTGTGTGATATCTGCTCAGATAGTCAGCTTTCTCACAGTTGTCTTTGCTGAATTTAACTGTGAGTGAGTGTCTGAGACAGCACTCTCTCTCAGAGTTGATGCTGCACTCAGATCTGCTGTCATATATGCAATGAATCTTTCACAGAAGACTCAGACAAAGTTCTGACTGACTGACTGCTTCTTCTTCTCAACCCAGCTGTTCAGAGTCTTTGCCAATCTGATAAGAGTCTTCTGCTGCAGATTCTGTTGCTGTTGAGTCTTCTCAAACTGCTTCTATAGCTGAGAGATGACTGTGGAAATACTGTCACTGACTTCTTTGAGAACTGAAGAAGACATTGTAACAGTCTTTCTCTGTCTTTTGTCAGTCTTTTCAGTAACAAAATTGATCAGTGACTCCAGCTCCAGTGATCTGATGTAGGCTGTGTCAATGTTCTTGAGTGGATGGGAGGGCATTGAGGGCTCCATGACCACTCAACCTGTGCAGTACACACATGTAGAGTAATCACAGAGGGTGTGCAATGATGTTGAATGGGTTGAAGGGTTAAAATTATACAAAAAACAGTTAGAAAATGGAAAAATTCAAATGTACCTCTACATTCATGAGTAGTTGTAAGGATGAGAAATGTCTCTGTGAGTATCAACAGAGCATCAAATGTTCTGAGTTTTTATTGTATTCACAGACACAGATGAGTCTCACATCTGCATGCTGAAAGCATCTGTGATATCAGAAGAAGTTTTCATGAAAGAAGTGAAGTGTAAGTCAGCAGTGAAGAGCATGCTGTGACATACTGAGCTCTGAAGAGATTTTTATTTAATATTTCACAGTTGATCTGCTGAATCTTCAGCTCTGATATCAGTCAGAGAGTTTTTCACAGACTCTGCTTCATCACTCTTACTCTGTCTTTTGACTGAGCTGCTTGACTACTGTGCAGATCTCACTGACTATGAGCATGATCTTGAGTTTATAGACTGAGACTACAGTAGATGAGGCCATCTGCTTAGTCAGATAATCTGCTTTCTCATTACTCTCTATTCTCATATACTCAGAGGCTCATTTCAGACTCATATTATGTTGTCTGAGGAGCTCATGACAGTGACTGTAGACTCAGTTCAAAAAGACTGTCACACTGTCTTATATACTTCAAATAACTGAGATGTTGTTAAGATAGAGTCAGATCTGAGAACTGATGCTGTCATCTGTGACACAGAGTAGAAGCTTCATCATACACTCTAATACACAGCAGATGTCAACTGTTTCAGTGTTGAAAATATATGATATAGAACTCAGTGCAGCTGAGAAGCTGATCAGCTCTCTGTTTCTCTGATAGACTATAAAGTCATAGCTCACTCATCTGCTGTTGTCAAGAATCTGTTCTGATTCATCTGAGAAAACATATAGATCTGTTGAAGATTGACTTCTTCATTATTTTTTAAATGTTTAAACAGTATTTTTTTTATCTACATTCTCTGTGAGATCTGTTCCACACTTTTTTGAGTAGTGTGGAATGATAAGTGTGGATTTATTGACTGCAGACAGCAGTGTCTTCAACCTCTGAATTTTGATCTTTGAATACTGTCAGATTTCAGCTCCTCTTCCATGTGTGATCATTGAGAAAGCTATTTATGAAATCAGTGAATGTCTTTCATTCATCATCTGAAGCCTTGTTATGAAACATATTTTGATCTTCTTCAGAGCTATCATTACTGATGAAAGCTCAGCATTTCAGTATAGAGTTGTGATGAGTGTTGTATGAAAAACTGAAAGAACTTCTCTGACTGCTATGATAAGCATCTTCTTGACTGTTTTTACATATTATTTCAAACAGAAGCTGATTTTCTCACTTCTGTCTGTGTGTCTTACTGACTGCATGCAACTGCTGTATCAGATCTCTGTGTTATAGAGCAGTGAGAAAATTATGCAGATAGTGATTATCTTTCACAGAGCATCTACTGAAAGCTCATCTCTGATCTTTTCTAAGCTTTGAATATACTGAGTCACAGCTCTTGTCTTCTTTGCTCAGACAGAGATGTATAGTCTTCAGATGAGTCTTCTGTCAAAGTATATATTCAATCAGTGAAGTGCTGACTTCTATTTAGCTGAGATAGTGACAGAGTGTATGATCAGATTCTCTGACACAATCACTGACAGTGCTTCATTGTGTTGCTTTTTTATGAGATGAATCATCTCAAATTTCTCTGATGCAAAGATCATCTTGTTTGTCTTCTCTCATCTCAGAATACTCTGTATATCATGACTGAGAAGAATAGCATTACTGTCAAGTGAGTGTATAATTCATCAAATATTCAGATCATCTGCATAGTCAAAGCACAATTTCAGATTCTGTCACAGCAGCTCTGTCAGATACAGAAGAAATAGTATTGATAACAGAGAAAACTTCTGTGATATATCACATTGCATCTGATATACTGCTGTGATGATTCTCTTCAGCTGAATCTGAGTTCTGTATTTGATGAGAAAGCTGTCAATGAGTTGTAGCAGTTTGTACAGTCATCTCTGTTGTATCATCTGCTGAAGCAGTCATCTGCACAGTATAGCATCAAAGACATTCTGCACATTCATTGTGATTATAGATATCTTCTTGTTTTGTGTGAAGATTATCTTCATTTCATGAATGAAAGCAGCTATCAGATTCATTGCTGATCATCTGAGCAGTGCTTCTTCATGCTGTGAACTGACTACATCATGAATGAGTGCTGTGTACATCAGTTATCTTGCAACAATGTGTTTCAGCTTTTTGAAGATTACTGAGAGAAGAGCAATGAATTTTCAGAAGCAGACTGAGCTTCTATTTCTCTTACTCATCTTGAGTATCATTGCCATTTCTGCCAGCTTTCAGATTTGTGAGAAGTGGCAGAGTCAGAGGCAGCAGTTGTATAACTGCTGTACAAAGAGAGATATATACTATCAGTATATCTTGAGCAGCTGCACTGTGATTTCATTTATATCTGAAGAGATACTCTGTACTTTAATGATATTGTGCTCTATCTTCTTCATCTCAACTCAGAGATCTCAGAGCAGATTTCTCATGCTGTTTCAGTACTCATTATTCAATGAGTTGTATTTCAGATCATCAGCTGAGTTGTATTGCTTCAGAATGATTTGTTGAAATATCTCAGCTTTGACAGCTGTCTCTTCTATGATCTGATTCTCAATCATCAAAGAAAGTGCTCTGAGATTGAGTTTCAGCTCATATCATGCTATCATTTGATACAGATGTCTATCATCTCTGACTTTATTAATCATCTATCTTCAGTATACATACTTGATCTTGCACACTGTGTTCTTGAACTGATGCTTTGTGATCTCTGTCTGATGAATGATGAGCTCTCAATGTGCTCTTCAGCAGTCTGCTGTTCATCAGAGAACTGTAATCTACTCTTGTTGCACTGATTTACTGACTGTCTGAGCTGCAGTCAGAAGATTCTGAATGAAGTGTTGAATCAGATTATCAAACTGTGCTGCATTCTCAACTCTATCTGAATAAGATATGTTCATCATGAGATCTCTGATAAGATCTGTAAAGAGCTTCAGCTGAGAGTCTGTGATTTTGATCTGAACTCTGCTCTGTTGTGTCTGAGATGTTGTTGACAGTATAGTAATCATAGACTGATGATCTGAGCTGCAGTGTAAATCTTGATGCACTGAAGTGGAAGTAAAAATTATATTGAAGAAGATGAGATCAATCACATAATTTGCTGTATGAATTGAAATATCTATCTCTTTCACAAAGTTTATTCTGTGTTCACTGATTCACTGAACAAGCTCCTCTTCTTGGTGCAGATTCACTGCCTCTGATTCAAAGATATCATGTTGTACATTGAAGTCCTCATCTACTAGACAGCAGGCTGATGAGCTCAAATTAATCAGATAATTCATGACTGTGTCTGTCTCAGACTGTCTGTACATATTGAGAATGTGGCAGTCATTGACACTGACTCACAGCAGATCTCTGTTTTGCACAAATTGATGTTACTGTGCTCTTATCTTTGAATTCTTGTATATATATGTCATGATTCAGAGCCTCTTCTTCTCTCACTGCTTCAGATTAGTGTCATTCCAGCAGTCTATAAATACAAAACACTTATATACTGAGTGATTAGAAGTCTTGATGTCAGAATGTGTGTAAGACTTCTATATACAGATCACTTCACAGCTCTGCTTGAAAGCAAGCTGTAGAGCTGCTGTGTGACAGAGAACTACTCTGATTGTATTTATTCAAAAGATCTGCAGAGAGTGATTTTTCTGTTGATTGTTTCTGCAGCATCAGTTATATTGCTGATGTTGATGTTCTAGTATAAGAAATCACTTGATGAGCTGCTGTCAAAATTCATCTGTAGAATGAGATTGAAGAATCTCAGATCTGTTGTCTGTATACTGAAACTAAACTGCTCTTTGACTGCTTGGCTATACTGCTGCTCTGCTGTGTGAGCTGAGCATTGTCTAATGCAAATCATCTGTCAGATGGCATTCTTTTCACTGATGAAGCTCTGAATAGTCATTCACTTACAGAGTGCTAGCTCAATGAGCTGTGTTGACTGAGTTGATTAAGTGAATGATGTAGATATCATCACTGTAATCATTAATGCTGATTGTACTGATGATGATTACTGCTTCTGAGCATCTCTGTGGCATCTGTTGTCAAGATGATGGACAGCTGCTAGTTTCTTTTGAGTTAGATATCTGAGAATGCTGTTTATATATCTGAATGCAGCAGAGCAGTGCTGATACTCAGCTGAGTAGAATTGACAGCAGTTGACACACTGTGATGCTTTTTTGCACTTCACATCTGTTGATTTTTTGTGCTGACTTGTGAGCTCACTGCAGTTGGAGCATCTCATCAGTTGTGCACACTTTGATGAATGACAGTATCTCTGACATTCTGAGTCATATCTCACTGTCAGTGACTTTTTCTCAATGAGTCTGATTCTCTCACTGATATTGAAGAGTGAGAAGTCTTTCACTGAGATGAGAAAGAAGACAATTCATGTAATCTTCTCTGTCTTAAGATTCACTTCATATTGTGAGGGTTGACAGTTCACTGATTTTATCTTTGTCTGAGTCAGAATCTCTTTTTCAATTATCTTGTCTGTGGAAATTCTTGCTTCTTCTCAGTTCTGGACAAATTCTGAGACTTCTGAGACAGTATAATTGTATCACTGCTCTGATAGCTGAATCTCTGTGGTGTCAAGAACTTCACAGAGAGTAGTCACTGTCTTTTCAGTGATCAGAGCATTATATATATCTCTGTTGCTTGATATAATTGCTCAATCTGTTCTGATGAACTTCATCTTCAGCACATTAGCCATATTTCTCACTCTCTGAATGTTTGCAACAATCATCTGTCACACAGTATATGACTGCAGCTGAGTGATTCATTTTTCTGACTGAAGAGTGATGAGAACTCATGAGTTCTTCTGCTGTTTTGTGTTTTCTGTGAAGTTTCTTGACTGACTGATGTTCTTGAGCTGCAGATCAGCTTCACTAGCTCTGTCAGCTGAGAAAGCTGTAGTCTTGATAGAAGTAGCTTCAGAGAAAGCAGAATTTTTTCTCTTCTGCACAATGCTTACTCAGATAGTCAGCTCTCTTGCAGTTGTCTTTGCTGAATTTAACTGTGAATGAGTATTCAGAGCAGTATTCTTTCTCAGAGTTGATGCTGCACTCAGATCTGCTGTCATATATGCAATGAATCTTTCACAGAAGATTTGAGCAAAGTTCTGATTGACTGACTGCTTCTTCTTCTCAACTCAGTTATTCAGAGTTTTTGTTAATCTGATGAGAGTCTTCTGCTGTAGATTCTGTTGCTGTTGAGCCTTCTCAAACTGCTTCTATAGCTGAGAGATGACTGTGGAAATGCTGTCACTGATTTCTTTGAAAACTGAAGAAGACATTGTAACAGTCTTTCTCTGTCTCTTATCAGTCTTTTCAGTAACAAAATTGATCAGTGACTTCAGCTTCAGTGATCTGATGTAGGCTGTGTTGATGTCCTTGAGTGGATGAGAGGATGTTGAGGGCTCCATGACCACTCAATCTATGCAGTACACATACATAGAGTAATTGCAGAGAGTGTGTGATGATGTTGAATGAGTTGAAGAGTTAAAATTATACAAAAAACAGTTAGAAAATAGAAAAATTCAAATGTACCTCTATGTTTGTGGGTAGTTGTAAGAATGAAAGTTTAGAGTGATTAGAATTGTAAGAGATGATTATAGATATAATTATAAGAGTAGTGTGAAGTATATATATAGAATGTTAAGAAGGTAGCAATCTCTATTATTCAAAGCTAATCACTGATCTTCTAATATCTATGAATATCAGTGAGCATTATATAGACAATCACCACACTCTACAGCTGTCTATAATGCTGTGTGCTATGTTCATTCTCATTAATTCTGACGTGTTCTGTGTTCTTCTATCGCCATATAGCTATTTTCTAATATAGATATCTCTGTTGCGTCTATTACATTCATACAAAAACATTCATTCTGAAGTGAATATGAATCAGAAAAAATCACACAACATTTGAAATCTACTGATTGTCTACAGTTTAGAGAAAAACATCAGAATATTCTTCATGAACTGATACTTATATCATCTACTCTCATTAATGGTAATGATATTTGATAACATTTATATACTATTTTGCAGGAAAACATGCAAAAACAATGATGAACTAATGCTGATCTTTCAATTTCAACTTTTTCATCAGACAACTTTCAAGAACAACTTCTACATCTATATATATTGTTGAATCTTTCACTGTGTGCTATTGAAAACTCGGAATTTTGAACTCTACTGTAAATGCTTAATTCATATATTCAGATTCCTCATCAATTTAGTCTTCACTCTTCTTTGAATACACATTACAACAATGATATACAACAACTTGAACTTCTGTTGAAGAAACAACAGAAGATATCACTGACAGTGAATGTATGAACAAATATCAACAATCTATTCTTTTTGAATGCAGTTTGTTATTTTATTGATGAGGATTGAAATTATAAAGAGAAATTGATTGACTTTGAACAATTGAAGAGCAGTTATTATTATTATTATTATTCTTCAATTATAGATGTATACAGTCAGTGACTATGACATCTACCTGAAATACTTCAGGATTTTTCAAATCAAGAATATTCTAATATACAAAAACAATTTGACACATGCATTAACAGAATTCCAGCCCAGAATCAAACAACTATTCAAACTATTCAATTCAAAAATAAAATCAAAAGAATGTCAATGGGTTAGCACAACTCAACTTCAAAACAAAGAAAATAAATATTATAAAAGACAGCAGCTATTAAAAAACAACAGAAAAGAAAAAACATTTGCAATGACTATTATCAACAAATAATGAAGCAAACTGCTTGAAACAAATGAAAATTAACAATAAACAAAGTTAAAGAAAAGATCAAAATAAAATAAACAAAAACAACTGATCTAAATATCATCAAGTGACACTATTCAAAAAAGCTCTTGTAGCAACATTTGACTCATTTAAATATTCAATTAAGAACATATTTTTAGCTTTTGTATTGAATAACAAACTCAAACTTAACTGATTCAGTTGATACTTCTCTCTCAGTCTCAATCTTAGTTCTGAATACTTTGTACAAAGTAACAGAAGATGCTCTGGATTTTTATATAACTGACAATCTGAACATAGATCATTTAAATCATCTTTAAACTTTGCTAAATATGATTTGAAATATTCATGTCCAAGCTTTAGCTGCATTATTGTAGCAAAAAGTTTCTTCTTACACTTTATTGAGCAAGTCTTTCACTTTGGCTTAGTTTCAATCTTTCTCTATGAAATCAGTCTCTGAGTATAGTTCAGAAGAGAACACCTCTTCTGAAGATTTCAGCACAATTAAGACTGAGAAGATAGCTGTGACTAGAAGAATTAAAAAGTTACAGATTGAGAAGAAATTGCAAAAACTTCAACACTGATGTAATACTTTACTACAAGAATTGAATGAAACAATTTCAGCCATTCAAAATACATTAGAAATGCATTCAAACCATGGTAGAGATGCAACTAGTATGAATTATAACTGTGAAAACATCACAAGTATTCTCAGACCACTGAAACTCACACTACAAGCACTTCATATCTTAGTGAAAAGCATCATGACTACTGTCAGTGGAAGATGTAGTCAGGTATCATTTTGACAATTAGAACTTCAAGATCCCAGCATGAGTGATCACTCTTCTCAGAGAGATGTGAAAAAATTTCAAAATCAAAGTATAAAAGAATTTGAAAACTTTGTTACAGCTGCTATCACTTTCTATATCAGTGATCTTGATTACTACAATGAACACAACCATTGAAAGATCATTGAAGCTGTCACTCATTTCAATGTCAAGATACAACAACATTGATATCAACATACACATGATATGTGAACTTTGCCACCATGGGAAGAATTTGTTAGTTGGATGCAATGTCAAGTCACTGATTCAGATAGAAGTTTCTGAGATGTCAATAGACAGTATTGAAAAACAGAGCAACAAGAAGATCAGACAGTTCAACAATTTACTTCACATATACAATCAGTTGAAGAGCATCTGCAGCATTCTTATAGTGAATATCATTGAAAATCACATCTCTATATGAAAGTTCTACCTTCCATTTGCTGAGAATTTGACAAATATACAATCAAATTGAAAGAGTTAAGCTATAATGCCACTCTATATAAACTTGCAATGGCAGAATCGAATCTGTCAGAGAGATGGAAGAAGTTTAAAGAGAAGTCAAATTTCAAAAACCTCACTCAAAGCTTTAACAACAGAAATAATGCTGATAATAGATCACAAAACAAATACAGATGAAATGACACTACAAAGTTCAATAACTCCACTCAATTGAAATATTGCTGTTATTGCAAGCAATCAGAACATACCATTGATTCATGTTTCAAACAACTCAAAGATGAATTCAAAAACATCAAATCTGACTCAAAATTCAATGCAAAAGACACAAAGAACTCAAAGAACTCAAAAAACACTTAAAATATATTATTCAGCTCACAATGACAGTCATAAATGTGGAAAGTCAATGCAAAAACATCTTAAGCTTCACTATCACAGTGAAATTTGCTACATCTAAGAATCTGCAAAAAGTGCTTGCACTAGTAGACTCTGAGTCAGAAGTGAACTATATTGATGAATTTTGAGCAAAGAATCACAATCTAGAAACTGCTCACTGCAAAATCAAAATAATCAAATTGATTGATGAATGTATAATGTGTTTCTTTGAAGAGTATAACATTGCAACTACTGTCACTGATCACAAGGGTAATACACAGCAGACATCTCATTTCTTCCATGCAATGAAGATGAAAGACTACAATCTTGTATTAGAATTAGACTGACCAGTGGGACCATGAATTTCATGTTTGATTTGGTTTGATTTGGTCCCAGTCCATTTCTTGGCGTGATTTTCAGTGGGACCAGGATCAGAATAGAAGTGTAAAGTGACTAGAATTATTAGAACATGAGTGAAATGAAACTAATAAATCTTGATATTTCATGTAAAGTGACTGACTATCAAAAATAAGAACATGACCTGGGACTGACTATGATTTTGACTGAGGTTTGGTCCTGTTCTGATGATTATATAATACATATCTTAGATATCAATCTGATGATATGATTGGTGGAGATATCACCCCTATCTAGTGCTGTCAACCAATCTATTGCTGCTAAGCTATCGCCGCTGCCAACCTATCTATTGCTGCAAGCTATCCCTCGCTGCTAAGCTATCCCTCGCTGCTAAGCTATCGCCGCTGCCAACCTATCTATTGCTGCAAGCTATCCCTCGCTGCTAAGCTATCCCTCGCTGCTAAGCTATCCCTCGCTGCTAAGCTATCCCTCGCTGCTAAGCTATCTATTGCTGCAAGCTATCCCTCGCTGCTAAGCTATCCCTCGCTGCTAAGCTATCCCTCACTACTAAGCTATCTATCACTGCTAATCTATCGCTGCCAACCTATCTATCACTGCCAATTTATCTACCACTGCCAATCTATCTATCGCTCCTAATCTATCGCTGCCAACCTATCTATCACTGCCAATCTATCTATCACTGCTAATCTATCGCTGCCAACCTATCTATCGCTGCCAATTTATCTACCACTGCCAATCTATCTATCGCTGCTAATCTATCGCTGCCAACCTATCTACCGCGGCGAATCTATCCATCGCTGCCAATTTATCTACCACTGTCAATCTATCTATTGCTGCTAATCTATCGCTGCTAATCAATCGCTGCTAATCTATTGCTGCTAATCTATTGCTGCTGCCAATCTATCTATCACTGCTAATCTATCGCTGCTAATCTATCGCTGCTAATCTATCGCTGCTAATCTATCGCTGCCAACCTATCTACCGCGACGAATCTATCTATTGCTGCCAACCAACCTACCACTGCCAACCTATCTATCGCTGCCAATCTATCGCTGCCAATCTATCGCTGCCAATCTATCGCTGCCAACCTATCTACTGCAGTGAATCTATCTATCACTATCATTACTAGTTCAAAATAGAACTAGAGCATAAATACACTAAACTTCTTTTGATAGGTAATGATTTTTGGTAACACTCATAGCATTATATCATCTATATAGGGTAAATCATGGTCCCATTTGGTCCCATTTTAACAAAATGGGACCAAATGGGACCAGAATCAGTAATTTATAAGAAGAACATGACCTGGGACTAGATTTATAATATAAACAGTGTAAAGTGACTAATTTAATAAACACTATATGGAATCAGGACTAAGAAATTTGATAATGGAACTGAAGAAATATTTAGTCCCAGTTCCATGCATGATCACACAGCCAGTCTAGTGTAGACTATTGAGGATTAAATCAAATCATCATCAAGAATTGATATCCTCTATCTCTAATAAGTGAATTACTTAACAGACTTTTAAAAGCCAAGATATTCACTAAGCTGAACCTTTGAGATGTCTACCACTGCATACTTATAGTGATAAAAGACTGTTGGAAGACAGTCTTTAGAATGAGATATGAATATTTTGAATATGTAGTTATATCATTTGAACTAGCTAATACTTCAGTGACATTTCAAGCATACATTAACAATGTCTTGTCTGATTTATTGAATATATATTGTGTTGTCTATTTGAACAACATTCTCATATTCTCCAATTCAAAGCAGAAATATAAAGTGTATGTTACTAAGATGCTAGAATGTCTTGAGCATACAAATCTATTTGCAAAACTCTCTAAGTGTAAATTTGAAGTGAACAAAGTCTCATTTCTGAGATTTGTTATAGATACAAACAGTGTCAAGATGAAGTCAGACAGAGTCTTCACTATTATAAAATGATCTATATCTAAATCAATTAAAGAGATTCAATTCTTCTTGAGCTTTGCTAATTTCTATCAGCAATTTATTAAGTCTTTCTCCTCTATTGCAGCCCCATTATTTGAACTTACAAAAGAGAGCAAGAAGAGGAAAAGGAAAGCCACTTTTATGTAAACAGAAGATGCTCAAAGCACTTTCAATGAGCTCAAATCATACTTTATACATGCTCCTCTATTAGCTCATTTTGACTCAGCTCAGTATATTCAGATCAAATCTGATGCATTCACTTTTGCAGTTGCTGCTATTCTATCACAGTTGTAGAATGATGAGTACTGACATTCAGTTGTCTTCTGATCAAGAAAGTTGATTGATGTGAAAACATGTTATGACACTTATGATAAAAAACTCTTGACAATTGTAGCAGTATTTAAGAATTGAAAACATTATCTGAAGAAAAGTCAGTATTCAATTCAAGTCTGATCTGATCATGCCAATCTGCAGTACTTTATGATGACTAAGAAACTGAACAGATGTCAGATCAGATGAGTGAAAGCTTTATCTACTTATAATTTTATATTACTGCATCACTCTGAATCAAAGAATTCAGCTGATGAGTTCAGTCATCACACAGACTACAGTGAGATCTATAATGATCAAACTATATTATCTACTCTGCAACAGAAGCTGAAACATAGAGTTAGACTAGACTGAGAAGCTGATACTTCTTTTCAAAATAATATTTCTTCTGATGTAGTCTGTGCATGAGTCTCTAATGAGCAAAATGCTTCTTTTAATGAGTAAAAAGCACTCTATATATCAATGTCTTCTACCTCTCATGTAAACTCTTTTTCTTCAATGCACATTGAGCAATATATGCTCTGAATTGCAGTCAATAAGGCTATTCTTGAAGACTCAGTATATACAGAAATGTCTGAATTCTTTATTTTATTTCTGAATAAAGCACAGAAGATTGATTCTTTTGCTGCTGAGCAAAAAGAGAAGATAAAAGAGAAGAGTATGACTGTCACTGAAAATATGCTATAAACAATTTCTGAGAATGATATATTGCATGCTGATAATTGCACATATGTCTTTCAATAAAAGACATTTATTGATGAAATTATCAATGCAAACCATGATGATCTGCAGAGAGATCACTTTGATATAAAAAAATTCATAGACAGTATTCAGAACAAATACTATTGATATGAGCTAGTCAGAGATATCAAAGATTATATATCCACTTATGATATTTATCAAAGAGTAAAGTCAAAACAGCACAGACAATATGAAGAATTAAGTACAATTCTCTTATCATCAAATTCTTTCAAATTCATTACTATAGATTTTATTACAGACTTGTCAGTCTCTACATTTTTTCATCAAATCTACAATGTGATTTTAGTGATTGTGGATATATATATCAAGTTTACAATCTATATTCTTTGCATCAAAAACATTATAGCTGATGAACTAGTGGAAATTATTTATACCAAGTTCTATACAATTTATGAAGTATCTAAAAACCATATATTCAATTGAGGTTCACTGTTTACAAGCCATTATTGGTCCATCTTTTGTTATATGCTAGATGCATACTGGAAACTTTCAACAGCCTTTCACCCACAAACAGATGATCAAACAGAATGACAAAATCAAACCTTGAAAAACATTATCTTCAATGCTTTATCAACTATCATCAAGATGACTGAGCACACTGACTACTGCTGATGCAGTTTATTTACAATATCTCTCAACATATCTCTACTGAAATGACACCCGCAGAAGTCTTAATGAGATATCAATCTGATTTGAAAATTAATATCAGCAAATCATCACAACCAGTTGCCATACATGCTGCTAGCTGCATGAAACATATTGAGAAAACATATAATAAGCTCATTGAGAATCTACAAAAGATGCAACAAGCACAGAAAATCTATTACAATATAAAACATAAACCTCAACAATTTAAAATAGATGACTATATCATACTCAATGCAAAAAATCATTGATTGCTACATCTGATTTGTAAACTCAATCATAAATATGTTGAATTCTTCAAGATTCTGAATATCATCAGAAAACAAGCATACAAACTAGAACTGTCACCTTCATATAGAAGCATCCATTCTGTATTTCATGTATCTTTATTGAAGTCATACAACCACAGAAATGGAGCTCTATCAGAATCAGAATCAGAACTTGTCAACAATGAAGAAGAATATCAAATTGAAGAAATTCTTGAAAAATGACAATGAAAAAACAAACCTCTGAAATATCTTGTGAGATGAACAGATTGAGATTCTAGTGGTGATACATGAGAACTGAAAGAAAACATATTGAACACTCAGACATTTGAAATCTTTCTTGAATAAGAAAACAAACAACAAATACAAAATCAACATACTCTCAAACATCAAAAGCACAAATATCAAGTCAAAAAACATCAGAAGTATAAATCTTAAATTGAAAAACACTAGAAATACAAATCTCATTCAAACTTCTTCAATCAAATACATTTTTTTAAAAGGATTTTATCAGAAAAAAGAGAAAAAGAAAAAAAATTTAATTTAAGTATAATAAATACAAAAAAATAAAAATTATAAACAAGAGAAAAACAAAGAAAATGAATTCTAAGAAAAGTTTAAAAATCTTCAGTTCATTCATCTTTATCTTAATCTCTCTCTTTCATCTCTCACTTTCCCTCTGCCACTCTCTTTTTATCCTGTCTCTGATACTTGTTAAGCACTGAGCCTCATTTCAGATGCAAAGACATTGACAAATATCTCTTTCACAGAACATTTGCTTTCTTCTCTCTTCTCTTCTTCATTAATCTCTTCATTCATCAACACACTCACTGAAGAAAGACCTCTTCTCTCATAATCTTCTTTCATATCTTCATATTATAAGACTCATACTCTTCATATTCTGCTGTCTTTATCATCAGAGCCTTCACAATCTTCTTCATTGACTCTTCAGTCAATTTCTCTCTCATCAATCTCTCTTCAATTGATCTCTTCATCACAGAGTCTCTGAAGCTTATCATTTTCAAAATTCTCATATTCTTCTCCACATTCTTCTCTTTCTCTAACATTTTCACTCTGAAAGAAACAGATACAATCACTGTCTTCATAATCTGCATCTCTGCAGACTCAGCTGCTGTCTGACACTGAGATCACAGAGCATTCACCTCTGCTCTGCTTCAAGCAGACAGCATTATCAGACAAAATATATTCAATTGTTTTATCAAACAACAAAGACAACTTTTGTGATTGACTATATTCTCCTCAGCTGCCATCTTCACAAAAATAAACACTCACCCATGCATAATGCATCTCAGAAGAGGTGTATCATGTATCTAGTATCATTATCAGTATATCAACATTACTAAGAGTACTACTATCTATTCAAAAACAAATTTGAAGAAAAAGAAAAAGAAAATAGAAATTAAAGAGAATTACTTACAGATTTGTAGAATTTTTTTGCAGAGACACAAACCTCACAACACTTCTGAGCATTTGACTTCAACACACATCAAAAGTCAACATTCCTCAGCTTGAGAGCACAATATTTATATGAAATCCAACTATTGTGCATCATGCAATTAGAGCTAGAGCAATATAACAAGCAAACAGCAAATGACACTATACAGAAATGAGTTAGTGACACATATAACCACACTAATAACATCACTGACAAGAAACACCAGCAATAATACACAATAAACACTCAAGAAACAACTTACTTAAAATCAGAATAATCAAGAGAGCTCATTTCAACAAAAGAAACAACAACGAGCAAAACCCCGAATGAGCCCAATTCTTCGAATTAGACAACGCGAGTACCCTCAATTGATTCCTGCTGCCTCCATCAGTAACTGCTGCAAATTTGAAAAGATTTGATGAGGTTTTGAGAGAGATATTTGATGAATAGTGTTTTGGCATCTGCTTGGGCAGATCTTCAACAGTTCATCCAATTACTCCATCAATACTGAGTCAAATCAACTCAGATTTTGATCACAGATAGATCTATTTTATATTGATAATCTGTTAAAATCTTATTCAATTTGATCTGCAGTTGCTTGAGTTATTCCTGATTCTCTGTTTGGGAAAACTCTGATCAATTTTCGTGTTCCAACACACCCGTGCCAAGTCCCCCCTGAGTACCTCCCAGCCACACGTGCCTGCCAAGTAACAAAAAGATACCTCGGCACAATTGACTAGTGCATACCCCATCAATTCGAATCCATCGTCCCTCGAATTCCTCATCGAATCCCTTCGAATAACCCCTCCATTGATAAGAACATAAGATAAAAGTGGAAATTTCAGTGTTTGAAAGATAGCTTGATCCCTGCAAGTAGTTTATATATATATTTATATATATATAATCTATTATAAAGGAAAAAAGTGCAGGTTTAGCCTGTTGATTCTTCATTTGCATACCCATTTCTTTGGAAACTCAATATTCAACTTATTGGGAGCTATTCAGTAGGATAAAGTGTTTCAATTTGAATGAAAGGGAATTCATTTAGTATTGAAAGCTTTTGATTTTTCAGGAATATAATCTTAAACTGAGGTGGGGCCTAGTTTAAGCAGAAACTTTGAGAAGCTTTTTAATTAAGAAAAAGACAAAGTTTGAAAGAGATAGAGTGTTTTCTCTGTTTTAGCTCTGAGTTAATAAAACAGAGAATTTCTGCCCAAAAATTCATATTTCTTTTATCTTATTCAAAGGCTGAAGAGCTTTCATTAATACTGATCAAGTGGTTATTATATACCTTTTCTTTATCAATTGAGCTACACACTTGTTGTGTGGGGAGATTTCTGAAGTAAAGAATATAACTAACTAGTTTTAACAGCTTCTCTTCAAAAAGCTGAGTATTTTTTGTTAGTTTTTCTTTCAAAAACTGACATTTCAGTCTTGACTTAATCAAGTTGAAATCATTAGTCTCCCCTTCTCTGTCAAGTTTGTAGCACTCAACTTTGTGAAGATTTAACTGATTTATCTCTAAAAATCAGTATTAGTTTATTAAGTTCTCTTGAAAAACTTAATCTAGTTACTATTACTAGTAGGAAAAATAGCTTGAAACACAATCAAATCATCTAAATCTATCAATATCTATCAAAATGATAGAGAAGGATGTCTTTTCTGATGAGATTCCTGAGATTGAGTTTCTTAAAAAACAAAAAAAGAAATATCAAGATCAGATGCAAGAAATTCAAAACCTTGAAAATGCTGCCAAATGCTTGAAAAATCAATGTATGAAGGAAAAAGATACTGAAGTACTTCATATACTGCTAATTCAAGCAAGACAACTGAATGAGATTCTAAAATATAAACTGGGAATCTCTTCTAAACTAGAAAAGGTTTTTGAGATGAAATCTTTGAGTTCATCTCAATCTACAGAACAGAAAACAGAGCTGAGAACTTATGCTCAAGCTGCAGCAGTGTCTTCTACCTCTTCTGTTACAAAAATTGCATCCTTGGAAAAAACATATACTCAGAATTCAAAATCTGCTGATTCTCTGAATACACTGAGTTCAGAAAAATCAAGAAAAGAGCTAAAAGATGAGAGACTTCTTCAGTCAAAAGCTCAAAGACTAATTGTTAAAATCTTTAACAAAGAAGTCTTTGAGAAAAAGATGCTATCAAATGTAAGTCTTATTTTTCAAATGAGAAATGAGATAAATCATGCATTAAACTCTGTTTTTGAATCTGAACTACACAGATCAGTTGTAGCTTCAGTTGAAAGCTCTTTTCTTGAAAATTCAATAATTCTCACTACCATGTCTGAGTTCAATTCTGATTTTCTGATTCAAAATCAACAGATCTGGACCCCCATAGTAAAATCTCTTTTAAAAACTGAGATTTCAGTGGAAAAAGATGAGAAATGGGGCAAGTTTGTTCTCCATGACATACCTACAGCAATCTTCAATCATGATGATGGACTGATTCAACTTCAGCATGAAATTGAAGACTTCAATTCAATCAAATTAAAAAAGCTGCCAATTTGGCTGAACAATGAGGAGCAAAGAGAAAATAGACAAAATGCTTCAGTGCTAATCATAACTGAATCATTTGAACAGTCTAAACTCTTCTTTGTGAGAATTGCTGGTATGAGAATGAGAACATATGAATTTAAAGATACAAGAGAAAATCTAAAATCTCAAATTCAGTGTTCAAATTGTCAGAAGTATGGTCATTTTGCAAACCTCTGTAAGAGAAATGTAAGATGTCAAATTTGTGCTCAATCTCACAAGACAGCTGAGCACAGTTGTCATCTATGTTTGAAAAAGGGAAAATTGTGTGAACATTCCAAATTCATTGCAAAGTGTGCCAATTGTAAAGAGCCCCATTTTGCAAATTCAAAAGAATGTGTATTTGCTCCCAAATCAGGAAAGTCATCAGTACAGACAAATAACTCAGTCTCTACTAATGTAAATAATAGCAATAAACAAAAAAGAAGAAATTCTCAACTCTCTGAATCTGCTATCTCTGAACCTTCTGCAAAGCAAAAAATTAGATCACAGAAGTCACCAAGAACCTCTGTTCAAACAAAGATAAAAGATACACATATGCAGGATATGATAGCAGTTGAAGTTGTGAATAATAGATTCAGTCTATTATCTGACTCTGAATAAAGAGAAACACTTCTTAATATTTGTGTAATGTCAGAAAAACAACAAAAAAAATGTTAAAAGCTCTACAAAAATCAAATTTATTCAAAATAATATGAACAGAATAAATCCATGTCTTTATTCCTGTTTACAAATTGACTATGAGCAAAAGGCAGACTTCATTCTTGTTCAAGAACCCAGACTTGATGCTGATCAAGAGTATGATGTATCTCATCCAGCATACTATTGTTTTTTACCAGAGAAAACAGATATTAGAGTTAGAGTGGCAATTTATGCTAGAAAGAATTCAAGATTTCAGTTCAATCTGAGATATGATTTGATATCTGACTCTGATATTCTTGTTGGTGACATTGTGGATATGAAAAAACAGTTTGAAAATATTCAATTAATCAATATCTACAATGAAAGGTCACTGAGAGAAAACAATAGAACTTGGACATTTGATAGATGTTTAATGCAGTTGAAACCAGAAAAAAACTCAATAATCATGGGGGATTTCAATGCTCATCACTCTTGGTGGAATTCAGAAAGAACTCAATCAATTAGAGCTGAAAACCTAGTTGAATGGGCACTTTTAAACAAACTAGAGTTGATAAATGAGCAAGATATTCCCACTTTTCACAAGCCAGGTTTGAGACAGAAGTCAATTATTGATCTATGTTTTTTCTCTAAGAATCTATATGAGAATAAACATTTTAATTGGTATGTTGACTCAAATGAAACAAATGGTGCTGCCACTGGACATGAGATAATTCAAGTTGATATGGAATTGGATAGTAATCAAACAGTTCAAAACCCATTATATTCAAATCAATACAACTTTGAAAAAGCTCAGTGGACAGAAGTGAAAAGAATGATTGAAAAGTTGAAATTAGAGAATAGAGAAACTCTTTATTGGAAATCAGATACAAATCTTACAGATAAAATGCTTGAAGACAGAGCAAATTTAATCACTGAGATTATTCTTTCAAGTATAAAGAAATATATTCCATTGAAAAGAGTCTCTGAATTCTCTAAGCCTTGGTGGAATGATGAGATTTCAAATAAAAGAAGACATTTAGCTAGAGTTAAAAAAGATTGGAAAGAAGATCTTGTTTCATTTGAGTATTTAAAGAATATTAGAAATGATTATTTCTCAACAATTAAAAAAGCAAAGACTGATTGTTGGAATAACTTTCTAGAAAATGCTCAGGGGAAAGAGATCTTCAAAGCTTTTAGATATACTAAGTCAAAAACAATGTCTAAGCTACCAACATTAACTTATAATTTCCAGAATGAGGAAATTATAGCTAGCTCATTTGAAGATAAATGTCAAGCTTTTATGAGAATATTATTTCCATCATCAAATAATTCAACTGAGATTTGTTCTTTGCAAGAAGATAATGAATATGAACATGATAAGAAATGGGAATGGCCTGACTTAACTGAAGATGAATTAAAGACAGCTATTTTTTCATCTTCAAAGATCACAGCAGCAGAAGCTGATACTATAAATCATTTAATAATTCAAGAGCTTTATTCAGTACTAAAAGATGAGCTCTTTGAATTGTTCTCAAATCTTTTGAAATATGGGTATCACTCTAAGTGCTGGAGGCATGCTGTTGGAGTTATTCTTTCAAAACTCAATAGAAAACCAACTATTTCTAAATCTTATAGAGTGATATCTCTGCTGAATTGCCTGGGAAAAATTCTGGAAAAGATAATTGCAACTAGATTGTCTTTTCTATCTGCTACTACTGATCTATTATATGATGATCAGATGGGAAGTAGAAAGCAAAACTCAGCAATTGATGCAGTTCTCTCTGTAGTTCATGATATTCAACTTGCAAAGAATGAAAAAATGGTTACAACTGCAATGTTTATTGATATAAAAGGTGCATTTGATTGTGTTTCACTTTCTCAAATGATCAATACTTTGATAGAACTAAGAATGCCAAAGTCTCTCATTAAATGAGTTATCTGTTTCATGTCAAAAAGAACTATTCAGTTGCTTTTTGATGGAATGAGACAAGATATAACAGATATTGAGATAGGAGTTTCTCAGGGTTCCTCAGTCTCACCCATTTTGTTTGCTATATTTATCAAGTTTCTATTTATTGATAGACAAATGGCAATTATGGTGAGAACTCCAAGCTATGTGGATGATTTAGGCCTAGTTGTAAGCTCAGAATCAATTGTGAATAACTGCAATTTGATTGAGCAAGCAGCAACTGAAATGATTGAAAAAGCAAAATCAAAAAACATTGTTTTTGATATGGATAAAACTGAATTAATTCACTTTTATCCAAATTTCAGAGAAAAAGATACTGAAGTTAAGCTTTTAAATCATTCAATTAAATCTAAAAACTCAGTTAGATGGCTTGGTGTTTGATTAGATTCTCAATTGAATTTTAAATCTCATGTGCAAATAAAAACTGCAAATGCTGAAAGAATTTTAAACAGTATATTGAGACTTTCAAATACTGAAAGAGGTCTGACATTTCAAGCAATGAGACAATTATATATTGCCTGTGTGACCTCTGTTTCAGATTATGCAGTTCAGGTGTGGTGGAGAGGTCAAAAACACTTTATAGAAAGGTTTCAAAAACTTCAAAACTCAGCTTTAAGAAAGATTCTAGGAGTATTCAAAACTACTTCAATTAAAGCTATGGAAATTGAAGCCTCTATTTCTCCACCACAAGTGAGATTTGATAAAATCTGTATGAATTATGCTCTCAGAATTATGAAGCTATATTCACATCATTCTATTAGAAAGAGAGTTTCAAGTTCTTTTCCAAATGAGTCAAATGGATTAGAATTAGATTGGGAACTTTATCTTGATTGGAATGAGACTGATTTATCTGAAAATTCAAGTTCTTTACAAAGAAGAAGGATACCATCTCAGTTATTTAGAATTTACTCAATGATTAAGAACTGTTTCTCTAGTTTAAATGTAGAGAGAGTAGCTATTGAAAATCTCTCTCCTTGGAAGAAAAGTCTTGATAATCTTGTTGATTTAAACATTAGTCAACTTTCAAAAGAAGATCAGACTCAAGAACATTTAAAGCTTTTGAAACAAGTGAAAAATAAAGCAATTCTTATATACACTGATGGCTCAAAATGTGAGAAAACAGGCAATCTTGGAGCTGAAATAGCATATTCAGAAAATGATAAAAACTATATTCTTGATTCTTGGCAAATTGGAAAAGAGTCAGAAGTTTTTAATGCTGAATTATTTGCAATTTCAAGAGCTTTCAAATTGATTGAAATGAAGATTGAATAATGGAAAAGATTTGAGCATATTTGAATATTCTCTGATAGTCAAGCAGGGCTTAAAAGACTTCAAAGTAATAAAATCAGCAGTGGACAGTCAATGCTAGAGCTGATTTTGAAAAGTCTTCAAAATATCCAAAGAAAAATCTCACTCAATTGTTCTATTCATCTTCACTGGGTGCCTGCTCACATGGGTATATATGGCAATGAAATGGCTGATAAAGCTGCAAAAAGAGCCACTGAGTTAGAAGTCTGCTGTCAAAGAATTGTAACATGATCTTTTATTAAAAGAAGAATAAGAGAATTATGTTTACAAAAGTGGCAAGATGTCTGATTCATGCAAAGAAAAAGTGTGCATTATTCCAGATTTGAAACTAAGCCAAAGTGGAAGACTTGCTCAATAAAGTGTAAGAAGAAACTTTTTGCTACAATAATGCAGCTAAAGCTTGAACATGGACATTTCAAATCATATTTAGCAAAGTTTAAAGATGATTTAAATGATCTATGTTCAGATTGTCAGTTATATGAAAATTCAAAGCATCTTCTGTTACTTTGTACAAAGTATTCAGAACTAAGATTGAGACTGAGAGAGAAGTATCAACTGAATCAGTTAAATTTGAGTTTGTTATTCAATACAAAAGCTGGAAATATGTTCTTAATTGAATATTTAAATGAGTCAAATGTTGCTACAAGAGCTTGTTTGAATAGTGTCACTTGATGATATTTAGATCAGTTGTTTTTGTTTATTTTATTTTGATCTTTTCTTTAACTTTGTTTATTGTTAATTTTCATTTGTTTCAAGCAGTTTGCTTCATTATTTGTTGATAATAGTCATTGCAAATGTTTTTTCTTTTCTGTTGATTTTTAATAGCTGCTGTCTTTTATAATATTTATTTCCTTTGTTTTGAAGTTGAGTTGTGCTAACCCATTGACATTCTTTTGATTTTATTTTTGGATTGAATAGTTTGAATAGTTGTTTGATTCTGGGCTGGAATTCTGTTAATGCATGTGTCAAATTGTTTTTGTATATTAGAATATTCTTGATTTGAAAAATCCTGAAGTATTTCAGGTAGATGTCATAGTCACTGACTGTATACATCTATAATTGAAGAATAATAATAATAATAATCAACAAAAGAAAGAAGAAGAAGAGAGAATCAACAATATAAAAATTTTAAATTTTTTTATAAGAGATGCAAAATCACAGCAAGAGAGCAAGAAGTTTGATAATGATCAAGTTAAAAAAGAAGAGAAATCTTCATGAAGAAAGAAATTCTTTTTGCTTCTCTGCACACAACCTCTAGCAACCAAAGAATCCACCAATTCCACCTCATTTTAGAAATCAATAACAATGCATATACAAGCTATCTAGAGGACGCGATTGATACACTGCTATCAACAAGCAGCACTTACAATATGGGAATGCAATTATCTACTAGCAAGCAATCTATACAATCGCTGAGAGCAGCTCTTATAAAAAAGAGGGGCAATTGTAATGCACTTGTTTATTATTCTTGTTTATTATTTTCTTATTGTATATTATCTTCACTTATTCTTACCTCTTTCCATTATACTCTTGCTACTGCTATTTCTATATGTATATATATATCAATGTATGTATTTCACACATCTTCTTTCTCTTTCTTTTCTTTCTTAGCAATTAGCTACACTACATTTCTACACTATTATCACTACTATATTACTATTACTATTATCTCTGCTACACTATAAACTATCTTCTACTGTTACTCTTCACACTGTCACTACCCCTCACAACACATCACATTCTCATCAACTCTTCACAAGATAATGATATTTGATAATGCTTCAGTGAAAATTGATCAATTTGCTAACTATTTCATCTTTTTTAGATTTGTCATATCATCAATGCAATCAGTACTTCTCTCAAATAACAACAATGATTTCATGATATTCAAGCCACTCACAACTCAGTTCCTTCTTTTAATATGATACAAAATATTTGAATATGATGAAGTTCTATTTATGAAATGACAGTTTGAGCACTTTGATTAAAAGATGCTGTGAATCATTGAATTCAGAATTCTGAGTGAGAGAAAATTCATACTCTGAAACTTTCTGATACAAAGTGAGCACAGTTAAAATATATTATTGAACTGTTGTTTATCTTTTTCAAAACAACAAAGACTGTGTCTATTACAGTAACATCAATGATACAAGCTTTTTGATGAATATACAACAGTTTATTTACTCATTTGAAAACACAGATGATTTGTGTATAAGAAGAACAATTCTGAAATAGAATTATTTCTTGTAATGAGTGTACTTCGATTAACAATCTAGCACTATTCTAAATACAGATTATAAATTGATTAAGAAAAGAAAGAGAAAAGAGATCAGAAGAAAAGGTCATATGAAGAGGGTTCTTATAGAGAGGAGATCAGAGTGGAAGAATATCAGAAGCTGCCCCACAGTGAAGCATGGAGTGAAGTACAGAGTGAAAGAATGTTGAGGATTACATGGAAGAATTGTTAGAACTATACAAATGTGAAGTGTGAGGCAGAAGAGATTATGCAGAAGAATTGTTAAAGACTATGTAAGTGCAGAGCATAATAACAGAGATGAGTAGATGTACACAAATATGAAGCATGAGACAGAAGAGATTGATTGCATAAGTTAACTACTAACAGATACTAATCCATCATATTATCCCCCTCTATCAGAGTAAGTGATGACTTGTAGATGTTGAGAGTGGTGGTATCCTTCAAAACAGACATAGGTTTCCAGATCGGACAATTGTATTCTACTCATTTGACAAGATATTCACAGCAGTGGCAATTGATTCTATCATCAAGAATCACTTTGATCTCTCATTCAAGTTCATTATCTTCTTCTATGATGGCAGATGGCTGCTAGTTGAAGGTTCTCTGTGAGGGGAATGGATTCTTGGCCGCAGATCGGAGCAGGTTTGTGTGAAAGATGTCATGAATATCAGATGAGATGTCAAGTTGATAATTGTGTGTGTCTAGCATCTTCATCACAGTATATTTGATATGATAGTAATTCAGTGTACACAAGAGATGATCTGTCTTTATATTCTTGAGATCTAATCAGATTTTGTTTTCTATATAATATCAGATTGCAGAACTTCTTCTGATGTTCATTTGATTCTCATAATCTTGTTAGACACTGATCATGAAAGTTTCTGCTCATTCATGAGCTTTCTTAAGCTTGCTCATGATGTTATCTGCCACTTGTATAAGACTGCAGATGTACATGGTTTCTCAGAGATTCTCAGAGAAGTCTAGAACTTCTAAATTGTATGCATACAGAAGAAAGAATGAGCTTATATCTGTCATAACAGAGTCTTGACTGTTAATTGCAATCTCAGTGTGTGATAGCAGATGACTTCAGTTGTCTTGTGTGTAATTGTAGAACTTACAGAGAATGTTCTTTACTGTTTATATCATTCTCTCTATAACTTCATCAGTCTCTGAATGATATGCTGTTGACAATTTTTGTTCAATTCTTAGCAGCTGACATACACAGATTCAGAGTGCACTGATGAATTGACTGTCTCTATCTGATACAATGAATGAAGACAGACTGTGTATATAATAGAATGAGCTCTGAACAAAGACATCTGCAACTACTTTGACATTCATTCTGTCACAGAATTGCAGTATTACACTCTTGCTGAGATGATTGACAATGACTAGAATGTTCATAGAATCTTCACTCTCAGATAGAGAAACTGCAAAGTCAATTGCTATATCATATCAGATTTGTTCAGAGATAGACAGAGGTTTTAACATCTCTTTTTATTGTTCATATCATACTGTTATCAAGCCACAGCAATCACAATTGCATACAAATCAGTGTACATTCTTTGACATGTTCAGTCAGTAGAAGTCTCAGACTACAATGCTGTATATGATCTTGTGATCTGAGTATTCAGTCATTGATGAGTTGTGAATCTTCTGCATGATTTGTGTTTGTAGAGATTCTGAATCAGAGATCCATCATCTGTCTCAGAAGTGTAGGCATCCATCATCACTGATTGAATATGCTGAGATGTTTATTTTTGAGTATACATCTGCAGAGAATTGAAGTGCTCTGCTTTGTACAGCTTCAGCAGCTTGTTGTCAGAATTCATCTGTCTCTGTTGCTTGTCTCCATTGCTCTTCAAGCAAGAGATATTGAGTACAGAATTGATTAACATGTATACAGAGTTCATCTGATTGTGTGGGACTTTCTATAATTGTGGGGTTGATTAACTGATGCTCTCAGTGTTTTCATCTGTCATTCAGATCATCAGACAGCATATCTTGTATGAGTTGCTAATGCAAATGAAGTTTTTATTCAGTAATCTGTTGAGTGTTTTTTATAGAATGAGAAGCTCATTGTATGATATGCTGTAGAGAGAATCTCAGAATGGTTGTGGATTCTTATCATTCTTTTTGATAAGTTCAATTGTATGATCTATACTGTGTTCTTGATGAGAGGGAAGCTTTTCAGCTTTCTTTTCATCAAACACATCTGCAAAGTCCTTGTACAATTCAGATAGTTCTTTATGTGGTTTTTTGAAATTCTTGAGTTCTAGCTTTTCTAACACTTTCTTGATATTCATCATACTAGCAGTGAACACTTGAACATTCTTCTTCTTGTATGCTTGGTGGATTAGTAGCTTGAATGCTTTCACTGATACCTGGGTGAGATCAGTGGTTCTGTTGATATTCTTTTCATAAACACAGTCATCTTCTGAGAAGATTAGACAATGATTGCATGCATCTATCAGAGTTTCAAATTCTGTAAGTCATGACAGATCAAGCATTAAATCATACTCAAGATCTTGCACTTCATATGTGTAAACATTTCTTTTTTCATATCCTTCTACATTGATATTGAACTTTATCATATTGTAGAAGGTGGATCCTCTGAGGCCATTGAATTCACTGAGCTTACACAGTTCAGAAAAAAGAATACACTGAAGCTTATACTTTTCAATCAACTGAGTGTTTATAAGAGTGTAGTGAAGGAAACCACTGTCTATCATTGCTTGTATATTGACTAGATTATTTACAATGATGGGAATCATGATTGCATCTGCTTGCATTTTCTATTCAAATCTTCAGCTCACTTTTTGCTTCTTAAGCTCTTGTCTGTGTTTTAGAGTGAGAGCTCTTTGTTTCTCTGTTCTTGTTCATTCATGGATGTAGTTGTGTTCACATGTGATGTAGAAGCTGAGATCACTGTATTGATGCACTGACTTGCAAAGTGCTCTGATCTATTGCAATGAATGCAAACTTCTCAGATGATTTGATCAGTAACTTCTTGTTCAGAGAGATCAGATATTCTTGACTGTCTCATATTCATATAAAAGATTCAATTCATGATGTCTGTGAAGATGGTTGATGTAGTTGAAGCAGTGGTAGATGTAAAGTTCTGCCTACAATTGTTACAGCTTTCTTGTACAGTGTTGAAATGTGTGAGATTGTTGTTGAGTTGACACAAGTGGGTGCAGTAGTTGTGATAATGTGAGGATATAAGATGCAAGATACAGAGCTTAAGCAGTTTGAAGCTGATGTACTGATTCAGAAGATTAATTTTCACAGCATCATTTCAGTTCTGTTCTTCTGCTTTGTGAATCTTGCTATCAAAATCAGACAGATAGTTCATTAGAAGAGTATTCTGCTGATGATTTCTGTTTAGCCACTGCATCACACATGCTTGCAGTGTAGAGTTCAAGAATAGAACATTCAGTTGACAAAAGACTTCTTCAGAGATACACATTTCATGCATGTATGACTCAATTCAGAGTTGAAATTTCACTAGAGCATCTTCTTCTAGCTGACTATAAATATAGTGAGCTTATGAGAGCAGAGAGTCTATCACAGACTCATTTTTTTCAAGCTTGACTTTTATCTTTTATTTTCAGACTAGATAGATCAAGAGCTCTTCTATGAACTTGTCAAGAAGAAGAAGACATTCTTTTCTTTTGTATACAGAGAATGTTGATGTCTGTACAGTTTCTGATGTATTTATACTCAGATGATTCAGTTGTTGTTGAAGCTCTGCCATCTGCAAGAATTGCTGCTGAAGAAAATTACAAAACTCAGTGTTATCTTCAGCAAGACTCTGATTCTCACTTATGAAAAGATGTTTGTAATTCATCTTGTTTTTATATGAGACTATAGTTCTTAGTTCTGATAGCTTGAAGATCAGAAGATTCAGTTCTTATTCTTGAAGAAAATACTTTGTAAGCACTCAGACTTCTTCACAGCACTATCACAGTGATGCAGCTTTGTAGAACTTTGAAAATTGTGAATGTTATCACAACAACATAGCTTTGTGAGAACTTGATAACTTATTCTTAACTTGAGTATCTGAGTGCAATTGTAAACATAGAGCACTCAGATTGACACAGATGAATCAATTTGTAATGTAACAGATATACTTTGATTAACAATCTAGCACTATTCTAAATACAGATTATGAATTGATTAAGAAAAGAAAGAGAAAAAAGATCAGAAGAAAAGATTGTACAAAGAGAATTCTTATAAAGAGAAGATTGAAACAGAAGAATATCAGAAGCTGCCTCACAGTGAAGCACAGAGTGAAGTACAGAGTGGAAGAATATTGAGAGTTATGTGAAAGAATTGTTAGAACTACACAAGCACAGAGTGTGAGGCAGAAGAGATTATATAGAAGAATCATTAGAGGCTACACAAGTGTGAAGCACAATAACAGAGATAAGTAGATGTATGCAAGTATGAAGTATGAGGCAGAAGGGGTTGATTGTGTAAGTTAACTACTAATGAATACTAACTCATCATAACTTTATATTATGAGAGTTGACAGCTCACTGATTTTATTTTTGTCTGAGTCAGAATCTCTTTCTCAATCATTTTATCTGTGAAAATTCTTATCTCTTCTCAGTTCTGAATAAATTCCAGAATTTCTGAGATAGTATAATTGTATCATCACTCTGATAGCTGAATCTCTGTGATGTTAAAAACTTCACAGAGAATAGTCACTGTCTTCTCAGTAATCAGAGCATTATATATATCTCTGTTATTTAATATAATCACTCAATCTGTTCTGATGAGCTTCATCTTCAGCATATTAGCCACATCTCTTATTCTCTGAATGTTTGCAACAATTGTCTACTGCACAGTATATGACTGCAGCTGAGTGATCTGTTTCTCTGACTGAAGAATGATAAGAATTCATGAATTTTTTTACTGCTTTGTATTCTCTGTAGAGCTTTTTAATTGACTGATGTTCTTAAGCTGCAGACTGACTCCACTAGCTCTGTCAGCTGAGAAAGTCACAGTTTTGATAGAGATAACTTCAGAAAGAACAGAGTTTTTTCTCTTCTGTATAATATTTACTCAGATAATCAGCTCTCTTGCAGTTGTCTTTGCTGAATTTGACTGTGAATGAGTATTCAGAATAATATTTTCTCTCAGAGTTGATGCTGCACTCAGATCTGCTGTTATATATATAATGAATCTTTTATAGAAGATTTAGACAAAGTGCTAATTGACTAACTGTTTTTTCTTCTCAACTCAGTTATTCAAAGTCTTTGTCAATCTGATGAAAGTTTTTTGCTGTAGATTCTGTTGCTATTGAGTCTTCTCAAACTGCTTCTGCAGCTGAGAGATGATCATAAGAATGCTGTCACTGACTTTTTTGAGAATTGAAGAAGACATTGTAACAGTTTTTCTCTATCTCTTATCAGTCTTTTCAGTAATAAAATTGATCAGTGACTTCAGCTTCAGTGATCTGATGTAGATCATATCAATATTTTTGAATGAATAGAAAGATATTGAGAGCTCCATGATCATTCAATCTGTGCAGTACACATATATAGAGTAATCACAGAGAGTGTGTGATAATATTGAACAGATTAAAGAATTAAAATTATACAAAAAACAGTTGAAAAAGTGGAAAATTCAAGTGTATCTCTACATTTATGAATAGTTGTAAGAATGAGCTTTATTTAAATAGTCAGCTGTCTCACAGTTGTTTTTACTATACTTAACTATATATAAATATCTGAAGTAGTTTTTTTTTTCAGAGTAGATGCTGTATTCAAATCTGCAGTTATACATTTTATAAATTTATTATAAAAGATTCAGATAAAATTCTGATTGACTGATTTTTTCTTCTTTTCAATTCAGTTATTCAGAGTTTTTATCAATTTGATAAAAATCTTTTATTGTAGATTCTATTGCTGTTGAGCTTTTTTAAACTACTTCTGTAGATAAGAGATGATTATAAAAATACTGTTATTGATTTTTTTAAAAACTGAAGAAAATATTGTAACAGTCTTTCTCTGTCTTTTATCAGTTTTTTCAGTGACAAAATTGATCAGTGACTCTGATTTTAGTGACTCAGTATAAATCATATTGATATCTTTGAATGAATGAGAAAACATTGTGAACTTCATGATCACTTAATCTGTATAGTACACACACATAGAGTAATCACAGATGACATGCAATGATGTTGAACAAGTTAGAGGGTTAAAATTATATGAAAAACAGTTGAAAGGATGGAAAATTCAAATGTACCCCTACATTCGTGGGTAGTTGTAAGGATGAATCTTCTCATTGTGCGATCGCTAGCTAACTATATAGGGGTAATCACGTGCGGTGGAGGGCCGCCTGGGCAACTACCTAGGTAGTGCCCAACAGATATAAACGCCTCGAACTTAGATATTAACTAGTATAAGGACAAATAAAGAAGGTTTTGGTTGCTTTGGGAATGGTGTCCACGGGTGCAACTCTTCAACGTTGGGTTTGATTTGGGAGCGTCCCACTGGGCAATCCAATGCAATCCAATGCTGATGGTTCTTCGGCGAGTTCCTAATACGTGATCCATCAGCGACAGCGACAAGGCAACGGTAGGTTTATGACGTGATTCGTTCTTATCGAGAGGTGATTTCATGGATACCGGCGGGATACGGGTAGTGGAATATGTACTGTATAATTTTCTTTTCCCAAGGACGAGCGCAATGCAATACATAACATGATCGAGAGGATGCAAATGATAGTAGCAAAATTAAATTTGCTGTCTGCCGCGAGAGTGGCCAAAGAGGAACACGTTCATATCTCACAAAGGCTTCCAGTAGTTAACAGGGATGAGGATAAGCCCAGGTTGTTTCATCAAAGCGTCAGAAATAGATAGATAAATACAAAGGGGTTTAAACCTTCACAGACAATGAAGAACTGAAACAATCGGGGGTAATTAGTTGTTCGCCTGGTTTTTGCAAACCCTACTTGCTCTGAGAGCAATCAACCCGCGCCGGCGGGGTGGTGGTCTTTGGATGTTTTAGATCTCTCAATCTATAGTTCCTGGCATCCGCAACAAGGGCGAGTGACTTCCAAATACACATGTTCTGCAGTGTAGGTGGAAGTACCGGAGTTGGAGTAACTATGTATATGGTATTTATTTACTTCAAAGAAGTCAACAAGACATCTTCCAATTTTCTCCGGACCAACAATAAAAATATTTTGTCGAGCCAATACAACTAGTAAGGTATTCGCCAATAACCGGCGCGATCTCCCTCACAGTGACGAAATTCAAGCCCTGTTACGCCAGCTCCACCAGTAGCGGTGATTTCGATCCTTCGTCAGGCCTCTTCTGCTGTGATCTCCGCCACCACACCACCACCTCATCATCGATTGTTCCTCTTCTCTCCGCCGCATTTCCTCCCGCCAACACCCACCACCTCAACGGCCCTGCAGCCTCTCTTGTCTCGAGGGCTCCTGTGTCTGCCGCCCGTTTTCTCGCTGTCTTCCCGGCTTCTCCCAATCAATGGCCTCGCCCATTGGGCCCTGTTCTTTCAACATCACACTACCCTAAATCCAAGCGCCCATCCAATCATCGTCCTGAAGAACACTGGGTGCCATAATTGCGAAGTTGCTGCCAACGATCGTCTCAACTAATCCATCTATTCCCGCCTCCTTTATCGGCCACCCTCCACTTTCGTCTACCTTCTACCTTTCCTGAATTCGCGTTCTGACCGCGCGCACCCTGGTTTCCTGTTTGTTTCGAGCTGGCGTTGGAAGGGCGTGCCTTTGAGTCGATCGACCAGCCAGCCAGCCAGTCAACCAACCCGAGAAAAACGCACTCCAAGATCCAAACGATCGCTGGCTCCAGCCTGGAATGGGCCTGGTGTGATGCTGCCTCTATTCACTACTTGTGAGTCGAATGCGCATTGTCTTTTCAATTTTTGCCATTCTACTCTGCCCCACCTACTTCACCTCGGGTTCGCACCTATCTTGGTAGGACTATTGGAAAGCTCTTGGCTTATGGATTTGAGCTCTCGTCCAGCAGTTGAAAACGCATGAATGCTCAACGCCCGGATTTCCCTGCTCGCTCATTTGTTGAATACGAACAAACCCCTGTGCAAGCTACGTCGTATTCCCAAGCCATATAACCCCTTAAGCTCAGCCTACAGCGCTCAGTTCATGAACGGTCATTGCGCTTGCGACGATAACGATCTGCCATGTCCGTTGAGCTCCAAACCCAAAACACTACCGAATCCTCATCACGTGTACCAGCCAAAAGATCATATTCAGACTACCTAAAAGGAGTCAATACCCGTTTCAAACACCTCTCCGACAAAGTTCTACCCGCATCTCCATACCTCCTCAGGGTTCCCACCGAAAGGCCTTTCCATCTGGGTTCCCGGTTTGTGAGCAATTGGGCTGTGGGAGATAATAGGCCATTTGCTCCGGAGGAGGAACACCTTCAGTACATGACCTTTCTGCCCCACCAGGACGAAGACACTCTACTTGTTGCTGTGGGGGGATGGTCTGATGAACGTGGAAACATCATGGAAGAAGACACGTCAAAGGCGCCCAGCATTACCACAAGCCCGTCCGTCGACACTCCTCAACATAGGTTCCAACGAAAGAAGATCAGTCTCAGCGACTACAAAAAGAAAGCAAACGAAACTCCAAAATTCCCCCATAGAAGCACCATCCCAGCGGATCGGGTCACCTCAGGAAAACCTAACTCATCTCGGGAACTTATGTCAACTACCACACTACAGCCGATAATCCCTTCTAAAAGAAAAGATACCACGTCCGGAATAACCGACAATCGCCCAGATAATAATACCAATGGAATCTCCAAACCTAAAAATTCCCGTGATGAGAGTTCCAGATCCATTCCTGGTTCCTATAAACCTCCACCGTCAAGTCGAGAGTCCCCGCCTCTCGCCAAAAAACCCCGGCTAGCAACTACCAAGGAGTCTTCTGGTAATTCTCCCACGAGATCAAAAAATGCGCCCCCTATCGTCCCCGCTCTACTTTCTCCGACACTTCCGCCTACTAGCGTGTTGCCTAGGCTCCCTAGATTGCTATCTCCCACACTTCCCCCAGATGTAGAGGAAGAACTGGCAAAGCTAAAGAGCGACGAGCTGTCTATAAACGAATATTCCAATTCCAGGAATCCCCCATCATCGTCCGGTCCTATAGGATCAAAACCTGAACTGCAGTTACCTCAATCGAATAAAGCTAGACCCCATTCTAATTCTACCTCTAGTTCAAGCGATAAAAGCACCAGGGCTAGAATGTCGGTCTCGTCGACTTCTAAACCTCAGTGTAGTAGCGTTGGAAAATCTATACCTGGCAATAATCCGAGCAACAGAGTCGTCGATCCCAAGCAGTCGCATATTTCCTCAAAGCCCAAGAGTACTATGGAACCTGCTAAACCCAGACTAATTGTGAAACTGAGATACGGGAGGGCCAACCGGAAACGGATAGAAGCCTTACTCAAGTTTTCTGGCAAATATAAATTCACGCCTGATCATAGGTCATCGAAACAGAAAACCGAGAGTAGTCAGCGAAAAGATCATAGCGCCCCTTTTTCGAAATTAGCCGAAATGCAACGAGTGGAAAAGCGACCAAGGCACAGGGAGGAGAGTGACGTCCAGGGATCGTTTGTCAAGCGTCAAAAGCCCACCACTATTCCGTCTGCGGAGCAACCAAGAACTCCTGTCACAACAATGTTCCACTCTCCTGCTATTCTACACCAGTCTACAGTGGCATCAAAGGGCCAATTCCTTACTCCAGGTAAAGATTTGAAGGCGACGGCCATGCGCCGTCTAGGCTCGGGGGACAGTGATACGAGGATGCCAACAGGTTTGGACCGCGCTATAGATACCAACATATCAGGAAACACAGACAAAGCAACCAAACATTCTCCCCTAATACCCAATGATAACCAGCTAAGTAGGCCTCGCGACACGGCAGAGTCTCGCCCATGGTTCGAGGAATCCCAGAAATATTTCAATTTAGGCCGCGAGTTAAAACACTCATCTCGAAGATACGCAGGACCTCAAGCGACGGACGGCGAAGAAAAACTCGGTGCCGCAATTGCAGTCGAAGCAGTTCTCTGTTTTATCCTTGCTTTTATCCTCGATGATAGGTATAAATCCCTAAATCGTCGGCTAGGAGACTCATCAGGTTGGTTGTCCATTGTTCCATACTGGAATATGGTAAAAAGCAACATCGACAAATACCCACATCTCCATGCCCTCTGTTCCCTCCTCGGTGCCATCTTCCACGAAGTCATCCACGGCCTCGACCTCGAGCGTCTTGCCATCACCGCCATTCCGAGCGAAAATAGCCCCCGACCCACGCCAAACAACGATGGAAACACCGTTACTTTAGAAGAGAGCAAAAAGCACCAGCAACATAGGGACTTTTTGGAGCTTAGGAAACGGCTCATTGATTCGCACAGGGACGCTAGATCACTTTGGCTAGAGGGATCGCGCAAACTGTCAGAGGAAGTACTGACTCGTGAATACCCAGAGACATGGTCCAAACGCTCGACGAGTTTCTCGGAAAGGGGTCGAGAGAGGTCCCTTGAATTGGGCGGATATTCAGGCGAATATTTCTTGCCGCTCGATCGTACAGCTACGCCTCTTGAAGCAATCAGGTTCGGGTGGATGTTTCTTACAGAGTGGACCGAGAAAGAAGGGGTAAGGTGGAAAGGCCGGCTTGGGCTATGAATTTGTTTAATATTATGACTTCCTTTCTTTTGGCACTCTCTCCTTTCTTTAACTTTGCTCACCTCTATTTTTTTACGTCCTCTTATATACCCCCAATAGCTTGTCATGGAGAATTTTTTTTGTACACCTCTTCTAGAACTAGTTCGCCAGGATTTATCGAAGTACAACCATATAGCAGTGATTTTCCACTTTTCTCAGAAAAAAAATTCCCTTCTTTCACATCTCTTTTATCATTGACCTATTACAGTTTTAAAAATTTTAACATTCATATCCCTCCCCTTCTTTTAAACCTTTAAGCTAATACTTGATGCTGTGTAATTTTTTGGACTTCCTTTCATTTCCTTCCAAAGGTAGCTCCGCGAAGCTACACAGTTTCTATGTGAAAGTTGAGACTGGAGCTGATAGGAAGCTGCGCGACCGAAAGACTCAGCTGCAAATGCATTGCTTACTTTGTTACTGTGCCTGGATAGAAATTATTAACTTATTTCAACGATTTCATCAATAGATATAATGATCACTACGGGAAAAGGTGTAAGTTGGAGAGTAAATGGGTAAAAACGACGTATTCACGGTGCTTGAGAATCATCGTAAAACAAAAATTCCGAAAAGCAGAATGATAATACAAGAATTAAAATTAAGGAAGGAAAAAAAGACAAAAAATCTTCTTCTAACCTTGGTTGATAAATGCCAGATCGACTGGACAACTGTTCCACTCAAATGCAGGCTTCCAAATATGACGGGAAAGTGAGAATGCAATGCATACATGAATAATAAATGTAACGCGTTTTCTATAGCTATCGCCATCTGACAGAACAAAATGGAATGGCATTACATGTTGTGTTCGCCCGAGTCAACTAAAATAAAACTAAAATAACATTAAGAAAGATCCGAAAAGTCGTTTCGCGGGTCGATAAATGCAAACGCTCACATAAATCAAAAGAGAAAACATGTCAAACGTCGTAATCACCCTCACCTTCACCTCCCCTTCCACCATTTCTCTCCCCACCAAACAACCATCCAGCCTCCCGACAGTACCTTGCCTCCCTTCTCGAACTACCTACTTCACTAGCCCAGCAGACAACAGCCGCATCCACGACACCGGTCAGCACGCCTTCCATCGCACCCAGGACACCCCAGCCAATAGTACCCGCAATCAGCCCTACAACATATGCGTATAGACTACCTCGAATAGTGGTTGTTCCCGTTCCTGTAGTAGCTAATCGCAGATTGCGAGCGGTAGATACCCACCCGCCGAAACCGAGGCCTAGCGACATTATGAAGCGCGTAGCATGGAGCAGAAGTCTGGCGAGGTGGTATGGGAGGAGAGAGGAACTATTACCGTGGGTGTCGTTCCGTCCGTTACGTGAGCTGGAGAATGAGGATGGATTGAAGGATGTGGTTGCCGTTGATGGGGTGAGGAAAGCCATTTGACTGAGGCTGTGCGCGGAGACACCAAGGGGTAATGAGTGGATGGCGCTGTATGTTAGAGCTAGGGGGTTGATGAGCGCGGCGATGGGAGTGGGAACGCAGGAGTATGCGGCTAGAGTTATAAACGATGACAACCGTCTTGGGAGGATTATCAATGGCAAGCGGATCAATAGCGCGAGGAGTGTTGAGAGGCAGATGGTGCCGAATAATGTGCTGACGGAGTGAACTAATGCTGCCTGCACAATTTGTCGGGATGAAGGCGTTGGTATTGATAATCGGTGGAAATACCACTGACTGACTGTCGCAGCAGTGACGGTCCTTTGGATACTGGAAATCACTCCTAACGACCAGAGATAGACTAAGATGAAGTAAACACCTAGCCACCAGCTTCCCGCATCGATGATGAACACATTTTTTGATGCAGAGATATGGCCGCCAAGGAACACGCGGGTGAACATGAAGATCCAAACCCATGTCCACGAAGCGATAATAACTAAGATGACAAACCCAAGAGGGAGCAGTGCTGGGTTAGATGCGAGGATGCGACACGAAAACTCCAAGATGCTGATCGACTTTCCGATCGCAAGACGGCCTTGAATGACAGAATATACCCATACAGATGCCATTATGGCCGGAACCAAGGAACCCCAGCGCATAACTTTGTCCTGGATGCTTTGACCATGCCAAGTCCCGCCAAAGCTAGATATGTAAGGATAAAGAGCAAACGAGTAGAGTATCACAGGAACGGCTATTAAAATCCCATAGACCAAGGGACGGACATATGAGCGAAGCAGCGCTAACCACAGCAAAGACACCAAAACAGAAACTAAAGTGTATATTGCTAGGAGGAAAAAAGAGGCATGAAGAGTGGCATAAATGGTATCACCAAGGATAGGCCTACCCTCCGGCAGTGACGTATGCAGATAAATAAGAAAAGCTGTAGCAAACATGCCCGCAGCAGAGATCAAAAAAAGATGGCCCCAAAAAGAGTCATGTTGGGGAGGTTCAGAACCCGGGTGTGTCATGGATGCCGGAACAGACGATCCACCAGAGCTAAGCGGGCGATGATATTCTAGGAGGGTGCGATTATCTCTTTCCTTGGGGTGAAAGGAAGAGCTAGCTTGAAAATGGTCTCCCGCGAGATCTGGCGGTTTCCGGAACTGCTGAATGGCAGGTGGAGGTTCGTCATTAGCAATACTATCATGCGAGCTATTGCGTTGTACGTTTATCATATCACTCCTTAGCGTATCTTCTAGGCCGACATCAACCATCCGATCTTTCCCGAGAGAGTTGCTACCCACGCTGCGCCTGTCGTTCCCTTCATCCCCGTCGCTCTCGTCTCGTTGCTCGAATGGTCTGGCTCCCAAGACCGGAGTGGCATCACTAGATCTACTGGCACGCCAGGAGCTCTTGATACCTCCGCCTCTTCCGCGGCCATTGCTATGGCTACTAGCAGAAGCATCTATACTATCTTCAGAGTGCTTGCCATCGTTATCTACTTCGGATGACTCCTCCAGATGCCTGGAGTCAAAATGGCGCCGAGATCTCTGCAAAGCATAAAAATCTGCAATTTCTCGTTCGTGCTCTTGCTCGTCATCTTCCTCTCTGAATTCATCAGCTGCGCTGTAAAAGAGGGGTGCATGCTGTATGGAGGCCCGTGAGGAAAATGGGAAGTGCGAAATGTGAGAAGAGCTTGGTTGGTAAGGGTTGCCAAGAGCGCGGTGAAGATAAGATCTTGAGGCTGGATTTCGGGAAGATCCAGGAGCCTGATTAAATCTTCTATTGTGACGGTCTGAAGCTTGTCTATCGTTGTTATCAGGACTGAAAGTTATTCTGGACTGGGACTGTGCGAGGAATCGGGACGCATCTGAGTTAGTTAGGTGGTTAGTGATTTTATGACGTGACTGGGGAGCGTAGTGTGGGGAAGGGCCCTCCATACATTCTGAAAACATAGCTAGCTAGATTCGGTCCAGTCGAGGACATAGAGAGTGGTGTACCAAGGCTATATGTATGGCGGTATGGCAGTATGGGGGGGTTATGGAGAAGAATAAATGGCAGACGGTTACGGGCACACGACCACTGGTGGGAGGATGTGAAATCTTTTTGAAACTGGTTAGTGGCAGCGACAACCTTGGGCAAGAAAGAGTCGGTGAATAATAAAAAAGGTCAACATAGATGCGACACCAGCAAAAGCCCTACGAAAGATAAGACATCATAGAGAGAGGAGGCATAGATGCCATAGAGAAGAGCAGGAGAAAAGGGATTATAGAGGAAGCTGAGGGTTGAAGCTGAGAAATGACGCCAGGAAACCAGTCACGCCGCAAGTTACTATGACTCAGCAGGCAGCTGCCGAGGGATTAGGTCATCCTGTAGGAGGATAGTGTGGGACGTCTAAGTGGTTGTATTAGCATGTCGGCAGCTGAGGCATATATGTGCGGTGCGCTAGTCCGTGATAGGCAGCCTAGGGCCAACACCTCCCCTCGGACTAGCAGCCGTACAGAAATCCTATTATACATAAAATTGCAATTCAAATCAAGCTATTCTTTATATCCTTATATCCTTCTATCCTTTACCCTTTCGGCATCTGTGAGGCTTTGGTTTGTGGTAGTAGTATCGATGTTTGAGAGATTCTTTGATAGCAGTGGTGGTGGTGGTGGTGGTAGTGGTGGTGATATTCTTAATGATCAATCTTATCATGATGGTTCTTATAGAAGGTTCTTCAGTAGATGAAGAAGTAGTAACAGTGGCTTGTACAGTCAGTTTCATTTCATTCTTCTTTTGTTTGATAAGAATGGACTGCCTCTTATGTATACTAGATTATCATCACATCAAGTATACAGTGAAGAAAGTGCTAGACATACACAATTATTGACTCAACATCACATCTGGCATTCATGACATCTTTCATACAAACCTGCTCCAACTCATGGCTGAGGATCCATTCCCCTCACAGAGAATCTTCAATTGACAGTCACTCATCATTGTAGAAGAAGACAATGAACTTGAGTGAGAAATTGAAGCAATTCTTAACAATAAAATCAACTGCTACTGCTGTGAATATCTTATCAAATGAATAGAATACAATTGTCTGATTTAAGAACTTATATTCATCTTGAAGAACACTGCTGCTCTTGACATCTATAAATTCTCACTCATTTCAGTAGAAGAGAATAATGTGATGAATTAGTATCTGTTAATAATTAATTTATACAATCAACTTCTCTTCTACACTCATTTATATTTGATCATTGTAATCTCATATAATTCTCAATATTCTTCTGCTCTGTGCTCTGCATTTATATAGTCTCTAATGATTCTTCTGTGTAGTTTTCAATGATTTTTCTGTTTCATACTCTGCATTTGTATAGTTTCTAATGATTCTTCTGCTTCATACTCTGTGCTTATGTAGTTTTTAATAATTTTTTTATATAGTTTTTAACATTCTTCTGCTCTGCACTTTACTGTGAAGTGGCTTCTGATATTTTTTCACTCTGAATTTCTTTTTTTAAAAACTCTTTTTATATAATCTTTTCTTCTGATTTCTTTTCTCTTTCTTTTTTTAATCAATTTGTAATCTGTATTAGAATAGTGCTAAATTGTTAATCAAAGTACATTCATTACATATATCTAGCATTATTATCAGTATATCAACATTGCTAATGATATAAATTAAAGAGAATCACTCACAGATTTGCAGGATTTTTCTGCAGAGATATAAATCTCACAACATTTTCAGATATTGAATCTCAACACACATCAAAAATCAATATCTCTCAGCTTGAAGACACAATATTCATACAGAATCTGACTGTTGTGTGTTATATAATTAGAGCTAGAGCAATATAACAAGCAAACAGTTAATGACACTATACAGAAACAAGCTAGTGACATATATAATCATACTAACAACATCACTGACAAAAACCATCAGCAATAATATGCAATAAACATCAGTCAGAAAACAACTTACTTAAAATCAGAATATTCAAAAGAGTTCATTTCAAAAAAAAAAAAGAGAGAGAATCAATAAAAATTTAAAAATTTTTTATTAAATTAGAAATGAAAAAATTGCAGTAGAAGAGTAAGAAGTTTTGATGATGATTAAATTAAAGAAAAAAAAGAAATTTTTTAAAAAAAAGAAATTCTTTTTACTTCTCTACACACAATCTTCAGCAATCAAAGAATTCATCAATTTCATTTCATTGAGAAATTGATAACAACACATACACAAGCTATCTAGAGAATGTGATCAATACACTGCTATCAACAAACAGCATTTACAACACAGAAATACAATTATCTACTGGCAAACAATCTATACAATCACTGAAAACAGCTCTTATAAAAAAGAGAGGCAATTGTAATGCATTTATTTATTATTTTTTTATTGTATATTATCTTTATTTATCTTTATCTTTTTTCATTATACTCTCACTACTGCTATTTCTATATGTATATATATATTGATGTATGTATTTTGCACATCTTCTTTCTCTTTCTTTTTTTTCTTAGTGATTAGCTACACTACACTTCTACACTACACTCTATAATATATTACTATTATCTCTGCTATACTATCTATTATCTTCTACTGTTACTCTTCACACTGTCACTACCTCTCATATAGTTATATTATTCATTCTCTGAATGTTTGCAATAATTGTCTGCTGTATAATTGTGATGGATTAGTATTTATTAGTAATTAACTTACACAATCAACTTCTCTTCTACATCTGCTCATTTCTGATCATTGTAATTTTGTGTAACTCTCAATATTCTTTCACTTCATACTCTGCATTTATGTAGTTTTTAATAATTCTTCTATATAGCTTTTAATATTCTTCTGCTCTGTGCTTCACACTTATATAGTCTCTAACAATTCTTTTATATAGCTCTCAATGATTCTTCTGCTCCACACTCTGCACTTATATAGTTTTTAATAATTCTTCTATATAGCTTTCAATGATTCTTTCATTTCATATTCTGCATTCATATAGTTTCTAACAATTCTTCTGTGTAGCTTTTAACATTCTTTCATTTCACATTTCACTGTGAAGCAGCTTCTGATATTTTTTCACTCTGAATTTCTCTCTATAAAAATCTTCTTTATACAATCTTTTCTTCTGATTTCTTTTCTCTTTCTTTTTTTAATCAATTCATAATCTGTATTAGAATAGTGCTAGATTGTTAATTGAAGTATATTTATTATATTACAAATTGATTCTTCTGTGTTTAAGATCTGAGTGTCTTGTTATTAGTTCTTACATCTAAGTGCATCATTTAAAATCTGAGTGTTTTGTTATCAGTTCTTACATTTAAATGTGTTGTTTACAGATCTGAGTGTCTAGTTGTTATAAAAGATTTCTCATGAATCTGAGTGTTCTTATTATTAATTATATAGACTGTTGTGTCTAAGCATCTGAGATACAATTGACTGTGTTCTACAAAGAGATCTGAGTGTCTACAAACTGTAATGCTGTGAATAGCATTTACAAAGAAGTTTGACAAAGCTTAGCATTACAATACTGTGAATAGTGTCTGTGAGAGAACTGAATGTCTACAAGTATTTCTTTTCTTTTTTTATTACATATTTTTAGATATTAAAATGAATTACAAACAATTCTATGAACATCTGTTGCATTCAAATACAGCAAACAATAACTTAGATCTACAAAGTATTCTTCAGCAGCAAATGCTACAGATGACTGAATTGCAATAATAACTTGCTGAAATAAACACTTCTATATTCACTGTTTCTTCTACACCCACATCTCACAAAAAGCCCTCAAGAGAGAAGCTTTCAATTCTTAATAAATACAAAAGAGATCTAGCACTCTATCTTATATGAAAGTCAAAAACAAACATCAAATTGAACATTGATGAACAAGCAATAGACTCACTATTCAATCAAGTATGATATATTTATAGCAGATTGAATGATGATGTATTAGTGAAATTTCAATTCTGAATAAATCATTGTCAGAATAATCAGTGTATGTCAGAGCTAGTCTTTCAACAACTCAACTCTCTCTTTCTCAATTCTACACTTCAAATCAAAATGTTAGACTGATTTAATCAGATTTATCAGATGAATGTTGTGTTGACAACTTATCTTTCTGAATTCAATTACAAACTTCTAGAAGCAGATGAGTAAGACTGAGATAACATCATCAAAATCAATATATTGTTCAAGAATTTGAACTTTCAGTTGTATAATCAAAGTATAGAGTGTCTGAAGCTCTCAATATACAGTGAATTCTGCATTAATGTAATGCACTCGTTTATTATTTCCTTATTATCTTCGCTTATTCTTACCTCTTTCCATTATACTCTCGCTACCGCTATTTCTATATGTATATATATATATTGATGTATGTATTTCGCACATCTTCTTTCTCTTTCTTTTCTTCCTTAGCAATTAGCTACACTATATTACACTACTATATTACACTCTACAATATATTACTATTATCTCTGCTACACTATAAACTATCTTCTACTGTTACTCTTCACACTGTTACTACATCTCACAGTTTCTAATCACTCAATCTTTGAGAGATGATCTGTTGAGTAATAGTCATGGCCTCTATCCACAGCATTCACCATACTTGTGCTACTGCTGAATCTGAAGCAACAAACATCATGAAAGAAAATCATGAAATGCACACTCCTGCCACTGAAAGTGTGCAACAAGCATCATCTTTCTCTATGGAATTGAACTCTGAGTATAGTTCAGAAGAGGATATCTCTTCTGAAAATCTCAGTGCAATTGAGACTGAGAAAATAGCTGTGATCAGAAGAATCAAAAAATTACAGACTGAGAAAGAATTGCAAGAACTTCAACAGCAGTGTGACACTTTACTACAAGAATTGAATGAAACAATTCCAGCCATCTGAAATACACTAGAAGTGCATCCAAATCACAGTAGAGATGCAACTAGTGTGAATGATAATCACAATAATATCACCAGTATTCTCAGACCACTGAAAGCCACACTATAAATGCTCAACATCTTAGTGGAAAGCACTGTGACTACTGTCAGTGAGAGATGTAGTTGGGTATCACTTTGGCAATTAGAACTTCAAGATCTCAGCATGAGCAGTCACTCTTCTCAGAGAGATATGAAAAAGTTCCAAGATCAAAGCATGAAAGAATTTGAAAACTTTGTTACAGCTGCTATCACTTTCCATGCCAGTGATCTTGATTACTACAATGAACATGACCATTGAAAGATCATCAAAGCTGTTACTCATTTCAATGTTGAGATGCAACAATGTTGGTATCAATATACACATAATATGTGGACTTTGCCATCATGGGAAGAATTTGTTAGTTGAATGCAATGTCAAGTCACCGATTCAGATAAAAGTTTCTGAGATGCCAATAGACAGTACTGGAAAACAGAGCAACAAGAAGATCAGATAGTTCAACAATTTGCTTCACACTTACAATCAATTGAAGAGCATCTGTGACATCTCTATAGCAAATATCATTGGAAATCACACCTCTATATGAAAGTTCTACCTTCCATTCACTGAGAATTCAACAAATATGCAATCAAATTGGAAGAGTTAAGCTATGATGCCACTCTACATAAACTTGCAATGGCAGAATCGAATCTGTCAGAGAGATGGAAGAAGCTTAAAGAGAAGTCAAATTTCAAAAACTCTACTCAAAGCTTTAACAACAGAAATAATGCTGATAATAGATCACAAAACAAACACAGATGAAATGACACTACAAAGTTCAATGACTCCATCTGATTGAAATATTGCTGTTATTGTAAGTGACCAGGACATATCATCAATTTGTGTTTCAAACAACTCAAAGATGAATCCAAAAACATCAAGTCTGACTTGAAACTCAATGTGAAAGACATGAAGAACTTGAAGAACTCAAAAAATGCTTAAGACACATCATTCAGCTCACAATGACAGTCATAAGTGTGGAAAGTTGATGCAAAAATACCTTAAGCTTCACTGTCACAGTGGAACTCACTACATCTAAGAGTCTGCAAAAAGTGCTTGTGCTAGTAGACTCTGAATCAGAAATGAACTGTGTCAATGAATTTTGGGCAAAGAATCACAATCTAGAAGCTGCTCACTGCAAAATCAAAATGATCAAATTGATTGATGAATGCATAATGCACTTCTTTGAAGAGTATAACATTGCAACTACTGTCACTGATCACAAGGGTAATGCACAGCAGACATCTCATTCCTTCCATGCAATGAAGATGAAGAACTACAATCTTGTATTAGAATTTCCTTGATTAAGACAAACAAATTCTCTTATAGATTGATCAGATGAACAATTCTTCTTTAGAAGCTCTGAAAATGAACAACAGCCTCAAATTATTTCTGAACAAGATGTCTTAGCTGAAGTTCTCACAGAAGCTAGAGTAGAAATGCTTGTAGTATTATCTACAGAACATTCAAAAGATTCAAAGCATGCTTCATATGTATTCTCAGCTGTGTATTCAGACTTGCTGATCAGTCTATCTGATTATGTCATGTCATACACACATATCTTCTCAGAAGAAGCTGCTATAAGCATGAAAAGATCAGAAGAGATGGAACACTGCATAGATCTCAAGTCTGATGTACAATCTTCATTTATGCTGATATACAATCTCTCTGAAACTGAGTTAGCTGCTCTAAGAGAATATTTAAAAAATGCATTAGATAAAGAGTGGATACAACTGTTCAGTAGCCCAGCTGATGCACTGATTCTCTTTGTCTTCAAAAAAGATGATGAACTCTGACTTTGTGTAGACTATTGAGGATTAAATCAAATCACCATCAAGAACTGATACCCTCTATCTCTAATAAGTGAATTACTTGATAGACTTTCAAAAGCCAAGATATTCACTAAGCTGGACCTTTGAGATGTCTATCACTGCATACTTATAGTGACAAAAGACTGTTGGAAGACAGCCTTTAGAACAAGATATGAATATTTTGAATATGTAGTTATGTCATTTGAACTAGCTAATGCTTCAGTGATATTTACTCCTAGAATCTTTCTTAAAGCTGAGTTTTGAAGTTTTTGAAACCTTTCTATAAAGTGTTTTTGACCTCTCCACCACACCTGAACTGCATAATCTGAAACAGAGGTCACACAGGCAATATATAATTGTCTCATTGCTTGAAATGTCAGACCTCTTTCAGTATTTGAAAGTCTCAATATACTGTTTAAAATTCTTTCAGCATTTGCAGTTTTTATTTGCACATGAGATTTAAAATTCAATTGAGAATCTAACCAGACATCAAGCCATCTAACTGAGTTTTTAGGTTTAACTGAATGACTTGAAAGCTTAACTTCAGTATCTTTTTCTCTGAAATTTGGATAAAAATGAATTAATTCAGTTTTGTCCATATCAAAAACAATGTTTTTTGATTTTGCTTTTTCAATCATTTCAGTTGCTGCTTGCTCAATCAAATTGCAGTTATTCACAATTGATTCTGAGCTTACAACTAGGCCTAAATCATCCACATAGCTTGGAGTTCTCACCATAATTGCCATTTGTCTATCAATAAATAGAAACTTGATAAATATAGCAAACAAAATGGGTGAGACTGGGGAACCCCTGAGGAACTCCTATCTCAATATCTGTTATATCTTGTCTCATTCCATCAAAAAGCAACTGAATAGTTCTTTTTGACATGAAACAGATAACCCATTTAATGAGAGACTTTGGCATTCTCAGTTCTATCAAAGTATTGACCATTTGAGAAAGTGAAACACAATCAAATGCACCTTTTATATCAATAAACATTGCAGTTGTAACCATTTTTTCATTCTTTGCAAGTTGAATATCATGAACTACAGAGAGAACTGCATCAATTGCTGAGTTTTGCTTTCTACTTCCCATCTGATCATCATATAATAGATCAGTAGTAGCAGATAGAAAAGACAATCTAGTTGCAATTATCTTTTCCAGAATTTTTCCCAGGCAATTCAGCAGAGATATCACTCTATAAGATTTAGGAATAGTTGGTTTTCTATTGGGTTTTGAAAGAATAACTCCAACAGCATGCCTCCAGCACTTAGGGTGATACCCATATTTCAAAAGATTTGAGAACAATTCAAAGAGCTCATCTTTTAGTACTGAATAAAGCTCTTGAATTATTAAATGATTTATAGTATCAGCTCCTGCTGCTGTGACCTTTGAAGATGAAAAAATAGCTGTCTTTAATTCATCTTCAGTTAAGTCAGGCCATTCCCATTTCTTATCATGTTCATATTCATTATCTTCTTGCAAAGAACAAATCTCAGTTGAATTATTTGATGATGGAAATAATATTCTCATAAAAGCTTGACATTTATCTTCAAATGAGCTAGCTATAATTTCCTCATTCTGGAAATTATAAGTTAATGTTGGTAGCTTAGACATTGTTTTTGACTTAGTATATCTAAAAGCTTTGAAGATCTCTTTCCCCTGAGCATTTTCTAGAAAGTTATTCCAACAATCAGTCTTTGCCTTTTTAATTGTTGAGAAATAATCATTTCTAATATTCTTTAAATACTCAAATGAAACAAGATCTTCTTTCCAATCTTTTTTAACTCTAGCTAAATGTCTTCTTTTATTTGAAATCTCATCATTCCACCAAGGCTTAGAGAATTCAGAGACTCTTTTCAATGGAATATATTTCTTTATACTTGAAAGAATAATCTCAGTGATTAAATTTGCTCTGTCTTCAAGCATTTTATCTGTAAGATTTGTATCTGATTTCCAATAAAGAGTTTCTCTATTCTCTAATTTCAACTTTTCAATCATTCTTTTCACTTCTGTCCACTGAGCTTTTTCAAAGTTGTATTGATTTGAATATAATGGGTTTTGAACTGTTTGATTACTATCCAATTCCATATCAACTTGAATTATCTCATGTCCAGTGGCAGCACCATTTGTTTCATTTGAGTCAACATACCAATTAAAATGTTTATTCTCAAATAGATTCTTAGAGAAAAAACATAGATCAATAATTGACTTCTGTCTCAAACCTGGCTTGTGAAAAGTGGGAATATCTTGCTCATTTATCAACTCTAGTTTGTTTAAAAGTGCCCATTCAACCAGGTTTTCAGCTCTAATTGATTGAGTTCTTTCTGAATTCCACCAAGAGTGATGAGCATTGAAATCCCCCATGATTATTGAGTTTTTTTCTGGTTTCAACTGCATTAAACATCTATCAAATGTCCAAGTTCTATTATTTTCTCTCAGTGATCTTTCATTGTAGATATTGATTAATTGAATATTTTCAAACTGTTTTTTCATATCCACAATGTCACCAACAAGAATATCAGAGTCAGATATCAAATCATATCTCAGATTGAACTGAAATCTTGAATTCTTTCTAGCATAAATTGCCACTCTAACTCTAATATCTGTTTTCTCTGGTAAAAAACAATAGTATGCTGGATGAGATACACTATACTCTTGATCAGCATCAAGTCTGGGTTCTTGAATAAGAATGAAGTCTGCCTTTTGCTCATAGCCAATTTGTAAACAGGAATAAAGACATGGATTTGTTCTGTCCACATTATTTTGAATAAATTTGATTTTTGTAGAGCTTTTAACATTTTTTTGTTGTTTTTCTGACATTACACAAATATTAAGAAGTGTTTCTCTTTATTCAGAGTCAGATAATAGACTGAATCTATTATTCACAACTTCAACTGCTATCATATCCTGCATATGTGTATCTCTTATCTTTGTTTGAACAGGGGTTCTTGGTGACTTCTGTGATCTAATTTTTTGCTTTGCAGAAGGTTCAGAGATAGCAGATTCAGAGAGTTGAGAATTTCTTCTTTTTTGTTTATTGCTATTATTTACATTAGTAGAGACTGAGTTATTTGTCTGTACTGATGACTTTCCTGATTTGGGAGCAAATACACATTCTTTTGAATTTGCAAAATGGGGCTCTTTACAATTGGCACACTTTGCAATGGATTTGGAATGTTCACACAATTTTCCCTTTTTCAAACATAGATGACAACTGTGCTCAGCTGTCTTGTGAGATTGAGCACAAATTTGACATCTTACATTTCTTTTACAGAGATTTGCAAAATGACCATACTTCTGACAATTTGAACACTGAATTTGAGATTTTAGATTTTCTCTTGTATCTTTAAATTCATATGTTCTCATTTAGCTATTGAAAATCTCTCTCCTTGGAAGAAAAGTCTTGATAATCTTGTTGATTTAAACATTAGTCAACTTTCAAAAGAAGATCAGACTCAAGAACATTTAAAGCTTTTGAAACAAGTGAAAAATAAAGCAATTCTTATATACACTGATGGCTCAAAATGTGAGAAAACAGGCAATCTTGGAGCTGGAATAGCATATTCAGAAAATGATAAAAACTATATTCTTGATTCTTGGCAAATTGGAAAAGAGTCAGAAGTTTTTAATGCTGAATTATTTGCAATTTCAAGAGCTTTCAAATTGATTGAAATGAAGATTGAACAATGGAAAAGATTTGAGCATATTTGGATATTCTCTGATAGTCAAGCAGGGCTTAAAAGACTTCAAAGTAATAAAATCAGCAGTGGACAGTCAATGCTAGAGCTGATTTTGAAAAGTCTTCAAAATATCCAAAGAAAAATCTCACTCAATTGTTCTATTCATCTTCACTGGGTGCCTGCTCACATGGGTATATATGGCAATGAAATGGCTGATAAAGCTGCAAAAAGAGCCACTGAGTTAGAAGTCTGCTGTCAAAGAATTGTAACATGGTCTTTTATTAAAAGAAGAATAAGAGAATTATGTTTACAAAAGTGGCAAGATGTCTGGTTCATGCAAAGAAAAAGTGTGCATTATTCCAGATTTGAAACTAAGCCAAAGTGGAAGACTTGCTCAATAAAGTGTAAGAAGAAACTTTTTGCTACAATAATGCAGCTAAAGCTTGGACATGGACATTTCAAATCATATTTAGCAAAGTTTAAAGATGATTTAGATGATCTATGTTCAGATTGTCAGTTATATGAAAATCCAGAGCATCTTCTGTTACTTTGTACAAAGTATTCAGAACTAAGATTGAGACTGAGAGAGAAGTATCAACTGAATCAGTTAAATTTGAGTTTGTTATTCAATACAAAAGCTGGAAATATGTTCTTAATTGAATATTTAAATGAGTCAAATGTTGCTACAAGAGCTTGTTTGAATAGTGTCATTTGATAATATTTAGATCAGTTGGTTTTGTTTATTTTATTTTGATCTTTTCTTTAACTTTGTTTATTGTTAATTTTCATTTGTTTCAAGCAGTTTGTTTCATTATTTGTTGATAATAGTCATTGCAAATGTTTTTTCTTTTCTGTTGATTTTTAATAGCTGCTGTCTTTTATAATATTTATTTCCTTTGTTTTGAAGTTGAGTTGTGCTAACTCATTGACATTCTTTTGATTTTATTTTTGGATTGAATAGTTTGAATAGTTGTTTGATTCTGGGCTGGAATTCTGTTAATGCATGTGTCAAATTGTTTTTGTATATTAGAATATTCTTGATTTGAAGAATCCTGAAGTATTTCAGGTAGATGTCATAGTCACTGACTGTATACATCTATAATTGAAGAATAATAATAATAATAATTCAGTGATATTTCAAGCATACATTAACAATGCTTTGTCTGATTTGTTGGATATATGTTGCATTGTCTATTTGGACGACATTCTCATATTCTTCAATTCAAAGCAGGAACATAAAGTGCATGTTACTAAGATGCTAGAATGTCTTGAGTGTGTGAATCTATTTGCAAAACTCTCTAAGTGTGAATTTGAAGTGGACAAAATCTCATTTCTGAGATTTGTTATAGATACAAATGATGTTGAGATGAAGTCAGACAGAGTCTTCACTATTGTGGAATGGCCTACATCTAAATCAATTAAAGAGGTTCAATCCTTTTTGAGCTTTGCTAATTTCTATCAGTGATTTATTAAGTCTTTCTCCTCTATTGCAGCCCCATTATTTGAACTTACAAAAGGGAGCAAGAAGAGGGAAAGAAAAGCCACTTTTATATGAACAGAAGATGCTCAAAGTGCTTTTGATAAGCTCAAATTGTGCTTTATATGTGCTCCTCTATTAGCTCATTTTGACTCAGCTTGATGTATTCAGATTGAATCTGATGTGTTCACTTTTGCAGTCACTGCTATTCTGTCACAGTTGCAGAATGATGAGCACTGACATTCAGTTGTCTTCTGATCAAGAAAGTTGATTGATGTGGAAATGTGTTATGATACTCATGATAAAAAACTCTTAGCTATTGTAGCAGCATTTAAGAATTGAAGACACTATCTGAAGAGAAGTCAGTATTCAATTCAAGTCTGATCTGATCATGCCAATCTGCAGTACTTTATGATGACTAAGAAACTGAACAGATGTCAGATCAGATGAATGAAAGCTTTATCTGCTTATGATTTTGTATTACTGCACCATTCTGAATCAAAGAATTCAGCTGATGGGCTCAGTTGTCATGCAGACTACAGTGAGATCTATAATGGTCAAACTATGTTATCTACTCTGCAACAGAAGCTGAAATATGGAGTTAGACTAGACTGAGAAATTGATACTTCTTTTCAAAATGATATTCCTTCTGATGTAGTCTGTGCACAGATCTCTAATGAGCAAAATGCTTCTTTTAATGAGTGAAAAGCACTTCATATGTTGACATCTTCTATCTCTCATGTAAACTCTTCCTCTCTGATGTGTGTTGAGCAATATATGCCCCGGATTGCAGTCAATAAGGCTATTCTTGAGGACTCAGCATATACAGAAATGCTCAAATCCTTCATCTCATTTCTGAGTAAAGCACAGAAGATTGATTCTTTTGCTGCTGAGCAAAGAAAGAAGATAAAAGAGAAGAATATAACTGTTGCTGAAAATATGCTATGAACAATTTCTGAGGATGATATATTGTGTGCTGATGATTGTGTGTATGTCCCTCAACAAAAGACACTTATTGATGAAATTATCAGTGCAAACCATGATGATCCGCAGGGGGGTCACTTTGATATAAAAAAGTTCATAGACAGTATTCAGAACAAATACTATTGACATGAGCTAGTCAGAGATATCAAAGATTATATATTCACTTATGATACTTGTCAAAGAGTAAAGTCAAAACAGCACAGATAATATAAAGAATTGGATACAATTCTCTTACCATCAAATCCTTTTAAGTTCATTACTATGAATTTTATTACAGACTTGCCAGCCTCTACATTCCTCCATCAAATCTATGATGCAATTTTAGTGATTGTGAATATATATACCAAGTTTATGATCTATATTCCTTGCATCAAAAACATTACAGCTGATGAACTAGTGGAAATCATTTATACCAAGTTCTATACAATTTACAGAGTACCCAAAAACCATATATTCAATCAAAGTTTGCTGTTTACAAGCCATTATTGGTCCATCTTTTGTTATATGCTAGGTGCACACTGGAAACTTTCAACAGCCTTTCACCCTCAAACAGATGATCAAACAGAATGACAAAATCAAATCTTGAAGCATTACCTCTGATACTTTATCAACTATCATCAAGATGACTGAGCACACTGATTACCACTGACACAGTTTGTTTACAATACCTCTCAACATGCCTCTACTGAAATGGCATCTGCGGAAGCCTTAATGGGATATTGATCTGATTTGAAAATTAATATCAGCAAATCACCACAATCAGTCGCCATACATGCTGCTAGCTGCATGAAACATATCAAGGAAACACATCATAAGCTCATTGAGAATCTACAAAAGACACAACAAGCACAGAAAATCTATTATAATGCAAAACATAAGCTTCAACAATTTAAAATAGATGACTATGTCATGCTCAATGCAAAAAATCTTCAATTGCTGCATCTGGTTTGCAAACTTGATCATAAATATGTTGGACTCTTCAAGATTCTGAATACCATCAGAAAACAAACATACAAACTAGAACTGCCATCTTCATATAGAAACATTCATTCTGTATTCCATATATCTTTATTGAAGCCATACAACTGCAGGAATGAAGCTCTATCAGAACCAGGACTGGAACTTGTTGATGGCAAAGAAGAATATCAAGTTGAAGAAATTCTTGAAAAATGACAATGAAAAAACAAACCTCTGGAATATCTTGTGAGATGAACAGGTTGGGGTCCTAGTGGTGATACATGAGAACTGGAAGAAAACATATTGAATACTCACACATTCAAAATCTTTCTTGAACAAGAAAACAAACAACATATACAAAATCAATATACTTCCAAACACCAAAAGCATGAACATCAAGTTGAAAGACATCAGAAGCACAAATCTTAAATCAAAAAACACTAGAAGCACAAATCTCACTCAAACTTCAATCAAATACATTCTTTTTAGAAGAATTTTATCAGAGAAAAGGGAAAAAAGAAAAAAATTCAATTTGAGTATAATAAATACAAAAAATAAAACATACAAACAAAGAAAAAACAAAGAAAACAGATTCTAAGAAAAGTCTAAAGATCTTCAGTTCATTCACTCTCATTTTATCTCTCATCTCTCATTTTCTCTTCTCTCTTCCATCATCTCTCTCATTCTCTCTCTCTGCCACCCTCACCCAATACTCCTTCTGGTACTCATATATTACAGACATTCATTTTGAGTGTAGAGATATAGACAAATGTCTATTTCACAAGACATTTGTCTTCTCACATCTTCTCTCCCTCATCAATCTATTCATTCTCCAGCACATTCAATGAAGAAAGGCATTTCCCCTCATCTTTTTCTTCCACTTCTTCATCATTCAGAGCATCCTCTCCCTCTGCTCCACTGACATCAGTGGCAAATTGGCAAAAAAAGCAGGCATCACAGACACTGCTGCAGCCATCAACATCTTCACAACCTTCTTCATTGACTCTTCAGCCAACTCCTCCCCCATCAATCTCTTCTCAATCAACCTCTCCACCACAGAGCTTCTGAAGCTTATCACTCTCAAAATCTTCATATTCTTCTCCACACCCTCCTCTTCCTCTAACATCTCTGCTCTGAAAGAATCAGACACAATCACAGTCTTCAAAACCTGCACTTCTGCAGACTCAGCTGCTGCCCAGCACTGAAATCATAGAACATTCATCTCTGCTCTATCTCAAGCAGACAGCATTGCCAGATGAGATGTGTTCAATTGTTTAACTAAATGATGAAGACAACTTTTGTGACTGGTCATGTTCTTCTCAGCTGTCACCTTCACAAAGATAAACACTCACCTGCATATGATGTGCCTCAGAAGAGGTGTATCACACATCTAGCATCATTATCAGTATATCAACATTGCTAAGAACACTACTATCTATCCAAAAGCAAATTTGAAGAAAAAGAAAAAGAAAATAAGAATTAAAGAGAATTACTCATGGATTTGCAGAATTTCTCTGCAGAGACACAAGTCTCACAACACTTCTGAGCATTTGACTTCAATGCACATCAAAAGTCAACATCCCTCAGCTTGGAGGCACAACATTCACACAGAATCCAACTGTTGTGTGTCATGTGATTAGAGCTAGAGCAATATAACAAGTGAACAGTGAATGACACTATACAGAAATGAGCTAGTGGTGCACATGACCACACTAATAATGTCACTGACAAGGAACATCAACAATAATACATGATAAGTGCCCAAGAAACAACTTACTTAAAATTGGAATAACTGAGAGAGCCCATTTCAATAAAAGAGAGGGGGAGGGAGAATGATGATATAAAAATTTAAAAATTTTTTGGAAATGAGAAATTGCAGCAAAAGAGGCAAGAAGCTTTGATGATGATCAAGTTAAAAGAGAAGAGAAATCTTCAAGAGAAAAGAAATTCTTTTTGCTTCTCTGCATGCAACCCCTGACAACCAAAGAATCCACCAATTCCACCTCATTAGAAAATTGATAACAACACATATACAAGCTATCTAGGGAACACAATTGATATACTGCTATCAACAAGCAGATGGAAATGCAATTATCTACTAGTAAGCAATCTATACATTCACTGAGAGCAGCTCTTATAAAAAAGAAGGGCAATTGTAATGCACTCATTTATTATTTCCTTATTATCTTTGCTTATTCTTATCTCTTTTCATTATACTCTTGCTACTGCTATTTCTATATGTATATATATATATCGATGTATGTATTTCGCACATCTTCTTTCTCTTTCTTTTCTTCCTTAGCAATTAGCTACACTATGTTACACTACTATATTACACTCTACAATATATTACTATTATCTCCACTACACTATAAACTATCTTCTACTGTTACTCTTCACACTGTCACTACACCTCACAATTAATCTTCATCTGTTGAACAACAATCTGTCTCAGTTCTGTGCACTTTAGAATCACAGAAAATTTCACTGAATAAATGTGTACATCTCAAACCACTCTGCAGCACTCTTCATCTCTGAATCAGAATCAATGAACTGAGTTTCACACATGAACACAAGCCACTTGAGAGTCTCTAACATCTCAGAAAAGAACATCATTAATTAAATCATCAGAGAAGTCTGCATACACTGTGACAAGTCAGAGCACTTCACAAATCAATGTTCAAATGCAATCACTCTGAGTAAACCCCTCACACATATGAATGCTGTGTCATCTATGAATAAGCAAGAACAGGAAAAAGACAAGCTCTCACTCTAAAATACAGACAAAAACTCAAGAAGCAGAAAGCTAACTGAAGATTTGAGCAGAAGATGCAAACAGACACAATTATAATCTCTGTCATTGTAAATAGTCTAGTCAATATATAAGCAATGATAGACAGTGGTTTTCTTCACTACACTCTTATAGACACTCAGTTGGTTGAGAAGCATAAGCTTCAGCATATTCTCTTTTTCAAACTGTATAAACTCAGTGAATTTGACAGCCTCAGAGAATTCACCTCCTACAACATGATAAGATTTAATGTCAATATAGAAGAACATGAGAAAAAGAATGTATATATATATAAAATACAAAATCTTGAGTACAATCTAATACTCAGTCTATCATAACTCACAGAATTTGAAACCTTGTTGAATACATACAATTACTGTCTTATTTTTCCAGAAGACAATCATATTTACAAAAAGAATGTTGATAGAACCACTGATCTCACTCAGATATCAGTGAAAGTGTACAAATTACTAATCTGTCAAATGCATGAGAAGAAGAATGTTCAAGTGTTCACTGCTAGTATGATGAATATCAAAAAAGTGTTAGAAAAGCTAGAACTCAAAGATCTCAAGAAATCATACAAGAAACTATTTGAATCATATGAAGACTTTGCAGATATGTTCAATGAGAAAGAAGCTGAAAAGCTTTCTTCTCATTGAGAACTCAGTATAGATTATATAATTGAACTCATCAAAAAGAATAATAAGAATCTGCAATCACTCTGAGATTCTCTCTATAGTATGTTATGTGATGAGCTTCTTGTTTTATGAAAAACACTCAATGAACTACTGAATAAAGATTTCATTCATATTAGCCACTCATTCATCACAGCATCTGTACTATTTGTGAAGAAATCAGAAGAAGGCTTACAATTCTGTGTTGACTACTGAGAACTCAACAAAATTACACAGAAGAACTGATACCCTCTCCCACTCATCAATGAAATACTCAAACAAATAGAAAAAGTAAAATGATTTATGAAGTTTGACATCTCTGCAGCCTTCTATAAGATAAGAATTAATGAAGATGATGAATGACTAACTGCTTTTCATACATATTACAGATTATATGAATGAACAGTGACTCTCTTTGAATTAGTGAATGCTCTGAGCATGTTTCAGAAATACATTAACTGAGCTCTATAAGATCTGCTCAATGAGATCATTTCAGTGTATATAAATGATATTCTGATCTTCACTGATGAATCATTCACTGAGTATTACAAACACATACAACAAATGCTTGACTGTCTATGAAAAGCTGAACTGCAAGTGAATATTGACAAATACAACTTTGAGATCAAGTCTATAATCTATCTAGAATTCATCATCAAAGCTGAAAAAGATGTATGTATGGATTCTAAGAAGATGGAAGCAATTCTCAACTGAAAGATATCAGTCTTGATAAAAGAGATTAGAAGTTTTCTAGAATTCATCAACTTCTACTGAAGATTCATCAAAGACTTCTTCAATATTGTACAATCACTGACAGATCTGATCTGAAAAGACACTGTATTTCAATGAACTGATGAAGCAGACACAGCATTCAAAAAGCTGAAGTGTATATTCACAAACACTTCAATGCTGCAATCATTTGATTCAGATAAGCATATGATTCTCAAAACAGACATCTTGAATTGACCTCACAATTATAGAAAGTTCTACACAATCAGATAAATCCCATATATATATCAATCAGTTCTAAGCTCAAGAACTCTCACTTGAAGAATAATGAAGACTAGCAGCAGAAGCAGATGAATTCTGACAACAAGTTATCAAAGCTATACAAAATAAAGCATCTCAATTCTCTGCAGACATATACTCAAGAACAGATATCTCAGCATATTCAATCAACAATGACAACTGCTTACACTTTTGAAATAGACAATGGATCTCTGATTCAGAATCTCTACAAACACAGATCATGTAAGAAATTCATAACTTGTCAATAACTGAACACTCAGAATGTGAAATTATATACAATATTATTATCTGAGAATTCTACTGATCAGATATGTTGAAAGATATACATCAGTTTATACACAACTGTGATCACTGTGGCTCAGTGATGATATAACACAAACACTGAAAAGAAATACTGAAGTCTCTATCTGTTCTCAACTGAACTTGATGTGATATAGCTATCAATTTTGCAGTTTTCTTGCTCAAAAGCAGAGATTCTACAAACATTCTAGTCATTGTTGATCAACTCAGTAAGAGTGTAATACTACAGCTCTGTGATAAGATGAATATCAAAATAGTTGCAGATATTTTTATCAGAAGTCTGTTCTATCATATACATGATCTGTCTTCATTCATTGTGTCAGATAGAGACAGTCAATTCATCAGCACACTCTGAGCCTGCATATATCAATTACTAAGAATTGAACAAAAGTTATCAACAGTGTACCACTCAGAGACTGATGAAGCTACTGAGAGAATGATATAAATAGTAAAGAACATTTTCTGTAAGTTCTGCAATTATATGTAAAACAACTGAAGCAATCTGCTGCCACACACTGAGATTGTGATTAATGATTGAGATTTCATTACAACAGATGTAAGTTTATTCTTTCTTCTATATAGATATAACTTAAAGATTCTGAACTTTCTCAAGACTTTCTGAGAAACTGTGTATGTCTGCAGCCTTATACAGACAGTAGAGAATATCATGAATAAGCTGAAGAAAGTCTGTGAATAAGCAGAAGCTTCAATAATCAGTATTCAGCAAGATTATAAAAATCAAATAAATATCAGAAGAAGTTCTGCAACTCAATACTATATAGAAGACAAAATCTGACTGAATCTCAAGAACATAAGAATAGATCATCTCTCACATATACTAGATTACTACCACATCAAGTATACAGTAAAGAAAGTGTTAGATATATATAATCATCAACTCAACATCTCATCTGACATTCATGATGTTGTTCATACAAACCTGCTTCAACCCATGGCTGAGGATCCATTCCCCTCACAGAGAACCTTCAATTAACAGTCATCCACTATTGTAGAAGAAAACAATGAACTTGAGTGAAAAATCAAAGCAATTTTTGATGATAGAATCAATCATCATCACTGTGAATATCTCATCAAATGAGTAGAATACAATCATCTGATCTGAAAACTCATATTTATTTTGAAGAACATCACTGCTCTCAACATCTATAAGTTCTCACTCATCTGAGTAGAGAGGGATAATGTGATGGATTAGCATTCATTAGTAATTAACTTATGCAATCAACTTCTCTTCTGCATTCACTCATTTCTGATCATTGTGATTTTGTGTAATTTTCAATATTCTTCTGCTTCATACTCTGCATTCATATAGTCTTTAATGATTTTTTTATATAGCTTTTAATATTCTTTCATTTCATGTTCTGCACTCATATAGTCTCTAACAATTCTTCTGTATAGCTTTCAATGATTCTTCTGCTTTATACTTCACACTCATATAGTTTCTAACAATTCTTCTGCATAGCTCTCAATGATTCTTTCACTTCATATTTCACACTTATATAGTTTCTAACAATTCTTCTATATAGTTTTTAACATTCTTTCACTTCACACTTCACTGTGAAGTGGTTTCTGATATTCTTCCACTCTAAATTTCTCTCTATAAGAACTCTCTTTGTATGATCTTTTCTTTTGATTTCTTTTCTCTTTCTTTTCTTAATCAATTTGTAATCTGTATTAGAATAGTGCTAGATCGTTAATCGAAGTACACCCATTACAATAGTATATAATCATAGTCAGATGATTTATTTTTCTGACTGAAAAATGATGAGAATTTATGAATTCTTCTGCTGTTTTATATTTTCTATAAAGTTTTTTGATTAATTGATATTTTTGAGTTGCAGATCAGTCTCACTAGCTCTGTCTGTTGAGAAAGCTGTAGTTTTAATAGAAATAATTTCAGAGAAAACAGAGTTTTTTCTCTTCTGAGTAATATCTATTTAGATAGTCAGCTCTTTTATAATTGTTTTTACTGTATTTAACTGTGAATGAATATCTGAAACAATATTCTTTTTTAGAGTTAATACTGTATTCAAATCTACTGTTATATATATAATAAACTTTTTACAGAAGATTTGAGTAAAGTTCTGACTGACTAATTATTTCTTCTTTTTAATTCAGCTGTTTAGAGTTTTTCTTAATTTGATGAAAGTTTTCTACTATAAATTCTATTGCTGCTGAATCTTCTCAAACTACTTCTATAGTTGAAAGATAGCTGTGAAAATACTGTCACTGATTTCTTTGAGAATTGAAGAAGATATTGTAACAGTTTTTCTCTGTCTTTTATCAGTTTTTTCAGTGATAAAATTGATTGATGACTTTGATTTCAGTGATCTGATATAGACTGTGTTGATGTTTATAAGTGAATGAAAGAGTATTGAGAGCTTCATGATCATTCAATCTATATAATACATATATATAGAGTAATTACAGAGAGTATACAATGATATTAAATGAGTTGAAGAGTTAAAATTATATGAAAAACAGTTAGAAAAATGGAAAATTCAAATATATCTCTATATTTATAAATAGTTATAAGAATGTGTTCTCTTATGAACTATATTTAAAATCTGATTTTATAAAAAAGAATGATGTTTGTTGTATATATTTAGTAATAGAAATGTATATTTTATAATTTTCTTCACTGATGTTTGTTGCTTCTGATTCAGTGATAGTATGAGTACAGTGAATGCTGTGAGTAAAGGTTATGACTATTACTTAACAGATTATTTTTTGAAAATTAAATGATTAGAAACTGTGAGAAATGATGACAGTGTGAAGAGTGAATAATAGAAAAGAATGATAATAGCAATAGTAATTATAGTAGTAATATAGTGTAATATAGTGTAGAAATGTAGTGTAGCTAATCACTAAAAAAGAAAAAAAAGAGAAAGAAGATGTGTGAAATACATACATCAATATATATATATATATAGAAATAGCAGTAGCAAGAGCATAATGAAAAAAGATAAGAATAAACAAAAATAATATAATAAGAAAATAATAAATGAGTGTATTATACAGTATATCTTGATGAGAATATGTTCTTGAGCTGACTGCTGTTTTGTAAATCATTTAGAGTAAGAAGCATCTTTTAATCAGTTATCACAGATATAAAAATAAAGAAGATCTGAATTAAAATCACAATTTTGAGCAATTCTATAGATACAATTGATGATTTGAATAGATAGCTGAGTGAAATTACTGATTTCTTTTGTAGTTTTATCATCAAAAAACTTCAAAGTCACTATTACAGCACAGATTGAGATATCTGTATTGAGAGTCATATTGAAATAAAAGAGAAAATAAATTTAATTCATCAATCTCTGAGAGATTATCTGCTATTTAAAATGAGGGGTAATTGCTTCTCATTAGTGGTATCTATGATATTTCAACTAGTATACAGAGGTCGGTTTCAAAAGTTTCATTCAAGCACTAAAAACATCACAACTGCTACTAGAAATTTATACTAGGTTTTACATGTAAATTCTCTCTCATTATTTCTTCTGCTTTTATCTATAGTGGAGATATATCAATTTCCTTCTGACTGAGTTCACCTGCTATATCAGCACAGAATTTCTGTGATGGGTTAGCATCTGTTAGTAATTAACTTACGCAATCAACTTCTCTTCTGCACCCGCTTGTTTTTGATCATTGTGATCTCACATAACTCTTGATGTTCTTTCATTTCATACTTTGCACTTATATAGTCTCTAATAATTCTTCTGTGTAGCTCTTAATGTTCTTCCACTCTGTGCTCTGTGCTTGTGTAGTCTCTAACAATTCTTTCATATAGCTTTTAAAGATTCTCTCATTTTATACTCTGTGTTTATGTAGTTTCTAACAATTCTTCTGTGTAGCTTTTAATATTCTTTCACTTCATACTTCACTGTGGAGTGGTTTCTGATATTCTTTCACTTTGAACTTTTCTCTATAAAAACTCTCTTTGTACAATCTTTTCTTCTGATTTCTTTTCTCTTTCTTTTCTTAATCAATTTGTAATCTGTAATTAGAATAGTATCAAATTGTTAATTGAAGTATATTCATTACATTACAAATTGATTCTTCTGCATTTAAGACTCAAATGTTTTGTTATTAGTTCTTATATCTGAGTGCATTATTTAAGATCTAAGTGTTTTGTTATTAATTCTTACACTCAAGTGTGTTGTTTACAGATCTGAGTGTCTAGTTGTTACAAGAGATTTCTCATAAGTCTGAATGTCTCTGTTATTAGTTATATAGACTGTTGTGTCTAAGTATTCAAGACACAATCAACTGTGTTCTATAAAGAGGTCTGAGTGCCTACAAACTGTAATGCTGCAAATAGTGTTCATAAAGAAGCTTGATAAGCTTAGCACTGCAACACTGTAAATAGTGTCTATGAAAGAACTGAGTGTCTACAAGTATTCCTTTTTCTTTTTTATTATTACATGTTTTTAGATATCAAAATAAACTATGAACAATTCTACAAACATCTACTGTAATAGACGCAACGGAAATATCTATATTAGAAAATAGCTATGTGGCGATAGAAGAACACAGAACATGCCAGAATTAATGAGAATGAACATAACACACAGCATCATAGATGGCTGTAGAGTGTGATGGTTGTTTATATAATGCTCACTGATATTTATAGATATTAGAAGATCAGCAATTAGCTTTGAATAATAGAGATTGCTATCTTTTTAATATTCTCTGTGCATACTTCACACTACTTTCATAATTATATCTACAACTATCTCTTACAATTCTAATTGCTTTAAACTTTATTTGAGTGATCTGTTGTTACACACATCTACAATAAAACATGCAACATTAGTTAGAACACACAAGATGATCTTGATATACACAAGATTCTTTGAAAATCAATCTGAATCCTCTACCACCTCTGATGATCAGAATGTGTGTTTGCAACAGTTGAACAATCAAATTCATGAACAAGAGCAGCAATTAGCTATTCTGCATGCACAACAGCAGCTCAACAAATTGAAAGCACAGATTCATGAAGATACTCTCATTGAGTCTCAATTAACTCAGAATATTACCACAGAACCACTGCAAAATCAATCTGTAGATGATACAGATGATGATAATGAGACATCATCAAAATTGAAGATTAAAAACTACTATTGAGAAAAAAATATATTAGAATTCAAAGACTATAAAGATTGCATGTTGACTCTCCTTACATACCACTGTCAGTATTATCAAAAAAAAGAACACAAGATAAATGATGCTAAACTCTATCTTAATACTCACATTAAGCAGAAATGGTTGAATTTTGTATCATTGTATGAAAGATATAGAGGAGCAACACTGTTGACTTTCAATGATATATTATCACATCTAGAAATGCAAATTAACAATCCACAGAACCAGCATCAATTGATGAATCAAAGATTTCAGAATGTAAAACAACAAGAGTGACAATCAATACACAACTTCTCTAAATATCTCAAAGACTGAGAATACTACTTATCTTTATATAGTGAAGAACAAAGAATGGATAACTTGCATAGTAAGACATTGAAAATACTACACACTGAACTCAATCATCAAAATCAAGAACCTTAGAACTACAAAGAGTTGTTTCAAACTCTACAGATTTTCAAGAAAAATATGCTAAAGCAACAGCATACTATTCACAAAGACAGATCTGCAATATTCATAGAGAATCAGCATCATTCTGATAAATCTAGCAACTGTTGAAACAAAAGAAAATGAGAGAAACAGACAGATTCAACTGAACAAATCAAAAAAGATAAATATAACTGAATGAAGAAGTGTTCTCACTGTCATAAAAAGGGTTATATTGCAAATGATTGTTGAATGTTACATCTCAAAAAGCACAACCAAGTTCAACAAGTAAAAAATCAACAATCTCAATTATAGAAGCAGCTGCTGCATTGAGAATATGAACAACTAGACTGTGAGATAAACAGTTATTGACAATGAATACATGAATGCTGACAGAAGCAGAATGGGCGATAATGTGAACACTAGTGGATTCTGATGTGAATGTGAACTTTGTATCTCATGTCTGAGCATCAAAATATTTCTTGAAGACAGAAGATAAACCAAAAGTAGTGGAAGCAGTTGATAATCATAAAATTAAATCATATGAACAACAAAGAGCTGCAATGAAGATTATTGATGATGAACATATTCTCTGAGAAGAATTCCACCATTTCAAAATGGCTGACATTAGCAGATATGATGTAATTTTGAGTATATCATGATTGAAAGCTGTGAACTCTGATATCAATTGAGTGCAAAGATGCTGAATCTATAGAAAAGCATCAAATATTAACCACATACATCTGAATACTGTCAAAGAATTTGCAACACTAATTGATGATGGCAATATTATATTTGCTGCCTTATCATTACAAGCTGTGAATGCAGCAACTGAGTCAAATATCTCAGATGATTATAAAGATTATCTTGATGTGTTTCAAGAAGACATATCTGACACAGAACATGCATTTCATGATCATGTTATAGATCTCAAATCTGGCAAGAAACCTCTATATCAATCAATATATAACTTATCACCTCAGAAACTCTCTGTCCTCTGAGAATATATTGAAAAGATATTGGAGAAGAATATATCTTTTCAATATATTCTCAGAGGACAGAGAGTTTCTGAGGTGATAAGTTATATATTGATTGATATAGAGGTTTCTTGCCAGATTTGAGATCTATAACATGATCATGAAATGCATGTTCTGTGTCAGATATGTCTTCTTGAAACACATCAAGATAATCTTTAGATACATCCATTCAAGAGCTCAGCCAATGTGCCAGTATTATTCACACTGAAGAAAGATGGAACCCTGTGTCTTTGTGTGGATTATCAAGGATTGAATGAAATAACAGTCAAGAATTGATATCCACTGCTCTTAATAAGTGAAATACTTGATAGATTAGCAGATGCCAAAATATATATGCAGCTGAACCTTAGAGATGTGTATTATAGAATTTACATATGAGCAGAGGATGAATGAAAAACAGCATTTTGAACACAATATGAATACTTTGAATATCTAGTCTTATCTTTTGAGCTAATCAATGCCTCTGTGATCTTCCAATCTTATATCAACAAAGCCCTCAGCAATCTTTTAGACATATATTGTGTGGCTTATCTTGATGATATTGTAATCTATTCAAACACACTTGATGAACATGTCATCCATGTTAAGAATGTGCTGGAACAGTTAAGGTGATGAAGACTATATGTCAAACTTAGTAAGTGTACATTCCATGCAACAGAAATTGGACTTTTGAGTTTTGTGATTATCATACAGAGCATTACTGTTGAGAAATGCTGTGTCAACACAATTCTAGATTGATCAGAACTGTGAACTATAAATGAATTGCAAACATTTCTAGAATTTGTCAATTTCTATTGTTGATTCATATACAAGTTCTTGATAATAACAGCACCTCTGATCAAATTGTTAAAAGATTACAAAACAAAAAGAGAGAAGAATAATGCATCTATTCAGTTAGATAAAAACTGCAAGCATGCAATCCTGCAGTTAAAAGAATGCTTTACAAAAGCATCATTGTTGATTCACTTTGATTCACAGTGAAAACTCTGTCTAGAAATGAACAGATCTGACATTGCAATCACTGCAGTAATATTACAATTAATGAATGATGATCACTGACATCTGATTGTGTTTTGATTCAGAAAACTCACAGAGACAGAAAGATGTTATCAAATGTATAATCTAGAAATGTTGCTGATTGTAGAAGCTTTCAGACAATGATATCACTATTTACATGATAGCAGACACTCAATAACTGTTTTATCTGATCATGTCAATCTTCAGTGCTTCATGACAATGAAGCAGCTAAATGAGTGTCAGATTCACTGAATGGAAATGCTCTCAGTGTTTGATTTTGAAATAGAGCATTATTCTGGAAAAAATAATCCTGCATATGCATCAAGTTGTTGCTCAGATTTTATAAAACACACAGCTCTTTTGACAGAGCTCTCTACTCTGCAAGAGAAGCTACATAAGAGGATCTTTAAATCATTAAAGACAAAAGAAAACACAAAGTTAGATCAATATATTAAAATGATGTGAAAAGATCTGCAAGCTAATGAAAATTGTTGAGTGAAGAGATCTGTAGTCATCAATGACAACAACTTCTGCAGAATAAAGAATGCATCTGTGAATGAAAATAAAATCACAGATATTACAGAGTTAGATCTAGAGACTCTGATATCACAGATTCTAGCTGTCAAGATATTTGAGTCTGAGATAGTCTATTGCAAAAAGATAGCTGAATCTATCATTGAATTCTTGCTGCAGATTCAGAATAGAGACATCAACATATCTGAATTTTGCAGAAGACTAGAGATAAATGACACTAGTATAGATAATCATTCAATCTGAGCAGTAGATAAAAATGATCTGCTCAGAAAAGATGATAAAGTCTATATATCACAAAACAAAGCTGTAAAACATGAAATAATGAAAATGAATTACAATGATTCTTAAGATGACCATTTTGAATGTGACAAAATCATCAAAGCAATCAAACACAAATATTTGTGGCATGATATGAGCAATGAGATTGCAGAATATGTGAGGATCTGTGATGTTTGTCAATATATCAAGATACCACAGCATAAGCCATACAGATTGCTACAACCACATTCAGTGTCAGATAAAAAATGACATACAATTAGCATAGACTTCATTGAAAGTCTGTCAGATAATAAAAAGAGAAGTCAAATCTATAATACTATTGTTGTATTTATTGATTTATTTATCAAATGAATCATAATTGTGTCCACATCTTCAGAGTTAGATGCAGAAGAACTCATGAACATTATTGTATGAAGAGTTGTGAAGAACTTTGATCTATCTGCAAACATTATTAGCAACTGAGATTCATTAATAAATAGCAAGTTTTGATCAATATTATATTATCTGCTTCATGTCTGATGAAAATTATCGACGGCTTTCCACCCGCAAACTGATGGCTAGACAGAACAATTGAATCAGATGATTGAACATTATCTTTGCACATATTACAGCTATCAATAAAATAATTGAATAGAATGAATTCTTCTGACACAATAAGTATATAACAATGTTTTTCATGTATTGATAAAAATGACATCATCTGAAGCAATGATCAGCTGACCAACTGAACTTTGCATAGATGTGGAACCCCCAAGCACAGACATGTCAAAATCAGTGATGAAATAAGTGAAACAGATGAAGCAAGCAGAGAATAAGATCTGAGAATGTCTGAAAGCTGTCAAAGCAGCTGAGAAAAAGTATTATAATCAACATCATATATCAAAAAACTTTAAGATAGAGAACTGAGTAATGCTGTATGCAAAAAATATATTCATCATGCAATTCTCACTCAAACTAGATCATTGATTTTTGAGTCTCTTTCAAATAATTGATATCTGCAGTACACAGACATACAAATTGAAACTCACACTGTAATATAAAGAAATTCATTTCATATTCCATGTTTCCCTTCTCAAATCATATCACATGTGCAACAGACAAATCCTGCAAGCAGAACTGATAATTATAGACATGCAAAAGAAATGAGAAATTGAAGCTATATTAAACAAATATCAGTACCACAGTCAAACACAATATCTTGTCAAATGAAAGAATTGTACAGACACAGATAACTCTTGGAAATCTGAGAAGAATTTGATGAACAGTCAGAAGTACTTGAAACAGTTTAATATAATCTATCAGAAGTCAGTCAATAAATGAAAATGAAGAAGATGATGATGACTGCTGAATATATTTATTTCACTCAGAGATTAAAAAACAGATCTGCTTCAGCTTGATCAGTATTATTTGAGAAATTGTCATCAAGACAAATCTGCTTATTATCTCAGATTTTCTCAACTGACAAAGCACAATATTTCAACAATGATTTGAGAGCTGTGATCAATGATGTAATTACTGAGATCTCATCAATCACTGTTTCAACTGAAGTCTCAGAAGAACTGTCTCATTGAATCTCACAGATCTTCACAGCAAAGAATTTAATCAATACAGTTACAGCACTCTGCAAAACATTAACATTCAAAGCATTCACATCAGCAACAATTAGATTCTCAGCAGTATTGATAACTGTCTGAGTCAATTCAACAGCATCTGCTGACATCTAATATGAGTTAATGTTATATACTGTAAAACATCTGAATAATAATTTACTGAAATACAAATGTGCTTCATCATCAAGCAGTGCTTGCATTTTTTGTGTTGATTCTCAGCAGACTCACAATGATGATGGAGGGACATTGTCAAATGTCAAATACAACAACAGCAATATACTGCTGTATTTCTTTCTAACACTTCAACAGAACTGTTCACTTTCTCATTCTCATCTACATTATTGATCAACTCAAATAACACATCAAGATCTTGACTCAGTGAGAATGACACTGATGTAATAGCAGAATATGAAAACACATTTTCTGAAACACTGCTATGATTGAATGCCACATTCTGCTGTGACAATAAATTATCAGAATTCATATAGAATTCCAGAATCTCATCTGCATTCTCATAGATCTGCACATCAAGTACAAATCTCACAACAGCAGTTTGATATGTGATAAATCTCTCATTCAGAACTTCATCAGAGAGCAGCATCTTGTGAAATTTATTGATTAAAAATTGATCAGTTTCATGAAAATGCTCAGACATCTATAATCTGTTAGTATTCATAACAATTTTAGTTTAAGAAAACTTACAGCAGAACAACTTCTATTTGATATATGACAGATATGACAGTGTATTCATTCATTATTCACAAAGCAAGAATATACTGAAGAGTTCTGCAATCTCTTCAGACAACCCAAGCAAATGCTCTCAATGACAGACAGCATATCACTTTTCATAGACTTCAAACTGACAACAGAAACAGCTGATTCTGACATTCTATCATAATCTTAAATTAGTATCAAGACCTTGTTCAAAGAAGAAGGAGAAGCAAAATCAACAAGGAAGAAAAACAGATATTGAAGATTGAAATCAATATTACAATATTGATCAAAAAGATTGCAACAACACAAAACTCAACTCAAAATGGAAAACACAATCATACAATCAAAACTTTGAAATTCACAATAAAAATTGCATAGAAAGATACAGTGTACTTTGTTTGATAAATTGATGTATTCTTTTTAAATAAAAAATCATTGATGGTGATGATGGTGATGATTTTGTTAGGGTATGATTTTTGATGTAAAAGTTAAAGAAAAGAGGTTCAGAGATTGTGTCTAAATCATGATTGAACTGCAATAACATCAGAGATGGAAAAATGTTCTTTCAAAACAGCAGCATTTTGAAATTAATCTCAACAATTAATTCAGTTCAATTCTGCAAACTTTATACAATATCAACTATACAGTATATATTATGAACTTCACATGTTGCAATAAGAAGTTCTGAAGACCAGATCTTTGAAGAAGAAAGATAATTGTAATAGATGCAACAGAAATATCTATATTAGAAAATAACTATATAATAATAGAAGAACACAGAACACATCAGAATTAATGAGAATGAATATAATACACAGTATTATAGATGGCTATAGAGTATGATAATCATCTATATAATGCTCACTGATATCTGTAGATATTAGAAGATCAGTGATTAGCTTTGAATAATAGAGATTGCTATCTTTTTAATATTCTCTGTGTATACTTCACACTACTCTCATAATTATACCTACAACTATCTCTTATATCTATCACATTCAAATGTGGTGGACAATAACTTAGATCTACAAAGCATTCTTCAGCAACAGACATTACAGATGACTGAATTGCAACAACAATTTACTGAAATGAGCACTTTCACATTCACTGTTTCTTCTACACCCACATCTCATGAAAAGTTCTCAAGAGAGAAGCTTTCAATCCTCAACAAATATGAGAAAGATCTAGCACTCTATCTCATATGAAAGTCAAAAGTGAACATCAAATTGAACATTGATGAATAAGCAATAGACTCACTATTCAATCAAGTGTGGTATATTTATAGCAGATTGAATGATGATGCATTAGTGAAATTTCAACTCTGAATGAGTTATTATTAGAACAATCAGTGTACATCAGAGCTAGTCTTTCAACAATTCAACTTCCTCTTTCTCAATTCTACACTTTAAGCCAAGACATTAGACTGGTTTAATCAGACTCATCAGATAAATGTTATATTGATAACTTATCTTTCTGAATTCAATCACAAACTTCTAGAAACAGATGAGTAAGATTGAGATGATGTTATCAAAATCAATATACTGTTCAAGAATTTGAACTTTCAGTTGCATAATTGAAGTGTAGAGTGTTCAAAACTCTCAATATACAGTAAATTCTGCCCCAGTGGCCAAATGGGTAATGCGGCCACCAGGTAGCGCCTTGGCGTGGGGACCCAGGGTGTGTGGGTTCGAAACCCACAGAGGACAACATTACATCTGAAGCCAACTTCTCAGCTTCTAAAATAATGGGATGTGAACTTGCCAAGTAGATACCTTCAGGTGGATCTACTACCTGATTTAGCTTATTGTTTCTGAGCTGGAAACCTGTATTGCATGTATCAATTCTGTCTTTCATTAATTTTCCTATGTTCTTGTTATTCTTGGCGCTGTTCAACACTAAGCATTCCTCCGGTATAACCAACTCTTGCCTGTATTTAACATCACACAAGGACTCGTCATAAGCGCTGCTTGCATACGAGTATAACGGAAGAATAATAATAATAATAATAATACAGTAAATTCTGCACTGATTTTTATCTGTTGAACAATGATCTGTCTCAGTTTCATACACTTCAAAATCACAGAGAATTCTGCTGAATAAATACATACATCTCAAACCACTCTACAGCATCCTCCATCTTCAAATCAGAATCAATGAACTGAGTTCCACACATAAATACAAGTCACTCAAGAGTCTTCAATGTCTCAGAGAAGAATATTATCAATTGAATCATCAGAAAAATCTGCATACACTGCAGCAAGTCAGAACACTTCATGAATCAATGTTCAAATACAATTGCTCTGAGTAAACCCTTCACACATATGAACACTGCATTATTCATGAATAAGTAAGAACAGAGAAAAGAAGAGCTCTTGCTCTAAAACACAGACAAAAACTCAAGAAGCAGAAAGCTAGTTGAAGATTTGAGTAGAAAATACAAATGAATACAATCATAATCTCTATCATTGTAAATAATCTAGTCAATATACAAGCAATGATAGACAGTGATTTTCTTCACTACACTCTTATAGATATTCAGCTGATTGAGAAACATAAACTTCAGTGTATTCTCTTTCTCAAATTATATAAACTTAATAAATTTGACAGTCTCAGAGGATCTGCCTTCTACAACATGATAAGATTTAATATTGACATAGAAGAATATGAGAAAAAGAATGTATATATATATAAAATACAAAATCTCAAATACAATCTAATACTTGATCTATCATAACTCATAGAATTTGAAACCTTGTTGAATGCATGCAATCACTGTCTTATTTTCTCAGAAGACAACTGTGTTTACAAGAAAAATGTTGATAGAATCACTGATCTCATTCAGATATCAGCAGAAGCATTCAAATCACTAACTCATCAAATGCAGAAAAAGAAAAACATTCAAATGTTCATCACTAGTATAACAGATATCAAAAAAGTGTTAAAGAAACTAGAATTCAAAAACTTCAAGAAACTGTGTAAAAAACTATCTAAATCATACAAAGATTTCACAGATATATTCAATGAAAAAGAAGCTGAAAAGCTTCCTCTTCATCAAGAATGCAGTATAGATCATACAATTGAACTCATTAAAAAAGATGATAAAAATTCACAATTACTCTGAGATTCTCTCTACAGTATATTATATGATGAGCTTCTCATTCTACAAAAAACACTCAACAGATTACTAGACAAAGACTTTATTTATATTAGCAACTCACTCACTGCAGCATCTGTACTGTTTGCAAAGAAATCAGAAGAAGACTTACAATTCTGTGTTGACTATCAAGAACTCAATAAAATTACACAGAAGAACTGATACTCTCTTTCATTCATCAATGAAACACTCAAATAAATAGAAAAAACAAAATGATTTATAAAACTTAACATCTCTGCAGCTTTCTACAAGATAAGGATTAATGAAGATAATGAATGATTAACTGTCTTTCATATACATTACAGATTATATGAATGAACAATGACTCTTTTTGAATTAGTGAATACTTCAAGCATATTTCAGAAATATATTAACTGAGCTCTATAAGATCTGCTTGATGAGATTGTCTCAGTGTACATGAATGATATTCTGATCTTCACTGATGAATCATTCACTGAGTACTGCAAATATATACAATAAGTGCTTGATCATCTACAAAAAGCTGAACTGCAAGTGGACATTGACAAATACAACTTCAAAATTAAGTCTACAATCTATCTAGAATTCATCATCAAAGCTGAAAAAGATGTACATATGAATTCTAAAAAGATGAAAGCAATTCTCAACTGAGAGACATCAGTCTCAGTAAAAGAAATTAGAAGCTTTCTAGAGTTTGTCAACTTTTATCAAAGATTCATCAGAAACTTCTTCAATATTGTACAATCACTGACAGATCTGACTCAGAAAGACATCATATTTCAATAAACTGATGAAGTGAACACAGTATTCAAAAAGCTGAAGTGTATATTCACAAACATTTCAATGCTGCAATCATTCAATTCAGATAAGCATACAATTCTTGAAACAGACATCTCAGATTATATAGTAGATGAGACACTGATATAATATAATAACTGTAACAGACGTACTTCGATTAACGATTTGATACTATCCTAATTACAGATTACGAATTGATTAAAGAAAGAAAGAGAAAAGAAATCAGAAGAAAAGGTTGTACAAAGAGGATTCTTATAGAGGAAAGTTCAGAGTGAAAGAATATCAGAAGCCACTCCACAGTGGATTTTGTTTATTTGTATTGATTTAACATCTTGAAGAAAACATGGGCAGCATCCATGTTTCAGAGGCCTTCTGAAGGACATGAAAATGTGCTACACTGAAGAGATTTCTATGTACACAGAGAGAAAGAAAACAGAATCCAGATGGCAACTCTTGAGAAGACTCAGCTCATTGAAAAGAGTTTTACTGAGCTGTGCATTCACTTCTGACTCAATGTATGATCATTCATGGTGGAGCTATAGTGTGGTTTCTGAGGGAAACTGCTGCTGCTGTGTCTGAAAGACTTTACAGTGAATGAAGAGAGATAACTCTCTCAGCTGATCTGAGAACTGTCTGTGCTTCTAACAGCAGAGAAAAAACAGATGAGATAGACAAAAAAAAAGAGAAAAAATGAGTGTTCTGAAAAGAAAAATAAAAAGAAGAGTGAAGAAAAGACTGTGTCTTCTGTGACATCTTGCAGTCATATGACCCAGCACAAACTCAGAGGGAGAAAGAGAAGAGAGCATTGAAGAAGATTGTGAGAAGAAGAAAGTGAAGAGAGACAGAGAGAGCAGTGAAAAGAGAGAAGAAAAGTGCATGCCTGCAGCTGAGAGCTGAGTCAGCATACAGACTGTACTGATTACACCACAGCTAGTTGAAACAGATGAGCTCATCATGCTGGTTTAATCATTTGCATCAGTTGAATCAATTGAATTGATTGAACTGATTGTATCAATTATACCAATTGTACCATTTGTACTGATTGAATCAATTGAACTGATTGTACTGATTGAATCAGTTGAACTGATTGTATCATTTGTACTGATTGAATCAATTGAGCTGATTGTACTGATTGAATCAATTGTACTGTTTGTACTGATTGCATTGATTGAATCTATTGTACTGATTGAATCAGTTATATCAGATGTTGTGTTATCTGTACTGTCTGTATAGACTTGAAACTGCTGTGAGGGTCTGTCAGATGATGTATGCTCAAACAGCTGTGTTATCTTATGCAGTACTGTGTGTAGAACTGTATGTGATCAAGCAGTTCTACAAAGTCTGTAGAGATCAGAAACTCTAGATAGACAACAGCTGTTACTCAGTTGTGTGACTGTGCTGCTGACTTCTTGAGTCAGTGAGAGAAGTGTTTCTGTGAGTGTTGACAGAGTATCAAATGTTCTGAGCTCTTGTTGTGTCCACAGACACAGATGAGCCTCACATCTGCATGCTGAAAGCATCTGTGATATCAGAAAAAGTCCCCATGAGAGAAGTGAAGTGTGAGCCAGTGGTGAAGGACATATCATGACATGGTGAGCTTTGAAGAAGCTTTCATTTGATATTCCACAGTCAGTCTGCTGAATCTTCAGCTCTGATATCAGTCAGAGAGCTTTTCACAGACTCTGCTTTATCACTCTCACTCTGTCTCTTGACTGAGCTGCTTGGCTACTGTGCAGACCCCACTGACTGTGAGCATGGTCTTGAGTTCATAGACTGAAACTGCAGTAGATGAGACTGCTCACTTAGTCAGACAATCTGCTTTCTCATTGTTCTCTATTCTCATATGCTCAGAGGCTCATTTCAGACTCATATTATATTGTCTGAGAAGCTTGTGACAGCAGCTGTAGACTCAGTTCAAGAAGACTGCTGCACTGCTCTATATGTCTCAGATGACTGAGATGTTATCAAAACAGAGTCAGATTCAAGAATTGATGCTGTCATCTGTGACACAGAATAGAAGCTTCACCACACACTCTAATGCACAGCAAATATCAACTGTCTCAGCATCAAAGATATGTGATATAGAGCTCAGTGCAGCTGAGAAGCTGATCAGCTGTTTGTTTCTCTGATAGACTATAAAGTTATAGTCAACTCATCTGCTGTTGTCAAAAATCTGTTCTGATTCATCTGAGAAAATATATAGATCTGTTGAAGATTGACTTTTTCATTATTTTTTGAATATCTGAGCAGCATTCTTTTTGTCTACATTCTCTGTGAGATCTATCTCACACTTCTCTGAGTAGTATGGAATGACAAGTGTGAGTCTATTGACTGCAGACAGCAGTGTCTTCAATCTCTGAATCTTAATCTTTGAATGCTACTGAGTTCCAGCTCTTCTTTCATATGTGATCATTGAGAGAGCTATTTGTGAAGTCAGTGAGTGTCTCTCATTCATCATCTGAAGCCTTGTTGCAAAACATATTTTGATCTCCTTCAGAGCTATCATTGCTGATGAAAGCTCAGCATCTCAGTATAGAGTTGTAATAGATGTTGTACAGAAAATTGAAAGAATTTCTCTGACTGTCATGATAAACATTTTCTTGACTGTCTTCATATATCATCTCAGACAGAAGCTGATCTTCTCACTTCTGCTCATGTGTCTTGCTGACTGCATGCAGCTGCTGTATCAGATCTCTGTGTTATAGAGCAGTGAGAGAATCATACAGATAGTGATCACCTTCTACAGAGCATCTACTGAGAGCTCATTTCTAATCTTTTCTAGACTTCAGATATACTGAGTCACAGCTCTTGTCTTCTTTGTCTGAGCAGAAATATATAATCTTCAGATGAGTCTTCTGTCAAAGTGTACACTCAGTCAGTGAAATACTGACTTCTGTTCAGCTGAGACAGTGACAGAGTGTATGATCAGATTCTCTAACACAATCACTGACAGTGTTTCATTGTGTTGCTTTCTTATGAAATGAATCATCTCAAGTTTCTCTGATGCAAAGATCATCTTGTTTGTCTTCTCCCATTTCAGAATACTCTGTATATCATGACTGAGAAGGATAGTATTGCTGTCAAGTGAATGTATAGTCTGTCAAGTATTCAGATCATCTGCATAGTCAAAGTACAATTTCAGATTCTGTCACAGCAGCTCTGTCAGATATAGAAGAAACAGTATTGATGACAGAGAAAACCTCTGTAATATGTCACATTGCATCTGATATGCTGCTGTGATGATCTTCTTCAGCTGAATCTGAGCTCTGCATTCAGTGAGAAAGCTGTCAATGAGTTGTAGCAGCTTATACAGTCATCTCTGTTGTATCATTCACTGAAGCAGTTGTCTGTGCAGCACAGTATCAAAGACACTCTGCACATTCATTGTGATCATGAATACCTTCTTATTTTATGTGAAGGCTGTCTTCATCTCATGAGTAAAAGCAGCTATCAGATTCATTGTCAATCATCTGAGCAGCATCTCTTCATACTGCAAGCTGACTATACTATGAATGAGTGCTGTGTACATCAGTCATCTTGCAACAATGCATTTCAGTCTTTTGAAGATTACTGAGAGAAGAGTAATGAGTCTTCAGAAGTGAACTGAGCTTCTGTTTCTCTTATCTATTTTGAATATCATTGTCATCTCTGTCAGCTTTCAGATTTGTGGGAAGTGGCAGAGCTGAAGACAGCAGTTGTATAGCTGCTGTACAAAGAGAGATATATGCTGTCAACATATTTTGAACAGCTGCACTGTGATTTCATTCATGTTTGAAGAGATACTCTGTATTTCAATGATGTTGCACTCTATCTTCTCCATCTCAACTCAGAAATTTCAGAGCAGATTTCTCATACTGCTTCAGTGCTCATCATTTAATGAGTTGTATTTCAGATCATTGATTGAGTTGTATCACTTCAGAATGACTTGCTGAAGTGTCTCAGCTTTGACAGCTGTCTCTTCTATAATCTGATCTTCAATCATCAGAGAAAGTGCTCTGAGATTGAGTTTCAGTTCATATCATACTATCACTCAGTACAGATCTCTGCCATCTCTGATCTCATTGATCATCTATCTTCAGTATACATACTTGACCTTGCACACTGTATTCTTGAACCAGTGCTTCACAGTCTCTGTCTGATGAGTGGTGAGCTCTTGATGCACTCTTCAGCAGTCTGCTGTTTATCAGAGAGCTGTAGTCTGTTCTTGTTGCACTGACTTACTGACTGTCTGAGCTGCAGCCAGAAGATTCTGAATGAAGCATCAGATCAGATCATCAAACTGTGCTGTATTCTCAATTCTATCTGAGCAAGATATATTCATCATGAGATTTCTGACAAAATCTGCAAAGAGCTTCAGCTGAGAGTCTGTGATCTTGATTCAAGCTCTGCTCTGCTGTGTCTGAAGTGTTGTCAGCAGTATAGTAATTATAGACTGATGATCTGAGCCACAGTGTAAATCTTGACACACTGAAGTGGAAGCAAAGATCACATTGAAGAAGATGAAATCAATCATATAGTCTACTGTATGAGTTGAAATATCTATCTCTTTCACAAAGTTCATTCTGTGTTCACTGACTCACTGAATAAGCTCCTCTTCTCAGTGCAGATTTGCTGTCTCTGATTCAAAGATATCATATTGTACATTGAAATCCTCATCTACTAGACAGCAGACTGATGAACTCAAATTGATCAGATAGTTCATGACTGTGTCTGTCTCAGACTATCTATACACATTGAGAATGTGGCAGTCATTGACACTGACTCACAGCAGATCTCTGTTTTGCACAGATCAGTGTTACTGTGCTCTTATCTTTGAACTCTTGTGTATATATATCATAACTCAGAACCTTTTCTCCTCTCACTGCTTCAGATTAGTGTCATCTCAGTGATCTATGAATGCAAAGCACTCATATGCTGAATGATTAGAAATCTTAGTGTCAGAATGTGTGTAAGACTTCTGTATACAGATCACTTCACAACTCTGCTTGAAAGCAAGCTGTAGAGCTGCTATGTGACAGAGGACTGCTCTGACTGTATTTACTCAAAAGATCTGTAGAGAGTGATTTTTCTGCTGATTGTTTCTGTAGCATCAGCTATGTTGTTGATGTTGATATTCTAGTATAAGAAATCACTTGATAAGCTGCTGTCAAAGTTCATCTGCAGAATAAGATTGAAGAATCTCAGATCTGTTGTTTGCATGCTGAGACTAGACTACTCTTTGACTGCTTGACTATACTGCCATTCTGCTGTGCAGACTGAGCATTGACTGATGCAGATCATTTGTCAGATGATATCCTCTTCACTGATGAAGCTCTGAATAGTCATCTGCTTGCAGGGTGCTAGTCTGATGAGCTGTGTAGACTGAGTTGATTGAGTGAATGATGTAGATACCACCACTGCAATCATTGATACTGGCTGTGCTGATGATGATTATCACTTCTGAGCATCTCTGTGACATCTGTTGTCAAGACAGTGGACAGCTGCTAGCTTCTTTTGAGTTAGATATCTGAGGATGTCATTCACACATCTGAGTGCAGCAGAGCAGTGCTGATGCTCAGCTGAATAGAATTGACAGCAGTTGACACACTGTGATGCTCTCTTGCACTTCACATCTGTTGACTTCTCATGCTGACTTGTGGGCTCACTGTAGTTGGAGTATCTCATCAGTCACACATACTTTGATGAATGGCAGTATCTCTGACATTCTGAATCATGTCTCACTGTCAGTGGTCTTTTCTCAATGAGTCTGACTCTCTCACTGATATTGAAGAGTGAGAAGTCTTTCACTGAGATGAGAAAGAAGACAATTCATGTAATCTTTCTCATCTTGAGATTCACTCCATATTGCAAGAATTGACAGCTCACTGATTTTATCTTTGTCTAAGTCAGAATCTCTTTCTCAATCATCTTATCTGTGGGAATTCTTGTTCCTTTCCAGTTCTGAACAAATTTCAGAATCTCTGAGACAGTATAATTGTACCACCACTCTGATAGTCAGATCTTCATGGCATCAAGAACTTCACAGAGAGTAGTCACTGTCTTTTCAGTGATCAGAGCATTATATATGTCTCTGTTGCTTGATGTGATCACTCAATCTGTTCTGATGAGCTTCATCTTCAGCATATTAGTCATGTTCTTCATTCTCTGAATGTTTGCAATGATCATCTGCTGCACAGCATATGACTGCAGCTGAGTGATCTGTTTCTCTGACTGAAGAATGATGAGAATTTGTGAATTCTTCTGCTGCTTTGTGTTTTCTGTGAGATTTCTTGACTGACTGATGTTCTTGAGCTGCAGACTGGCTCCACTAGCTCTGTCAGCTGAGAAAGCTGCAGTTTTGACAGAGATAACTTCAGAGAGAGCAGAATTTTTCTTCTTCTGTATGATACCCACTCAGATAGTCAGCTCTCTCACAGTTGTTTTCACTGAATTTGACTGTGAGCAAGTATTCAAGACAGTACTCTCTCTCAGAGTTGATGCTGCACTCAGATCTGCTGTCACATATATGATGAATCTTTCACAGAAGATTTGAACAAAGTTCTGACTGACTGACTACTTCTTCTTTTCAACTCAGCTGTTCAGAGTCTTTGTCAATCTGATGAGAGTCTTCTATTGCAGATTCTGTTGCTGTTGAGTCTTCTCAAACTACTTCTGTAGCTGAGAGATGACTGTGAGGATGCTGTCACTGACTTCTTTGAGAACTGAAGAAGACATTGTAACAGTCTTTCTCTGTCTTTTATCAGTCTTTTCAGTAATAAAATTGACCAGTGACTCTGACTTCAGTGATCTGATGTAGGCTGTGTCAATGTTCTTGAGTGGATGGGAGGGTGTTGAGAGCTCCATGACCACTCAATCTGTGCAGTACACACATGTAGAGTAATCACAGAGAGTGTGTGATGATGTTGAATGGATTGAAGGGTTAAAATTATACGAAAAACAGTTAGAAAATGGAAAAATTCAAATGTACCCCTACATTCGTGGGTAGTTGTAAGGATGCACTCCACAGTGGAGTGCAGAGTGAAAGAACATTAAAAGATATGTGTAAGAATCATTAGAAGCTACACAAGTGCAGAACATGGAATGAAGAAATCATTGAGAGCTACATAAAAAAATCATTAGAGACTATACAAGTGCAGAGCATGGAGTGAAAGAACATTAAGAGTTACACAGAAGAATTATTAGAAACTACACAAGTATGAAGCACAGAGCAGAAGAACATTGAGAGTTATGTGAGATTACAACAGTCAGAAACAAGCAGATGCAGAAGAAGAGTTGATTGTGTAAGTTAATTACTAACAGATACTAACTCATCACATTATCCTCTTCTATCAGAGTGAGTGAGGATTTATAGATGTCAAGAGCAGCAGTGTTCTTCAAGATGAATGCAGATTCTCAGATCTGACAATCATATTCTACTCATTTGATGAGATATTCACAGCAGCAGTGATTGATTCTATCATCAAGAATTGCTTCAATTTCTCATTCAAGTTTGTTGTCTTCTTCTACAATGACAGATGGCTGTCAATTGAAGATTCTCTGTGAGGGGAATGGATCCTCGGCTGCAGGTTGAAGCAGGTTTGTATGAAAGACATCATAAATGTTAGATAAGATGTTGAGTTGATAATTATGTGTGTCTAACACTTTCTTCACTGTATATTTGATATGATGATAATCTAGTGTATGCAAGAGATGATCTGTTTTTATGTTCTTGAGATTCAGTCAGACTTTGTCTTCTATATAATATTGAATTGCAGAACTTCTTCTGATGTTTGTTTGATTCTTATAATTTTGCTGAGTGCTGATCATTGAAGCTTCTGCTTATTCACAAACTTTCTTCAACTTGCTCATAATGTTCTCTGCTATCTGTATGAGGCTGTGGGTGTGTGTGGTTTCTCAGAGAGTCTCAGAGAAGTTCAGAATCTCTAAGTTGTATCTGTGTAAAAGAAAGAATGGGCTTACATCTGTTGTAGTGAAATCTCAACCATTAATCACAATCTCAGTGTGTGACAGCAGATTGCTTCAGTTGTCTTGTGTATAATTGCAGAACTTACAGAGAATGTTCTTTATCATTTATATCATTCTCTCAGTAGCTTCATCAGTCTCTGAGTCATTCTTACAACTACTTATGAATGTAGAGATACATTTGAATTTTTCTATTTTCTAACTGTTTTTTGTATAATTTTAACTCTTCAATCTATTCAACATCATTGCACATCCTCTGTGATTACTCTATATGTGTGTACTGCACAGATTGAGTGATCATGGAGCTCTCAACACTCTTCTGTTCATTCAAGAATATCAACACAGTCTACATCAGACTACTGAAGCTGAAGTCACCAGTCAATTTTGTTACTGAAAAGACTGATAAAAGACAGAGAAAGACTGTTACAATATCTTCTTCAATTCTCAAAGAAGTCAGTGACAGCATCTTCATGATCATCTCTCAGCTACAGAAGTAGTTTGAGAAGATTCAACAGCAACAGAATCTGCAGTAGAAGACTCTTATCAGATTGACAAAGACTCTGAACAGCTGAATTGAGAAGAAGAAGCAGTCAGTCAATCAGAACTTTGTCTGAGTTTTCTGTGAAAGATTCATCATATATATGACAGCAGATCTGAGTGCAGCATCAATTCTGAAAAAGAGTGCTGTCTCAGATATTTACTCACAGTTAAATTCAATGAAAATAACTGTGAGAAAGCTGACTATTTGAGTGAATATTATATAGAAGAGGAAAAATTCTGTTCTCTCTGAAGCTATCTTTGTCAAAACTGCAGCTTTCTCAGCTGATAAAGCTAGTGAAGTCAGTCTGCAGCTCAAAAACATCAGTCAGTCAAAGAGTCTCACAGAGAATATAAAGCAGCAGAAGAATTCATAAATTCTCATCATTCTTCAGTCAGAGAAACAGATCACCCAGCTGCAGCTATACACTATATGACAGATGATTGTTGCAAACATTCAGAGAGTGAAGAATATAGCTAATATGCTGAAGATGAAGCTCATCAGAACAGATTGAATGATTACATCAAACAACAGAGATATATACAATACTCTGATCATTGAGAAGACAGTGACTACTCTCTGTGAAATTTTTGATATCATGAAGATTCAGCTACTGAAGTGATGGTACAATTATGCTGTCTCAAAAGTTCTGAAATTTATTCAGAACTGAGAAGAGACAAGAATTCCCACAGACAAGATAATTGAGAAAGAGATTCTGACTCAGACAAAAATAAAATCAGTGAACTGTTGACTCTTGTAATATGAAGTGAACTTCAAAATAAGAAAGATTATATGAATTGTCTTCTTTCTCATCTCAGTGAAAGACTTCTCACTCTTCAATGTCAGTGAGAAAATCAGACTCATTGAGAAAAAACCACTGACAGTGAGACATGACTCAGAATATCAGAGATACTGTTATTCATCAAAGTATGCATGACTGATGAGATGCTTCAACTGCAGTGAGTTCACAAATCAGCACAAGAGATCAACAAATGTGAAGTGCAAGAGAGTATCATGATATATTAACTACTGTCAACTCTATTCAGCTGAGCATCAGCACTGCTCTGCTGTGCTCAGATGTGTGAATAACATTCTCAGATGTCTAACTCAAAAGAAACTAACAGCTGTTCACTGTCTTGATGACAGATATCACAGAGATACTCAGAAGTAGCAATCACTGTCAGTACAGTCAGCATCAATGATTGCAGTGATGATATCTATATCATTCATTTAATCAACTCAGTCAACACAGCTCACTGAGCTAGCACTCTGCAAGTGAGCAGCTACTTAGAGCTTCATCAGTGAAAAAAATATTATTTGACAGATGATCTGCATCAGATAATGCTCAGTCTGCACAGCAGAGTGACAATATAGTCAAGCAGTCAAAAAGCAGTCTAGTCTCAGCATGCAGACAACAGATCTGAGATTCTTCAATCTCATCTTATAGATAAACTTTGACAGCAGCTTATCAAATAACTTCTTATACTAAAACATCAACATCAGTGATGCAGCTGATGCTGCAGAAACAATCAGCAGAAAAATCATTCTCTACAGATCTTTTGAGCAAATACAGTCAGAGTAGTTCTCTGTCACACAGTAGCTCTACAGCTTGCTTTTGAGCAGAGCTGTGAAGTAATCTGTATACAGAAGTCTTACACACACTCTGACATCAAGACTTCTAATCACTCAGCATATGAGTGCTTTGTATTTATAGATCACTGAAATGACACTAATCTGAAGCAGTGAGAGAAGAAGAGATCTCAGATCATGATATATATATACAAGAGTTCAAAGATAAAAACACAGCAACACTGATCTATATAAAACAGAGATTTGCTGTGAATCAGTGTCAATGACTACCACATTCTCAATGTGTACAGACAGTCTGAGACAGACACAGTCATGAACTATCTGATTAATTTGAATTCATCAGCTCACTGTCTAGTAGATGAGGATTTCAATGTATGATATGATATCTTTGAATCAGAGACAGTGAATCTGCACTGAGAAGAGAAGCTTGTTCAGTGAATCAGTGAACACAGAATGAACTTTGTGAGAGAGATAGATATTTCAATTCATACAGCAGATTATGTGATTGATCTTATCTTCTTCAATATAATCTTTATTTTCACTTCAGTGCACTAAGATTTACACTGCAGCTCAGATCATCAGTCTATAATTACTATACTATCAACAACATTTCAGACACAACAGAGCAGAGCTCAGATCAAGATCACAGACTCTCAGCTGAAGCTCTTTGCAGATCTTATCAGAGATCTTATAATGAATATATTTTACTCAGATAAAGTTGAGAATGCAGCACAGTTTGATGATTTGACTCAACACTTCACTCAGAATCTTCTGACTGCAGCTCAGACAGTCAGCAAGTCAGTGCAATAAGAACAGACTACAACTCTCTGATAAACAGCAGACTGTCAAAGAGCACATTGAGAGCTCATCACTCATCAGACAGAGACTATAAAACACTGATTCAAGAACACAGTATGCAAAACCAAATATGCATACTGAAGACAGATGATCAATGAGATCAGAGATAGCAGAGATCTGTACTGAATGATAGCATAATATGAGCTGAAACTCAACCTCAGAGCATTCTCTCTGATGATTGAGAATCAGATTATAGAAGAAATAGCTGTCAAAGCTGAGACACTTCAGCAAGTTATTCTGAAGTGATACAACTCAGCTGATGATCTGAAATACAATTCATTGAATGATGAGCACTGAAGTGGCATGAGAAACCTGCTCTGAAATCTCTGAGTTGAGATGAAGAAGATAGAGTGCAACATCATTGAAGTACAGAGTATCTCTTCAGACATGAATGAAATCACAGTATGACTGCTCAAAATATTCTGATAGTATGTGTCTCTCTTTGTACAGCAGTTATACAACTGCTATCTTCAGCTCTGCCACTTCTCACAAATCTGAAAGCTGACAGAAATGACAATGATATTTAAAATAGATAAAAAAGACAGAAGCTTGATCTATTTCTGAAGATTCATTGTCTTTCTCTCAGTAATCTTCAAGAAGCTGAAATACATTGTTGCAAGATGACTGATGTACACAGTACTCATTCATAATGTAGTCAGTTTATAGCATGAAGAGATACTGCTCAGATGATTGACAATGAATCTGATAGCTGCTTTCACTCATGAAATGAAGACAGTCTTCACACAAAACAAGAAGATATTCATAATCACAATAAATGTGCAGAGTGTCTTTGATGCTGTGCTGTACAGACAGCTGCTTCAGTAGATGACATAATAAAAATGACTGTATGAGCTGCTACAATTCATTGACAGCTTTCTCATCAAACACAGAGCTCAGATTCAGCTGAAGAAGATCATCACAGCAGTATATCAGATGCAATATAATATATTACAGAAATCTTCTCTGTCATCAATACTATTTCTTCTATATCTGACAGAGCTGCTGTGACAGAATCTGAAATTATATTTTGACTATATAGATGATCTGAATACTTGATGAGCTACACACTCATTTGACAGCAATGCTACTCTTCTCAGTCATGATATACAGAGTATTCTGAGATGAGAGGAGACAAACAAAATAATCTTCATATCAGAGAAACTTAAAATAATTCATCTTATAAAAAAACAATACAATGAAATACTGTCAGTGATTGTGTCAGAGAATCTGATCATACACTTTGTCACTGTCTCAACTGAACAGAAGTCAGCACTCTGCTGATTGAGTGTATATTTTGACAGAAGACTCATCTGAAGATTATATATCTCTGTCTAAATAAAGAAGACAAGAGCTGTGACTCAGCATATCTGAAGTCTAGAGAAGATCAGAGATAAGCTTTCAGCAGATGCTCTGTAAAAAATAATCACTATCTATATGGTTTTCTCACTGCTCTATAACACAGAGATCTGATACAGCAGTTGCATGCAGTCAGTAAGATATATAAGCAGAAGTGAGAAGATCAGCTTCTGTCTGAGATAATATATGAAAACAGTTGAGAAGATGCTTATCATAACAGTCAGAGAAGTTCTTTCAGTTTTTCATACAACATTCATCACAACTCTATACTGAGATGCTGAGCTTTCATCAGCAATGATAGCTCTGAAGAAGATCAAAATATGTTTTGCAATAAGACTTCAGATAATGAATGAGAGATATTCACTGACTTCACAAATAGCTTTCTCAATGATCACACATGAAAGAGAGACTGAAATCTGACAGTATTTGAAGATCAAGATTCAGAGGTTGAAGATGCTACTGTCTGCAGTCAATAGACTCACACTTATCATTTCATACTACTCAGAGAAGTGCAGAACAGATTTCACAGAGAATGTAGATAAAAAAAATACTGCTCAGACATTCAAGAAATGATGAGAAAGTCAATCTTCAACAGATCTATATATTTTCTCAGATGAATCAGAACAGATTCTTGACAACAGCAGATAGATGAGTTATAGCTTTATAATCTATCAGAGAAACAGAGAGCTGATCAGCTTCTCAGCTGCATTGAGCTCTATATCACATATCTTCAATGCTGAGACAGTTGATGTCTGCTGTGCATTAGAGTGTATGATGAAGCTTTTATTCTATATCACAGATGACAGCATCAGTTCTTGAATCTGACTCTGTCTTGACAACATCTCAGTCATCTGAGATATACAGAGCAGTGCAGCAGTCTTCTTGAACTGAGTCTACAACTGCTGCTACAAACTTCTCAGACAATATAATATGAATCTGAAATGAGTCTTTGAATATATAAGAATAGAGAGCAATGAGAAAGTAGATTATCTGACTAAGCAGACAGTCTCATCTACTACAGTCTCAGTCTATAAACTCAAAATCATGTTCACAGTCAGTGGGGTCTGCACAGTGGTCAAGCAGCTCAGTCAAGAGACAGAATGAGAATAATGAAGCAGAGTCTGTGAAAAGCTCTCTGACTAATATCAGAACTGAAGATTCAGCAGATTGACTGTGGAATATTAAATGAAAGTCTCTTCAGAGCTCAGTATATCACAGTATGCTCTTCACTGCTGACTTGCACTCTGCTTCTCTTATAAGAACTTTTTCTGATATCACAGATGCTTTCAGCATGCAGATGTGAGATTCATCTGTGTCTGTGAACACAACAAAAACTCAAAACATTTGATACTCTGTCAATACTTACAGAGATACTTCTCTCACTGACTCAAAAGATCAGTAGCACAGTCATACAACTGAGTGACAGCTGTTGTCTATCTAGAGTCTCTGATCTCTACAGACTTTGTAGAGCTGCTTGGCTGCATGCAGTTCTATATATAGTACTGCATGAGATAACACAGCTGTTTGAGCACACATCATCTGACAGCCCTCACAGCAGTTTCAAGTCTATACAGACAGTACAGATAGCACAACATCTGATACAACTAATTTAATCAGTACAATAGATTCAATCAATGCAATCAGTATAAATGATACAATCAGTTCAATCAGTACAATTGACTCAATCAGTTCAATCAGTACAAATGATACAATCAGTTCAACTGATTCAATTGATACAAACAGTACAATTGATACAATTGATTCAATCAGTTCAATCAGTTCAACTGATGCAAATGATTAAATCAGTATGATAGACTCATTTGTTTCAACTAGCTGTGGTGTAATCAGTACAGTCTGTATACTGACTCAGTCAACATACTTCTGACTGCAGATATACACTCTTTTTCTCTCTTTTCACTGTTCTCTTCATCTCTCTTCACTTCTTTTCTCTCACAATCTTCTTCAGTGCTCTCTTCTCTCTCTCTTCTTAGATTTGTACTGAGTCATGTGACTGTAAGATGCCACAGAGAGTATAGTCTTTTCTTCACTCTTTTCTTTATTTTCTTTTTCAGAACACTTATTTTTTCTCTCTTTTTTTGTCTATCTCATCTATTCTTTCTCTGCTGTTAGAAGCACAGACAGTTTTCAGATCAACTGAGAGAGTTATCTCTCTTCATTCACTGTAAAGCCTTTCAGACATGACAGCAGCAGTTTCTCTTGAGAACCACACTATAGCTTCATCATGAATGATCATACATCAGATCAGAAATAGATACACAGCTCAGTAAAATTCTTTTCAATGAGCTGAGTCTTCTCAAGAGTTGTCATCTGAATTCTGTTTTCTTTCTCTCTGTGTACATAGAAATCTCTTCAGTGTAGCACATCTTCATGCTCTTCAGAAGGCTTCTGAAATACAGATGCTGTCTGTGTTTTCTTCAGAATGTTAAATCAATACAAACAAACAAACAAACAAATCAGTCTCTGAGTGATACACTGTTGATAACTTTCATTTGATTCTTAGTAATTGATATATGTGGGCTCAGAGTGTGCTGATGAATTGACTGTCTCTATCTAATACAATAGATGAAGACAGACTGTGTATACAATAGAATGAGCTTCTGATGAAGATGTCTGCAACTACTTCAATGTCTATCTTATCACAGAGCTGTAGTATTACATCCTTGCTAAGTCAGTTGACAATGACTAGAATGTTCATAGAATCTCTGCTCTTGAGCAAGAAAACTGCAAAATCAATAGCTATATTGCACTAAGTTCAGTTGAAGACAGATAGAGACTTCAGCATCTCTTTTCAATGTTCACATCATACTGTTACTGAGCTGCAGCAATCACAGTTGTGTATGAATCAGTGTATATCTTTCAATATATCTGATCAGTAGAATTCTCAGATGACAATGTTGTACATGATTTCATATTCTGAATGCTCAGTTATCAGTGAGTCATGAATTTCTTGCATAATCTATATTTGTAGAGATTCTGAATCAAGAACTCATCATCTATCTCAAAAGTGTAAGCAGTTGTCATCATCAATTGAATATGCTGAGATATCTGTTTTTGAGTATACATCTGTGGGGAATTGAGATGCTTTACTTTGTACAGCTTCGATGACTTGCTGTCAGAATTCATCTGCTTCTGCTACTAGTCTTCATTGTTCTTTGAGTGAGGGTTCTTGAGCTTGAGACTGATTGATATGTATGTGGGGTTCATCTGATTGTGTAGAACTTTCTATAATTGTGGGGTTGATTAACTGATACTCTCAGTGTTTTTATCTGTCATCTAAGTCATCAGATGGTATATCTTGTTCTTGATGGGACAGAGCATCTGCAAGAGTGTTCTCTACTTCAGATCAATAACAAATTGTGAACAAAAAACAGCTAAGAAACAATGATCAATGCATATGTCTCTCAGTGAGCTTATAAGTGATTGTGAAGTATTCTAAATTCTTATAATTGATAACAATCTCAAACTTCTTGACACTCATAAGTTCAGACTTTCATTTCTTGAAGTATTATATGATTGCTAGAAGCTTTTTGTTGTAGATCTTATAGTTGCATTCAGCAGACAACATCTTTTTTGAGATGAAAACACAAGATTATAGAATATCTTCATTATCATATTGCATTAGTGCCTCATCTACTACATAATCTGAGATGTCTGTTTCAAGAATCATATGCTTATCTGAATTGAATAATTGCAGCATTGAGGTGCTTGTGAATATACACTTCAGTTTTTTGAATGCTGCATCCACTTCATCAGTTCATTGAAATACAGCATCTTTTCAGATCAGATCTGTCAGTGATTGTATGATATCAGAGAAGTCTTTGATAAATCTTCAGTAGAAGTTGGCAAATTCTAGAAAGCTTCTAGTCTCTTTTACTGAGACTGATGTCTCTCAGTTGAGGATTGCTTCCACCTTCTTAGAATCCATGCATATGTCTTTTTCAGCTTCAATGATAAATTTTAGATAGATTATAGACTTGATCTCAAAGTTGCATTTGTCAATGTTCACTTACAGTCCAGCTTTTCATAGATGGTCAAGCACTTGTTGTATATACTTACAGTACTCAGTGAACAATTCATCAGTGAAGATCAAGATATCATTTATGTACACTGAGATGATCTCATTGAGCAGATCTTGTAGAGCTCAGTTAATGTATTTCTGAAATATATTTGAAGCATTCACTAATTCAAAGAGAGTCACTGTTCATTCATATAATTCATAACATATACAAAAGACAGTTAGTCATTCATCACCTTCATTAATTCTTATCTTGTAGAAGGCCACAGAGATGTCAAGTTTTGTAAATCATTTTGCTTTTTCTATTTGTTTGAGTGTTTTATTGATGAGTGAGAGGAGGTATCAGTTCTTCTGTGTAATCTTGTTGAGTTCTTGATAGTTGACACAGAATCATAAGCCTTCTTCTGATTTCTTTGCAAACAGTACAGATGCTGCAGTGGATGAGTTGCTAATATAAATGAAGTCTTTATCTAATAATCTGTTGAGTGTTTTTTGTAGAATGAGGAGCTCATTATATGACATACTGTAGGGAGAACTTCAGAGTGGTTGCAGATTCTTATCATCTTTCTTAATGAGCTCAATTATATAATCTATACTGAGTTCTCAATGAGAGAGAAGCTTTTCAGCTTTTTTCTCATCAAACACATCTGCAAAGTCTTCATACAATTTGAGTAGTTTCTTGTGTGATTTTTTGAGATCTTCGAGTTCTAACTTTTCTAATACTTTCTTGATATCTGCTATACTAGCAGTGAACACTTGAACATTCTTCTTCTCATGTGTTTGATGGGTTAGTAGTTTGTATGTTTCTGCTGATATCTGAATGAGATCAGTGGTTCTATTGACATCCTTCTCATAAACACAGTCACCTTCTGAGAAAATAAAGCAGTGGTTGCATGCATTCAACAAGGTTCCAAATTCTGTGAGTCATGATAGACTGAGCATTAGATTGTACTCAAGATTTTGTATTTCATATGCATATACATTCTTTTTCTCATATCCTTCTATGTCAACATTAAATCTTACCATGTTGTAGGAGGCAGATTCTCTGAGACTGTCAAATTCACTGAGTTTATATAGTTTGAGAAAGAGAATATGCTGAAGCTTATGCTTCTCAATCAGCTGAGTGTCTATAAGAGCATAGTGAAGAAAACCACTGTCTATCATTACTCATACATTGACTAAGCTATTTACAATAACAGAGACTATAATTGTATTCACTTGCATCTTCTACTTGAATCTTCAGCTAGCTTTTTGCTTCTTGAGCTCTCATTCATATTTTAGAATGAGAGCTTGTCTTTTCTCTGTTCTTGTCTATCTGTGAGTGATGCAGCATTCACATGTGTGGGGGGTTTACTTGAAGTGATTGCATTCAGACATTGATTTGTGAAGTGCTCTGACTTGTCACAGTGTATGCAGACTTCTCTGATGATTTGATTGATGACATTCTTTTCTGAGATGTTAGAGACTTTTGAGTGGCTTGCATTCATGTGTGGAACTCAGTTCATTGATTCTGATTCAGAGGTGAAGGATGCTGCAGAGTGGTTCAGAGTGTATGTATTTGTTTGACAGAATTCTCTACAATTTTGAAATGTGTGGAACTGAGACAGATTGTTGTTCAACAGACAAAGATCAGTACAGAATTCACTGTATATTGAGAGTTTTGAATGCTCTACACTTCAGTTATACAATTGAAAGTTCAAGTTCTTGAACAATATATTGATCTTGATAATATCATTCCAGTCTTGCCCACCTGCTTCTAGAAGCTTGTGATCAAATTCAGAAAGATAAATTGTCAATGCAACATTCATCTGACAAGTCTGATTAAGCCAGTTCAATGTCTTGACTTGAAGTATAGAATTGAGAAAGAGAGAGTTGAGTTGTTGAAAGACTAGCTCTGATATATACTGATTGTTCTGACAATGACTCATTCAGAGTTGAAATTTTGCTAATGTATTGTCATTCAATCTGCTATGAATATACCACACTTGATTGAATAGTGAGTCTATTGCTTGTTCATCAATGTTCAATTTGGTGTTCACTTTTGACTTCCATACAAGGTAGAGCACTAAATCTCCCTCATATTTATCAAGGATTGAAAGCTTCTCTCTTGAGAGCTTTTCATAAGATGTGGGTGTAGAAGGAATAGTGAATGTGAAAGTGCTTATCTCAGCAAATCATCATTGCAATTCAGCCATCTGTAGTGCCTGCTGCTGAAGAATGCTTCATAGATCTAAGTTATTGTCTGCTGTGTTCAGATGCAGTGAGTGTTTGTAGAATTGTTTGTAGTTCATTTTGATGTCTAAGAACATGTAATAATAATATAAAAAAAAAAAAAGAAATATTTGTAGACATTTGATCCTCTTGCAGACACTATTCACAGTATTGCAGCACTAAGCTTGATCAAGCTTCTTCATGAACACTATTCATAGTGTTACAGTTCATAGACACTTGAGCCTTGTAGAATATAGTTGATTGTATTTCAGACACTTAGACATAATGATCTATATAACTGATGATAAAAGCACTTGAGCTCACAAGAGATCTCTTGTAACAACTAGACACTCAGATCTGTAAACAATGCACTTGAGTGTAAGAACTGATAATGATGCATTTGAGTGTAAGAACTAATAACAAGACACTCAGATCTTAAATGCAGAAGAATCAATTTGTAATGTAACAGACATACTTCAATTAACAATTTGATACTATTCTAATTACAGATTATGAATTGATTAAGAAAAGAAAGAGAAAAGAAATCAGAAGAAAAGATTGTACAAAGAGGGTTTTTATAGAGAAAAGTTCAGAGCAGAAGAATATCAGAAGCCACTTCACGGTGAAGTATGAAGTGAAAGAACATTAAAAGATATGTATAAAAATCATTAGAAGCTACACAAGCATGGAATGTGGAGTGAGAGAATCATTGAGAGCTACATAAAAGAATTGTTAGAGACTACACAAGTGCAGAGCACAGAGCAGAAGAATGTTAAGAGCTACACAGAAGAATCATTAGAAACTACACAAGCATAGAGCACAGAGTGAAAGAACATCAAAGATTATGCAAGATCACAACAGCCAGAAACAAGTGGGTGCAGAAGAGAAGTTGATTGTGTAAGTTAATTACTAATAAATGCTAACTCATCACAATAACAAAAATATTCTACAATCTTGTGTCTTCATCTCAAAAAAAATGTCATTCACTGAATGCAACTACAAAATCTACAATAAGAAGCTTCTAATAATTATACAATATTTCAAAAAATAAAAGTCTGAACTTATGAGTATCAAAAAATTCAAGATTGTTATCAATCATAAAAATCTAGAGTACTTCACAATTATTTATAAGCTTACTGAGAGATATATGTGTTGATCATTGTTTCTTAGCTGTTTTTCATTCACAATTTATTATCAATCTGAAGTAGAGAACAATTTTGTAAATGCTCTGTTTCACTAAAAACAAGATATATCATCTGATAACTTGAATAACAGATGAAAACACTGAGAGTATTGATTAATCAACTCTGCAATTATAGAAAGTTCTATACAATCAGATGAACTCTGTGTATATATCAATCAGTTCTGAGCTCAAGAATTCTCATTTGAAGAACAATAAAGATTAACAGCAGAAGCAAATGAATTCTGACAATAAATCACTGAAGTCATACAAAGCAAAACATCTCAATTCCTCACAGATGTATATTCAAGAATGAATATCTCAGTATATTTAATTGACAATAACAACTGCTTACACTTTCAAGATAGATGATGAGTTCTCAATTCAGAATCTTTACAAATACAAATCATACAAGAAATTCATAACTCATCAATAATCAGACACTCAGAACATGAAATCATGTACAACATTATTACTCAAGAATTCCACTGATCAGATATGTTGAAAGATATACATCAGTTCATACACAACTGTGATTGCTGCAGCTCAATGATAGTATAATGTAAATATTAAAAAAAGATGCTGAAGCTTCTGTCTGTTTTCAATTAAATTTAATACAATATAGCTATTGATTTTGCAGTTTTCTTATCTGAAAATGAAGATTCTACAAACATTCTAGTCATTGTCAATCAACTCAGCAAGAATGTAATACTACAGCTCTGTGATAAGATGAATATCAAAGTAGTTGTAGATGTTTTCATTAGAAGTCTGTTTTATTATAAATATAGTCTATCTTCATTCATTGTATCAGATAGAGACAGTCAATTCATCAGCACACTCTGAGTCTGTATATATCAATTACTAAGAATTGAATAAAAGTTATCAACAGTGTATCACTCAGAGACTAATGAAGCTACTGAGAGAATGATATAAATGATAAAGAATATTCTCTGTAAGTTCTACAATTATACACAAAACAACTGAAACAATCTACTGTCACATACTGAGATTGTGATTAACAGTTGAGATTTCATTACAATAGATATAAATTAAATTTTTTTTCTATATGAATATAATTTAAAGATTCTGAACTTCTCTGAGACTCTCTGAGAAACTGTGTACATCCACAGTTTTATATAGATGACAGAGAACATCATGAATAAGTTGAAGAAAATCTGTGAATAAGCAGAAACTTCAATGATCAGTATTTAGTAAAATTATAAAAATTAAATGAACATCAGAAGAAGTTCTGTAATTCAATATTATATAAAAAACAAAGTCTGACTGAATCTCAAAAACATAAAAACAGATCATCTTTTATATATATTAGATTATCATCACATCAAATATACAGTGAAGAAAATGCTAGATACACACAATTATCAACTCAACACTTTGTTTGATATTCACAATATCTTTCATATAAATCTACTTCAATCTGCAGCTGAGAATTCATTCTTCTCACAGAGAATCTTCAATTGACAGTCATCTGTTATTGTAGAAAAAGACAATAAACTCAAATGAGAAATTGAAATAATTCTTAATAATAGAATCAATCATCATTGTTGTAAATATTTTATTAAATAAATAGAATATAATTGTCTGATCTGAGAATCTGTATCTGTCTTGAAGAATATCATCATTCTTAATATTTATAAATTCTCACTCATTTCAGTAGAGAGAAATAATGTGATGAATTAATATCTGTTAGTAATTAATTTATACAATCAACTTCTCTTCTACATTCACTTGTTTCTAATTATTGTAATTTTATATAATTCTCAATGTTCTTTCACTCTGTGCTCTGTGCTTGTATAGTCTCTAACAATTCTTTTATATAGCTCTTAATATTCTTTCACTCTGTGTTTCATATTTATATAGTCTCTAATAATTCTTCTGTATAGTTTTCAAAGATTCTTTCATCTCACACTCTGTATTTATGTAGTTTCTAATGATTTTTTTATATAGCTTTTAATGTTTTTCTGCTCTGTACTTTACTGTGAAGCAGCTTCTGATATTCTTTCATTCTGAATTTCTCTTTATAAGAATTCTCTTTGTACAATCTTTTCTTCTGATTTCTTTTCTCTTTCTTTTCTTAATCAATTTGTAATCTGTAATTAGAATAGTATCAAATTGTTAATTGAAGTACATTTGTTACAATTTCTCTCTTTTATATCAATTATGATGTATCTTGATGAGAATATATTCTTGAGCTGACTGCTGTTTTGTGAGTTGTTCAGAGTGAGGAGCATCTTTTAATCAGTTATCACAGATATAAAGATAGAGAAGATCTGAATTAAAGTCACAATCTTGAGCAGTTCTATAGATACAATTGATGATTTGAATAGATAGCTGAGTGAAATTGCTGATTTCTTTTGTAGTTTTATCATCAAAAGACTTCAGAGTCACTATCACAGCACAGGTTGAGATATCTGTATTGAGAGCCATATTGGAATAAAAGAGAAGATAAATTTGATTTATCAATCTCTGAGGGATTATCTGCTATTTAAAATGAGGGGTAATTGCTTCTCATTAGTGGTATCTATGATATTTCAACTAGTATATCCGTGGCGTAGATAGTAGCTTGGCTGAACGAAACTTTTGAAACCGACCTCCGTAGAATGTTATTGAATGAATTAGAGAATGAAAATTATGTGAAAACAAGTGATAAACATGAAAATTTCAAATGTACCCCTACATTTGTGATGTTGTAAGGATGTCGATGTTACGGGTACACCACCGAGAGGACAGATGGGATTGAGCCACCTGGTTGCCCGGATTTGAGCATCCCCGGCCTCAGGTTCCTCAACTACCTAGGTAGAACTCCATCTCACAGCTTTGGATTTCTCCCTCCCATCCCACATCTTGCAATGCAATCGCCGTCCAATTCCGCTGCCTTGTCCGATCACCGTCCTATCTCCGAATCTCTACGCAGTACATACGTCTCCGTTGTATTCACTTCACGGTTATTTCCTTCTTTGTAATAGCGGCTGCCACTATTTCCCAGCAATATCTTTGGGCTGCTGTCCGAACAATCTGCCTTTAGCTCCTCCTTCGGATAACTTGTAGTTGTGTTCATGTCGCAGCCATGGGATTACATCGCAAAGCTTGTCTGTATTGGCGATTCCGGCACTGGTAAATCCAGCGTGTGCTCCCCTTCCAACTTACATCTCATCTTAGAGTATTTCTATCACATTACGTCCAACTAACCCTTATTTGCCCAGCTCACCATCCGCCTCTGTGAAGGTCGTTTCTCCTCATCCCACGATGTAACAATCGGTGTCGAGTTCGGCTCCCGCATCGTCCCCGTCGGACCCCCAGCCTCAGATTCCTTGGGAATAGACTTTGACCTTCCACAATCACCTTCTCCTGCTCCATCATCCCACCTTCCAATTATCCCACCACCACAAACGAGAATCGCTAACCCAGCCGCCTCCAACTCCCTCGGTCCAACGACGTTAATAGACGTCAGAGATTGTTCCATACCAAAACCCTATCAGCAAAAACCACTACTACAACAACCCTCTGGCTTGCCTTCCCTTCCCCGCAAACAACAATCTCCACCGGTCCAGAAACGTATGAAACTCTCCCTCTGGGACACCGCGGGCCAAGAATCGTATAAATCTATCACTCGCTCATACTTCCGCGGTGCGTCCGGTGCCCTCCTAGTCTTCGACATCACACGACCCTCCACCTTCGCCTCCCTAACGCAATGGCTGCAGGACCTACACCAGATCGCCGAGGAAGGTATCGTGGTCATCCTTGTTGGAAATAAGAGTGATCTTGCTGCGCCTTCTCAAGGGAGAAGTGATGGCACTGGCGACTGCGGTAAACAGCCTAAAGAAGCCATAGTTACAAGAGAGGAAGCGGAGGCTTGGTGCCGAGCGAATAATGTATCTCGGTACGTGGAAACGAGTGCAAAATCCGGGGAAGGGGTTGAAAGAGCGTTTCTGGAGGTCGCGGAGCGAATTTACCGGAACATTGAGGCCGGCAGGTATGACTTAAATGACCGGCGGAGTGGAGTTAAAGGGTTTGGAGCTACCGGGGGAGCGGGTGGTGGAGGTCGCCCTCAGAGGACTGTTACACTGGGCGTTAATGATGCGATGGAGTCAGGCAAGGGTGGGTGTTGTTGATCGCATTCGTTTTTCTCTCTCTTATCTTTATTGTTGTTGATTGTATTTCCTCTCGCTTCTTGGACGGTTCACTCTGCGGCTTTCAATACCCATTTCTCGGGTCAAAGGACTTCTTATATCACTACCGTTGCATGTCCCCCCTATGTCTCTCTCCACTATATTTATTAGTTGCGTCACAAACAGTTTTATTTTTCTTTCCTCATTTTTTCTTTTTCCTATCCCTTCTTGTAACATGGTATGGCTGCCTTCACAGTCGGAGTGGAGTATTTTAATGGGAGGGATAATGTTTTATCTCACTCCTACAAAAGTAAATTCCTTATATTCCACCTAGTTTCATAAAATTTAGTAGTTGTTAACAAGGCTTCAGCTGGTAAGTGGATGATTCTACCTGCATTACTACTCTCTTTTGGTTATGTGAAGGGCGGGAGCGATGTTTCTCTGGACGTCTGGACGATCTCGCAAAGGACGCAATCAAATAAACGTAACTATATCGAGGGAGAAAAAGAGGGAATGGCAATGTGGAACCCTAGTAAAGCTGCTCATGCTAACGGCAATGGTTATTCGATTCCGCTTTGCACCAGGTTTACAATCTACGCAGTTAACTTTTGCACCTAATTTTCTATATATTTCCCAGAAAGCCAGCAGAAATTGTTTCCATAGTCAGAGTGAACTCTAGATTATTGTGGCGGACGTAAAGCTTGCGAAAACAGAATTTTCTGCCACCCCCTGAAAAGTAGTAGCAAAACACTGCAAAAATAACCAAAATATTCATGTATCTCTAGAATCATTCAAATATCATTCAATTCATTCAAATACACATCTTTATCATTAAATACAATCTTTATCATCAAATCTGTCAATATACCCTCTCAGCTTAGTGAATTTACCATCAATGAAATTGTACACTTTCTAAATGATGGTTATATATCTACTCAGATTGTGTGAATCATTGACTGTCATCTGATCACTGTATATTGAATTCAATGAAATATTTGCTGCTTTGTTTGTTTGTTTGTTTGTTTGTATTAATTTAACATCTCAGAGAAAACATGAGCAGCATCTGTATTTCAGAAGCTTTTCAAAAAACATGAAGATATGCTATACTGAAGAGATTTCTATATACACAGAGAGAGAGAAAACAGAATTCAGATGACAATTTTTAAAAAGACTCAGTTTATTGAAAAAGATTTTACTGAGCTGTGTATTCACTTCTGATCTGATGTATGATTATTCATAATGAGACTATAATGTAATTTCTGAGAAGATCATCACTGCTGTATCTGAAAGATTTTATAGTAAATGAAGAGAAATAACTTTCTCAATTGATCAGAAAGCTATCTACACTTCTAACAGTAGAAGAAAGACAGACAAAATAAATGAAAGAAAAAAGAAAAAGAAAATATTTTAAAAAGAAAAATAAAGAAAAAAGTGAAGAAAAAACTGTATCATCTGTAACATCTTACAGTTATATAATCAGATACAAACTCAGAGAAAGAGAGAAGAGAACACTGAAAGAGATTGTAAGAGAAAAAAAGTAAAGAAAAATAAAAAGAGTAATAAGACAAAGAAGAAAAGTATTTAAATCAATAAAAATCAAAATAAATAAAAAAAAATAAAACAGAGTATATATAGATACTATACTGACAGCTGAGAATATATCAACTGAATTAATATACAGATTGTACTGATTACATCACAGCTAATTGAAACAAATGAATTAACTGTGCTGATTGAATCATTTGTATCAATTGAACTGATTGAATCAATTGAATCAATTGTATCAATTGAATCAATTGTATCAATTGAATCAATTGTATCAATTGTATCATTTGTACTGATTGAATCAATTGAACTGATTGTATCAATTGAACTGATTGAATCAATTGTATTGATTGAATTGATTGTACTGTTTATACTGATTGCATCAGTTGAATCTATTGTATTGATTGAATCAATTATATCAGATATTGTGCTATCTGTATCATCTGTATAGACTTGAAACTGCTGTAAAAGTTGTTAGATAATGTATACTCAATCAACTGTGTTATCTTATACAGTACTATATGTAGAACTGTGTGCAGTCAAGCAGTTCTACAAAGTCTGTAGAAATCAGAAACTCTAGATAAATAATAGCTATTATTCAATTGTATAACTGTGCTACTGATCTCTTGAGTCAGTGAGAGAAGTATCTCTGTAAGTATTAACAGAGTATCAAATATTCTGAGTTTTTGTTGTATTTATAGATATATATGAGTCTCACATCTGTATGCTGAAAACATCTGTGATATCAGAAGAAATTCTTATAAAAGAAGTGAAGTACAATTCAGCAGTGAAGAGTATACTGTGATATAATAAACTCTGAAAAGATTTTCATTTAATATTTCACAGTTAATCTGCTAAATCTTTAGCTTCAGTATTAGTCAGAGAGTTTTTCACAGACTTCATTTTATTACTCTCATTCTATTTTTTAATTGAGCTGTTTAGTCATTGTGTGGATCTCACTGACTGTGGATATGATCTTGAGTTTATAGACTGAGACTGTAGTAGATAAGACTGCTCATTTAATTAGATAGTCTGTTTTCTCATTGCTCTCTATCTTCATATATTCAGAGACTCATTTCAGACTCATATTATATTGTCTGAGAAGCTCATAACAGTGACTGTAGACTCAGTTTAAGAAGACTGCTGCACTGCTCTATATATTTCAGATAATTGAGATGTTGTCAAAACAGAGTCAGATCTGAAAGTTAACACTGTCATCTATAATACAGAGTAGAAACTTCACTATATACTCTAATACACAGCAGATATCAATTGCTTCAGTGTTGAAGATATATAATATAGAGCTCAGTATAGCTGAAAAGCTGATCAGCTGTTTATTTCTCTGATAGACTATAAAGTCATAGCTCATTCATCTACTGTTATCAAGAATCTATTCTGATTCATTCAAAAAAATATATAAATTTATTGATAATTGATTTTCTTATTATTTTTTGAATATCTGAGTAGTATTTTTTTTATCTATACTCTCTGTGAGATCTGTTTCACATCTCTCTGAGTAGTATGAAATGATAAGTATAAATCTATTGACTGTAGATAGCAGTGTCTTCAATCTCTGAATTTTGATCTTCAGATATTGCTGAGTTTCAACTTCTCTTTTATATATAATCATTGAAAGAGCTATCTGTGAAATCAGTGAGTGTTTTTTATTCATCATCTGAAGTTTTATTGTGAAATGCATTTTGATCTTCTTCAGAGCTATCATTGCTGATGAGAGCTCAGCATTTCAGTATAGAGTTATGATGAATATTGTATAGAAAACTGAAAGTATCTCTCTGATTGTCATGATAAATATCTTCTCAATTGTTTTTATATATTATTTCAGACAGAAGCTGATCTTTTTACTTCTGTTTATATATTTTACTGACTGCATACAGCTGCTGTATCAGATCTCTGTGCTATAGAATAGTAAAAGAATCATACAGATGATAATTATCTTTCACAGAATATCTGCTGAAAGTCTGTCTCTGATCTTCTCTAGATTTTGAATATACTGAGTTACAGCTCTTGTCTTCTTTGTCTGAGCAGAGATATATAATCTTCACATGAATCTTCTGTTAAAGTATATATTCAATCAATAAAATACTTACTTCTGTTTAGCTGAGACAGTGACAGAGTATATAATCAAATTCTCTGATATAATCACTGATAATATTTCATTGTATCACTTTCTTATGAGATGAATCATCTCAAATTTCTCTGATGTGAAGATCATTTTGTTTGTCTCTCTTCATCTCAGAATACTCTGTATATTATAGCTGAGAAGAATAGTATTATTATTAAGCAAATATATAATCTGTCAAATGTTCAGATTATCTGTATAGTCAAAGCACAATTCTGAATTCTGTCACAGCAGCTCTGTCAGATATAGAAAGAACAGTATTGATGACAGAAAAAATCTCTGTAATATATTATATTGCATCTGATATACTGCTATGATGATTCTCTTCAGCTGAATCTGAGCTCTGTGTTTGATGAGAAAGTTGTCAATGAATTGTAGCAGCTTACACAGTTATTTCTACTGCATTATTTACTGAAGAAACTGTCTATACAGCACAGTATCAAAGACACTCTGCATATTCATTATAATTATGAATATCTTCTTGTTTTGTGTGAAGACTGTCTTTATTTCATAAATGAAAGCAGCTATCAGATTCATTGCAGATTGTCTGAGCAGTGTCTCTTTATACTGTAAACTAACTATATTATGAATAAATGCTGTATACATCAGTCATTTTGCAATGATGTGTTTCAGCTCTTTGAAGATTACTGAGAGAAGAATAATAAATCTTCAGAAGTGTGATGAGTTAGCACTCATTAGTAATTATCTTACACAATCAACTTCTCTTCTGCATTCATTTGTTTCTGACTGTTGTGATCTTGTATAACTCTTGATGTTCTTTCACTCTGTGCTCTGCACTCATATAGTTTCTAATGATTCTTCTGTGTAGCTTTTAACATTCTTCCACTTCATGCTCTGTGTTTGTGTAGTCTCTAACAATTCTTCCACATAGCTTCTAACATTCTTCCACTTCATGTTCCACACTCATATAGTCTCTAACAATTTTTCTGTGTAGCTCTCAATGATTCCCTCATTCTACACTTCACACTTATATAGTTTCTAACAATTCTTACACATACTTCTTAATGTTCTTTCACTCTGTGCTTCACTGTGAAGCAGCTTCTGATATTCTTTCACTCTGAACTTTTCTCTATAAGAACTCTTTTCATACAATCTTTTCTTCTGATTTCTTTTCTCTTTTCTTTCTTAATCAATTCATAATCTGTATTAGAATAGTGCTAGATCATTAATTGAAGTACATTCATTACATTACAAATTGATTCTTCTGTATTTAAGACTCAAGTGTCTCATTATTAGTTCTTACATTCAAATGCATTGTTATCAGTTCTTACATCCAAGTGCATTGTTTACAGATCTGAGTGTCTAGTCATTACAAAAGATTTCTCATGAGTCTGAGTATTCTTATCATTAGTTATATAAACTGTTGTGTCTAAGCATCTGAAACACAATCAATCATATTCTATGAGGTCTGAGTGTCTACAAACTGTAACACTGCAAATAGTGTTCACAAAGAAGCTTGATCAAGCTTAGCACTGCAACACTGCAAATAATATCTGTGAGAGAATCAAATGTCTACAAGTATTTCTTTTCTTTTATTATTATTACATATTCTTAGATATTGAAATGAACTACAAACAATTCTACAAACACTCATCACACTCAAACACAGCAGACAACAACTTAGATCTACAAAGTATTCTTCAGCAGCAAGTACTACAGATGACTGAATTGCAACAACAATTTGCTGAGATAAGCACTTTCACATTCATCATTTCTTCTACACTCACATCTCATGAAAAGCCTTCAAGAGAGAAACTTTCAATTCTTGACAAATATAAAGAAGATCTAGCACTCTACCTCATATGAAAATCAAAAACAAACATCAAATTGAACATCAATGAATGAGCAATAGACTCACTATTCAATCAAGTGTGGTATATTCATAGTAGATTGAATGGTGATGCATTAGTGAAATTTCAACTCTGAATGAGTCATTGTCAGAATGATCAGTATACATCAGAGCTAGTCTTCTGACAACTCAACTCTCTCTTCCTCAATTCTATACTTCAAGTCAAGATATTAAACTGGCTTAATCAGACTCATCAGATGAATGTTATATTGACAACTTATCTTTTTGAATTCAATCACAAACTTCTAGAAGTAGATGAGCAAGACTGAAACAACATCATCAAGATCAACATATTGTTCAAGAACTTAAACTTTCAGTTGCATAATCAAAGTATAGAGTATTCAAAGCTCTCAATATACAGCAAATTCTGCACTGATTTTCATCTGTTGAACAACAATCTGTCTCAGTTCCACACACTTCAAAATCACAGAGGATTTCATCAAATAAATGTGTACATCTCAAACCACTCTGCAGCACTCTCCATCTTCAAACCAGAATCAATGAACTGAATCTTATATATAAATACAAGTCACTCAAGAGTTCTCAACATCTCAGAGAAGAACATCATCAATCAAATTGTCAGAGAAGTCTGCATACACTGCAACAAACTAGAGCATTTCACAAATCAATGTTCAAATACAATCATCTCAAGTAAACCCCTCACACACATGAACACTGCATCATCTGCAGACAGACAAGAACAGAGAAAAGACAAGCTCTCACTCTAAAACATAGACAAGAGCTTAAGAAGCAGAAAGCTAGCTGAAGATTCAAGCAGAAGATGCAAGCAGATGCAATCATGATCTCTGTTATTGTAAATAGTCTAGTCAATATACAAACAATAGTAGACAGTGATTTTCTTCATTACACTCTTATAGACATTCAGCTGATTGAGAAGTATAAGCTCCAGCATATCTCCTTTCTCAAGCTATATAAACTCAGTGAATTTGATGGCCTCAGAGGATCAGCCTCCTACAACATAGTAAGATTTAACATCAATATAGAAGAACACAAGAAAAAGAATGTATACACATACAAAATACAAGACTTTGAATACAACTTAATGCTTGATCTATTATAGCTCACAGAATTTGGAACCTTATTGAATGCATGCAATCACTGTCTTATTTTCCCAGAAGACAACTGTGTTTATAAGAAGAATGTCAATAGAACCACTGATCTCACTCAGATATCAGTGAAAGCATACAAACTACTAACTCATCAAACACATGAGAAGAAGAACATTCAAGTGTTCACTGCTAGTATAGCAGATATCAAAAAAGTGTTAGAAAAGTTAGAACTCAAAGATTCCAAGAAACTGTACAAAGAACTACTCAAATCATACAAAGACTTCACAGATATATTCAACAAGAAAGAAGCTGAAAAGCTTCTCTTTCATCAAGAACTCAGTATAGATCATACAATCAAACTCATCAAGAAAAACAGTAAAAACTCACAATCATTCTGAGATTCTCTCTACAGCATATCACACAACAAGCTTCTCATTCTACAAAAAATACTCAACAGATTACTGGACAAAGGCTTCATTCATATTAGCAACTCATCCATCACAGCACTCATACTATTTGCAAAGAAATCAGAAGAAGACTTACAATTCTGTATTGACTATCAAGAACTCAACAAGATTACACAGAAAGATCAATACTCTCTTCCACTCATCAATGAAATACTCAAACAAATAGAAAAAGCAAAATGATTTACAAAGCTTGACATCTCTGCAGCCTTCTATAAGATAAGGATTAATGAAGGTGATGAATGACTAACTGCTTTTCATACACATTACAGATTATACAAATGAACAGTGACCCTCTTTGAATTAGTGAATGCTCCAAGCACATTTCAGAAATATATTAACTAAGCTCTACAAGATCTGCTCAATGAGATTGCCTCAGCATACATGAACAATATTCTGATTTTCATCAATGAATCACTCACTGAGCATCACAAGCATGTACAATAAGTGCTCAATCATCTACAAAAAGCTGAACTGCAAGTGAACATTGACAAATGCAACTTTGAGATCAAGTCTACAATCTATCTAAAATTCATCATTGAAACTGAAAAAGATGTACACATGAATTCTAAGAAGATGGAAGCAATCCTCAACTGAGAGACATCAGTCTTAGTAAAAAAGACTAGAAGCTTTCTAGAATTCATCAACTTCTATCAAAGATTCATCAAAGACTTCTTCAATATCATACAATCACTGACAGATCTGACTCAGAAAGACACTGTATTTCAATGAGCTGATGAAGTGAATGCAGTATTTAAAAAGCTGAAGCATATGTTCACAAGCATCTCAATGTTGCAATCATTCAATTCAGATAAGCATACAATTCTCAAAACAGATATCTCAGATTATATAGTAGACAGAGTACTAATGCAATATGATAACAAAGATGTTCTACAACTCTGTGTCTTTATCTTGAAAAAGATGTCACTCATTGAATGCAACTACAAGATCTACAACAAAAAGCTTCTAGCAATTATATAATGTCTCAAAGAATGAGAGTTCAAACTTATGAGTATCAAGAAGTTTGAGATTGTTACTGATCATAAGAATTTAGAATACTTCACAATCACTCATAAGCTTACTGAGAGATATATATGTTGATCATTATTCCTTAGTCATTTTTCATTCACAATTCATTATCAATCTGAAGTAGAGAACACTCTTGCAAATGCTCTGTTTCATCAAGAATAAGATATATCATCTGATGACTTAGATGACAGATGAAAACACTGAGAGCATTGATTAATCAATCTCACAATTATAGAAAGTTCTACACAATCAGACAAACTCTGCATACATATCAATCAGTTCCAAGCTCAAGAACTCTCACTTGAAGAACAATGAAGACTAGCAGCAGAGACAGATGAATTCTGACAGCAAGTCACTGAAGTCATACAAAGTAAAGCACCTCAATTCCCCACAGATGTATACTCAAGAACAGATATCTCAGCATATTTGATCAACAATGACAATCATTTACACTTTCAAGATAGACAATGAGTCCTCAATTCAGAATCTCTACAAACACAGATTATGCAAGAAATTTATGACTCACTGATGATCAGACATTCAGAATGTGAAATCATATACAACATCATCATTCAAGAATTCTACTAATCAGATATATCAAAAGATATACATCAGTTTGTACACAACTGTGATCACTGCAGCTCAGTGATGATATAATGTGAATGCTGAAAAAAGATGCTGAAGCTTCTATCTATCTTCAATCAAACTTGATATGATATAGCTATTGATTTTGCAGTTTTCTTACTCAAAAGCAGAGATTCTACAAACATTCTAATCATTGTTGACTGACTCAGCAAGAATGTAATACTACAGCTCTGTGATAAGATGAATACTGAAGTAGTTGCAGATGTCTTCATCAGAAGCCTGTTCTATTATATATATGATCTGCCTTCATTCATTGTGTCAGATAGAGACAGTCAATTCATCAGTGCACTCTGAGCTCATGTATGTCAATTATTAAGAATTGAATGAAAGTTATCAACAGTGTATCACTCAGAGACTGATGAAGCTACTGAGAGAATGATACAAACAGTAAAGAACATTCTTCATAAGTTCTGCAATTACACATAAGACAACTGAAGCAATCTGCTGCCACACATTGAGATTGCAATTAACAGTTGAGATTTCATCATGATAGATGTAAGCTCATTCTTTCTTCTATATGAATACAACTTAAAGATTCTGAACTTTTTCAAGACTCTCTGAGAAACCACATACATCTGCAGCCTCATACAGATGACAGAGAACATCATGAGCAAGTTGAAGAAAGTTCACAAATAGACAGAAGCTTCAATAATCAGTATTCAGTAAAATTATAAGAATCAAACAAACATCAGAAGAAGTTCTGCAATTCAATACTATATAGAAAACAAAGTCTGATTGAATCTCAAGAACATAAAAATAAACCATTCCTCATATACACTAGATTATCATCATATCAAGTATATGATGAAGAAAGTGCTAGACACACATGATTATCAACTCAATATCTTATCTGATATTCACAATATCTTTCATACAAACCTGCTCTGACCCACAGCTGAGGATCCATTCCCCTCACAGAGAATCTTCAATTGACAGCCATCCATCATCATAGAAAAAGACAACAAACTTGAATGAGAAATCAAAACAATTCTTGATAATAGAATCAACTGCCACTGCTGTGAATATCTTATTAAATGAATAGAATACAATTATCTGATCTGAGAATCTGTGTCTGTCTTGAAGAACATCATCACTCTCAACATCTACAAGTTCTCACTCATCTCAGTAGAGAAAGATAATGTGATAGATTAGTATCTGTTAATAATTATCTTACACAATCAACTTCTCTTCTGCATCCACTCATTTCTGACTGTTGTGATCTCATGTAACTTTTGATGTTCTTCCACTTCATGCTCTGTACTTATGTAGTTTCTAACAATTCTTCTGTATAGCTCTTAATGTTCTTCCACTCTATGCTCTGCATTTATGTAGTCTCTAACAATTCTTCTATATAGCTTCTAACATTCTCTCACTTCATGTTCTGCATTTATATAGTCTCTAATAATTCTTTCATATAGTTCTCAATGATTTCTTCATCTCATACTCCACACTTGTGTAGTTTCTAACAATTTTTATATGTATCTCTTAATGTTCTTCTGCTTCACACTCCACTGTGAAGTGGCTTCTGATATTCTTTCACTCTGAACTTTCTTCTATAAGAACTTTTTTCATATGATCTTTTCTTCTGATTTCTTTTCTCTTTCCTTTTTTAATCAATTTGTAATCTGTATTAGAATAGTGCTAGATTGTTAATCGAAGTACGCCCGTTATAAGAAGCAGACTGAGCTTCTGTTTCTTTTATTTATCTTGAGTATCATTGTCATCTCTGTCAGCTTTCAGATTTATGAGAAGTGGCAGAGCTGAAGACAGCAGTTGTATAGCTGCTGTATAAAGAGAAATATATACTATCAGTATATTTTGAACAGTTGTACTGTGATTTCATTTATATCTGAAAAGATACTCTGTATTTCAATAATATTGCACTCTATCTTCTTCATCTCAATCTGAGAGTTTCAGAGCAGATTTCTTATGTCACTTCAGTGCTTATTATTCAATAAATTATACTTCAGATCATCAGCTGAGTTGTATCACTTCAGAATAATTTATCAAAATATCTCAGTTTTGACAGCTGTCTCTTCTATAATCTGATTCTCAATCATCAGAGAGAGTACTCTGAGATTGAGTTTCAGTTTATATCATATTATCACTCAGTACAGATCTTTGTCATCTCTGATTTCATTGATTATCTATCTTTAGTATATATATTTAATTTTATGCATTGTGTTCTTGAATCAGTGTTTTGTGATCTCTGTCTGATAAGTGATGAGTTTTTGATATGCTTTTTAACAGTCTGCTGTTCATCAGAGAGCTGTAGTCTGCTTTTGTTGTATTAATTTACTGACTATCTGAGCTGCAGTCAGAAGATTCTGAGTGAAGCACTGAATCAGATCATCAAACTGTACTGCATTCTCAACTTTATTTGAGTAAAATATATTCATTATAAAATCTCTGATAAAATCTGTAAAGAATTTTAATTAAGAGTCTGTGATTTTAATCTGAGCACTGCTCTGCTGTATCTGAAGTGTTATTGATAGTATAGTAATTATAGACTGATGATCTGAGCTGTAGTATAAATCTTGATACACTGAAATAAAAGCAAAGATTATATTGAAGAAGATGAGATCAATTATATAATCTATTACATAAATTGAAATATCTATCTTTTTTATAAAATTCATTTTATATTCACTGATTCACTGAATAAGCTTCTCTTCTCAGTGCAGATTCACTGTCTCTGATTCAAAGATATTATATTATATATTGATATTTTCATCTATCAGACAGTGAGCTGATGAGTTTAAATTGATCAGATAGTTCATAACTGTGTCTGTCTCAGACTGTCTGTATACATTGAGAATGTGGTAATCATTGACACTGACTCACAGCAGATCTCTGTTTTGCACAAATTAATATTATTATACTTTTATTTTTAAATTTTTATATATATATATCATGATCTGAGGCCTCTTCTCCTCTCACTGCTTCAGATTAGTGTCATTTCAGCAGTCTATAGATACAAAGCACTTATATACTGAATGATTAGAAGTTTTGATATAAGAGTGTGTGTAAGACTTCTGTAGACAGATCATTTCACAGCTCTGCTCAAAAGCAAACTGTAGAGCTGCTGTGTGATAGAAAGCTACTCTGACTGTATTTATTCAGAAGATCTGCAGAGAATGATTTTTCTATTGATTATTTCTACAGTATCAATTATATCACTGATGTTGATGTTTTAATATAAAAAATCATTTGATGAGCTGCTACTGAAGTTTATTTATAAAATGAGATTGAAGAGTTTCAGATCTGCTATCTATATACTGAGATTAGATTATTTTTTGACTGTTTGACTGTGCTGTTACTCTGCTGTATGAGCTGAGTATCATCTGATACAGATCATCTATCAGATAATATTCTTTTCACTGATAAAGCTCTGAATAGTCACTCATTTATAAAATGCTAGTTCAATGAGCTGTGTTGACTGAGTTGATTGAGTAATTGATGTAAATATCATCACTGTAATCATTGATATTGACTATGTTGATAATAATTGCTGCTCTTGAGTATTTCTGTGACATCTGTTGTTAAAACAGTGAACAACTGTTAGCTTCTTTTGAGTTAGACATCTGAGAATACTGTTTATACATCTGAGTGTGACAGAGAAATGCTGATACTCAGCTGAGTAGAGTTGATTGTAGTTGATATATTATAATACTCTCTTATACTTTATATCTGTTGACTTCTTGTGCTGGCTTGTGAGCTCACTGCAGTTGAAGCATCTCATCAGTTGTATATATTTTGATGAATGACAGTATCTTTGATATTTTAAATCATGTCTCACTGTCAGAGATCTTTTCTCAATGAGTCTGATTCTCTCACTGATATTGAAGAGTGAGAAATCTTTCACTGAAATAAAAAAGAAGACAATTTATATAATCTTCTCTATTTTAAAATTCACTTCATATCATGAAAGTTGACAGTTCACTGATTTTATTTTTATCTGAGTCAGAATCTCTCTTTCAATTATTTTATCTATAAGAATTCTTGTCTCTTTTCAATTCTGAACAAATTCTGAGATCTCTGAAACAGTATAATTATATCATCACTCTGATAGCTGAATTTTTGTGATGTCAAGAACTTCACAGAGAGTAGTCACTGTCTTCTCAGTAGTCAGAGCATTGTATATATCTCTGTTTCTTAATATAATCACTCAATCTGTTCTGATGAGCTTCATTGGGCTGCGAAGTCCGACTCTGCCACCTCCTCATGGTGCAGCCTGGTAACATCATCTAGTGATGATGGCCAAGAGCAGAGTGGTTGTTATGAGTGTCTGATTCTTAGTGAACTCAGCATTCATTGGCCTTCAGGCCTTGATCTTTGCTCTCTGTGAGCAATCGCCCTGCCACAGCTCACTATGAGCAATCGCCCTGCCGCTGCTCCCTGCGAGCAATCACCCTGCCGCTGCTCCCTGCGAGCAATCACCCTGCCACTGCTCGCTACGAGCAATCACCCTGCCGCTGCTCCCTGCGAGCAATCACCCTGCCACTGCTCGCTACGAGCAATCGCCCTGCCACTGCTCCCTGTGAGCAATCACCCTGCCTCCACCCTGCCTCCGCTCTGCCTCTGCTCTCTGTGAGCAATCGCCCTGCCTCCACCCTGCCTCCACCCTGTCTCTGCTCTCTGTGAGCAATTGCTCTGCCGCTGCTCCCTGCGAGCAATCATTCTACTACTGCTCACTCCGAGCAATCACCCTGCTGTAGCACTTGTGTGCTTTGATTATCTTTACCATGAATGGCCATACATTGGGTCAGAAGTGGATGAACAGTCTATATAGACTGAGTCTTCTCAAGAGTTGCTATCTGGATCCTGTGTCTATCATTACTGTGTATATAGAGATTTCTCCAGCATAGCATGTCCCCATGCCCTTTGGAAGGCTTTTGAAGTGCAGGCATTGCCTGTGTCTTCTCTGAAATGCTAAACCAATACATACATACATACATGATGAGCTTCATTTTCAGCATATTAGCCACATCTTTTATTTTCTGAATGTTTGCAATAATCATCTGCTGCACAGTATATAGCTGCAGCTGAGTGATCTGTTTCTCTGATTGAAGAATAATAAGAATTTATGAATTCTTTTACTGTTTTGTATTTTCTGTGAGATTTCTTGACTGATTGATATTCTTGAGCTGCAGACTGGCTCCACTAGCTCTGTCTGCTGAGAAAGCTATAGTTTTGACAGAGATAACTTCAGAGAGAGCAGAGTTTTTTCTCTTTTATACAACACTCACTCAAATAGTTAACTCTTTTATAGTTGTTTTTGCTGATTTTGACTGTGAGTGAATATCTGAAACAGTATTTTCTCTCAGAGTTGATGCTGTGCTCAGATCTGCTGTTATATATATAATGAATCTTTTATAAAAGATTCAGATAAAGTTCTAACTGACTGACTATTTCTTCTTCTCAACTTAATTATTCAGAGTTTTTATTAATTTGATGAAAGTTTTCTACTATAGATTCTGTTGCTGTTGAGTCTTCTCAAACTATTTCTGTAGCTGAGAGATGACTGTGAAGATACTGTCATTGATTTCTTTGAAAATTGAAGAAGACATTGTAACAGTCTTTCTCTGTCTCTTATCAGTCTTTTCAGTGATAAAATTGATCAGTGATTTCAGCTTCAGTAATTTGATGTAGACTGTGTTGATGTTCTTGAGTGAATAGAAGAGTATTGAAGACTTCATAACCACTCAATCTATACAGTACACACACATAGAGTAATCACAGAGAGTGTGTGATGATATTGAATAGATTGAAGAGTTAAAATTATATAAAAAACAGTTAGAAAAGTGGAAAATTCAAATGTACCTCTATATTTGTGGGTAGTTGTAAGGATGTATATGTAATGCACTCGTTTATTATTTCCTTATTATCTTCGCTTATTCTTACCTCTTTCCATTATACTCTCGCTACCGCTATTTCTATATGTATATATATATTGATGTATGTATTTCGCACATCTTCTTTCTCTTTCTTTTCTTCCTTAGCAATTAGCTACACTACATTACACTACTATATTACACTCTACAATATATTACTATTATCTCTGCTACGCTATAAACTATCTTCTACTGTTACTCTTCACACTGTCACTACATCTCACAGTATATAAGTGCAGAGTATGTTTGCTGCTTTGAAACTGCTAGAAGTTCTCATTCAATATAAGATGTAAAATCAAAGATTATACTGAATATCTTATCAGATTTAAAGAACTTTTTTGAGATATATTCAACTATATATTGTGATGAAACTGTCTGCTTTGTGAAGAATGAATTTGATGTTGATATTCACTCTCAATCAATATCTAAATTGTTGAAGAAACTGAATTTGATATGAAAGAAGATGATTAATTATTATAATTGTTATTTATAGAATCTATTAATCTATTCTATTTGATATAAATTGAATCTATAATCAGTCAATGCAATAAAAAATTTTGAGCTGAATAATATATTCAAATTATTTAGTATTAATCTGATCAACTTATCTTTTTAGATGAGAGTGCTGTGAATGAATGTACTGCAGATTAATGATATGAATAATCAAGTAGAGAATTTTTTTATTACATTAGAAGACTCTGTAAATAATCTTATAGATAATCAATTTTATCTGCAATAAGTGTTGATGAATATTGTAAGAGATGATTGTAGGTATAATTATGGGAGTAGTGTGAAGTACGCACGTAGAATGTTAAGAAGGTAGCAATCTCTATTATTCAAAGCTAATCACTGATCTTCTAATATCTACAGATATCAGCAAGCATTATATAGATGACCACCACACACTACAGCTGTCTATGATGCTGTGTGCTATATCCCTCCTCATTAATTCTGGTGTGTTCTGTGTTCTTCTATTGCCACATAGCTATTTTCTAATATAGATATCTCTGTTGTGTCTATTACAATTATCTCTCTTCTTCAAAGGCCTGGTTCTCAGAGCTTCTTACTGCAACATGTGAAGTTTGTAACATGTGCTGCATGGTTGATATTGTATGAAATTTGCAGAATTGGGCTGGATTAATTGTCAGAGTTAATTCTGAAGTGTTGCTGTTTTGAAAGAACATTTTTCCATCTCCAGTGTCATTGCAGTTCAATCATGATTTAGATACAACTTCTGACCCCTTTTCTTTGACTTCTACACCAAAAATCACACTCCATTGAATATCATCATCAACATCACCACTAACAATTTTTTATTAAAAAAGAATACATCAATTTATCAAACAAAGTATACTGTATCTTTCTATGCAATTTTTATTGTGAAATTTGAAGTTTTGATTGTGTGGTTGTGTTTTCCATTTTTGGTTGAGTTTTGTGTTGTTGCAATTCCTTTGATCATCATTGCAATATTGATTCCAATCTCCAACATCTGTCTTTCTTTCTTGTTGCTTTTGCTTTTCCTTCTCCTTTGAATAAGGCCTTGGTACTAATTAAAGTTATGATAGAATGTCAGAATCAGCTGTTTTCATTGCTGGTTCAGAGTCTATGAAGAGTGATATGCTGTCTGTCATCAAGAGCATTTGCTTGGGTTGTCTGAAGAGATTGCAGAATCCTTCAGTATATTCTTACTTTGTAAATGATGAATGGACACACTGTCACATCTGTCATATATCAAATAGAAGTTGTGCTGCTGTAAGTTTTCTTAAACTGAGATTGTTAAAGATACTAACAGATTATAGATGTCTGAGCACTTTCATGAAACTGATCAATCTTTGATCAATGAATTTCACAAGATGCTGCTCTCTGATGAAGTTCTGAATGAGAGATTTGCCACATATCAAACTGCTGTTGCAAGGTTTGTACTTGATGTGCAGATCTATAAGAATGCAGGTGGGGTTCTAGAATTCTATATGAACTCTGATGATTTGTTGTCACAGCAGAGTGTGACATTCAATCATAGCAGTGTTTCAGAAAGCATGTTTTTGCATTCTGCTATTACATCAGTGTCATTCTTGCTGAGTCAAGATCTTGGTATGTTATTTGAGTTGACTGATAATGTAGACAAAGATGAGGAAGTGGATGGTTCTGTTGAAGTGTTAGAGAGAAACACAGCAGTATATTGCTGTTGTTGTATTCAACATTTGACAACATCCCCCCACCATCATTGCAAGTCTGCTGAGAATTGATATAAAAAATGCAAGCACTGCTCAGTGATGAAGTATGTCTGTGTTCTGATAAGTTATTATTCAAAACAAATGTTTTTACAGTATATAATATTAACTTCCTATTAGATGTCAGTGAATGCTGTTGAATTGACTCAGATGATTATCAACACTGCTGAGGATCTAATTGTCACTGATGTGAATGCTTTGAATGTTAACATTTTGCAGAGTGCTGTGACTGCAGTGGTTAGATTCTTTGCTGTGAAGATTCAGAAGATTCAACAAGATGATTCTTCTGAGACTTCAGCTGAAACAGTGATTGATGAGATCTTGATGATTACATCACCAGTCACAGCTTCCAAATCATTGTTGAAACATCATGCTTCATCAGTTGAGGAAATCCAGAATAATAAGCAGGTTTGTTTTGATGACAATTTTTCAAATGACACTGATCAAGCTGAGGCAGATCTGTTTTTTAATCTCTGAGTGGAATAAGTATATTCAGCAGTCATCATTGTCTTCTTTGTTTTCATTTACTAACTGACTTCTGATAGATTTTATTAAACTGTTTCAAGTACTTCTGACTGTTCATCAAGTTTTCCTTGAGTTCCCAAGAATTGTCTGTGTCTGTACAATCTTTCCATTTGACAAGATATTGTGTTTGACTGTGGTACTGATGCTTGTCTAATATAGCTTCAACTTTTCATTTCTCTTACATGTCTATAATTAACAGTTCTGCTTGCAGGATTTGTCTGTTGTGTGTGTGATATGATTTGAGAAGGGAAACATGGAATATAGAATGGATTTCTTTATATTGTGATGTGAGTTTCAGTTTGTACATCTGCATACTGCAGATATCAATTATTTGAAAGGGATTCAAAAATCAATGATCTAGTTTGGGTGAGAGTTGCAAGGTGGATATGTTTTTTGCACACAGCATTACCCAGTCCTCTATCTTAAAGCTTTTTGATATATGATGCTGATTGTAATACTTTTTCTCAGCTGCTTTGGCAGCTTCCAGGCATTCTCAGATCTTGTTCTCTGCTTGCTTCATCTGTTCCACTTGTTTCATCACTGATTTTGACATATCTGTGCTTGGGGGTTCCATATCTATGCGAAGTTCAGTTGGTCAGCCGATCATTGCTTCAGATGATGTCATTTTTATCAATGCATGGAAGGCATTGTTATATGCTCATTGCATCAGAGGAATCCATTCTATCCAATTATCTTGCTGATAGCTGCAATATGTGTGAAGATAATGTTCAATCATCTGGTTCAATTGTTCTGTCTGACCATTGATTTGCAGGTGGAATGCTGTCAATAATTTTTGTTGAACATGGAGCAGATAACACAATGTCAATCAAAACTTGCTATTTATTAATGAATCTCAGTTGCTAATAATGTTTGCAGATAGATCAAAGTTCTTTGCAACTCTTCATACAATAATATCTGCAAGTTCTTCTGCATCTAGTTCTGAAGATGTGAGCACAATTATGATTCATTTGATGAATAAATCAATAAATACAACAATAGCATTATAGGTTTGACTTCTCTTTTTATTATCTGACAGGTCTTCAATAAAGTCCATGCTAATTGTATGTTATTTCTTATCTGGCACTGAATGTGGTTGTAGCAACCTGTACAGCTTGTGCTGTGGTATTTTGATGTGTTGACAAACATTGCAAGTTCTCACATATTCTGCAATCTCATCACTCATATCATGTCACAAGTACTTGCATTTGATCACTTTGATGATTTTGTCACATTCAAAATGGCCATCTTGAGGATCATCATGGTTCATTTTCATTATTTCATGTCTTACAGCTTTGTCTTGTGATATATAGACTTTATCATCTTTTCTGAGCAGATCATCTTTATCTACTGCTCAGATTGAATAATTATCTACACTAGCATCACTCATCTCTAATCTTCTGCAAAGTTCAGACATGTCAGTGTCTCTATTCTGAATCTGCAGTAAGAGTTCAATGATAGATTCAGCTATCTCTTTGCAATAGACTGTCTCAGATTCAAATATCTTGACAGCTAGAATTCATGACATCAGAGTTTCTAGATCTAATCTCATAACATCTGCAATCTCATTCTCATTCACAGATGCATTCTTTATTCTGCAGAGGTTGTTGTCATCAATGACTATAGACTTCTTCACTCAACAATTTTCATTAGCTTGCAGATCTTTTTGCATTATCTTGACACATTGATCTAACTTTGTGTTTTCTTTTGTCTTTAGTGACTTAAAGATCCTCTTACACAGCTTCTCTTGCAGAATAGAGAGCTCTGTCAAAAGAGCTGTGTGTTTTACAAAATCTGAACAACAACTTGATGCATCTGCAGGATTATTTTTCCCAGAACAGTGCTCTATTTCAAAATCAAACACTGAGAGCATTTTCATTCAGCAAATCTGACATTCATTTAGCTGCTTCATCATCATGAAGCACTGAAGATTGACATGGTCAGATAAAACAGTTATCAGATGCCTGCTATTATGTAAGTAGTGGCATCATTGTCTGAAAGCTTCTACAATCAGCAACATTTCTAGATCATATGTTTGATAACATCTTTCTGTTTCTGTGAGCTTTCTAGATCAGAACACAATTGAGTGTCAGTGATCATCATTCATTAATTGTGATATTACTGTGGTGATTGCAACATCAGATCCATCCATTTCTATACAGAGTTTTCACTGCAGATCAAAGTGAATCAACAATGATGCTTTTGTAAAGCATTCTTTTAACTGCAAAATTGCATGCTTGCAGTTTTCATCTAACTGAACAGATGCATTATTCTTCCTTCTTTTTGTTTCATAACCTTTTAACAATTCAGTCAGGGGTGCTGTTATTATTGAGAACTTGTATATGAATCAATGATAGAAATTGATGAATTCTAGAAATATTTGCAATTCATTTATAGTTCACAGTTCTGATCAATCTAGAATTGTGTCAACACAGCATTTCTTGACAGTAATGCTCTGTGTGATAACCACAAAACTCAAAAATCCAATTTCTGTTGTGTGGAATGTACACTTACTAAGTTTGGCATATAGTCTTCATCACCTTAACCGTTCCAGCACATTCTTAACATGGATGACATGTTCATCAAGCATGTTTGAATAGATTATGATATCATCAAGATAAGCCATGCAATATACATCTAAAAGATCACTGAGGGCTTTGTTGATATAAGATTGAAAGGTCACAGAGACATTGGTTAGCTCAAAAGATAAGACTAGATATTCAAAGTATTCATATTGTGTTTGAAATGCTGTTTTCCATTCATCCCTCACTTATATGCAAATTCTATGATATACATCTCTAAGGTTCAGCTGTGTATATATTTTGGCATCTGCTAATCTATCAAGTATTTCACTTATCAAGAACAGTGGATATTGATTCTTGACTGTTATTTCATTCAATCCTCAATAATCCACACAAAGACACAGAGTTCCATTTTTCTTGAGTGTGAATAATACTGGCACATCTGCTGAGCTCTTGAATGGACATATCCAATTCTTCTCTAACACTTTTTCAATATATTCTCAGAGGATGGAGAGTTCTTGAGGTGATAAGTTATATATTGATTGATATGAGGGTTCCTTGCCAGGTTTGAGATCTATGGCATGATTGTGAGGTGCATGTTCAGCATCAGATATGTTTTCTTGAAATACATCAAGATAATCTTTATAATCATCTGAGATATTTGACTCAGTTGCTGCACTCACAGCTTGTAATGGTAAGGCAGTGAATATAATATTGCCATCATCAATTAGTGTTGTGAATTCTTTAGCAGTATTCAGGTGCATGTGGTTAATATTTGATGCTTTTCTATAGATTCAGCATCTTTGCATCCAGTCAATATCAGAGTTCACAGCTTCCAATCACAGCATGCTCAAAATTACATCATATCCACTAATATCAGTCTCTTTGAAATGATGAAATCCTTCTTGGAGGATATGTTTGTCATCAATAATCTTCATTGCAGCTCTTTGTTGTTCATATGATTTAATCTTATGATTATCAACTGCTTCCACTACTTTTGGTTTACCTTCTGCCTTCGAGAAATATTTTGATGCCCAGGTGTGGGATATGAAGTTCACATCTGTGTCAGAATCCACTAACATCCACATCATCAACCATTCTGCTTCTGTCAGCATTCATGTATTCATCACCAATAATTGTTTATTTCACAGTCTAGTTGTTCATATTCCCAATGCAGCAGCTGCTTCTACAATTGGAATTGCTGGTTTTTTGCTTGTCAAACTTGATTGCACTTTTCAGAGTGTAGTATTCAACAATCATTTGCAACATGACTCTTCTTATGACAGTGAGAACACTTCTTCATTCAGTTATATTTATCTTTCTTGATTTGTTCAGTTGAATCTGTTTGTTTCTCTCATTTTCTCTTGTTTTGACAGTTGCTAGATTTATCAGAATGATGCTGATTCTCTACAAATATTGCAGATCTTTCTTTGTGAATAGCATGTCATCACTTCAGCATATTTTCCTTGAGAGTCTGTAGAGTTCAAAGCAACTCTTTGTAGTTCTGAGGCTCTTGATTTCAGTGGTCAAGTTCTGTATGTAATATCTTCAATGTCTTACTACACAAGTTATCCATTCTTTGTTCTTTGCTATATGGGGGTAAGTAGTATTCCCAGTCTTTGAAATATTTAGAGAAATCACATATTGATTGCCATTCTTGTTGCTTTGCATCTTGAAACTTTTGACTTGTCAATCAGTGCTGGTTCTGTGGATTGTTAATTTGCATTTCTAGATGTGATAATATATTGTCAAAAGTCAACAGTGTTGCTCCTTCACATCTCTCATATGATGATACAAAATTCAACCATTTCTGCTTAATGTGGGTGTTAAGGTAGAGTTTAGCATCATTTATCTTGTGTTCTTTCTTTTGATAATACTGGCAGTGGTGTGTAAAGAGAGTCAACATGCAATCTTTATAGTTCTTGAATTCTAACATATTTTTTCCTTGATAATAGTTCTTAATCTTCAACCTCAGTGGTGTTTCATTATCATCATCTGTATTGTTCACAGATTGATTTTGTGGTGGTTCTGTGGTGATATTCTGAGTTAATTGAGGCTCAATGAGAGTATCTCCATGAATCTGTGCTTTCAACTCATTGAGCTGCTGTTGCACATGCAGAATAGCTAATTGCTGCTCTCATTCATGAATTTGATCATTCAACTGTTGCAAACACACATTGTGATCATCAGAGGCAGTAGAAGATTCAGATTGGTTTTCAAAAGATCTTGTGTGTGTCAAAACCATCTTGCATGTTTTAACTAATGTTGTGTGTTTTAACTAATGTTGTGTGCTTTATTGTAGGTGTGTGTAACAACAGACCACTCAAATAAAGTTATGAGTGATTAGAATTGTAAGAGATGATTGTAGGTATAATTATGAGAGTAGTGTGAAGTACACATATAGAATGTTAAGAAGATAGCAATCTCTATTATTCAAAGCTAATCACTGATCTTCTAATATCTACAGATATCAGCAAGCATTATATAGGCGACCACCATGCGCTACAGCCGCCTATGGTGCCATGCACTATGTCCCTCCTCATTAATTCTGGCGTGTTCTGTGTTCTTCTATCGCCACATAGCTATTTCCTAATATAGATATCTCCGTTGCGCCTATTACAAATATCTTGATTATAATATATATCAGAGATTCTATAATACAGAGAGATTTAATGAATTTGTTGTAAGAGATAGTTGTAGATATAATTATGAGAGTAGTGTGAAGTACACATAAAGAATATTAAGAAGATAGCAATCTCTATTATTCAAAGTTAATTGCTGATCTTCTAAGATCTACAGATATCAGTGAGTATTATATAGATAATATTGCCATCATGTCTTGTCCATCATATTCTATACCTTTCTATCATTATATAGCTATTTTCTAATATAGATATTTCCGTTGCGCCTATTACATTTGTATATATATAAATACTGCTCAAATATTAATAAAATTATCACTATTTAGTGATAAATAATTGCTTTTCTCATTGTTCATAAGTATTGTAAGATCTCTGTAGAGAAGCTGATATTGAACTTTTATTTTTATCTTTATATTCTTCTGATTATAATTCCATAGAGAAGTCATTTCATGTGTTGAAAAAATGAATTAAAAGATACAGATGTCAATTAGAGAATTATTTTAATAAAGATTTTAAAAATCTTCTTACATTATACAGTTGAGAACTTTATGAGAGAAGAAAATGTAAGAGAATATTTCAAATCTGCTAATATAGAATAATATTATAAAATTTAAAAAAATTCAGATTGCAATTCAATTATGATGATATATAATATCTAAATTTCAAATTAAGAAATAGAAACAATATGAAATCTGCTGTTATTACTATAAACAATAAATAAAGACAATTTAATCTTCTTCAACTGTGACTGTCAGATAGAACTCTTTAATTCATCTTTTAATATTAAAAATATATTCATTTCAATATTCAATTGAATCATCTGTTTATTTGTCATTGTCTGTATATAATTTAATTCAAATTTCTCATTTTGAATAATATTCTTTACAGTTAAAAGAGCTTCTACTCTTTGAAATCTTTCTATTATTAATCAATTGAAGAACTTATCAATAAACAGATCTATATATTCATCAAACTGAGAAATTGAACTACTTCAAATAGAAAACAGATTTGAATTCAATGACAGATTTAAATTTAATAACAGATTCAGATTCAATAATAGATTTGAATTCAATAACAAATTTAAATTCAATAACAGATTCAGATTCAATGATAGATTTAAATTTAATAATAAATTTAAATTTAATAATAGATTTGAATTCAATTCTTTCATATCTCTTATTTCTTTTATTATATATTTCATCATCATCACATTGATTATCTCATTTGAAAACACAATATTAGATGAAGAAGAAGTTGAGAGAAAAAATATAACTATTAATATCTGAAATATCTGTATAAAAGAATTAGAAGTAGAGATAGATTTATTTTTTTATTTTTTCTTCTTCTTTTTATTCATTAACTTTTTTATCATTTTTTTGAGAAATTTTTAATTATTATATATCTATATTCAATATCATCTATTCAACTGACAATTTCACTACTCAGAAATTGAATATAAATATCATCAAAAACTATTCAATAAATACTCTATTCAAAATATGCTCTGTGATCTCAGCACCGGGCGGCGGCTGAGTCTGCAGAGATGCAGATTTTGAAGACAGTAATTATATCTGATTTTTTCAGAGTAAAAATATTAAAGAAAGAGAAGAATATAAAAGTTTTGAAAGTAATAAACTCTAAAAACTCTGTGATGAAGAGATTAATTGAGAAAAAATTGACTGAAGAGAAATTGATGAAGAAAATTGTAAAGATATTGATAACTACAGCAGTGTCTATAGTATCTGTTTTCTTTATCAACTTACTATTGATATCTGTGAAGCAGAGAGAAAGGGTGCTCTGAATGATGAAGAAGTGAAAGAAGAAAATGAAGAAAAATATCTTTCTTAATCAGATATACTGAAAAATGAGTAGATTGATGAGAGAGAGAAAAAGTGAGAAAATAAATGTTTTGTGAAATAGATATTTATCTATATCTCTGCACTCAAAATAAATACTGATAATTTACAAATATCAGAAAAAATATTGAGTGAGGATGACAGAGAGAAAAAATGAAAAGAATAATGAAAGAGAGAAGAGAAAGTAAGAAATAAAAGATGAAATAAAGATGAATAAATTGAAAGTCTTTAGACTTTTCTTAGAATCTATTTTCTTTGTTTTTTTCTTGCTTATATTTTTTATTCTTGTATTTATTATATTCAAATTGAATTTTTTTCTTTTTCTCTTTTCTCTGATTATTATTATTATTTATTTCTACACTGTCTAATCTATATAGTATGCGGGAAATCTATATTACATGAAAGGAAAATTTTGTGATCAACATCACTGAATTAAAAACCTCTTCTCAGCTAATTATCTTCACTTCAATTCTCTCTCTACAGCTTTATCAAGAATCAGTCAGTGCTGTTTTTGAGAAATGAAGAAAACAATCTTTTTTTTCTCTTTTGTTACATCTCTCTTCTGTATCTGCTGTATACATTGTTTTCATACTCACATCTGTTGCAGCTTTTCTTCATCATTTATACTTCAAGTATCATCACATGTTTCATCAGTCTCATGCTCTGTACTTCTCTAGAGCTTGAGCTAATGTGAACTGCTGTAGAATATCTTGCTAAAGTTATCAGCTTGTTAACTGTTTGATATTTTTTTTGATATCTAGCAGTCATCTTCTGTTAATTTTTTTATGATGATTTAGCATCTCTCTGTAGTTGCTGTAGCAATCACAGTGCACTATAATATATTTCACTGTTTCTTGAGTATAGTCATATGAGTATTGTGATGTTGAAAATTCAGATATTTTTCTTTAATGCAGAAAGACAGTCAGATCTGTTTTCTCTGTTCACAGTTGAATTATAAATAAGCTTTTTACTTTGCTCAGTTCTCTGTGTAAGTTCAGTATTCTCTTATCTAAAGATCTTTCAAAGTGTTTTTTTCATAATATATATCTGACTCTTCATCTCTTTCATCAGCATGCTAGAAGCTTTTTTTTATTTAAGATTCAAGCAATAAATATCTTTTCTCATCTGATTATATACTCTGAGTATTCTTCTTCTTTGCATCTGTCACTCACTGCTTCACTCAGTTTTCTGACTGTTTTTTTGAATGCAGTATTTTTTTCATTGATCTTTTTATCTCTCTTCTTCTTTCTCTGAGTCTGACTTGAATCATGCTGCAGACATTCTTCACTTACTCAGTCATATCTGATCTCTTGAGCTGCAGAGTTACTCTGACCACTATACTGTTCAGATACAGATCAATTGATGATGTGTGTGTTTCTGTTTTCAATGAAGATACAGAGATTATCTTGTATGTCTCAGTCATTATTTATAGACATTTGTTTTGTTTCTTGATTAGAGATGAGATCATCTTATCTCTTTCTCTTCTCTTTTCTTTTTTTATATTTGATTGATATTATATCAGAGTTTCATAAGTCATTGCTGCTCTGATCACTGCATTGTAAATTATTCAAGTCTGTATTAGTGACATATCTTATGTGAATTCTGCTGTGTGTTTGAGAGCTTCAATCTGAGACTTCAACTTTCTCATCAATGCATTCATATGACTCTTTCAGCATAGAGCTGAGTTCAATCACATTTTCAGTATTCTCATAATTCACTGTGATTGAATGATTCATTCTGACAGTTGTAGCAGATGTATCAGATTGAACTGAGTACACATTCTAATGAAATACATGAGCTTATATTTCTCTGAGACAAAGATAGTCTCATATCTCTTTGCTCAGATCTCATATTCTGAGTGAATTCTCATCAGTTGTGCACAATTTGTCTCTGTAGATGTGTCATAAGTAAGAATATTGATATTATCTACAAAGTCAATACAACTAATCAGTCTATCTGCTAAAGAGCAGATTCTTAGCAGTTTCTTATTATAGAATAGAAACAAGATAGATGATAATAATAATCTCTGAAATATTTCAGTCAGCATCTCAAATATTGCTATTTTCTGCTCTTCAAAGTATAGAATGAACATTCTGTCTCTCATAAATGAGCAGATTCATTCAATCAGTCACTGTGAAGATTTCATACACTGTAGAATATGTGTCAGTCTAGTCTTTATTACTCAGTCATATGCTTCAGATATGTTCAGAGATAGTACTGTAGTCATCTTCTCTGATTCCTCTCACACTGTGTGTATTTGAGTCAGAAGCAGTGATATTGCTGTTTTTATTGATCACAGCTTTCTAGCTTTCATCTGTTGAGCTGAGAGTATATTATATATTTCAGCTAACTGTCTGAATTTCTTGGCTGTTGTGATCTCTATTATCTTCTTCTCAGTGTTAAGAAGTGCAATGAATCTTCATGCTTCTGATTGATTGTATGCTGCTTTGCTCTGCTTTTTGAGCATCACTGTGTGTACTGCTTAGAATCAAGCTGAGTAATGCTCTCATCTTCAGCAATTCAGAGTTAGCTCAGTCATTGTCTTCACAAATGAAGCTTCTAGCATCTTCATAAACTCATTTGAGATTTCATTTATTTCTGATACTTTGTTCACTAAAAGTTGCACAATAAACACTGTCATCTGATTCTCAGATATGCTTAATGCACATTCTGTCATTGATGAGTGTATTATTGATGTGATGTTGCTCAGATCTGTGTTCACTGGCTTTGAAAAGAACCACTCTCTTAGTGTCTTCATTTTTGTCTCAAATGTGCTTGTTAAAGCATTTTTATATTGACTTTTCACATTTATGACTGTCATTGCAAGCTGAATGATATGTTTTAAGTGTTTTTTGAGTTCTTTGAGTTCTTTGTGTCTTTTGTATTGAGTTTCAAGTCAGACTTGATATTCTTGAATTCATTTTTGAATCATTTGAAGTATGAATCAATGGTATGTTCTGATTGCTTGCAATAATGGCAATATTTTGATTGAATGAAGTCATTGAACTTTGTAGTGTCATTTCATCTGTGTTTGTTTTGTGATCTATTATCAGCATTATTTCTGTTGTTAAAGCTTTGAGTGAGGTTTTTAAAATTTGACTTCTCTTTAAGCTTCTTCTGTCTCTCTGACAGATTCAATTCTGTCATTGCAAGTTTATGTAGAATGGCATCATAGCTTAACTCTTTCAATTTGATTGTATATTTATTGAATTCTCAGTGAATAAAAGATAGAACTTTCATATAGAGATGTGATTTCTGATAATATTTATTATAAAAATGCTGCAGATGCTCTTCAATTGATTGTAAATGTAAAATAAATTGTTGAACTGTCTGATCTTCTTATTGCTCTGTTTTTCAGTACTGTCTATCAGCATCTCAGAAACTTCTATCTGAATCAGTGACTTGACATTACATTCAACTAACAAATTCTTTCCATGATGACAAAGTTCATATATTATATATATGTTGATATCAACATTGTTGCATCTCAATATTGAAATGAGTGACAGCTTCAATGATCTTTCAATGATCATATTTGTTGTAGTAATCAAGATCACTGATATGAAAAGCAATAGCAGCTGTAACAAAGTTTTCAAATTCTTTTATATTTTGATCTCAGAACTTTTCCACATCTCTTCAAAAAAAGTAATTATTCATATCAGAATCTCAAAATTCTAATTATCAAAATGATACTCAACTACATCTTCTACTGACAGTAGTCACAGCACTTTTCACTAAAATATTGAGTATTTATAGTGTGAGTTTCAGTGATCTGAGAATGCTTGTGATGTTTTTATAGTTATTATTCATACTAATTGCATCTCTATCATGATTTGAATGTACTTTTAGTGTATTTTGAATAACTGGAATTATTTCATTCAATTCTTGCAGTAAAGTATTACATTAATATTGAAGTTTTCATAATTTCTTCTCAGTCTGTAACTTTTTGATTCTTCTAGTCACAGCTATTTTCTCAGTCTCAATTGTACTGAGATCTTCAGAAGAAATGTTCTTTTCTGAATTATATTCAGAGTTCAGTTTCATAGAGAAGAATGATATTTGTTGTACACTTTCAATGATAGAAATACATATTTCACAGTTTTCTTCAATGATATTTATTGTTTTGAATTCAGCAATAGTATGAGTACAGTGAATGCTGTAGATAGAGATCATGACTATTACTCAATGAACTGTCTTTCAAAGATTGAGTGATTAGAAACTGTGAGAGATGGTGATTTGTTTGTTTGTTTGTATTGATTTAACATTCTGAAGAAAATACAGACAGCATCTGTGTTTCAGAAGTCTTCTGAAAAGTATGAAAACATACTACACTGAAGAGATTTCTATATACACAGAGAGAGAGGAAACAGAATTCAGATGACAATTCTTGAGAAGATTCAACTCATTGAAAAGAATTTTACTGAGCTGCATATTCATTTCTGATCTGATGTATGATCATTCATGATGAGACTATAGTGTGATTCTCAAGAGAACTGCTGCTGCTTTGTCTGAAAGGCTTTATAGTGAATGAAGAGAGATAACTCTCTCAGTTGATTCAAGAACTGTCTATACTTCTAACAATAGAAGAAAAACAGATGAAATAGACAAAAGAGAAGAGAAAAAATAAGTGTTCTGAAAAGAAAAATAAAAAAAAGAGTGAAGAAAAAACTGTGTCATCTGTGACATTTTGCAATCACATGACTCAACACAATCTGAGAAGAGAGAGAGAAGAGAGCACTGAAGAAGATCATGAAAGAAAAGAAGTGAAGAGAGACAGAGAGAGCAGTAAGAAAAGAGAAGAAGAGTGCTTAAATCAATAAAAATCAGAATCAGTGAAGAAAAGCAAAGCAGAGTGTGTATAGATATCATATTGACAGCTGAAAGCATATTAACTGAGTCAGCATGCAGACTGTACTGATTACACCACAGCTAGTTGAAATAGATGAGTCAATTATACTGGTTGAATCATTTGCATCAGTTGAATCAATTGAATTGATTGAATTGATTGTATCAATTGTTCATTTGTACTGATTGAATCAGTTGTACTGAATGTTGTGCTATCTGTACTGTCTGTATAGACTTGGAACTGCTGTGAGAGGCTGTCAGATGATGTATGTTCAAACAGCTGTGTTATCTTATACAGTACTGTATGTAGAACTGTGTGTGATCAAGCAGTTCTACAAAGTCTGTAGAGATCAGAGACTCTAGATAGACAACAACTGTCACTCAGTTATATAACTGTGCTGCTGATCTCTTGAGTCAGTGAGAAAAGTATTTCTGTGAATGTTAACAGAGCATCAAATATTCTGAGCTTTTATTATGTCCACAGATATAGACAAGCCTCACATCTGTATGCTGAAAGTATCTATAATATCAGAAGAAGTCTTTATAAAAGGAGCAAAATATAAATCAGCAGTGAAGAACATACTGTAGTATAATGAGCTCTGAAGAGATCTTTATTTAATATTCCACAATCAGTCTGCTGAATCTTCAGCTCTGATATCAGTCAGAAAACTTTTCACAGACTCTGCTTCATCACTCTCACTCTGTCTTTTGACTGAACTGCTTGATCACTATGCAGATCTCACTGACTGTGAGCATGATCTTGAGTTTATAGACTGAAACTGTAGTAGATGAGATTATTCATTTAATCAGACAGTCTGCTTTCTCATTGCTCTCTATTCTTATATACTCAGAAACTCATTTCAGACTCATATTATATTGTCTGAAAAGCTCATAGCAGCAGCTGTAGACCCAGTTTGAGAAGATCACTGCACTGTCTCATATATTTTAGATGACTGAGATATTGTCAAAACAGAGTCAGATTCAAAAGTTGATGCTGTCATCTATAACACAGAGTAGAAACTTCACTGCATACTCTAATACACAGCAGATATCAACTGTCTCAGTGTTGAAGATATATAATATAGAGTTCAGTACAGCTGAGAAGCTGATCAGCTGTTTATTTTTCTGATAGACTATAAAGCTATAATTCATTCATCTACTGTTGTCAAAAATCTATTCTGATTCATCTGAGAAAATATATAGATCAGTTGAAGATTGATTTTTTTATTATTTTTTGAATATCTGAACAGTATTTTTTTTATCTACATCTTCTGTGAGATCTGTTCTGCATCTCTTTGAATAGTGTGAAATGATAAATGTGAATCTATTGACTGCAGATAGCAGTGTTCTCAACCTCTGAATCTTGATCTTCAGATACTGCTGAGTTTCAGTCTCTCTTTCATATATGATTATTGAGAGAGCTATTTATAAAGTCAGTGAATGTCTCTCATTCATCATCTGAAGTCTTGTTGTGAAATATATTTTGATCTTCTTCAGAGCTATCATTGCTGATGAAAGCTCAGTATTTCAGTATAGAGTTGTGATGAATGTTGTACAGAAAACTGAAAGAACTTCTCTGACTGTCATAATAAATATCTTTTCAATTGTTCTTATATATTATCTTAGACAGAAGCTGATCTCTTTACTTCTGTCTGTGTGTCTTACTGCCTGCATGCAGCTGCTGTACCAGATCTCTGTGTTATAGAGCAATGAGAGAATTATATAGATGATGATCATTTTTCACAGAGCATCTGCTGAGAGCTCATTTCTGATTTTCTCTAGACTTTAGATATGCTGAGTCACAGCTCTTGTCTTCTTTATTCAAACAGAGACATATGATCTTCAGATGAGTCTTCTGTCAAAGTGTATACTCAGTCAATGAAATACTGACTTCTGTTCAGCTGAGACAGTGACAGAGTATATGATCAGATTCTCTAACACAATCACTGACAGTGTTTCATTTTGTCACTTTCTTGTGAGATGAATCATCTCAAGTTTCTCTGATGCAAAGGCCATCTTATTTGTCTCTCTTCATCTCAGAATACTCTGTGAGAGGTGGTGACAGTGTGAAGAGTAACAATAGAAGATAGTATATAGCATAGCAGAGATAATAGTAATAATAATATAGTAGTAATAATAATGTAGCTAATTGCTAAGAAAGAAAAGAAAGAGAAAGAAAATGTGCAAAATACATACATCAATATATATATACATGTAGAAATAGCAGTAGCGAGAGTATAATGGAAAGAGATAAGAATAAATGAAGATAAGATAATAAGAAAATAATAAATGAGTGCATTACAATAGTGTAGTAAAGATAATAGTAATATAATATAGAATGTAATATAGCTAATTGCTAAGAAAGAAAAGAAAGAGAAAGAAGATATGCAAAATACATACATCAATATATATATACATATAGAAATAGCAGTAGCAAGAGTATAATGAAAAGAGATAAAAATAAATGAAGATAAGATAATATAATAAAAAAATAATAAACAAATGCATTACACTGTGAATTTTGTACATGTAGATGACAGCTTTTCATCATTGAATATTTCATGAATTTGAGAGAATTTGATAGAATAATAGAGAGAGAATTTGATAGATGATAAGATTACTTTTTCTTTGATATCTAATACTTTTTTTAATATCAATATCTGAATTGTTAATTGAGAATTCAATACTTCAATGAAAGCTGCAGAACTGTATATTACAGAGATATTTGAAAATAAAGTTAAAATATTAAAAAAATTAAAAAAAATAATAATCTCAATATTAAATCTATTTATTTTCTTTTTATATAACTTTTTTAAAAAAGTGATAATCTCTCTTCAATCTATCTTCTTCTCAAGAATGATTTTAATTGAAGATTTATATTTATTTAATGAAATAACTATTATATAATTTACAACTTCTATTTTCTTATAGTTCTACTTTATAATATACTTTTCAGCTATTCTTTTTATAGTATATTGAATATAATAAAAGATGACAGTTATATCATTTATTGTGATATTCTATAATTTAATTTTTGTTAGATTTTTTTATTTCATTGATAATCATCTGTTCATACAGTCTGAATGAGATTTCAGATTCAGAGATAGATATTTATAGAAATTGATAATTTTTTAATTGTATTTTCTTCTTCTTCTTTTTTTTTTATTCTTCTTCTCATCATCAGTTGAATTTTTGTCATTATTTGAAACATTCAGAATAAATGACTTGAGTAGATAAAGACACACAGTAATTGAAGTTTCTTTATAAACTTATGAGACAGTAGAATGATGAGTGTTGCAGAGCATATTGACAGATTTGATAATAAAAATATATATTTGATAATAAAGATATGTATTTGAATAAATTGAATGATATTTGAATGATTCTAGAGATACATAAATATTTTGATTATTTTTGCAGTGTTTTGCTATTATTTTTCAGAGGGTGGCAGAAAATTCTGTTTTCGCAAGTTTTTGTAATGCACTTGTTTATTATTCTCATTTATTATTTTCTTATTATCTTCACTTATTCTTACCTCTTTTCATTATACTCTCACTACTGCTATTTCTATATGTATATATATATCAATGTATGTATTTCACACATTTTCTTTCTCTTTCTTTTCTTTCTTAGTAATTAGCTACATTACACTACTACACTCTACAATATATTACTATTATCTTCACTATACTATAAACTATCTTCTACTGTTACTCTTCACACTGTCACTACATCTCACAGTTTCTAATCACTCAATCTTTGAGAGATGATTTGTTGAGTAATAGTCATGACCTCTATCTGCAGCATCCACTGTACTCATGCTACCACTGAACTCAAAGCAATAAATATCATTGAAGAAAACTGTGAAATGCACACTTCTGTCACTGAAAGTGCACAACAAGTATCATCTTTCTCTATGAAATTGAACTCTGAGTATAATTCAGAAGAAGACATCTCTTCTGAAGATCTCAATACAATTGAGACTGAGAAGATAGCTGTAATCAGAAGAATCAAAAAATTACAGACTGAGAAAGAATTGTGAGAACTTCAACACTGATGTAACACTTTACTGCAAGAATTGAATGAAACAATTTCAGTCATCTGAAATACACTAGAAGCACATCTGAACCACAGTAGAGATGCAACTAATGTGAATAATAACTATAATAACATCACAAATATTCTCAGATCACTGAAACTCACACTACAAATACTCAACATTTTAGTGAAAAACACTGTGACTATTGTCAGTGGAAGATGTAGTTGAGTATTACTTTGACAATTAGAACTTTGAGATTCTGACATGAATGATCACTCTTCTCAGAGAGATGTGGAAAAGTTTTGAGATCAAAGCATAAAAGAATTTGAAAACTTTATTACAGCTGCTATCACTTTTCATGTCAGTGATCTTGATTACTACAACAAACACAATCATCAAAAGATTATCAAAGCCATCACTTATTTCAATGTCAAGATGCAACAACATTGGTATCAACATACATATGATATACAGACTTTGCCATCATGAGAAGAATTTGTTAGTTGAATGCAATGTCAAGTCATCAATTCAGATAGAAGTTTTCAAGATACTGATAGACAGTACTGAAAAACAGAGCAACAAGAAGATCAGACAGTTCAACAATTTGCTTCACATTTACAATCAATTAAAAAGTGTCTGCAGCATCTTTATAGTGAATATCATTGAAAATCACATCTCTATATGAAAGTTCTACCTTTTATTCACTGAGAATTCAACAAATATGCAATCAAATTGAAAGAGTTAAGCTATGATGCCACTCTATATAAACTTGCAATGACAGAATCAAATCTGTCAGAGAGATGAAAGAAACTTAAAGAGAAGTCAAATTTCAAAAACCTCATTCAAAGCTTTAACAACAGAAATAATGCTGATAATAGATCACAAAACAAATGCAGATGAAATGACACTATGAAGTCTGATGACTTCATCTGATCAAAATATTGCTGTTATTGCAAGCAATCAGAACATACCATTAATTTGTGTTTTAAATAATTCAAAGACAAATTCAAGAACATCAAGTCTGACTTGAAATCTGATACAAAAGATATGAAGAACTCAAAGAACTCAAAAAATGCTTAAAACATATCATTCAGCTCACAATGACAGCTATAAATACAGAAAGTCAATGTAAAAATGTCTTAAGCTTCACTATCACAGTGAAACTCACTACATCTAAGAATCTGCAAAAAGTGCTTGCACTAGTAGACTCTGAGTCAGAAGTGAACTGTGTTGATGAATTTTGAATAAAAAATCACAATCTAGAAGCTGCTCACTGCAAAATCAAAATGATCAAATCAATTGATGAATGCATAATGTGCTTCTTTGAAGAGTATAACATTGCAACTACTGTCACTGATCACAAGAATAATACACAGCAGACATCTCATTTCTTTCATGCAATGAAAATGAAGAACTACAATCTTGTATTAGAATTTCTCTGATTAAGACAAACAAATTCTCTTATAAATTGATCAGATGAACAATTCTTCTTTAGAAGCTCTGAAGATGAACAACAGCCTCAAATTATTTCTGAATAAAATGTCTTAGCTGAAGTTCTCACAGAAGCTAGAGTAGAAATACTTGTAGTATTATCTACAGAATATTCAAAAGACTCAAAGTATACTTCATATATATTCTTGACTGTGTATTCAGAGGGTATTTAAAACCTCTCCAATTAAAGCCATGGAGATTGAAGCCTCTCTATCACCACCACAAGTGAGATTTGATAAAATCTGTATGAATTATGCTCTCAGAATTATGAAGTTATATTCCAATCATTCAATTAGAAAAAGAGTCTCAAGTTCTTTTCCAAGTGAATCAACTGGAGTAGATCTGAATTGAGAGTCTTATCTTGATTAGAATGAAATAAATTCATCTGATAATTCAACATCTGTGCAAAGAAAGAAGATACCATCTCAGTTATTTAGAATTTGCTCCATGATTAAAGACAATTTCTCTAGTTTAAATGTGGAGAAAGTGGTCTTTGAAAATCTCTCTCCTTGGAAGAAAGATCTTGCCAGTCTTATTGATTTAAATATTAGTCAATTTTCAAAAGAAGATCAGACTGAACAACATCTAAATCTTCTAAAACAAATGGGAAACAAAGCAATTCTTATCTACACTGATGACTCAAAATGTGAGAAAACAGGCAATCTTGGAGCTGGAATAGCATATTCAGAAAATGGTAAAAACTATATTCTTGATTCTTGGCAAATTGGAAAAGAGTCAGAAGTTTTTAATGCTGAATTATTTGCAATTTCAAGAGCTTTCAAATTGATTGAAATGAAGATTGAATAATGGAAAAGATTTGAGTATATTTGAATATTCTCTGATAGTCAAGCTGGGCTTAAAAGACTTCAAAGTAATAAAATCAGCAGTGGACAGTCAATACTAGAGCTGATTTTGAAAAGTCTTCAAAATATTCAAAGAAAAATGTCATTCAATTGTTCTATTCACCTTCACTGAGTGCCTGCTCACATGGGTATATATGGCAATGAAATGGCTGATGAAGCTGCAAAAAAAGCAACTGAATTAGAAGTCAGCTTTCAAAAAATTGTAACATAGACTTTTATTAAGAGGAAAATAAGAGAATCATGTTTGCAAAAATGACAAGATATCTGGTTTTTACAAAGAAAGAGTGTACATTATTCCAGATTTGAAACTAAGCCAAAATGAAAAACTTGCTCAATAAAATGTAAAAAGAAACTTTTTGCTATAATAATGCAGCTAAAGCTTGGACATGATTATTTTAAATCATATTTAACAAAAATTAGAAATGATTTAGATGACTTATGTTCAGATTGTCAGTTATATGAAAACCCAGAGCATCTTCTTTTACTTTGTACAAAGTATACAGAGTTAAGATTGAGATTAAGAGAGAAGTTTGAATTGAGACAGTTAAATTTAAAACTTTTGTTCAATACAAAAACTGGAAATGAATTCTTGATGGAATATTTGAAAGAATCAAATATTGCAACAAGATTTCAATTGAATAGCTTGATCTGATAATAAACTCAATTTTTTTCCTTTTTCTTTTGTTTCTATATATTTGCTTTAATTTTTGTTTTTGTTTTTATTTTTATTTTGTTACTTTGAAATTTGTTTCATTTTGATTATTTTGATTTTGTTTTGTTTTGAGAAGTTTGATTTGTGAATGATTTTTTTTTTCTTTTCTTTTAATAGCTGCTGTTTTGTTATAATTTTTATTTTATTTGTTTTAAATTGAATGTACTGATCTGTTGTCATTCTTTTGACATTCTTTCTTATATTGAATTGTTTGAATAGTTGTTTGATTCTGGGCTGGAATTCTGCTATTGCATGTATTAAATTGACTTTGTATATTAGCTTATTCTTAAGTTGAAAAATCCTGAAATATTTCAGGTAGATGTCATAGTCACTGACTGCATACATCTATAATAGAAGAATAATAATAATAATAATAATTGACTGTGTATTCAGACTTGCTGATTGATCTATCTGATTATGTCATGCTATACACATATATCTTCTCAGAAGAAGCTGCTATAAGCACAAAAAGATCAGAAGAGATGAAACATTATATAGATCTCAAATCTGATATACAATCTTCATTTATACTGATATACAATCTCTCTGAAACTGAGTTAGCTGCTCTAAGAGAATATTTAAAAAATGCATTAGATAAAGAATGGATACAATCATTCAGTAGCTCAGCTGATGCATCAATTCTCTTTGTTCTCAAAAAAGATAATGAACTCTGTCTTTGTGTAGACTATTGAGAATTAAATCAAATCATCATCAAGAATCAATACCCTCTACCTCTAATAAGTGAATTACTTGATAGACTTTCAAAAGCCAAGATATTCACTAAACTGAATCTTCAAGATGCCTATCATCACATACTTATAGCAGCAAAAGACTGTTGAAAGACAGTCTTTAGAATGAGATATGAACATTTTGAATATATAGTTATATCATTTGAACTAGCTAATGCTTCAGTGATATTTCAAGTATATATTAACAATGCCATTTGATTGAACAGTTTGAATAGTTGTTTGATTCTGGGCTGGAATTCTGATAATGCATGTTTTAAATTGTCTTTGTATATTAAATTATTCTTGAGTTGAAAAATTCTGAAGTGTTTCAGATAGATGTCATAGTCACTGACTGCATGCATCTATAATTGAAGAATAATAATAATAATAATATTAACAATGCCTTGTCTGATTTGTTGAATATATGTTGTATTGTCTATTTGAATGACATTCTCATATTCTTCAATTCAAAGCAGAAATATAAAGTGTATGTTACTAAGATACTAGAACATCTCAAATGTGTGAATCTATTTGCAAAACTTTCTAAATGTGAATTTGAAATGAATAAGATCTCATTTCTGAGATTTGTTATAGATACAAATGATGTTGAGATGAAGTCAGACAGAGTCTCCACTATTATGAAATGATCTATATCTAAATCAATTAAAGAGGTTCAATTCTTCTTGAGCTTTGCTAATTTCTATCAGTGATTTATTAAGTCTTTCTTCTCTATTGCAACCCCATTATTCGAACTTACAAAAGGGAGCAAGAAGAGAGAAAGAAAAGCCACTTTTATATGAACAGAAGATGCTCAAAATGCTTTCAATGAGCTCAAATCACACTTTATACATGCTTCTCTATTAGCTCATTTTGACTCAGCTTGATGTATTCAGATTGAATCTGATGCATTCACTTTTGCAGTCACTGCTATTCTGTCACAGTTGTAGAATGATGAGCACTGACATTCAGTTGCCTTCTGATCAAGAAAGTTGATTGATATGAAAATGTATTATGATACTCATGATAAAGAACTCTTGACTATTGTAGCAGCATTTAAAAATTGAAGACACTATCTGAAGAAAAATCAGTATTCAATTTAAGTCTGATCTGATCATGCCAATCTGCAGTACTTTATGATGACTAAGAAACTGAACAGATGTCAGATCAGATGAGCAGAAGCTTTATCTGCTTATAATTTTATATTACTACACTGCTCTGAATCAAAAAATTCAGCTGATGAGCTCAGTTGTCACACAGACTACAGTGAGATCTATAATAATCAAATTATATTATCTACTCTGCAATAGAAGCTGAAATATAGAGTTAGACTAGACTGAAAAGCTGATACTTCTTTTCAAAATGATATTTCTTCTGATGTAGTCTGTGCATGAATCTCTAATGAGCAAAATGCTTCTTTTAATGAGTGAAAAGTATTTCATATGTTGATATCTTCTATTTCTTGTGTAAACTTTTCTTCTTCATTGCACATTGAGCAATATATGCTCTGAATTGCAGTCAATAAGATTATTCTTGAAGACTCAGTATATACAGAAATGTCTGAATCCTTCATCTCATTTCTGAGTAAACCACAGAAGATTGATTCTTTTGCTGCTGAGCAAAGAAAGAAGATAAAAGAGAAGAGTATAACTGTCACTGAAAATATACTATAAACAATTTCTGAGAATGATATATTGTGTACTGATGATTGTGTGTATGTCTCTCAACAAAAGACACTCATTGATGAAATTATCAGTACAAATCATGATGATTCACAGAGGAGTCATTTTGATATAAAAAAGTTTATAGATAGCATTCAGAACAAATACTATTGACATGAGCTAATCAGAGATATCAAAGATTATATATTCATTTATGATACTTGTCAAAGAGTAAAGTCAAAACAGCACAGACAATATGAAGAATTGAATACAATTCTCTTATCATTAAATTCTTTTGAATTCATTACTATAAATTTTATTACAGACTTGTCAGTCTCTACATTCCTTCATCAAATCTATGATGCAATTTTAGTGATTGTGAATATATATATCAAGTTTACAATCTATATTCCTTGCATCAAAAACATTACAGCTGATGAACTAGTGGAAATTGTTTATACCAAGTTCTATACAATTTATGAAGTATCTAAAAACCATATATTCAATCAAGATTCACTGTTTACAAGCCATTATTGATTCATCTTTTGTTATATGCTAGACACATGTCAGAAACTTTCAACAGCCTTTCACTCTCAAACAGATGATCAAATGAAATGACAAAATCAAATTTTGAAACATTATCTTCAATGCTTTATCAACTATCATCAAGATGACTGAACACACTGACTACTGTTGATACAGTTTGTTTACAATATCTCTCAATATGTCTCTACTGAAATGATATTCACAGAAGTTTTAATGAGATATTGATCTGATTTGAAAATTAATATCAGCAAATCACCACAACCAGTCACCATACATACTGCTAGTCATGTGAAATATATTGAGGAAATATGTCATAAGCTCATCAAGAATCTACAAAAGATGTAATAAACACAGAAAACTTATTATAATGCAAAACATAAATCTCAACAATTTAAAATAGATGATTATATCATACTCAATGCAAAAAACCTCTGATTGCTATATCTGATTTGCAAACTCAATCATAAATATATTGAACTCTTCAAGATTCTGAATATCATTGAAAAACAAGTGTACAAACTAGAACTGTTATCTTTATATAGAAGCATTCATTCTGTATTTCATATATCTTTATTGAAGTCATACAACTGCAGAAATGAAGCTCTATCAGAATCAGAACTGAAACTTATTGATGATGAAGAAAAATATCAAATTGAAGAAATTCTTGAAAAATAATAATGAAAAAACAAATCTCTGAAATATCTTATGAGATGAACAGATTGAGATTCTAGTGATGATATATGAGAATCAGAAGAAAATATATTGAACATTCAGATATTTAAAATCTTTTTTGAATAAGAAAATGAATAATAAATACAAAATCAATATACTCTCAAACATCAAAAGCATAAACATCAAGTTGAAAGACATCAGAAGTATAAATCTTAAATTGAAAAATGCTAGAAATGCAAATCTCACTCAAACTTCAATCAAATACATTTTTTTAAAAGAATTTTATCAGAGAAAAGAAAAAAAGAGAAAAATTCAATTTGAATATAATAAATACAAAAAATAAAAAAAAATATAAATGAGAAAAAAACAAAGAAAATGAGTTCTAAGAAAAGTCTAAAAATTCTCAGTTCACTCACTTTTATCTCAATCTCTTTATCTCTCATTTTCTCTCTATCACTCTCTTCTTATACTGTCTTCAGTACTCATTAAGCATCAGATCTTATTTCAGATGCAAAAATATTGATAAATATCTCTTTTACAGAATATTTGTTTTCTTCTCTCTTTTCTTTTTCATCAATCTCTTCACTTATCAATATATTTGTTGAAAAAAGATCTCTTTTTTTATGATCTTCTTTCACATCTTCATATTATAAAGCTTATACTCTTCATATTTCATTGTCTTCACTGCTGAAGTCTTCATAATTTTTTTCATTGACTCTTCATCACAGAGTCTCTGAAGCTCATTACTTTCAAAATTCTCATATTCTTCTTCATACTCTTCTTTTTCTCTAATATATTCACTCTGAAAGAAACAAGTATAATCACTGTCTTCATAATCTGCATCTCTACAGACTCAGCTGCTGCTCAGTGCTGAGATCACAGAGTATTCATCTCTGCTCTGTCTCAAGCAGACAGCATTGTCAGATGAAATGTATTCAATTGTTTTATCAAATGATAAAGATGATTTTTATGATTGATCATATTCTTCTCAGCTGCCATCTTCACAAAAATAAATGCTCACTTATACATGATGCATTTCAGAAGAGATGTATCACACATCTAGCATCATTATCAGTATATCAACATTGCTAATAACATCACTTATTGTGAGGTGTAGTGACAGTGTGAAGAGTAACAGTAGAAGATAGTTTATAGCGTAGCGGAGATAATAGTAATATATTGTAAAGTAATATAGTATAGTAGCGTAACGTAGTGTAGCTAATCACTAAGGAAGAAAAGAAAGAGAAAGAAGATGTGCGAAATACATACATTGATATATATATACATATAGAAATAGTGGTAGCGAGAGTATAATGGAAAGAGGTAAGAATAAGTGAAGATAATAAGGAAATAATAAACGAGTGCATTACAATTGCCCCCCTTTTTTATAAGAGCTGCCCTCAGCAATTGTATAGATTGCTTGCTAGTAGATAATTGCATTCCCATATTGTAAGTTCTGCTTGTTGATAGCAGTGTATCGATCGCGTCCTCTAGATAGCTTGTATACGCGTTGTTATCGATTTTCTAATGAGGTGGAATTGGTGGATTCTTTGGTTGCTAGGGGTTGTGTGCAGAGAAGCAAAAAGAATTTCTTTCCCCTTGAAGATTTCTCTTCTCTTTTAACTTGACCATCATCAAAGCTCCTTGCCTTTCTGCTGTGATTTTTTGTCTTCAATAAAAATTTTTAAATTTTTTATATCATTGTTCTCTCTCCCCCCCCTCTTTTATTGAAATGGGCTTCTTTGATTATTCTGATTTTAAGTAAGTTGTTCCTTGGGTGCTTATTGTGTATTATTGTTGGTGTTCCTTGCTTGTGGCATTATTAGTGTGGTCATGTGTGCCACTAGCTTGTTTCTGTATAGCGCCATTCACTGTTTGCTTGTTATATTGCTCTAGCCCTAATCACATGACACACAACAGTTGGATTCTGTGTGAATGTTGTGTCTCTAGACTTGGAGATGTTGATTTTTGGTGTGTGTTGGGGTCAAATGCCTGGAAGTGTTGTGAGGCTTGTGCCTCTGCAGGGAAATCCTGCAAATCTGTGAGTAATTCTCTTTAATTCTTATTTCCTTTTTCTTTTTCTTCAAATTTGCTTTTGGATAGATAGTAGTGTTCTTAGCAATGTTGATATACTGATAATGATGCTAGGTGTGTGATACGCCTCTTCTGAGGTGCATTATGCGCGGGCGAGCGTTTATCTTCGCGGGGGTGGTGGCTGGGGAGGACATGGCCAGCCACAAAAGTTGCCTTTGTTGTTTAGTTAAATGATTGGACGCACCTCGCCTGATGATGCTGTCTGCTTGGGGCAGGGCAGGGGTGAATGCCCTATGATCCCAGCGCCGGGCGGCGGCTGAGCCTGCAGGGGTGCAGGTTTTGGAGGCTGTGGTTGTGCCTGGTCCTTCCAGAGCAGAGGTGTTAGAGGAAGAGGAGGGTGTGGAGGAGGATATGAGGGTTTTGGAAGTGGTGAGCTCCAGGGGCTCTGTGGTGGAGGGGTTGATTGAGGAGGGGTTGGTGGGGGAGGAGTTGGCTGGAGAGCCAATGGAGGAGGTTGTGGAGGTGCTGGTGGCTGCAGCAGTGCCTGTGGTGCCTGCTTCCTTTGTCAATTTGCCACTGGTGTTGGTGGAGCAGGGGGAGAGGGTGCCCCGGACAGTGGGAGAGTGGGAGGAGAAGATGGGGGGAAATGCCTTTCTTCATCGAATGTGCTGGAGAATGGGTAGGTTGATGGGGGAGAGGAGGTGTGAGGAGGCAAATGTGTTGTGAGATAGGCATTTGCCTATGCCCCTGCACCCAAAATGGATGCTGATGATCTACAAATACCAGAAGGAGTATTGGGTGAGGGTGGCAGAGGGGGGGGATGAGAGGGATGGTGGGAGGGAGAAGAGGAAGTGAGAGATGGGGGGTGAGATGAGAGTGGGTGGACTGAGGGTCTTTAGACTTTCCTTAGAACCTGTTTCCTTTGTTTTTTCCTTGCTTGTATGTTTTATTTTTTTGTATTTATTATACCCAAATTGAATTTTTTCCTTTTTTCCCTTTTCCCTGATAAAATTCTTCTAAAAAGAATGCATTTGATTGAAGTTTGAGTGAGATTTGCACTTCTAGTGTTTTTTGATTTAAGATTTGTGCTTCTGGCATCTTTCAACTTGATGTTTGTGCTTTTGATGTTTGGAAGTATGTTGATTTTGTATTTGTTGTTCATTTTCTTGTTCAAGGAAGATTTTGAATGTCTGAGTGTTCAATATGTTTTCTTCTGGTTTCCATGTATCATCACTAGGACTCCAACCTGTCCATCTCACAAGATATTCTGAAGGTTTGTTTTTTTGTTGTTGTTTTTCAAGAATTTCTTCAACTTGATATTCTTCTTTGCTGTTGACAAGTTCTGGTCCTGGTTCTGGTAGAGCTCCATTCCTGCGGTTGTATGGCTTCAATAAAGATATGTGGAATACAGGATGGATGCTTCTATATGAAGGTGGCAGTTCTAGTTTGTACACTTGTTTTCTGATGGTATCTAGAATCTTGAAGAGTCCCACATATTTATGATCGAGTTTGTGAACTGGGCGCAGCAATTGGAGATTTTTTGCATTGAGCATGACATAGTCATCTATTTTAAATTGTTGAGGCTTATGTTTTGCATCATAATAGATTTTCTGTGCTTGTTGCATCTTTTGTAGGTTCTTGATGAGCTTATGGTGTGTTTCCTTGATATGTTTCGCGCGGCTAGCAGCATGTATGGCAACCAGTTGTGGTGGTTTGCTGACATTAATTTTCAAATCAGGTCAATATCCCATTAAGGCTTCCGCGGGTGCCATTCCAGTAGAGGCATGTTGAGAGGTATTGTAAACAAACTGTGTCAGTGGTAGCCAGTGTGCTCAGTCATCTTGATGATAGTTGGTAAAGCATTGAAGGTAATGTTTCAAGGTTTGATTTTGTCGTTCTGTTTGGCCATCTGTTTGAGGGTGAAAGGCTGTTGAAAGTTTCCAGTGTGTGCCTAGCATATAACAAAAGATGGACCAATAATGACTTGTAAACAGTGAATCTTGATCAGATATATGGTTTTTGGGTACTCTGTAAATTGTATAGAACTTGGTATAAACAATTTCTGCTAGTTCATCAGCTGTAATGTTTTTGATGCAAGGAATATAGATTGTAAACTTGGTATATATATCCACAATCACTAAAATTGCATTGTAGGTTTGATGGAGGAATGTAGAGGCTGGCAAGCCTGTAATAAAATTCATAGTAATGGACTCAAAAGGATTTGATGGTAAGAGGATTGTACCCAATTCTCCATATTGTCTGTGCCATTTTGGCTTTACTCTTTGACAAGTATCACAAGTGGATATATAATCTTTGACATCTCTGACTAGCTCATGTCAATAGTATTTGTCCTGGATGCTGTCTATGAACTTTTTTATACCAAAGTGACCCCCCTGCGGATCATCATGGTTTGCACTGATAATTTCATCAATGAGTGTCTTTTGTTGAGGGACATACACGCGACCATCAGCACGCAATATATCATTCTCAGAAATTGTCCATAGCATATTTTCAGTGACAGTTATATCCTTCTCTTTTATCTTCTCTCTTTGCTCAGCAGTAAAAGAATCAATCTTCTGTGCTTTACTCAGAAATGAGGTGAAGGATTCAGGCATTTCTGTATATGCTGAGTCTCCAAGAATAGCCTTATTGACTGCAATCCAGAGCATATATTGCTCAACATGCAATGGAGGGGAAGAGTTTACACGAGAGGTAGAAGATGTTGATGTATGGAGTGCTTTTCACTCATTAAAAGGAGCATTTTGCTCATTAGAGATCCGTGCACAGACTACATCAGAAGAAATATCATTTTGAAAAGAAGTATCAGCTTTTCAGCCTAGTCTAACTCCATGTTTCAGCTTCTGTTGCAGGGTAGGTAACATAGTTTGATCATTATAGGCCTCACTGTAGTCTGTGTGACAACTGGGCCCATCAGCTGGATTCTTTGATTCAGGGTGGTGCAGTAATACAAAATCATAAGCAGATAAAGCTTCCATTCATCTGATCTGATGTCTGTTCAGTTTCTTAGTCATCATAAAGTACTGCAGATTGGCATGATCAGATCAGACTTGAATTGAATACTGACTTCTCTTCAGATAGTGTTTTCAATTCTTAAATGCTGCTACAATAGCCAAGAGTTCTTTATCATGAGTATCATAACATGTTTCTGCATCAATCAACTTTCTTGATCAGAAGGCAACTGAATGTCAGTGCTCATCATCCTGCAACTGTGACAGGATAGCAGTGACTGCAAAAGTGAATGCATCAGATTTGATCTGAATATGCTGAGCTGAGTCAAAATGAGCTAATAGAGGAGCATGCATAAAGCATGATTTGAGCTCATTGAAAGCACTTTGAGCATCTTCTGTTCATATAAAAGTGGCTTTTCTTTCCCCCTTCTTGCTCCCTTTTGTAAGTTTGAATAATGGGGCTGCAATAGAGGAGAAAGACTTAATAAATTGCTGATAGAAATTAGCAAAGCTCAAGAAGAATTGAACCTCTTTAATTGATTTAGATGTAGGCCATTCCACAATAGTGGAGACTCTGTCTGGCTCCATCTCAACATCATTTGTATCTATAACAAACCCCAGAAACAAGACCTTGTCCACTTCAAATTCACACTTAGAGAGTTTTGCAAATAGATTCACATGCTTGAGATGTTCTAGCATCTTAGTAACATGCACTTTATGTTCCTGCTTTGAATTGGAGAATATGAGAATGTCATCCAAATAGACAATGCAACATATATCCAACAAATCAGACAAGACATTGTTAATGTATGCTTGGAATGTCACTGGAGCATTAGCTAGTCCAAATGGTATAACTACATATTCAAAATGTTCATATCTTGTTCTAAAGGCTGTCTTCCAATGGTCTTTTGCCACTATAAGTATGCGGTGATAGGCATCTTGAAGGTCCAGCTTAGTGAATATCTTGGCTTTTGAAAGCCTATCAAGTAATTCACTTATTAGAGATAGAGGGTATCAGTTCTTGATGGTGATTTGATTTAACCCTCAATAGTCTACACAAAGATGGAGTCCATCATCTTTTTTGGGGACAAAGAGAATCAGTGCACCAGCCGGGCTACTGGATGATTGTATCCATCCTTTATCTAATGCATTTTTTAAATATTCTCTTAGGGCGGCTAACTCAGTTTCAGAGAGATTGTATATTGGCATAAATGGAGGTTGTGCACCAGGCTTGAGATCTATGCAGTGTTCCATCTCTTCTGATCTTTTCACACTTATAGCAGCTTCTTCTGAGAAGATATGTGTGTATGGCATGATATAATTGAGTAGACCAGTCAGCAAGTCTGAATATGCAGCTGAGAATACACATGAAGCATGCTTTGAGTCTTTTGGATGTTCTGTAGATAATACTACAAGCATTTCTACTCTAGCTTCTGTGAGAACTTCAGCTAGAACATCTTGTTCAGAAATAATTTGAGGCTGTTGTTCATCTCCAGAGCTTCTAAAGAAGAATTGTTCATCTGATCAATCTATAAGAGGATTTGTTTGTCTTAATCAAGGAAATTCTAATACAAGATTGTAGTCCTTCATCTTCATCACATGGAAGGAATGAGATGTCTGCTGTGCATTACCCTTGTGATCAGTGACAGTAGTTGCAATGTTATACTCTTCAAAGAAGTGCATTATGCATCCATCAATCAACTTGACCATTTTGGTTTTGCAGTGAGCAGCTTCTAGATTGTGATCCTTTGCTCAAAATTCATCAACACAGTTCACTTCTGATTCAGAGTCTACTAGTGCAAGCACTTTTTGCAGATTCTTAGATGTAGTGAGTTCCACTGTGACAGTGAAGCTTAAGGTGTTTTTGCATCGACTTTCCATGCTTATGACTGTCATTGTGAGCTGGATGGCATGCCTTAAGTGTTTTTTGAGTCCTTTGAGTTCTTCATGTCTTTCATATTGAGTTTTGAGTTGGACTTGGTGTTTTTGGATTCATCTTTGAGTCATTTGAAACATGAATCGATGGTATGTCCTGGTCACTTGCAATAACAGCAATATTTTGATTGGGTGGAGTCATTGGACTTTGTAGTGTCATTTCATCTGTGTTTGTTTTGTGATCTATTATCAGCATTATTTCTGTTGTTAAAGCTTTGAGTGGGGTTTTTGAAATTTGACTTCTCTTTAAGCTTCTTCTGTCTCTCTGGCAGATTCGATTCTGCCATTGCAAGTTTATGTAGAGTGGCATCATAGCTTAACTCTTTCAATTTGGTTGCATATTTGTTGAATTCTCAGTGAATGGAAGGTAGAACTTTCATATAGAGGTGTGATTTCCAATGATATTTGCTATAAGAATGCTGCAGACACTCTTCAATTGATTGTAAGTGTGAAGCAAATTGTTGAACTGTCTGATCTTCTTGTTGCTCTGTTTTTCAGTACTGTCTATCAGCATCTCAGAAACTTCTATCTGGATCAGTGACTTGACATTGCATTCAACTAACAAATTCTTCCCATGGTGGCAAAGTCTGCATATCATGTGTATGTTGATACCAACATTGTTGCATCTCGACATTGAAATGAGTAATGACTTTGATGATCTTTCAATGGTTGTGTTTGTTGTAGTAATCAAGATCACTGGCATGGAAAGTGATAGCAGCTGTAACAAAGTTTTCAAATTCTTTCATACTTTGATCTCAGAACTTTTTCATATCTCTCTGAGAAGAGTGACTGCTCATGCTGAGATCTTGAAGTTCTAATTGCCAAAGTGGTACCTGACTATGTCTTCCACTGACAGTAGTCACAGTGCTTTCCACTAAGGTGTTGAGTGCTTGTAGTGTGGCTTCCGGTGGCCTGAGAATACTTGTGGTGTTATTGTGGTTACCATTCATGCTAGTTGCATCTCTACTGTGGTTCAGATGTGCTTCTAGTGTATTCTGGGTGATTGAAATTGTTTCATTCAATTCTTGTAGCAAAGTATTGCACTGCTGTTGGAGTTCTTGCAATTCTTTCTCAGTCTGTAATTTTTTGATTCTTCTGACCACAGTTATCTTCTCAGTCTCAATTGCAGTGAGATCTTCAGAAGAGGTATCCCCTTCTGAACTATGCTCAGAGTTCAATTTCATAGAGAAAGGTGATGCTTGTTGCACACTTTCAGTGGCAGAAGTGCGCATTTCGCAGTTTTCTTCCATGGTGTTTGTTACTTCAGATTCAGTGGTAGCATGAGTATGGTGGATGCTGTGGGTAGAGGCCATGACTATTACTCAATGGACTGTCTCTTGAAGATTGAGCGATTAGAAACTGTGAGGTGTAGTGACAGTGTGAAGAGTAACAGTAGAAGATAGTTTATAGTGTAGCAGAGATAATAGTAATATATTGTAAAGTAATATAGTATAGTAGTGTAATGTAGTGTATTTTGTTTGTTTGTTTGTATTGGTTTAACATCCTGGAGAAAACACGGGCAGCGCCCGTGTTTCAGAAGCCTCCCGAAGGGCATGGAGATGTGCTACACTGGAGAGATTCCTATGTACACAGAGAGAAAGAAAACAGAATCCAGGTGGCAACTCTTGAGAAGACTCAGCTCATTGAAAAGGGTTTTACTGAGCTGTGCATCCACTTCTGGCCCGATGTATGGCCATTCATGGTGGGGCTATAGTGTGGTTCCTGAGGGAAACCACTGCTGCCATGTCTGGAAGGCTTTACAGTGAATGGAGAGGAATAACTCTCTCAGTTGATCTGAGAACTGTCTGTGCTTCTAACAGCAGAGAAAAGACAGATGAGATAGACAAAAGAAAAGAGGAAAAGTGAGTGTTCTGAAAAGAAAAATAAAGAAAAGAGTGGAGGAAAGACTGTGCCCTCTGTGGCACCTTGCAGTCCTGTGACCCAGCACAAACCTGGGAGGGAGAGAGAGGAGAGAGCACTGAAGAAGGTTGTGAGGGGAAAGAAGTGGAGAGAGACAGAGAGAGCAGTGAGAAGGGAGAAGAAGAGTGCATGCCTGCAGCTGAGAGCATGTCAACTGAGTCAGCATACAGACTGTACTGATTACACCACAGCTAGTTGAAACAGATGAGCCCATCATGCTGGTTTAATCATTTGCATCAGTTGAACTGATTGAACTGATTGAACCAATTGTACCAATTGTACCAATTGTACCGTTTGTACCGATTGAACTGATTGAATCGATTGTACTGATTGAACTGGTTGAACTGATTGTACTGTTTGTACCAATTGAACCAATCGAGCTGATTGTACTGATTGAACTGATTGTACTGTTTGTACTGATTGCATTGGTTGAATCTATTGTACTGGTTGAATCAGTTGTACCAGATGTTGTGCTATCTGTACCGCCTGTATAGGCTTGGAACTGCTGTGGGGGGCTGTCAGATGGTGTGTGTTCAAACAGCTGTGTTATCTCATGCAGTACTGTGTGTAGAACTGCATGCAGTCAAGCAGTTCTACAAAGTCTGTAGGGGTCAGAGATTCTAGATAGGCAACAGCTGTTGTCTGGTTGTGTGGCTGTGCTGCTGACCTCTTGAGTCAGTGAGAGAAGTGTCTCTGTGAGTGTTGACAGAGCATCAAATGTTCTGAGCTCTTGTTGTGTTCATAGACACAGGCAAGCCTTGCATCTGCATGCTGAAAGCACCTGTGATACCAGGAAAAGTCCCCATGAGAGGAGTGAAGTGTGAGCCAGTGGTGGAGGGCATGCTGTGGCATGGTGAGCTCTGGAGGGGTCTTCACTTGGTATTCCACAGTCAGCCTGCTGAACCTTCAGCTCTGGTATCAGTCAGAGAGCTTTTCACAGACTCTGCTCCATCACTCTCATTCTGTCTCTTGGCTGAGCTGCTTGGCCACTGTGTGGACCCCACTGACTGTGGGTATGGCCTTGAGTCCATAGACTGGAGCTGCAGTAGATGAGATCATCTGCTTAGTCAGACAGTCTGCTTCCTCATTGCCCTCTATTCCCATATGCCCAGGGGCCCATTTCAGGCCCACATTATGTTGTCTGAGGAGCTTGTGGCAGTGGCTGTAGGCCCAGTTTGAAGAGGTCACTGCACTGCCTCATATGCCTCAGATGACTGAGGTGTTGTCAAGACAGAGCCAGATCTGAGAGTTGGTGCTGTCATCTGTGGCACAGAGTAGAAGCTTCACTGCACACTCTAATGCACAGCAGACACTGACTGTCTCAGTGTTGAAGATATGTGACATAGAGCTCAGTGCAGCTGAGAAGCTGGTCAGCTGTTTATTTCTCTGATAGACTATGAAGTCATAGTCAACCTGCCTGCTGTTGTCAAGGATCTGTTCTGATCCATCTGAGAAAACATATAGATCTGTTGAAGGTTGGCTTCCCCATCATTTCTTGAATGCCTGAGCAGTACTCTTTTTGTCTACACCCTCTGTGGGGTCTGTTCTGCACCTCTCTGAGTAGTGTGGGATGGCAAGTGTGGGTCTATTGACTGCAGGCAGCAGTGTCTTCAACCTCTGAATCTTGATCTTTGAGTGCTGCTGAGTTCCAGCCTCCCTTCCATGTGTGATCATTGAGGAAGCTATTTGTGAAGCCAGTGGGTGTCTCTCATCCACCATCTGAAGCCTTGTTGCAAAATGCATTTTAGCCTCCTTCAGAGCTACCATTGCTGATGAGAGTCCAGCATCTCAATATAGAGTTGTGATGGGTGTTGTATGGAAAACTGGAAGAACTCCTCTGGCTGTCATGGTAAGCATCTTCTTGACTGTCCCCACATGTCATCTCAGACAGAAGCTGATCTCCTCACTTCTGCCTGTGTGCCTTGCTGGCTGCATGCGGCCGCTGTACCAGACCTCTGTGCCATAGAGCAGTGAGGGAACCATGCAGATAGTGACCACCTTCCACAGAGCATCTGCTGAAGGCCCATCTCTGATCTTCTCTAGACTTTGAATGTGCTGAGCCACAGCCCTTGCCTTCTTTGCCCAGGCAGAGACATATGGTCTCCAGATGAGTCTTCTGTCAAAGTGTACACTCAGTCAGCAGAATACTGGCTTCTGTTCAGCTGGGGCAGTGACAGAGTGTATGATCAGATCCTCTGACACAATCACTGATGATGCTTCATTGTGTTGCTTTCTTGTGAGATGAATCATCTCAAGTTTCTCTGGTGTGAAGACCACCTTGTTTGTCTCCCCTCATCTCAGAATACTCTGTATATCATGGCTGAGAAGGATAGCATTGCTGTCAAGTGAGTGTGTAGCCCATCAAGTATTCAGATCATCTGCATAGCCAAAGTGCAATTCTGAGTTCTGCCACAGCAGCTCTGTCAGATACAGAAGAAACAGTATTGATGACAGAGGAGATCTCTGTGATGTGCCACATTGCATCTGATGTGCTGCTGTGGTGGTCCTCTTCAGCTGGACCTGAGCTCTGCATTCAGTGAGAAAGCTGTCAATGAGTTGTAGCAGCTTGTGTGGTCATCTCTGTTGTGCCATTCACTGAAGCAGCTGTCTGCACAGCACAGCATCAAAGGCACTCTGCACATCCATTGTGATCATGGATACCTTCTTGTTTTGTGCGAAGGCTGCCTCCACCTCATGAGTGAAAGCAGCTACCAGGTCCATTGCCAATTGTCTGGGCAGCACTCCTCCATGCTGTGAGCTGACTACACCATGAATGAGTGCTGTGTACACCAGTCACCTTGCAACAATGCATTCCAGCCCCTTGGAGATTACTGAGAGAAGGGCAATGAGTCTTCAGAAGTGGATCAAGCTTCTGTTTCTCTTATCTATCTTGAGTATCATTGTCATCTCTGTCAGCTTCCAGGTTTGTGGGAAGTGGCAGAGCTGGAGGCAGCAGTTGTATAGCTGCTGTACAAAGAGAGACACATGCTGCCAGCATGCCTTGAGCAGCTGCACTGTGATTCCATCCATGCCTGGAGAGGTACTCTGTACTTCAATGATGTTGCACTCTACCTCCTCCATCTCAACCTGGGGGTCTCAGAGCAGGTTTCCCATGCCGCTTCAGTGCTCATCATTCAATGAATTGTATTCCAGATCATCAGCTGAGTTGTATTGCTTCAGAATGACTTGTCAAAGTGTCTCAGCTTTGGCAGCTGTCTCTTCTATAATCTGATCCCCAACCATCAGAGAGGATGCTCTGAGGTTGGGTTTCAGCCCATGTCATGCTACCATCTGATACAGATCCCTGCCATCTCTGGCCTCATTGATCATCTGTCTTCAGTATGCATGCTTGGCCTTGCACACTGTGTTCTTGAATCAGTGCTTTGCAGCCTCTGTCTGATGAGTGGTGAGCTCTTGATGTGCTCTTCGGCAGTCTGCTGTTCATCAGAGGGCTGTAGTCTGTCCTTGTTGCACTGGCTTGCTGACTGCCTGAGCTGCAGCCAGGAGATTCTGGGTGAAGTGTTGGATCAGATCATCAAGCTGTGCTGCATTCTCAACCCTATCTGAGTAAGACATGTCCATCATGAGATCTCTGACAAGATCTGCAAAGGGCTTCAGCTGGGAGTCTGTGATCTTGATCTGAGCCCTGCTCTGCTGTGTCTGGGGTGTTGTTGGCAGCATAGTAATCATAGACTGATGGTCTGAGCTGCAGTGTAAATCTTGGTGCACTGAAGTGGAAGCAAAGACCACATTGAAGAAGGTGAGATCAATCACATGATCTGCTGCATGAGTTGGAATGCCTACCTCTCCCACAAAGTTCATTCTGTGTTCACTGGCTCACTGGACAAGCTCCCCTCCTTGGTGCAGATTCACTGCCCCTGGTTCAAAGGCATCATGTTGTACATTGAAATCCCCACCTACTAGACAGTGGGCTGGTGGGCTCAAATTGATCAGATAGTCCATGACTGTGTCTGTCTCAGGCTGTCTGTACACATTGAGAATGTGGCAGTCATTGACACTGATCCACAGCAGGTCTCTGTTTTGCACAGATTGGTGTTGCTGTGTCCTTATCTTTGAACCCTTGCATACATATGTCATGACCCGAGGCCTCTCCTCCTCTCACTGCTCCAGATTAGTGTCATTCCAGTGGTCTATGGGTGCAAAGCACTCATATGCTGGGTGATTAGAAGTCTTGGTGCCAGGGTGTGTGTAAGGCTTCTGTATACAGATCACTTCACAGCCCTGCTTGAAAGCAAGCTGTAGAGCTGCTGTGTGACAGAGGGCTGCTCTGGCTGTATTTGCTCAAAAGATCTGCAGAGAGTGATTTTCCTGCTGGTTGTTTCTGCAGTGCCAGCCACATCACTGGTGTTGATGTTCTAGCATGAGGAGTCACTTGATGAGCTGCTGCCAAAGTTCATCTGCAGGATGAGGTTGAAGGGTCTCAGATCTGTTGTCTGCATGCTGGGGCTAGACTGCTCTTTGACTGCTTGACTATGCTGTCACTCTGCTGTGCAGGCTGAGTGTCGCCTGGTGTGGGCCATCTGTCAGATGGTGTCCTCTTCACTGATGGAGCTCTGAGTAGCCGCCTGCTTGCGGGGTGCTAGCCTGGTGGGCTGTGTTGACTGGGTTGATTGAGTGGATGATGTAGGTATCACCACTGCAATCATTGATGCTGACTGTGCTGGTGGTGGTTGCTGCTTCTGAGCATCTCTGTGGCATCTGTTGCCAAGACAGTGGACAGCTGCTAGCTTCTTTTGAGTTAGATGCCTGAGGATGCTGTTCACACATCTAGACACAGCAGGGCAGTGCTGATGCCCAGCTGAGTAGAGTTGGCAGCAGTTGGCACACTGTGGTGCTCTCTTGCACTCCACATCTGTTGACCTCTCATGCTGGCTTGTGGGCTCACTGCAGTTGAAGCATCTCGCCAGTTGCGCACACTTTGATGAGTGGCAGTACCCCTGGCATTCTGGGTCATGTCTCACTGTCAGTGGTCTTTTCTCGATGAGTCTGGTCCTCTCACTGACATTGAAGAGTGAGAAGCCTTTCACTGGGGTGAGGAAGAAGACAATCCATGTAATCTTCCCTGTCTTGAGGTTCACTTCATGTCATGAGGGTTGACAGCTCACTGATTTTATCTTTGTCTGAGTCAGAACCTCTCTCTCAATCATCTTGTCTGTGGGGATTCTTGCCCCTTCTCAGTTCTGGATGAATTCCAGGACTTCTGAGACAGCATAATTGTACCACTGCTCTGATAGCCGGATCTCTGTGGTGTCAAGAACTTCACAGAGAGTAGCCACTGTCTTCTCAGTGGTCAGAGCATTGCATATGCCTCTGTTGCTTGGTGTGATCACTCAATCTGTTCTGGTGGGCTTCATCTTCAGCACATTAGCCATGTCCTCCACCCCCTGGATGTTTGCAACGATTGCCTGCCGCACAGCATATGGCTGCAGCCGGGCGACCCATTTCTCTGGCTGAAGAATGATGAGGACTCATGGGTCCTCCTGCTGCTTTGTGCCCTCTGTGGGGCTTCTTGACTGACTGGTGTTCTTGAGCTGCAGGCTGGCTCCACTAGCTCTGCCAGCTGAGAAAGCTGCAGTCTTGGCAGAAGTAGCTTCAGAGAGGGCAGAATTTTTTCTCTTCTGCATGATGCCTGCTCAGGTAGTCAGCTCCCTCACAGTTGTCTTTGCTGGATTTGACTGTGGGTGAGTGTCTGGGACAGCACTCTCTCTCAGAGTTGATGCTGCACTCAGATCTGCTGTCACATATGTGATGAATCTTTCACAGAAGACTCAAGCAAAGTTCTGACTGACTGACTGCTTCTCCTTCTCAACTCAGCTATTCAGAGTCTTTGTCAATCTGATGAGAGTCTTCTGCTGCAGATTCTGTTGCTGTTGAGTCTTCTCAAACTGCTTCTGTAGCTGAGAGATGGTCATGAGGATGCTGTCACTGGCTTCTTTGAGAACTGAAGAAGGCATTGTAACAGTCTTTCTCTGTCTCTTGTCAGTCTTTTCAGTAACAAAATTGGCCAGTGACTTCAGCTCCAGTGGCCTGGTGTAGGCTGTGTCAATGTCCTTGAGTGGGTGGGAGGGTGTTGAGGGCTCCATGACCACTCAACCTGTGCAGTACACACACATAGAGTAATTGCAGAGGGTGTGCGATGATGTTGAATGGGTTGAAGGGTTAAAATTATACAAAAAACAGTTAGAAAATGGAAAAATTCAAATGTACCCCTACGTTCGTGGGTAGTTGTAAGGATGTGTAATGTAGTGTAGCTAATTGCTAAGGAAGAAAAGAAAGAGAAAGAAGATGTGCGAAATACATACATCGATATATATATACATATAGAAATAGTGGTAGCGAGAGTATAATGGAAAGAGGTAAGAATAAGCGAAGATAATAAGGAAATAATAAACGAGTGCATTACACTTATCTATTCAAACACAAATTTGAAAAAAAGAAAAGGGAGAAAATGGGAAAAAGGAAATAAAAAATTAAAGAGAAATATTCATGAATTTGTAGAATTTTTCTGCAGAGATACAAGTCTCACAATACTTCTGAGTATTTGATTTCAACACATATCAAAAGTCAATATTTCTCAGCTTGAAGACACAACATTCACATGAAATCTGACTGTTGTATGTCATATAATTAGAGTTAGAGTAATATAACAAGTGAACAGCAAATGATGCTATACAGAAATGAGCTAGTGGCACACATGACCACACTAATAACACCACTGACAAGAAACATCAGCAATAATATATGATAAGTATCAGTGAGAAAACAACTTACTTAAAATTGAAATATTCAAGAAAGCTCATTTCAATAAAAAAGAGAGGAAGAAAGAATTGATGATATAAAAATTTAAAAATTTTTATTAAATTAGAAATGAAAAAAATTGCAGCAAGAGAGCAAGAAGTTTTGATGATGATCAAGTTAAAAAAAAAGAGAAATCTTCAAGAAGAAAGAAATTCTTTTTGCTTCTCTGTATGCAATCTCTAGCAATCAAAGAATCCATCAATTCCATCTCATTAAGAAATTGATAACAATGTGTATACAAGCTATCTAGTGGATGTGATCAATACACTGCTATCAGCAAGCAGCACTTACAATATAGAAATGCAATTATCTACTAGCAAGCAATCTATACAATCACTGAGAGCAGCTCTTATAAAAAAAAGAGGCAATTGTAATGCACTTGTTTATTATTCTCATTTATTATTTCCTTATTATCTTCACTTATTCTTACCTCTTTCCATTATACTCTTGCTACTGCTATTTCTATATGTATATATATATCAATGTATGTATTTCACACATCTTCTTTCTCTTTCTTTTCTTCCTTAGTGATTAGCTACATTACACTACTACACTCTACAATATATTACTATTATCTCCACTACACTATAAACTATCTTCTACTGTTACTCTTCACACTGTCACTACACCTCACAGTTTTACATCCGCCACAATACCAGCTGTGCAAATATCAACCCTATGTATATCACCCAGTCCTTCGCACTCAATGCTATCAACAACTGGACTAGGAGGAGAAAAGCCACAAATCAATAATATATCTCAAACCCGTGAAACCCTCTCTTCTCCAAATTTATTCTTATCCCATTTCTTGTGTTATTTAGGTATCTCCGGATAAGACACGGAACAATAAAAAAAGAAAAAGCAAAAGAAGTACCACAAATTAGCTTGTAAGATGTTATCAATACATATTCTCTTTAACCGCTTAGCTTCCATATCCGCCCTTTCTGCCTACCAAAGCTCAAATGACTACGCGATCCGCCACGTTTTGAACCAAGCTAGATGCGCCCATTTCAAACTTGGGCCCTCCATGCCAAACACAATGTCACGGAAAAGAACAAATAACCCAATAACAACTGCATAAAACACTACATAAATTGCCCACTCGACCGAACGGCGCAATTTCTGCGTCAACCAATTCATGCAGAAGCCCAAGGACAATATCGTGAAATACAGCGCGGGATAATAATGGTGCACGTAAGTTACGCGTGCCATTGCGACGAAGGGAAAGTAATGCAGGAACCAGCCTATCGCCGGGTACAGGCCGGAGTAGTAGATGTGGTCCATATCGACAAGGCTGAGCTCGTCGTAGCCGCGCTGCCAGCGGATTAGATACCACGCGAGGATTAGACCGAGAACGCAGAGGCTAAGGGTGCCGCCCCAGTAGACGAATGGGTTGCCGAGGAGGAAGTACTTGATAGTGTCGTTGTCCCAGGAGCACATGCGGAGACCAACATGAAGGATTGGCCATTGCCAGAATTGCGATGCGAGGTCATCTTGTTTGTCTGGGTCGGGGACAAGTGCGTTGTTTGAGGTCATCATTGCGACATTGAGGTGGATGAAGTCTTTTAGGAAGGGAGATTTGTAGGAACCGGGATCACCGGGGGGCACTAAAAATAGGGAATCATAAATTTACCGACCTCTGAACCAAAAAAAAGGATGGGTTAAAAAAGCTTACATCTCTCGTTAATATGACTCTCGACATTCCAGTGAGTATAGACGTCCCGGGGATTATTTTGCTTAACGCAGGTGGTTTCAATCTGCTTGAATCCCCACTGTGGGAGATTGACGGTGCCAGCGCGAAGGTAACAACCGAGCACAACGTGTCTAAGACGGAACGAAGTTGTCAAAGTTCGAATATTCGACCTGTCTTTAGACGCGACGTCATCGACTACCTCAACGCGCCAGTGATCTTTTTCATCTCCTACTGTCGTATTTCCGTAGCAAGATACTTCGTAGTCACTTTTCGTTACCGGTGCAGACACGGTGTGCGAATGTAGATTGCGACCAGTTTGGGCATGGATGAGCCGGATGACATCCTTGTCACCAACAAATTTCAAGTCACCATCCGGGTTGAAATCAGGTTCCTGGCGATTCGGATAAAAAAACCAGTCATTGTTCGAGTCCTTATGGTGGTAACATGTAACTTGCTGCTGAGTTGACCCTTCCGGGTACGTTTGAACGTGTGAGTGGAGGAGACCGCCGCCATATCCCATATTTTTTAGGGTGGCTTTTGATCCTATCGCGATTTCAAGTGGGCTATCCTTTCCAACTGTTGTGCCTTTCAGGTTAGCCTGGAAAAGTGAGCTCATCTGTGCATCGCCGGGTCCGGAGTTTTCGAGGATATGAAAGTGTAGGTAGAACGAAAATAAGTAGACAAGTAGAGGAATGATGATCAATCCCACAACTCTGGCGGCAAGGTGCTCTGCAAGAACGACCTGTTAATGAACACATAGGTTAGTTTTATTTCAGGCGATTTAAAGCAAATATCACCCAAGTAAACTGAATGGAACTCTCCGCCTACCTTGGGAATTTTGAGATCGCCAAATTTGTTCCAGAGGTCTTCAGCGGTATACAGTCCAACTAATGCAGTGACGAAGAATCCCACCCATTTAACACTGCAGACACAACCAATGCTTACCCCAGTCAATATGAGCCAGGTGAACCATTCCAGTGAAAAACTTTTATTTTGCAGGCGGTGGAATCGGGCCCAGCACAGGGTAGTCATGAAAGTAAAACATAACAGCATTGAATCAAGGAGAATGAACCTGGAGATAGTCGCATAAGAGTTCTCGCACAGAACCATCAGAGTGACCAACCAGACAGCCGGGCGACGAAAATCCAGTTCGCGAGCGGTGAAGTAAGCGAGAGGAACACAAACAGCTCCGAAAAAAGAATTGAACAGGCGCATGAAAGTGTAGTTAAGCTCCGGGGGGTATTTCTCTCCAGATTTGAATTCAAACGAGCCATTGTAGCCTGCAAGGTATCCTGAGAGTCCCACCAGCATTTTCCCTAGCGGCGGATGTACATCGAAATAGAACTCCCGCTTCAAGTAATGGGAGCCGAATTTGCCGAAACTATTGGCGTTTACATGCTTGGTTAGCAGGAGGATAGGCCGCGGCCCCGTGTCATGGTTCTATCCTTCCCCTCCTCCCCCAACCAGCATTTGGGGCTCTGGAAGAACTTACTGAGCCTCATCCCAAGTAACAATATCTGAAATACCAATACGCCACATTCGCGTGAAGAAGGAAAATGCAGTGAATACCAGTGGAGCAATAATAAATTCCCACTCATCGAGCACATGGATGAACGTAGACTATAGCGGGGAAGAGGGAGAAAAGGGTTAATTGGATGACACAGAATATGGTTGCAGTGAACGCCTCCAAGAGTAACTAAAGGCATGGACAATCTAAGAATTTCATTTACAATACCTTGCATGGCGCTTGTTTTTTCTTTTCGTCAGCTTCAAGCGGTATGTTTCTCTTAACCTCTCTGCCATCTTTCTCCGGTCCGGGGACGTTTCTTCGACGAAGATCAGGGTTCGGTGAGGTGCCAGTAGCCGTGGCAATCTCGTGGGCTGCCATGACGGGGGGGGAAGATAAAAGAGGAAGTTGATAGGAATGAGGACGGAGGACTGAGATAAAAAGGAGATGCTGGATCTCTCAAGTCAAGACCTATTTGAAAATTTTCCGAAACTGAAGGCAGTACACGATTGGGAACGCAACAGGCCTAGTTGAAGTAAGGATGAACAACAATAGTATCCATCTGAGAGATTCAACGTGGCGTGATAGAAAATGGGTTTATTGGCCCCGTTGTTTCCTCTCGCAACGAGTAGCTCGAACCGAGTCTTCAAACAAAAGAGGGGGGGATGAGTGAAAGTAACCCGTTATTCTTTCGAGTGAAATCGTTTAAAAAACAAAAAAAAGGGGGGGGTTGGGTTTGGTTTAACCCGAAGGAATGGAATAGAAGAAATATGCTACTGTACAACGAGGAAACGAGAGAAGATCAAGAAGATAAAAAAAACCGCAGAAGCCCAATTGAGGTTATTTTGGATTTGAACCACCCAGACCAAGGGAGGCGGAACGGAAGGCGAAGAGGGAAAGTGGAGGGGGGAAAGGAAGAAGCAGGTTGATGAAGATGAAGTAGAAGGAATAAAAGAAGAATAGAAAAGGACGAAAAGACGAAATAAAAAAAATAGAAGAGACGTCGCCGCCGTCCAGGAGTGGATGAGAATTGTCTGGCGGATGTTTGAAGAAAACCGAGACAAGGAATGTTGGTTGGTCTCTTGGGATTGGGCTTGTTTCGGAGGCCTGGCTCTGTACTGCGTACTGTGGGCTGTGTTCCAATGCTGTATGCAGCTGTTTTCCACAACGCTTGACTTGCTGTTCAGGCCGTATTACGATTACCGGACACATGTGATATGAGCCAAGGCGGGTCTAGCCGGGGAAGAAAATTATCAGGTGATCGGGGGTATTCTTTGCGTTTGTTCTCGAAGCCGAGCACAGCTCTGTAGAAAGGATGATGATGCTGAGAGTGGTGAGATTTATACCCTTGGATCTGTATTTCACAAAAAGGAAAAGGTGTTCAAAATAAATGATATTGCAGGTCGGTTCCTTACATCCTGCAACCTGGTCTTGCGTCAAAACGGAGGATGGATTATTCATTGCTATCAACTATGTATTGGTTGTTGTTGCAGTTGAAAAGCACCCCTTTTGAAAAACTGAGTAATTCAATCTTCTGCTTCTTCAAATTAAGATGTGTTCAGTCAGAGACTATAATATTGAAGTGTGACAGATTAGCATTCATTAGTAGTCAACTTGCGCAATCAATCCTCTTATTTTACAAACCTACGGCACAACTCTGAGAGTCATTGGACAAGGAACAACTAAATAGAGAGGAATACAATCTAGCTCTGAAAAAGAAAAGATAAGATTAGTCAATAAAAATGATAGATTATATGATATAGTTAGACTGAGTCAGTGGTCCCACTGGAAATCACACCAAGAAATGGACTGGGACCAAATCAAACCAAATCAAATATGTAATTCATGGTCCCACTGGTCAGTCTAACAACAGTGCTTTTGTAAAGCATTTTTTTAATTGCAATATTGCATGCTTGCAGTTCTCATTCAATTGAATAGATGTGTTGTTCTTTCTCTTTTTTATTTCATATTCTTTTAACAACTCAGTTAGAGGTGCTGTTATTATCAAGAATTTATATATAAATCATCAATAGAAGTTGACAAATCTTAGAAACATTTGCAGTTCATTTATCATTTGCAGTTTCAGTCAATCTAGCATTGTATTAATACAACATTTCTCAACAGTTGTAACAGATGTACTTCGATTAACAATCTAGCACTATTCTAAATACAGATTACAAATTGATTAAGAAAAGAAAGAGAAAAGAAATCAGAAGAAAAGATCATACAAAAAAAGTTTTTATAGAGAGAAATTCAGAGTAAAAGAATATCAGAAGCCACTTCACAGTGAAATACAAAACAGAAAAATATTAAAAGCTACACAGAAGAATTGTTAGAAACTACACAAGTATAAAATATGAAATAAAAGAATCATTGAAAGCTACACAGAAGAATTGTTAAAAACTATATAAATATAAAATATGAAATAAAAGAATCATTGAAAGCTATACAGAAGAATTGTTAAAGACTATATGAACACAGAGTATGAAATAGAAGAACATTAAAAACTATATAAAAGAATTGTTAAAGACTACACAAACACAGAGTATGAAGTGAAAGAATATTGAGAATTACATAAGATTACAATGATTAGAAATGAGTGAATACAGAAAAGAAGTTGATTATATAAGTTAATTATTAATAAATACTAACTCATCACATTATCTCTCTTTACTGAGATAAGTGAGAATTTATAGATGTTGAAAGTGACAGTGTTCTTCAAGACAGATATAGATTTTCAGATCAGACAATTGTATTCTATTTATTTAACAAAATATTCACAGCAGCAGTGATTGATTCTATTATTAAAAATTGTTTTGATCTCTCACTCAAGTTTATTATCTTTTTCTATAATGACAGATGACTGTCAATTGAAGATTCTCTGTGAGAGGAATGAATTCTCAGCCATGAATTGAAGCAGATTTGTATAAAAAACATTGTAAATATCAGATAGAATATTGAGTCAATAATTGTGTATATCTAACACTTTCTTCATCATATACTTGATATAATAATAATCTAGCATATATGAGAGATGATTCATTTTTATGTTTTTGAGATTCAGTCAGACTTTGTCTTTTATATAATATCAGATTGTAAAACTTTTTCTGATGTTTATTTAATTTTTATAATTTTACTGAGTATTGACTATTGAAGTTTCTGCTTATTTGTAGACTTTCTTCAGCTTGCTCACAATATTCTCTGCTGTCTGTATGAGACTATAAACATACACAGTTGCTCAGAGAGTCTTGAGAAAGTTCAGAATCTCTAAGTTATATTTATATAGAAAAAAAATGAGTCTATATCTGTTGTAGCAGAATCTCAACTGTTAATCATAATCTTAGTATATGACAGCAGATTGTTTCAGTTGTTTTGTCTCTCTTTATATTATAGAAAAACCAACTTTTTTCCTGAAAAAAATACTGTAATGTTGTGAGGTGTAGTGACAGTGTGAAGAGTAACAGTAGAAGATAGTTTATAGCATAGCAGAGATAATAGTAATATATTGTAGAGTGTAATATAGTAGCATAACATAGCATAGCTAATTGCTAAGGAAGAAAAGAAAGAGAAAGAAGATGTGCGAAATACATACATCAATATATATATACATGTAGAAATAGCGGTAGCGAGAGTATAATGGAAAGAGGTAAGAATAAGCGAAGATAATAAGGAAATAATAAACGAGTGCATTACAAATGTGACCTCATGTGATATCATATGAACCTCATCAAATTCATGAATGGATTGAACAGCTCTCTGTACATGTAACAGACATACTTCAATTAACAATCTAGCACTATTCTAAATACAGATTATAAATTGATTAAGAAAAGAAAGAGAAAAAAAATCAAAAGAAAAAATTGTACAAAGAGAATCTCTCTTTATATTATAGAAAAACCAACTTCTCTTTTTATATTATAGAAAAACAAACTTTTTCTCTGAAAAAAATTCTGTAATATGATCTCATGTGATATCACATGAACTCCATCAAATCCATGAATGGATTTAACAGCTCTCTGTATATGTAACAGATGTACTTCAATTAACAATTTAGCACTATTCTAAATACAGATTATGAATCGATTAAGAAAAGAAAGAGAAAAAAAATCAAAAGAAAAAATTGTACAAAGAGAATCTCTCTTTATATTATAGAAAAACCAACTTCTCTTTTTATATTATAGAAAAACAAACTTTTTCTCTGAAAAAAATTCTGTAATATGACCTCATGTGATATCACATAAACTTCATCAAATCCATGAATGGATTTAACAGCTCTCTGTATATGTAACAGATGTACTTCAATTAACAATCTAGCACTATTCTAAATATAGATTATGAATTGATTAAGAAATCTCTCTTTATATTATAGAAAAACCAACTTTTTCTCTGAAAAAAATACTGTAATATGATTTCATGTAATATCACATGAACCTCATCTGTAACAGATGTACTTCAATTAATGATTTGATACTATTCTAATTACAGATTATGAATTGATTAAGAAAAGAAAGAGAAAAGAAATCAGAAGAAAAGATTGTATGAAGACAGTTTTTATAAAGAGAAATTCAGAGTGAAAGAATATCAGAAGCCACTTCACAGTGAAGTATGAAGCAGAAGAATATTAAAAACTACATAAAAGAATTGTTAGAAACTATACAAGCACAGAGCATGAGACAGAAGAATCATTGAGAGCTATATAGAAGAATTGTTAGAAACTATATAAGTGCAGAATATAAGATGAAAAAATCATTGAAAGCTATATAGAAGAATCATTAGAGACTATATAAATATGAAGCACAGAGCAGAAAAATGTTAAAAGCTATATGAAAGAATTATTAGAGACTACACAAGCACAGAGTACAGAGTAGAAGAACATTAAAAATTATATGAAATCACAATAATCAGAAACAAGTGAATGCAGAAGAGAAGTTGATTGTATAAGTTAATTGCTAACAGATGCTAATCTGTCACATCATCAAATCTATAAATGAATTGAACAGCTCTCTGTACATATAACAGATGTACTTCAATTAACAATCTAACACTATTCTAAATACAGATTATAAATTGATTAAGAAAAGAAAGAGAAAAGAAATCAGAAGAAAAAATTGTATAAAAAGAATTCTTATAAAGAGAAAATCAGAATGAAAAAAGCTGTCTCACAATGAAGCTCTACAAACTATCAAACTCAGTATTACATATATGAGATATATTCAATTCAAATCTTTCATCTATCATTGAGAGATATAGTTGTTTTTATACTTAACTCACAGTAAGTTGATATAATATATTCATTTATTATTTTTTTATTATATTATCTTTGTTTATTTTTATCTCTTTTCATTATATTCTTGCTACTGCTATTTCTATATGTATATATATATGAATGTATGTATTTTGTACATATTCTTCTCTCTTTCTTTTTCTTCTTAGCAATTAGCTACTATTATTACTACTACAATTACTATTGTTATTATCATTCACTACACTATTTACTATCTTTCACTATTCACTTTTCACACTGTCATCAATTCTCACAGTTAAGCTGTTATACTCTGATATATACTATAAAAACTATCTATCTCATCTCTTTTACACTGTTATTGTGAGGTGTAGTGACAGTGTGAAGAGTAACAGTAGAAGATAGTTTATAGCATAGTGGAGATAATAGTAATATATTGTAAAGTGTAGTATAGTAGTGTAATGTAGTGTAGCTAATTGCTAAGAAAGAAAAGAAAGAGAAAGAAGATGTGCAAAATACATACATCAATATATATATACATGTAGAAATAGTGATAGCAAGAGTATAATGGAAAGAGGTAAGAATAAGTGAAGATAATAAGGAAATAATAAATGAGTGCATTACAATTGTCTTCTTTTTTTATAAGAGCTGCTCTTAGTGATTGTATAGATTGCTTGCTAGTAGATAATTGCATTTCCATATTGTAAGTTTCATTTGTTGATAGCAGTGTATCAATTGTGTCCTCTAGATAACTTGTATACATGTTGTTATCAATTTTCTAATGAGATGGAATTGATGGATTCTTTGATTGCTAGAGGTTGTGTGCAGAGAAGTAAAAAGAATTTCTTTCTTCTTGAAGATTTCTCTTTTTTTTTAACTTGATCATTATCAAAGCTTCTTGCCTCTTCTGTGTGATTTCTTGTTCTCAAAAAATTTTTAAATTTTTATATCATTGTTCTCTCTTTCTCTTCTTTTTATCAAAATGGGCTTTCTCAATTATCTCAATTTTAAGTAAGTTGTTTCTTGAGTGCTTATTATGTATTATTGTTGGTGTTCCTTGTCAGTGGTGTTATTAGTGTGGTCACATGCACCACTAGCTCATTTCTGTATAGCATCATTTGCTGTTTGCTTGTTATATTGCTCTAGATTTAGCTCTAATCATGTGATGCACAACAGTCAGATTTCATGCAAACATTGTGTCTCTAGATTTGAGAATGTTGATTTTTGATGTGCATTGAGATTAAATGCTCAGAAGTGTTGTGAGGCTTGTGTCTCTGCAGAGAAATTCTGCAAATTCATGAGTAATCCTCTTTAATTCTTATTTTCTTTTTCTTTTTCTTCAGCAATGTTGATATACTGATAATGATGATAGATGCATGATACACCTCTTCTGAGGCACATCATGCATGGGTGAGTGTTTATTTTTGTGGGGGTGGCAGCTGGGAAGGATATGACCAATCACAAAAGTTATTTTCATTGTTTGATAAAACAATTGAACACATCTTGCCTGGTGATGCTGTTCACTTGAGGTAGAGCAGAAGTGAATACTCTATAATTTCAGTGCTGAGCAGCAGCTGAGTCTGCAGAGATGCAGGTTTTGAAGACTGTGGTTGTGTTTGATTCTTTCAGAGCAGAGATGTTAGAGAAAGAGAGGGTTTTGAGAATGATGAGCTCTGAAAACTCTGTAATGAAGAAGTTGACTGAGAAGAGATTGATGAGAGAGAAGTTGACTGAAGAGTCAATGAAGAAGATTGTGAAGATGCTGATGACTGCAGCAGTGCTTATGATATCTGCTTTCTTTGTCAATTTGCCACTGACATCTGTGAAGCAGAGGGAGAGGGTGCTTCAGACAGTGGAGAAATGAAAGAAGAAGATGAGAGAAAATATCTTTCTTCATCAGATATACTGAAAAATGAGTAGATTGATGAAGAAGAAGAGAAATAAGAAGATAAATATCTTGTGAGATAGATATTTGTCTATACCTCTGCACTCAAAATGAGTGCTGATAATTTACAAATATCAGAAGGAGTATTGAGTGAGAGTGACAGAGAAGAAGAATGAGAGAAATGATGAAAGAAAGAAGAGAAAATGAGAGATGAGAAATGAGATGAGAATGAATGAACTGAGAGTCTTTAGACTTTTCTTAAAACCTGTTTTCTTTGTTTTTTTCTTGCTTGTATATTTTATTTTTTGTATTTATTATACTCAAATTGAATTTTTTTCTTTTTTTCCTTTTCCCTGATAAAATCCTTCTAAAAAGAATGCATTTGATTGGAGTTTGAGTGAGATTTGTACTTCTAGTGTTTTTTGATTTAAGATTTGTGTTTCTGATGTCTTTCAACTTGATGTTTGCACTTTTGATGTTTGAAAGTATATTGATTTTGTATTTGTTGTTTGTTTTCTTATTCAAGGAAGATTTTGAATATCTGAGTATTCAATATGTTTTCTTTTGATTCTCATGTATCATCACTAGAATCTCAATCTATTCATCTCATAAGATATTCTGAAGATCTGTTTTTTTGTTGTTGTTTTTCAAGAATTTCTTCAACTTGATATTCTTCTTCACTGTCAACAAGTTTCAATTCTGGTTCTGGTAGAGCTCCATTTCTGCAGTTGTATGACTTCAATAAAGATATGTGAAATATAGAATGGATGCTTCTATATAAAGATAACAGTTCTAATTTGTATGCTTGTTTTTCAATGATATTCAGAATCTTGAAGAATCCCACATATTTATGATTGAGTTTGTGAACTGAGTGCAGCAATTGGAGATTTTTTGCATTGAGCATGACATAATCATCTATTTTAAATTGTTGAAGCTTATGTTTTACATCATAATAGATTTTCTGTGCTTGTTGCATCTTTTGTAGATTCTCAATGAGTTTATGACATGTTTTCTCAATATGTTTTGTATGACTAGCAGCATGTATGGTGACTGATTGTGGTGGTTTGCTGATATTAATTTTCAAATCAGATTGATATCTCATTAAGGCTTCTGCAGATGCTATTTCAGTAGAGATATGTTGAGAGATATTGTAAACAAACTGCATCAGTGATAGTCAGTGTGCTCAGTCATCTTGATGATAGTTGGTAAAGCATCAGAGATAATGTTTCAAGATTTGATTTTGTCATTTCATTTGACCATCTGTTTGAGGGTGAAAGGCTGTTGAAAGTTTCTGATGTGTGTCTAGCATATAACAAAAGATGGACCAATAATGACTTGTAAACAGCAAATCTCAATCAGATATATGGTTTTTGAATACTCTGTAAATTGTATAGAACTTGATATAAATGATTTCTGCTAGTTCATCAGCAGTAATGTTTTTGATGCAAGGAATATAGATCATAAACTTAGTATATATATCTACAATCACTAAAATTGCATTGTAGGTTTGATGAAGAAATGTAGAGGTTGACAAGTCTGTAATAAAATTTATAATAATGAATTCAAAAGAATTTGATGATAAGAGAATTGTACTCAATTCTTCATATTGTCTGTGCTGTTTTGGCTTTACTTTTTGACAAGTATTACAAGTGGATATATAATCTTTGACATCTCTGACTAACTCATGTTAATAGTATTTGTTCTGAATGCTGTCTATGAACTTTTTTATACCAAAATGACCCCTCTGCAGATCATCATGGTTTGCACTGATAATTTCATCAATAAATGTCTTTTGTTGAGGAACATACACACAATCATCAGCATGCAATATATCATTCTTGAAAATTGTTCATAGTATATTTTCAGTGACAGTCATATTCTTCTCTTTTATCTTCTCTCTTTGCTCAGCAGCAAAAGAATCAATCTTCTGTGCTTTACTCAGAAATAAGATGAAGGATTCAGATATTTCTGTATATACTGAGTCCTCAAGAATAGCCTTATTGACTGCAATTCAGAGCATATATTGCTCAACATACATTGAAGAGAAAGAGTTTATGTGAGAGGTAGAAGACATTGATATATGAAGCACTTTTCACTCATTAAAAAAAGCATTTTGCTCATTAGAGATTCATACACAGACTACATCAGAAGAAATATCATTTTGAAAAAAAGTATCAACTTCTCAGTCTAGTCTAACTCCATGTTTCAGCTTCTGTTGCAGAGTAGATAACATAGTTTGATCATTATAGACCTCACTGTAGTCTGTGTGACAACTGAGCTCATCAGCTGAATTCTTTGATTCAGAGTGATATAGTAATACAAAATTATAAGCAGATAAAGCTTCTGTTCATCTGATCTGATGTCTATTCAGTTTCTTAGTTGTCATAAAGTACTGTAGATTGATATGATCAGATCAGACTTGAATTGAATACTGACTTCTCTTCAGATAATGTCTTCAATTTTTAAATGCTGCTACAATAGCCAAGAGTTCTTTATCATGAGTATCATAACATGTTTCCACATCAATCAACTTTCTTGATCAGAAGGCAACTGAATGTCAGTGCTCATCATTCTGCAACTATGACAGAATAGCAGTGACTGCAAAAGTGAATGCATCAGATTCAATCTGAATATACTGAGCTGAATCAAAATAAGCTAATAGAGAAGCATGTATAAAGTGTGATTTGAGTTCATCAAAAGTGCTTTGAGCATCTTCTGTTTATATAAAAGTGGCTTTTCTTTCCCTCTTCTTGCTCTCTTTTGTAAGTTCGAATAATGGGGCTACAATAGAAGAGAAAGACTTAATAAATCACTGACAGAAATTAGCAAAGCTCAAGAAGAATTGAACCTCTTTAATTGATTTAGATATAGATCATTTCACAATAGTGGAGACTCTGTCTGATTTCATCTCAATATCATTTGTATCTATAACAAATCTCAGAAACAAGATCTTGTCTACTTCAAATTCATACTTAGAGAGTTTTGCAAATAGATTCACACATTTGAGATGTTCTAGCATCTTAGTAACATGCACTTTATATTTCTGCTTTGAATTGGAGAATATGAGAATGTCGTCCAAATAGACAATGCAACATATATCCAACAAATCAGACAAGGTATTGTTAATGTATGCTTGAAATATTGCTGAAGTATTAGCTAGTTCAAATGATATAACTACATATTCAAAATGTTCATATCTTGTTCTAAAGACTGTCTTCCAACAGTCTTTTGCCACTATAAGTATGCAGTGGTAGGCATCTCAAAGGTTCAGCTTAGTGAATATTTTGACTTTTGAAAGTCTATCAAGTAATTCACTTATTAGAGGTAGAGAATATTGATTTTTGATAGTGATTCAATTTAATCCTCAATAGTCTACACAAAGATGAAGTCCATCATCTTTTTTGAGAACAAAGAGAATCAGTGCATCAGTCAGACTACTGAATGATTGTATCCACTTTTTATCTAATACATTTTTTAAATATTCTCTTAGAGCAGCTAACTCAGTTTCAGAGAGATTGTATATTGATATAAATGAAGATTGTATATCAAACTTGAGATCTATATAATGTTTCATCTCTTCTAATCTTTTTGTGCTTATAGCAGCTTCTTCTGAGAAGATATGTGTGTATGGCATGACATAATCAGATAGATCAGTCAGTAAGTTCAAATACATAGTTGAGAATATATGTGAAGCATGCTTTGAATCTTTTGAATGTTCTGTAGATAATACTACAAGCATTTCTACTCTAGCTTCTGTGAGAACTTCAGCTAAGACATCTTATTCAGAAATAATTTGAAACTGTTGTTTATCTTCAGAGCTTCTAAAGAAGAATTGTCCATCTGATCAATCTATAAGAGAATTTGTTTGTCTTAATCAAGGAAATTCTAATACAAGACTGTATTTCTCTATCTTCATTGCATGAAAGAAATGAGATGTCTGCTGTGCATTACTCTTGTGATCAGTGACAGTAGTTGCAATGTTATACTCTTCAAAAAAGTGCATTATACATTCATCAATTGATTTGATTATTTTGATTTTGCAGTGAGCAGCTTCTAGATTGTGATTCTTTGTTCAAAATTCATCAACACAGTTCACTTCTGACTCAGAGTCTACTAGTGCAAGCACTTTTTGCAGACTCTTAGATGTAGTGAGTTTCACTGTGACAGTGAAGCTTAAGATGTTTTTGTATTGACTTTTCATATTTATGACTGTCATTGTGAGCTGAATGATATATCTTAAGTGTTTTTTAAGTTCTTTGAGTTCTTTGTGTCTTTTGTATCAGATTTTGAGTCAGATTTGGTGTTTTTGAATTTGTCTTTGAGTTGTTTGAAACACAAATTGATGGTATGTTCTGATTGCTTGCAATAATGGCAATATTTTGATTGAGTGAAGTTATTGAATTTTGTAGTGTTATTTCATCTGTGTTTGTTTTGTGATCTATTATCAGCATTATTTCTGTTGTTAAAGCTTTGAGTGAGGTTTTTGAAATTTGACTTCTTTTTAAGCTTTTTCTGTCTCTCTGACAGATTCAATTCTGTCATTGCAAGTTTATATAGAGTGGCATCATAGCTTAACTCTTTCAATTTGATTGCATATTTGTCAAATTCTCAGTGAATGGAAGATAGAACTTTCATATAGAGATGTGATTTTCAATGATATTTGCTATAAAAATGCTGCAGACATTCTTTAATTGATTGTAAATGTGAAGCGAATTGTTGAACTGTCTGATCTTCTTGTTGCTCTGTTTTTCAGTACTGTCTATTGACATCTCAGAAACTTTTATCTGAATCAGTGACTTGACATTACATTCAACTAACAAATTCTTCTCATGGTGGCAAAGTCTGTATATTATGTGTATGTTGATATCAATGTTGTTGCATCTTGATATTGAAATGAGTAACAGCTTTGATGATCTTTTGATGGTTGTGTTTGTTGTAGTAATCAAGATCACTGGCATGGAAAGTGATAGTATGTGATGGGTTAGCATCTGTTAGTAATTAACTTACGCAATCAACTCCCCTCCTGCACCCGCTTGTTCCTGGCTGTTGTGACCTCATGTAACTCTCAATGTTCTTCCACTTCATGCTCTGTGCTTGTGTAGTTTCTAACAATTCTTCTGTATAGCTCTTAACATTCTTCTGCTCTGTGCTCTGCACTTATGTAGTCTCTAACAATTCTTCTGTATAGCTTCTTACATTCCCCCACTCTGTGTTCTGTGCTTATATAGTCTCTAACAATTCTTTCATATAGCTTCTTACATTCTCTCACTCTGTGTTCTGCACTTGTGTAGTCTCTAACAATTCTTCTGCATAGCTCTCAATGATTTCTCCACTTCACATTCCATGCTTGTGTAACTTCTAACAATTCTTATGCATATCTTTTAATATTCTTCCACTCCACACTTCACTGTGAAGCAGCTTCTGATATTCTTTCATCTCAAACTTTTCTCTATAAGAACCCTCTTCATACAACCTTTTCTTCTGATTTCTTTTCTCTTTCTTTCCTTAATCAATTCATAATCTGTAATTAGAATAGTATCAAATTATTAATCAAAGTACATTCATTACATTACAAATTGATTCTTCTGTATTTTAGATCTGAGTGTCTCATTATTAGTTCTTACATCTGAGTGCATCATTTAAGATCTGAGTGTTTTGTTATCAGTTCTTACATCTGAGTGCATTGTTTACAGGTCTGAGTGTCTAGTCATTACAAGAGATCTCTCATGAGTCTGAGTGTCTCTATTGTTAGTTATATAGACTGTCATGTCTAAGTATCTGAAACACAATCAACTGTGTTCTACAAGGCCTGAGTGTCTACAAACCATAACACTGCAAATAGTGTTCACAAAGAAGCTTGATCAAGCTTAGCATCACAACACTGCAAATAGTGTCTGTGAGAGAATCAAATGTCTACAAGTATTTCTTTTTCTTTTTTTATTATTACATATTCTTAGATATCAAAATGAACTATGAACAATTCTACAAACATCCACCACACTCAAATACAGTGGACAATAACTTAGATCTACAAAGCATCCTCCAGCAGCAGATGCTATAGATGACTGAATTGCAACAATAACTTGCTGAGATGAGCACTCTCACATTCACCATTTCTTCTACACCCACACCTCACAAAAAGCCCTCAAGAGAGAAGCTTCCAATCCTTGACAAATACAAGAGAGATCTAACACTCTACCTCATATGAAAGTTAAAAACAAACACCAAATTGAACATCAATGAATGAGCAATAGACTCACTATCTAATCAAGTGTGGTATATTCATAGCAGATTGGATGGCAATGTGTTAGCAAAATTCCAACCCTGAATGAGCCATTGTCAGAATCATCAGTGTACATCAGAGCTAGTCTTTCAACAACTCAACTCCCTCTTCCTCAATTCTACACTTCAAGCCAAGATGTTAGACTGGCTTAATCAAATTCATCAGATGAATGTTGCTTTGACAACTTATCTTTCTGAATTCAATCACAAGCTTCTAGAAGCAGATGGGCAAGACTGGGATGACACTGTCAAGATCAACATATTGTTCAAGAACTTGAACTTCCAGTTGCATAATCAAAGTATAGAGCATTCAAAGTCCTCAACATACAGCAAATTCTGTGCTGATCTTTGTCTGTTGGACAACAACCTGTCTCAGTTCCATGCATTTCAAAATCACAGAGGATTTCACTGAACAAATGCATACACCCCGAACCACTCTGCAGCACCCCCCACCTCCGAACCAGAACCAATGGACTGGGTCCCACACATGAACGCAAGCCGCCCGAGGGTCCCTAACGTCTCAGAATAGAACCAACCGCCGCCGCCGCGAATACCTCGTCAAATGGGTAGGATACGATCGTCCGACCTGGGAACCCGCGTCCGCCTTGGAGGACACCGCCGCCCTCGACACCTACGAGTCCTCACTCACCCCGGTAGGGGGGGATAATGTGACGGGTTAGCACCCATTAGTAATTAACTTACACAATCAACTCCCCTTCTGCACCCACTTGTTCCTGGCCATTGTGATCTCACATAACCCTCAATGTTCTTCCACTCTGTGCTCTGTGCTCATATAGTTTCTAATGATTCTTCTGTATAGCTCTTAACATTCTTTCACTTCATGCTCTGCACTCATGTAGTCTCTAATGATTCTTCCACATAGCTTCTTACATTCCCTCACTCTGTGTTTCATGCTCATGTAGTCTCTAACAATTCTTTCATATAGCTTCTTACATTCTTCTACTCTGTATTCTGCACTTATATAGTCTCTAACAATTCTTCTGTGTAGCTCTCAATGATTCTTCCATCTCACATTCTGTGCTTGTGTAACTTCTAATGATTCTTATGTGTATCTCTTAATGTTCTTCCATTTCACATTTCACTGTGAAGCAGCTTCTGATATTCTTCTGCTCTGAACTTTCTTCTATAAGAACCCTCTTCATACAATCTTTTCTTCTGATTTCTTTTCTCTTTCTTTTCTTAATCAATTTGTAATCTGTAATTAGAATAGTACCAAATCGTTAATTGAAGTACACCCGTTACATAGCAGCTGTAACAAAGTTTTTGAATTCTTTCATACTTTGATCTCAGAATTTTTTCACATTTCTCTGAGAAGAGTGATCACTCATGCTGAAATCTTGAAGTTCTCATTGTCAAAATGGTATCTGACTATGTTTCTCACTGACAGTAGTTATGATACTTTTTACTAAGATGTTAAGCATTTATAGTGTGGCTTTTGATGATCTGAGAATACTGATAATGTTATTGCAGTTATCATTCACACTAGTTGCATCTCTACTGTGGTTCAGATGCACTTCTAGTGTATTTTAGATGACTGAAATTGTTTCATTCAATTTTTGTAGTAAAGTATTGCATCACTGTTGAAGTTCTCACAATTCTTTCTCAGTCTGTAATTTTTTGATTCTTCTGATCACAGCTATCTTCTTGATCTCAATTGCACTGAGATCTTCAGAAGAGATATCCTCTTCTGAACTATACTCAGAGTCTGATTTCATAGAGAAAGATGATGCTTATTGCACACTTTCAGTGGCAGAAGTATGCATTTCACAGTTTTCTTTCATGATGTTTGTTGCTTCAGATTCAATGATAGCACAAGTACAGTGGATGCTGTGGGTAGAGATCATGACTATTACTCAACAGATCATCTCTCAAAGATTGAGTAATTAGAAACTGTGAGATGTAGTGACAGTGTGAAGAGTAACAGTAGAAGATAGTTTATAGTATAGTGGAGATAATAGTAATATATTGTAAAGTGTAGTATAGTAGCATAACATAGTGTAGCTAATTGCTAAGGAAGAAAAGAAAGAGAAAGAAGATGTGCGAAATACATACATCAATATATATATACATGTAGAAATAGCAGTAGTGAGAGTATAATGGAAAGAGGTAAGAATAAGTGAAGATAATAAGGAAATAATAAATGAGTGCATTACAGTTATTTATTTTTCAAGAACTGCATTGATTGCTGAGCTCTCAATTATAAATATATTCATAATATTAAATATTATTATTTGACAATCATCATCACAGTTTCTGCAGTAGATGAGTTTGCTGATTATATATATATAAATTTACTGAATTAGTTGATTTTTGATGATTTTAATCTTTAAATTGATTCAACTATTTCTGAATCAGTTGTTAATTCTTTAATTATTTAAAGATGTTAATCTATTCTCTGTGACTTTCACTTTTATATTTATCATTGTCAATTATTTAATTTTAATTAAATGAATGTTTACTGCTCTCTCTGCAGAGCTAAATATTGAATTGATAAATGTGTAGATAAATTATCAAAAATTTTTCAGTATTTTTTATATACTGTATAAAAGATGCTGTGAGATTATTATCTGTCAGAGAATTTTCATCAGAGCTATATAAACTATTTAATAACAATACAGCTGATATAAAGTATTTCTATAGATATATTTAAAACTACAACTCTGTTCTGATATTTATATCTTTTAAATATAAATAGAATTCATATCTTGATTATCTGATTATTGATGATTTGATATTATTTCAAATACAGAGAAAACTCTATCATCTGTAAGAGCTGTTAGAGTCTGAATCAGTCAATCAGATGAAAATATCTGTTTTATATAAGTATAAATTTTATCATATATTCTAATATATTTAATTATATTTGTATTATATTATTTACTGTTTGCTCATTTGCTTTTCTATATTTTTCTATTATATTGTTGACTGCTAATATTTGTAAGATTAATTCTTTTATTCAATTTTATCAGTCTATATAAAAGATACTATAAAACAGCTCTGCTGTATGTATTGATTTGAACTCTATTATATAACTGAAGATAGATAATGATCACTGCTGAGAGAATCTCTCTACTGTTTCTGAAATTGCAATTATTATACAGAATATTTTCAATAACTCTCATCATTTTTATATTATTCTTCTGATACTACAATAATTTAGTACTGATTTGAGTCTTATATATATATTGACATGTCTATAAGTGTCTGGACTGCACTATTCTCTGTATCATTGATCTCATTACATTTACCCGAGGGATTAAACAGCGCGTTTTCAAGCTGAATAAGCGAGCGCAAGCGAGCGATTGTGGCTTGTATATAATTACAGAATTTATGAAAAATGTTCTTTATCATTTATATCATTCTTTCAGTAGCTTCATCAGTCTTTGAGTGATATACTGTTGATAATTTTTATTCAATTTTTAGTAATTGATATATACAGACTCAGAGTGTGCTGATGAATTGACTATCTCTATCTGACACAATGAATGAAGACAGACTGTGTATACAATAGAACAGACTTCTGATGAAGATATCTGCAACTACTTCAATGTTCATTTTATTACAGAGCTATAGTATTACATTCTTACTGAGTCAGTCAACAATGACTAGAATGTTTGTAGAATCTTCACTTTCAGACAAGAAAACTGCAAAATTGATAGCTATATCATATTAAATTCAGTTGAAAATAGATAGAGACTTCAGTATCTTTTTTTGATGTTCATATTATATCATCACTGAGCTGCAGCAATCACAGTTGTGTATGAATCAGTGTATATTTTTTGATATATCTGATCAGTAGAATTTTTGAGTGACAATGTTGTACATAATTTCATATTCTGAATGCTCAGTCATTGACAAGTCATAAATTTCTTGTATGATTCATATTTGTAGAGATTCTGAATCAGAGATTCATCATCTATCTCAAAAGTGTAAGTAATTATCATTGTTGATTGAATATACTGAGATATCTGTTTTTGAATATACATCTGCAGAGAATCAAAATGCTTTACTTTATATAATTTCAGTGACTTAGTGTCAGAATTCATTTGCTTCTGCTGCTAGTCTTCATTGTTCTTCAAGCAAGAGTTCTTGAGCTTGAAACTGATTGATATATACACAGAGTTCATCTAATTGTATAGAACTTTCTATGATTGCAGAGTTGATTAATCAATACTCTCAGTATTTTCATCTATCATCTAAGTCATCAGATAGTATATCTTGTTTTCAGCAGAATAGAGCATTCACAAGAGTATTCTCTACTTCAGATCAATAACAAATTGTAAATGAAAAACAGCTAAGAAATAATGATCAATGTATATATTTTTTGATAAACTTATAAATGATTATGAAATATTCTAAGTTCTTATGATCAGTAACAATCTCAAACTTTTCAACACTTATAAGTTTGAACTCTTATTTTTCAAGACATTGTATAATCACTAGAAGCTTTTTGTTGTAGATCTTATAGTTGCATTCAGTAGATGACATCTTTTTTAAAATGAAGATACAGAGTTATAGAATATCTTCATTATCATATTGTATTAGTATCTCATCTACTATATAATCTGAGATATCTGTTTTGAGAATTGTATGCTTATCTGAATTGAATGATTGCAGTATCAAGATGTTTGTGAACATACATTTCAGCTTTTTGAATACTGTATCTGCTTTGTCAGTTCATTGAAATACAGCATCTTTTCAGATCAGATCTGTCAGTGATCATATGATATCAGAAAAGTCTTTGATGAATCTTCAGTAGAAGTTGATGAATTCTAGAAAGTTTTTAGTCTTTTTTATCAAGACTAGTATCTCTCAGTTGAAGATTGCTTTCATCTTCTTAGAATTTATGCATACATCTTTTTCAGCTTCAATGATGAATTCTAGATAGATTATAGACTTGATCTCAAAGTTGCATTTGTCAATGTCCACTTGCAGTTCAACTTTTTATAGATAGTCAAGCACTTGTCATATATATTTACAGTGCTCAGTGAGTGATTTATCAGTGAAGATCAGAATATCATCTATATACACTGAAATGATCTCATCAAGCAGATCTTGTAGAGCTCAGTTAATGTATTTCTGAAATATGCTCAGAGCATTCACTAATCCAAAGAGAGTCACTGTTCATTCATATAATTCATAATATATACAAAAAGCAGTTAGCCATTCATCATCTTCATTAATCCTTATCTTATAGAAGGCTGCAGAGATGTCAAGCTTCATAAATCATTTTGCTTTTTATATTCATTCAAATATTTCATTGATGAATGAGAGAAAGTATCAGTTCTTCTGTGTAATCTTGTTGAGTTCTCAGTAGTCAACACAGAATTGTAAGTCTTCTTCTGATTTCTTTGCAAACAGTACAGATGCTGTGTATTATTATTATTATTATTCTTCAATTATAGATGTATACAGTCAGTGACTATGACATCTATCTAAAATACTTCAGGATTTTTCAAATCAAGAATATTCTAATATACAAAAACAATTTGACACATGCATTAACAGAATTCCAGCCCAGAATCAAACAACTATTCAAACTATTCAATTCAAAAATATAATCAAAAGAATGTCAATGAGTTAGCACAACTCAACTTCAAAACAAAGGAAATAAATATTATAAAAGACAGTAGCTATTAAAAATCAACAGAAAAGAAAAAACATTTACAATGATTTATCAACAAATAATGAAGCAAACTGCTTGAAACAAATGAAAATTAACAATAAACAAAGTTAAAGAAAAGATCAAAATAAAATAAATAAGAACAACTGATCTAAATATCATCAAATAACACTATTCAAACAAGCTCTTGTAGCAACATTTGACTCATTTAAATATTCAATTAAAAACATATTTTCAGCTTTTGTATTGAATAGCAAATTCAAACTTAACTGATTCAGTTGATATTTCTCTCTCAGTCTCAATCTTAGTTCTGAATACTTTGTACAAAGTAACAGAAGATGCTCTGGATTTTCATATAACTGACAATCTGAACAGATGCTGTGATGAATGAGTTGTTAATATGAATGAAGTCTTTGTTCAGTAGTCTGTTGAGTGTTTTTTGTAGAACAAAAAGCTTGTTATACAATATACTGTAGAGAGAATCTCAGAGTGATTGTGAGTTCTTATCATTCTTCTTAATGAACTTGATTGTATGATCTATACTGAGTTCTCAATGAGAAGAAAGCTTTTCAGCTTCTTTCTTATTGAACATATCTGTGAAGTTTTCATACAATTCAGATAGTTTCTTATACAGTTTCTTGAAGTCTTTGAGTTCTAGCTTCTCTAATATTTTTTTGATATCTGTCATACTAGCAGTGAACACTTGAATATTCTTCTTCTCATACATTTGATAAGTTAGTAGTTTGTACACTTTCACTGATATCTGAGTGAGATCAGCAGTTCTATCAACATTCTTCTTATAAACATAGTCATCTTCTGAGAAAATAAGACAGTGATTGCATGCATTCAACAAGATTTCAAATTCTATAAGCTATGATAGACTGAGTATTAGATTGTACTCAAGATTTTGTATTTTGTATATATATACATTCTTTTTCTTGTGTTCTTCTATATTGACATTAAATCTTATCATGTTGTAGAAGATGGATTCTCTGAAGTCATCAAATTCACTGAGTTTATACAGTTTGAGAAAGAGAATACACTGAAGCTTATGCTTCTCAATCAGCTGAGTGTCTATAAGAGTGTAATGAAGAAAACCACTGTTTATCATTGCTCATATATTGACTAGATTATTTACAATGATAGAGATTATAATTGTATTCACTTGCATCTTCTGCTTAAATCTTCAGCTAGCTTTTTGCTTCTTGAGCTCTTATTCATATTTTAGAGTGAGAGCTCATCTTTTCTCTGTTCTTGTCTGTTCACAGATGACACAGTATCCACACATATGAGAGATTTACTCAGAGTGATCACATTCAGACATTGATTTGTGAAGTGTTCTGATTTGTCACAGTGTATACAGACTTCTCTAATAATTCAGTCAATGACATTCTTCTCTGAGACATTGAGAATCCTCAGACAACTTGCATTTATATATGAAACTCAGTTCATTGATTCTGATTTAAAGATGAGAGATGCTGCAGAGTGATTTGAAGTGTACACATTTGTTCAGTAAAATTCTCTACAATTTTGAAATACACAGAACTGAGACAGATCATTGTTCAACAGATAAAGATCAGTACAGAATTTGCTGTATATTGAGAGCTTCAGACATTCTATACTTCAGTTATGCAACTGAAAGTTCAAGTTTTTGAATAATATATTAATCTTGACAACATCATTTCAGTCTTGCTCATCTGCTTCTAGAAGCTTACAATTGAATTCAGAAAAATAAGTTATCAACACAACATTCATCTGATGAGTCTGATTAAATCAGTCTAATGTCTTGACTTGAAATGTAGAATTGAGAAAGAGAAAGTTGAGTTGTTGAAAAACTAACTCTGACATACACTGATTATTCTGACAATGACTCATTCAGAGTTGAAATTTCACTAACACATTATCATTCAATCTGCTATGAATATATCATACTTGATTGAATAGTGAGTCTATTGCTTGTTCATTGATGTCTAATTTGACATTTACTTTTGATTTTCACACAAGATAGAGTGCTAGATCTCTTTTGTATTTGTCAAAAATTGAAAACTTCTCTCTTGAAGACTTTTCATAAGATGTGAGTGTAGAAGAAATGGTGAATATGAAAGTGCTTATCTATGATGAATTAGTATTCATTAGTAATTAACTTATGCAATCAACTCCTCTTCTGCACCCGCTCATTTCTGGCTGTTGTGATTTTGTGTAACCCTTGATGTTCTTCCACTCTGTGCTCTGTGCTTGTGTAGTTTCTAACAATTCTTTTATATAGCTCTTAACATTCTTCCACTCTGTGCTCTGCATTTATGAAGTCTCTAATAATTCTTCTATATAGCTTTTAACATTCTTCTACTCTGTGTTCTGCATTTGCATAGTCTCTAACAATTCTTCTGCATAGCTTCTAATGTTCTCCTACTTTATGTTTCATACTTATATAGTCTCTAATAATTCTTCTGTGTAGCTCTCAATAATTCTCTCACTTCACACTCTGTGCTTATATAGTTTCTAACAATTCTTCTGTGTAGTTCTTAATATTCTTCTGCTTCACACTTCACTGTGAAATGGCTTCTGATATTCTTCTGCTCTGAACTTCTCTCTATAAGAACCCTCTTCATACAATCTTTTCTTCTGATTTCTTTTCTCTTTCCTTTCTTAATCAATTCATAATCTGTAATTAGAATAGTATCAAATTGTTAATTGAAGTACACTCATTATATTATGAATTGATTTTTCTGCATTTAAGATCTGAGTGCTTTGTTATTAATTCTTACACTCAAATGCATCATTATCAGTTCTTACATTCAAGTGTGTTGTTTACAGATCTGAGTGTCTAGTTGTTACAAGAGATCTTTCATGAGTCTGAATGCCTTCATCATTAGTTATATAGATCATTATATCTAAGTATTCAAGACACAATCAACTGTGTTCTACAAGGTCTGAGTGCCTACAAACTGTAACACTGTGAATAGTATTCACAAAGAAATTTGACAAAGCTTAGCACTGCAACACTGCAAATAGTGTCTGTGAGAGAACTGAATGTCTACAAGTATTTCTTTTTCTTTTTTTTTTATTATTATTATATATTCTTAGATATCAAAATGAACTACAAACAATTCTACAAACACCCACTGCATCTGAACACAGTGGACAATAACTTAGATCTATGAAGCATCCTCCAGCAGCAGATACTACAGATGACTGAATTGCAATGATGACTTGCTGAGATGAGCACTTCCACATTCATCATTTCTTCTACACTCACATCTCATGAGAAGCTCTCAAGAGAGAAGCTTTCAATCCTCAACAAATATGAAAGAGATCTAACACTCTACCTCATATGAAAGTCAAAAGCAAACACCAAATTGAACATCAATGGACAAGCAATAGGCTCACTATCCAATCAAGTGTGGTATATTCATAGCAGATTGAATGACAACATATTAGCAAAATTCCAATTCTAAACAAGTCATTGTCAGAATCATCAGTGTACATCAAAGCTAGTCTTTCAACAACTCAACTTTCTCTTTCTCAATTCTACACTTCAAGTCAAGACATTAGACTGACTTAATCAAACTTATCAGATGAATGTCATGTTGACAATTTATCTTTCTGAACTCAATCATAAGCTTCTAGAAGCAGATGGACAAAACTGAGATGATGCTATCAAGATCAATATATTGTTCAAGAACTTGAACTTTCAGTTGTATAACTGAAGTATAGAACATCTGAAGCTCTCAATATACAGTGAATTCTGTACTAATCTTTGTCTGTTGAACAACAATCTGTCTCAGTTTCATATGCTTCAATATCACAGAGAATTCTGCTGAATAAATACATACACTCTGAACTGCTCTGCAGCACTCTCTGTCTTCAAATCAGAATCAATGAACTGAGTCTCTCATATAAATACAAGTCATCTGAGGATTCTCAATGTCTCAGAGAAGAACATCATCAATCAAATCATCAGAGAAGTCTGCATACACTGCAACAAGTCAGAGTACTTCACAAATCAATGTCTGAATATGATCACTCTGAGTAAACCCCTCACATGTGTAAACACTGTGTTGTCTGTGGATAGGCAAGAACAGAGAAAAGACAAGCTCTCATTCTAAAACACAGACAAGAGCTCAAGAAGCAGAAAGCTAGCTGAAGATTTAAATAGAAGATACAAACAGACACAATCATAATCTCTATTATTGTAAATAGTCTAGTCAATGTACAAGCAATGATAGACAGTGGTTTTCTTTATTACACTTTCATAGACACTCAGCTGATTGAGAAGTATAAGCTTCAGCATATTTTCTTTCTCAAACTGCATAAACTCAGTAAATTTGACAGTCTCAGAGAATTCATCTTCTACAACATGATAAGATTTAATGTCAATGTAGAAGAACACAAGAAAAAGAATATATACACATATAAAATACAAAACTTTGAGTACAATCTAATACTTGATCTATCATAACTCACAGAATTTGAAACCTTGTTGAATGCACACAATCACTGTTTTATTTTCTCAGAAGATGACTGTGTTTACAAGAAGAACATTGATAGAACTGCTGATCTCACTCAGATATCAGCAGAAGCATACAAACTACTAACTCATCAAGCATATGAGAAGAAGAATGTTCAAGTGTTCACTGCTAGCATAACAGATATCAAAAAAGTGTTAGAAAAGTTAGAACTCAAAGATCTCAAGAAACCACACAAGAAATTACTCAAATCATACAAAGATTTCACAGACATATTCAACAAAAAAGAAGCTGAGAAGCTTTCCTCTCACTGAGAATCTGATATAGATTATATAATTGAGCTCATTAAAAAAGACAGTAAAAATCCACAACTGCTCTGAGATTCTCTCTACAGCATATCACACAATGAACTTCTCATTCTATGAAAAATGCTCAATGAATTACTAGACAAAGACTTCATTTATATTAGCAACTCATCTGCTGCAGCATCTGTACTGTTTGTGAAGAAATCAGAAAAAGACTTATGATTCTGTGTTGACTATTGAGAACTCAACAAGATTATGTGGAAGAACTGATACCTTCTCTCACTCATCAATGAAATGCTTGAACAGATAGAAAAAGCAAAATGATTTACAAAACTTGACATCTCTGCAGCCTTCTACAAGATAAAAATTAATGAAGATGATGAATGACTAACTGTCTTTTGTATGTGTTACAGATTATATAAATGGACAGTGACTCTCTTTGAATTAGTGAACACTCTGAATATATTTCAGAAATATATTAACTGAGCTCTATGAGATCTGCTCAATGAGATCACCTCAGTGTACATGAATGATATCTTGATATTCATTGATGAATTGCTCACTGAGCACTGTAAGCATATATGACAAGTGCTTGACTGCCTACAAAAAGCTGAACTGTAAGTGAACATTGACAAATGTGACTTTGAGATCAAGTCTATAATCTATCTAGAATTCATCATTGAAGCTGAAAAAGATGTACACATGAATTCTAAGAAGATGGAAGCAATTCTCAACTGAGAGGCATTAGTTTTGATAAAAAAGACTAGAAACTTTCTAGAATTCATCAACTTCTATCAAAGATTCATCAAAGACTTCTTCAATATCATACAATCACTGATGAATCTGACTCAGAAAGATACTGTATTTCAATGAACTGATGAAGTAAATACAGTATTCAAAAAGCTGAAGTGTATATTCACAAATACTCTGATACTGCAATCATTCAATTCAGATAAGCATACAATTCTTGAAACAGACATCTCAGATTATGTAGTAGATGAGATACTAATGTAATATAATAACAAAGATATTCTACAATCTTATGTCTTTATCTTGAAAAAGATATCACTCACTGAATGCAACTATGAGATCTACAACAAGAAGCTTCTAGTGATTATATAATATCTCAAAGAATAAAAGTCTGAACTTATGAGTGTTGAGAAGTTTGAGATTGTTATCAATCATAAGAACTTAGAATACTTCACAATTACTTGTAAGCTCACTGAGAGATATATGTGTTGATCATTGTTTCTTAGCTGTTTTTTGTTCACAATTTGTTATCAATCTGAAATAGAGAACACTCTTGTGAATGCTCTGTTCCACTGAGAACAAGATATACCATCTGATGACTTAGATGACAGATGGAAACACTGAGAGTATTGATTAATCAACTCTGCAATTATAGAAAGTTCTACACAATCAGATGAACTCTGTATACACATCAATCAGTTTTGAGCTCAAGAATTCTTGCTTGAAGAACAATGAAGATTAATGACAGAAGCAGATGAATTCTGACAGCAAACTGCTGAAGCTGTACAAAGTAAAGCATCTTGATTCTCTGCAGGCATATATTCAAGAACAGATATCTCAGTATATTCAATTGACAATGATAACTGCTTACACTTTTGAGATAGATGATGGATTCTCAATTCAGAATCTCTACAAATATGAATCATACAAGAAATTCATGACTCACTGATGACTGAGCATTCAGAACATAAAATCATATACAACATCATTGCTCAGAAATTCTACTGATCAGATATGTTGAAAGATATATACTGATTTGTATACAACTGTGATTGCTGTTTGTTTGTTTGTTTGTTTGTATTGGTTTAACATCTCAGAGAAAACACGGGCAGCGCCTGTGTTTCAGAGGCCTTCTGAAGAGTATGGAGATGTGCTACACTGAAGAGATTTCTATGTACACAGAGAGAAAGAAAATAGAATTCAGATGACAACTCTTGAGAAGATTCAGCTCATTGAAAAGGGTTTTACTGAGCTGTGCATCCACTTCTGACCCAATGTATGGCCATTCATGATGGAGCTATAGTGTGATTTCCAAGGGAAACTGCTGCTGCTGTGTTTGGAAGGCTTTACAGTGAATGAAGAGAGATAACTCTCTCAGCTGATTCAAGAACTGTCTGTGCTTCTAACAGCAGAGAAAAGACAGATAAGATAGACAAAAGAAAAGAGAAAAAATGAGTATTTTGAAAAAAAAAATAAAGAGAAGAGTGAAGAAAAGACTGTGTCTTCTGTAGCATCTTGCAGTTATGTGATCCAGCATAAACTCAGAGAGAGAGAGAGGAGAGAGCACTGAAGAAGATTGTGAGGGGAAGAAAGTGATGAGAGACAGAGAGAGCAGTGAGAAAAGAGAAGAAGAGTATATGTCTGCAGCTGAGAGCTGAGTCAGCATACAGACTGTACTGATTACACCACAGCTAGTTGAAACAGATGAGCTCATCATACTGATTTAATCATTTGCATCAGTTGAACTGATTGAATTGATTGAATTGATTGTATCAATTGTATCAATTGTACTGTTTGTATCAATTGAACCAGTTGAACTGATTGTATCAATTGAACTGATTGAATCAATTGTATCATTTATACTGATTGAATTGATTGAGCTGATTGTACTGATTGAATTGATTGTACTGTTTGTACTGATTGCATCAGTTGAATCTATTGTACTGATTGAATCAGTTGTACTGAATGTTGTGCTATCTGTACCATCTGTATAGACTTGGAACTGCTGTGGGGGCCTGTCAGATAATGTGTGCCCAAATGACTGTGTTATCTCATGCAGTATTATGTGTAGAACTGTATGCAGTCAAGCAGTTCTACAAAGTCTGTAGAGATCAGAGACTCTAGATAGACAACAGCTGTTGCTCAGTTGTATGACTGTGCTGCTGATTTCTTGAGTCAGTGAGGAAAGTGTCTCTGTGAGTATTGACAGAGCATCAAATGTTCTGAGCTTTTATTGTATTCACAGACACAGACAAGTCTCACATCTGCATGCTGAAAGCATCTGTGGTATCAGAAAAAGTCTTCATGAGAGGAGTGGAGTACAAGTCAGTGATGAAGAGCATACTGTGGCATGATGAGCTCTGAAGAAGTCTTCATTTGATATTTCACAGTCAGTCTGTTGAATCTTCAGCTCTGATATCAGTCAGAGAGCTTTTCACAGACTCTGCTTCATCACTCTCACTCTGTCTCTTGACTGAGCTGCTTGATCACTGTGTGGACTTCACTGACTGTGGGCATGGCTTTGAGTTCATAGACTGAGACTGCAGTAGATGAGATCATTTATTTAGTCAGACAGTCTGCTTTCTCATTGCTCTCTATTTTCATATACTCAGAGACTCATTTCAGATTCACATTATGTTGTCTGAGAAGTTTGTGACAGTGGCTGTAGACTCAGTTCAAGAAAACTGCTGCACTGTCTCATATACTTCAGATGACTGAGATGTTGTCAAAGCAGAGTCAGATTTGAGAGTTGATGCTGTCATCTGTGACACAGAGTAGAAGCTTCACTGTGCACTCTAATACACAGCAGATATCAACTGTCTCAGTGTTGAAGATATATGATATAGAGCTCAGTGCAGCTGAGAAGCTGATCAGCTGTTTGTTTCTCTGATAGACTATAAAGTCATAGTCAATTCATCTGCTGTTGTCAAGAATCTGTTCTGATCCATCTGAGAAAATATATAGATCTGTTGAAGATTGACTTTCTCATCATTTTTTGAATGTCTGAACAGTATTTTTTTTATCTACATCCTCTGTGAGATCTGTTTCACATCTCTCTGAGTAGTGTGAGATGACAAGTGTGAATCTATTGACTGCAGACAGCAGCATCTTCAATCTCTGAATTTTGATCTTTGAATGCTGTCAGGTTTCAGCTCCTCTTTCATGTGTGATTATTGAGAAAGCTATTTATAAAGTCAGTGAATGTCTCTCATTCATTATCTGAAGCCTTGTTGTGAAATGCATTTTGATCTTCTTCAGAGCTATCATTGCTGATGAGAGCTCAGCATTCTGATATAGAGTTGTGATGAGTATTGTACAGAAAACTGAAAGAACTTCTCTGACTGTTATAATAAACATTTTCTCAACTGTTTTCATATGTTATTTCAGACAGAAGCTGATCTCTTCACTTCTGTCTGTATGTTTTACTGACTGCATGCAGCCATCATATCAGATCTCTGTGCTATAGAGCAGTGAGAGAATCACACAGATAGTGACTGTCTTCTGCAGAGCATCTGCTGAAAGCTCATCTCTGATCTTCTCTAAGCTTCAGATGTGCTGAGTCACAGCTCTTGTCTTTTTTATCTGAGCAGAGATATATGATCTTCAGATGAGCTTTCTATCAAAGTGTATACTCAGTCAGCAGAGTGCTGACTTCTGTTCAGCTGAAGCAGTGACAGAGTGTATGATCAGATTCTCTAACACAATCACTGACAGTGCTTCATTGTATCACTTTCTTGTGAGATGAATCATCTCAAGTTTCTCTGATGTGAAGATCATTTTGTTTGTCTCTCTTCATCTCAGAATACTCTGTATATCATGGCTGAGAAGGATAGCATTGCTGTTAAGTGAGTGTATAGTCTGTCAAGTATTCAGATCATCTGCATAGTCAAAGTGCAATTCTGAATTCTGTCACAGCAGCTCTGTCAGATACAGAAGAAACAGTATTGATGACAGAGAAGATCTCTGTAATGTGTCACATTGCATCTAATATACTGCTGTGATGATTCTCTTCAGTCAGATCTGAGCTCTGCATTCAATGAGAAAGCTGTCAATGAGTTGTAGCAGCTTGCATGATCATTTCTATTGTGTCATTCACTGAAGCAGCTGTCTGCACAGCACAGCATCAAAGACACTCTGCACATTCATTGTGATCATGAATATCTTCTTGTTTTGTGTGAAGGCTGCCTTCATCTCATGAGTGAAAGCAGCTATCAGATTCATTGTCAATTGTCTGAGCAGTATCTCTTCATATTGTGAGCTGACTACATTATGAATAAGTACTGTGTACATCAGTTGTCTTGCAACAATGCATTTCAGCTTCTTGAAGATTACTGAGAGAAGAATAATGAATCTTCAGAAGCAGACTGAGCTTCTATCTCTCTTATCTATTTTAGATATCATTGTCATCTCTGTCAGCTTTCAGATTTGTGGGAAGTGACAGAGTCAGAGACAGCAGTTGTATAGCTGCTGTATAAAGAGAGATATATACTGTCAGTATGCTTTGAGCAGCTGCACTGTGATTCCATCTGTGTCTGAAGAGATACTCTGTACTTCAATGATGTTGCACTCTACCTCCTTCATCTCAATTCAGAGGTCTCAGAGCAGGTTTTTCATGTCACTTCAGTGCTCATCATTCAATAAATTGTATTTCAGATCATTGACTGAGTTGTATCACTTTAGAATGATTTGTTGAAATGTCTCAGCTTTGACAGCTGTCTCTTCTATGATCTGATTCTCAATCATCAGAGAGAATGCTCTGAGGTTGAGTTTCAGCTCATGTCATGCTATCACTCAGTACAGATTTCTGCCATCTCTGATTTCATTGATCATCTGTCTTCAGTATGCATGCTTGATCTTACATACTGTGTCTTTGAATCAGTGCTTTGTGATCTCTGTCTGATGAGTGGTGAGCTCTCAATGCACTCTTCAACAGTCTGCTGTTTATCAGAGAGCTGTAGTCTGTTTTTATTGCACTGACTTGCTGACTGTCTGAGCTGCAGTCAGAAGATTCTGAATGAAGTGTCAGATCAGATCATCAAACTGTGTCACATTCTCAACTCTATCTGAGCAAGATATATTTATCATGAAATCTCTGACAAGATCTGCAAAGAGCTTCAGCTGAGAGTCTGTGATCTTGATTCAAGCTCTGCTCTGCTGTGTCTGAGGCATTGTTGACAGCATAGTAATCATAGACTGATGATCTGAGCCACAGTGTAAATCTTGGCACACTGAAGTGAAAGCAAAGATTATATTGAAGAAGATGAGATCAATCACATAATCTGCTGCATGAGTTGAAATATCTATCTCTTTCACAAAGTTCATCTCATGTTCACTGATTCACTGAACAAGCTCCTCTTCTCAGTGCAGATTCACTGTCTCTGATTCAAAGACATCATATTGTACATTGAAATCTCCATCTACTAGACAGCAGGCTGGTGGGCTCAAATTGATTAGATAGTCCATGACTGTGTCTGTCTCAGACTGTCTGTACACATTGAGAATGTGACAGTCATTGACACTGATTCACAGCAGATCTCTGTTTTGCACAGATTGATGTTGCTGTGCTCTTATCTTTGAATTCTTGTATACATATATCATGACTCAGAGCCTCTTCTTCTCTTGCTGCTTCAGATTAGTGTCATCTCAGTGATCTATAAGTGCAAAGCACTCATATACTGAGTGATTAGAAGTCTTGATATCAGAGTGTGTGTAAGACTTCTATATACAGATCACTTCACAATTCTGCTTGAAAGTAAGCTGTAGAGCTGCTGTGTGACAGAGAGCTGCTCTGACTGTATTTACTCAAAAGATCTGTAGAGAGTGATTTTTCTGCTGATTGTTTCTGCAGCATCAGCTGTGTTGCTGATGTTGATGTTCTAGCATGAGAAGTCACTTGATGAGCTGCTGTCAAAGTTCATCTGCAGAATGAGATTGAAGAGTCTCAGATCTGTTGTCTGTATACTGAGATTAGACTGTTTTTTGACTGCTTGACTATACTGTCACTCTGCTGTGTGAGCTGAGCATTATCTGATGTGGATCATCTGTCAGATGATGTTCTCTTCACTGATGAAGCTCTGAGTAGCTGTCTGCTTGTGGGGTGCTAGCTCAGTGAGCTGTGTAGACTGAGTTGATTGAGTGAATAATGTAGATATCATCACTGCAATCATTGATGCTGACTGTGCTGACAGTGATTGCTGCTTCTGAGCATCTCTGTAACATCTGTCATCAAAACAGTGAACAGCTGCTAGCTTCTTTTGAGTTAGATATCTGAGAATGCCATTCACACATCTGAGCACAGCAGAACAGTGCTGATGCTCAGCTGGGTAGAGTTGACAGCAGTTGATACATTATGATGCTCTCTTACACTTTACATCTGTTGATCTCTTATACTGACTTGTGGGCTCACTGCAGTTGGAGCATCTCATCAGTTGCACACACTTTGATGAGTGACAGTATCTCTGATATTCTGAATCATGTCTCACTGTCAGTGATCTTTTCTCAATGAGTCTGATCCTCTCACTGGCATTGAAGAGTGAGAAGTCTTTCACTGAGATAAGAAAGAAGACAATTCATATAATCTTCTTCATTTTAAAATTCACTCCATGTCATAAGAGTTGACAGCTCACTGATTTTATCTTTGTCTGAGTCAGAATCTCTCTCTCAATCATCTTATCTGTGGGGATTCTTGTCTCTTCTCAGTTCTGAATGAATTTCAGAACTTCTGAGACAGCATAATTGTATCACTGCTCTGATAGCCAGATCTCTGTGATGTCAAGAACTTCACAGAGAATAGTCACTGTCTTCTCAGTGATCAAAACATTATGTATATCTCTATTGCTTGATATGATTACTCAATCTGTTCTGATGAGCTTCATCTTTGATATATTAGCCACATCTCTCATCTTCTGAATGTTTGCAACAATCATCTGCTGCACAGTATATGACTGCAGCTGAGCAATTCATTTCTCTGACTGAAGAGTGATGAGAACTTGTGAATTCTTCTGCTGCTTTGTATTTTTTGTAGAGCTTCTTGACTGATTGGTGTTCTTGAGCTGCAGGCTGGCTCCACTAACTCTGTCAGCTGAGAAAGCTGCAGTCTTGACAGAAGTAGCTTCAGAGAGAGCAGAATTTTTCTTCTTCTGTGCAATGCCTACTCAGATAGTCAGCTCTCTCACAGTTGTCTTCACTGAATTTGACTGTGGATGAGTGTCTGAAGCAGCACTCTCTCTCAGAGTTGATGCTGTGCTCAGATCTGCTGTCACATATGCAATGAATTTTTCACAGAAGACTCAGACAAAGTTCTGACTGACAGACTGTTTCTTCTTCTCAACTCAGCTGTTCAGAGTCTTTGTCAATCTAATGAGAGTCTTCTGCTACAGATTCTGTTGCTGTTAAGCCTTCTCAAACTGCTTCTGTAGCTGAGAGATGGCTGTGGAAATGCTGTCACTGATTTCTTTGAAAATTGAAGAAGACATTGTAACAGTCTTTCTCTGTCTCTTGTCAGTTTTTTCAGTAACAAAATTGACTGATGACTCTGGCTTCAGTGATCTGATGTAGGCTGTGTCAATGTTCTTGGGTGGATGAGAGAGTGTTGAGAGCTCCATGACCACTCAATCTGTGCAGTACACACATGTAGAGTAATCACAGAGGGTGTGTGATGATGTTGAATGGATTGAAGGGTTAAAATTATACAAAAAACAGTTAGAAAATGGAAAAATTCAAATATATCTCTATGTTTGTGAATAATTGTAAGGATGACTGTGATTGCTGCAGCTCAGTGACAGCATGATATAAATGTCAAAAAAAAGATGCTGAAGTCTCTATCTGTCTCTGACTGAATTTGATGTGATATAGCTATCAATTTTGCAGTTTTCTTATCTGAAAGCAGAGATTCTACAAATATTCTAGTCATTGTTGACTGACTCAGCAAGAGTGTAATACTACAGCTCTGTGACAAGATGAACACTGAAGTAGTTACAGATGTCTTTGTCAGAAGTCTGTTCTATTGTATACACAGTCTGTCTTCATTCATTGTATTGAATAGAGACAGTCAATTTGTCAGCACACTCTGAGTCTGTATATGTCAATTATTAAAAATTGAATGAAAGTTATCAACAGTGTATCATTCAGAGACTGATGAAGCTACTGAGAGAATGATATAAATGATAAAGAATATTCTCTGTAAGTTCTGCAATTACACACAAGACAACTGAAGCAATCTGCTGCCACACACTGAGATTGCAATTAACAGTTGAGATTCTGCTATGACAGATGTAAGCTCATTCTTTCTTCTACACAGATACAATCTAGAGATTCTGAACTTCTCTGAGACTCTCTGAGAAACTGTGTACATCTGCAGTCTTATACAGACAGCAGAGAATATTGTGAGCAAGCTGAAGAAAGTCTGTGAATAAGCAGAAGCTTCAATGATCAGCATTCAGTAAAATTATAAAAATCAAATAAACATCAGAAGAAGTTCTGCAATCTGATATTATATAAAAGACAAAATCTGACTGAATCTCAAGAATATAAGAATGAACTGTCTTTTGTATATGCTAGATTACTGTCACATCAAATATACAGTGAAGGAAGTGCTAGACATATATAATTATTGACTTGATACTCTGTCTAGCATTCATGATGTCTTTCATACAAATCTGCTCCAACCTGCAGCTGAGAATCCATTCCCCTCACAGAGAATCTTCAATTGACAGCTACTCATCATTGTAGAAGAAGACAATGAACTCAAGTGAGAAATCAAAGCAATTCTTGATGATAGAATCAATCATCATCATTACAAATACTTTGTCAAATAAATAGAATATGATTGTTTGATCTGGGAATCTGCATCTGTCTTGAAGAATATCACTGCTCTAGACATCTACAAGTTCTCACTCACTTTGATAGAGAGGGATAATGTGACAGATTAGTATTTATTAGTAATTAACTTATACAATCAACTTCTCTTCTGCATCTGCTTATTTCTGACTGTTGTGATCTTATGTAATTCTTGATATTCTTTCATTTCATGCTCTGCACTTGTATAGTTTCTAATGATTCTTCTGTGTAGCTCTTAACATTCTTTCACTCTGTGCTCTGTGCTTATGAAGTCTCTAATGATTCTTTCATGTAGCTTCTAACATTCTTTCACTCTATATTTCACACTTGTATAATCTCTAATGATTCTTCTGTGTAGCTTCTAACATTCTCCCACTCTGTGTTCTGCACTCATATAGTCTCTAACAATTCTTTCATGTAGCTCTCAATGATTCTCTCATTCCATGCTCCACATTTATGTAGTTTCTAATAATTCTTTCATATAGCTTTTAATGTTCTTCTGCTCTGCATTTCACTGTGAAGCAGTTTCTGATATTCTTCCACTCTGAACTTCTCTCTATAAGAACCCTCTTTGTATGATCTTTTCTTCTGATTTCTTTTCTCTTTCCTTTCTTAATCAATTCATAATCTGTAATTAGAATAGTATCAAATCGTTAATTGAAGTACGCTCGTTACATTATCTCAGTAAATCATTATTGCAATTCAGTCATCTGTAGTGCTTGCTGCTGAAGAATACTTCATAGATCTAAGTTGTCATTCATCATATTCAGATGCAGTGAGTGTTTATAGAATTGTTCATAATTCATTTTGATATCTAAGAATATGTAATAATAATAAAAAGAAAAGAGAATACTTGTAGACACTCAGTTCTCTCACAGACACTATTCACAGTGTTGCAGCACTAAGCTTATCAAGCTTCTTTGTGAACACTATTTGCAGTGTTACAGTTCATAGACACTCAGATCTCTTTATAGAACACAGTTGATTGTATTTCAGATATTTAGACACAATGATCTATATAACTAATGATAAGAGCATTCAGACTCACAAGAAATCTCTTGTAATGACTAGACACTCAGATCTGTAAACAATACACTTAGATATAAGAACTAATAACAAAACACTCAGATTTTAAACAACACACTCAGATGTAAGAACTAATAATGAGACACTCAGATCTTAAACACAGAAGAATCAATTTGTAATGTAATGAATGTACTTTGATTAACAATTTAGCACTATTCTAAATACAGATTATAAATTGATTAAGAAAAGAAAAAGAAAAGAAATCAGAAGAAAAGATCATACAAAAAAAATTTTTATAGAGAAAAATTTGAGATGAAAGAATATCAGAAGTCACTTCATAGTGAAGTGCAGAGTGAAAGAACATTAAAAGCTATATAGAAAAATCATTAGAAACTACATAAGTACAGAGTGTGAGATGAGAGAATCATTGAAAACTACACAGAAAAATTGTTAAAAACTATATAAATATAAAGTATGAAAAAGAAGAATCATTGAGAGCTACACAGAAAAATTATTAGAGACTACACAAACACAGAACACAGAGCAGAAGAATGTTAAGAGTTATATAGAAGAATCATTAGAGACTACACAAGTGCAGAGCACAGAGTGAAAGAACATTGAGAGTTACACAAAATCACAATGATCAGAAACAAATGAGTGCAGAAGAGAAGTTGATTGTATAAGTAAATTACTAATAAATGCTAATCTGTTACAACAGTAATACTCTGTATGATAATCACAAACTTCAAAAATTTGATTTCTGTTATGTGAAATATACACTTACTAAGTTTGATATATAGTCTTTATCACTTTAATCATTTCAATACATTCTTGACAAGAATGATATGTTCATTAAACATATTCAAATAAATTATAATATTATCAAAATAGATCACACAATATACATTCAAAAAATCACTGAAAGCTTTGTTGATATAAGATTAAAAGATCACAAAGATATTGATTAGCTTAAAAAATAAAATTAAATATTTAAAATATTTATATTGTGTTCAGAATGCTGTTTTTCATTCATTTTCTGTTTATATATGTAATGCATTTATTTATTATTTCTTTATACATATATATATTATCTTTGATTATTCTTATCTCTTTCTATTATATTCTCGCTACTGCTATTTCTATATGTATATATATATAAATTTGTGATTTAAAGATTGCTTGAGCTGTTCTAGACTGGCTGTGTGACCATGCATGGGACTGGGACTAAATATTTCTCCAGTCCCATTATCAAATTTCTTAGTCCTGATCCCATATAGTGTTTATTAAATTAGTCACTTTACACTGTTTATATTATAAATCTAGTCCCAGGTCATGTTCTTCTTATAAATTACTGATTCTGGTCCCATTTGGTCCCATTTTGTTAAAATGGGACCAAATGGGACCATGATTTACCCTATATAGATGATATAATGCTATGAGCGTTATCAAAAATCATTACCTATCAAAAGAAGTTTAGTGTATTTATGCTCTAGTTCTATTTTGAACTAGTAATGATAGTGATAGATAGATTCGCCGCGGTAGATAGGTTGGCAGCGATAGATTAGCAGCGATAGATTAGCAGCGATAGATTAGCAGCGATAGATTAGCAGCGATAGATTAGCAGCGATAGATTAGCAGCGATAGATTAGCAGCGATAGATTAGCAGCGATAGATTAGCAGCGATAGATAGATTGGCAGTGATAGATAGCTTAGCAGCGAGGGATAGCTTAGCAGCGAGGGATAGCTTAGCAGCGAGGGATAGCTTAGCAGTGAGAGATAGCTTAGCAGCGAGGGATAGCTTAGCAGCGAGGGATAGCTTAGCAGTGAGGGATAGATTGGCAGCGGCGATAGATTAGCAGCGATAGATAGATTAGCAGCAGCGATAGATTAGCAGCAATAGATAGATTGGCAGTGGTAGATAAATTGGCAGCGATAGATAGGTTGGCAGCGATAGATAGGTTGGCAGCGATAGCTTAGCAGCGAGGGATAGCTTGCAGCAATAGATAGATTGGCAGCGGCGATAGCTTAGCAGCGAGGGATAGCTTAGCAGCAATAGATTGGTTGACAGCACTAGATAGAGGCGATATCTCCACCAATCATATCATCAGATTGATATCTAAGATATGTATTATATAATCATCAGAATGGGACCAAACCTCAGTCAAAATCATAGTCAGTCCCAGATCATGTTCTTATTTTTGATAGTCAGTCACTTTACATGAAATATCAAGATTTATTAGTCTCATTTCACTCATGTTCTAATAATTCTAGTCACTTTACACTTTCATTCTGATTCTGGTCCCACTGAAAATCACACCAAGAAATGGACTGGGATCAAACCAAATCAAATCAAATATGAAATTCATGGTTCCATCAGTCAGTCTATTTATAGTTGTCAATGACAACAATCTCTGCAGAATAAAGAACACATCTGCAGATAAGAATAAAATCACAAATGTTATGAAATTAAATCTAAAGACTCTGATATTATAAATTCTAACTGTTAAAGTATTTGAATCTGAGACAGTTTATTGTAAAGAAATAGCTGAATCTATCATTGAACTCTTACTGCAGATTTAGAATAGAGACACTGACACATCTGAACTTTATAGAAAACTAGAGATGAGTGATACTAGTGTAGATAATCATTTGATCTGAGCAGTAGATAAAAATAATCTGCTCAGAAAAGATAATAAAGTCTACATACTGTAAAACAAAACTATAAGACATGAAATAATAAAAATGAACCACAATGATTCTTAAGATGACCATTTTGAATGTGTGTGGTAATTTCGGCTTATTATTCTTCCATGGTGTACACCACCCTCTATTATCAAGGATGGCATACACTACCACACTAGTTAATTCATATAAGAAGAGCTGCAAAGCTTAGAAGCTTTGAACAGCTCAAGCAATCTTTGAACTACATCTGATAGCATATCTAAATCAAAAAAAGCATATGCTTCTGAGGACATGATAATTCTGCCTACAATATGAGTTGTAGTTATCATGTCAGTGTGATCATCTCTACACTCTAGAGCTCAATCATATGAATGAGCAGTGAAGTCAGAACACTTTCAATTGCAAAATTGATAGCAGACAACTCACTGCCATACATGAGATGAGTCAAGAATGTAGAAAGATGATGTAGAGATGAACAATGATTCAAAGAATCACTCTACTCACAAGCTTAAGAAGAAGTCAGTTAGTTGTACAATCAAGAAAATATCAACAAAAAATCAACTACAAATAATATTCTTAAAATATAGAGAAAAGCATATAATCAACAATAATCATCATGAATATCTTCAATCAACACTCATCTTTTGTATTCAAACTGAATGAAATGTAAATGATTTCTGAAGATCTATAAGAAGCAGTATGTAGAGTGACAGCTCTCACATCTGAGAATGACAAGCTTCTCATCCACAACATTTTGTTGAAAGAGATATTGACAATGCATAATCTTTATCAAACAGAGCTCAAAATGCAGAAGAAATGTCAGTGTGTGAAAGCTGCTCAGCAACAAACAGCAAATGCTGTGAGCTTTGCAGATAGTTTTACAAATATCAGAAACAAACAAAACATTCAGATGACTGATCTGTGCTGAGAATTGAAGTATGTATATCTTGAGATCAAACATTCAGCAACACTCAAGATCTCATTATATAGCTTAATCAACTCTTCAAACATCAACATCTCATCTAACAACTCTGATTCAGCATACACAGCACAAACAGTGTTCTCTGAGAATACATCAATTATCATGAAATATATCAAACCAGATGATCTATCTAACTCATCACACTTTGATAATGAGTGTAAGAACAACACCACTCTCAACTGGTTGAATCAGATGTATTCACACTATCACATAAAGTGTGAGCTCACAAAATAGCAACTCACTGAATTACAGCAGATCTTGCACACAGCATCTATTCTCAAGAGAAAAGCTAGATCTCTTTGAATAACAGCTGAGAAGTTGAACACAGAAATGTCTGACAAGTATAAGTTATCACAGAAGTGAGATGATTTCACAAGATGAATTCTGCATAACTTCAAGAAACTAGACATCAAAGACAAACATTATAAACACTTCATAGAATGCAAGCAAGAAGAAGATCTTGCATTGTACTACATTCATTTCAGCTTATATTATCTTGCAATGAATCAAGAGCTTCTGACATTTTTCTGTCTATAAATCTTCATACACAGCTTAGATACTGATCTATATATCAAGTGAAAGTGTCTTAACCCACAGTCACAGATGATGAAGGAAACATATGAAATACTACTCTCAAGAGAATAAATAAGCAAGCTGTGAAAGCAAGCAGTGAAGACACAGATGAATGCAAGAAGATCTACATCTACATTCATCACTTCATTATCAAGACACTCAGATGTAATGAATATTGATCTCAATACTATTGTGAGAGCCTCAAACCTCTTCAAGAAGAATTCATCAGAGTGGATAGTCTGATGTCATGAACACAGAACATGCTTTCACTGCAGCTGACAGAATCATAACACAAGAAATTACTGTAATCATCTTCAAAAGAAGAAGTCAAAAAACTAGAGAGATCAGCAGAATCAGAGATACTTACTGATCAACTACTAAAGATCTTCAAAGTAGATGAGTTGTCTGTGTTAGATGATTCTCTGAATTCTATAAGAACTAAATAGAAGAGAGATGAAAGAGTGAATGTAGAAGAGAAAACAGATGAACATCTGAACACTGTAGAACTGAATACACTGATATATAGAGAATATCTGAGACAGAAAAGAAAAGTGACAGCAAAGATGTTATTGAATACAGACACTTCAATGAAGTACATTGATGATCATATACTAAAATGATTGTCTAGTGTACAACAGATGAAGAAATTTAAACAAGTAAAGCTTTCAAATAATCATTATCTTATCTTATCTATAAGAGTAAAGATGTTCTTGCACTTCAAGAGATGATCTTACTGCATCTGAGCATACATGCTTTCAGATGTAGAATACAACCTGATCTTGGGGCTTGATTGATTTCAGAAGTATAATTCTCAAATCCATTGATGTACATATCACATACAGTTGACAGATTGTAAGAATCAAATTCATACAATCTTATCCATGAATATGAGATGCAGATTCCACATGTCAGAGATGAAAGATTTGAATCTCATCATTCAACATCAAGCAAAACAAGTGCTGTGTAAATCTTTGATTCAGAGCATTCTATATATCATAAAAGAATCTGAGACAAAAGAACTGCTGTCTGTGAAAGATTTGAAAAACAAAATATATATGAAGACACTGTTTGAAAAGTATAAGAAGGTCTTTCAAATGGATCTTCTGTCTTCTCTGTCATTCAAAAGAGAATTCATTCACAAGATTGATACAGAGGATGTGAAGTCAATAAATTGCAATGCATATCTTCTATCACAAACACATCTCAAGAAATTACAGCAGCAGATAGAGAAGTTGTTGAAGAGAGATCTCATACAATCATTCTTCAGCACATGAGACTTCTCAGTTCTATTTGCTAAGAAGTCAAATGAAGAATAATGTATGTGCATCAATTATCAGATACTCAATAAGCTCATCATAAAGAATGGATATCTGCTACTGTGAATTCAACAACAACTAGATACAGTAGAAAATGTCTGATACTTGACAAAGATTGATCTACTCACAGAATACTGACAGATTCATGTAGACAAACTATCAGTGTTCAAAACAGCATTTAACACACAATGAGAAAAGTTTGAATTTCTTACAATGTCTATAAAGCTTACAAACACCTCTGCAATCTTTCAGACAATAATGAATATAATTCTTGCAAAACAGAACAGCTGATCATATCTCATATATCTTGACAATATCTTAATCTTTTCAAACTTGTACAAAGAGTATCTACAACATGTTGACCAGATGCTTACAACTCTGACAGAGCACAAGCTCTACATCAAATCATCAAAATATATATTTGATACAAAGAAATTGAAGTTCATGGAACATTTTGTGAAAGAGAGCTGCATACACTCAATCCTCAAAAAACTAGAAGTTATCACACAATGATCAAGGTCTAGAAACATACACCACATACATTAATTTTTAGAACTGGCATTCTATTACAGAAGATTTGTAAAGGATTTCATATAAATCACTGCTTCATTGTCAGATTTTCTTAAAGAGACAGACACTGAGCTTTGTAAAAAGAAATTTCATTCAATCATCTGAAACATCTTCTGCAAAGAGATCTTTCTTGAGCTTAGAGAATATATGACAACATCTTCAGTGCTTGTTCAACTGAATTGTACAAAGCTCTTTACAATTGAAACTGATGCATCAGAATGAGTCATTGAATGCTTCCTCTTGCAAGTGAGAAAGGATGATAAATTACATTCAGTAGTATATGATGACTGAAAGCTGTCAGATGCAGAGCTTAACTATTCTGTGTATGAGAAGAAACTTCTAGCAATCAAACATACACTAGATCTATGGAATTGATATATCAACAATGAGCATATGACAACAGTGATCATCAATCACAAAAGTCTCATTTATTTGCAAATGACAATCAAACCCTTCAAGCAGCTAGCACAATGGATATCAGAGTTTCAGATATACAACCTTCAAATCAAATACAGAAAGAGAACAGACACTATCATATCAGATGTCATAAGTCATAGATCTGACTTCATGAAAGAAGATTCAGCAAACACAACACAGAGAGAATTCACACTAACAACACTGAGAGATTGTGATGAGACAGAGTGATTGAAAGCCATGATCATCTGCTTGAAGAATGAGAGTGTATCAGCTGATAAACATCTGACAAAAATAATAGAAGAGATGCTTTCAAAATTCAAGTTTGTAAAGTTAAAGAAGAATATTGTGCTTTACTATAATCTCAGTTACACAGAGACACTGTATCTTGAGCCTCAGTTTCAATGAAATCTGATAAATTGTATGCACAAGAAGTTCAGCCACTTGAAGAGCTCAGAACTTATGAGTGTTCTGAAAGATTGAGTATACTGATCAAGTATAGAAGAAGATATTCAAGCATACACACAGAAATGCCTGAACTGCCAAGTCTCAAAGAGCACAAGACAAGAATTGAAGCATGAGAGAGCACAACATCAGATGAAAGATATGATTAAATCATTTGAACATTGAAGAATAGATCTCATAGAGATATTGTCATGAATATCAAATGAGAATCACTGAATAATAACAGCAATCAATTACATCACAGAGTGATCAATTGTGTGAGTGGTGTCAGAGACAATGAAAAAGATCATTGCTAAATTTCTATACAATGATATCTACATTAATTATGATATGCTCTGTGAGATATTGACAGATAACAGTGCAAATCTTATAGAAGAAGTTATGAGACACTTCATCAAGCAGTTGCAGACAAAGCATCACACAACAACACTCTATCACTCTTGTATAAATGAAAAAGTCAAACACTTAAACAGAATACTAGACAGCATGCTGATGAAATATCTAGTGGAGAAGTCCACAAGATTATGAAATGAATATCTGAAACAGACATTATTCACAACACAAGTTTGTCAGTATGCAGTCTCAAAGCACTTGTCATTCTCCCTGCTCTATGAGATGCATCCATGTATTCCAGAGAATACACAGAAGCAGATAGAGAAGAAGATAGTGATTGCAGATATGAAATCAAGAGTGAGAGAAGTTAGTCACACTCAAGCAAAAGCAAATGAATTACTGCTCAATCACATCATACAATTGAAAAGAATACAAGACTCATTAGTGAAAAAAACAAATCTTGCTGTGAGCATTTGAGTTCTTGTACAAAATGAAGAATCTGAGAAGTTTCAATCAAGATGATTTGAGCTGTACAAAATCCTCAAATCACACCCTCTTGAAATATACACTTTGAAAGAATCAGAGGGATGAATTCTACACAATCTTATAAATGACTCTCATCTTGTAGAGATGAAAACAGAGGATCTCAATGAGCTGTGGTCATCTGCAGCACTATCATCAGTGTTGAAGAAAAGAGAGCTTATGATAGAAAAGCTCAGAGAAGTTAGAGAAATCATTGATACTTATGAATCAGATGATATCACTTACTCAGATCTCTCAACAATAATCAAAAAAGAATGAAAGGAAATGAAAAAGATGAGCATACAGCATACTTCAATAAGTGATGAGACTGTTGCCAGCTGTACAATATTGCAATGTAGACAGCAGGCACAACACAGTCAGAGATGAACTCAAGACAGTCAATCAGCACATGAATTGAATTACAAGAAACAAAGAGATTCAGAAGAGAATTTGACTGTCTACACTAACTCAATTACAGAGATCTCAGAGAATGAACTGTCAGAAATGTCAGCAGACATATTGAATCAAGCTATTTCAGCATCTGAGAACACTCAGAGATCAGATGAGATTAGTTTCAACAGATCATTCACTGTAATTGTCTGAGCTTGTGAAGAGAAACAGTATAATACACAGAGACAGAAGACTTTTATTGAAAAACATGAGATCTGCCACATCTAGTCATCAAATATAGAATCAGTAAAAGATCATATAAGATTAATGACTAGAAAAGAAAGGAAAAAGAGGAAATCAGAAAAAAGATCTATTCACACACAGCTCTAATGATCACTGCAAGAGCTTCACTCAACTTCTAAAAATACATGAACATCACAAAAACAAAAGAAAAGATGTACATCAATGAAAACACTCAAATCAACAATTCTCAGAAACATTCATACACAACAAAAGAGAAACTAAAACTCAGTCTGCATCAAGAACTTCAGAATCTCAAGACATATATATAGAAGTGCAGTGCATACCTTCATTTCACACAGAGTCTGACACATCAATTTGATATCTTCAATGAGAAGATTCACAGAGAGGCCAACAAAACAATGAGCATGTGTACACAGAGAAAAATCAATCAGAAGAGAGGAGAATGAGAAAGAAATGAGCAGAGCAGTTGAGCAGACATCTGAGCTTCTACAAAAATGAGTGACAGATGCTCATTCAATGAAAGTTGAAGAAAGAGAAGAAAGAGAAGAAGTGGAATTGAAAGCAGAGAAGAATGAATGAGTTACAAAAGAATCTGAAAAAGAAGCAGAGATAGATATATACAGAGTGACATCAGAAATAACTGTAGAACATTAACAGCCATCACAATGAGAAGAAAGAAATGTACACTTACTGAAGAAACAGAAACTTCTCTTGAAGCTTCAGAGACAGTTGCAGCAGAGACAAGAACAGTCAATAGAATGATTATATATAGAAAATAGAATACAAAATTGAAATGACTCTTTGTCTCTCACATAATCAGCACAAGAAACAGATGTATACTCACTGCAGATATAAAAAAATACTATATTGCTGTTCAGACTATCTTGAACATATATCTCCTTTCTACAAATGATCAAGTCAGAAGTCATTCATTAATAAAGAGGATGAAGACACTTATCTGATAAGCTGAAAGTATGCAAAGACAGAGGAATGATACAGAAGTTGATATAAGTGAATATAATATGAGAGTCTTCATCTGTCATAATCTCAATGATGCAGAGACTCTGTACAATTTTGTCTATGAAAGTTAAGATAAAAATTATAGAAAAGAGACAAGGAGGGGTATAATATACACTCAGCACAATTGATATGAATGACAGCAGAATTCAAAGAGTGCATAAGATTGCTAAAAGTCTTGTACTTGCTTCAAGCAAAAGACACAATAGATGAATAACTGATGAATCAGATTGTGTTGTACAGTACTTGCATGTGAAATCATGTTTTGACAGAGACAGTGAGAGTGGAAGAGGAGTGTGGAGAATAGAGAAGAGAACTATGAAAGATGTGCAGAGTCTCTTGAAAATCAGATGAGAGAGAGAAATCAGCATGAAAGAAAAGAGAGAAATTGATGAGAATGAGAGAGGAAGAATCAGTGAAAGCAGAGAAGACAGCAGCAGAGAATAACACAGAGATATCTGTCATCTCAGTATCTTCACAAACACTATCATCACTGTCTATACTCTCATCAACTACTTCACTGATGTTGTCATCATCACACTCTGCCCCCACAACATCAGCAGAGGCAATCTCCTCAACAGAAGCAAGATCACACACAGAAGAGACATCAGAAGAGAAGATGAGACAATCATAAACAAGACATACACTCTGACAACAAGAGATAGAAGCTAACAACAGTTAGCAATCACAAAAGTCATCAATTCACAGCCAGATTAGCTTTCAACAAGATTTGATCAACAAGAACTTACTAATAGATCACACAACACAATCAGAACAGCAGAAGACACAGCAATCAGAGATTATATTACAGAATAGAAAAGAGCTAGACATTCAATAGAAGAGGATAGATGTATAGAACAATTGAAGCAAAGCAGAGAAGGTTAAATGAAAGAGATACAAAAGAACAAATGAAAGAGAAAGATTGTGAATGTGATGTTGTTAGTGATGAGCTGTTGTTAGTGATAAGCTGGTGTTGTTGTGATAGAGACTCTTGTGCACATGAAGTGAGCACCTTATCTATTGTGGAATAGCACATTGCAAAAGCAGGCGCGCACAGCATAACACTATTTCCATCACAAGGGCATAGACAGATTTGGTAGGGGAGAATGTGGTAATTTCAGTTTATTATTCTTTCATGGTGTACACCACCCCCTATTATCAAGGATGGCATACACTACCACACTAGTTAATTCGTATAAGAAGAGCTGCAAAGCTTAGAAGCTTTGAACAGCTCAAGCAACTTTTGAACTACATATGACAAAATCATCAAAGCAATCAAACACAAATATTTGTGACATGATATGAGTAATGAGATTGCAGAATATGTGAGAACTTATGATGTTTGTCAATGCATCAAGATACCACAGCACAAGCTGTACAGATTGCTACAACCACATTCAATATCAGATAAAAAATGACATACAATTAGTATAGACTTTATTGAAGATCTGTCAGATAATAAAAAGAGAAGTCAAATCTATAATACTATTGTCATATTTATTGATTTATTCATCAAATAAATTATAATTGTGTCCACATCTTCAGAGCTAGATGCAGAAGAACTTGCAGATATTATTGTATGAAAAGTTGTGAAGAACTTTGATCTATCTACAAACATTATTAACAACTGAAATTCATTAATAAATAGCAAGTTTTGATTGACATTATGTTATCTGCTCCATGTTCAACAAAAATTATCGACAGCTTTCCATCCACAAATCAACAGCTAGACAGAATGATTGCATCAGATGATTGAACATTATCTTCACATATATTACAGCTATCAACAAGATAATTGGATAGAATGAATTTCTCTGACATAATGAGCATATAACAACATCTTTCACATATCAATAAAAATGACATCATCTGAAGTGATGATCAGCCAATCAACTGAACTTTGTATAGACATGAAACCCCCAAGCACAGATGCATCAAAATCAGTAATGAAATAAATGAAATAGATGAAGTAAGCAGAGAACAAGATTCAAGAATATCTGAAAGCTGTCAAAGCAGCTGAGAAAAAGTATTATAATCAGCATCATATATCAAAAAGCTTTAAGATAGAGAACTGAGTAATGCTGTGTGCAAAAAATATATCCATCTTGCAACTCTCATTCAAACTAGACCATTGATTTTTGAGTCTCATTCAAATAATTGATATCCACAGTACACAGATGTACAAACTGAAACTCACATCATAATATAAAGAAATTCATCTCATATTTCATATTTCCCTTCTCAAATTGTATATCTTGTTCTCAGTGAGACAGAGCATTCACAAAAGTGTTCTCTACTTCAGATTGATAACAAATTGTGAACAAAAAACAGCTAAGAAACAATGATCAACACATATACCTCTCAGTGAGCTTATAAATGATTGTGAAGTATTTTAAGTTTTTATGATCAGTAACAATCTCAAACTTCTCAACACTCATAAGTTCAGACTCTTATTCTTCAAAACATTATATGATTGCTAGAAGCTTCTTGTTGTAGATCTTGTAGTTGCATTCAGCAGATGATATTTTTTTCAAGATAAAGATACAGAGTTGTAGAACATCTTCATTATCATATTGCATTAATACTTCATCTACTATATAACTCAAGACATTTGTTTCAAGAATCATATGCTTATCTGAATTGAATGATTGCAGCATCAGAGTGCTTGTGAATATATACTTCAGCTTTTTGAATGCTGTGTTCACTTTGTCAGTTTATTGAAATACAACATCTTTTCAGATCAGATCTATCAGTGATTGTATGATATTGAAGAAGTCTTTGATAAATCTTCAGTAGAAGTTGATGAATTCTAGAAAGCTTCTAGTCTCTTTTACTGAGACTGATATCTCTCAGTTGAGAATTGCTTCCATCTTTTTAGAATTCATGCATACATCTTTTTCAGCTTCAATGATGAATTCTAGATAGATTATAGACTTGATCTCAAAGTCACATTTGTCAATGTTCATTTGCAGTTCAGCTTTTCATAGACAGTCAAGCATTTGTTGTACATACTTGCAGTGCTCAGTGAGCAATTCATCAGTGAAGATCAGAATATCATTCATATACACTGAGATGATTTTATTGAGCAGATCTTATAGAGCTCAGTTAATGTATTTCTGAAATATACTCAGAGTATTTGTTAATTCAAAGAGGATCACTGTTCATTTGTATAATTTGTAATGTGTATGAAAAGCAGTTAGCCATTTGTTATCTTCATTAATCCTTATCTTATAGAAGGCTGCAGAGATGTCAAGCTTTGTAAATCATTTTGCTTTTTCTATTCATTCAAGTATTTCATTGATGAGTGAAAGAGAGTATCAGTTCTTCTGTGTAATCTTGTTGAGTTCTCAATAGTCAATACAGAATCATAAGCCTTCTTCTGATTTCTTTGCAAACAGTATAGATGCTGTAGTGGGTGAGTTGCTAACACAAATGAAGTTTTTATTCAGTAATTCATTGAATATTTTTTGTAGAATGAGAAGCTTATTGTATGATATGCTGTAGAGAGAATCTCAGAGCAGTTGCAGATTCTTATCATCTTTCTTAATAAGCTCAATTATATAATCTATATCAGATTCTCAGTGAGAGAGAAGCTTTTCAGCTTCTTTCTCATTGAACACATCTGTGAAGTCTTCATACAATTCAGATAATTCTTTGCATAGTTTCTTGAGATTTTTGAGTTCTAACTTTTCTAATACTTTTTTGATATTCATTATACTAGCAGTGAACACTTGGACATTCTTCTTCTCATATGTTTGATGAATTAGTAGTTTGTACACTTTCACTGATATCTGAGTGAGATCAGCAGTTCTATCAACATTCTTCTTATAAACACAGTCATCTTCTGAGAAAATAAGACAGCAGTTGCATGCATTTAACAAGATTTCAAATTCTGTGAGCTATAATAGACTGAGCATTAGATTGTACTCAAGATTTTGTATTTTATATACATATACATTTTTTTTCTCATATTCCTCTATATTGATGTTAAATCTTATCATGTTGTAGAAGGCTGATTCTCTGAGGTCATCAAATTCACTGAGTTTATATGATTTGAAAAAGAGAATACACTGAAGCTTATACTTCTCAATCAGCTGAATGTCTATAAGAGTGTAATGAAGAAAACCACTGTCTATCATTGCTTGTACATTGACTAGGCTATTTACAATGACAGAGATTATGATTATGTCTGTTTGTATTTTCTGCTCAAATCTTCAGCTAGCTTTCTGCTTCTTGAGTTCTTGTCTATGTTTTAGAGTGAGAGCTTGTCTTTTCTCTGTTCTTGTCTGTCTGTGAGTGACACAGTGTTCATATATGTGAGGAGTTTATTCAGAGTGATTACATTTGAACATTGATTTGTGAAGTGCTCTGATTTGTTACAGTGTATGCAGACTTCTCTGACAATTCTGTCAGCAGCATTCTTCTCTGAGACATTAGAAATTCTCAGACAGCTTGTATTCACATGTGAGATTCAGTTCATTGATTCTGATTCAGAGATGAAGAGTGCTGCAGAGCAGTTTGAGATGTATACATTTATTCAACAGAATTCTCTGCAATTCTGAAGCACACAGAACTGAGACAGATCATTGTTCAACAGACAAAAATCAGCACAGAATTCACTGTATATTGAGAACTTCAGATACTCTACACTTCAGTTATACAACTGAAAGTTCAAATTCTTGAACAGTATGTTGATCTTGATAGTATCATCTCAGTCTTGCTCATCTGCTTCTAGAAGTTTGTGATTGAATTCAGAAAGATAAGTTATCAACACAACATTCATCTGATGAGTCTGATTAAACCAGTTCAACATCTTGACTTGAAGTGTAGAATTGAGAAAGAGAGAGTTGAGTTGTTGAAAGACTAGCTCTAGCATACACTGATTATTCTGACAATGACTCATTCAGAATTGAAATTTCACTAATGTATTGTCATTCAATCTGCTATAAATATATTATACTTGATTGAATAGTGAGTCTATTGCTTGTTTGTTGATGTTCAATTTAATGTTCACTTTTGACTTTCACATGAGGTAGAGTGTTAGATCTTTTTTGTATTTATCAAGAATTGAAAGTTTCTCTCTTGAGAGCTTTTCATGAGATGTGAGTGTAGAAGAAATGATGAATGCAGAAGTACTCATTTCAACAAGTTGTTGTTGTAATTCAGTCATCTATAGTGCTTGCTGCTGAAGAATACTTTGTAGATCTAAGTTGTTGTTCACTATATTTGAGTGTGGTGGATGTTTGTAGAATTGTTTGTAGTTCATTTCAATATCTAAGAACATGTAATAATAATAAAAGAAAAAAAATACTTGTAGATACTCAGTTCTTTCACAGATACTATTTACAGTGTTGCAGTGCTAAGCTTGATCAAGCTTTTTTATGAACACTATTCACAGTATTACAGTTTATAGACACTCAGATCTTGTAGAACACAGTCAATTGTGTCTCAGACACTTAGACACAACAATCTATATAATTAACAATAGAGACACTCAGATTTATGAGAGATCTCTTGTAACAACTAGACATTCAGATCTGTAAATGATGCACTCAGATGTAAGAACTGATAACAAAACACTTGAGTCTTAAACAACATACTCAGATATAAAAACTAATAATAAGACATTCAGATCTTAAACACAGAAGAATCAATTTGTAATGTAACAGATGTATTTTGATTAATGATTTGATACTATTCTAATTACAGATTACAAATTGATTAAGAAAAGAAAGAGAAAAGAAATCAGAAGAAAAGATTGTGCAAAGAGAGTTTTTATAGAGAAAAGTTCAGAGTGAAAGAATATCAGAAGCTGCTTCACAGTGAAGTATGAAGTGGAAGAACATTAAGAAATATGCATAAGAATTGTTAGAAACTACACAAGTGCAGAGTGTGAAGTGAGAGAATCATTGAGAGCTACATGAAAGAATTGTTAGAGACTACATGAGCATGGAACACAGAGCAGAAGAATGTTAGAAGCTATATGAAAGAATCATTAAAGACTATACAAGCACAAAGCACAGAGCAGAAGAACATTAAGAGCTATGCAGAAGAATTGTTAGAAACTACACAAGCACAGAGCACAGAGTGAAAGAACATCAAGAGTTATATGAGATCACAACAGTCAGAAACAAGCAGATGCAGAAGAGGAGTTGATTGTGTAAGTTAATTACTAACAGATGTTAATTTGTCACAATATAGTCTCTAACAATTCTTCTATATAGTTTTTAACATTCTTTCACTTCATACTCTGCATTTATATAGTCTCTAACAATTCTTCTGTGTAGTTTCTAACATTCTTCTGCTCTGTATTTCATATTTGTATAGTCTCTAACAATTCTTCTGTATAGCTCTCAGTGATTCTCTCATCTCATACTCTGTACTTATATAGTTTCTAACAATTCTTTTGTATAGCTTTTAATGTTCTTTCACTCTGTATTTCACTGTGAAACAGCTTCTGATATTTTTTTTTTCAAACTTTTCTCTATAAGAATCTCTTTTGTATAATCTTTTTTTCTGATTTCTTTTCTCTTTCTTTTCTTAATCAATTTGTAATCTGTATTAGAATAGTGTTAGATTGTTAATTGAAGTATACTCATTACATTATGAATTGATTTTTCTGTATTTAAGATCTGAGTGTCTTGTTATTAATTCTTATATCTGAGTGTATTGTTTAAGATCTGAGTGTCTTGTTATCAGTTGTTACATCTGAGTGTGTTGTTTATAGATCTGAGTATCTAGTTGTTATAAGAGATTTCTTGTGAGTCTGAATGCTCTTATCATTAGTTATATAGACTGTTGTGTCTAAGCATTCAAGATACAATTGACTGTGTTCTACAAAGAGACTCAAGTGTCTACAAATCATAACACTGCAAATAGTGTTTACAAAAAAGCTTGACAAAACTTAGCATCACAACACTGTGAATAGTGTCTGTGAGAGAACTGAGTGTCTACAAGTATTTCTTTTCTTTTTTTTACATGTTCTTAGATATCAAAATGAACTACAAACAATTCTACAAACATTCACTGCATCTGAACACAGTGGATGATAACTTAGATCTATGAAGTATTCTTCAGCAACAGACACTACAGATAGCTGAATTGCAACAATGATTTGCTGAAATGAGCACTTTCATATTCATCATTTCTTCTACACTCATATGTTACAAAAAGCTCTCAAGAGAGAAGCTTTCAATTCTCAACAAATATGAAAGAGATCTAGCACTCTATTTTGTATGAAAGTCAAAAGTGAATATCAAATTGAACATCAATGAATAAGCAATAGACTCACTATCCAATCAAGTGTGGTATATTTATAGCAGATTGAATGATAATGTATTAGTGAAATTTCAACTCTGAATGAGTCATTGTCAGAATAATCAATGTATGTCAGAGCTAGTCTTTCAATAATTCAACTCTCTCTTTCTTAATTCTACACTTCAAGTCAAGACATTAGACTGGCTTAATCAAACTCATCAGATGAATATCACATTGACAATTTATCTTTCTAAATTCAATCACAAACTTCTAGAAACAGATGAGTAAGACTGAAATGACATCATTAAAATCAACATATTATTCAAAAATTTGAACTTTCAGTTGCATAACTGAAGTGTAGAGTGTCTGAAGCTCTCAATATACAGTGAATTCTATACTGATCTTTATCTATTGAACAATGATCTGTCTCAGTTCTGTGTACTTCAGAATCACAGAGAATTTCACTGAACAAATATATATATCTCAAACCACTCTGCAGCACTCTCCACCTCTGAATCAGAATCAATAAACTGAGTTTTACATGTGAATACAAGTCACTCAAGGATTTCTAATGTCTCAGAAAAGAATGCTGCTGATTGAATCATCAGAAAAATTTGCATATACTGCAACAAGTCAGAGCACTTCACAAATCAATGTCTGAATGCAATTGTCTCAAATAAATTCTTTATGTGCATGAACACTGCATCATCTGTAGACAAGCAAGAACAGAGAAAAGATGAGCTCTCACTTTAAAATATAGATAAAAACTCAAGAAGCAGAAAGCTAGCTGAAGATTCAAACAGAATATACAAGCAGATATAATTATAATCTCTATCATTGTAAATTATCTAGTCAATATATAAGCAATGATAGACAGTGATTTTCTTCACTACACTTTTATAGACACTCAGCTGATTGAGAAGTATAAGCTTCAGCATATTCTCTTTCTCAAACTGAATAAACTCAGTAGATTTGACAGTCTCAGAGAATCCATCTTCTACAACATAATAAGATTTAATATCAACATAGAAGAATATGAGAAGAAGAATATATATACATACAAAATACAAACCTTGAATACAATCTAATACTCAGTCTATTATAGCTCACAGAATTTGAAACCTTGTTGAACATACACAACTACTGTCTTATTTTCTCAGAAGACAACTATATTTATAAGAAGAATGTTGATAGAATCACTGATTTCACTCAGATATCAGCAGAAGCATACAAACTACTAATTCATCAAATGTATGAGAAGAAGAATGTCCAAGTGTTCACTGCTAGTATGACAGATATCAAAAAAGCATTAGAGAAATTAGAACTCAAAAATCTCAAGAAACTGTGCAAAGAACTATCTGAATTGTACAAAGATTTCACAGATATATTCAACAAAAAAGAAGCTGAAAAGCTTCTCTTTTATCAAGAATGCAGTATAGATCATACAATTGAATTTATTAAAAAAGATGATAAGAACTCACAATTACTCTGAGATTCTCTCTACAGAATATCATACAACAAACTTCTCATTCTACAAAAAAACTCAATGAATTACTAGACAAAGATTTTATTTATATTAACAACTCATCTGCTGCAGCATCTGTACTGTTTGCAAAGAAATCAGAAGAAGGCTTACAATTCTGTTGTAAGAGATGATTCTAGATATAATTATGAGAATAGTGTGAAGTACGCATGTAGAATGTTAAGAAGATAGCAATCTCTATTATTCAAAGCTAATTGCTGATTTTCTAATATCTACAGATATCAGTGAGCATTATATAGACAATCATCACACTCTACAGCTGTCTATAATACTGTGTGCTATATTCATTCTCATTAATTCTGATGTGTTCTGTATTCTTCTATCATCATATAGCTATTTTCTAATATAGATATCTTCATTGTGTCTATTACAATTATCTTTCTTCTTCAAAGATCTGGTTCTCAGAGCTTCTTATTGCAATGTGTGAAGTTTGTAATAGATGCTGCATGGTTGATATTGTATAGAGTTTGCAGAATTGAGCTGAATTAATTGTTGAGATTAATTCTGAAATGCTGCTGTTTTGAAAGAATGTTTTTCTCTCTCTGATGTTATTGCAGTTCAATCATGATTTAGACACAATCTCTGAATCCCTTTTCTTTAACTTTTACATCAAAAATCATACTCTAATGAAATCATCACCACCACCATCATCATCAACAATTTTTTATTTAAATAGAATACATCAATTTATCAAACAAAGTACACTGTATCTTTCTATGCAATTTTTATTGCAAATTTTGAAGTTTTGATTGTGTGGTTGTGTTTTTCATTTTGGGTTGAGTTTTGTGTTGTTGCAATTTTTTGAATCAATATTGTAATATTGATTTCAATCTTCAACATCTGTTTTTCTTTCTTATTGCTTTTGCTTCTCCTTCTTCTTTGAATAAGGTCTTGATACTAATTTAAAATTATGATAGAATGTCAGAACCAGCTGTTTCTGTTGCTGGTTTGAAGTCTATGAAGAATAATATACTGTCTATCATCAAGAGCATTTGCTTGAATTGTCTGAAGAGATTGTAGAATTCTTCAGTATATTTTTGCTTTGTGAATAATGAATGAACACACTGTCACATCTGTTATATATCAAATAGAAGTTGTGCTGCTATAAGTTTTCTTAAACTGAGATTGTTATGAATACTAATGAGTTATAGATATCTGAGTGCTTTCATGAAATCAGTTAATCTTTGATCAATAAATTTCACAAAATGCTGCTCTCTGACAAAGTTCTGAATGAAAGATTTACCACATATCAAACTGCTGTTGCAAGATTTGTATTTGATGTGCAGATCTATAAGAATGTAGATGAGATTCTAGAATTCTATATAAACTCTGATGATCTGTTGTCACAGTAAGATATAGTATTTGATTATAGCAGTGTTTCAGAAAGCATGTTTTCACATTCTGCTATTACATCAGTATCATTTTTACTGAGTCAAAATCTTGATGTGTTATTTGAGTTGACTGATAATATAGACAAAGATGAGAAAGTGGATGATCTTATTGAAGTGTTAGAAAGAAACACAGCAGTATATTGCTGTTGTTGTATTTGACATTTGACAATATTCTCTCATCATTATTATGAGTCTGTTGAGAGTTGATGCAAAAAATGCAAGCACTGCTCAGTGACAAAACACACTTGCATTTCAGTAAGTTATTATTCAGATGTTTTACAGTATACAATATTAACTTGTATTAGATGTCAGCAGATGTTGTTGAATTGACTCAGATGATTATCAACACTGCTGAGAATCTAATTATTGCTGATATGAATGTTTTGAATATTAACATTTTGCAGAGTGCTGTGACTGCAATGATTAAATTCTTTGCTGTGAAGATCTGTGAGATTCAATGAGACAGTTCTTTTGAGACTTCAGCTGAAACAGTGATTAATGAGATCTCAATGATTACATCATCAGTCACAGCTTTCAAATCATTGTTGAAACATTATACTTCATCAGTTGAGAAAATCTGAGATAATAAGCAGATTTGTTTTGATGACAATTTTTCAAATGACACTGATCAAGCTGAGACAGATCTGTTTTTTAATCTCTGAATGAAATAAATATATTCAGCAGTCATTGTTATCTTCTTCATTTTCATTTACTGACTGACTTCTGATAGATTTTATTAAACTGTTTCAAGTATTTCTGATTGTTCATCAAATTTTTCTCAGATTTTCAAGAATTATCTGTGTCTGTACAATTCTTTCATTTGATAAGATATTGTGTTTGATCACAGTACTGATGTTTGTCTAATATAGTTTCAATTTTTTATTTCTTTTATGTGTCTATAATTATCAGTTCTGCTTGCAGAATTTGTCTGTTGTGTGTGTGATATGATTTGAGAAGAGAAACATGGAATATGAGATGAATTTTTTTATATTACAGTGTGAGTTTCAGTTTGTACATCTGTGTACTGCAGATATCAATTATTTGAAAGAGACTCAAAAATTAATAATCTAGTTTGAGTGAGAATTGCAAGATAGATATATTTTTTGCATGCAACATTACTCAGTTCTCTATCTTAAAGCTTTTTGATATATAATACTGATTATAATACTTTTTCTCAGCTGCTTTGACAGCTTTCAAGCATTCTCAAATCTTGTTCTTTGCTTGCTTCATCTGTTTCACTTGTTTCATCACTGATTTTGATGCATCTGTGCTTGAAGGTTTCATGTCTATGTGAAGTTCAGTTGATCAGCTGATCATCACTTCAGATGATATCATTTTTATCAATGTATGAAAGATGTTGTTATATGCTCATTGCATCAGAGAAATCCATTCTATTCAATTATCTTGTTGATAGTTGCAATATATGCAAAGATAATGTTCAATCATCTGGTTCAATCATTCTGTCTGACCATCAGTTTGTGGGTGGAAAGCTGTTGATAATTTTCATCAAATATGAAGTAGATAACATAATGTTGATCAAAACTTGCTATTTATTAATGAATCTCAGTTGCTAATAATGTTTGCAGGTAGATCAAAGTTTTTTGTAATTCTTCATACAATAATATTCACAAATTCTTCTGCATCTAACTCTGAAGATGTGGGCACAATTATGACTCATTTGATGAATAAATCAACAAATATAACAATAGTATTATAGATTTGACTTCTCTTTTTATTATCTGATAGATCTTCAATAAAGTTTATATTAATTGTATGTTATTTTTTATCTGACATTGAATGTGATTGTAGCAATCTGTACAGCTTGTGCTGTGATATCTTGATGCATTGACAAACATCACAAGTTCTTATATATTCTACAATCTCATTGCTCATATCATGTCACAAGTACTTGCATTTGATTGCTTTGATGATTTTGTCATGTTCAAAATGACCACTTTGAGAATCATTATAATTTATTTTCATTATTTCATGTTTTATAATCTTGTCTTGCAGTATGTAGACTTTATCATCTTTTCTGAGCAGATTATCTTTATCTACTGCTCAGATTGAATAATTATCTACACTAGTGTCACTCATCTCTAGTCTTCTATAAAGTTCAGATGTGCTGATGTCTCTATTCTGAATCTGCAGTAAGAGTTTGATGATAGATTCAGCTATCTCTTTGTAATAGACTGTTTCAGACTCAAATATTTTGATGATTAGAATCTATAACATCAGAGTCTCTAGATCTAATCTTATAGTGTCTGTAATTTCATTCTCATTTACAGATGTGTTCTTTATTCTGCAGAGATTGTTATCATCAACAATTATAAGTCTCTTTACTCAACAATTTTCATTAGCTTGCAGATCTTTTTGCATCATCTTGATATATTAATCTAACTTTGTATTTTCTTTTGTCTTTAGTGACTTAAAGATTCTCTTATGCAGCTTCTTTTGCAGAGTAGAGAGCTCTGTTAAGAGAGCTGTATATTTTACAAAATCTGAGCAACAACTTGATACATCTGTGGGATTATTTTTCTCAGAATGATGCTCTATTTCAAAATTGAACACTGAGAGTATTTTCATTCAACAAATCTGATGCTCATTTAGCTGCTTTGTTGTCATGAAGTGCTGAAGATTAATATGATCAGATAAAACAGTTATTGAGTGTCTGTTACTATATAGATAGTGATGTCATTGTCTGAAAGCTTCTACAATCAGCAACATTTCTAAATCATATATTTAATAACATCTTTCTGCTTCTGTGAGCTTTCTAGATCAAAATGTGATCAGATGTCAGTGATCATCATTCATTAATTGTGATATTACTGCAGCAATTGCAACATCTGATCTGTTCATTTCTATACAGAGTTTTCACTGCAGATCAAAATGAATCAACAACAGTGCTTTTGTAAAGCATTCTTTTAACTGCAAAATTGCATGCTTGCAGTTTTTGTCTAACTGAACAGATGTATTATTCTTTCCTCTTTTCATTTTATAATCTTTTAACAATTCAGTCAGAGATGCTGTTATTATCAAGAACTTGTATATAAATTGACAATAAAAATTGATGAATTCTAAAAATGTTTGCAATTTGTTTATAGTTTGCAGTTCTGATCAATCTAGAATTGTGTTGATACAGTATTTCTTGACTGTAATGCTCTGTGTGATAATCACAAAACCCAAAAATCCAATTTCTGTTGCATGAAATGTACACTTACTAAGTTTGGCATATAGTCTCCATTGTCTTAACTGTTCCAGCACATTCTTAACATGGACAACATGTTCATCAAGTGTGTTTGAATAGATTATGATATTGTCAAGATAAGCTATACAATATATGTCTAAAAGATCACTGAGAGCTTTGTTGATATAAGATTGAAAGATCACAGAGACATTGATTAGCTCAAAAGATAAGACTAGATATTCAAAGTATTCATATTATGTTTGAAATGCTGTTTTTCATTCATTCTTCACTTGTATGCAAATTCTATAATATACATCTCTAAGATTCAGCTGTGTATATATTTTGACATCTGCTAATCTATCAAGTATTTCACTTATCAAGAGCAGTGAATATTGATTCTTGACTGTTATTTCATTCAATTCTTAATAATCCACACAAAGATGCAGAGTTTCATCTTTCTTTGATGTGAATAATACTGACACACTGGCTAAACTTTTGAATGAATGTATTCAATTCCTCTCTAATGTCTTTTTGATATATTCTTGAAGGACAGAGAGTTCTTGAGATGATAAGTTATATATCTGTTGATATGAAAGTTTCTTGTCAGATTTGAGATTTATAATATGATCATGAGATGTATGTTCTGTGTCAGATATATCTTCTTGAAACATATCAAGATAATCTTTATAATCATCTGAGATATTTGACTCAGTTGCTGCATTTGCAGCTTGTAATTATAAGACAGTGAATATAATATTGTCATTGTCAATTAGTGTTGTGAATTCTTTGGCAGTATTCAGATGTATATGATTAATATTTGATGCTTTTCTATAGATTCAGCATCTTTGCATTCAATTGATATCAGAATTCACAGCTTTCAATCACAGCATGCTCAAAATTATATCATATCTGCTAATGTTGACCTTTTTAAAATGGTGGAATTCTTCTCAGAGAACATGTTCATCATTGATAATCTTCATTGCAGCTCTTCATTGTTTATATAATTTAATCTTATGATTATCAACTGCTTCCACTACTTTTGATTTATCTTCTGTCTTTGAGAAATATTTTGATGCCCAGATGTGAAAAACAAAGTTCACATTTATATCAGAATTCATCAGCATTCATGCTATCACCCATTCTGCTTCTGTCAGCATTTATATATTCATCATCAATAACTATTTATCTTACAGTCTAGTTGTTTGTATTCTCAATGCAGCAGCTGCTTCTATAATTGAAATTGTTGATTTTTTGCTTATTGAACTTGATTGCACTTTTTGAGATGTAATATTCAACAATCATTTGTAATATGATCTTTTTTATGACAGTGAGAACATTTCTTTATTCAGTTATATTTATCTTTCTTGATTTGTTCAGTTGAATCTGTTTGTTTCTCTCATTTTCTTTTGTTTCAACAGTTGCTAGATTTATCAGAATGACACTGATTCTTTATAAATATTGCAGATCTGTCTTTGTGAATAGTATGCTGTTACTCTGATATATTTTTCTTGAGAGTCTGTAGAGTTCAAAACAACTCTTCATAGTTCTGAGATTCTTGATTTCAACAATCAAGTTCAGTGTGTAGTATCTTCAATATCTTACTACACAAGTTATTCATTCTTTGTTCTTTGCTATATGAGGGTAAGTAGTATTCTCAGTTTTTGAGATATTTAGAGAAATCATGTATCAATTGTCATTCTTGTTGCTTTGTATTTTGAAACTTTTGACTCATCAATTGATGCTGATTCTGTGAATCATTAATTTGTATTTCTAGATGTGATAGTATATTGTCAAAAGTCAACAGTATTTCTTCTTCACATCTCTCATACAATGATACAAAATTCAATCATTTCTGCTTAATATGAGCATTAAAATAGAGTTTAGCATCATTTATTTTGTATTCTTTCTTTTGATAATATCAGCAGTGATGTGTAAAGAGAGTCAATATGTGATCTTTATAGTTTTTGAATTCTAATATATTTTTTTCTCAATAATAGTTCTTAATCTCTAATCTTGATGATGTTTCATTATCATTGTTCATATCATTTGCAGATTGATTTTGTGATGATTCTGTGGTGATATTCTGAGTCAATTGAGACTCAATGAGAGTATCTTCATGAATCTGCACTTTCAATTCATTGAGTTGCTGTTGTGCATGCAGAATAGCTAATTGCTGCTCTCATTCATAAATTTGATTATTCAACTGTTGCAAGTGTGCATTGTGATCATCAGAGATGATAGAGGATTCAGATTGATTTTCCAGAGATCTTACATATGTTGAGATTATTTTATGTGTTTTAACTAATGTTGCATGTTTTATTGTAGATGTATGTAACAACAGACCACTCAAATAAAGTTTAGAGCAATTAGAATTGTAAGAGATGATTCTAGATATAATTATGAAAGTAGTGTGAAGTATGTATGTAGAATGTTAAGAAGATAACAATCTCTATTATTCAAAACTAATTGCTGATCTTCTAATATCTACAGATATCAGTGAGCATTATATAGATGATCATTATACTCTAAGCTGTCTATGATATTGTGTGCTATATTCATTCTCATTAATTCTGATGTGTTCTGTGTTCTTCTATCGCTATATAGCTATTTTCTAATATAGATATCTCCGTTGCGCCTATTACATCTGTGTTGACTATCAAGAACTCAACAAAATTACACAGAAGAATCAATACTCTCTTCCATTTATCAATAAAATACTCAAACAGATAGAAAAAGCAAAATGATTTACAAAACTTGATATCTCTGCAGTCTTCTACAAGATAAGAATTAATGAAGATGACAAATGACTAACTGTCTTTCATATATGTTATGAATTATATAAATGAACAATGACTCTCTTTGAATTAGTGAACATTTCAAACATATTTCAGAAATACATTAACTGAGCTCTATAAGATCTGCTCAATGAAATTGTCTCAGTATATATGAATGATATTCTGATCTTCATCAATGAATTGCTCACTGAGTATCACAAATATATACAACAAATGCTTGACTGTCTATGAAAAGCTGAACTGTAAGTGAACATTGATAAATGCAACTTTGAAACTAAGTCTATAATCTATCTAGAATTCATCATTGAAGCTGAAAAAGATGTATGTATGAATTCTAAAAAGATGAAAACAATTCTCAACTGAGAGACATCAGTCTCAATAAAAGAGATTAGAAGCTTTCTAGAATTTGTCAACTTCTACTGAAGATTCATCAAGAACTTCTCTGATATTGTACAATCACTGACAGATCTGACTCAGAAAAACACTGTATTTCAATAAATTAATAAAACAGATGCAGTATTCAAAAAGCTGAAATATATATTCACAAACATCTCAATGCTGCAATCATTCAATTCAGATAAGCATACAATTCTTGAAACAGACATTTCAGATTATATAGTAGATGAGATATTGATGCAATATAATAACAAAAATGTTCTATAATTTTATATCTTTATTTTGAAAAAAATATCATCTACTGAATGCAACTATAAGATCTATGACAAGAAGTTTCTAGCAATTATATAATATCTCAAAGAATGAAAATTCAAACTTATAAGTGTTGAGAGATTCAAGATTGTTATCAATTATAAAAATCTAGAGTATTTCACAATCATTTATAAGCTCACTGAGAGATATATATGTTGATCATTATTTCTTAGCTGTTTTTCATTTACAATTTGTTATCAATCTGAAGTAGAGAACATTCTTGCAGATGTTCTGTTTCACTGAGAATAAGATATATTATTTGATAACTTGAATAACAAATGAAAACATTGAAAGTATTGATTAATCAACTCTGTGATCATAAGAAGTTCTATACAATCAGACAAACTCTGTGTACATATCAATCAGTTTCAAGCTCAAGAACTCTCATTCAAAAAACAATAAAAGCTAGTGACAGAAGCAGATGAATTCTGACAATAAACTGCTGAAGCTGTACAAAGCAGAGCATCTCAATTCTTCACAGATGTATATTCAAGAATGAATATCTCAGCATATTCAATTGATAATGACAACTGCTTACACTTTTAAGATAGATGATGAGTCTCTGATTCAGAATCTCTACAAATATGAATCATGCAAGAAATTCATAACTTGCTGATGACTGAGTATTCAGAATATGAAATCATATACAACATTGTTATCTGAGAATTTTACTGATCAGATATGTTGAAAGATATACACTGATTTGTACACAACTATAATTGCTGCAGCTCAGTGATAATATGATATGAATATTGAAAAGAAATGCTGAAGCTTCTATCTGTTTCTGATTGAACTTGATACAATATAGCTATTGATTTTGCAGTTTTCTTACTCAAAAGCAGAGATTCTACAAACATTCTAGTCATTGTCAATTGACTCAGCAAGAGTATAATACTACAGCTCTGTGACAAGATGAACACTGAAGTAGTTGCAGATGTCTTCATCAGAAGCTCATTCTATCATATACACAGTCTGTCTTCATTCATTGTGTCAGATAGAGACAGTCAATTCATCAGTGCACTCTGAGTTCATATATATCAATTATTAAGAATTGAATGAAAGTTATCAACAGTGTACCACTCAGAGACTGATGAAGTTACTGAGAGAATGATACAAACAGTAAAGAACATTCTTCATAAGTTCTGCAATTATGCATAAGACAACTGAAACAATCTGCTGCTATATGCTGAGATTGTAATTAACAGTTGAGATTTCATCACAACAGATGTAAGCTCATTCTTTCTTCTACACAGATATAATTTAGAGATTCTGAACTTCTCTGAGACTCTCTGAGAAATCATGTACATCTGCAGCTTCATACAGATAGCAGAGAACATTGTGAGCAAGTTGAAGAAAGTCTGTGAATAGACAGAAGCTTCAATAATCAGTATTCAGTAAGATTATAAGAATCAAATGAACATCAGAAAAAGTTCTGCAATCTGATATTATATAGAAGACAAAGTCTGATTGAATCTCAAAAATATAAAAACAGATCACCTCTTGCATACACTAAATTATCATCACATTAAATATACAGTAAAGAAAGTACTAGACACATACAATTATCAACTCAACACTTCATCTGACATTCACAACATCTTTCATACAAATCTGCTTCAATTCACAGCTGAGAATTCATTTCTCTCACAGAGAATCTCTGATTGACAGTCATCTGTCATCATAGAAAAAGACAACAAACTTGAGTGGGAAATTGAAGCAATTCTTGATGATAGAATCAACTGCTGCTGCTGCAAATATCTCATCAAATGAATAGAATACAATTGTTCAATCTGAGAATCTGCATTTATCTTGAAAAACACTGCTGTCTTTGACATCTATGAGTTCTCACTCACTCTGATAGAGAGGGATAATGTGATGGATTAGTATCTGTTAGTAACTAATTTACACAATCAACTCCTCTTCTACATCTGCTCATTTCTGACTATTATAATCTTATATAACTTTTGATGTTTCTCTGCTCTGTGCTTTGTACTCATATAGTTTCTAATGATTCTTCTGTATAGCTTTTAACATTCTTCTACTTCATACTCTGTATTTGTATAGTCTCTAACAATTCTTCTGTGTAGTTTCTAACATTCTTTCATTTCATATTCTGTATTTGTGTAGTCTCTAATGATTCTTCTGTGTAGCTCTCAATGATTCCCTTATCTCACACTCTGTGCTTGTGTAGTTTTTAACAATTTTTATACATATCTCTTAATGTTCTTCTGCTCTGTGCTTCACTGTGGAGCAGCTTCTGATATTCTTTCATTTCAAACTTCTCTCTATAAGAACTCTCTTTGTATGATCTTTTCTTCTGATTTTGTGACGGGTTAGCATCTGTTAGTAATTAACTTACGCAACCAACTCCCCTTCTGCACCTGCTTGTTTCTGGCTGTTGTGACCTTGTGTAACTCTTGATGTTCTTCTGCTCTGTGCTCTGTGCTTGTGTAGTTTCTAACAATTCTTCTGTGTAGCTTTTAACATTCTTCCACTCTGTGCTCCACACTCATGTAGTCTCTAATGATTCTTCTGCATAGCTTCTTACATTCCCTCACTCTGTGTTCTGCACTCATATAGTCTCTAACAATTCTTCTGTGTAGCTTCTTACATTCTCCCACTCTGTGTTCTGCACTTGTATAGTCTCTAATGATTCTTTCATATAGCTCTCAATGATTCCCTCACTCCACATTCTGCATTTGTGTAACTTCTAATGATTCTTATATATACCTCTTAATATTCTTCCATTCTGCACTCCACTGTGGAGTGGCTTCTGATATTCTTCTGCTCTGAACTTTCTTCTATAAGAACCCTCTTTGTATGATCTTTTCTTCTGATTTCTTTTCTCTTTCTTTTCTTAATCAATTTGTAATCTGTAATTAGAATAGTATCAAATTGTTAATTGAAGTATGCCTGTTACATTATGAATTGATTCTTCTGTGTTTAAGATCTGAGTGTCTTGTTATTAGTTCTTATGCTTAAGTGTGTTGTTACCAGTTCTTATACCTGAGTGTGTTGTTTACAGGTCTGAGTGTCTAGTTGTTACAAAAGATCCCTTGTGGATCTGAGTGCTTTTATTATTAGTTATATAGACTGTTGTGTCTAAGCATCTGAAACACAATCAATCATGTTCTATGAGGCTCAAGTGTCTATGAACTGTAATGCTGTGAATAGCATTCACAAAGAAGCTTGATCAAGCTTAGTGCTGCAACACTGTGAATAGTGTCTGTGAGAGAACTGAGTATTTCTTTTCTTTTTTTTATTATTATATGTTCTTAGATATTGAAATGAACTATGAGCAATTCTATGAACATCTGCTGCATCTGAACACAGTGGATGATAACTTAGATCTACAAAGCATCCTCCAGCAGCAGATGCTACAGATGATCAAATTGCAATGATGACTTGCTGAGATGAGCACTTTCATGTTCACTATTTCTTCTACACCCACACCTCATGAAAAGCCCTCAAGAGAGAAGCTTTCAATCCTTGACAAATATGAGGGAGACCTAGCACTCTACCTTGTGTGGAAGTCAAAAGTGAACACCAAATTGAACATTGATGGACAAGCAATAGACTCACTATCCAATCAGATGTGGTATATCCATAGCAGGTTGAATGGCAATGTATTAGCAAAATTCCAACCCTGAATGAGTCATTGTCAGAATCATCAGTATATGTCAGAGCTAGTCTTCCAACAACTCAACTCCCTCTTTCTCAATTCTATACTTCAAACCAAGATGTTGAACTGGCTAAATCAGACTCATCAGATGAATATTGCATTGACAACTTATCTTTCTGAATTTGATTGCAAGCTTCTAGAAGTAGATGAACAAGACTGGAATGATGCTGTCAAGATCAACATATTGTTCAAGAACTTGAACTTTCAATTGCATAACTGAAGTATAGAGTGTCTGAAGTTCTCAATATACAGCAAATTCTGTGCTGATCTTCATCTGTTGAACAATGATCTGTCTCAGTTCCATGTGCTTCAGAATTATAGAGAATTTCACTGAACAAATGCATACACTCTGAACTGCTCTGCAGTGTTCTCTGCCTCCGAACCAGAATCAATGAACTGAATCCCACATGTAAATGCAAGTCACTCAAGAGTCCTCAACATCTCAGAAAAGAACATCACTGACTGAATTGTCAGAGAAGTCTGCATACACTGCAACAAGTCAGAGCACTTCACAAATCAATGTCTGAATGTGATTGCTCTGAGTAAACCCCTCACACATGTGAATGCTGTGTCGCCTGTGGATAGACAAGAACAGGGAAAAGATGAGCTCTCACTCTAAAATACAGATGAGAGCTCAAGAAGCAAAAAGCTAGTTGAAGATTTGAGCAGAAGATACAAGCAGACACAATCATGATCTCTGTCATTGTAAATAGCTTAGTCAACATATGAGCAATGATAGACAGTGGTTTTCTTCACTACACTCTTATAGACACCCAGCTGATTGAGAAGCATAAGCTCCAGCATATCTTCTTTTTCAAATTATATAAGCTCAGTGGATTTGACAGCCCCAGAGGATCTGCCTCCTACAACATGATAAGATTTAATATCAATGTAGAAGAACATGAGAAAAAGAACATATATGCATATGAAATACAAGACCTTGAGTACAATCTAATACTCAGTCTATCATAGCTCACAGAATTTGAAACCTTGTTGAATGCATGCAACTGCTGTCTTATTTTCTCAGAAGACAACTGTGTTTACAAGAAGGATGTCAATAGAACTGCTGATCTCACTCAGATATCAGTGGAAGTGTACAAACTACTAACTCATCAAACACATGAGAAGAAGAACATCCAAGTGTTCACTGCTAGCATGATGAATATCAAGAAAGCATTAGAAAAGTTAGAACTCAAAGATCTCAAGAAATCATGCAAGAAACTACTTGAATTGTATGAAGACTTTGCAGATGTGTTCAATGAGAAAGAAGCTGAAAAGCTTCCCTCTCACTGAGAATCTGATATAGATCATACAATTGAGCTCATCAAAAAAGACAGTAAGAACTCACAACTGCTCTGGAATTCTCTCTACAGCATGTCACACAACAAGCTCCTTATTCTACAAAAAATGCTCAATGGATTACTAGACAAAGACTTCATTTGTGTTAGCAACTCATCTGCTGCAGCATCTGTACTGTTTGTGAAGAAATCAGAAGAAGACTTATGATTCTGCATCAACTATTGAGAACTCAACAAGATTATACAGAAGAACTGATACCTCCTTCCACTCATCAATGAAACACTTGAACAGATAGAAAAAGCAAAATGATTTATGAAATTTGACATCTCTGTGACCTTCTACAAGATAAGAATTAATGAAGGTGATGAATGGCTAACTGTCTTTTGTATGCATTACAGATTATATGAATGGACAGTGACCCTCTTTGAATTAGTGAATGCTTTGAGTATGTTTCAGAAATACATTAACTGAGCTCTATGAGATCTGCTCAATGAGATCACCTCAGCATACATGAATGATATCTTGATCTTCACTGATGAATTGCTCACTGAGCACTGTAAGCATGTACAACAAATGCTTGACTGCCTATGAAAAGCTGAACTGCAAGTGGACATTGACAAATGCAACTTTGAGATCAAGTCTATAATCTATCTAGAATTCATCATTGAAGCTGAAAAAGATGTATGCATGGATTCTAAGAAGGTGGAAGCAATCCTCAACTGAGAGACATCAGTCTCAGTAAAAGAGACTAGAAGCTTTCTAGAATTTGTCAACTTCTACTGAAGATTCATCAAAGACTTCTCCAATATCATACAATCACTGATGAATCTGATCTGGAAAGATGCTGTATTTCAATGAACTGACAAAGCAGACACAGTATTCAAAAAACTGAAGTGTATGTTCACAAACATCTCAATGCTGCAATCATTCAATTCAGATAAGCATACAATTCTCGAAACAGATGTCTTGAGTTATGTAGTAGATGGAGCACTAATACAATACAATAACAAAAGTGTTCTATGATCTTGTGCCTTCATCTCAAAAAAGATGTCACCCACTGAATGCAACTACAAGATCTATGACAAGAAGCTTCTAGCAATCACATAATATCTTGAGAAATGAAAGTCTGAACTTATGAGTGTTGAGAAGTTTGAGATTGTTATCAATCATAAGAACTTAGAATACTTCACAATCACTTATAAGCTCACTGAGAGGCATATGTGTTGATCATTGTTCCTTAGCTGTTTTTTGTTCACAATTTGTTATTGATCTGGAGTAGAGAACACCTTTGTGGATGCTCTGTTCCACTGAGAATAAGATATATCATCTGATGACTTAGATGACAGATGGAAACACTGAGAGCATCAGTTAATCGACTCTGTGATCATAGAAAGTTCTATACAATCAGATGAACTTCATGTACATATCAATCAGTTTCAAGCTCAAGAACCCTCACTCAAAGAACAATGAAGACTAGTGACAGAAGTAGATGAATTCTGACAACAAGCTGCTGAAGTCATACAAAGTAAAGCATCTCAATTTCCCACAGATGTATACTCAAGAACAGATATCTCAGCATGTTCAATTGATGATGACAACTGCTTATGCTTTTGAGATAGGCAATGGATCCTCAATTCAGAACCTCTACAAATACAGATCATGCAAGAAATTCATGACTTGCTGATGACTGAGCACTCAGAATATAAAATCATGTACAATATCATCATCTGAGAATTCTACTGATCAGATATGTCAAAAGACATACATTGATTCATACACAACTGTGATTGCTGTGGCTCAGTGATGACATGATGTGAATGCTGAAAAGAGATGCTGAAGCCTCTATCTGTCCTCAACTAAACTTGATATAATATAGCTATTGATTTTACAGTTTTCTTACTCAAAAGCAGAGGTTCTATGAATATTCTAGTCATTGTTGACTGACTCAGCAAAGATGTAATACTACAGTTCTGTGATAAGATGAATACTGAAGTAGTTGCAGATGTCTTTGTCAGAAGTCTGTTCTATTGTATGCACAGTCTGCCTTTATCCATTGTGTCAGATAGAGACAGTCAATTCATCAGTGCATTCTGGGCCTGCATATGCCAATTATTAAGAATTGAACAAAAGTTATCAACAGTGTACTACTCAGAGACTGATGAAGCTACTGAGAGGATAATATAAATGATAAAAAACATTCTCTGTAAGTTCTGCAATTATACACAAGACAACTGAAGCAATCTGCTGTCATATACTGAGATTGTGATTAACAGTTGAGATTCTGCTACAATAGATGTAAGTCTATTCTTTCTTCTATACAGATACAACTTAGAGATTCTGAACTTTCTCAAAACTCTCTGAGAAACTATACACACTCACAGTCTCATACAGATAGCAGAGAATATTGTGAGCAAGCTGAAGAAAGTCTGCAAATGAGCAGAAGCTTCAATGATCAGTGCTCAGTAAGATTACAAGAATTAAGTGAACATCAGAAGAAGTTCTGCAATCTGATATTATGTAGAAAACAAAGTCTGACTGAATCTCAAGAATATAAGAATGAATCATCTCTTGCATACACTAGATTATCACCACATCAAGTATACAGTGAAGGAAGTGCTAGACACACATGATTATCAACTTGACACTCTGTCTAACATTCATGATGTCTTTCATACAAACCTGCTCCAACCCACAGCTGAGGATTCATTCCCCTCACAGAGAATCTTCAATTGACAGCCATCCATCATTGTAGAAGAAGACAATGAATTCAAGTGGGAAATTGAAGCAATTCTTGATGATAGAATCAACCACCACCACTGCAAATACCTTGTCAAATGGGTAGAATACAATCATTCAATCTGGGAACTCATGTCTGCCTTGAAGGACACTGCCACTCTCAACATCTACAAGTCCTCACTCATCTTGATAGAGGGGGATAATGTGATGGATTAGCATCTGTTAGTAATTAACTTATGCAATCAACTTCTCTTCTGCATCTGCTTGTTTCTGACTGTTGTGATCTTGTGTAATCCTTGATGTTCTTTTGCTCTGTGCTCTGTGCTTGTGTAGTTTCTAACAATTCTTTCATATAGCTCTTAATGTTCTTTCACTCTGTGCTTTATACTTATATAGTCTCTAACAATTCTTCTGCATAGCTTCTTACATTCTCTCACTCTGTGTTCCACACTCATATAGTCTCTAATGATTCTTCTATGTAGCTTCTTATGTTCTCTCACTCTGTGTTCCACATTTGCATAGTCTCTAATGATTCTTTCACATAGCTTTCAATGATTCCCTCATCCCACATTCTGCACTTATGTAACTTCTAATGATTCTTATATATATCTTTTAATATTCTTTCACTCCACACTCCACTGTGGAGTGGCTTCTGATATTCTTCCACTCTGAACTTTTCTCTATAAGAACTCTCTTTGTATGATCTTTTCTTCTGATTTCTTTTCTCTTTCTTTTCTTAATCAATTTGTAATCTGTAATTAGAATAGTATCAAATTGTTAATCGAAGTACACTCATTACAGATTTCTTTTCTCTTTCTTTTCTTAATCAATTCATAATCTGTATTAGAATAGTGCTAGATCGTTAATCGAAGTACGTCTGTTACACATACACTAAATTATCATCACATTAAATATACAGTGAAGAAAGTGTTAGATACACACAATTATCAACTCAACATTCTGTCTGATATTTATAATATCTTTCATATGAATCTGCTTCAATTCACAGCTGAGGATTCATTCCTCTCACAGAGAATCTCTGATTGACAGTTATTCATCATTATAAAAGAAGATAATAAATTTGAGTGAGAAATCAAAACAATTCTTGACAATAGAATCAATCATCATCACTGTGAATATTTTATCAAATAAATAGAATATGATTGTTCAATCTGAAAATTCATATCTGTTTTGAAGAATACTGTCACTCTCAACATCTACAAATTCTCACTCACTCTGATAGAGAGAAATAATATGATAGATTAGTATTTATTAGTAATTAATTTATACAATCAACTCTTCTTCTGTATTCATTTGTTTCTGATTATTGTGATTTTATATAATTCTTGATGTTCTTCTGCTCTGTGCTCTGCACTTGTATAGTCTTTAATAATTTTTTTATATAACTCTTAACATTCTTCTGCTCTGTGTTCTGTATTTATATAGTCTCTAATAATTCTTCTATATAGCTTTCAACATTCTTCTGCTCTATGCTCTGCATTTGTGTAGTCTTTAACAATTCTTCTGTATAACTCTCAGTGATTCTTCTATTTTATATTTCATATTTGTATAATTTCTAATAATTCTTTTGTATAGCTTTTAATATTATTCTGCTCTATGTTTCACTGTGAAGTGACTTCTAATATTCTTTTACTCTGAATTTCTCTCTATAAAAACTCTTTTTATACAATCTTTTCTTCTGATTTCTTTTCTCTTTCTTTTCTTAATCAATTTATAATCTGTATTAGAATAGTGCTAGATCATTAATTGAAGTACATCTGTTACAATTTCTGTTGTTGATATCAAAAAAATAACAATATTTAATAATACTTATATCATAATTAGTTATCATTTAGTATAAAGATATATATATTATGTAATTATAGATAAGTCATGATTCTGTTTGATTTCATTTTGTAAAATGAAATCAAACTGTAACAGATGTACTTCGATTAACAATCTAGCACTATTCTAATACAGATTATGAATTGATTAAGAAAGGAAAGAGAAAAGAAATCAGAAGAAAAGATTGTATGAAGAGAGTTTTTATAGAGAAAAGTTCAGAGTGAAAGAATATCAGAAGCCACTCCACAGTGAAGTGTGAAGTGAAAGAACATTAAAAGATACATGTAAGAATCATTAGAAACTACACAAGCACAGAGTGTGGGGTGGAGGAATCATTGAAAGCTATGCAGAAGAATTGTTAGAGACTATATAAATATAGAGCACAGAGCAGAAGAACATTAAAAGCTATATAGAAGAATCATTAGAAACTATACAAGCACAGAGCACAGAGCAGAGAAATATTGAGGGTTATATGAGATTACAACAGTCAGAAACAAGTGAGTGCAGAAGAGGAGTTGATTGCATAAATTAATTATTAATAGATACTAACTCATCACATTATTCTCTTCTACTGAGATGAGTGAGGACTCATAGATGTTGAGAGTGATAATGTTCTTCAAAATAGATGCAGATTCTCAGATCAGACAATCATATTCTATTTATTTAATAAAATATTCACAGTGATGATGATTGATTCTATTGTCAAGAATTGCTTCAATTTCCCACTCAAGTTTATTGTCTTCTTCTACAATGATGAGTGGCTGTCAATTAAAGATTCTCTGTGAGAGGAATGGATTCTCAGCTGCAGATTGAAGCAGATTTGTATGAAAGACATTGTGAATATCAGATGAGATGTTGAGTCAATAATTGTGTGTGTCTAGCACTTTCTTCACTGTATATTTGATGTGATGATAATCTAGTGTATATAAGAGATGATCTGTTCTTATATTCTTGAGATTCAATCAGATTTTGTTTTCTATATAATATTGAGTTACAGAACTTTTTTTGATGTTTGTTTGATTCTTATAATCTTACTGAACACTGATCATTGAAGCTTCTGCTTATTTGTGAGCTTTCTTCAACTTGCTCACAATGTTCTCTGCTATCTGTATGAGACTGTGAATGTACACAGTTTCTCAGAGAGTCTCAGAGAAGTTTAGAATCTTTAAGTTATATCTATATAGAAGAAAGAATGAGTTTACATCTGTTGTAACAGAATCTCAACTGTTAATCACAATCTCAGTATATGACAACAGATTGTTTCAATTGTCTTGTGTGTAATTGCAGAACTTACAGAGAATGTTCTTTACTGTTTGTATCATTCTCTCAGTAGCTTCATCAGTCTCTGAATGATATGCTGTTGATAACTTTCATTCAATTCTTAATAATTGATATACACAGACTCAGAGTGCACTGACAAATTGACTGTCTCTATCTGACACAATGAATGAAGGCAGATTATGTATACAATAGAATGAGCTTCTGACAAAGACATCTGCAACTACTTCAGCATTCATCTTATTATAGAACTGTAGTATTACACTCTTACTGAATCAGTCAACAATGACTAGAATGTTCATAGAACCTTCACTTTCAGATAAGAAAACTGCAAAATCAATAGATATATCACATCAAATTCAGTTGAAAACAGATAGAAGCTTCAGTATCTTTTTTTAATATTCACATCATACTGTCACTGAGCTACAGTGATCACAATTGTGTACAAATCAGTATATGTTTTTTGATATATCTGATCAGTAGAATTCTTGAGTGATGATGTTATATATAATTTCATATTCTGAATACTCAGTCATTGATGAATCATGAATTTTTTGCATGATCTGTGTTCATAGAGATTCTGAATCAGAGACTCATTGTCTATTTCAAAAGTGTAAGCAGTTGTCATCATCAATTGAATATGCTGAGATATCTGTTCTTGAATATACATCTGTGGGGAATTGAGATGCTCTGCTTTGTATGACTTCAGTGATTTATTGTCAGAATTCATCTGCTTCTGCTGCTAGCTTTCATTGTTCTTCAAGTGAGGGTTCTTGAGCTCAGAATTGATTGATATATATATGAAATTCATCTGATTGTGTAGAACTTCTTATAATTGCAGAGTCAATTAATCAATACTCTCAATGTTTTCATCTATCATCTAAGTCATTAGATGATATATTTTGTTTTTGATGAAACAGAGCATCTGCAAGAATGTTCTCTACTTCAGATCAATAACAAATTGTGAATAAAAAATAACTAAAAAACAATGATCAGCATATATGTCTCTCAGTAAGTTTATGAGTAATTGTGAAGTACTCTAGATTCTTATGATCAGTAATAATCTTGAATCTCTTGACATTTATAAGTTTGAATTCTCATTTTTCAAGATATTGTATGATTGCTAGAAGCTTCTTGTTATAGATCTCATAGTTGCATTCAGTAGATGATATCTTTTTCAAAATAAAGATATAAGATTATAGAATATTTTTATTATCATATTGTATCAGTATTTCATCTACTACATAATCTGAGATATCTGTTTCAAGAATCATATGCTTATCTGAATTGAATGATTGCAGTATTGAGATGTTTGTGAATATACACTTCAGCTTTTTGAATGCTGTGTCTGCTTTGTCAGTTCATTGAAATACAGTGTCTTTTCAGATCAGATCTGTCAATGATTGTACAATATTGAAGAAGTTCTTGATAAATCTTCAGTAGAAGTTGACAAACTCTAGAAAGCTTCTGATTTTTTTTATCAAGATTGATATCTCTCAGTTGAGAATTGCTTCCATCTTCTTAGAATTCATACATATGTCTTTTTCAGCTTCAATGATGAATTTTAGATAGATTATAGACTTAGTCTCAAAGTCACATTTGTCAATGTTCACTTGCAGTTCAGCTTTTTGTAGACAGTCAAGCACTTGTCATATGTACTTGCAGTGCTCAGTGAGCAATTCATCAGTGAAGATCAGAATATTATTCATGTACACTGAGACAATCTCATCAAGCAGATCTTATAGAGCTCAGTTAATGTATTTCTGAAATATGCTCAGAGCATTCACTAATTCAAAGAGAATCACTATTCATTTGCATAATCTGTAACACATATGAAAGACAGTTAGTCATTCATCATCTTTATTAATTCTTATCTTATAGAAGGCTGCAGAGATGTCAAGCTTTGTAAATCATTTTATCTTTTCTATTTATTCAAGTGTTTCATTGATAAGTGAGAGAGAATATCAGTTCTTTCATGTAATTTTGTTAAGTTCTCAGTAGTCAATGTAGAATTGTAAGCTTTCTTCTGATTTCTTTGCAAACAGTACAGATACTGCAGTGAATGAGTTGCTAATACAAATAAAGTCTTTGTTCAGTAATCTGTTAAGTGTTTTTCATAGAATAAGAAGCTTGTCATGCAATATGCTGTAGAGAGAATCTCAGAGTAGTTGCAGATTCTTATCATCTTCTTTAATGAATTCAATTGTATGATCTATATCAGATTCTCAGTGAGAGAAAAGCTTTTCAGCTTCTTTTTCATTGAACACATCTGTGAAGTTTTCATACAATTCAGATAGTTCTTTGCACAGTTTCTTGAGATCTCTAAGTTCTAACTTCTCTAGTATTTTTTTGATATTCATTATACTAGCAGTGAACACTTGAATGTTCTTCTTCTCATATGCTTAATGAATTAGTAGTTTGTATATTTTCACTGATATCTGAATGAGATCAGTAGTTTTATTGATATCCTTCTTATAAACACAGTTGTCTTCTGAGAAAATAAAGCATCAGTTGCATGCATTCAACAAGGTTTCAAATTCTGTGAGCTATAATAGACTGAGTATTAGATTGTACTCAAGATCTTGTATTTTATATGCATATACATTCTTTTTCTCATATCCTTCTACATCAATATTAAATTTTATCATATTGTAGAAGATGGATTCTCTGAGGCTATCAAATTCACTGAGTTTATATAGCTTGAAAAAGAGAATACACTGAAGCTTATGCTTCTCAATCAGCTGAGTGTCTATAAGAGTGTAATGAAGAAAACCACTGTCTATCATTGCTCATACATTGACTAGACTATTTACAATGATAGAGATTATGATTGTGTTCATTTGTATCTTCTGTTCAAATCTTCAACTAGCTTTCTGCTTTTTGAGCTCTCATCTATATTTTAGAGTGAGAGCTCATCTTTTCTTTGTTCTTGTCTGTTCACAGATAACACAGTGTTCACACATGTGAGAGATTTACTTGAAGTGATTATATTCAAATATTGATTTGTGAAGTGCTCTGATTTGTCACAGTATATACAGACTTCTCTGACAATTCAGTCAGCAGCATTCTTTCTTGAGATATTGAGAATTCTCAGACAATTTATATTTACATATGAGACTCAGTTCATTGATTCTGATTCAGAGATGAAGAGTGCTGCAGAGCAGTTCAGAGCATACATATTTATTTGATGAAATTCTCTGTGATTTTGAAGCATACAGAACTGAGACAGATTGTTGTTCAACAGACAAAAATCAGTACAGAATTTGCTGTATATTGAGAGCTTCAGATACTCTATACTTCAGTTATGTAACTGAAAGTTCAAATTCTTGAACAATATATTGATCTTGACAGCATTGTCTCAGTCTTACTCATCTGCTTCTAGAAGTTTGTGATTGAATTCAGAAAGATAAATTATCAATACAATATTCATTTGATGAGTCTGATTAAGTCAGTTCAATGTCTTAACTTGAAGTATAGAATTGAGAAAGAGGAAGTCAAATTGTCAGAAGACTAACTCTGATATACACTGATGATTCTGATAATAACTCATTCAGAATTGAAATTTTACTAACATATTGTCATTCAATCTGCTATGAATATATCATGCTTGATTGAATAGTGAGTCTATTGCTCATTCATCAATGTTCAATTTGATATTTACTTTTGACTTTTATATGAGATAGAGTGTTAGATCTCTCTTGTATTTGTCAAGAATTGAAAGCTTCTCTCTTAAAAGCTTTTCATAAAATGTGAATGTAGAAGAAACAGTGAATGTGAAAATACTCATTTCAGCAAATTATTATTACAATTTAATCATCTGTAACATCTGCTGCTGAAGAATGCTTTGTAGATCTAAGTTATTGTGACGGGTTAGCACTCATTAGTAATTAACTTACACAATCAACTCCCCTTCTGCACCTGCTTGTTCCTGGCTGTTGTGACCTCGCATAACCCTCGATGTTCTTCTGCTCCATGCTCTGTGCTTGCATAGTTTTTAACAATTCTTCCATGTAGCTCTTAACATTCTTTTGCTCTGTGCTCTGTGCTTGTGTAGTCTCTAACAATTCTTTCATGTAGCTTCTTATGTTCCTCTGCTCTGTGTTTCATACTTGTGTAGTCTCTAACAATTCTTCTGTGTAGCTTCTTACATTCTCCCACTCTGTGTTCTATACTCATATAGTCTCTAACAATTCTTCTGTGTAGTTCTCAATGATTCCTTCACTCCACATTCCACACTTGTATAACTTCTAACAATTCTTATGTGTACCTCTTAATGTTCTTCTGCTCTGCACTCCACTGTGGAGTGGCTTCTGATATTCTTCCACTCTGAACTTTCCTCTATAAGAACCTTCTTTGTATGACCTTTTCTTCTGATTTCTTTTCTCTTTCTTTCCTTAATCAATTTGTAATCTGTAATTAGAATAGTATCAAATCATTAATTGAAGTATGCTCATTACATTACAAATTGATTCTTCTGTGTTTAAAATCTGAGTGTCTTGTTATTAGTTCTTACATCTGAGTGTGTTGTTACCAGTTCTTACATCTGAGTGCATTGTTTACAGATTCAAGTGTCTAGTTGTTACAAGAAATCCCTTGTGGGTCTGAGTGTTCTTATCATTAGTTATATAGACTGTTGTGTCTAAGTGTCTGAAACACAATTGACTGTGTTCTATGAGGTCTGAGTGCCTACAAACTGTAATGCTGTGAATAGTGTTCATGAAGAAGCTTGATCAAGCTTAGCACCACAACACTGCAAATAGTGTCTGTGAGAGGACTGAGTATTCCTTTTCTTTTTTTATTATTATATGTTCTTAGATATCAAAATGAACTACAAACAATTCTATAAACACCTGCTGCATCTGAATGCAGTGGATGATAACTTAGACCTACAAAGCATCCTCCAGCAGCAGGCACTACAGATGACTGAATTGCAATGACAACTTGCTGAGATGAGCACTTCTGTATTCACTGTTCCTTCTACATCCACATCTCACAAAAAGCCCCCAAGAGAGAAGCTCTCAATTCTTGATAAATATGAGAGAGATCTAGTGCTCTACCTTGTATGAAAGTTGAAAGCAAACATCAAATTGGACATTGATGGACAAGCAATAGGCTTGCTATTCAATCAAGTGTGGTATATCCATAGCAGATTGAATGGTGACACATTAGCAAAATTTCAACCCTGGATGAGTCATTGCCAGAACCATCAGCATATGCCAGAGCTAGTCTTTCAACAACTTGACTCCCTCTTTCTCAATTCTACACTTCAAGTCAAGGCATTAGACTGGCTTAATCAGACTTGTCAGATGAATGTTGTGTTGACAACTTATCTTTCTGAATTCAACTGCAAGCTTCTAGAAGCAGATGGACAAGACTGAAACAACATTGTCAAAATCAACATGCTGTTCAAGAATTTGAACTTTCAGTTGCATAATCAAAGTATAGAGCATTCAAAGTTCTCAATATACAGTGAATTCTGCACTGATCTTCATCTGTTGAACAATGATCTGTCTCAGTTCTGTGTGCTTCAAAATTGCAGAGGATTTCATCAAACAAATACATACACTTCAAACTGCTCTGCAGTGCTCCCCGCCTTCAAACCAGAATCAATGAACTGAGTTCCACACATAAACACAAGTTGCTCAAGGATTCCCAACATCTCAGAGAAGAACACTATCAATCAAATTGTCAGAGAAGTCTGCATACACTGCAACAAGTCAGAGCACTTCACAAACCAATGTTCAAATACAATCATCTCAAGTAAACCCCCCATGCACATAAACACTGCATCATCTGTGGATAGGCAAGAACAGGGAAAAGATGAGCTCTCACTCTAAAATACAGATGAGAGCTCAAGGAGCAGAAAGCTAGCTGAAGATTCAAGCAGAAGATGCAAGTGAATGCAATCATGATCTCTGTCATTGTAAATAGCCTAATCAACATACAAGCAATGATAGACAGTGGTTTCCTTCATTATGCTCTTATAGACATTCAGCTGATTGAGAAGCATAAGCTCCAGCATATCTTCTTTCTCAAGCTGTATAAGCTCAATGAATTTGATGACCTCAGAGAATCAGTCTTCTACAACATGATAAGATTTAACATCAACATAGAAGGACACAAGAAAAAGAATATATACACATATAAAATACAAAACCTTGAGTACAATCTAATGCTTGGTCTATCATAACTCACAGAATTTGAAACCTTGTTGAACACACACAACCACTGCCTTATTTTTTCAGAAGGCAATCATGTTTACAAGAAGAATGTCAATAGAACCACTGATCTCACTCAGATATCAGTGAAAGCATACAAACTACTAACTCATCAAACACATGAGAAGAAGAACATCCAAGTGTTCACTGCTAGCATGACAGATATCAAAAAAGCATTAGAAAAGTTAGAACTCAAAGACTCCAAGAAATCACATAAGAAACTATTCAAATCATATAAAGACTTCACAGACATGTTCAACAAGAAAGAAGCTGAAAAGCTTTCCTCTCACTGAGAACCCAGTATAGATCATACAATCAAGCTCATCAAGAAAGACAGTAAGAACCCACAATCACTCTGAGATCCTCTCTACAGCATATCACACAACAAACTCCTCATCCTACAAAAAACACTCAATGAATTACTGAACAAAGGCTTCATTCATGTTAGCAACTCACCCACTGCAGCACTCATACTATTCACAAAGAAATCAGAAGAAGGCTTACAATTCTGTGTTGACTATCAAGAACTCAACAAGATTACACAGAAGGACTGATACTCTCTCCCACTCATCAACAAAACACTCAAACAAATAGAAAAAGCAAAATGATTTATGAAGCTTGACATCTCTGCAGCCTTCTATAAGATAAGAATTAATGAAGATGATGAATGACTAACCACTTTTTGTACACATTACAGATTATACAAATGGACAGTGACCCTCTTTGAATTAGTGAATGCTCTGAGCATGTTTCAGAAATACATTAACTGGGCTCTATGAGATCTGCTCAATGAGATTGCCTCAGTGTACATGGACAATATTCTGATCTTCATTGATGGATCACTTACTGAGCATCACAAGCATGTACAACAAGTGCTTGACTGCCTACATAAAGCCAGACTGCAAGTGGACATTGACAAATGCAACTTTGAGACCAAGTCTATAACCTATCTAGAATTCATCATCAAAGCTGAAAAAGATGTACACATGGATTCTAAGAAGATGAAAGCAATCCTCAACTGAGAGGCATCAGTCTCAGTAAAAGAGACTAGAAGCTTTCTAGAATTCATCAACTTCTACTGAAGATTCATCAAAGACTTCTCTGATATTGTACAACCACTGATGAATCTGACTCAGAAAGACACCATATTTCAATGGACTGATGAAGCAGACACAGCATTCAAAAAGCTGAAGTGTATATTCACAAGCACTTCAATGCTGCAATCATTTGATTCAGATAAGCATATGATTCTCAAAACAGACACCTCAGATTATGTAGTAGATGAGACACTAATACAATATGATAATGAAGATGTTCTACAACTCTGTGCCTTCATCTCAAAAAAGATGTCACTTATCAAATGCAACTATGAGATCTACAACAAGGAGCTTCTAGTGATCATATAATGTCTCAAAGAATGAAAGTTCAAACTTATGAGTGTTGAGAAGTTTGAGATTGTTACTGATTATAAAAACTTAGAATACTTCACAATCACTTGTAAGCTCACTGAGAGGCATATGTGTTGGTCATTATTCCTTAGCCATTTTTCATTCACAATTTGTTATTGATCTGGAGTAGAGAACACCCTTGTGAATGCTCTGTCTCACTGAGAACAAGATATACCATCTGATGATCTAGATGACAGATGGAAACATTGAGAACATCAGTTAATCAACCCCACAATCATAGAAAGTTCTACACAATCAGACAAACCCTGCATACATATCAATCAGTTTCAAGCTCAAGAACTCTCACTTGAAGAACAATGAAGACTAGCAGCAGAAGCAGATGAATTCTGACAGCAAGTTACTGAAGCTGTACAAAATAAAGCACCTCAATTCCCTGCAGACATATACTCAAGAACAGATATCTCAGCATGTTCAATCAATGATGACAACTGCTTACACTTTCAAGATAGACAATGAGTCTCTGATTCAGAATCTCTACAAACACAGATCATGCAAGAAATTCATGACTTGCTGATGACTGAACACTCAGAATACAAAATCATGTACAACATTGTTGTCTGAGAATTCTACTGATCAGATATGTTGAAAGACATATGCTGGTTTGTACACAACTGTGATTGCTGTGGCTCAGTGACAGCATGATGTGAATGCTGAAAAGAGATGCTGAAGCCTCTATCTGTCCTCAATCAAACTTGACACAATATAGCTATCAATTTTGCAGTTTCCTTACTCAAAAGTGAAGGTTCTACAAACATTCTAGTCATTGTCAATCAACTCAGCAAGGGTGTAATACTACAGCTCTGTGACAAGATGAACACTGAAGTAGTTGCAGATGCCTTCATCAGAAGCTCATTCTATTGTATACACAGTCTGTCTTCATTCATTGTATCAGATAGAGACAGTCAATTTGTCAGTGCACTCTGAGTCTGTGTATGCCAATTATTAAGAATCAAATGAAAGTTATCAACAGTGTATCACTCAGAGACTGATGAAGCTATCAAGAGAATGATACAAATAATAAAGAACATTCTCTGTAAGTTCTGCAATTACATACAAGACAACTGAAGCAATCTGCTGTCACATGCTGAGATTGTGATTAACAGTTGAGATTTCACTACAACAGATATAAGCTCATTCTTTCTTCTATACAGATACAACTTAGAGATTCTGAACTTTCTCAAGACTCTCTGAGAAACTGCACATATCTGCAGCCTCATACAGACAGCAGAGAATATCATGAGCAAGCTGAAGAAAGCTCATGAATGAGCAGAAGTTTCAATGATCAGCACTCAGCAAGATTATAAAAATCAAATGAACATCAGAAGAAGTTCTGCAACTCAATATCATATAGAAGACAAAGTCTGACTGAACCTCAAGAATATAGAAATGAACCACCCCTCACATATGCTAGATTATCATCATGTCAAGTATATGGTGAAGGAAGTGCTAGACACACACAATTATCAACTCAACACCCCATCTGGCATCCACAACATCTTTCATATGAACCTGCTCTGACCCACAGCTGAGAATCCATTCCCCTCACAGAGAATCTTCAATTGACAGCCACTCATCATCATAGAAGAAGACAATGAACTCAAGTGGGAAATCAAAGCAATTCTTGACAATAGAACCAACCACCATCATCATAAATACCTTGTCAAATGAATAGAATACAATCATCTGATCTGGGAATCTGTGTTCATCTTGAAGGACACCACTGCCCTTGACATCTATGAGTCCTCACTCATCTTGGTAGAGGGGGATAATGTGACAGATTAGCACTCATTAGTAATTAACTTACATAATCAACTTCTCTTCTATACTCACTCATTTCTGACTGTTGTGATCTTGTGTAATCTTTGATGTTCTTCTGCTCTGTGCTCTGCATTCATATAGTTTCTAACAATTCTTCTATGTAGCTCTTAATGTTCTTCCACTTCATGTTCTGCACTTATGTAGTCTCTAACAATTCTTCTGCATAGCTTCTTACATTCCTCTGCTCTGTGTTCTGTGCTCATATAGTCTCTAACAATTCTTTCATATAGCTTCTTATATTCTTCTGCTCTGTGTTCTGCACTCATATAGTCTCTAACAATTCTTTCACATAGTTCTCAATGATTCCTCTGCCCCACATTCTGTGCTTGTGTAACTTCTAACAATTCTTATATGTACTTCTTAATATTCTTCCACTCCACACTCCACTGTGGAGCAGCTTCTGATATTCTTCCACTCTGAACTTTCCTCTATAAAAACCCTCTTTATATGACCTTTTCTTCTGATTTCTTTTCTCTTTCTTTCCTTAATCAATTCATAATCTGTAATTAGAATAGTATCAAATTGTTAATCGAAGTACGTCTGTTACAGTTATTATTCACTGTATTTGAATGTGATGAGTGTTTGTAGAATTGCTTGTAGTTCATTTTGATATCTAAAAATATGTAATAAAAAAAAGAAAAGAAATACTTGTAGATATTCAGTTCTCTCACAGACACTATTCACAGTATTGCAGTGCTAAACTTTGTCAAGCTTCTTTGTGAACACTATTCACAGTGTTACAATTCATAAACACTCAGATCTTATAAAATATGATTGATTGTGTCTCAGATACTTAGACACAACAGTCTATATAACTAACAATAGAGACATTCAGACTTATGAGAAATCTCTTGTAATAACTAGACACTCAGATCTGTAAACAATGCATTTGAATGTAAAAACTTGATAATAAGACACTCAGATCTTAAATGACACACTCAAATATAAAAATTAATAACAAAACACTCAGATTTTAAATGCAGAAGAATCAATTCATAATATAATGAATATACTTTGATTAATGATTTAGCACTATTCTAATACAGATTATAAATTGATTAAGAAAGAAAAGAGAAAAGAAATCAGAAGAAAAGATTGTATGAAGAGAATTTTTATAGAGAAAAGTTCAGAGTAAAAGAATATCAGAAGCTGCTTCACAGTGAAATACAGAGTGAAAGAATATTAAAAAATATATATAAAAATTGTTAGAAACTATATGAATGCAGAGTATGAAGTGAAGAAATCATTGAAAGCTATATGAAAGAATTGTTAGAGACTATATGAATGTGAAACACAGAGCAGAAGAATATTAGAAGCTACACAAAAGAATTGTTAGAGACTATATAAGTGTGAAGCACAGAGTGAAAGAACATTAAAAGCTATACAGAAGAATTGTTAGAAACTACACAAGTGCAGAGCACAGAGTGAAGAAACATCAAGAATTATACAAGGTCACAATGGCCAGAAATGAGTGGGTGCAGAAGAGGAGTTGATTGTGTAAGTTAATTACTAATGAATGCTAACTCATCACACAAACAGAACTGTGACTCAGAAATTAAGATAATAACAGTATTCAGAATCTAAATATTTCTTATAAATAGTGAAATGAGATCAGAGCTATAATACAAACAGTGTAAAGTGACTGATTTGAAAAACAATATATGAGACCAGGACTAAAATATATGAGAATGAGATCAACACTAAAATTGATCATGATTTCATGCATGGTCACACAGCCAGTCTAGTCCCAGCAGCCACTCTAAATGAGCAACAAAGAGTAAGGAAATATCACGGAAATATATAATCAAACTCACATATGTAACATGCAAACCAAATCCCAACAATGATTAGTGAGATAAAGCCTAAGAAAACTGATATAGAAATTACACAATTGAATGTTCAAATGTATATCATGAGAACAAAGCAAAATGAAGGAAAAAGTAGTGGAAATCTGAAATATAAACAGAAAGACATGATGAAAAAAAGTGCACCCGAGAATTCCCCACGAATGGACAAGGTTGTTAAAAAGCCAAAGATCTAGAAAGTATAAGAAGAAAAATCTCAAAAGGAACCGATGCGGGGTAGTTTCAAAAAGTGAAATAACAAAATAATAACTGGATTGAAGCAAACCCTGTAACGCCGCTGGGGTGAGGAGAAGATGGCCTGGGGCGTGTGAGCAAGGGTGCTGAAGGATTTACGCTCATCCTCCTTAACACACCACGTACGCCAAAGTCGCCACCCTTCAGTGTGCAGATATGGCATTTCGTTGTCTTTAATATCCGGCCACTTTTCGTAAGGATGTTCAATCTAACCTTCGTCGTCCTGCCCAAGCCGACTATATCGTCCTTGGTCGCCTTTTTTACTAGAATTTCTCCCCCGTCCAACCAAGCTGGCTAACCATGCACCAATTCCTTCGCGAGAGTTAGATCGTTCTACCGTGCCAGTGTCGGGTTGATCGAACTTATTATTATTATTACTTGATTCGGGAGGGTTAATGTCTAGTTCAGGGATCGAATGTTCGGCGCTAGGATAACTATCAGGAGATCTCCGAATATCAAGAGAGGGGACGGGCGATCCTATGCCCATGAGAGCGTCGCGTTCTGCGGGAGTAGCTGGAGTAACAGCCGTGGCTCCATCGCCAAAGATCGCATCCATGTCCTCTAGTCGGATTCCGCTAGTTTCGGGATAGACAAAATATACTGCGAGATGGTGAGTAAATACAGAATAATATGAGGCGGTAAAAATAATGTTAGCTTTACCTAGAACAAAACTGCATGCGCAAAAGAAAGCATGCATCAAATAAAGACGCCACTTGATACTTTCTTGCAGAACCGGAGTTATTTCTCCGACCAGCCAATTGAAAGCCCAGTTGGAAGCAGTACTCAAGCTTGCACCTTTTGCTCGAATACTGAGAGGTAAGATTTCTGGGGGGTAAAGCCATGGGATTGGGCCCCACGAAGCACCAAACGCAGCGTTGTATATCATGACAAAAACAACGGTGAGGATCGGGGTCAATTTTATATCAAGATAAAGCCAGTAGGAGATAAATGATAGGGAAGTAATCATCGCCACGGCGCCGGAGAGCAGAATTGGTCGTCGGCCCCAGCGGTCTACAAGGTACCAGGGTGGAATAGTCGAAGCCAGATAGGAGAGCGAGTTGATACCAGTCATAAGCAGTGCCTTGCGTCCCATCATGCCGGCGGATTCAAAGACCAACGGGGCATAGTAGGAAATAACGTTAATGCCGTTGAGCTGAGCAAATGCTTGGGCAGACATGGCAATGAAAACTCGTTTAGAATAGCGGCGGAACATGTCTCTATATGTCCGCTCGCCCTCCTGTCTCTGAATCAAGACTCCCATCTTGATATCACGGTATTCTTGGCGGGCTTTGTCATTGTGAAGGTCACCTCCACCGTACAGATTGGCTATGACAACCATTCCTTCTTCATCGCGATCGGTATCTAGCAGCCATCTGTTTTCCCCCACAATGTCAGTAAACTGATATTGTTACGAACGCACAGCAAATCTGGGATCTTACCGAGGAGACTCGCAGATAATAAGGCTACCAAGACCCAGAAGAGCACCCATAAAGCATTGGCACATGAGAGGTAGCCGCCAAGCCCAGTTGTTTGGGATATAACTGCAAAAGTAATCTACCCAAACGCTAGCCGCATAACCACAAATGTTTCCAGTAAACTCTATACAGGCCAATTTGCCTCGATTATGGGGAGGGGATATTTCGGACTGGTAAACAGGAACGATGGTAGATAAGGCACCCACGCCTAAACCGGCGACGATACGACCGACAAGCATCATGGGAATCCCTGTAGCGAATGTTTGGAAAGCACCTCCAACAAAAAATATCATAGATCCGTAGAGGATAGTGCGCGTTCTACCGATGATATCACCGATTTTTCCAACGATAAGAGATGAAATGAACGCTCCAATCTCTAGAATGGCAACCATGGTACCGATCTCCGCCATAGTTGGTTGGTTAAAGTAGTCTTTGAAATCGGCACCCCTAGAATGAACTGTGAGGCTCGAAACTTTTTTTGGGGGAACAATATGACCAGATAGGTCGATGCACCTACGTGATAATCCCTGACATAACTCCTTGATCATATCCAAAGAGGAAAACACCCAATGACACAAAGACACTCGTGAAGTAACTAGGAGAAATTAAACGTTAATAATCTAATCATTGTGCAAGAGGTTCACCTATGTAGAGATAAGTAGAAGCAGGTACATACAGTAGTGGTTTTCCCACCAGGCCATGGCTCCTGACCTTTCGTGCGGCGCCGGGCGACATGATTACGGCCAATATTCTTTCCGCTCTCGAGATGGTTCGAGGAGCAGGTGTTGGGATATGGATCTCCTTGAAAAGGCCACCGTCACTATCAGTGTTGACCTGGCCGCGGCCGTCTTGTTGGGGGTGGGTTCCGTGACGATGCCCGTCAGCCGGGTAGTGCACCCGTTTTGAACGCTTCCCACGAGAGCGGAAGCAGCTTCGCCCAAACGATGAATGCTCGAGTGAATGATTGAGATGGATCTGAAGAGGATCTTCCTCGCTGGCTAGTTGTTCAGCGAGATCACCAGTGTCTGACCAAACCGAGAAGTTGGAATCGGAGTCTGAATCGGTGAAGGGGGAAGAGGGGAGAGAGGACGATGAAAGCCGCCGGTTGCCCTCTTTCTCGCGCGAGGAAGCTAGCAGCACGGAATGTGAATCAGGCGAGGGCCGGGAGTGAGGAGAAAGAGACCGGAGGGGGATTGCGGTGGGGAGCCTGGGTAGCGTTGAGGAAGAAATGGTGGCGGTGGGAGGTGAGGGCTGGCGGGAGCAGCCCTACGGTGGAAATCGTAGAAGGGGAGGAAAAGAGAGAGGTGCAAGTGTCGTCGGAAGAGTGTAGCGTGATCTCTCAAACGAAGGGGGGAGGTTGTGGCCGGTCAGGTGTGATCGAGACCAGGAGTTCCGCAGCAAGAACGGGGCTACGTTGTTGGTTAGGAAGTGAGCCAAGGATGAGAAAGGAACGCTGACATCTGACAAGACAGAATGGGAAGGGCATCGAAAGATTCGGGTTTGTTGTTGGATTGGCTGGCAGACGATTTGTCGGGGAACTTGATTGATATTTCGGCCATAGGCTGTCTGGATGGACTATGGATCGAACACTCCCTGGTCGGCAGGGAATAATGTTTCTGCGGAGTGACCATTGCAGCGACAAGGCACTCTGGCAATCTTGTCACTTTACCACAAATGAGCGTCGGCGGTACCTGATGAAAGTACTTTTCTCGATCCAGGAGTAGACACATGGAGTATGAGAATAAAGAGTGATAAAAATCAGCTCTTGTTGTTCCGTAAACTCAAATTCTACACTTATTTTTTCACTGCTTTTTATCTCTTCTCTCTTCTCTCTCTTTATTATAGACAAGCCGCAATCGCTCGCTTGCGCTCGCTTATCCAGCTTGAAAACGCGCTGTTTAATCCCTCGGGCAAATGTAATGAGATATCCAACAGCTGCATGTGACTTGTATACATGAATTCCATATAATCTACAGCTGTCAATAGAGAACAATCATATAGATGAAAAAGATGAATAATATCATAGTAATGTTGTAGAGTTAATATAGAAGTGCTAATTGAGGTGTAATTAAATGTCAGACAGTTTATGTAGAGAATGTAGTGATTACAATCAAATAGTAAGAATTTGAAATATGATAATTTACATCTATCAATCTCTGAAACATCTGTAATACAAGTCAAAATGGCTGAATATAAGTAGAGAATCATCAAAAAATGAAGAGAAATGACTCAGAAATGATGAAATTACAGTTAACAATAGTACAGAGCAAGTTCAGCAAGCTCAGCAAGCTCAGCAGATTCTGAAAACTCAGCAGCTCATATTATTCATCAATTCATTTCTACTTCATTTTCAGCAGTTTCAGCAGCTCATCAGCTCATTTGCATTCATTTCTCAGCAGTCACATCAGCAGTCTGTTAATATATGAATATCAGAATATAAACTACAGCTGCTGATGAAACAAATCATCAAAAATAACAGCAGAGTTATTGCACAGCTGTGAGAGATGAGATTCAAAAGAGATATAGTACTATATAAAAAAAATTTCAAATCTCAGCTAAAAAAACAACAAATATAGAATCAGTATTTACTCACAGTCATGATATCAAAGTCAACTCATTATACAATTCATATAAAAAGAATCACAGTCTATTTATTGAATATATTATAATCTTCAATATATTGAAGAGAGTTTGTGTGAATTATTACTATAATTTACTAAGTAAATACTGCAGTTTATAATCTGATAAATAATGAATTGTCTCTATAGCATGTAAATACATTAGCAAAATGTATATGAAAAATATATATACTGATATGAAAATAACAGAGAATCAGCAGTTTATTGATTCTGTTAATACAATCACTACTGACTCTGCAGCTGTAGAGAAGAATGAGAAGAGAAAAGAAAAAAGAAAAAAGTAGATTATCAGTATAAAACTGAATCAAATAACTGAGCTATTCAATTCAGTTAAAAAAAACAAATATTATTTATAACTCTGAAGAATGAAAAGATGAATAATGAGATGAATAATAATGAAGCTATAAAACTGAAATTATTACAGCTATAAACAGAGATATACTGACTTTGTAATATGAAAAATGAAATGAAACAGTTGTGTAGAGAGCAGAATGAGATTATAAATCTATTGCAGATAATTCAACTCAAACAACAAAACATTTTTATAGATATTATAACTCTGATTAAAAAATTTGAAAAATAGAAAATGATGTGAATGAGCTGTATGAGTTATATAAAATATGAAATAAACTCAGTGAGATGTTATTGCTTTTTTCTTTTTTTTAATAATTAGTATTAATTTTTGCAATGACAGTTTTTTACATATTTAAAGATCTCTATTTTAACATCTGAAGATGATATTCTATAGACAAAGAAGAAAAAACAGTAGTAGTAGAAGAATTAATTAAGAAATTATAGAATTTCTAAATATATCTCATTTAATATATATTTCTCATCATTCTTATTCAGCAGAACAGTCAACTGACTGATATCTATAGTTTAAAAAAGTATAATATACAGCTGACTATATAAAAATACAGAGTTTCTGAGATTAATATCAACTGTAGAAAAAGACTGTCTCTGAAATTTGTTGATTGTTATTGCAAAATATAAATGAATTGAAAACTGATGATGAGTTATATTGAATGAAATCTCAATAGATTAAGTATATAGATCAATCTGTGACAATATATAAATTGATTTTTTATATATATTAAATATAATTTTCATCTCAAGTAAATGAATTGTCATTCACTGAACAATCATTCTTGTGCTGTTGCAGAGCCCTTCAGATGATCAGAGATTATACAGAAATATAACAGAAATATTTATTTTCAATCTCAATATAAATAATAACAGAGTTGAATAGTTAATAATAGTTAGATATTTATAAAAGAACTCTTCACAGCTAAGAGCTAGATCATCTATATAAGTTATATCTATAGTATAGATTATTATTATTATTATTATTATTCTTCAATTATAGATGCATACAGTCAGTGACTATGATATCTATCTGAAACACTTCAGAATTTTTCAACTTAAGAATAATTTAATATACAAAGACAATTTAAAACATGTATTATCAGAATTTCAGCTCAGAATCAAACAACTATTTAAACTGTTCAATCTGTGACGGGTTAGCATCTGTTAGTAATTAACTTATGCAATCAACTCCTCTTCTGCACCCACTTGTTTCTGGCCATTGTGATCTTGTGTAACCCTCAATATTCTTCTGCTCTGTGCTCTGCACTCATGTAGTTTCTAATGATTCTTCTGTATAGCTCTTAATGTTCTTCTGCTCTGTGCTCTGTATTTGTATAGTCTCTAACAATTCTTCTGCATAGTTTCTTACATTTCCTCACTCTGTGTTCTGCATTTGTATAGTCTCTAATAATTCTTCTGCATAGCTTCTTATATTCTTTCACTCTGTGTTCTGCACTCATATAGTCTCTAACAATTCTTTCATATAGCTCTCAATGATTTCTCCATTTCATGTTTCACATTTGTGTAACTTCTAACAATTCTTACATATATCTTTTAATGTTCTTCTGCTCTGTGCTTCACTGTGAAGTGGTTTCTGATATTCTTTTACTCTGAATTTTTCTCTATAAGAATCTTCTTTATACAATCTTTTCTTCTGATTTCTTTTCTCTTTCTTTTCTTAATCAATTCATAATCTGTAATTAGAATAGTATCAAATTGTTAATTGAAGTACATCTGTTACATTACAAATTGATTCTTCTGTGTTTAAGATCTGAGTGTCTTGTTATTAGTTTTTATATCTGAGTGTGTTGTTATCAGTTCTTACACTCAAGTGCATTGTTTACAGACTCAAGTGTCTAGTTGTTACAAGAGATCTCTTGTGAGCTCAAGTGTTCTTATCATTAGTTATATAGACTGTTGTGTCTAAGTGTCTGAAACACAATTGACTGTGTTCTATAAGATCTGAGTGTCTATGAACTGTAATGCTGTGAATAGTGTTCATGAAGAAGCTTGATCAAGCTTAGTACTGCAACACTGTGAATAGTGTCTGTGAGAGAACTGAGTATTCCTTTTCTTTTTTTTATTATTATATGTTCTTAGATATTGAAATGAACTATGAGCAATTCTACAAACATCCATCACATCTGAATGCAGTGGATGATAACTTAGATCTATGAAGCATTCTTCAGCAGCAGATGCTACAGATGACTGAATTGCAACAACAACTTGCTGAGATGAGCACTTTCACATTCACTGTTTCTTCTATGTCTGTATCTCATGAAAAGTTCTCAAGAGAGAAGCTTTCAATTCTTGACAAATACAAGAAAAATCTAGCACTCTATCTTGTGTGAAAGTTAAAAGTGAACATCAAATTAGACATCAATGAACAAGCAATAGACTCACTATTCAATCAGATGTGGTATATTCATAGCAGATTGAATGATGATGTGTTAGCAAAATTTCAATTCTGAATGAGTTATTGTCAGAATCATCAGTGTATATCAGAGCTAGTCTTTCAACAACTCAACTCCCTCTTTCTCAATTCTATGCTTCAAGTCAAGACATTGAACTGGCTAAATCAGACTTGTCAGATGAATGTTGCATTGACAACTTATCTTTCTGAATTTGATTGCAAGCTTCTAGAAGCAGATGGACAAGACTGAGATGATGCTGTCAAGATCAATATATTGTTCAAAAACTTGAACTTTCAATTACATAACTGAAGTGTAGAGTGTCTGAAGTTTTTAACATACAGTGAATTCTGTACTGATCTTCATCTGTTGAACAACAATCTGTCTCAGTTCCATGCACTTCAGAATTGTAGAGGATTTCATCAAACAAATATATATACTCTGAACTGCTCTGCAGTGCCCCCCACCTCTGAATCAGAATCAATGAACTGAGTTCCACACATAAATGCAAGTTGCCTGAGAGTTCTCAATATCTCAGAGAAGAACATCATCAACTGAATTGTCAGAGAAGTCTGCATACACTGCAACAAGTCAGAGCACTTTGCAAACCAATGTTCAAATATGATTGCTTCAAGTAAACCCCTCACATGCATGAACACTGTGTTGTCTGTGGATAGACAAGAACAGGGAAAAGATGAGCTCTTGCTTTAAAACATGAATGAGAGCTCAAGGAGCAAAAAGCTAGCTGAAGATTCAAGCAGAAGATGCAAGTGAACACAATCATGATCTCTGTCATTGTAAATAGCTTAGTCAATATATGAGCAATGATAGACAGTGGTTTTCTTCACTATGCTCTTATAGACACTCAGCTGGTTGAGAAGTATAAGCTTCAGCATATTCTCTTTTTCAAATCATATAAGCTCAGTGAATTTGACAGCCTCAGAGGATCTGCCTTCTACAACATGATAAGATTTAATGTCAATATAGAAGAACACAAGAAAAAGAATGTATACATATACAAAATACAAAATCTTGAGTATGATCTAATGCTTGATCTATCATGACTCACAGAATTTGAAACCTTGTTGAATGCATGCAACTGCTGTCTTATTTTCTCAGAAGATGACTGTGTTTATAAGAAGAATGTTGATAGAACTGCTGATCTCACTCAGATATCAGTGAAAGTGTACAAACTACTAATCTGTCAAGTGTATGAGAAGAAGAACATCCAAGTGTTTGCTGCTAGCATGATGAATATCAAGAAAGTGTTAGAAAAGTTAGAACTCAAAAATCTCAAGAAATTGTGCAAGAAACTATCTGAATTGTACAAAGACTTCACAGATGTGTTTGATGAGAAAGAAGCTGAAAAACTTCCCTCTCACTGAAAACTCAGTATAGATTATATGATCAAGCTCATTAAGAAAGATGATAAGAATCTGCAACTGCTCTGAAGTTCTCTCTACAGCATGTTGCACAACAAGCTTCTTGTTCTATGAAAAACACTCAATGAATTACTAGACAAAGACTTTATTTGTGTTAGCAACTCATTCACTGCAGCATCTGTACTGTTTATGAAGAAATCAGAAGAAGACTTACAATTCTGTGTTGACTATTGAGAACTCAACAAGATTACACAGAAGAATCAATACTTTCTCTCACTCATCAATGAAACACTTGAATAGATAGAAAAAGCAAAATGATTTACAAAACTTGACATCTCTGCAGCCTTCTACAAGATAAGAATTAATGAAGGTGATGAATGGCTAACTGTCTTTTGTACATATTATGGATTATATGAATGAACAGTGACTCTCTTTGAATTAGTGAATGCTCTGAGTATGTTTCAGAAATACATTAACTGAGCTCTACAAGATCTGCTCAATGAGATCACCTCAGTATATATGAATGATATCTTGATCTTCACTGATGAATCACTCACTGAGCACTGTAAATATGTATGACAAGTGCTTGATCATCTATAAAAAGCTGAACTGCAAGTGGACATTGACAAATGTGACTTTGAGATCAAGTCTACAATCTATCTAGAATTCATCATCAAAGCTGAAAAAGATGTATGCATGGATTCTAAGAAGATGAAAGCAATCCTCAACTGAGAGGCATCAGTCTCAGTAAAAGAAACTAGAAGCTTTCTAGAATTCATCAACTTCTATCAAAGATTCATCAAAGACTTCTCTGATATCATACAATCACTGATGAATCTGATCTGAAAAGATGCTGTATTTCAATGGACTGACAAAGCAGATGCAGCATTCAAAAAACTGAAGTGTATGTTCACAAACACTCTGATGCTGCAATCATTCAATTTAGATAAGCATATGATTCTTGAAACAGACATCTTGAGTTATGTAGTAGATGGAGCACTAATGCAATATGATAATGAAGATGTTCTACAATCTTGTGTCTTTATCTTAAAAAAAATGTCACTCACTGAATGCAACTATGAGATCTATGACAAGAAGCTTCTAGTGATTATACAATGTCTCAAGAAATGAAAGTTCAAACTTATGAGTATTGAGAAGTTTGAGATTGTTATCAATCATAAGAACTTAGAATACTTCACAATCATTTGTAAGCTTACTGAGAGGCATATGCATTGATCATTGTTTCTTAGCTGTTTTTCATTCACAATTTGTTATTGATCTGGAGTAGAGAACACTCTTGTGGATGCTCTGTTCTGCTGAGAATAAGATATATCATCTGATGACTTAGATGACAGATGGAAACACTGAGAGCATCAGTTAATCAATCTCATGATCATAGAAAGTTCTATACAATCAGACAAACTCTGCATACATATCAATCAGTTCCAAGCTCAAGAACTCTCACTCAAAGAACAATGAAGACTAGCAGCAGAAGCAGATGAATTCTGATAGCAAGTCATCAAAGTCATACAAAGTAAAGCATCTCAATTCTCTGCAGATGTATACTCAAGAACAGATATCTCAGCATGTTTGATTGATGATGACAACTGCTTATACTTTTGAGATAGATGATGAGTCTCTGATTCAGAATCTCTATAAACACAGATCATGCAAGAAATTCATGATTCACTGATGACTGAGCACTCAGAATGTGAAATCATATACAATATCATTGTCTGAGAATTCTACTGATCAGATATGTCAAAAGATATACATCAGTTTGTACACAACTGTGATTGCTGCAGCTCAGTGACAGTATGATATGAACACTGAAAAGAGATGCTGAAGCTTCTATCTGTTTTCAATCAAATTTGATGTGATATAGCTATTGATTTTGCAGTTTTCTTATCTGAAAACAGAGATTCTACAAACATTCTAGTCATTGTCAATCAACTCAGCAAGAGTGTAATACTACAGCTCTGTGACAAGATGAACATCAAAGTAATTGCAGATGTCTTTGTCAGAAGTCTGTTCTATTGTATACATAGTCTGTCTTCATTCATTGTGTCAGATAGAGACAGTCAATTCATCAGCACACTCTGAGCCCACATATGCCAATTATTAAGAATTGAATGAAAGTTATCAACAGCATACCACTCAGAGACTGATGAAGCTACTGAGAGAATGATACAAACAGTAAAGAACATTCTCTGTAAGTTCTGCAATTACACATAAGACAACTGAAGCAATCTGCTGCCACACACTGAGATTGTGATTAACAGTTGAGATTCTGCTACAACAGATATAAACTCATTTTTTCTTCTATATGAATACAATTTAGAGGTTCTGAACTTCTCTGAGACTCTCTGAGAAACCACACATGTCTGCAGTCTTATACAGACAGCAGAGAACATCATGAGCAAGCTGAAGAAAGCTCATGAATGAGCAGAAGCTTCAATGATCAGTGTTCAGCAAAATTATAAGAATTAAATGAACATCAGAAGAAGTTCTGCAATCTGATATTATATAGAAAACAAAATCTGATTGAATCTCAAGAACATAAGAACAGACCATCTCTCACATACACTAGATTATCATTATATCAAGTATACAGTGAAGAAAGTGCTAGACACATATGATTATCAACTCAACATCTCATCTGACATTCACAATATTTTTCATATGAATCTGCTTCAACTCACAGCTGAGAATCCATTCCTCTCACAGAGAATCTTCAATTGACAGCCACTCATCATTGTAGAAGAAGACAATGAACTCAAGTGAGAAATTGAAGCAATTTTTGATGATAGAATCAACCATCACTGTCATGAATATCTCATCAAATGGATAGAATACAATTATCTGATCTGGGAATCTGTGTCTGTCTTGGAGAACACTGTCACTCTCAACATCTACAAGTTCTCACTCATCTCAGTAAAGGGGGATAATGTGACAGATTAGCATCTGTTAGTAATTAACTTATGCAATCAACTTCTCTTCTGCATCTGCTCATTTCTGATCATTGTGATCTTGTATAATTCTTGATGTTCTTCCATTCTGTGCTCTGCACTTGTATAGTTTCTAACAATTCTTTCATGTAGCTCTTAATGTTCTTCTGCTCTGTGCTTTGCATTTATGTAGTCTCTAACAATTCTTCTGTGTAGCTTCTTACATTTTTCTGCTCTGTGTTCTGCACTTGTGTAGTCTCTAACAATTCTTTCATGTAGCTTCTTACATTCTCTCACTCTGTATTCTGTGCTTATGTAGTCTCTAACAATTCTTCTGTATAGCTCTCAATGATTTCTCTGCCCCACATTCTGTACTTGTGTAACTTCTAACAATTCTTACACATATCTCTTAATATTCTTCCACTCTGCACTCCACTGTGGAGTGGCTTCTGATATTCTTTCACTCTGAACTTTCTTCTATAAGAACTCTCTTTGTACAATTTTTTCTTCTGATTTCTTTTCTCTTTCTTTTCTTAATCAATTTGTAATCTGTAATTAGGATAGTACCAAATCGTTAATTGAAGTACACCCGTTACACAATCAAAGAAATCAAAATTCAAAAAGTTTCTGTATTGAATAATAGATTCAAATTTAATTGTTTCAATTCAATCTTTTTTCTCAGTTTCAATCTCAATTCTGAATACTTTGCACAAAGTAACAGAAGATGCTCTGAATTTTCATATAACTGACAATCTAAATATAGACTATTTAAATCATCTCTAAACTTTGTTAAATATGATTTCAAGTAATTATGTTCAAGCTTTAACTGCATTATTGTAGCAAAAAGTTTCTTTTTACACTTTATTGAACAAGTCTTTCACTTTGATTTTGTTTCAAATCTGAAGTAATGCATACTTTTTCTTTGTATAAATCAGATATTTTGTCATTTTTACAAATATAATTCTTTTATTTTTCTTTTAATAAAAGTCTATATTACAATTCTTTGAAAGTAGACTTCTAATTCAGTTGCTTTTTTTGCAGCTCTATCAGTCATTTCATTGTCATATATATCTATATAAACAGACACTCAGTGAAGATGAATAGAACAATTGAATGAGATTTTTCTTTGAATATTTTGAAGACTTTTCAAAATCAGCTCTAGCATTGATTGTTCACTGCTGATTTTATTACTTTGAAATCTTTTAAACTCTGTTTGACTAGCAGAGAATATTCAAATATACCCAAATCTTTTTCATTATTCAATCTTTATTTCAATCAATTTGAAAGCTTTTAAAATTGCAAATAATTCAGCATTAAAAACTTCTGACTCTTTTTCAATTTATCAAGAATCAAGAATATAGTTTTTATCATTTTCTGAATATACTATTTCAACTTCAAGATTGTCTGTTTTCTCACATTTTAAATCATCAGTGTATATAAGAATTGCTTTATTTTTCATTTGTTTTAAAAGCTTTAAATATTCTTGAGTCTGATCTTCTTTTGAAAGTTGACTAACATTTAAATCAACAAGATTATCAAGACTTTTTTTTCAAGAAGAGAGATTTTCAATAGCTATTCTCTCTACATTTAAACTAAAGAAACAGTTTTTAATCATTGAGTAAATTCTAGATAACTAAAATGATATTCTTCTTCTTTGTAAAGAACTTGAATTTTCAAATAAATCAATTTCATTTCAATCAAGATAAAGTTCTCAATCTAATTCTAATTCATTTGATTCATTTGAAAAAGAACTTGAAACTCTCTTTCTAATAGAATGATATGAATATAACTTTATAATTCTGAGAGTATACTTCATACAAATTTTATCAAATCTCATTTATAGTAAAGAAATAGAAACTTTAATTTTTATAGTTTTAATTGAAATAGTTTTGAATACTTTTAGAATCTTTTTTAAAGCTAAGTTTTGAAGTTTTTGAAATCTTTCTATAAAGTGTTTTTGATCTCTCCATCACATCTGAACTACATAGTCCCGGTGGCCGAATGGGTAATGCGGCCACCAGGTAGCGCCTTGGCGTGGGGACCCAAGGTTCGTGGGTTCGAAACCCACAGGGGACAACATTACATCCAGAGCCAACTTCTCAGCTTCTAAAATAATGGGATGTGAACTTGCCAAGTAGGTACCTTCAGGCGGACCTACTATCTGATTTAGCTTATTGTTTCTGGGCTGGAAACCTGTATTGCATGTATCAAATCCTGTCTTTCATTAATTTTCCTATGTTCTTGTTATATTCTTGGCGTTGTTCAACACTAAGCATTCCTCCGGTATAACCAACTCTTGCCTGTATTTAACATCACACAAGGACTCGTCATAAGCGCTGCTTGCATACGAGTATAACGGAAGAATAATAATAATAATAATCTGAACTACATAATCTGAAACAGAGATCACACAGACAATATATAATTATCTCATTGCTTGAAATATCAGATCTTTTTCAGTATTTGAAAGTTTCAATATACTGTTTAAAATTCTTTCAGCATTTGCAGTTTTTATTTGCATATGAGATTTAAAATTCAATTGAGAATCTAATCAGACATCAAGCCATCTAACTGAGTTTTTAGATTTAATTGAATGATTTAAAAGTTTAACTTCAGTATCTTTTTCTCTGAAATTTGAATAAAAATAAATTAATTCAGTTTTATTCATAAAAATATAATCTGGGATTGATTATAATTTTGAGTTTTGACTGAAATTTAATTTCATTCTGATGATTATATAATATATATCTAGATATCAATTTAATGATATAATTGATGAAGATATTATCTCTATCTAGTGTAGTAGTGCTATTAGTTTATCTATCAGCTACTGCTGTCAATTTTGCTAAACTATCTCTCACTGCTAAGCTATCTATTACTGTTAAGTTATCTATCACTGCTAATCTATCTATCACTGCCAATCTATATATAGTAAATCATGGTTCTATTTGATTCCATTTTGTAAAATGAAATCAAATGGAATCAAAATTGATAATTTATAACTAAAACATGATTTAGAACTAGAATTATAATATAAATCATATAAAATGACTGATTTGATAAACACTATATGAGATTAAAACTAAGATATTTGAGAATGAAACTGAGAAAAAATTTGATTTTGATTTCATATATAATCATATAGTTAGTCTAGAGATAAATAGATAGATAGTCAGATAATTAGTATTCTCTTTCATTAATAATCAATTCAATATCAAACAGATAAAAATAAAAGCTATCAGTTAATTATAAATTAATATTTAAAAAGTTAAATCTTCATATAGATTTGTATATTCAATTATTTCAGTTATTAAAATAAAACAACTTTTGATTTTTTAAAAGTTTTATATAATTTTTAAAGACTTCATTTTACTCTATTTAATAATTGATATTTAATTCTATCTTATTTAGAGCTTCTATATTAACTCTATAATACCACTACAGTATTATTTATTATTTTTATCTATATAATTATTCTCTATTAACAGCTGTAGATTATATGAAATTCATCTATACAAGTTATACAGCTGTTCATATTTCTCATTATGTTTATAAGTTATATACAGCTGTTATATATCTCATTACATTCATCCAAGGGATTAAATAGCGCATTTTCAAGCTGCTGCTGGATAAGCGAGCGCAAGCGAGCGATTGTGGCTTGTTAATGTTTTTTTGTTCTCCTTTGGAGAAAAGATAATTTTGAGTGAACTGCAACAACTTGTCACCAAACTATTAAACTTCAGCCAATCGTGCCCCCCATCCTCTCCATCATCGAAATCATGTCTCGTAAATGTCCCTCCCCGATGACTGCATTTTGAGGTCCCCACCCACCATCACCTCCTCCACCAGCCGTAACACATGAATAACATACTCTGATCTTCAGATATCATGATGACACACATTTTCAATTTGGCTGTTTGATATCATCCTTGGTGACTGCAACAAGCTTTTGTTTTAGCACCTTGCATGCACATGTGCCTCATACTGCGGAACGACCCATGATAATCCAGTTTAAAAGATAGCGCGGATGCCCAGCAACTTCTCCCCCATCCGATTCACCAGAATGGTCATTGTGGAGTCCGCTGGCTGTGGGCGATCTTTTTAAAGCGGCGTAAAAGGGTCAGGAGACATCCTTCCTCCGCTCCATAGCCTGTAATCAGATACCTTATTCCTGAAGAGCGACATAGGCTATTAACAGTGAGAAATTCGGTTATTGCTTGATATGTGGATCTGCTCAGCTGGAGAGTGCTGGACAGCTAGGCTGTTGGCCTTATGAGGGGAAAATGAGTGTTCACAGGTTGCTTCCAGCCTATGCTGGCTGGCTGACTGGGTCACGGGATGATACATCATTTTACTTCGAAGCAGCCAGCCCACACCAAGGCTAGAAGGAGTCATATGCTGGCAGTTATTGTCTAATAAAATACTGCTCTCTCAAGATACCAACGAAAGTAACATATAAAGGGTATAACCAAAACAACAATAAAATATACATCATTTACGACCAATACATTAAAAAAAGGGAGTGGGGGAAGGGGGCGCATGTGAGAAAAAGATAACTAATATCGAAACCGATAATTATGTCAAAATGATTTCATAGCCGTCCTGTTGAATATGCACAATCTCCGCATCGACCCCATATTTACGCCGGACCAGCTCAAAGATGATAAGACCAGCGCTAGTGCTTGGCACCAGACGAACAGCGTTCCCAAAAAATCCTCTAAAAAGCCATGAATGCCAGCCACCCGCGCGTATGGCCAGTTTCTGACATCTCCTAAATAGCTCTAAGTACGCTTCATAGTGGTGCTTCATCATCTTCATCCCCGAGTGATCTAACTTGGCCATCGCGTCGATGTGCTCCAGCCTCTCATAGTAGACAGTCTGCACTAGGTTGAGAGGGTGCTGCGCAAACTGCTGCACCAGGGACGCCGTAACGCCGGCTAGCATCAGGAAACAGGGTTCTAGAGCATAGTGAGGCTGGATGGAGGGGATACCTCCAGATGAAGTGGGTGCTGCTGACACCGAGAGTTTCTCGACACGGTGTGGTTTGAGAGAGCCGTAATAATATCTGACAAAGGTGTAGTACCCTTGAGACTTGATGGTTTCGAACATGCCGAAGAAGAGAGCGGAGCCGAACGAATCCTTCAGGAACGAGAGACCCCAACCAGAAAAGATGCCCCGAATGCCTATTTCATGAAGTTTATGTTTACCGTATTGCCATACATTCCTGTACTGGCCCTTTATCATATCACTCGTGCTAAACCGCAACTGGAGCGCATCCAGGGGCGCTGCGATTATGGATTGTATTCCTCCTGCAGCAAAACCGGCCGTGAACGTCAAGCTCGGAGCTGGAGGTGGGTAAATACGCTTGGTCGCTTGTAATGTGGGCTCGTGGAGTCCGCTTAATATTTGAAGATACGAAGTATATAGAACTGCCCCAACCCTATCGCAAAGAACAATCCCCATGAGTTAGAAATATCATATCCCTTAGTGGAGACAATTAAGTGTATTCTTCTATTTTTGGCAAGGGGGAGGGGCGTGATAACCAACACAATGTTTCCCACAAGGGGTGGGAGGACTTGGTCTGGAAGGAAACGCCAGCCATACATGCGGACGGCGTGGGCGAGGAGTCCTGGAGTCGTTGTATGCCATGACCAGCTGCCCTCCGCGACTCGCGGGTTGATAGCTTTGGCTAAAGCCTAGGGTCATCCATCTACCAATCAGCCTGGTCGAGACTCTAACAGATTGAAGCAAATCTAAGTAGGGAGATATATACTAAGCAGATATCTACCAGGGGGAGGTAGCTAATTAAACTAGGAAATTTCGTACCATATAGCTACAGAAAGTGACTGTCAACGAGGGTCATAAATACAAATAAATACAAAGGTAAACTACCTACTCCACTCGTGTGCGAAAGAATGCTTTGGCAGGGGCTCTGAAATAAAAGGCCACAGCCTGTGCGCTCAGGGCACGAACACCCGCAGCCGATGCGCCAGTTGCTGCATTTGTTCGAGGTTTCCAGCGCGCTGGATCGTCCGAAGAATCTGAGTCGGTTGACGGGCTTCCATCAAAACTGGTATCAGAGGGGTTACCAGAAACGATGGACATGGTTGTGGAACGGAGATAACAGCGGATAATGGTTCCATGAGGTAGTTTTACAAGAGACACAATATGGAGAAAATTGATTTCCTGAGAGCTTAAGAATTATTGACACCAAGGAAGTGTCATTTCTAGAGAAATCTCATAACCGCAAAGATGTCACGAGGGGCGAGAATTCCACGGCTAATGAATGAATAACGTAGGTCAATAATATCTCAATCTTGGTGGTCATGGAGAAATCTGAGATGCAAACAAAGCAAACATTCCATTTACCCCGATTGATGCGCTAAATCCAAACGCGGTGCAAGTCACGTCAAAGTTGCCAGGCAAGGACTGGTCAATCCTCATCAACCTGACTCCGATAGCCCCCACGGCCGTCTTGAGCATTTTTCTAGTGCTCGTTTATCCTTTGTGACTGGTTACTCTCTTTTTCCTTTGTACGGTAGTTTAGAAAGTTTCCCTCTACCGAAATTCATTCTCCCTTTCAACTTCCAGCAGTGCTTCTTGGCCTTAAGACGACTTTTTGCCAAAATGGCGGACGAGATAAAAATCGACAAAGCCACGTTTTTCAATCGCCTATCTACGTTCTATTCAGCATGGAGGGCTGACAAACGATTGTCCAATCCAGTTTTTGGTGGTGTTGGGTCGATTGTGATCCTGATGGGGAAAACAGAAGACGCGAATTCCTTCCAGAAAAATAATGCTATGCACGTAAGTCTGATGCCGCATACTATAGTACTGGTATTCTCGTTTCCAACTTCGATCTAAGGAATTCTATCCTATCATCTAGTTCTGGCTGCTTGGTTATGAGTTCCCCGCGACTCTCTTCGTTTTCACAACCGAGGCTATGTATGTGGTAACAACTGCAAAAAAAGGTAACGCTATAATAACGGCCCCGACATCTTTTTATATGCGCCAATACCTTTATTCCTAACTTGTATTTATGAAAGCGAAACATCTCGAGCATCTAAAGGGTGGAAAGATACCAGTTGAAATCCTCGTCACCACGAAAGACCCTGAGCAGAAAGCAAAGGTTTTCGAGAAATGCTTGGATGTCATAAAAAGCGCAGGGGTATGTTGTCCTTCTCTGTTGATAGCTGACTGATCTGTCCTAACACATACGCAAATATACAGAAGAAAGTAGGTACATTGCCCAAAGATATGTCCACCGGCCCTTTTGTCGAGGAATGGAAACGTCTGTTTAGCGAAATATCAAAAGAGGTAGAGGAGGTTGATATTGCTCCCGCGCTGTCATCCGTTGCATTCGCCGTTAAAGGCCCGGAAGAGCTGGTAATCCGTTTCCTTCTCTGAACCTTCACAAAAATTTGTCCTGACTGGGTTTGTAGATCTCGATGCGAAACGCCTCCAGAGCTTGCAGCGGTCTCATGTCAGAATACTTTGTGGATGAAATGTCCCAGCTTCTCGATGAAGAGAAGAAGATAACTCACAAGGAGTTAGCAACTAAAGTGGACGCAAAAATGGATGATGCCAAATTCTTCAAGAAGCTTGCCAAACTGCCCCCAGAGTTTGATCCACAACAAATTGACTGGGCTTATGGCCCCATCATCCAAAGTGGCGGGAACTATGATCTTCGGTTTACTGCTGTTCCTGACTCCAACAACCTCCATACTGGTATTATAATCGCGGGGTTTGGTATTCGCTACAAGACTTACAGCTCCGTAATCGCACGGACGTTTTTGGTCGACCCTAGCAAATCTCAAGAGTCCAACTACGCTTTTTTGCTAAGTATCCACGATGCTGTCATGAAAGATATCCGCGATGGGGCAGTGGCTAAGGACCTGTATAATAAGGCGCTTGGAATGATAAAGGCCAAAAAGCCAGAGTTGGAGAAGCATTTCCTTAAGAATATCGGTGCCGGAATCGGAATAGAATTGCGGGATCCCAATATGATTCTTAACGGCAAAAACAATAAAGTCCTTAAGAGCGGAATGACACTGTGCGTCATGATCGGCTTCACTGATGTTCAAGACCCGGACCCGAAAGACAAGAAAAATGAATCTTACTCCATGGTTATCACGGACACAGTTCGAGTTGGCGAAAGTGGTCCCCATATCTTTACGAAGGATGCAGGAATTGACATGGATTCAATCTCCTTCTACTTTGGTGACGAAGAAGAGACTGAGAAACCAAAAGTCAAAAGCGAAGCCTCAAAGTCTAGTGCTATCGCTAGCAAAAACATTACGAAGACTAAATTGAGAGCTGAGCGGCCAACGCAGGTAAACGAAGGCGCAGAAGCCCGTCGACGTGAGCATCAAAAGGAATTGGCTGCGAAGAAACTTAAAGAGGGCTTGGAACGTTTTGCTGGAACCACAGGCGATCAGAATGGGACATCACAGAGAAAGTTCAAAAGGTTTGAATCCTACAAACGAGACAACCAACTCCCCATTAAAGTTAAAGACTTGGTGGTATACGTTGACCACAAAGCCTCAACTGTGATTGTTCCTATTATGGGCCGCCCCGTTCCATTCCACATCAACACCATAAAAAATGCGAGTAAAAGCGATGAAGGGGAGTATGCATACCTGCGTATCAACTTCCTATCTCCTGGACAAGGTGTAGGTAGGAAAGATGACCAGCCGTTTGAAGATCCGTCCGCGCACTTCGTGAGGAATCTGACCTTGAGATCGAGGGACAATGACAGACTCGCGCAAGTTGCGCAAGATATTACAGAGCTTCGGAAAAATGCACTCAGGCGCGAGCAGGAAAAGAAGGAGATGGAAGATGTCGTTGAGCAGGACAAGCTTGTTGAAATTAGAAGTACGATTGGCTCCTTGTATCCATTTCTTTTGCTGTTCGGTTATCCTAACAAAATCTGATTTAGATCGGCGGCCTGCGAAGCTTCCCGATGTCTATCTTCGACCTCCATTGGACGGAAAAAGAGTGCCAGGAGAAGTCGAAATTCATCAGAACGGTCTCCGATATCAATCGCCACTGCGTAGTGAGCATGTTGATGTTTTATTCAGCAACGTTAAACATTTGTTTTTCCAACCGTGCGCACACGAAATGATCGTGATTATCCATGTCCACTTAAAAACCCCTATCATGATCGGTAAACGGAAGACTAAGGACGTTCAGTTCTACCGGGAAGCTACGGAAATGCAGTTTGACGAAACTGGAAACCGTAGACGGAAACACCGTTATGGGGACGAAGAGGAGTTTGAAGCTGAGCAGGAAGAAAGACGCCGTCGACTTGCATTGGATCGAGAATTCAAGGCGTTTGCTGAGAAGATCTCAGATGCTGGCAGGGACGAAGGTGTTGACGTAGACGTTCCGTTCCGAGAAATCGGTTTCAACGGCGTCCCAAACCGCTCTAATGTGCTGATCCAGCCGACCACGGATGCGATTGTTCAACTGACAGAGCCGCCGTTCCTGGTGGTGACGTTGAGCGAAATTGAGATTGCCCATTTAGAACGCGTTCAGGTTGTTATTTTCTTTCCATTTCTGAATCTTGGAGTTTTTGTGGACTGACTAACCATAATAAAAACTAGTTTGGGCTCAAAAACTTCGATATGGTATTTGTTTTCAAAGACTTCCACCGACCTCCGATTCATATCAATACAATCCCCGTTGAATCACTGGAAGGTGTCAAAGACTGGCTTGATTCCGTCGACATTGCGTTTTCTGAAGGGCCTCTCAACCTTAACTGGGGCGCCATTATGAAAACAGTCACCAGTGATCCGCACGGCTTCTTCGTTGACGGTGGTTGGTCCTTCTTAGCTCAGGACTCCGACTCGGAGGAAGAAGAAGAGGAAGAGGAATCCGCGTTCGAGATGTCAGACTCCGAACTCGCCGCTTCTGATGAGAGCTCTGAAGATGATAGCGAGTTCGATGATGAAGCTAGTGCAGAGGCCAGCGAGGCATATAGCGGCGATGAGGATGATGAGAGCGCCGGTGAAGACTGGGATGAGCTTGAGCGGCAGGCGAAGAAGAAGGATCGCGAAAGCGGTCTTGATGACAGTGAGAAGGGAAAGAAGCGGAAACGATGAACTCTCGCATCCCGATCTCCGTTGAATTTTTAAGTTTTTGATTTGGAGGTGCTGGCGTTATGGGATAGTATGGTTTCACCACTCTTGCAGAAATCAAAAAGAAAAATGAAATGGAAGTAAGTGAAGTTGTGTTTATTTCTTGTTCATTATTTTCTTCAAGATACATCATTGAAACAGATCAATGGGATGAATGACAGAAACTAAAAATTCATTACGCTTTTTGTTTCCATCTGATTTCTAACTAGCTTTGATAAAAACTAGTTATGATTTGTTTTCATTTATTCTACAACTTTTTCTCTCCTCTCTCATTAAATTCCAGGGTGTAATTGATGACTTAATAGTATGCATAGGATAAGAAAATATCAATGTTATTTTGGTTGTAAGGCAATGAATCATCAATCTAAAAAAAGATGGCTTGTGATGTCTCCGTCAGGTCTGAATCTTTCGTAACTAAACCAACCATCCACCTCCATCATCTTACAGGCCGTTGGCTACCCTCCACCTCAGCAACAAACGACTTCCATCAGGTCTGATGTTTTCAAGGGTCAAAATTCAGCGATCTCCTATCCGAACATGGCCGACTTTGCCAAGAATAGGTCCCCAGTTGAGCTGGACTCAGCTCAGAGGGCTCAGCTCAGAGGGCTTACACGGTATATAAGCTGGCCCCCACCGTCAGCGATCTCCTATCCGAACATGGCCGACTTTGCCAAGAATAGGTCCCCAGTTGAGCTGGACTCAGCTCAGAGGGCTCAGCTCAGAGGGCTTACACGGTATATAAGCTGGCCCCCACCGTCTACAACTGACATTGTTTAAGACAGGTTTTGCTCATACCCTTTCGTCAGGAAACCTCTGACCATTTGCTCCCGGCCTCCTACCTTACTCTAGCCAGCCTTTAAGAAGAGGATCACGAGCGGAAACAGTCCTAACAATTGACCCTTGCGATCAGGCAAACATGTCTGGACATACTGGCTCGACATACTTACTCGGTTTCAAAAGTGTTGTGCTGGTCGGACTGGCAACCATCATTGGCACTTTCTTTGTGAATCTTTACCGCGCGCGCATGCTGCTGATCGACCGGCGGAGAAGAGGCCTGGTAAACTCTCACCCATTCATGTTCATTTTCATGCTCCCCCCAAACTCAAATCTGTAGCTAAACAAACCCCTTAAGCCCGTCGCTCCAGGCCATTCGTTTTTATTTGGCCATCTCCTTTACCTCAAAAAGATTCTTGACTGCTTGCCAAGGGATGCCCACTATCAGCTTGGCTTCGCGACGATTGCTCGAGAGCATTTTTATGAGACTGGAGCCTTCTACATGGACCTCTGGCCGATGAGCGGGTTGTTCTTTGCTGTAGTCTCACCCAAGATTGGTATGGAGATCACACAACAAAACCCTAGGCTTACATCTGAGCACCCTAAACAACTGCGTCAGTTCCTTAAACCTATTACCGGCGGCTCGACACTTCTAGACATGGAAGAGAAAGAATGGAAGCCATGGCGTGGAATTTTTAACAAAGCGTTTCATAGCGACCGAGTCATGTCCCTCGTGCCTGGCATTGTGCAGGAGGTATTTATCTATTCCCAAACCTTGCGTGGCCTAGCGGAGACCGGAGAATTGTGCTTTTTAGACCCAATCACGCTTCGTTTCACGATCGATGTAATTGGGAAAACAATCTTGTAGGCGTGTTACTTTTTTGTTCATGTCTTTTTCGAATGTAGCAGTGTCCAGGGGTTTGCAAGCGCTGAAAATTTGCCTAGGAATAGCTCGTTAGGTGCACAGAGAGGCTATAATGCTTTAGCAGACGGCATGCTGAGCCAGATCCAGTGGCACAACCCGAATGCGGCCATCAATCCTTTCAGCCGGCTCAACTTTTTGCGCTACTTTATCCATTGGAAAAACGGCCGGCAGATGGACCGATATATCGGTGCTGAGCTTGACAAGCGGTACGCAGAGTACCGGGCTGACCCGAATGGCACAAATTCCAAGTCAGTGATGGACCTAGTCCTCCAGGCGTACATGGACAAATCCTCTCTGCCTCCGGAGAAGCTTGACGCCAACTTCCGTGCTTTCGCGATCCGCCAGATTCGGCTCTTTGTCTTCGCAGGACACGATTCAACGAGCACTGTCATCTGCTATTGCTTCCACCTCCTTCATAAGAACCCAGAGGCACTTGCCCAGCTGCGTGCAGAACACGATAAAGTGCTAGGTCCCAATCCGGCTGCAGCAGCAACAGTCATCAGGGAGAACCCTCGCGTGTTAAACAGCCTACAATACACCCTTGCCGTCATTAAGGAATCAATGCGCTTTTTCCCGCCTGCAGGCGCTACCCGTGCGGGAAAGCCGGGCATCAATGTGACAGATGATGCCGGTAACCTTTGTCCAACAGACGATGCTATCCTATGGGTCCTGCACATTGAAATGCAAACTTCGGAAAAGTACTGGGTGAAACCAGATGCCTTCTTACCGGAACGTTGGCTCGTTCCCCCTGACCATGAGTTATACCCTCGCCCCGGAGCCTGGCGTCCCTTTGAACTCGGGCCGAGAAACTGCGTTGCACAAGCATTGTCGCTCATTGAACTGCGCATCATTCTCGCATGTTTGATTAGGACCTTCGAGATTGTGCCAGCTTACGATGAGTGGGACGCCAGCCATTCAATGAAGGGGTCGAAACACTACCGGGGCGAGCGGGCGTATTTAGTTGAAAGCGGAGCTGCACATCCAACGGCGCAATATCCTTGTCGTGTTCAGCTAGCACAATAGAATACCGGTTTTGCTCTCTGCAGAGCTTGCTCTCCTATACATTCCAGAGAGAGTTTTTCTCATAAGAATTCTGAATTCTGCCAAAGCCCTTATGTGGAGAGCATATCTCCAGCCCATCCCGCTCCGATGCTGAAGAACCAGATTTCCTCTAGGTATGGGATTTGACCAACAAAGTCCAACATTTATTCATAACTTTAACGTGCCCTGTTTTTTTTTTTTTTTTTTTTTTTCCTTTTTAGGGATCTATATGCCTATTAGCCTTATGGCCCGGGCCGATTTTGACTGGAAAGTAACGTGAGAATGGTACTCGGGGTCTTATTTACAGTGTTGTCCCTCGTCAGAACAAAAAACATTGAGAGATGCTTCATTTGCATAATTTATAGCAATTATAACTTCAGTGATGAACTTTACAGATGTATTTTTTGCCATACTGGAATAATGTCACCCCTTTTTCTTTTACAGTAGTTAATGCATGCAATTCACAAACAGGTACAGGTTTGGAATTTAAACCCTATTCAAAATGTAGCTTTTAAAATTAATCATTTCGCAGTACACTTCTAGTCATATTACACTAAGACTTCTAATAATAAATGAGTTTTATTCTGAAAAAGATCGTTTCTCTTCAAAAAAAATTGTGTCATATCAAATAAGCAAGAGAAAAGCGAAAGCCCACAACCAACTTGCCTAGACATACATAAATTTAACATGAGGAAGGTAGAAATGAAATGGACAAGGCAATTTCAGCTATTGTCCAAAAATAAAAAAAAAAAAAAAAAAAAAAAAAAAAAAGAAGAAGAAGAAGAAGAAGAAAGAAAGAAACGCCGTGTCCTAGAATTCTCAGTGGTATTCGACCGATTTGTAATGAATTAAAAAAAAAAAAAAAAAAAAAAAAAAGGGACGTCGATAACAAAGGAAGATAGGCAAAACTCAAATTTTCTACAGTTATTGATCAATAAATCACGACCTGCCGCCGAACCGGGGCTCACGGCCAGTTGTGGTGGCTGTACTAGGCTGTTCGTTATTCCACGTCAGATATGTGTGGTCACCAAGTTTCCTGTTGACAAAGAGTTTGTTAGGTTAGCAAAGAGAGATATCAGTAGAGGTTGTTGGGATTATGGAGAGAGGTAGATAGAAAAGTAGGTATAAGGGAGCCGGAGAGGAAGAACAGACCGTGGCTTAACTAAATGTGCCAGCGTGAACAATGCGCCGAGAATGATGCAAATCCCACCAACGACTACGTATGCAATTCCCATGAATGGGTTTTTACCACCCACCACAGTATTTGTGGACAAAACGATGGATTTCGTCCCTCCGAAACGGGTGACCGGGAAATCTGGTAGTAAACATGCCTGTTAGCCAACAACGAAATAGATGGTGAAGTAAGAAAGGGGAGGAATAAGCCAGAAATGGACAGCAAGGAAGGGGGCCGGGCGCACTGTCATCTATGTCAATTCGATAACTTCCAGCTTTCATAACATCTTTGTCATTTCTCATCGCCAGTTTGCTGAATGTCGGTAAACCTGCCGTTCTCATCCACACCTGGAGTTCTTCGTACTCATGCAAATCAGGGGGGGGAGTCTTATTGGTGTAGCCATCGGGATACCGCCTCCGCCAGTTGGGAGGAGGCCAGATCTGTTCTGGCTTGTATTCAGTCTTCCCGAATAATTGCTTGTCGCTACTCCACGATATTCCCTTGTTGGTCATTTCATAGAACTGGTTGTCCGCTGTCCCAAGGAGAGCGGGGGAGTAGAAAGTGTCATTGAATACTGAGTTCGCAATGAGGCCACAGGGGTAATACGCCTTTTGAGTCTCCGGGTCAATCCTGAGCGGGTCGCAGGGGCTCCCGTTTATCGTGCTATTGGGGAGAGCCTTGCCCTTGAGTTGGTCCAAGTCCAAGGACTTAACATATCGTCTGTGGTTTTGGTAAAAGTTGGTGAGACGGTAATAGAGGAATACCGAGGGTCCGATATCATTTGGAATCTCGAAGTACAGCGAGCATACTGTGGTGTTCACTGGTGCGACGCCCGGAAAAGTCCTATTTACGTTTTTTACGCGCTTCCAAGACGGCCTATCAATATTTCGGGACCGAAATGACGAGCTGTAGCTCCCTGGGTTTATAGGCTGGGCTTCACCAAGTGGAGCTTCGGCGGCGCAATTCGTGTAATCGATAACCACTTCTTGCACCTATCCCACAAGATCCGCATAAGTAAGCAATCGGTCACGGGCAGAGGCAAAACCCCCGAAAACAACAAAAGTATAAAGGGATATATTGCGTACTGTAGAACTAGCCCATATAAGAAGGCCTCCAATCGGTGCGAATATGACTCCAACAATGAAGAATAAAGGAAGAACGGTTTTCGGAGTTAGGATAGGCCTGCCGGAACAGCCGCGTCAGTGATTTATGGCTCAGGATGTCACAACGCAGTCCTGGCAAGTAAAGAGTTGTAACATGGGTACTTACTGCCATGCCTTCAAGCGTTGTTGCCGGAATGCCGTGTCTAAGAAGCACCGCAATATCATTTGTTAGCTAGATGTTAGGGCCCGAATTATCTAAATGTACCCTGCTTTAGGGACAGGACAGAATGAGAAGTCATGGTGGGGGATGTAGGGATCGAGGCATTATGCGCACTTGCTGGTCTCCGGCTCTTTTGTTTCTTCTCATCTCCAGCATTTCGAGGATCCTGTTCGTCTACAGAATCCGGTTCTGAGGGTGCCATGACTGCGGTGATCGTGGCAGTGAAGATTTGACGAGGGCAGAATGCCTGTTGAACCAACTTCTTCGGTGGACTTGTTTGGAGTTAGTGGGGATCTTATGGTTCATCTAACGGGTACTTCGTTCTTCCGTCAGATTGTGCAATCCTGTCTGTGATGGTAGAAATGTTGGTGGCAATGACGGTAAGAGGTCGTCGTGGCCCTCGTCGTGTTTTAGAACAATTAACTAATTGATGGTTGCGTATGTGAAGGGCGGCTGTGACAATGACGCTCCTGCTTATTCATCCACCAACCTGAAAACGCTCACTTCTACTCACGCAGTGTAGTTGATGTTAACTACCAGTACAGCATAAATGATGCCATTTGCTTTTTCGTAATTTTACCTCGAAAAAATTTATTCCAATGAATGAGGAATGTTAGCTATCCAAGCGAGGAATACCAACAAGGCTGTATGATATGTCATGGATCATGGTGGCGCTGTCCCCCTCCTCCCTCCAGGTAAATCAATCAAAACACCAACAAACCCAAATTCTAAGACCGCTGGCAATCAGCATTGCACAAGGTGGATGACAAGGGCAGACATGCGCAGGTGTTTTTGCAGCTTTCACATTTTCAGGCCTATGCTATGGTGTGTGCTATGCTGTCCTAATATACTACTGAATTGAGGGAATAATATCACTTCACTTCTAATAATGCAGAGTAGTCACGCCCGAAACAGCCATCGTAGATAGAGTAGATTATAGTTCCCGATTCCTAACTGCGCAAGATATTGGCGGATTCAAGGAAAGAATCTGATCGTATTGGGTATTGGGTATTTCAAATGCTATGAACCAAGCCAGTCCAAACTGGTGACAAACCATGATGATAGTGAAAAGCGAAAAATGGAAAAAATGAAACATGAAACATGAAACATGAAAATCATGGACCTGTAAGCATTCTGAAAAGTCCGTCAAGTTACCAACCAGCCAACCAACCACCCAGACAGGAAGACAGAAAAATTAGGGTCAAAATAAAATGCCCAACATTAACGCCACTCCCATGTATGTATGTACATGTACATACATGGACATACATGACCTAACAAAGAAAATGTGAACGAATGCCATATGGTAAGTGGTATGAAAAATTCCCCCAATAGTTGAACCAACCCTTCCCACCAGGCTCCCTATCCGTTTCCTGTCTCCCTCTGCCCAAAAGGAAAAAAAAAAAAAAAAAAAAAAAAAACAAGAGGAAATGTTCCCGTAAATGCGAGTCAGAGGATGCGCCCCATGGAAAACGATAAAAAAAAAAAAAAAGCGAAATCATCAGAGTCACAGAACAAATGAATGAAAATGCAAAAAGAGAAACAAAGGAAAACAGAAACAGAAAAAGCAAAAGACCAAAATTGCCCTTTCTCCCTAGACCATCATCAAACGTAAGTGCAAACATGCCATGAAGAACTAGGCTTAGGCCGGCTGATACCTGCTCCACATAACAATAGTAAAATGAGGGTCCCGGCCAGAATATTTGATAATTAAAGGAAAAGAAAGCCCAAAACGACAATAGAGAGAAAAAGGAGAGACGTAAAACGAATCTTTGAAAAAGAGAAAGGCCATGATGCAAAAGGTATCTGAAACCGAAACGAAACATTGCAATCCTTCAAGTCGTTAAAAAAAAAAAAAAGAGAGAGAGAGAGAGAGAACCATATACGTCAAAAACAGTTCCACATCATGTAAAGACGCAGGTTTGCCGAAATGATGAGCCGTTCCACTTCCATAAAGCATCAATCTATCCCACAACCCTTCTCCCGAGCTTCAATTCAACATTTAAATTGTTCTTGTTCTTGTTCGTGTTGTTGCTGTAGCCCACACTGGACGAGGCACTGACTCGAGTAGAGAAGAGGAAGGGAAGGTAGGTGGAACTCATCACAAATGCTGTCGAAAGTACTCTGGTTTGAACCATCCAACCTTTTCGTACGCGGTCCACAACTTGCTTGCTTTGTTGACATCAATTTTGCAAGCCTGCTGAGCGTCCGTTTTGCGGAATTCTTTGCCGATGCGGAGAGCGTTGAGGCGTGCTTCGAAGATGCGACGTTTGCTACAAAGATAGGTAGCACAGGAAAGGCGAAGAGTAGCGGCAAGGCTCACTTCTGCAGGGTCGATTTGGTGCCGGTCTGGGTCGTTGCTAAGATCCAGCATCTGGCCTTTCCAGTCCGCTTTCAAGCCCTTAGTGTTCCCGTAAAGGGTCTCTATGGGAGGACAGTAGTCAGGCAGAGATCTATAATCAGTATCATCGCGATTGGTCCCAATAACACGAGTAGGCTTTGGTGTTGTTGAAGTGGCGACATCGAAAGAATCGTATACTCGCTGCCTGGGAGTGGGTTTGGAGGTGCGCCTTGGCCGGGGCCGTGGGGCTCGTACGCCACCGATTGGACTCCGCTTTACTGGTGGTGCTGGAGCGATCTTTTTCAAGTTCGCGGCTGTCTCGTAGCCCACCCGTTTGGTCACTGAAAGTTGACGGTCCAAGAATTCCCTCTCCTTCATCGCCCAGGCACCAGGATTCCGATTGTACTGCCTTCCGACAATGGGAACACAGGACAAGGCAAACATGTATTCTCTGCGGGTTGGTTTATTCTTCTTGTCTTGGAATCTCAGCATCTGGCTCTCCATGTGTTTGTCGACGAGGTGCTCAGCGACAGTGGCCAATTGTGGACCAAACAGTGGCTCGCCATGCAGGATATCGGATTCATTGTTGGGGAAGAGGACTGGATCCTTGGATGAAACGGCAGATGCATCACTCTCGATCTGATCGTCGACGTTCGACCTTTGTTTCTTATTCCCTGTGTACGGAGTGACGGGTGGCGATGGCAGGTCCATCTCGGACTGGGTGCGTTTTCGATGGCTAGAGATGGGGGGAAGTGTGTTATTCTCATCGAAGGAAGACTGCTTCGACGTGCACGGTGACAGCGCCCGAGTGAAACTGTCCAGAGGCTTTGTCTCTGGCGGCGACATTAAGCTGGATACAGGGGGTAGACGGTTCATGATGCTGTATATGCGTATACACAGACAACAGTGCGGTATGTATTATGTATTTGGATGTTGGTGTGCGAAGGAGAGAGAGAGAGGGGGGGGTTTGTTGTGGGTACTACTAGTATTGAGTTGTTGGTGGACGGCGATAGGCGAATTGGGATGACGGAATAGGCCGAATTGAAATGGTAAGGCTTTGTGTCGCAGGGGGAGAGTAGATTTGTGGAGTTAAAAAGGAAGAAGATGATAGAAGAAGGGAAATTGATCAAGAAGAAGAAGAGCGAAAGGAAAGATAAGAAGAAGGATGACAGTTTCTGGTGAGAAGAAGAGAGAAGAGAGAAGAGAGAAGAAGAAAGAAGGTTCAGTTCACGGAAGAGTGACGTTGTTGGGTCTCCGCCGCCCCCCAAGGCAGAAGAAATAACTAATAACTACGCACTACGCACTACGCACTACGCAAGGACGAGCGAAGGCGACCAGCGGATGGGCTGCGTGAGGTGCTTGAGGCCTGACCAGTGACCAGTGACCAGTGACCGGGCGAGTGACCACTGACACCGCAGCAGGACGAAGAGCAGCAGGCAAACCAACCAACCAGGGCTGCGAATTGGCCTCTGCGAGGGAGTTCGGGGATGTGCCAGCCGCCCAATGGCAGAGGCTGCAGCGGATCTGGGCGGCGGCTGATTTGTCAGACCTGGTGTGACTGGTGACTGACTTGGATGGCGGCGTCCACGGGTCGTGTGCGGATGGGAGTGGCAAGGGGGGGCTGTTTGGCTGTTTGGCTGTTTGGCTGGTTGGCTGGTTGTGAGCTGGTGACTTGGGCTGACTGGGCTGACTGGGGCTGGTGACTCCCCCCTCCCTGGGCTGGGCTGCTGGTGTTGGTGTGGTGGGAAAAACTATTATTAATAATGAATGAACTCTCCGGACGGAGTTCTCGCTGTGTCGTTTGGCCTTTCCAGGGTTCCGAAAACCCAAAGGCGGAGTTAGGCTGCCAAATCTATCCGACCAGACGGTAGCAGTAGCCAATGTGCGCACGGCGGTGGTGATGTAATAAATAATATATCCGTACTCCGTAGTATGAACCCAGTTAACGAACCTTCAGTTGACGAGTTATGTTGACAATGTGCACGGAGTTCCGCAGTTTCGAAGTCTCGTCAAGTACGGAGTACCTAAAAATGGAGCCTGGAGGATCGACGAGGCTGTGGGGTTTTGCCTAGCCTGCAATCCAGGGGAGGGGGGGGATTACTACTGATGCTAATAATAATGGTAAAATTTCTCGATGGATGTTGGTGCGATGATTCAAGGAGGAAATACAAGGGAATGCACAGACACAGCAGGTAATTTGAAGGGGTGAGTGTTCGAGTTAGTAACTATGTAAACGAAGCCGCGGGCCAGGATCGGATCCTAGGAAGCATGTGGCCAAGCAGTGAATGCTGCCGACGAGGAGGATTTCCGAAGGAATTGATTGATGCTCAACTCTTCTTGTCCGTAGATTATATTATTATTGATTGATCCTTATTACCCTTCGTTTGATTCAGGCTAGAGCTGTTTGTTGCTTTGCTGCTTTGTTGCTTTGTTGTTGTCTTGTGGGCGGGGGCCAGCCAAGGGGGACAAAAAAAGAAAAAGGCGCACGGGAAGTAAATTATTGTTCTTTGACGGAGGGCAGTCACTTTGACTATCTTGACTGGTTATATCGCTGCCTGGTTGATGACTCGGAGTGATTCATTCATCCATTGTTCGTCGGTTTCAGGTTTTTGGCTTTCACTTTCATCGATGTCGCTGTTTGAGCTGTTTGAGCTGTTTGCTGTGGACAAAGGTCCCTGCTGCTGTCCCTGCTGCTACGGAATGAAGAAATAAATGACTGATGGGACAAAGTTGGATCCGGTTTGAGAATCAGCAGGGCAAAACGGTCGAGGAGCCAGGATTGCCCGAATTGATCGCGGGCGCGAAGTATAAATAGATCTAAGTTTGGGATCTTCCAACTCTAATCGGTGGGTGATGTCTTATTGTGTTGCCTCCCCAGGTGCTCTCTGTACATGTATGTACTGTACATGTACATGTACATAGCAGTTAAGCAGTTAACCATCAACAGTACGGGGTAGCGTGATTCTTCTCTTGTCTTCCCCCTCGTCCATCTCTCGCCCAGGTTCCCGTGGATGGTCACACATCGCAACTGATCACAGACACCAGGTCACTCGCCCAGTCCTCGCTCCACGCTGCGCATCTCGGTCCGTCAGCTGCTGTGGTCAAGCGAACCCGCTTCTGGCCCAATTGACTTCGCCCATTGGCCACCCACACCTCCTCCTTTCCCTCCTAACCTACCTTGATCAATCAATAATCTTCATGAACAAATAAATACATTTCAACAACAACAACAACAACAACAACAACAACAACAAACCCACGACGCTGTTGCAAGATGAATCTAGCTGTGGGGAAATTCTTGTTTCTTGTCCGCTGTTGCCAATTGCACGCGTTCTGCGGCAATAAAAATGACCGCATCTTGAATGGCCAAGGGAGCCCGTCAACGGGCACTAATTATAGTGTCATTTGCCATTCGCCATTGACTCGTTACCTTATCTCTCAGCGAGCTGTAAATATCGGAGTAGACATATACATATATATATATAGATATATATATATATATAAATATAAATATAATATCAGCCAAAGGCCGAAGAAGAGAAAGGTCGAAAAATCAAGACACAATTGGAAAACTCAGCTTCAGTGCTGTAAAGGCTAGCAATCAATATATACATCATCGATAGCTTTACTCCCGTATATCATTCGTCAATCCACTTCCAAGGCAAATTGGCAAACAAATTTATATCAATCATAAGGTGTTTTGGTCTAATTGAGTTATACTGAATGGGATTTCCTTCCAGTATCGTCTATCCCCGTACGGATGAAAGAATTAAAATGAGAGCTTAATTTTGAAGTTTTTGCTATTTATTCTGATATATATACGGCTAGCTCGACACTGACAAAATACAACAGCGATTTAAACCGGAATTGGGTCATTTGAAAACCAGAAACTTCAAGAACCTGAAGAATTGAAGCTTGGAGGAGGATACATAGCTTAGAGCTGGTACTGCTAGAGTTTAACCGTAGAATAACATGCTTGGCTTGGCTTGGCTTGTCTTGTTTGCACTGTTTACATCTGTTCCCGTTGTTTGTTTTCGAAAAGCATATCTCCTGTCCATTTTCTCCCACCGGCCTCATAGCCTGTCCTGATGCAAAGGCCGAGATGTTGCCTATGAACAGGCAATGATGGACTCCCATGAACCGGTGGGCCATAGGTACCCAGGGGAGGATACGCGATCCACAAGCAAAAAGGAGCTCTCAGGATGGTACTGCTATGGATGGGCCGCCGAGGTGTTTACGGTCTGTGCTATGGGTGAGTTCCTTCATCCCAGCTGCCATTGACGATGAGAACGTGGCAACCATCAGCACCGGGGGTGTGGGGGGGAAATCCCGTGCATTTTTTTTATTTTATGTATATCTCACCTTTTTTGGCCTGCGAGAACTAATGGATCGTTGAAACAAACAGGGTCCTTTCTTCCCATCACCCTGGAGCAGATGGCCAGGGATCGAGGAGTTCTCCTTTCCGATAAATCCACGCCGTGCAGTGCTACTTGGGGCACGGCATCTAATTTACCCAGTCCTACCGCCTCTTCTCCGAACGGTCCTCATTCGCCCAAAACTAGCCAGTGCATCATTTATTTCCTAGGAATGGAAATAAACACCGCCAGTTTTGCGATGTACACATTTTCGATGAGCGTCTTGATACAATCCCTACTTATCATATCCATGTCTGGAGCTGCGGATCACGGTGTCTACCGCAAGACATTCCTCTTGGTTTTTGCTGTCGTGGGGGCGGTATCAACCATGCTCTTTCTGGCTGTTGTCCCACAAGTTTATTTGCTTGGTGCGTTGCTCGCGATTGTCGCCAACACTTGCTTTGGTGCCTCATTTGTACTACTCAATTCCTTTCTGCCTTTGCTTGTTCGCCATCACCCCACCATTCAATCAACTCAGGTTCGTCGTTTGCTTGATGATGATTATGATGATGATGCGCAATCTTCCAATGCACTTGTCGAGCCTGAATCCAGCGAGAGTCTCCCGCCCGATCTGTCACCCACATTGCCACTACTTCAGGACGATGCCACTGTGCCCATTGACGACTCTCAGCTCAAATCCTCAAAAATATCAGCAGAGCTCCAGTTGTCAACAAGGATTTCCTCTAATGGGATTGGCATTGGTTACATCGGGGCGGTTATTTTACAAATAGCGTCGATCCTGATCATTGTTGCCACTGGCTCGACAACGTTCTCTTTGCGGTTGACTCTCTTCGGAATTGGATTGTGGTGGCTGCTCTTTACGATCCCAGCTGCTATGTGGCTCCGCCCTCGTCCCGGACCGCCTCTTCCTAGCTCCGCTAGAGATAGTAAAATGTGGCCATGTGTTAGTTATATCACGTACGCATGGAAGTCCCTCGGGCGTACAGCTCTGCAGGCCCGCCATCTCAAGGACGTTCTTATCTTCCTGGCGGTGTGGTTTCTTCTCTCCGATGGCATTGCCACCGTGAGCGGCACTGCTGTGTTGTTTGCCAAAACGCAACTGGATATGAAACTTGCTGCCCTTGGCCTGATCAACGTAATAGCAATGATCTCGGGGGTGTGTGGCGCCTTTTGCTGGAACTATCTCTCACGGCGACTACACCTTCGGGCCTCACAGACCATCATCGCTTGCATTTGTGTTTTTGAGCTGATTCCCTTCTACGGGCTTCTCGGGTTCATCCCGGCAATTAAACGGCTGGGTGTATTTGGGCTCCAGAAGCCGTGGGAGATGTACGTGTTGGGAGCCGTTTATGGCCTGGTGATGGGCGGGCTGTCTTCCTACTGTCGCAGCTTTTTCGGAGAGTTAATACCGCCAGGGTTCGAAACGTCCTTTTATGCATTGTATGCCATCACCGATAAGGGGTCGAGCATTTTCGGCCCCGCGATTGTTGGCTTGATTACTGATAGATACGGAGAGATCCGGCCCGCGTTTGGGTTTTTGGCGGTCCTAATTCTCATCCCGTTACCGCTGATGTTACTGATCGATGTCGACCGCGGGAAACGTGATGCTGCTTTCCTGGCCGATGAGTTGGAAGGGAGGCGTCGGGAAACTTAATAAGAGACTATTTCGTAGCACGCAATTTATACTATCCATAGAACAAACACTTTATTATATATGGTCTCACTCTCCCTTCCGTTTTTTTTACGTGCTGATTTGGTTAAAAGAATAGGTTTAAGCCCAGTCGGCAAATTTTAACCCTTTCAGTGCCCTCCTCACGGATTGCTCTAAAGGCCTAGCTGAATTTTGGCTAGTTACTGGCCGTAATACGTAACCTCAATAAATAACCTGAGCACGGGAGCCAGGCTCCTCTTGCAAAATTATTATTAGCATTCCCGCATGATATTGAGCGATATAAACGTCCAAAATTTTCCTGGTGTTTTCTTTTCTCCTGCTGACCGCTGTCTTGTTCAGATGTTCTAAGTAACGGAATGTGGAATTTATTGATTATGATTTATTCCCTATTGTGTTGTGACTAAAAGAATCTAAAAACCGACGCCCTAGATGAATAGAGAGCTAAGTGGGCCGAAAGAGCACAAGAAGTAAAAAGCGACGAACGTTCCCATTATCCTTCTCTGGAAATACACCAATCCATCTTAGGCTGAGTTCCCCCCCCCCCCCATTCAACAATAAAAACTCCACGCTGAAAAAGCCCAGATAGTAAAATTTACAAGTAAAAACAATGTGTTGATGATAAGGTATCTCTCTCCCTCTGGTAGTGTTCCATGCTCTTTCCTCGCTGGATCTCTATAGCTCCCGATAGTCACTTGGCCTGATTCGCTTTTGCCTCGCCTGGTGTCGATGTGGATTCACCGGTTGGCGTAGATACGCGTTGTCTTCTTCCTTCGCGAAAGGCCGTCCGAAACTGGTTCGCTGCTGGTTCGAGAAGTTCGCCACTCCGATATTCTGTTGGTAAGGTGGCCGCTGTGGCAGATGATTGGGAGGTTGGTTCATGAAATTCATATTCATATTCATATTCATGTTCATATTCATGGGCATTGCGCCTGGGCCAGGGCCGAAATTACCTAGCCCATATCCCCCAACTGCTGGAACCATTGCCTGGTTAAAGTTGTTCATATATTGCTGGCCGTTTGGCAGGCCAAAATTCATATTATTATTCGCCATTTGATTCCATCCATTTTCGGCTTGTGTATATCCGTTGAGGAGAGGAGCAGGGGTATTTACACCGCCAATAAATCCGGACATTGCCATCACGTTATTTGGCGCAAAGCCGGTCATTGGGAATGGTTGGGCAGATGGAGAATTAAAATTTCCAAGGGGTAGTTGCTGATGGAACGGTGACGGAGAAAATTTGTTATGGGGCTCTGGTTTCTGGTTGTGATGGATGGTAGTTTGGGGTTGGCTGTCGTTTGATTTCTGCTTTTTCATTGCCGGTGGGGGAGCAGCAGGTTCCTGCTTATTATTGCTCTCACCCTCTTCTCCTGCAGACCTTTTTTTCGGATATGTTGGACTCGGTTGGGTTGGTAGTTTTGGGGAAGAAGTGGACTCGTGTTTTTGGTTCGCGAGTTTTGAAATAGCTCTTGGGGGGGATACGGTGGACTTGTCGCTAATAGATTGCTCTCTCTCCTTCTCCTGTTTCTCGGCTTTCTCTTTTTGATAATCCTTCAGCTTATCCATGGCCTCTTCGTCCACTGTTAGATTGTCTATCAATACGCCTTCCGTAGAACAATTAGGGCAAACAAAATCACTTTCGATCAATGCATTTGTGATACAATCATTGCAATAAGTTTTTTTGCAGCATGGCGTTCTCGTTGGCTCTAGTAACAATCGTTTATCAATTGGACACTGTAAACCTCGCGCCTGTATCTCTTTGTTCCCTTCAGCTGCTGCAAATTCAGCTGCGGCTGCAGCAGAAGCTTTAGCTTTTTCCTGGTACAATTCCCATGACGCCTTGTCTGGCTGGGCAACCACGAAGTCACCATCCGCATTTACCATCACTCCCGAAAGCTTCGAATCTTCATTTGCTCCATCCAATGCCAAGGAATCAGGCTTTTCAACCTGTTTCTGGAGGGATCGGGGTATTCCCGTTGATCGTTTGACTCGATAACGACCATCGAATTTAGGATCATTATTGGTGGGACACGCTTGTATCCAATGTCCTATGAATATTAAAGTTAGCCTGTTTAAAATATATAGTTACTGATAATTGCGTACCTTTCTCTCGACAACGGTAACATAAATAACCTGGAGGTGGAGGGTGATCAGGAATATTGACAGGTTTTGCTCTGTTTCGGTTGAATAGAACTGGAGTAGCACTGTTAACCGGGTTTTGTCAGTAAGTGAATAGAGTCAAAAGAAATAGTATTAAAAGGTGGCTGTTGCGTCTCTTACTTGGCCATTTCGTTTTGTTGTTCCTTCCATTGTGTTTCTTGCAAGCTAAATAACGCTTTGATCTTTTCATCTTCAGATTGCGCAGTATTCAAGTCGGTAATATTGTTTATAGTTGTGCCTCCACCGTTAGGTCGGTTGGATAGAGGGGCGTCAATCCTGGCGGAACTACGAGCGTTCACTGGCATTTTACCAGAGACATAGCGTGCAGCCCCACCCTTCCCGGGTCTTGCAGCAGGAAGCCTGCGGGCGATTACAGACGTGGATCGTGGGACAATGGTTGTATCGTCGTCGTATTCTATGCGAGCAGAGTTAGGTCCGCGGCGTCAAACTTGGGCAAGGTACACACGACTGTTTATCGCGACTTACCTTCGTTGGTATCTTCATTATAAATTGCGAGTTCGAAATCACTTCCATCGCCTAGTCGATTTTGATTGATGATTTCTCTTTTCAGCTCAAAGACTGATATACCCGTACCATCAAACGTTACCCTCGAGGGTTCCTTCTGAGATTTGAACTTGAAATGAACAGAAGAAGTCATGGTAATTGATGGGAAGAGTTAACAATGGACAATATTTTGGATTAGGGAGCTGAGATCAATGTAGGCAGTGTCTAAACAATGATAGCAATAATGCACTGTCCCGACTGGTTTCAGTTTCGCCAACCACACCACAAATGTGAACTTATTATAAAGTCCTTTTGAAGATCGATTTATTGAGTAAGGAGATTGGGGATGCTAGGGTGGGACTGGAATAACCTCAACTGGATTATGTTTGTATCGATAAGTTGATAGGATTTTCTTGCAGTAAAAAAAAGAGGAAATCAACGAGATGTGAGATAACCCCAGAACAACAATAAAAGGATTTGTACATAAAGAGGTATTCGCGTGGGAAGGATAATAAAAGCTTTCGATTGTCTGTCACAACCTAGCAACACAATAACGATAATAATTTTTTTTTAAAGCCAGCTGGATCCCAATACCTCGTACAAGCCACCCGATGTTTATGAGTTTTTTTTTGAAGATGACCTCGAGTGCAACTTTCAAAAACTGGAAATGCGATTGGAAAAGACAGGCCGCAACTTAGGTATCAACGAAGACAAAGTAGGTGGACGTATGGCGGTGAGACAAGTGAAGATTAACCGAACGGATTACTGTACATTTGCAAGTCGAGCGAGGTTATTCAGTCACAAGCAGTCAGTAGGGGGAATGCAAAATGGCGCAGGCGATCATTAGAGAGAGCCGAGATGATGAAAAGGATGCAGAAAGGATGTTGACGGAAGAGAGAGGTGCGGATGGGAGATGGAAGTTGATGTTCAGAAGGCGAAGTTTCGAAGTTGGAGCTTGGGCAAAGGAATTTTCCGCCATTAGTCAGCAAGGGGCGATTCCATCGAGATCGGCGTAATGAGTCAGCGGAGGATTCGTCACCATAAATTGCCTCACCATATTATTGATACATATCATCGGAATGGTTACTCACAATACAATGACTTACACCATGTTTCTCGGATCTTAACTCTCCATCTCTAAATCTAATTTCCAATCACTAATCTCTAATCTCTAATCTCTAACTTTGTATTGGGGATAATGAGCATGCGGTAGTAATTCAACTCAATATCAGTGCGAACTGTGATGTGGGTGTGTTTAAGATGAATTGATAGAAGTTGAGTGTGGTTGAACAGTTGGACTGACTTTTAAAAACCACATTCAAGTGTATCCCTCAAGGTGATGTTTTATTTGCTTCGCCCCACGTGGAACAGGGGTTAGTTGTAGTTAAGAGTTTTGTAGATATGAAATCCTTAAAGAGGACAATGACATCCTTTATAGACTTAAAGATAATTGTTACTAGAAATTTCGCCTGACCACTCGCAGCTACTTTTCAAACTCACGGATTACAAGTCCTCTGGAGGACAAATAATCTTTTACATCCCTCACAGTGTATTCATTCCGATGGAACTAGTTTCAGGTCAGTATGTAATGAGGAGCATATTTGATTCAATAGTACGTACCATGCCTGCTCCGAGAGCTGCATCCGTGGTAGTTTCCATGAAAACTTCTTCAAAATGGCTAGGTTTACCGGCCCCACTGGACGCAATAACTGGAATTGTGGTAAAAGACTTCACGTCATTGATGAGTTCAATATCAAAACCGCTGTTGCTCCCATCCTTGTCGATGCAATTAAGAAGGATTTCTCCTGCCCCCATGGCCTCTACCGCCTTGATAAGCTGGTAGACATCGATATCTCGACCTTCTCTTCCCCCTTTTATGGTGCATCTGTACCAGCAGAATTCTTGACCAGCAACATTGGGATATTTCGTCTTGATCGTCCGATGGGGTGTCTCTTCAGGCGCACTAACATAAATTCGCTTCGGGTCGACACTAACTACTACGGCTTGGTTACCGTACGCTTTCGATATGGTCTCGATTGCAGTGTGACCGCTGAGGGTGCGGTTATTTTCATAGTAATCCTCTGCAGCGATAACTGCATCGGATCCAATGCTAACCTTATCGGCCCCGGATTTAAAATACATCTTCGCGATGTCCAAGGCCGAAATTCTAGAGCCGTCGTAGTCAACGGTATCCCTGATGCCTCCACCGATAGTCAATGGGACAAAAACCGTTTTCGAAGTTTGCCTCAGAATCTCCAGCATTGGGACATCTGCGACAGGGCAATGTCGGAAGGAAGTAATATTCAAAAACGCAATCTCGTCGGCACCTTGCTCATAATATCGTTTCGCCATTTCCACGGGCTTTCCTAAATTCCTAACTTGTCCTCCACTTTGGTGTCCGCTCTTCTCACGCACGTCATATTGATCCCCCTTTGTTACTACTAAGTCACCATCATCGTTCGTACGGACGTCCAAACACGCAATAACCCGTCTCGTTAGACCGCTAGTACTTGTAACGGATGGATGGTAGTCTAAATTTCGAATGCTTTGGCCTTTCAAGAAAAACTCAAGCGAACGGAGGCCAGCTTTGCCACTTTTTTCTGGGTGGAACTGTGTCGCAAAGATATTATCGCGGCCAACAGCGCCGATAAATGTTTCGTCTCCGTAAGTTGCAGTCGCAACCGTCCATCCTTGATCAGCAAGCGCCTTCTCATCGTATGGAGCTGCGTACGAATGAACATAATAGTATTTGTTCTGTGGATGAAGGCCATACAGACTGGTGTATTTCTCAGGGTTTTTGCTGGAGCATATGGCTGAATTCCATCCTATGTGGGGAACACTTTTACTGGTGGAATCAAATCTTGACAAGCTGACAGGTATTAACCCCAAACCATGGACAGTTGGATCCTCTTCAGAACCTTCGCAGAGAACCTGCATGCCGACACAGATGCCCATAAAAGGTTTGCCAGCAGCTATATGTTTTTGTATTGGCTCCAGATACCCTCCATTTGAGAGCTGCGTTATGCAATGCCCAAAGTGTCCAACACCAGGCAAAATAAGTTTCTGCAAATATGAATGTTAGCGATGTCTCCCACATCCATGGATTAATATGCTAACAAACCTCTGCTTTCTGCACATCTTCTGGCGATTGTATCCATTCGACTTGATATCCAACCTTTTCAATGGCATTGGCTAGGGACCGGATGTTGCCCGCTACATAATCTAGCAGATGGACAACTGGCATTTTGTCCAGAGTAAAAGAGCAACACTGCTATCAAGTGGCTGAGCGGTGCTGATTCTTTGCTTTGGTCCTGGAAACCAATGTGCCCTGTGCACGAAGTTAATTGATTTGGGATGAGTCACGTAACCTTAAAATTCAACGTTCGAAAGCTTTATTGAGGAAACCGCGTGATTGGCCAATCACGACCAAACTGGAAGATAGAGAGCGTAGCCACTACTCTCATCTCAAATCTCCAGTGGTTGGAAGTTGGTGGCCAGTCTGCATGCATCCAACAAAAATCTACATTACATGATATTGTCCAGACTAGCTTGCAAAATTTTTAAGTGGGACTTTGGGGACCTGTAGACGATAAGATATGGTCTGAGATTTCTTACTCGTTCCTCAAAAGTTTGATATAATTTTTGATATTTCTCCTTGAGCACAGATACACGCCGATAATACCGCTTTTATTTATTTATTTATATTCATATATATCTTTCTCTCTTTCTATACTTCAAAAAGGAAAGAAATGAAAAGAAAGAAAAGAGAAATGCTTACAAATTACCGAGTAAATGACGCGTGTACACTGCCATCATAATGCCAGCTCCTGATTGAATACTTCGTGGTCGTTACTAATCGTAATACTAGACCTTTGGAGGTACACCAGTCCGTTACGTGGCTAGAATGCTGTTAGACCACATTGTTGTCCTTATTTTTATTTGTATTTTTATTTGGAAAAGCCTTGACTTACAGGTAAAAACTGACGGAGTTTCACTCCAGCTTCTTTCAAAATTGATGCAGTCTGGGGTAAGTCAGTAGTTTGCCTTCTGGTGATTCAGGTGATTCAGGTGAATGAGTGGTAATGCAGGCACTAACCTCCTTATCCATGTTATAGCTTTGCGAGTAGACCACTTCCGATATGCCAAGTTGTGCAATTTTCACACTGCAAGTGAGGCAGGGACAGCTGTAGGAATGACACAGTCAATTTTCTATTCTGGAATGCTCAGGGATGCAATCGTGGGACACTGACGTATTGCAATATAATGTAGCACCTTCGCCTATCCGTTCACGCCCGGCCTCCAATAGAGCGTTTTCTTCTGCGTGGATGCAGAGGCAGGTGGATAGTGCGGCACCACCACCCTCTCCACAGTTGCAACGAGGGCCTGGAAATAATTTAGTAAAGCTTCCCATAAGTATCTTAGGTGACTGGAAATCTCACATCCGCCTTCGTTACAGTTTTTCGTATTTCGGGGCGTCCCGTTGTATCCTGTGCTCATAACTCGCCTTCCTCGGACTAGGACACACCCTACTCGTCGCTTCATGCAATTGCTTCGTTGGGCCGCCAGAGATGCAAGTTGCATGAAATATTGATCCCAGCCAGGGCGGAGACGTCGTTCGTCAGCTAAATCCAACTCTTCCAACGCTGAGTGAAAATCATGCAACGAAGACGACGAGTTGAATAATCGAAGCTGAGCACGGTCCGTCATGTACGTAATTCCAATATCCTTGTCGTATAGGTGCTTGTCGTTCCAAAGAACGAATTTCTCTAGGTCGGGAGGATCCAATTGCCGACGCCAAGCCCTGATATTGTTAGGACTAAGGAGATCTGGTGAAAGGCAGAAAGAATATCCAAGTACCTTTCGGAGAAGCGGCTCCATCTAAGGCTAACTGGGGCATCCACGCTTACGAGAAGGAAATAAGGTCTCATGAGGAGCCTTTCCAGCGTTGCCTCATCCCAGATATCGGTAGTAACCCAACGATCTTGCCATCTTCTTGTTACGAAATCGAGTAGTTCATCGACAGTCTGAAATACGTGAGCCCCGTTTTTAGGGCTCTGACTTCCGAAGGATGGAGGTAGCTCATTTTGTCCAAGAAGATGGTCGGGTCTATGGGAGAGTTGGAGCTGGTGGAATCCGTGTTTCTGGATTAAGTATTCAGCAACGGAGTTTTTCCCAGAGCATATTCCTAAAGACTACGTTAGTTTCCGTTTCTATTTATTTTTCCTTCTTCTCCTTCTGCACCGGAAATGGAAAAAAATAAATAAAAAAAAAATAAAAAATAAGAAGAATCATAGAAACGGGGTGTTGGCAATAGACCTCCACATAGCCCTATTAGCATGGTTTCGGTCTAGATAATTTTTGGGGAATAGTCGGCGAAAAGAGGTGCAGATCGTTCTGTGATTTCCGTTGCAAGTTTTAACGACATTCAATGCAATATCTCTTCTAGACAAAAGCAGGTTAATGAGGGTTCCCGATCCTATTTTCCATAACTTCAATAAAATGCTTTCTGACAACACACAAACTTGCAAAAACATTTGGTATGCAACCTGATCATGTGACAAAGCTTACAACGGCCTTGGAGAGTTTCTTGGCGGCGGAGCAATCTTACATCATAACCCAACCTATCGAACATTATCTCGACTCTTCTTTGCATATACAACTCGTTTTGGAGGCTATTATAACCTCTAGGTGAACATAAGGGAGCTTTGTTACTAATATCCAAGTGTTCTTTCATCGCAGCTGATGTCCCCACGAGACCATTGTTGATCACCTGTTGGAACACACAAAGCTAGGAATACGCTCTACTGCAATCAGTTATTTATTTGCTGGAATTCCTATGCCAAAAAGATAAGTCCTCTTAGGATTTCAAGTCGCCTGTCGCCAACATGCAGTATACACCCTTCGCCTCTGATATAGAACTTCCTTTCTATACGTCCTTGGCTTCGCTGAAGATAAACCATGACAAACTTGATGACTCCGCTCGTAAGCTGCTTGGGCTTTATGAGATCAGATCTGCTGATCGCCCGGAGGCTTCATGCCGTATGCAAATTCATGGAACTGCGTTGACCCGAGATGAGTAAGTAGAACCATTACTGGCAAAAGTGTGATGTTTACTCACAACCTCCATTGCACAGAGTACCATTTGGCTACTATAGGGCAGAAGGGATGATAAAGAATGTCAACACCATTGAAGAATACCACAATATTGACAGGAATGCCCTTTTGCTACAAACTGGAAAGATGGTACGCATCACCCCGCATACTGAGACTAACGTTTGTACTGAGGGTGATCCGTGGGAATAGATATGGGATGCAATCAATGATGAGACCATTTATTCATGCCCATCCTTGTTAGTTTCATTCATTGTGCTTTCATTTGCGGATCTGAAAAAGTATAAATTTTCATATTGGTTTGCTTTTCCCGCAATCCATTCCGCACCGTCATGGACATCCGTAATGGATCCGAAGCCGTTGACAGGCAACGAAAGTTCTACCCTCGTCGACGCAGTTCAAACATGGCGATATGGAGTTGATGCCCGCCAACACGGGTTCTTTCTTGCTAGGAAGGATTGGCACATGGTCAACAGTCCATCGGACGGCACTGTGTTTAACAAAGAGCACGTCGATAACCGGCAATCCTTATCACCAATTGCTAAAGAACTCGGCTTTTCCTGGAAAATCTCATCCATTTCAGACTTTGAAACCGGATTTTTCCGCGATGCTTTGCCTGAGGATTGTTTTGTGTGCTTCGCTGATCCATCCAACTACCCAGATGCTCCAGGTTGGATGTTGAGGAACCTTTTGGTTCTCGTCCGCCAGCGATGGAAGCTTAACGAAGTCTACATTCTTAGATATCGTGATGTTCAATCGAAAAGGGATCAAGGGCGAAGTGTTATCTTAAAATTGAGATCAGATACAACTCATCTCGACCCGAATGACTCGCGGCTCGGGTCTCAAATGCCCATGCCCAAAGTCACTGGGTGGGAACGAAACGCTGCGGGGAAATTAACCGGAAGAGTAACTAACCTCACAGAATATATGGATCCTAGAAGGTTTGTCTAATGATTTTGTATTATTTTTAAAAGCGCCTTTGAACAAAGCGTTTCTAACGAAAGGAAACAGGCTGGCTGATCAATCGGTGGACTTGAATTTGAAACTTATGAAGTGGAGGATCAGCCCTAACCTAAATCTCGAGAATATTAAAAATACAAAATGTCTCCTGCTGGGCGCAGGGACTCTGGGAAGCTACGTTGCGCGCAATTTATTGGTGAGAACAGCAAGGTCTCTTATATGCAGCTCAATAACTGATGCTGGGGGTATAGGGATGGGGTGTTCGAAAAATTACGTTTGTAGATAATGGAACAGTGTCATTCTCCAACCCTGTGAGACAACCACTTTTTGGATTTAATGACTGCTTGGGAGGGGGGGCTAAAAAAGCCCTTCGCGCAGCCGCCGCTCTTGAAGAAATCTATCCAGGTGTCGACGCATCTGGTTATGTGCTCTCCGTCCCAATGCCAGGTCATCCAATAACCGATGCTTCGAAGGCCGAACTAGAATTTAAAGAACTCAAGAAGCTCGTTGATGAACACGATGCGATCTTTGTTCTGTTGGATACTCGAGAGGCCCGGTGGTTACCAACCGTCATGGGAAAGTCAACCGGGAAGATAGTGATGAATGCAGCGCTGGGTTTCGACACGTATGTTGTAATGCGTCACGGTGTTGAAAATTGCTCGGCGCCAGAGACAGAACTGGGATGTTACTTTTGTAATGATGTTGTTGCTCCAGCTGATGTGAGTCATTGTCTCAATTTATAAATGTGTGTTCTGTGCTAACTCCATGTTAAAGTCTATTAAGGACCAAACATTAGACCAGCAGTGCACAGTAACTCGTCCCGGTATAGCTGCAATAGCATCTGCCTTGTTAGTTGAGTTGTTTGTATCTGTTTTGCAGCATCCAGATGGTCCAGCCGCTCCTGCATCCATCCCAAAACAAGAAAGTCGGACCGATCACCCTCTTGGAATTGTACCTCATCAAATTAGAGGCTTCTTGTCTAATTTTTCGAACGTGATCGTGTCCGGGAAGAGCTACAACTGTTGTAGTGCTTGTTCGGGTAACATAATGGATGCCTACAAAAACCATGGGTGGGATTTCGTTCGTAAGGCAGTAAATGAACGTGATTATGTTGAAGAGTTGAGCGGTTTGAAAGAGGTAAGTCTCTCCTTGAAAAAACGGGTTGTAATTGGAACTAAATTCCACAGATCCAGCGTGTAGCCGAAGAGGCCTCAGCTTCCATTGATTTCGAGTCGAGCGATTTCGAAGAAGGCGATGGAGAAATGATTTAGGATATAAGAATTGATTTAGGATATAAGAATAAATGACCAACGCATACATATTCTTTGCATGCCAATTTCTGGGCACGGATAATACGCCACTGTGGGTTTAGCTGCTGTTTGGTTCGTATGAACTAGAGGTACGGAGGACGGCGTCTTTGGCAGCATTTTGTTTCCGTCTTAAACCAATAAAGTATGCCTCTTTCGATTCCTGGAAGAAAATTTAGCAAGAGATCAAGGCCAGCGGACTTCTTGTAAACATACACTACGAGACGATTCTGGTTTCTCCCGATGGACGGTCTGGAATAGTTCTTTCAACTGCTTCTCCAGTGCCTTATCTTCGGCCCCTTGATAGAACTTGCAAACGAAATGACCCCCGGTTTTTAAAACGTTGAAACTAAATTCGAGCGCCGCTCTACAGAGGTCCTGTGTCGGGGTTTTCTCATTAGTAACGGGAAGAAAGACAGACAGGTAGGAGATTAGTTTCAATCATACCATGCTTCCGGCATGATCTCGAAAGCTCATTCCGCTCGTGTTCATCATCCTGCGATATGGGTCACTAAGGCTTTTCTTCCAGAAACCAGTTGTTTGTTCCCAGGGGGCAGACATGTCGCTTAGCACCACATCAACTGTCTTATCACCGACAGCAACATCGGGGATAGTTTCATTGGCCCCATCTGCCTGTGTAATGTGCGAACTAGCACTTCGTTCCCGATCAATGTATCCTTCAATTTCTTCGACTTCGTCATCGGTCCTTGGCTGCGAACGTTGATCGGCATTCTTGAAGTGGTTGAGGCTTTGTGCTCGTCCACGATTAGGGTTTCGTAGAAATTCTCGGACATAAGCTTGTATCTGCAGCGAGAGGAAGTTTCCTTGGATAGTCGAGACACCTTTCGGAGGTTGAGCAGGAATTATATCCACCCCAACTACACGACCGTTTGGCCGAGTGAGATCCACGGCAACCTGGAAGACAATGATTAGAACCTTTGAGGGAAGTAAGGACGAGGGAAAATGGGGCAGTCGAACCTGTGACCAAGATCCAGGGGCATAACCCTTATCAAGTCAGTCGAATCCAAGAGATGTTGTTAAATAAAGAGGTAGTCAGTCATTCATACCAAATCTACTACGCTTTGGCCGGGCTTAAATATTTTGTATCTGTCATTGATCTGTCGAAGTCAATCATCAGGCCAGGCCAGCACAAACGTGGACATTGAAGGGACGGCACCTGTAGAAGTTTAAACGCTGCACGGCTTTTCAATCCTTTCACGCCTGCTTCTCTGGAGTATTTGTCCTTTGCTTGCCGAGCTTGCCATCGCTTCGATGACGAATATCTTTTCGATATCTCAATTAGTTCCCGTGGTTTCCTCCCCAAATTTTTGCCGTATGGCAGCCACACATGGTAAGAAAGAAAGAGATTAAGGAATTTCATATGGGATTGGAGAATCGAGTTTGAATTGTGTAGAGTTAACAATTCTCTGCCCATTGGTGAATCTTCAAAAACTCAATATTATCACGTGCTTAAATTCATGGTGTCAAAAAAGACAACAAGAGTAATTAGCTAGCCATTCTTTCTCTTAGCATACATATAGACATGGATAGGTTCATATGAAAGTTTTCTGAGAAGGGCTGACCTCGTCTGTCCAGCAGAGTTATTTAACACGTCATTAAGATGCTACCATTTTATATAGAGGAGTTTTCTAACTATGAGCAGCTCGAATATTCCGTCGTAGAGGAGATATATCTGCATATGCTTCTAATCCTCGACCACCACCAAGCCGTCGACCCGGCGCACCTAAGCCCAGTTGACCTCCCCCGAGGGCTCGAAAGCCAGTCAGAACCCGCCTTCTATCTTTACTGGATTCCCCAAATCCTTGTTCATCATCATCATCATCAAACAACGTGCCCTCTGGCTTCCTCGGCAGAAACCTCCGTTTGATTCCCGCATTTTTATTTGTAGTTGACGTTGAGGGTTCGTTTTGTCGTTTTGTGGGTTGCGTATTTTCGTAATCGTCATCAGAATTCACCATAACGGATACGTTCTGCGACTTTGGTGGGGGTCTCCGTTTCGTCGCTTTTGTGGCTTTTGAGTGAGAGGGTTTGCTAGATTTTGACCGGTTATCTTCAACATCCTCCTTCATCCTTTTCACTGGCTTACGGACGTGCTCTAAATCCGAATCGCTCGCCGACATGCCAGAAGATTCTGCCGTAGTACTGGTTCGATTAAGGAATGGCGTTGTGGAGAAAGTTGACTTCTCGCCAGGAAAAGCAGGCATCCTGCTCATTCTCTGGTGAGCTACAGCTGCTCCTGGAGTGGTTATCGCTACATCCGACTCAAACCTAGACGTGCTTCTCTTCCGTCTCTGGTCTTCTTGCGGTGATCCAGCATCATCCCGTATTGTGGGCTGGTCTAAGGCGCTGTTATCTTTTGACTGACGTAATTTATTTCGAAGACTAGTCAGCTTGTTTTCAAGAACGAGTCGATGACGCGCCCACTCGAGCGCTTCAGTCTTCATGTCATTCTGGATTTTTTCCCGTTCACGCCTCTCTCTAGTAAGCTCCTTATTCAACTCCCCAAGTTCGGTAAGAATTTTGCTGTCCACCTCATTTTGTTCCACATCCTTCAGCCGTGCCTTCTCTAACGCATTTTTCTCACTTTGAAGCTCAACTTCGAGCGAGCGAAGCTGGCGTTCTAGCGAGAGCTTCTCCGACATCAAAGCTTGGTGAGACAAAGCCTGCGATTTCAGCTGCTCAATTTCGTGTTTTAAATTGGATATTTCTCGCGTCATGGCTCGCTTTTCGGCTAGCAGTTTACTCGAGTCGGCTGCCGTCACCTGTAGTTCGTTTATGTTCGACTATGGAGGTATCAGTATGGGTCTTATCAGTGTACATCTGAATGCTTGCCTTTAAATGCTCGATTTCCCGTAACTGGACTCGGAGAGAATTTCGTAAGGAGTCAATCTCATTCCGTGCTTGCTTCAGCTGCTCCTGCGCTTCCGAACCAATCTTCTCTGCTCTTGCCAGATGGGTCTTCACATCCTCAACTTCGGAACATAGATCGTCTTTGTCATGGCTCGCAAGTAAGGCTTGGAGGCGCATGATCCGATTCTTCTCATCGCCGATAATTAATTTTGTATGACAGAGAGCTTTCTCATACTCTGTCTCAAGACGCGCACTGGCCGGAGAAAGCAGCTAACACATGTTTTGTGAGCAAGTGAGAGTAAATTGAACAAGTGATAGGTGACCTACCTCCGAATCTTGTAGAACTGCCGAGCTCCTTTGCTTTCGTGATGCCATTAGCACTAGATTATTTCACTAGCTATTTCTGAAAAAATCGCCTGCCAGTTTGACAAATGCTAGAGCTCTCTGCTGGCACTTGCAATCCGTTGCTCGATCGGGTGGTGTGGTTAGATTAATAATCCGTGACCCAGGCGATGAATGATGATGATTGGACGTTCAGGGATCGCACGCCAGAGTGCTTCGCAGTCTCGCTCCGTACACAGTGGCCATTACCCACCAAGTTTCAAAAGCTTCGAACAGGTGTTTGGTCGCCTTACTTTCTTTTGAAGTGAAAGAGATTAGCCATGAGGGCTCTCTCTATATACACGGCATTGATTTGCCTAGTGATCTCGTCTACTGCCAAATCTACTGCTGACAAGTACGAAACCTACCAAACTCGGGCAAAATCGAGCACCCCAATTGAACTTGATGATCAGTCGTATGATGACCTGACATCGAAACCACGCGACTACCATGTTGCCATAATCCTCACCGCTGCAGATGCGAAATATGGGTGCCAGGTTTGCCGCGAAGTTCAACCCGAATGGGATCTCCTCGCCCGAAGCTGGATTAAAGGCGTCCGTCAGGACTCACCTAGATTACTTTTCGGTACTCTGGACTTCTCTCGGGGAAGAGATACTTTTCAGAAGGTCAGTAAGTCATCTATTAAATAAAACTATTTATACCTTTTAACTGACTCGACTGCATTGATAGCTTATGCTTCAAACGGCGCCGATTTTAATGTTCTTCCCTCCTACCGTTGGCTCTGGGGCGAAAGCAGATGGATCCCCCATCCGATATGATATCACGGGGTATAGAATACATCCTCATTCTACTCTGAAGTCCATTGCTAACTATTTACAAGGCCGCTATCCGCAGACCAGATATTCAATTGGATGAATCGATACCTCCCAGAAGGCCATAGACCGCCTATTGTCCGTCCCATAAACTATGGGCGAATCATGACAACAACGACATTAGTCCTCGGTTCTATAACTCTCTTTACCGTGTCGTCACGATTTATCGTACCTATTATCCAAAACAGAAACCTGTGGGCCGCAATAAGCCTGATCGCGATCCTCATTTTCTCCAGCGGACATATGTTCAACCACATCAGAAAGGTGCCATATGTGGCACCGGATGGAAAGGGGGGTATCAGCTATTTTGCTCCTGGCTTTTCGAACCAATTTGGTTTGGAAACTCAAATTGTTGCAGCTTTATGTATGTTTCCCCGGCCAATACGTCGTCCAGCATACCAGTTACATTTTCTCAATTACATTGTCTAATATTTGATAATGCATAGATGCTATCCTCTCATTCGCTACGATTTTCCTTGCAGTGAAGATCCCTCGAATTGTGGATCCTAAATCGCAGAAAGTGAACGTGATTGTTTGGGGTTCTGTTGTCTTTGTTATGTATAGCTTCCTCCTAAGCATGTTCCGTTCCAAAAGTGGCGGTTATCCACTGTTTCTCCCTCCATTTTAATGGAAAAAGGTATAGCTTAATAAACCAATAGATGGAATTAATAGAATTTCTGGGGTGGATTTGCAAAATAATTTCTTGGTTCACAATGATGTTACCCAACATTAAATGACATAGATTAAGTGATACCAGCCTAATTCTGTCAGACAGATGTTGTTTACTGAGTAATCCTATGTGAATGATATGCTCTTTGTAATAATGGTAAAACATTCCTATCAGCTACCGCCGACACCATGCTGTAGAGGGGATGAACCACCAATAAACATTTGGTTCTTTGAGGAGAGAGGTGAGAATGCAGGTCACATGATAAACCCGCTGGTTAATTGCGCATTAAATATGACAACATCATCATCTTCATGCCAACCCAAGGATACTGCAAAAGAAATGTGGAATTCCACAAACCCCTAACACCCTATCGCAGTTGCATAGGGCCGTTGCGAACTTGGCTGGATACGGAAGCCGTCGCATACCCGTCGCATACTCTCAGTTTGCAACGATGCTCCTCAATCGACCAGCCAAGTATCAGGTGAATGAATCTGGAGCCGGTGGTACTACGTACCTGATATTAATCCAGGTCGTTTCTCGAGTCTTGACATTTCTCGCAAACCAAGTTCTTCTACGGTACCTCTCCCCAGGAATATTAGGAGTTGCTACCCAACTAGAACTTTATGCTGTCACCACGCTCTACTTCTCTCGTGAAAGCCTTAGATTTGCTCTCCAACGACAGCCTGCGAGTCCGCAACGATCGATCCCCACAAGCGCTGCGGAAAGAGCTCATCCCCAGAAGCCTGGAGAACCGAAATCTGGCAACTATCAGGAAGATACTCAGGCTGTCGTGAATCTTTCTTACCTAGCTGTTGCAATAGGTGGCCCTCTGATATATCTTCTGGGCTTGTTTTATTCTCGATTTGCCAAGCATGATGTCGTTAAAGTACCATTTTTCGAAAGCAGCCTCAAAGTAACCGGTTTTGCATGCTTTTTAGAACTATTGACAGAACCGTGTTTTGCTGTAGTCCAACACAGAATGCTTTATAAAATAAGAGCATTAGCTGAAACAACAGCTGCCGTTATGAAAGCCTCGACCACTTGTGGGATCAGTATATGGGCATCTCAACGGGGAATGGATATAGGCGTTTTGCCCTTCGCTGTGGGCCAAACAGCTTATGCATTTACCCTTCTTTTTGCCTATTTCTTCACTATTGGCTCATATTCAATCCGAAATGGTTTCTCGGTATTTCCTCTTGCCATCCGCCACCGGTCAGTAACTCCCCGATATCGAGCACACATGAGCCTAACGGCTTTCTAGGGACGCAACCAATTACTTTTTGAACCTTTTCTCTATCCCTTTATTCTCCCTCAGCATCAATATATATGCTCAGTCGGTGGTAAAGCATATCCTCACCCAAGGTGACTCAGTGGCGCTTGCTGCGTTTTCAACCCTTGAGGAGCAAGGCCTGTATGCGTTGGCCTCCAACTATGGAAGTCTTGTTGCAAGAATTATTTTCCAGCCTATTGAGGAAAGCTCTCGTAATGTGTTTGGAAAGCTTCTCACCACCAGCAAAACAAAACCGGCAACAACACAGAGCCTGAAGCGGGCCAAGTCATACCTCTGTGATATCCTCCATGCTTACGGTATTTTTTCGATAATCATCTGCGCCTTGGGTCCAAACATAGCCCCGCAGCTGCTCAGGCTCCTCATAGGCTCTCAGTGGTCACGTCCTGCCATCTTTAGCCTCCTCTCCAACTACTGCTATTACATTCCGTTGCTAGCATTCAATGGCATTACCGAGGCCTTCATCGCATCTACGGCGACACATTCAGAGCTACGGCAACAGTCCGGCTGGATGGGCGCTTGCTCTGCTGGATTCATTACTGCGGCCTATTTGTTTTTGAGGATAGGGAAATTTGGTTCTCGCGGAATAATATGGGCGAACGCCATGAACTTGACTCTCCGCATCGTTTGGAGCTCCTGGTTCATTAAAAAATATTTCCGAGATCGCAAAGATGGTTTTAAGATAACGGAAGCGCTACCAAACTACGAATCTGTTGCGGTTGGTGTTGGAGCCTACGCTGTCATGTGGGCGCTGCAACCCGGCCCTGAATCTGAGCTTTGGGAAATCTTCAGAATGCTCCTTGTTGGAGGAATTTTTGCGGTCTCCATGTAAGTTCCATGTTAGCACCTTGCTTTTCCCCATAAATATTCGTTTCTAACCAACAAATAATGAAAATAATAAAGTCTATTTCTTGAGAGGAGCTATCTCATTGAACAGTACCGCAAGTACAAAATGACATAAGTCAGAATTCGGATGATAAATAAATTTAATCATCAAACTTGATTTTGGTGGCCGTTTTCATGGTGTCAGCCTCCCTGAAAAACGCGCCATAAGAATCGTGCTGCTTCTTTTTCACGGTGGTACCGAATTTTAAGAGTGCTTCGGGTATATCTTGGTTAGCTCCCTTCAAGATATTAACTAATCTAACTTGATGTTAGCATTTTCCAGTAACATGACTATGACAAATAATATCCCACACTTACCCTCCAGACAATGCTTTATCATTCTCGGTGAACATCGTAATCGCCAACCCATCCGAACCAGCCCGACCAGTCCTAGTATAGCAGTTAGCGATATCAGCAGCATAATAGTCTGTATAGGGTGGTGGTCTTACCTTCCAATTCGATGGACATAGTCTTCAACTGTCAAGGGAAATGTGACATTTAGGACTAGCTTGACGGCTGGAATGTCTAGTCCACGGGCGGCCACATCTGTAGCAACCAGAACAGGTACAGAACCTGATTTGAATGCATCCAGGCTGTTGAAGCGTTCTGTCTGGTTCATGTCACCATGAATGCCCGCAACCTTGAAACCCTTAGAACGGATAAATCGCTCAATACGAGTCGCCTCCTTTTTGTAAAGACAGAATACCAACACTTTATCCATAGCATTCCTGCCCCTTTGATATTGGTTCAATAAGGACAGAAGCCGACTCTCTTTATTCTCTGGTTTTACAACCTCCACAATCTGCTTGATCCTCGTGTTAGCACGGATGTCGGAAGAGAGATCGCCTCCAATAGTAACCGTGACCGGCTCTTTCATAAAGGTAGTTGCGAGCTTCCGTACACTAATAGGCCAAGTTGCGGTGAACATGACTGTCTGGCGTTTCCTTGACGAAGGCATGGCGCTTACGATATCTTTGATATCTTGCTCGAACCCTTTATCCAGCATCCTGTCGGCTTCATCTAACACAAGGTACTTCACTTTTTTCAAGTTCAAGGACTCGTCACTATGAAAATCCTTTAACCTCCCTGGTGTTGCAACAATAACGGACGCTTTCTTCAGTGCACGGCGCTGATCGTCCTTCGAGGCACCTCCGTATATGCATGCTAGGCCTACGCCATTCGGGGTGAACTTGACTAGCTGGTCATAAATTTGCATTGCCAGCTCTCTAGTAGGTGTAATGATAACAGCAGAGATTCGGAATGATGAGTGAGAAGCATTGATTTCCAACACTTTCCGAATACACGGGACGCCAAAGGCCAATGTTTTCCCACTTCCGGTTTCAGCGACACCGATGACATCTCTGCCTGCGAATAAATATGGCCAGGTGACTGATTGAATTGGGGTCGGTTTTGAAAAGTGCTCTAGAGGCCCATACAGCTGATTAGAATCTGAAGGCAGGTAAGAGAACGCAGTGATAGGACGTAAAGTCTCTTTGATCGAGGGATCCGAAATCTGAATGGTGTTGGACTTGAGGAAATCATCAATCTCAGACTGAGGCACCGCATCCAGTTCGGCAGATTGGACGTAGGGAGGTTGCTCAGGTTTAGCATCTCCCTTGGACTTTTTTTTTGGTCTAGAAGAACGCTCTGAATTAGATTCCATATTCCGACTCCGTTTAGCCATGTTTTCCGTCAGTCCGGGCTTGTACTGATAATGGAAAAAGTTGCTGAAACGGACTCTGCGAGTGTAGGGTTGCAATTTAACCAATCAATGCTATACACGATGAAAATAGCCAAATACCCACCTTAGGGTAAAGAGGGAAACAGACTTAACAACGTCACCCTCAAGTGATGCATTGTGCGGAATTCGATCAGATATTTAGGCCCAATATACTCCGTACTATTTATTCAAATTCGTGAAAATTTTCCGGCAATTTCTGCCAAGAGTCCTTACCGCCTCCAATAGCTTGGCGAGAATCATTCTCCACACGAGGTCAATTCATCCATAGTACGGGAAATAAAATCGAGTAAAAAAAGGCCTAAGTATCATCCACTATTCATACTCTCTTTGAAACTTCGTTTTGCAGACAAATCTTTCCCTTCGCCATCAGCTTTCTGTAATGGTACATATGATTTTCCCTTTGGTCTGGTTACTTTCCATGAGCAAATGGGCATCGATAACCTTCTCAAATGGGAAGACTCTCTCAACATAAATTTTGAATGTCCCCTCCCTAAATTTAGGCATTGCATGATCTAGCAATAGGTCCCGAAGCTGCCTCTGATACGCGATATCCCTACTCCTCAAAGAACTGCCTTCATACCTCAAACGCTTCCTCAGAATTGGGCTGATATCAATACCAGCAGGTAACTTCGTGCCGCCTAAGAAACCGAGGTTGACGATACGGCCGTCCTTAGCAGCTACGTCAAGATTCCCTTGGAAATAGCTTGCACCGACGAAATCAACAATCACATCGACGCCGTGGCCATTTGTAACCTTGTTCAACTCGCTAACCCAGTCTTGAATCTTGTAGTTAAATCCGGCTGTTGCCCCCACGTCCTTGACACAGAAGTCGATTTTTTCCTGCGAGCCAGCTGTAACATAGATATTGCTAGCGTTGTCTGCTTTTGAGAGTTGTATTCCAGAGATGGAAACAGCTGATGCTCCTGCATGCCAGAGTATTGATTTTCCTGGCTTAAATTCGCCTACTAGATACATGGCCTGCGCTGCTGTGAACCATGTCTGCAAGGTTGTACATGTACATGTAGTAGTAGTTCACAGTAATCAGTATGCGACGTGACAAATTCTTGTAGGGTGATCTGAGAGATTCGTTACCTCTGGTATCCCCGCCGCTTCTATCCACGATAGTTCTGCAGGCTTGTGAAGCAGTGTTTGCACAGAAGATGAAATATACTCCGCATACGCTCCTTTTGTTGTGTTTAAAAAAACCCACATGTGAGAAATTGCCGAGGGGATTACACAGTCATATTTAACCAGGAGATTTTACAACAAACCTCCGTAAGCCAATCCAAATACCTCATCACCGACTTTGAAGTCGAGACAGTCTCCATCGCCCAAGGATTCAATGACGCCAGAGAACTCCACACCCAATGTCTTAGGGGCTTGAGGGGGAACCGGATACATCCCCTCTCTCTGCAACAAATCCATCCTGTTCAAGCCAAACGCTTTGATTTTCACAAGGGCCTCTCCTGCAACAGGCAGGGGTTTGGGGATGGTGTTGATGAACAGATTGGCTGCGGGGCCTTTCCCTCCCTTAATATCTGATAGATTCATGTTAAACAAGAAAATATGAGTTTTAAGAGTGGCGGGAACCAACCGATTGCACGCATGCTAGCCATTGTTTGATAGATGTCAGTTCAATCCAGAAGTACCTTTTAGTACAGGTTTTTCATCACAGGAATATAAGTAAATAAATAAATATACTCCAGCAGCCTGCGATTACTTCGAAACAGGTTCCGAGACCTGGTTCCTCTGAACAATCGGCCATTATTAAGCAGAAAAATCGCCACGAAGGTTCCAGCACAAATTTGATACCATTACCATTTGCTAGGCAAAAATCATAATCAGGGCTTTTCTTTTTCCTTTTTCTTTACAATTTCACTTCCCAGGCCTCCAACCCTTAGCAAACCCTAATTCTCCTTCTCAAACCCATGTGTATCAGGTTTCAAAATTAAGCAGGATCAACCTTTTTAGATTATATACGTAAACCTCATTCAGCTTTTTTGCAAACCAAGTCGAATAGCAAACCATGTAGCAATGATTTTGCACTAGAAAAACTTCCTCCGCAAGGTTCTGATTCAGAAATGAAGCGCTGCCTATATAGGTTCTCCTACTGGATCTACAATACCGGGTTAAATCGTATGTGATATTTCGCGATATCGTTTATGAAGTTATAGAGAACGAGGCAGAAACACATATTATACAAGGAAACATATATCATCAGGGGGCATTCCACGCAATCCTTTAGCTGAGCTCGTAAGCCTTGATCAGCTCTGCAAGGCGAGCTGATTCCACACTGTAATCGATAGCGCTAACGGACGATACTTGGTATCGAACACTAATAGTTATTCTTAGAAACTGCATGTACAGTACTGTAGACAGAAGGGATAACTCACCGTTGCTGATCCTGGAAGTTATCCATTTTGGCCCTGCAATTGAAATTCCAAGCACGACAGTTGGCTCTCTGGACAAGCTCTTCGTAGGCCCTCTCATCGTTTTCCTTAAGCTCCATAAGCTCATTTGCAGAAGTTCCTAGAATAATTTTTCCAACTTCGTCGAAGCAACTGAGCCACAAGGCACCAGTGTGATCGCACACGTTCACAGACAGGATATAGCGATACTCTGGATGAGGGAATGATTGGTCGCATCTCTCGCATCGCCACTGCCCATTCTCATCCTGAAGAACTTTTTTGTTGCATTTGTCAGTGAGACAAGCGGGATAGGCCATGGTGTCTTGCTTGACATAAACCACAGTGGCTTTCACCGAGAAATAATCTGGTTTTTCAGACATTCCCAAATTGCCTTCGTGAACCTGCACAATGGTTTTGAAGGAGCTAGCCCGGTCACCAAACCCTGCAGCATTGTTCATTGAGTCATGGGACGCAAAGGTTTCCGACCTTCCTTGGGCATCATACCAGCCCTTTAATTTATGAGCATCTTCAATATCGGGGTCAACTGTCATGGACCCTGAACTGAGCAAACTAAGAGACCTCCCATTAAAATCGGAGACTTTCACGCCCTTGAAAGCGACCACAGATTCCGGTACCGAATCAAACTCTTTGGCGATATTTCCCCATACAGTAAGTCGAACAGAATATCCTGTGTTGTCAACTAATGTAAGATCACGCTTGTCATAAGGCTTGCTAGTTGTCTTAGACAGGATCTGAGAGAGTTCTCCAACGTCCTTCAACACTCCAATCACATCGATTGTGGTGCCTGCTTCTACCGATTGCAAATTAGCAATATTGGTGAAGTTGAATCGAATTTGCGGAACATCGTTTTGCTCTTCAGCCTGCATCCTTGCACGTTAGAATTCTACTTCTTGATGATTAAAAACAGGCATGGGAAAGACTGACTTTTTCAACAACTGTATCCTTCTCGAAGGTAAGTTCATATTCGTTATTGAGGTTATTGAACGCTTTTTTGGCCATTTGGACACGGCACGGGCTTGATATGTAATATACACAGCCTTCCTCAAAAACACCATACAATGAATCGCACTGGTCCTTGAAAGCGGTAGCACGAATTTCGCCGCTATCATCCAAGAGGTTAACGCTAAAAAGTTTGCCCTCTCCATTTTTATTGTGCCATGTTTTGATAGCCGATTTGTTCGTACACCGTGCCTTTATCGTCCATTTATGGGAATACGGGGATAGTGCTTCGATGGGATATATATTAGCATGGGCGCTAGCTGCCGCCGCAGATCGCTGCGCTGGTTGTTGGGGTGGCTGTTGGGGCCCACGGGAGCCATAGAACCCATTGCTGGAAATTGTCGTCGGTATAGTCTTGTCTTGCTCTTCTTGCTTTGCGTCAAGGGGTTGAGGATCACCAATCTTCTTCTCACATATGCCCAGTCTGTCCAACACTTCGAGATCAAGGATGATTAGGATTCTGTAACAAATTATAATGGTCAGGCTGGTTCTGGTGTTGATCCTTAACTATGTCAGATGGCGAGGGAACAACTGACCTTTTCCCTTTTACCATGTTCGCTTGGAATGATTTCAACCGAACGAAGCAGCCACGGACTAATTGCCCACTCGTAACATAATGGTTGGCTTCTATCACACCCAAGTTAATAAAATGGACATTCAGTAGTCATTGGCGGCCGGGTTCTAAGCATACGGGTTGCAAGCATTGTCTGTACGTAGTTTGTGATGTCACTGAAAACGGCTCTGAACCTTTCGGGACTGTTTGGCTGAGGAGGCAAAGGTTTAACTTGAACACATTGGACTACAGGCTCAGCGATCTTGGGTTTTGAGTCATCAAAAATTGCACTGGATACCATCAGTTTAATAGACTTATAATGTTCGCTAAGCTTTGAGAAAATACCTAAGCGCCCCCATCGTGATCTCTGCCGCGGGGTCTGCCATGGTGGTCTCGGAAAGCAAGCTTTCAAACAATATGACAATATATCAAGTAATGCAGAAACAAGACAGTTAGTAGACGTAATTGGTGTTGATGAAAGGCGTTCTGCGTGCCTGTTCGTTGCTCTACTGTTCGAAATAAATCGATGAGGTTTGATATCGAGGACGCGTCGGTTGAACACGCGTTAAGCGGTTGAGGTGGGGTGAGAGCCAACCACGATTACATAATCACACTGACCTCATCGCAAGCTGCCTGATCAATTTGCGGCTCTATTCCTGAAACCCTCACTCCTTCAACATAAACAGAAGCAAGTCATTTCGGAGTGGGTACGCCATGGCTTGCATTCATATTGATTCTCCTGGTCGGTTTGCCTACTCTTTTCTCTAAGGTTATTTGTTTTGTTCCTAACAGCGACTTCGCTAGAGCTCCGTGCCCCGCGGGTTAACCAACCTGTTTATCGAGAGGATTGCACCCAGTGCTTTGACTCAATAGTATGCCTACCATTATCTCTAGCTTTATTTTACTTCAGGCACTTCTAACGGTGAATAAAGGATGATCCTTCGGGTTTAGATGTCTGTCTTTTCTGTTTCAACGGCGGATGTACGGGGGATAGGAATCACTCAAGCATCCACCACCAGCGCTCAGGACATCCGCTCGTGTTGAATATCAGGAGGACAAGGAAAGCCGTGCAGGTTAGATTTCCTTAACTTATTTTCTTTTTCTTATTAATGTTTTGAATCCGAATATAATTCTCAGGTGCTTCAGTCTATACTAATAAAATGCAATAAAGCGAGATGAACCCCCCCCTAAGATGTCGAAGCTAGCCATCACTGCGGAAAGAGAAGAAGATCGCTACGACACTATCACGAGAGTTAACTGCCATTCTTGTCAAGTCAGTGATATTGAAAAATCCGCTGGGAAACTCCCAGCGGTTGTCAATGGTGTATTGAAAGCTGCCACATTCTCACGGAAGGAGGAAGTCAAGGCCTGGGAGCAGGAATACAAACCGTGCCAGCATATACTGTCTCTCGTCCAGGATCAATCGAACCAGGCAACGCCAAAAGGTATACTCTTTGCCATACAAGAAAGATTGTATTAGTTCCCCCCAAACTGAACCCGTCTTCATTAGATCTATGTAAATGCTCCTCATGCGACTTAAAAGAGAACCTCTGGTTGTGCCTCGAATGCGGTAATATAGGGTGTGGTCGAAGTCAGTTTGGCGGCGTAGGTGGTAATTCTCATGGCCTCGCCCACGCAGATTTTTCTTCCCATGGAGTCGCCGTTAAACTTGGTTCCATTACACCGGAGGGCTCTGCGGATATTTTCTGCTACAAATGCAATGACGAGATAATCGATCCTGACCTTGCCACACATCTAAAACACTGGAACATAAATATCGCTGATCTCGAAAAAACCGAACAAAGTCTCGTGGAAATGCAGATTGAACAAAACCTTAAATGGGACTTTTCGATGACTGGACAGGATGGACATGAATCGAAGCCCCTTTTTGGAAAGGGACTTACAGGACTCAAGAATTTGGGAAACAGCTGCTATGTTTCCAGTATTTTACAGTGCCTATTCTCATTGCCTGAATTCAAAGAGCGGTATTCCCAATCCATGGCCGTCCCACCAGCCACATTAACCCCAGCGGAAGATCTTGAAACACAGTTACGGAAACTCAACGATGGTCTACTCTCTGGCCGTTATTCATTCCCCGATCCAGATGCAGCTATTTCTACTGATTCGCTCGATGTCGTCTATCAAAAGGGCCTTGCTCCTGCGATGTTCAAACATTTGGTGGGTCGTGGCCACGAAGAATTCTCAACAATGCGTCAGCAAGATTCATTTGAATTTCTTATACATCTTTTCAAACTCATAACACGTTCAAAACACACAGATGGCCTCCAAGACCCCGTGGGCTCATTTCGGTTTGCACTAGAACAACGCTTGCAATGTCTAGCGTGCAGAAAGGTCCGATATACGGTGGACGAGCAGGATAATATTTCGGTCCCTGTTCCAGCACGTCACATAAAGTCCAATCAAAATGATACAACCTCAACAAGGGATCAAAATTCGCCAAATACACCGGAATTCGAAAGAGTGACTTTGAAAGAATGTTTGGATATTTTTACTGCAGATGAGAGAGTCGAATTGACGTGTACCGCGTGTGGTAGCAAAGCAGGTTTCCTCAAAAGGTCTCGTTTTAAAACTTTCCCAAGGAATTTAGTGATTAATGCTCGTAGGTTTAGCCTCGTTAATTGGGTGCCGACAAAGCTTAATATTCCTGTTGAGGTTGATGATAAGCCCTTTGATATGAGTGCTTATATATCCGCCGGGCTCCAGGAAGGCGAAGAATTATTACCAGAGGATTCATCCGCAAGCCAACCCGCAGCGTTTATTCCAAACCACAATGCACTTGATCAGCTTTTAGCTATGGGATTTCCAGAAGTTCGGTCCAAAAAAGCCCTTCACGCAACCGGAAATGCTAACGTAGAGGCTGCGATGAATTGGCTAATTACCCATATGGAGGACCCGGATATTGACGAACCTGTAGAACTTACAGCAGGCAATCCTCCCTCAAATGATCAACCGATGGATGATCCAGACAGTATCGCCCAGCTTAACGAAATGGGAATTGATGTGGCCAAGGCTCGCATGGCTCTCAGAGAAACAGGTGGTGATGTTATGAGAGCGGTCGAGTGGGTGTTCAGCCATCCTGATGACACAGGAGCATTAGAGGATTCCTCAGGAGATATACCATCTGGCAACACCAGAGAGCCTCCGGGCTTCAAAGAGTTACCAGCTGAATTCCAACTACAATCCATCATCTGTCATAAGGGGGCCTCAGTTCATGCCGGGTGAGTTTGCTTACTGTTTCACGTCTCCTTCCTTGGTTGGTGCGCGTTTTCGTTACTAATGAACAAAAACCTAGGCATTATGTCGCGTTTGTACGAAAGCTCCTACCAGGATCGGAGACACCGCAATGGGTCCTGTTTAACGATGAGAAGGTCGTTGAGGCGAGCGATGTGGAGGAAATGAAGCAATTTGCATATGTCTACTTTTTCAGGATGCTCTAGATTTTCCCCTTTGCCCAATAACTATTTGTGAGTCGAGATCCTGTGCAAGTAGACTCGGTTGCAATATACCAAATGCTACCTGAATGATTTAATGAAGTATTGACTCGTTTTATCCCTGATGTTTGAGACTATCGATTTCACGAGTGTTTGATAAATGAACATGGGTAACGCTGCTGGCATCATACACAAATAAATGGCTTTGATGAAATACGAAGTGCAACCAAAGCTGAAAATCAGTTTTTCTCCAATTCCAACCCTGGCAGGCGTTTCAACAACATGTACAGTACATGTACAGTACATAGAAGGACCTTACATACAAGTGAAAAAGGGTTATACATGCAAAGTCTTAAATTCTGTTGACGACCCAACACCAACCACATTCCACCCATGATTCAAAAGGCGCACAAATGGAACAAGTAAAACAACCCCCGCCAATAACCAACACAAAATAGGAAATAGTGGTTATATGTAGAGTTAGTACAATGCAAGGTAAAGAAAGGGAAAAAGAAAAAAAAAAATCAGTGAAATGGAGAAAAGTATCATCATATCCCCTCAACATCAGTGGCCACCAGGATTATTATTACCTTCGCGAACAGGTGTTGAAAACCGTCCCGTCGTCTCACTAATAATCCAAGAGAACCACTCGTCAAGCTTTCCCTTCTCGACGTAGGTGCGTAGCAAATCAGCCTCTGCATCCAGCTCCTGAAGGTAGCTAATCTGTTGATCCGGAGGCATGCCTGCATGGGACATTGAAGGGAAAATGTTTGATTCAAGAATACGCGAGGGGGTGTAAGATTGGCGGGTCAGGCGAACATCCTCGCCAAGTACTGTGTTGTGAGGCAATGGGCGTTAGTTTTAAAACAACTCAAAATAGTATATAGATACAGCCTTTGTAAAGAAGGGACAGGAGAAGAAAGAAAAGAATCCTACCTTCAGCAAGCTGTCTCATAGTCTCTGCTAACGCCGTCGCATGAACCTTCGACTCAACCTCTCTATCCCCCTTCTTCTCTGTCCGATTGATAGCCTCCCAATTATCACGAATCATACAACGACGCCAGATGAGCCTTTCCAAACCGTCGCGATACTCGTGCGCTTGCTGGTCCTGATGATGGAAATTTCCCATCTTGAGAACGGTGAGTGCGAAGAAAAATTCATGTCCGCCAATGCTATCTTCCTCTTCTCCACCTTCAAGGAACCGAACGGGATCCATCAACGTCAGCAGATTGATGAGCTCCTCTGGCTCCATTGGTGATCTGGTAACGAGTTTGGCGAGGCAACGCTGGAGAAGGGCACGGAGAGCTGGCTTGCCGCGCACGACGTTGTTTCCGAACTGTTCGGTGGCGAGTTGGAGAGCAGCCCCGTCATCGATAGCACCATGTAGTGTTGGGAGGACATGTTCGTAGATCAATTCTTGAATGTTACATGTTTCCATAAGCTGGTCGAACGGCCTTACAGCGTCGTGCAGGCTTGCTGGCGCAGAGCCAGCCTTTTCGAATTCTGCTAGTTGGGCTAATTTGGCAAGCGATATTTCGACGCGCTTGCTCCAGATGTCGGTTTCTTGTTCAATCGCTAAGCGCTGCAGGGTCGTGCATGCGGTTTTATAATCACGCTCCCCAACAATATCATTGATCCAACTCAGTTTCGAATACGCTGGGTGGCTTCGTAAAAATTTCGTAACCGCTCCCTGGTACTCCTGCATTATGAAAAGCGTTTCTGGCTGGCCGACGGTGATGTGTCTGGTAAAGAAAGCATCAGCCCAGGCATCACCAAATCGTTCGAAATAATTGTCAATTCTCCGTTTCCAGGCTTTCGTTCCTTCATCGAGTACTGGGCTATCGTCCTCTGATCGTCTTGGTGGCCTCTGCTCTTTTATTTGCTCGTGCAAGTCGACCATAAGTTCCACCAACGCATCCATATCTCGGAAGGATTCCGCAAGGGTAATTGCATCTTCCAGCAAGCCAATCGCTGCCAGTTTAAACAACTGTGGTTTGCGATTCTCCACATGCGATTTCTCAAGCATTTTCCCACTACTCTGGATCTCCGAGTCATTCTGCGCTGCACACCACATAGTCCGCTCTTTGTGTAGCAATGCAAAAGCACGGAATTGCCTGGGGATATTTTCTTTGATAGTGTCGAGAACCTTGCTGGTTCTCGTAGTCGATGAATCTGATCCAGTAGCTGCAGTTGTAGCAGGGCGACGTCGACAGATGTTGAGTTCCAGATCCAAGAGCTGTTCGGTTTCTGAATAATTGATTTGCGTTGACGTCCAAAACTCAGGTAAAGCACTATACTGTGCCACGATAGCTGCATCGTCGTCCATAATTCCTTCGCCTACTCCGTATAGGGCGGCACTATCCTCTCGGAATTGAAAGGCTGTTTCCAGAGCAGCCAATGACAAATCACAAGCCTCGCAAACCCTCTCCGCAAATTGCCTGTCAACCGCACGCGACGTATTGCTATCTTCTTTTCGAAGCCCGTTTAAGATCCACGGGATGATGTATTCCATTCTCCACGTATCATGAATAAACCAATGCCGCACAATGTCGGTTTCGCCGCTTCCCGGCTCAATTTTCGTTTTGTGATTGTCTCCCATTTTTGAAATAATGAAGTCGAGATGCGTCCGATTGCTGGTAGGATGCTCTTCGTTTCCCTGTTGTACCTTCCATATAGCTCGTTGAGCTGCCATTTTTTCTGCTCCCCACAAGAGCTTCCACCTCGCCAAAGGAGAAAAATAGACATGGAATCGTTGTATGTATAGAGCTAAATCATGAAGTGCGGAAGCTCGCATTTTCATATACTGCTCCAGAGATGGGATGGTGGTCGGGATGAATTTCGAGTTAGACCGAAGAATTTCGTCACTTATTTGTAATGCAGCTTGTTCAAGCTCAGCGGGAGCAGAGCGAAGCTCATCATAACCAACAAATTCAAGAGGGTTCGATTTCATGCTACCGTAAAATACGATCTGCTCGAGTCGCGATTTAGCGGTAATCTTTGCCCCATCGGCAATATTGGAGGGCGGCCTGGGCAGAGCAGATACCCGAATGAGGCCAAAGTTGCGAATCATGAGGATGCATGACGGATATTTATGGTCGGCATCGGAATCCTCGGGACTACACCCCTGGACGGCGTACCCATTTCCATCTTTGAGCCGGATATAATCTTGGAAATTCGAATCCATCACGTGGCTCTCTTCTAGAAGTTGGGCCGATACTGGATCAACAAGCGGTACAAGGGATATGATCACCAACCCCCTGTCGAATATTACAAACGCCCAGCCTCCAGGTTTAGGGACACAAAGGAGTGGTGTCCAAAGAGCATCAGAATCCACGGCGTTATTTCGAAGTTGAAGGGGGTTGACAACATCAGCAGTCGCTGTGGAACCCACAATCCTCAGGCCGACAACAAAATACGACAAGGACGAGTTTTGACAGACCCCGACCAGCGCCCAAAGAGAGATGGCACAATCAACATCGTTTAAATCCCCAGGAGCGTAGTGATTGGGGTCCCCGTTAGCAAACGCGAAATCGTAAACCTGGAAAGTATTTTGGGCATCGTCTTCAGAGACATCCACCGTACGTCTCAGAGCTTGTAGAATGGATTGCTTCGCATCAACCTGCGCCTTGAGAGAGTTCCCGTTATTCCAGTGGATATCCCACAGCTCAAACTCCCCAGCGCTGGTAGCTATTATAATATCGCGCTGACCGCGTTGGGACGACATGCCAGCCTTAGCAGCCGCGATTTTTCTTTTCCATGAGCTACCAGAGAGCACACTTCTGATTCCCCCAAAGAAGCCAACATTACTCCCTCGCGATATCCCATGAAGCAATTGAACAGAAATGCCAGGTTTGCCTTGTGAATCGCGAATAGACACATGGGCGAGGCGACCAGTAGATAACGCAATGATAATTCCCGAAGGTTCGGCGTTAATGATTTCCGTAGCCATCTCTCCGGATAACATGCCAGGTATGTGCCCTTGAATTCCGTTTTGTCTTTGTTTCATGAGCCCAAGAATGGCAGCGTTCGAAACCGTTTCCCAAAGAGTAATTTTTCCCGTTGATGGAACAACAACCATCAAGCCTGGGTTGCCCTCAGCAGATTTGGATATAAGCGTCCCTAAGGGAAGAGGGTCATCGGAATGCCTCGCCGGGCACGGGATAGCAAACTGAAGGACGGTGCTTGGAGTGAGGGACTGGGGGGGAATCGTGTACGGCCAAACGATAGCTTCATGTTGCGAAAGGGCAAGGCAGTATCCATTCGACGAGCTAATTGTATATCTCAATGGCGCTAAATAAAAAATCTATCCATCAGAATATAGTCATTCAAAAGGTGATTTTAAGGTTCAACTTACCTGTCGGGTTTTCCTTGATCTGCTCAGGTAACGAAGGTAGGTGCGAAACGGTGTAGAAGTCGTTGCTGGACTAGGATCAAACGTCAGCGTCCGAGATTCTTTGTAGAGACACAATATAAGGGATAGATAAATAAAACAACGAACGGTTCTCTTACAAGAGTAATAGTACCGTCCGTAAGATCTCCGCGTTTCTCCTGCTTCCTAGGTCCTCTCAGCGCGAGTTCGCTCACTGTCACCGGTCGACTTGAAATCTCCTCCGGCCCATTCTCGTCATCCTGTAGCGACTGTCCCTCGCCAAGGTGTTTGGCCACAGCAGGTTCTCTGTCATCCTGGCGCAACGTCGAGCGTTGCCGTTTTGCTTTGGGGGGCTTCACCGACTCATCTGCGTTGCTCCTCTGCCGCCGACGTGGGTTTCGCAAGGCAGCGACAGAGGGGTGAGCTGCGACATTACTGGAGAACATGATAGTGAAGGGGAAAATAACAGGGATGGCGACGGCTTAAGAGTGTAAAGGAAGCCAAAGCTGGTAGCTGTCTGTTCCAGCTGTTGGCCAACCGCGCTCCGCAAGTTCAAATGTGTTCCTCTGTTTACAGTTTGGAGCTCCGACGATGAAGGCGTTTGTTTGGAACCTTGGCGCGGGTCACATGATATACACTGTAACGGCTATGATTGTCAAAAAAAATCATTACCAGTGACCTCACATTCTTCATTGAAAAACTCCTGGAATACAAGCAGGTTGTTTTCTTAGAAACCGGGGAAGATTTTGGTTAATCGAGACCATTCCCGCCGGCAAAAGTCCACCAGATGTCATGGTTGCTGAAGCCGCGAAACTTTTCAATGGAAACTATGGTATTTGTGGCTAGCTTCTGCACAACCCAGGTAAGCATGAATGGTGCTATCTCCTCCTACTCTTACTTTCTATCCGACAGCGACTTCTCAAACAAAACCCATCCAGCTCAGCGCATTGCTTCCTTGAAAGCAATTCCTCCCCTGCTCCAACTTTTCCGAAAGCCGCGCGAGCGTCACTGTGGGTGGGTGGAAAGCTTGCCGGGCTGGCCTTTACGTGCGTGCCTTTGGAAATATGGCTAAAGGACCATAGAGAGTATGCCGGATCACATAACTTAGTTATGGACCGTAACTCCCGCGGGCGCTCTATGGAGGTCAATCAGTTGAGCTATCTAGTTGGGATACAGATGATATGTATGGGCATCGCGGGCTCTCACCCAGCTAAGTGCCTTGCGGTTGCATCATGTTACGAGAAGTGTATATACATATACGTCTTCTTCCGGACAATGAGCAACACGTTCAGTTCCTCACTCAAGCAGAGGGGGGGTATTGAGCAAACATCTTTTGTTTTTTCATGGAGGAGAACGCCAAAAACAATGCGGACAGACAGCCTCCCCAATATTGTATATTTAATATTGCAAAAACTGGACGGCACGCTTCCTTTTCCAATTCCAAAACCCCACAGGGGCTCATTTTGTGGGGTGCCCGTATTGAATTCTTGTGTTGATTGTGGGGGACCCGCTGGCGGATATGGAAAGAGAATCCCAAGATCGACAGTGGCAGCTCGGCGATATGCCAGGCTGGCATGAATAAATACCCTCTTATCCCGTCGAGCAAACGCCCCGACTAGTGCACAAGCCAGTGTGGTTCAATAATATTGAGTGTGGTTCAAATTTTCCGCCCGAATCAATCATGGAGATCCCCAATTAAAAACTATTGTCACAAGTGACTCCCCCAGCAGCGGTAGCTAGCTTATCAAGGAATATTGTCAAGCCCTTTCCCTTGACTTAACCTTAATCCTAACTCACCCATGAACAAACTTTCAAAACCATCATGCATCGACATATCTAAAGTGCACGCGCTTTCTCTCCCTTTTTTTTTTTTTATAGCCACACACATAAGCTGGTAAAAACGATCAATATAAAAATAAATATATGTTTCCTTTCTTATTGTAAGTTGTATTAGTTATACTTTAAATTTCTGATATCTGATTGGCGCTATGTGTCAATTCCACATTATCCCAATGAGACAATGCACATCATTGGGAAAAGGAAAACCAGCCCTTCCACTCACAGCAGGGGATAAGGTCTGCCCCGGGGCATCACACTGGCTCAAGACAAAAATGAAGAGAAAAGAGCCAACAACAGTCACAAATACTAACAACAACCGAGCCGATAAAAACTCCATATAACAGCAAAACAAAAAAGGAGAGGGGGAGGTGGGGAGGGGAAAATCCTTTGAATAAGAGCAGAAGAAGATGTGAGGTCGAGGCACAACGGTGGAGGAAAGGATTTGACCAAAATCTAAGCCTTCTTCACTTCAATGTCCTCCTCGCTGGTGGCGCTGGTGCTGCTACTATCATTGGTCTTGACCCTAACCCCATCCACACCGTCGATATCATCAAACGGGCCATGTATTTCCTCCTCGAAGACCGGATCCGTTTCAATAGTTTCGAACTTGGTCTTGAAATCCGCCAGCCCTTGCGTGCTGCTGTTGGAACGACGTCTGGCGTTGGTGAAGGTATATCCGTAGTCCTGCACTTCGTCTCCAGAACGGCCCCTATGGAATTATGATCTCAGCAAAAGTCGGAGAACGATTTTACGTTGTAACAATATATACGGCAAGAGGAGATGGGTATATTTTCATCAGTGGGTAACTGTGGGTTTGTTTCTTTTTGTAGGGAGGGATTCTCCAATGGAAACTCACCAATTGCCCTTTCCGCCACCATCTTTCTTGGTTTTCCTAGGGTCGGCATCGACATGGCCACTCTTTGCAAAGTAGCGAGGTAGATGCTCTTCGGGAGCGGCGGTGCCATCAGCTAGGCCAGCATGGTCACGATCGTTGAGCTTGTGAGAGCGGGTCACTGTCAAAGAATAAACACACATAGATTAGCGATTGGCGGCCAACTGTATAGGGGTGGGGTCTGAAAAGAAAGAATTTTTGCCATTGGAGATGACGGATCGAGTGGATAACCGAAAGAACAGATAACCAATAATGACCCTGGGTAGGTGACGAATGAACATACTTATGAAACAGGAGAATCAAGGGATTGTCAATGGCAGGACGTTTTTGAGGAAGGTCTTCGATGAGGGGAATTGGAAGTTATGTTGTTGGTTAGGTGGTTGATCAAAGCAGTGGAGGAAGGGAGGGAGTTGTTCCGTAGAAGGCGTTCAGGAGTGGCAGAGAGAGGAGGGGCGAAGAGCCAGAGAGCGGCTGGAATAAAGGATCGACTGAGAGCTACTAAACAGGTGGATTGGGTAAAACAACGAGAACAGAAGAAGGATAATTGAGTTATTTCTTTGCAAAGTAACGATGTAACAGAGATCGAGGAGGAGGGTTGGAGAATCGACGAAGACGAACTGAAAGGATGGATGGTGGGAGCAGGACGGGGAGGAGGAGGAGGAGGAGGAGGAGGAACAAGCTTGGGGGACGAGCAGAGAGTCTAGCGGTTGAAAGCCAAGGGGCCGCGAGAGGGTAAGAGGGGGTTGATGAGTAAGGTCCTGGTATTGTAGACAGATCGAGAGCAAATGCAGACAGCACACAGAGACAGGGCAGACAGGTGTCCGTATGTACATGTACTGTACATGTACTTATAGGTACCTCGCAGGCCGGGGTGCGGGCGAGGTGGTACCTGGGGCCTACGTATGATGTAACTTGGGGTCTGATACAGATATCAAACCTTCCTCTTGAGTTACCGGCTTCCAAGGTTCCAAGGTTGCACCACCGCGGCACATGACCCCAGAGCACAGCACAACAAGCCACCTGGGCATGCGCGCTCTCATCTCACAAAGGTATAGGCCAATTTGTTCAACGCCGTCTGCCTACCCGCCTTCCCCTTTGCATTGTCTCCACTCTGCAGTCGGCAGCGATGCATCCGCGCATCCGCGTCAATAGAACAGATGGATGCGGCAGACGCCACGCTGTAGAATGTGCTAGTAGGTCAGTACCTAGGTACACTCAAATGTCGCACGGGACCAGTTGCTTCTTCCAAGGTTGCTTCCCTTGGGTGAGGAGCACCTGACCAGCGGGTCCAGAGGCCCACACTACGTCATTCTCCCATGGCGCCAGGGCCAGCCAGCGTTGTCGCGCCCTAATGCGGACTAGTGTGGCGGTGAATATCCGGGGTAGAGGTAAACTACGGAGGAACAGGTAACAGGATTTGCGTCAAAACAGTACTGGTCACTATAGTAATATGATAGATAAAAAACAAACTATCCATAGGTATGTATGTTATTAAAAGCCCCCATTCACTGCAAGCATCAACAAGAAACAGTATTGCTGTACAGTACATTTTATACCGCTCATTGAACCCAAGGAGTTCATCACCACAATGACTTATGAATGCCAACACAGCTTCCACTCCGAAATTAAAAGTATGTGTGTATATAATATAATAAACCTTGCCTTGGGGATGCAGGGAGAAGAAGCCTGAGGTTCAAATCTATAGACCTTCCTCGACTTTCTGTCAAAACGGTCAACACATACAATACACTTTCCCTGGCCAAGGCAAAGCAGTGAGTTGATGAAAGTGCTAATAAAATTACCTCGCTCCTAGGCGAGGAAATACTCCAGATATTCTCATAATAATTTAATATTTCACACATAGCACTTTGCTACCTGCAATTGATAAACATGGTTCCTTCTAAGCTTGATACACCTTTCCACTTGTATGCGGAATGACGACACTTACAGAGAGGCCAGCTACCACAGCCGCCGCTCTCCGATCACGGACCTCACGTGGAGGGGGTCTATCGTAGTGGCCGAATAGGACTTTTCCCTGATCGACTCAAATACGATTGACTGTTCATTGAACATTCTGGTAACTTATAAAGGATCATCCGTGGAAGAATTTGAAACGCTCCTGGAAAGTTTTGACCGATTTCGGAGAGGGAGACTTAACTAGTATTAGTAATAGAGGTGCCAGCAGGTGATCGGGGCGTTACCTAGGAGTACTTCTTTCCCCGCATGTGATGGCGCCAGAATTCTGGTACAGATACTTCATACTTCCTGGCGAGGGGCACAAGCAGTAAAAACTTTCCAATGATGTGATCGCATTTTTTTTATAAATTATTATCTCCAAGAAAATAACAACAACAACAATATCATCATCATCATCATCAATAAAACCACGAGGACAAAGAAGGTGAAAAAAAAAAAAAAAAAAAAGAATAAAGAAACATCTTCCCCTCTTCTTTCTTTTCTTCCATTCATTCCAATTTTCTAGCATCCCCACCGTTCAGAAACGATGGCGACCACTGGACGAGTCCTCCTCCTCTCCCCGCCATCCCTCTCTTCGCATCCCGAAAAGCTAAACGCGGTCTTAAAATCACACACGCGGGACAAGACTGATTTGCAGATGCTCGACCGGCTTTCCCACGGCCTCGTCTCCCTTCCAGAATCCACCTACGACATCGTCCTCCTCCTAACCGGCGCAGACAACACCCTCGCAGAAACCCATAGCCTGCTCAACCGTGAACTCATCCAGCGGGTCGTGCACAGTCTGAGACCGGCGGGGAAGCTGCGGAATCGGGAAAATAAGCCGTGGGGTTTAAGTGATGGTAATGGTAATAATGCGAACAGCAGCAGGCGTTACAATGATGATGAACAGCGGTTCAGGAACGAAGTGATCTTGGCGGGCCTAGTCTTTGATGATAAGGGAGAGCTGTTGAAGCCAGATATCGGAGCGCAGCAGGCTATTCCGCTGAAGCTGGGCAGGAGAAGGAAGGAGAAGGAAAAGACCGACACTCTGGCATCCTCTGCCAATTACATTACCAACGGGACAGTGGGCGCACCAGCTTCAAATGGGATAAGCGCGCCTATTCCTGCAGCCAAGAAGACCGAAAATAACCCAGTTCCCCCTGGAGTGGGATTTATAGATTTCAGCGATGACTTTGGCGTGCCGGCGGAAGATGATCCCGACGATTCCGACGAGGAGCTTATCGACGAGGACGAACTGCTTGATGAAGATGATATGGGAAGACAAATTGTCCAACGTGAGTTGAATAGTCCATTGCAATCCTCTTCATGCCCACAGGGCCCCTCTCTCCCTTATCCTCTCCCTTATCCTCTCCCTCCTCCCCAATCCCTGCTACAGCAACTAGACTCCGAACTAAAACCACATTACACAGCACCCGAATGCCGCCCAAAGCCAGGCAAACGTCGACGAGCGTGCAAGGACTGCTCCTGCGGCCTCTCTCAGAAGCTTGAGGCAAAAGACAAGGCCCAACGCGCCACTGCCGACAAAGCGCTGGAGACCATGAAACTGGGCTCGAGCGAGCTGGCAGAGGTAGATTTCACCGTGCAGGGCAAGGTGGGCAGCTGCGGGAATTGCTCGCTGGGCGATGCGTTCCGCTGCGATGGGTGTCCGTATATCGGCTTGCCGGCCTTCAAGCCGGGAGAGGAGGTTCGCCTACTGAACAACGATGTGCAGCTTTGAAAATATACTCTTTCTTTCTCTCTTTCTTTGTTTCTCTCTTTCCTTCTTTCTTTTTTCTCTCTCTTGTCATATTTGCTCCCTCTCCTTGAAGGGGGATGTGTACCCTTCCTTACCCTTTCAGGCTGGTTGCGGAAGGGGATAGATAAATGAACAAATGAATGAACGGGTATTCATTTCGTGCGTTCCCTGCAGCTAGATCATAGCCAGGCGTGATTTGTTTGAATAGATAGGCAAAATAAAATCCACTCAATATCTCTCGGTCTTTATTTGCCTCGAATAATGACTGTATCAACCAGCTTCTGTGGAAACAATGTGCTTAACTAGGTACTTACTCTGAGATTGAAGATTCGAGGCTACTCTGGACGCAGTCATGATCTTTTCTTTCAGCATTCAAGAGAAGAGGTAATAATTCCAGGTTATTAAAAAGAAGCTCAACAAATATTGCACTGCCGTTAAAAATCTTTCTGAACTTTCTGTACTATATTTATAACTACCTGAAATATAACCAATATCATCCATCGTTGTTGTCCTAAGATATTTATATACTAGTAACTAATCCTGGGGCGTCTGGCCGCTAGGCTTCTGAGTACTAGTAGACATACAGCTGTAAGCCCCTTTCCAAAACCTACTATCCATCTGTGACGTTCATATCTAGAAAATTAAACGTTGGTTACTATCTACTCTGCAAGCATTTGAATCTGGAGGGCTCGAAATCGTCTGGCACGTGATGTCGTCTGGCACGTGATGTCGTCTGGCACGTGATGTCGTCTCTAGATTCCCAGCTCACCACTAAAGGGAACTTCATTTCCATCCTCTACACAGCATTAGAACTTGGGTATGTCCCCATAAACGAAGGGAATAAATGGAGTTTATCCCCGAAGCGAAGACTACGCAGTTTTGGCCTGCGTTTGACTTGTAGAGCACAGTAAGTCACTCTTCGCCATCGCCCACTACTAACCCTTCCTTTGCGTTCTAATACCCAGCTGGTGCTTTCAAAATGATGAAAACCGTTCCTTGCCCTCCTCTGTTATTATTTGATGAGAAACGATTAGGAGATAATCTAAATCCCTGAATAGCTTTACGTTACGCTCTTCTCGCATATGTCATTCCAACTTTTTTGTGACTCTGGTGCTAATCATGCTTTGGTTCAATGTTCGAGCATCCGGCGGTTGGGTGCTTCTTCCTTGAGACATCTCACTTCTCATGGCGCAGTCCTCTATGCTTTTGTTTGTATAAATATTTTGTCATTTTGGAGAATCACGTAAGAATCTGCCAGCTGCATTCAATCCATCCGTTCTCAGGAGGCGCTTGCCTGCCATTTTCCCATCAGCGACTTATCCTCTACGTATCTGACAATGTCTACCAGCGAATGCTGCTCCGGCACCTGATGGAAGTAGATTTTGACAAGGGAAATCTGGGAGGGTAATACGGAAAGGCAATGGTTAGAATAATAACGTCTAATATTAATCTAGTTTTCTGCCCTGAGAGTGAGGGCTATTATTCGTACCATAGATTACTACTTCCGGGCGATATGCCTTTTTGCGGCCTAGGCTGCTTGACGGTAATTACCACCGCTACTATAAGAATACTCCAAGTAAGATAACCAAGCGAACGTGCTCTGGTTGAAAGCAGTATCAATGAACATGAATACGAGTAGTAAATATTGACCTCGGTCGAAGTTGGTAAGCAGCGCCTGTGATTGGCCAACCAGCGGCAGCCAGTGCTGCCCGGGGAATGTCTTGGCACTAAAATTTCTGGACACTTCGCATATTCGAAACCGACGACGAACTGTTCCTGTTCTCAGTCTTTAAACTCTCCCAATCGCCCCAGAATCAAGTCGCTCTTTCAATTGGATAGTTATAGCTATTCCCGCTCCACCATTTAAGGAGTAAAATCAGCTCGCGGCAGAAGTTTCGCGGCTCAAGTGTCAGCTCGGATTATGTCGTTCTCTTCCCTGGTTGCGGACATTGCATTCCGAGATGGGAATCGTGATGATTGCAGCACGTTGACTTCTCAAGGCTTGACATCCCAAATAGGCGGCGCACGCTCATATGTTAGCACTGCGGCGACCAGCGTGAGCATATCGGGTGACATCTCCAGCCAGCTTCATGCAGGCTACAGCCATCCCCTCAACAGGACGTGGCAGGCCGAACGGCAGTTAACAAAGGTGAGGGACATGTTTTACCCCCAAATGAATACATAAATGAATATGGAATATTTTTTTTTAACATATATACTGTTGCCATTGCTCCAGTCCATGCTTATCTATCCCCTTTTCATTACCGACAACCCCGATGAAGAAACACCAATTCCCTCCTTACCAAACCAGCACCGTCGTGGGGTCAACCGTCTCATCCCATTCCTTACACCCCTTGTACAAAAGGGTCTGCGATCGGTAATCGTCTTCGGTGTCCCCTTAGGCCCCAACACAAAAGACGCCCTTGGGACCTCTGCAGACGACCCTAGCGGGCCTGTCATCCAAGCCATCCGTCTAATCCGCTCCCACTTCCCAGACATCTACATCGTCGCCGACGTCTGTCTCTGTGAATACACCTCCCACGGCCACTGCGGCATCCTCCGCGATGACGGCACCCTCAACAACGCCCTCTCCATCGACCGCATCTCTGACGTTGCCCTCGCCTACGCCGAAGCAGGCGCCCACTGCGTCGCGCCCTCAGACATGAACGACGGCCGCGTGCGAGCCATCAAGCTCAAGCTCATCGAAGCCGGCATTGCCCACCGCGTTCTCCTGATGTCCTACAGCGCAAAGTTCAGCGGGTGTTTGTACGGCCCCTTCCGCGAAGCTGCAGGCTCCTGCCCGAGCTTCGGAGATCGCAAATGCTACCAACTGCCACCAGGTGGTCGCGGGCTGGCTCGTCGCGCCATCCAACGCGATATCGCAGAGGGCGCGGATATAATCATGGTAAAACCTGCCAGCAGCTACCTGGACATCATCCGCGATGCGAAGGAGCTGGGCAAGGACATGCCAGTGGCGGCGTACCAGGTGAGCGGGGAGTACGCTATGATCCACGCAGCGGCGAAGGCGGGTGTGTTTGATTTGAAGTCGATGGCGATGGAAAGTACAGAGGGGATTCTGAGGGCTGGGGCGGGGATTGTGATAAGTTACTTTGTGCCGGAGTTTTTAGACTGGCTTTCCAACTGAGAGACAGTTCATAACAGCTTATCCTCGAGTCTCTGACGCTTGCATTCCTTTCACGAATATTTTTTTTTTCGGGTATCGTCTTATGATTCATCGGAGTTGGGGCACTTCTCATGTTTTTTTCTGTTGTGGCGTCATTACAGTTATCCACCACTCATCTCCGTTATATTTCATTGAATCCTGGGGAAACAAAATAGGAAAGAATGATTGAATTGATTCGTCTTTCCGTTGCATATGTCATGGGAAAAGGAGACTTACTCTCATTGTTCCTGGACTTCTCCTTCGCCTTTGTTTCCCCGACAAGGACACACTCAGCTCCCCAGGCTAGTTTCCAAAGGCGCGTCTCTGCGCTGTACGCAGCCCCGGGCATGCGGAGAATACAAAGCACGTTTTTACGGACGTTGAATAACAAACAAGAAACCAACCGAGTCTCATACATATCTCTTCGTTCGCAGTCATTCCCCCGCTCACTCGCCCTCCTGCTCTCGTCAATCCCGGTGTTCCCTTTTCAAATTCCTTCCACCCCATAATTACGTGGGTGGCAACTCTTTTCACGGGGAAATGCACCAAGAGATGGACATATGCTTCAGCGAAGGCTAAATCATATATTCCCCACTTATCCCGCAAGATGGTATGATAATGCACCGGGTCATGGGCTTCTTATTCCCTCTGCTTTCTTCTTTTTCTTGTTGTGCTTACAGGATACAAAGAAATAAAATGGGGAATCCTGGAGGGTGTTGTTATTTTTTTTTTTGTGTCTGCCATTCTACCCGCTGGGGACGGGTTCTTCTTTCACGGATTTTCGGCACTTGTAGAGGGGGAATTTGCGAAGGGGGTCGGTTCTTGTTTCTTTCCTTTTATTCCGCATATTCTTTTTTCATTATTATTTTGGTTGGGAGCACGCATTTTGAGAAAATGATTTGAGACGCATCGAAACGGGAGGAAGAATGTATAACCATGTACAGTACGGAGTACAATAACAAAGTTACGTTTATACCCTATATCAATTTGATTCCGATTCAAATTGAAAGCTTTTTGGCGATGTCAAGAGATCTTTAGTACGAAGTAACTGGTATTTAATTTTCTTTTTTCTTCTCACTGTTCTCTCTTTTTAAACAGACATCGTTTGATGTAGCTGTCATCTCCATACGCAGCCTCGACATCATGGGACAAGATCCACAAGCGGGATTGATCACTAACAAACTTGCCTAGACATAAAACTCACCCCCATTCCCATACAATTATACATCGACAGCTCTTATTCTACGAAGCACTTGTACTCGCATTGACGATTTTCAAGACTCCCCGAGTCAAAGGAGCTTGGACCGGAAGAGATGTGCCGAGTGGCATTGGGAAATGGTCCGGGCGGGTCAAGCAGGGCCAAGCTGATCCCTTCATCTCGCGTAAAACCAAAAAGACAAGGCATCTTCTTTTCTCTATCTCTTTATAAATTCACCGTGGAGGTCGATCCAAGCAAGGGCTTGCCAGAGAAAACCTCATCTGCTGCTTGTCCCTCGTCACAAAAATGCAGAGATCCACAAGCATGCGTTGGCGCTCCTCCATGCGCAGATACGGGAAAGGAGATGAAGCCCAAAAATCTCTGTGCGGAGGCCACCTTCCCCCAAAATAGCAACCGAGACGAATTACATCCATATTTACAAATCGCATTTCGCGCTTAAAAGTGCTGACTCCCGGCTTGATCGTCAGCACTGCATGATGGGCCAATCAAGACTCCAACAAACAACACGAGCTAGTCAAGATGGAAACGCAACTTCAATATGAAGGGCGGTGGGAAAAGAGTTTGAAACAAATGAAGGGGAAGCAGTTAATGCGGGGGCCTGGATACCGGAGCTAGGTTAGTGAGCGATGTTGATTTGCTACACTACTTACTACACTGCACTGGGTTTCATTTTCCTTTCGTGCACCCGCTTGTCGCTATGGATCGATAAAATGAGGGGAAATCCCGAACGGCAAGAGGAAGAGTCTTATGATATACTCTCCGTACTCCGTACAGTGCATGGAATAGCACAATGCTAGCACGGCGCTACGATAGCAGGCTCGGCTTAGTAGTTAGTACGCGCATAATCTTTCTTGTCGATCAGCATGTAGTGCGCAAATGGGGGCGAAGGAAGATTGCCCTTTGCAGACAAGCGCGGGGGTTCGTTGTCCGAGAGGAAGAGCTCTGGCAGTTGGGGGCTCGGGAGTGATAGTCCACTCTTCGCTTGAAGCCATGGCCAAGCGCTGAAATGAGAATCTTGCCGTCACATTTTCGTCCCTCAGCCCCCAGATATCAACAAGGAATATCCTACAAACTGCGCCTACGATGGGGCCATAACCAGATCATACTGCGTACTGCGCAGCAGCCAGCGAGACAAGAGCCATTAAATTCAAACCCGTGGATTCTCGGGAGTCTCAACATTTTCATCCAGCCACATTCAGCTTAGCCATTGGGGGCCCTTTTTCCGTGAGAATGCCGAAAGGATGCTAGGCGTCACTGCGGGGTTAACGGCCAACATGCCATGTAGTGCAAAAAAAATTGTACAGGAAAACTTTACATAGTACTGCACAGTCAGGGCTTACTCTTCAGTAGTGCATTTTCCAGCGGCCTGGTGGGGTTGATTAAGTCACTTCCTAAGTTCCTACACACCTAACCTCCAAACCAACGGGGATGGAGATTCGTGACATTTTCCTGTTCAGTTTTAGGGTGGTGAAAAGCAACGAAATTAGTCGTTGAATGTGATGGCAGGGCTGAGGTTGCTAGCCAGCAAAACCATGGTTGGATTGATAAAAAATGTCAGATCTGTGTCAACAACTGCGATGAGCAGTGGAGCGTAAGCAGGAGATCAACATCGCTCATTTCTACCGTTAAAAATGGAACGAGGATTGTGTTGTGGCTCATGAGTTAGGTAACTACCCTTTTAAACAAACAAAGGTCAACTGGGCATTGTTGACCACCAAAAGAGCAATGTGAGCTGGAGTCACCCTTTGAGCTGCTGAGTATCGAGCATTGAGCATTGAGAAGGAGGAGGGCCATTCTCGGTGTAACTAATTATCGCGGGCCATTACATCGCACAAATACCGCATATACGCCGCACAACAATGATGCGGCGGTTGGGTGCGGGAACGCTCGCCTGAAGGCGCATAACGATAGAACTGCCGCTTGCCCGGCGCCAACCAACATGAGAATCACAGACAAGGGCGGCATACGCGTCCAGAGTGTATCACACAGCCGCCCACCCTCATAGCGTCAGTGATTGGGCAAACGCCCACGACGCCATCACAAGTTCACAACACCAAAAGAAAAAAACACCCTTGCCGCCCAACCAATTCGGCTCTTCCACGCCCTTCCTCCTCGAGTCCTTGCTCAGCAAGGATTGTCGCTAGTGAAGGAAGGAAGCCAGGCATCTCTTACAAGGAATGCGAAGTGGCGAGGAATATGATATGCCTTGGTCGCATGTGATAGGATGGCGGGTCGCAAGGGGGGATGGCGCTACAAGCCGGGAACAAGTTGCGGCAACATAGGAAGGGGCGCCATCGTCGCAGCGTCCGGCGGCCGCGCGAACCGTGGACCGCGCAAACGAGGCGTCTTTTGGCGAGCAGCGAGCGGCATGCGGGTACTGCAGCGCTACTGCGCCCGAGGCAGCGCTAAATTTTTGGTATTTTTGATTGGTATGTTTTTGGGGGCGGATGGATGCTGAGGGTGAGCGGTATCAATCATGATCCCAGCGAGCAACCCCACTCGTCGATTTTAAATCACGCGTCCATGGCCAACTCGGGGACTTGATGAAAAGCTGCAATGGAAAGAGGATGGTTGAGGATGAGAGGGCAATTGCGCTGCCCCCCTGGTTGTTGCATTTTAAACTCGGGGGATGTAACTCAGGTATTGACATCAATGATTTGAGGGCCTCCGTCAGCCAAAGACGGGTTGTGACTGCCCCGTCATGCCCAACAGCAGAAAAACATGTTAATAGTTGCTCCACTCACACAACTCAACAGCGTGCATTATCGGGAACAGAGAAAAACTATTGAACGAGGATATTTTTAAAGTTCAAGTGAGAAGTCCAAGTCAGCAAGGCAAGTCTGAGAGCGAACCCGAGGAAATCAGCTGGGTTAGAAGAAGCCCCTTGCTGCAAAGAAACGGGTTACAATATGTATTTTATCACTAATAGAACCAGCAACCAGGCCCGAAAATGCCGCAAACGGCACACACAGGAAGCAACTTTGGGCGATCCCATTCACAAACTCAAATCCCACAAGAGCAGTTTATCAATATCATTGGATGGGCGCTCGAAGACATGGCCCATGGGTACAAGTCCATGTATGCTGGGTTCTTCCCTGGCTGCGTTCAGCGTTTCCCCTTTGCAACTGCTACGGAGGACAAAGCGGCAAGTCAGAGCGGTTGAGCTTAAGCGAAAGTGGGGGGGGGTCAATATTCGCGCTGACCGCTTGTCGCAGAACTCAGCCAGCGTCAAGACTTGGTTGGCGGTTGGCGACTGGCGACTGGCGCCGTGCACCGCGACGAGAGACAAAAAGAATTCTCGCACATAGCGCGCCATGCGCCAGAGTTGCCTGATTGCCAACGATTGGAGGAAGATGCGGGGATGAGTGATTGGCTGATTCCAAAACGACTATTTCTTGCTTGCGGCCTGGATCAGCGATGATGGGAAAAATCGTGCATGGATTCACATCATGCCAGACACAGGCTACTGAGTACTTGTTGCACACAGGACGGCCATTTTGCCAATGTGTTTTGATGAAAACCATGCTACGGCTATATGTGGAGGGCAACAAAAGGATTATTCATATTTACGCCCCCACGAAGTCACAGTGAATAATCGTCATAACCATCCTGTTGAGCAGACTGAGGCAAGTAGATGAGAACAGAAACGCATGAGCTGGCAGTTTCATCACCATGACCAAGACATCACTGTACGTACGTACTGTATCGTACGTGTGTAAGTCGCGTACGCGTACGGTACGTATACATACGTACCATTGTGTCAAGCGCCTGTTCCGATGCAGCCATGGCGATGACGATGATGGTGATGGGGTCCATCTTGTTACAATGTGAGGAGTGTGTCGCGCCGAGCTGAGAAAGATTTTGCCCATTCCCATTCCCATCCCCTTTTCCCATTTCGCCTCTCGGGTCTGGCGCCAGACAGCCAGCAGTCAAATCACAGCAGTCAAATCACAGCGACCAAGAGTTTGGCTGATCACAAGCTTGCCAAGAAGGTATGGCTGTTGTACGATTGGGCGGTATGATAAGAATGGGGATTCTCGAAAAGACACGGCACAGGCCGTGAGGTCTGCCAGCCTGAACGGCGCAAAAAACAAAAGGCAGAGAGCAGGGTTGGGGAGAGTGATCGAAATTCATGAATCAAGCTACCCAGGGGACGGAAAATCCTTTTTTTTTTTTTTTTTTTTGAACTCGTCAGGGCGCCAGCGTTGACAGGGTTGGTATGTATGTCATGAGTTGGTTGGAAGGGTGCAACCACTCTGGAGTTGAAAAATAATGCGTTTTAACAATAACATTTACTAGTATTTATTATTGGGAGACCTATAAGAAGAAATTCAAACTGCGCAGCTGCTTCAATTCTGAATCAGTAGTTCATAGTCATCAATAATGCTTCCGATTCTGCTGGTGGAACAGGAATGCGGGCTGTGGCCCTGTACTGCGTAGGATGTGGGCGATGTCTGTGGTGGCACAGACCGCTCCCCTTTCGCTTGTTGGCGTCTGTTTGTGTTTTCAACCCATCCGACAGTCAAATCTATCGAGGATTTCAATGGCCAATGAGGCGGTGCAGCTGAAAATTATTCCTGAACACGGAAAGCTTACAGGATGGACCAGAGTATGCAGAAAGCCAATCCGACGTGCTGCGGCTGCTGCTTGCTCAGAATGGCCGACATCAATGGTATGACAGGTGGGTGCCTCGGAGTCCTGTGGTCAACGACAAGAGAAACAACAGGCAGACGGGTCCATCACCTGGCCGTCGACTCCGGGTGGTGATAGGGCGGGCTGGCCGCTGTGGATGCAAGGAGGAGAGAATGCCTTGCCGCGCCAGAGGGGGATCGCTGCTGCACTCCCGAAGTCGCCGCAGGCTAACTTTGCCCATGGCGCATTATTATTCGTCTTACTATCGCTCTGCTGACCTTCCAAGTTACCGACGGAGCGGACAGGGTGTGGTGACATGATATGACAGTACAAATGATACAAGGCACAGAGTACATGATCGTGATAACCAACTGAAGTGTGATACGTTGGCTCATCACGAAGAGACAAAGACGTGCAGTGGTGTCCGTTGTGGTATTATTTCCTCGACATGTTCAACAGAACTAGTGTACATGTCTGTACATGTACGTGTACGTTTACGATGTAAGACCTAGCCGCTCGAGAATGGATCTGTTTCCTTTATTTTCGAACAGATCACAGATCACAGATGACCCAGCGTGATGCTGATGGGAGTCTCAGATTCTCAGTGCTTCCGGGGTTGGGTTCCAAGCCAAGACTCTCTTGCTTGCACGAAGAAGCTTGAACAAAAGAAAGAAAGAAACGAAAAGAAAAAATGCCGGGTAGGACCATATCAGCGATTCAGCGATTCAGCGATTCAGGCCTGATTGGGCGCGATTCGCGATTTCGCTCAAGACGTCTTGGCGAAGAATTCGTCCAGATTTCCTTTTCTGTGGCTGCCAACATGGTCTAGTGGTCTTTAGACGCTGGTTTGGCCGTTCTCTGACATGGGCGGAAGCCATGAGAGGAAGGGGGCCCGAGGGCGCTGCTGAGTGGAACAATGGCTCCCAAGTTCCCCAAAGCCAAAAACAATATTCCAAGAGGAGGGTGCTCGTATGCGGCAAATAGTCGATCCTGCCTCGGCGCCCCAGATGATCACGAGATGTCTTCTTCTCTGCTCGATGTTCTCGTGGGGGGACGAATGGTAGATGAGAGGTAAGGGCCGGGAGGACGGGGATACGACGCCACTTGTTTTAGCCGTTGGCGCATAATGATGATAATGATGAGGTTCTTTTTCCAGGGCCCCTTCAAGCTCCCACTCCTTCCCACAATTTGAGTATTGTTGTCGCGCTTAGATCCTGATTCCTGAATTAACCCCCCAGTTTCAACGGATAGATCAGATTAGCCCTTGTTGTGCCGGGTGCGATTGTAAGGCTCGCAGTTTTCAGCCTCTGTAGCTCTCATTCTCATTCCTTTTCTTCTGCTTCTTCTTCTTCTTCTTCTTCTTCTTCTTATTGTTGTTGTTACTATCTCCGCTATTGTTCATTCCGTTGTGGCTGGATAGTTGAAAAAACCGCAGCGACAAACTGACTGGGAATACATGACGATACGGTACATACACCAATACAGATGCATACATACCCGTACAGAGTAATCCCAGGATGAAACCTCCAGGTCTAGCACAGACGCTGCCAGGGTGAGCTGAGGCACCTGGTTCGAGAGCAAAAAGGTGACTCAGGGAACAAGACATCCTGATCCTTGTCTAGTACGCAGGCATTGCGAATCCGCGACTCAGGGCTAGTTACTAGTTACGAATCGTAAGGCCGCCCCAGGGCTTCGACACGAACCCCCGCTCCCCGCCGCCCAACCATGGGCCTGGGCAGCGGCGGCCAATCCCTGGCGCAAGCGACAGCCGAAACGAAACGATACAGACGCCCGTCCCCACCCACCCAGCCGCCCACGGGCTGCGACTGCCACTGCCCGGCGGCCAACCAGCACCGGCAGCGTCGGGGGCTGTGTGACTGGCACTTACCGCCATGTAACGCCCAGGCCAGGAAGCCGGTCGGCCATCATACGCAGTGAGCACCAGCAAGAGTAGTAGCCGCTCTCTGGGGGGGGGGTAGAAGCAGCAGTAGCAGTAGCAGCAGTAGCAGCAGTAGCAGTATTGGCAGTGGTCGCAGCAGTAGTGCGTCAAGCGTAGTCAGAAGCGCCGGAGGAGGAAACCCGCTATCTGCGTTCCTCTTTTCCATGCTTTTCCCATGCGCTCTGCCTGCTCCTCGTCCCTTCTCCCCTTCTGCCTCTTTCCTGCTTGTTTCCTTGCTTCCTTGCCTTCTCGACTCCTTCGATATTCGCCCCCTTTCCCGCCACCGTTCCTGTTCTCGTTCCTGTTCTCGTTCCTGTTCTCGTGCCTGTTCTCGTGCCTGTTCCCTGTCTCGTTCCCCGTGTCCGGGCCTCCTCGCTTCATCGCTTGTCTGGCGCCTCTCTCGTCTCGCTGTTCCGCGAATAGATCTTGTCCTTGTCCTGCTCCAAACCACGCTTCCTCCCCCAACAATCCATTCCGTCCGCCATTGCGTCAACTGTGCTGTGCTTTGCCGTGCTTTGCCGTGCTTTTATTTTTCCCTTATTCCTGGTTCTTCTCCCGATCGAGGTTGGGAAATATCCTGTCCGAACCCACGCGCCCAGACTTTTCCCTCCTCCCCGCGAGTGTTTCTTCAATTCTCCCCTCCAATCTTCACTTTTCACTCACATTCATTTTGCGTCAAGAGCACTCCTTCTCAAGCCTGGTTGTTGGTTGTATGTTCTGTTGTTCCGTTCTCAGTATAGTGTTGTGTGTGTTGGCTTTGCGTACATCGGAAACTTCGAAGCGCCAACCACCACCACAACCACCACACGTCCCAGCTGTTTGGAAACGATCTGACGACGACAAGTTAACATCCGCCCCTCTTGGATCGCTTTCATTCCGTCAATCTTATCTCGAGCATCTATCGAAATATTCATTGGCGTGATACCACCTATCTCCCCTCATTTCCTTTCGACTCGGATCCTTCCATCGGGCAAACTCTGCTACTACACCGAAAAAAATGTCCGCTGTCGCATCCGTCCCAGCGGTCAATGGAAACCATGATTCCAGTAAAGACTCCAATCCTGAACATAGCCCGTCACGGTTCACCGCTGTAAATGGGAGAGACCAGGGTTCGCTGCCTTCTCATAACAACAACAGCAACAACAGCAGCAACAGCAGCAACAACAGCAGCAGCAACGGCAACAGCAACAATACCAATAACAGCAATCCTAGTTATACCGGGCCGACTGAGAACAATTCCACTGCAGCTCATAACGAAGAACCATCCGTGAATGCCCCCACGGAGCGCGATCGCGCTTCAAGGGATTCCGTGACGCCGTCCCACCAACCAGAACAACCCGGAGAATCCGCAAATCTCTCAACCCAGGATCCCGAACCCACCTACGTCGCTTCCGATGGGCTATCATCCCCCAATACAAATCGAAATAAGCGAAAGCGTTCAGAATCGGGTCAAACTTCTCCATCCTCGTACCAGGAAAACCACAGCGTTTCTACGAGTCCTGTTCCCCAACCCAATCCTCAAATTCAAGGCGCTGGCCCGAATGGCGCGAGTCATATGCAATCGACATCGGAAGCGGATGCAGCGGCTAGGAAAGCTAGGCAAGCATATTCGGCAGTCCCGGAGCGGAGTGTCAGCGTTCAATCGACAGGCAACACCTCTCCCTGGGATAACTACGATGCGCAACTGGCGAATCATGCACAACTCGGTCACCAGCCTATTGATTCTTCGGATGCGCAGCTCGCGGAAGCTCTTCAGCGTGATGTCCAGGGCCCTGAACATGCCGCAAAGATTTGGTCGATAGTACCCGAGGGTGAATCTGCTAACGAATCCCGCAAATTCACCCTTTCCGACACACCCCCGCAAGAACGGCCCATTGGCCCTGTACAAGTTGGTCCGAAGAGGAAACGGGTTTTCAGCAACCGCACAAAGACGGGCTGCATGACCTGCAGGAGGAGAAAGAAAAAATGCGATGAACAGCATCCTGCTTGTAAGTCTCGACTGCCCTAAACAGTTTACGCAAGCCGTCGTACATTATTGCTTCTCGTACTTTCCCAAATCAACAGATGTTCTAACAGTTGGTTTTGTTAAACAGGTAATAACTGTTTGCGCGGTGGCTTTTTATGCGAAGGTTATTCGTCCCGAAGCACTTGGCAGAAGCCCTCTACTTCCAAAGCCCCTGTTCCACTCCAAGCCAAAGATGGCTATTCCGAGGTACCTCATTACATTCCCGACATGAGCCCCCAGAGACACGATAGGGCTCCTGCTGCAATACCTACAAATAATGGCAAGTCTAGACCTATCCCCGTAGACGAAATCGAGCATGTTCATGTTCCCTCGCAACACATCACAAGTGTGGCTGGCGTGGGATCTAGAGGTTCGTGGTCGAATGTTACCTGGCCGTCTGGTCCCTCATCTTTCACGCCGGAACATCCTGCCCAAAGACAATCTCGAGATGGTCCTGGTATTAATAAGATTTCTCGTGCAGAGCAACCAAAATCCGATTATCATTCCGCACTGCGGGAAATGTCCCATGGCGCTCCACATCAGAAGCGTGGAATGCCCGTCTTTCAAGGCAATATCGACCAGCGTCCGAAACACCAACAACAACAACAACAACAACAACCCCACGTTGACGCTACCAACTACCCGGCTCAAGCTCGGTTAGCTCTTAACATGGAGTCCCACGTGGCATTCGAGGTAACCAAGACCGAGAAGGAGAAAATGCTTGCCGGGGAACCGTACCAGAATTATTTTGACCCACAGCTCAACCGAGAGCGAGAACGGTGCAAGGCTGCGTTATGGCGATACAATAACGCGAGCAATCCGAATCTAGGAATTAGCCCGGATGAGCGCCGGCGACTCCTACAACAAGTCCTAATGCCTCCATTAGACCCGCAAGCCGAGCCGAGCCCCAATACCCCCGTAGGATCCTTGGGGCCTTGTGCCATTGTCGAAACGCCTTTCAACTGTCATTTCGGCTACAACATCAACATCGGGGAAGACGTACTGATATCTGAAAACTGTCTGCTCGCGGATGATTGCCCGATCAACATAGGTGCGCACACATGGATCGGCCCCAACGTCACGATCCTAGGATCCATGGCGATGGGAAGCATGCTGGATCGCAAGGGCTCTCGCAGCAAGTACCAGGGCCGCCCTGTCGTTATTGCTGAGGACTGTTGGATTGGCGCTGGGGCTACGATTTTACCCGGTGTGAGTCTCGGGAGGGGTGCGTATATTGCCCCGGGAGAAGTTGTCAAGCAACAAATACTGCCGTACGGTTTCCAAGGGTTGAAACCTAATTTCCCTTAAATATTGTTATACACGTATGTATGTATGATATTTAGTGGCTACCCTCGTTCAACAACCGGAGACACGACATTGCCGTCGTTTGAAATTGTCCATTTCAAAGTCTGCACCCCCCCCCTTTCCCTCCAGCAATCGAATTCTAGCTAGCTAGCTCCAATGCTCGATTTGTAAGGGGTTAATATTAGCTTATTGTGTTTGACCCCTCTTTTCAAGCCGTTGGTTATCTCGTTCTTTTACGTTTCTCGCTCTCTCTACACTCTCTTTTTACATGGTATTTTCACTGCTATTTATTGGTTTTTTTTTAAATTGTTTTCCTTTCGGAGTTTTTTTTTTTTTTTGGAGTTTTTTTTCTTTCTTTTTAAAAGACGTTTTTTCTCGATTGTTGCGTTGCCACTTCATCTCCCCGTACTACACTCGTCCCTTTTCCTGCTTATACACAACACCACGTTCGATGCGTTTCTATTCAGTGTTCGAGCACTTCACCACCCATCCCATGCTTTAAAAAAAGAAGAAAAGAAAGAAAAAAACCGTCCATTTACCTTTTGGCTTTTTACTGTTGCCGAAATGAAATTGCCGTCGGTTGATAGCAGACCAATCGTCACTCCTCCCCTCACCGGGAGGAGCCCCTTTATCCGTACCGTCTACATGCGTTTTATCTGCCTCTCTCTCTTTCTTTTTGCCTGTTTGATTGACTGATGATATGATGTGCGATTACTCTTCATGTTTCATGGTTAACGTTTTGGATTCGTTGAGAGAAACGAATTGTATATAGCTGAGTATGATTTGTGCCAGAGCTGATGGATGAGGATGAACGTTAACGGCCTCGGTTCTCAAATGGGGTTTTCTTTCGTTTATAAATTATAACAATCAAGTGTGGAATTCTGCTACGTGGGTTTTAATCTTGCGATCTAACAGAAGCCGACAGGTTATACTATATATATCCTTTTTGTTTTCTGCTTTTGCGTCGGTTTCTGCTCTTTACCAAGGTTGAAGGTGGTGGTGGCCTATGACGGGATTCCAGCGGCGTATATAGATCTGCTTGGTCTACTCTATGGTAGAGGATAATCAATCACCTTTTTTTATTCCAGACAGCAAAAATCAAGATGAACTATCCGAATTTAATCCCCGCTTGTCATGTATATACGTCTCCAACAGCAGAACAGAAGAAGAGGGGCAACAGATCGATCAGCGGCTGACTAAGCTGCACCCCTCAGCCCAGCAGCCCAAGCCTTGTTTGCATTTCCCAATCAACTCCGCCTGTTCGCTGTCCCAAGAGTTAGCACAAACCTCATTTCTCGTCTCTTCCTTTCTCCTTCTCTCCCATTCTCATCGCGCGTTGCTTAGTTCTCTTTGCTACTCTCTTTTCTCACTGTCAACTCTCTTCTTCTCCCCCCCTTCCAACCCGCTTTGATATCCTAGGCCCGTTGTATCTGACCCACCTGCCCGTGTTTCGCGTTCCACATTCGGTATGTTCACCTACCTTAGTTTCGGCAGACACCGCTTTGACAGCGGTTTCCAGCTGCTACATACACCACAACACCAACGCTGACAAGCCTCACCGTTCTGTTTCAAAGGGGCTCCCCAGGCAAACGGGGCTCAGGGCTGAACGCCTCCCGACAAATAGATACCCAATTGCGAAAATCGGCAAACTTCCTCTTCCCCTCCCCCCCCCAACCACCCTGGCGGTTCTCCCCTCGACAAAACCATAGCTCCAGTTCCCGTTCCAGCACCTTTGCTCTTTGCGACCTTTAAAAAGGAAAAATCGGAGTCTTATCTTTTCTTTCTTTCCCTTTTCTTCTTTAATACAAGGGGGGAAAGAAAGCAAAGAAAAGCATCTGCAGCTCCTCCGTGCAATCTCCGCCCTTGGCCACCAGAAAGGAATAGAAAAAGACACCGAGTTACCAAATATAACGGACAGAATCCCTCACCTCCCAAGATTCTAGACAGCTTCTGTTGAGTGGGCACGCCCCCTGCTTCTGCCGTCCTTTTTTTTTTTTTTGTGTGTGTTTGTTTGTTGTTGTTTTTTAATCTTGGGGGGGGCGCGGCATGTCGTTTTCAATCACAGAGCTAGATAATACGGTTCGGGCCTTCTATGAAGGGAAAGGTGATGTTGTATGTGTTCTTCTTTATATTTTTATTTTCTATCTTCTTCTTCCCTTTTGTTTCAAAATTTTGGTCCTATCTCCAGATCTATATCGATAGATACAATGGACAACTCCCACAAAAGGGATAAGGGGAAGCAACGAACGAGTCCCAGAGGAGGAGGAGCTTCTTCAAGCGTGTGGCATTTTGCTAATTACTTTTCTGTCTTATGCAGCAAAAACAAGCCGAATATGCCTTGACTGAGGTGACTATCCCATCCCTGCCCGCCACTTCTTCTTGACCCTCCCCGGTTCGATTTGATATTTGGTGAAACGGCTTTTTGTCTGACAAAACTTTGGGGAAACTACAGTTCAAGCAAAATCCCGATGCATGGCTCGTCGTCGCAGACATCCTTCAACAATCCGGATATGTCTACACGAAATGTAAAAAATGACCTCGTTCAGCTCTTGCATTATTCTACGCGTCTGGGGGACATGTTGTGGGCTAATTTGTTGCCATAGATCTCGGTTTACAGGTATTGGATGATCTTATCACGACAAGATGGAATATCCTTCCGCTTGTGCAACGTCAAGGTAGCTAGATATTCCCATCTTGTCTATCTTTTTCCTTCGTCTTTATTTGCCGTGGCTAAATTTTAACCTGCATTACCAGGTATCCGCAATTTTATCTGCGAGTGCATCATCGAGCATTCCAATACGGAGGAGAAACTAAAGAACGAAAGGGCATTCCTTAACAAGCTCAATCTCGTGCTGGTATCCATATTGAAACAGGATTGGCCGGATAACTGGCCGAATTTCATCAAAGAGATCACCGAGGCATCTCCTGCCAATCTGTCTGTTTGTGAGAATAACATGGCCATATTCCGGCTGCTGTCGGAAGAAGTGTTCGATTTCTCTCAGGACCAGATGATCTCCGAAAAGGCCAAGCGCCTGAAGACGGCGATGTGCAATGAATTCCCCCTGGTCTTCAACCTCTTTTCCCAAATTCTGGCAGAAGCGCACCAGAGCAGTCTCATCAAAGCCACGTTAGAAACATTACTTCGCTTTTTGAACTGGATTCCGCTAGGATATGCCTTCGATCAGAAGATCATCAGCAAATTGCTTGAGAGGTTTTTGATGGTGCCCGATTTCATGAACTTGACACTCAAGTGTCTAACAGAGATTGGGAGTGTGCAAATTGGGTCGCAGTATCTGTTTGACGAGACGCTTGTGCAGATGTTTACGAATACGATGGTGAAGGTATCGGAAATGATCCCCTCGCCGATGGATCTCAAGCAAACATATGCCACGAGCAACTCTCGTGAACAAGAGTTTATTCTGAATTTAACCCTCTTCCTTTGTAACTTCTTCAGCGTTCACCTAAATGTAGGTTTTAACCCTTTCATCTAACCCGCAGTCTTTTCTGGTGATTGAAGATCCTAATGCAGATCCTAATGCTGACTGTTCCTGATACCTCATTCATTCTTTTTTATTTTTAGCTCCTCGAAAAACTACCCGATACCAACATCCTCATCCGTGCGCATTATTACCTTATCTGCATTAGCAAGATCGATGACAGGGAAATTTTCAAGATCTGCCTCGAGTACTGGACAAAGCTAGTGCAGGAATTGTATGAGGAAATGCAACAGCTCCCGATCACAGATATCAACCCCTTAGTCAATATGGGCGTCAGCGGCCTGTCGAATGGAGGGGCTCCGAATCCTAGTACCCTAGCCAACTACCCCCTCCGAAAACACAAATATCAGGAAGTCCTATCAGAGCTGAGGGTAGTGATGATAGAGAAGATGGTGAGGCCTGAGGAAGTTCTAATCGTGGAAAACGATGAGGGCGAAATTGTGCGTGAGTTCGTCAAAGAGAGTGACACCATTCAGCTCTACAAGACCACGCGGGAGTGTCTGGTATACCTCACCCATCTGGACGTGGTGGACACTGAAAACATTATGGCGGATAAATTGGCCAAGCAAGTGGACGGCTCCGAATGGTCATGGGCGAACTGCAATACGCTGTGCTGGGCGATCGGCTCCATATCCGGCGCGATGAATGAGGAGACCGAAAAACGCTTTCTCGTCACCGTTATCAAAGACCTGCTTGGCCTGACGGAAATGAAACGGGGCAAAGACAACAAGGCTGTCGTGGCGAGTAATATCATGTACATAGTTGGACAGTATCCTCGGTTTTTAAAGGCGCATTGGAAATTTTTGAAGACGGTAGTGAACAAACTGTTCGAGTTCATGCACGAGACGCATGAAGGTGAGTCTTTTCGATCCCTGATCCCCAGCAAAGAAAAGGAGCTCATATGAAAAATAAAAATTCAATAGGTGTCCAGGATATGGCCTGCGATACGTTTATCAAAATCGCCAACAAGTGCAAGCGCCATTTCGTCGCTCTTCAACCTGGCGAAAGCGAGCCGTTTATCGAAGAAATCGTCCGAACTATGCGGAAAATCACTTGCGACCTCTCCCCACAACAAATTCATACCTTCTACGAGGCCTGTGGCTATATGATTTCAGCGCAGGGCCAGAAGAGCCTTCAAGATCGGCTGATTGAGAACCTTATGGCGCTTCCGAATTCAGCCTGGGATGCGATTATCAGCCAAGCCACGCAGAATCCATCCATTCTGGAAGATCCGGAGACCATCAAGATTATTGGTAATATTATGAAGACGAACGTTGCCGCATGTTCGTCAATTGGGAGTTTCTTCGACTCACAGATAGGCCGTATCTATCATGATATGCTCAATATGTATAGAGCGACAAGCCCACTTATATCTGATGCTGTTGCGAGGGGTGGTGAGTTCTTTTTCTTGTTTTAATAGCTAATTATGAGTTTGTCTGATATTAATCCCATTTTTTACCATTCAGGAGAAAATGCCACAAAAATGCCCAAGGTTCGGGGCCTGCGGACGATCAAGAAGGAGATCCTGAAGCTTATAGGCACCTACGTGGAAAAGGCAGACGATTTGGAAATGGTTAATACCAATATGGTACCTCCTTTGTTGGATGCTGTCCTCGTGGATTACAACAACAATGTTCCCGATGCTCGGGAAGCTGAGGTCCTCAACGTTATGACAACCCTCATCCACAAACTTCATGTAAGTCTTCTTCTATTGTCCTTCGACAGGACTCATTCCACTCCATTTGCAACAAAGCTAACAATGCGACAGAATCTTATGGACGACAAAGTCCCCCTTATCATGGAATGTGTATTCGCATGTACGCAAGCAATGCTGGACGCCGACTCCCACAAATATCCCGAACACTACGTGGAGCACTTCAAGCTCCTCCAGGCCATTAATCTTTACTGTTTCCCCTCCCTCATACGACTCAGCGAAAACCAATTCAAGTATGTAATCGAATCGGTCGAGAAGGCGAGCAAGCATGATGACAGAGAAGTGGAAAATACCGCCTTGACAATATTCCTTGAGCTGGTGAATAATATGACCGAAACGGACCCTCAAATATCGAGCCATTTCTTCAAGCAATTTTACATGCCTATCCTTCAAAATGTCTTTGCCGTTCTTACTGATAGTAGTCATAAAGCTGGTATGTCCATTCGATTTTTCCCCCTTGTCCTAGGTGCCGAATATAGGGGGTAGAGCGTTAAATCTGTTCCCAATTTTGCTAATTTCCGTCCTCTGTTTTATAGGGTTCAAAAACCAGGCTATGCTTCTTTCTCGTATGCTTTATCTTGTCAAAATCGACAAGATCCCCGGGCGCATACTTCCGGCGGATGAAACGGACCAGAGTTCCAATAGAGACCTCCTAACGGCATATTTGAAGAAGAATCTTACGTTCCTGAATCTAAATCAGTGAGTAATAGCTTAAGCTAGATATACAGCATAGCCTTCATCTTTCTCTGTGTCTCTGCAGCGCGTTCCTAATCATTATACATTAAACCCCACAGATCCCAAATAGATAAATTCGTTGACGGCCTCTTTGATTTCAACGACGATTTCAACAAATTCAAAACGCACCTTCGCGACTTCTTAATCTCCCTAAAAGAATTTGCTGGCGACAACGCCGAGTTATATGCCGAGGAGCGCGAGCAGGCGCTTCGAGACGCCAAAATGGCCGAGCGGGATCGGCAGATGAAAGTTGGTGGACTGTTGAAGCCGGCTGAGATGGATCAGGAGGAGGAGTTGTGACTGGACGAAGAGCTCCGGGCAGAAGTTGCTCCATCGGGTGTGCAGGTGGAGGTGGGGGATTCTACAGTTTCTTCCCAGTCGTCTATTTCTTCCTCCCTTTCTCACCATCGTCAATCAGCGGCGGGTACAGATCATAATAAGGATGGATTAGATGGTTGGGCCTTGTACCGCTGTTGACTACTTGTTTGTTTGTTTGTTTCTTTTTTTTCTTTTTTTTTACAAAAAAAGATATCAGATAACATCAGAGCATCAGAAAAATAGGAAAGTTTTTTTTTTTTTTTTTTGAAGTTTTTCACGATGATTGGTAGCGATTTCAAGTTATCATTTGGTTGATTGGTATTTTTCTTTCCCTCTTTTCTTTTCTTTTCTTTTCTTCTTCTTTTATGTTTGCTCTCTGGACCTTTCCTACTTTAAAATAATGGAAAACAGAAGAGGGAGCCGCTCAGCTCAGCTCAATGACGCGTGCCTGTTCCACAGCTTGGTTGGTGGAAGTTTTTCAGGGTTCTTTTTATGTTGTATGGAGAAGAGGACTGACTTCCTCTGTTTTACCTTGACGCGATACTGCTACTGCTGCCGCTGATACCTGTACTAGGATTTTTTTTTTTTTTCTATCCAAGGTTAATAATAATAGCTGGTTTAAAAATGATTGAGGAAAAAGCGGATGCTGGCTGCATTCAGTCAGACCTTCAAAAAAAGAAAAGTTATACAATGAAAATGGGGGAGGGGAGAAAAAGTGGAAATGGCAAAGGAACTCGAAGTGATTGAATTGGAATTGTTATATTTTTTAGTTTTAGTTTTATTTTTATTTTTTTTTTTTTACATTTTTTCAGAAAAACTCAATTGATTCCCCTGGGAAGAAAAGATAGTTATTTGATCCCCGGTTCAATTGTGCTAGAACTCCTTGTAAAACATGCAATCTTGTAGGAAGGCTTTACCACTACGCCAAAAAAGATCAATCCTCAAGGCAGCCAGCCACCTTATTCCTCAAGAGAGATAAATACATACATACATACATACATACATACATACATACATACATACATGCATGATTCACAACTCCTCCCATTTTTCCTATGAGCTGACCCACGTGACTACCAGAACTGGATACCAAACTTCCATACTTGCCACTCTTCCAACCCAACACAGGATATATATGATGTACGATACATCCAACACGGCCCGCAATTCCTCCAAGTGAACCGTTGTTATTCCTACACCGTCCTTCGCGTCACATACCGCGAACCCGCTCCCCCAATCCTTTATCAATCTCAGCGCGATCTAGCCCCTCTTGGGGACAGCAGCCATACAATGTCTAGAGACAGAGGAGCAATGATGCAAAGGCTTCGTACAGCGGGGGTCAGCAGCACCAGCACAATTACCCAAGGGGAGATACCTGGCGGGCTGCAACAACAACACCACCAACAACAACGACAGTTTATAATACCAGGGCGGTTGAGGTTAAGAGCTGAGGCGGATAATACGGCGGAAACGGCATCGGGGACGGGGACGGGGACGGATCAGGTTACTAGAAGGAGCATACGCTGGGCGGAGGATGTGGTAGACAATGAGGGATTGGGGAGGAAGAGTTCGAAGGGTGTGTAGATGTCAAAATTTCCTCTTCTTTTTATCACTTGAGAATCCCTTTATATGCCGCTCGTTGATCTCCTTCAAGCTGCATGTATTTCTACATATCTCACAGCCCCGTCGTCATTCAGGCTCCACTTTCTTCCCCCATCCCCCTTTCCTCCACCAGTCAACCAACCAATTAATCCATCAGTCATTAACTTCGTTGTCTAGTCTGCTGCATCTACCATAAAGCCCGGCCGGTAGGCGAAAGTAGCTCCGAATCCTCATCAGACTCTTCTTCAAACGACAGCGACAGCGACAGCGATGTTGACACTGGCGGAGCCAGGATGGCTAGTGGCCGCCTACCTGCTAACCGTATGCATTGTCACCAGCATAGGCGGCATGATACTAGCAGCTCTCAGCAAGATGGACCTTCGGGACATGAAGGGTGTGATGACAGTCATGCTGGGACCGATAGCGACAACTGTTGCGATAGCGGTAGCAGTGATGCGAATAAACGCAGGCAGATACAGATACATCGTCAGCATCGTCAGCGGCGGCCAAACGCGTATGAGCGTATGCCGAAGTTTCACTCTAAGAAAAAGGAATGAATATGGCAGTACGATAAAGAGAAGGGCAAAAAGCAGGGAGGATTGCAGGGCAGTAGTTTGTCGCCGTCAATTTTGAAACATATTTCCGCAATTCAGTTTTCAAAAAGTTCCAGAGCTTTTTGCGAGGGACTCTGGTTATTCTCTAATAAGCCATGTCCCTTCCCCACCCTGCCGGTCTTCTTCTTTGCCCTTCCTACGGTTGACCAGTAAATCTTCCGGAACTCTTTTTGCACCATATGTGTTCTTTTACGGGACGAATGAATGTGTTATGACTTGCATTGATGGGTTTTTGTGTGCGGGCTCGGCATGTGGACATACAGGCATACAAACATGGGGAATTGGCGTCCCTGTGATTCTTTGGGTAGGGAGCATTATCCTTGTCTCCCTATACGTTCTCTCGCTTCGTCTTTTTGTTTTTGTCAGGTACAAAGCCCCTCCTGGGTGGTTCAAGACCCCGTGTGCGTCGTATAGCGCACCAATAGAGTGAGTTAGAAATACCAATGTATATACATACCATTTTGATGACGGCAGAACGATCGAGGATTTCGCAACTTTCTTCTTACTTTTTATTTTTATTTTTATTTTATTTATTTATTTATTTTTGGCTTAACCCCACGTTTGATTGAGCCCATCCCATACAGTTCCGAGGGTTTTTTCTTCTACTGATGAAAGAAGAACATGTTCAGGAAAGTAGGCTAGCATGGTCTTGGGGTATCACATATGTATGTACTGTATAATGCGCCTCTCTATCATTTTTCGTTGATGGAAAAAATATAGAAACAAAACAAGCAGGTATTTTTTGTGAACTGTGTTCAGACAAACAATTACTTATTAGGCTCAAACACTGCTCAAGTTTTGGCTTTAGCATTTTTATCTCCCCTAGGGAGAAAAAACGCACCGTAATAACAAAGATCAAGGCAAGACGAAAAAAAGAAAGGAAAGGAACTGCTTAAGAAGGGTAATCTAATAGGGAATGGTGTAAGGATGGGCGTTATGGGTATTATAAATTATTAAAAACAACATACATGAAAGGAAAAGTAGTCAGGAGTCGGTCGTCCTTGCAACGGCTTAGATCCTCGATCAACCATCCCTCCCTCTCCGCTTCCAAATTCAACCAGAGTGGTAAAAGTGAAGAAATTTATATATATCGTCCGAAGAATCATTCACAGCATCATACTCCGCCGCCTCGATGTCGCAAGTCGCTCTACCCTCTTAACATCGGATGCCCCTTCATGCCCATCGAGGAACACATCATGATCGAATTCGGACGCGCCCTTCATGGATCGTAGATTGGAAGAGGTGGTGGACGAGGAAGAAGCATACTGGTGATAATCGTCACTCCGTTTGTTACTCGCCTTGACCCCTGCCGATTCCAGTACTGCCTCGTCGTCCACGGCGTTTTCTTTTGCGAGAGTAGTAGAACTTTGACTTCTACGTGACCTTGAGTGGGTTCCACTAGTAGCGGGATTGGAGGAATGACGTCGAGAAGTCCGATTCGAACTATTCCGAAGACCAACCTCTTGTTCATAATCGACGGAGCTTTCAGAAACATCTTTCTCTCGATTGCTTCTCCCTTTACTTCCCGCCATAAGAGTTGATATAGCCACGCTTGACATCGACGGACCCGTTTCTGGGGTAGTTACGAAGTCGAATTTATTTGCGGAGAGTGTCCGGCGTTTCCTGTTTGCGGTGACATTGGACGGCAAGTCAATCATCGTATTTCGGTCTTTTCCTCCGAGAAAACTCGCACATGAATCATTATACGCCATTGAAGATGCATTAGAATCATGGCTATTTCCTTCGCCACACCTTTCCTTGGCCAAGTCGAGATCAGACTTCGAAGATCTCCTGAAGCGAGCATCACCACTAACAGCATCTACAAGCTCCTTAGTAGGCCGTCGCATTTTATCCCTAAGATTTGGCTCTGCGTAGCTTATAGAGCCACGGGACCGGCGGGGCGGACGAGTCATCCCAATCGCCGGTACGGGTGACGTATCTCTTGGTTCCAAACGAGTTTCAGAGGGATTCGTAGATGCAAAAGAAGTGGTATCACCTTCAGCAAGGAGACTGTGGGTAATGTCCCTGTTTTCCTCGGCGGGAGGTTGCTCCGGCATTATGTTAATATCTACAACATCCTGCTTCGTCTGTTTGATGGTAGGCGGTACCGCCCGAATCGATTTGTCAATCGCATCGTGGCTTCTATTCCTTGGGAGTTTAGGATTAGGTTTCGGGATATCCTTTTCCCAATCTCCAGTGCCGGAGTTCTTTTTGGTAGGAGAAGAGGACCTTTGAGTGATATTTGTGCTTTCTAAGATATCAAAATATTAGCCTAATTCTTGAAATAACGGATATGGTTGAAGCATACTTGGCCCTAGAGCACGACGAACAGTGGTTCTCTCCACTTTTCGACTTTCCGGCTTGCTCGCGTTGGTTTTCGTTGGTGTTTTTTCGAATTCTACGCTGGTGTGTCTTGAAGTGTAGTTGGATGCTCCAGCTAGTCGAGTGTATTGGAAATCATCATGGTGATTGAAGGTTTGGGACATCAAGTCATCATCATCCCGTACGCTAAGTTTGCGCTTTGATCCGGATTTTGAAATATGTATCGGTACAAAATCTTGCTCATTGGTTTCAACATCCTTACTTCGAGGGGTACTATTTAGCAGGGAACTATCCCTTTTGCTTCTCCTAGCTCCCAAGTTCGACATGGACGGCGAGGGTTGAATTGGGTTTTCGTTGGCCGTGGAAATCGTCGAGGACTCTTCATCCGCCGGGGGATCCATCGTCTTCGAAATTGTTGGTCGTGGAATTGGCGTGGAAGTTACACCAGGCGAATCGTTTTCTCCGCCCTCAATACCTACTAGATCGGCAAAATCCTCACTTCTGTAAATTCCATTAGCATACCCATCTTGGAGATGAGGATCAAATCATAGTATATCCTTACTCTAGCGTTAATCTAGGGTAAAATTTGTCCTCCATAATAGCAGGTAGTCGGCTCTCATCCGTCACCTGCCGAGCAGCTTTCATTAAAGACCTCCGACGAGCCGTTTCCGGAGAAATTTGGAACTCTCCATCAATGGATCTTCGCTTTGGCTTGGAGAGCAAACCTCTTCTTCGAGGCAATGAACCCAAGTCTGAAATCAAGCTTCCAAATTCAGCCAGCTTTGCATCCAGTTGCGATTTCAGATTATCGATTTCACAGCCCAATTGTCCATCATGTTTCAACTTTTCAAGTTCTTGATTCGCAGCAATGGCTTCTTCACGGAGGGCCGCATTTTCCACAAGGAGGCGAGAGACTTCGGATTCCAGAGTGCGTATGCGGAGGGACTGTATAGAGTTCGCACGGGCAATTTCGCGATTTTGCCTTATGAACCGACGTTTTACTAGTAAGAGTTCCCAAGTCAGTGGGGAATCTTTGGAGACTCATAGACTTAGAGGATCCGATAAGGACATACAAGACTCGACGGATTCTGCAGCCGCGGGGAGGTCATTTAACCTCGCCATAGTTGTAGGTTGTGAAGAGTCAATTGTCGAGTCAAAACTGGTAAAAGAGACGCGGAACAGAACAAAGCTGGTTGGGACATTAATTATAGGCAGGTTAGGGAATCGGTTAAAAATAAGCCAAGTAGTTATTATCCCGGAGTTCTGGTTTCGACTTCTCTGCAGTCGGAGGTCGTTGGAAAATGTTGGACTGATTTCGACGTTTGCTGTGGCGAGGCGACAAAAACAATAACGAGCGGCTTTGTTGACATTTGACCAGAAGCAGTTAGTCTGGTTGCTGGAATAGACAAATGGGTCACGTGTTGATATCGCTTATCATGTTATCCTTCTCAACATTCATCATGAATTTGGCGAGTTGCACCAAACAAGTCCAGTTGACGTTGCTTCCTCATAGAATGCTGGAAGGCAATGTCCAGGCCAACGGCATTTTCCTCCGCGGGGACTTCTTCTTCCCTTCGCCAGTCCTCAATTAACCCTCTTTCCTCTCAGCAATCATCTCCTCTCGCAGCCCGAATAGCATCCAAAAAACTCGAGCTTGAAAACCTCAGGCAGCTCCGTGATGTGAGCGGCGCGTTGGCATCACAAATGGAGGAACTGGGAGAGAAGTTGGCTACTCTCAAAGATGGGACTGAAGGTTGGCTTGCATGCATATCCCCCCCCCGGATGAATGAAAAGATACTCTCTGGCGCAAAGAAAAAACTAACCATAGATGTCAATCAGCGGTGGCATATGTTATGGCTAATTGGGGCAATGTTCTCAGTGCAATCAGCATGGCATCCAGTGAGTTCACGAAATTAAACTGATACAAAATATACAGAGGCTGATTGTAGATATTTAGCCAAAGTAGCTGCTGCAAGTGAACGCGGTCCTCATAGCGACAGAAAGGAAACTGAGAAAAACGACCAACAACAAATCCCTCTTCCGTCAACACTGGTTCGAATCCCAGCCGAATAGCCAGGCACATCGCAAACATCTGGAAGGATCCACTGGCCTGAGCATGGATGTAGATGATTAAATACTATGATGATTTGCATTTATACACCGTAGTACTGGACATGTACTGTACGACATTATATGTTCGACATGCCCGGGTTGTATAGGCGTTCTATGTAGGTAGATTTAATCGAAGTTAAAGAGGCAATGGGTATATGACAGTTTATGAGTATTTATTTTGAACGTTCTCGTCCAGGTTTATTTTGTGCAAACGGAGATTGGAGGCGGAACAGACAATCATCACGAGGACTGATAGTGCAACCATGAAATCATATGGCATTTATTTTCCTTCGGCGACCTCTATTCCACGATTCCACAATGCGGGGTGGTTTTTGGGGGGAAACAAGATACGATGCCTTATTGAGCGGGCCGTACCCATCGCCCAGACACTAGCCACGGTTGGTTGCCCTATCAACAGCGTCCTTTGCGTCCAGCGTCAATTCCCCCTTATTTATATCACACTTGTTCCTGATCAACCAGCCCTCTGTGAAGCCTCCAAGAAGCCTTGGAACTCCTTCTGTTGGCCTGTCTCTGGCTATCCTCATAGCCCATATTCAATTGACATAACTCTACGGGAATTATTTGCGTAATCTCTTTTTCTCGGTGATACAGGATTCACATGTCCAAGCCATCTGCCAGACCAACAAAATACAATTGAGACTGGGAGACATATACAGTGAAATGGTTCTAATTCTAGATGTCGAGACCAGGCTACCATTCATCGATCTAGCTCAATATTCCCAGAACGCAGTCATAGTTCTATAATGCCTTACATCACACGCGCTGTTTCGCGCCGCAACAACACTCATGATATAAAGAACCCTACAAACCCACTCCATACTTCTTCTGTTGAAGCTTCGAATATTACATCAAAACTTGACAGTGTACGGAATCCCCTCGGAGAAACAACTGGTAATTACCACTCTACTCCGATCCCGCCAGAGAAAATACCCATCTCCTCAAAAGTGACACGACCAACAGACGAGATTGCCAATAATAACCATACTACAAGACTGATGGTTGTGAAAAGATCTCGAAGCATCAAAGACCTCATAAACCCGGAAGAACTTGGGATAAAGGTATTTAGGAATACATTGTTGAGTGGAGTCGACAGAGACGACATCCAAACCCCTCCCACCTGCACCAACAGCAACGACATGGAAGACAGTCAACGAAGACAAAAAGGCGGGTAAAAACTTGATTTTGTTGGTTTTTATGACCCATTTTTGATTGCTTTTATTTTGATTACTGGGGATACTATGTTAAACGTATACACTAACAGACACCTTCAGTAGATATAATATCCCCAAACCCAATGTCCCAAGCCGTAGGGGAACAAATTTCCCCCAAAACGCAACCTCCACAGCTAGTTCCATCGCAAATTGCCCAGACTCCACGGTTCGATCCAGATTTGCATAAAAGTCCGGTAAAGGAGGGACTAGCTAGCGATGACGAGGATTCATTCGTGCAATCCATTATTTCACGTTCAGCTTTCAAATCAAATAACAATGGCAAATGGGCAGATCAGGCCGCACGGTCCATGCCATATACGTCTCATTGCCAGGCCAGATATTTCCAGGAATTCGAGGACCCCTTGGAGGCTATAGATGCCCTTGAAGATGCTCTTGAACAGATTGGACAAGCCCTGCCGGTCATGGAGGAGAACGGGCTTGACTCTCCTGTGAGAGCAAGTACTCCAACAGACGGAAACCGTGTCTCGCGAAGCAATGGAACAAACATAGCTTCCAAGAAGCATAATTCTACCCTCCAGAGCCAACATATCGAAAATGGGTCGAGGTCACGACTTACAGGAGCAAAGCAATCTCAACCGCTGTCCATGAGACCTAAGCTATCGTCCGTCACTACGTCACATTCAACGAAGAACTCGGATCGGGTTGCAAGTAAATCCGGCCCTTCAGGATCTCGCCGTATCAGCATATCCAGAAAAAGCAGCCATTCTAACCTACCTTCGAATACCACGTCAACACTGACGTCCCGGGCAAGTAAGACCCGGGCCAATTCCACCGCCATTGCTAGCATATCAAAACCTGGATTTACACCATCTAAATCTACCAAGCCGCCCACACTCCCAACATTTGAATTGCCAGGAGAAGCCATATCCAGGCGCCAGAAAGCGCAGCGGCAAGAGCGATTGAAGCAGGAAGAACAAGAACTACAGCGACGGCGAGAGTTTAAGGCGAGGACGCCCCGAAACTACTCTACGCCATCCTTTCCGGTAAAGGAAACGATTGCAAGCCGGAGTCGCACGACACTTAAAGCAGAGGAAGCGTTAAACAATATAAAGGCCCCCACTGATAACTCTAAAAGGCATACATCATTGAACTCGACAAGGGCTAGCAGGCCTGAGTCTACCCGAACCAGCTCCTTAGGTTCTGCTATGACAAGGAATGCCGCGTCCAGTCATACGCAGCCAGACACGAATGCTACAGGGAAATCAGTGACGACGTCCGCAAGTACTCCAGCACGACCTGCGAATCCGGACATTGCAAATGGGGTTTCAGGCCCGCCCAACAAATCCCCCGCTAAGGATCGCGATAAGCAGCAAAGTGAGATGTCACCAGTTTCGTCTTCCAGATCCCCAATCACCCCTGCGACATCCTGCCCGAGGGCGGCTGATGCTACACCGCTCGTGCAAAGATCGCGCGGGAAGGAGATTTTTGCGCGCGACCGGATTCATGAAATTGAACGGGACCGTGAAAGGCGGGAGAAGGAGGAGGCGGCGAGAAGAGCACGAACTGAAGCGGCGGAGCGCGGCAGGATAGCTAGCCGCGAATGGGCGGAGAGGCAAAAACTGAAGTTGAAATTGGCCAGGAAGAGTCAGAGCGGTTTGCCACGAGGCGAGATGGGTGGATAGAATGATGGGGCGATGAAATTGAGACTTGCGAGGTTTCTTATCGAGTTGGCGCTGTATATCCGCCGTCCACTGTGCCAGCTGGGAGTTAAGGTTGATTGCTTGTATATTTTTAATCACAATTTGCTGTTTTTGCCGCGAGGAGTTTAGGAGGGGAGGGGGATGTATGTGTGTGTGCGACGACTGCCACACCTGTCGTTCTCCGGCAATGGAGTTACCGAGCTAGGAATTCTGCGTGGGATGCTTTTAAAATCCAATTCCATGTCTGCGTTGTATTATTAACAAATTAAGTCGAGCCAGGAGTAAATAAATGGACGTTATCCGCAACTGACCGATCCTTCAACTTCTCATAAAAGAATAAAAGAGGGGATAAGAGACAACTAATCTACCAGGAAGAAAAGAAAAGAAAAGAAAAAAAACCCCTTCCCACCACCACAAACTCGAAAGGTGAACAGACATAATTTCAAAAACAAACCCCCCGTAAGAGCCGGTAATGTCGTCAATGACGGGCAAATCTCATCCTTGTATTTTATTTCCACGCCACGAAACGAGTTCTACGAACTAAATTAAGCTGTGATCTTATGATCATACTTTTTTATTTTTATTTTTATTTTTTTTTACAATCCTTCCTTTGTTTGCCTCCATCAAACCCAAACAGCCGTCAGCTGGCCCCGTCAAAGGGGTGGGCGCGTACAGAGAAATAACCCAGCGTGGAGCTAAGCTAGTAAGTAGCTCGCAGCCTTCGATCGCGAGAAAGCCACATACGTCACTTTGCTGAAGAAATCTGTTTCGCGCCTTGTGATGAAGAAAAGACGAGAAGGGGACAGAAGAAAAGAAAGGAGAGGAAAAGGGAAAAAAGAAAAGAAAAGAAAATCTTGATGCGTCGTCCCTGACAGTTGAGCCCGGATGGATGATATAGTAATAATAAATAAATTCGGTCTCTTGAAGAAAATTTGAACTCTTCAGTGGACGTGGGTAGAACGGTCTTTTGATTTGAATGAATGAGAATGCATCATTAGCAGGCATCAGGTTGAGTTGATAAGGTTCGTGGAGTTGGACGTCACGATCTGCGTGAAGAGGTTAGTTAACCTATCCATCTCTCTGTATCTAGAAAGAAGCCCAGGCACCTACAAGTACTTAGGGCCTATCAACTTTCCACCACATCCAATTGTGCATTGCTACGACGCGCGGGACTACATCTATACAATCGGAGTAGACTGCCTCATTACCGGAGAGAATTACGTTCCCTAAGCATGCTGGTGAATAAAACGTGCTTCCTTTGCGTACGCTGCGTGGTGGCCATGCTTTTTGGCTGCGAAGCTCCCTGAGGAACGTCTAAACAGCGAGGAGGAACCGTGAGATCCCAAAGATCTAGTACTTAAAAAACTACTAGGCAAGGCAAACATGGTGGGAATTCACCTGCGGTTAGAAATTTAAGAAAGGAATAATAACCTTCTCTTTTAGAAGGAAGAGCGTTGTTGAGTTATTCTGTTTTATTTCTGTTTCACGTCGCTGTTGGACGATGATGAATGATGCTTGCTTAAAATATATATATATACATATATATATATATATCCGCCCTTTTCAGGCGTCCATCCCTTCCACCCCCTCACCACCTCCAAAAAGAAATGAGAAAAATAAGAAAAAGTGCATTTTTGCCCAACCTGTGAAAATGCATGGTTTTTTGGTCTTCTAGACATAAGAGGGGGACAAAAAGGGGGAGGCAAAAAGAGAATATATTGAGAAGACAAGACAAGAAATGAAAAATGAAAAAGAGTAATGCGGATGTGTGGGTGGTAAGGTTGCCATCAACTAAGTGGAAAGGTTCAGGCTCTCTCTCTCTCTCTTTTTTTTTTTTTGGTTGCCTCGAAGTGTTGGGAGAGGAAGTAGGAATGTTTTCGTGCGTAACTTGTCCTGTCTTCTTTCCCCTCTCCCCCAACACTCTCAGATATTTCATGACGGTTAAGGTCGTTCGTTTCGTGGGGTATAAGTTGTTTTTATTTTGGGTAATCAAACGCTCCAGGCAATGGTGGGGGGGAAAAATAAAAATAAAAAAACTTAAAAAAAACGCCAGCTCAAAATGCTGCAAAAGGCTCTGTCACAAAGGAAACAGTTCCATCCAATATGCTCGATTTTCCAGTTTTAAACGCCGCAAGACCAGAATGTAAGAGATGTGATGGTGTCATACATATATGTCAATATCATGTATTTTTGGTTGGATTTTTGTTTTGTTTTGTATTTTTGTCAGGTATAATCGAGTAAAGACATGGTTCGAAAGTAATGTTGTTGTTTTTGTTGTAACAAGGGGATCGCATAGTTTTTGTTGTGAGGGTGGGTCGGCTCTGATTATGAGGATGCTCGTCGGCGTTTCCAGTCCCGGACCTTGTCGAAGCTACCGGAGTAGTTCTCTAATTCACTTCTGGCCTGACCGGACAAAGCAGAGGAATTCGAAGAGACGCTGTGGAGAGAGGAGAGGGACGTTTGCGAGGAGGATGGAGTGAGGCCCTTCCAAGAAGCAGATAGCAATGATGGCGACGAGGTGTTAGGCTGGATATTATGTGGTGTTTCTTGGTGGGGTGTGGAGGAACTGGGGAACCTGTAGCCACCAAAATCTATGGCCAGACCCAGGTGGAGAGGCGATGGGTGTTGTACCTCCGCATGCTTGGAGGCTACCCATGGACTTTGGAGAGATGTTGATGTAGCGCCAGGAGAGGGAGAAGAAGGTTCGGAATCCGCAGCAGCACAGCCATCCATTTCTGCCAGTCGACAGGCCTGGGAACAATAAGCCCCTCCCAGCGTCTGTCTATCGCAGACCAAACAAAAGTCTAGTGACCAAGAAGTCGCCATTGGGTGTGCCGAGTTGGGAGCCAGAACAAGGGCGAGCCTTGGTTTGTCTGTCGCCGGAGACTCTCGTACGCTGGTATGTTTATATATATATATATATATATATATATAGCTGGGTATAGCTGGGATGTGGTGAGGGTTTTCGAATTGCGAATTGGAGGAAGGAATTACGAGCGAGCAGTCCTAGAAGAAGTATATTCGACAGAAGGTGAAATTCGAGTGAACGATGGCGTGAGTCACTCGGATGACGAGCTAGGAGGAATGGTGTGCAGATGTCGTCCAAGGGGATGTTTGTACTAAGGACAGATACAGTTGGGAGGTGGAGAACGTTCAAACAAAGCAAGCGAGAGCGATACTGTTGAGATGCTGGGAGTGCGAAGAATCGACGGGGAAGGAGAGGGATATATAGTGAGGGAGTAATAATAATATAATAGTAATAAGATAAACAGACGATGAAGGGAAGGGAAGTGGCATGGATTATGTTGTATTTGATATGTTCAGACAGGCACACAGGCATACATTTGGGACAGACAGGTGTTCAATGCAAGCCTACTGACTGAGAGTTATATAGATGGAGAAGAGTTCACCATATCAGAACCAGGACGAGCACCACTCCATATATCCACAATCCACCAGCGTCGTTGTTTTTTTAGTGTCCTTCTTTAGGCTTTTTCTCCTCCAATTTTCCTTCACCCATTCTTTTGCTTTTTCTACGTTCTAAAAAAAAAAAAAAAAGCCAAAGGCTCACACCAGCCGATGCTGATTGGCCGGCGGGCCTGGCGCAGGGAAACCCTGGCGGCTGATCCAGGCTGCGGCGTATCGACCAATACCGGCCGTACCGTACTGTCCTGTACGCTGTGGGCAGGAATACCTGGGCCTGCTGCTGCGTCAAGGATCCAGCGCCCAGGACTAAGCACAGGACTCAGCCGGTGCGTGGCCCCAAAAATTTCCTCAGTGAGACCAATGACGTGCGTCTCGCTGAGGCCAACCCCAGGAGATGCTGTTGGTTCAGCCAATCCCAGTTAATCCCCCTCGCAGCGTGTACGATGTTCCCCCTCGCTTCCTGGCCGTCCCGTCGTGAGATGCCCTGGGCTGCGGATCCCGCATCGCAAACCTGGGCCGATTTTGGTGTTTGGCGTGGATCCTTACAGCAATCCAGAATGGTGTGTTTGGGCTACCTGCCGCCGGGGGGTTTCCTCTAGCATCATCTCTTACACAAGGTCGTCTGATTACGATCAAGTTACGTATGGCACGAAAACAAAAGGTTCTTTTTGATGGAGCATGTTTGTTTGAGCATTTTCGTGGGCCCTCTTTCATCATCCATTCCCGTCCCGTCAAAAGTTTTGAATTTTCTTCCTTTCCCTCTTTTCAAACAATGGGCGGGCGGGAAGATGTAAGCCACCATTTTCACTTTTTCCTGGCACCCACAAAAAGCATGGCAAAAACAAGAAAACAGAAAAGGATAAACATCAAAGTTACTACCAGGCGACAAAGTTCCGGTGAGGAGATGGGAGAATCGACGTACAGACACACTCCTCTTCGGTGACTCCGGTGAGGAGGCCCATCCATCCAGGAACAACTCTAAAACACACAAGAGTCTCGGTTTCACCAGCCAGCTCCCGGAACTTCCCAGGTTTGATCCAGGCACGGCCAGTATAATCTCGCTCCAAAAAAACAGCAACAAGGTAACATGTATTCTTGGAAAACCGCTTCGCCTGGAACAACTCATCGTCCAAGCGCAAGGCCCCAAGATTGTTTCAACAAAGCTTCAGCTTTTTCCCGGGTGCTGTTGCGTAGGTATAGGCATGCATGCTCTCCACCTCTGGGATCCATACTCCGTACAATCAATTCAATTCGACAATATTGGGCTGGAACTGTTGTGTGGTTGGCCAATCCTTCATGCTGCCCCGCTGTCCCTATATGGCTCCTAACGTGCTTGTACCGAAAAGATCTCCACTGGAGGACCCGTGGATTGCGCCAAGATCGACTGAGAATAGAGAGCAGCGTGTCTGTTCTGCCTCATCCATTGGCTTGTCGATGGTCTCATCTATCTCAGTGCATTGGACGGTAGTTTGGGCCTTTCCTCGTTTGGCCTTAAACAGTGCCAGCGGTACCGTAGGAGATCTAACTAGAGTTGAGATGACTAAATGATGATACCTTTACATACGGCGTAGTACTATGGCTAACTACCACCGTTAAGCCAACTTCGCCCGTCTTTGCATGTTGGCCCCTTTCCCCTCCTCTCTCGGGAGTCGGGACTTAGAAGCAACAGACACGGGAGAAAGAGCCTTAGAGCATACGCAGTAGCCGCGCTATTCACTAGCCTCATCGATATTCGTTCTTCTTCGAAACTAGCAAGCTGCAAAGGCGAAGGAGAAAGAGGGGAGAGGGGGAACATGCACTAAGCAAGTGGAGACGGGGCGCACACTAACTAGTACCTATGATTTATGAGGAGTGAGGGGTCCATCCCGTCTGGGGGATGAGCGGCGCTATACTCTGTAAAGTACAAGTACGATTGAAATAATTTTAATTGACGACGCGCCAATTTCATCGCCCGTGGCCTTGGGCCCCGTGTGAAGATGAACACGGGGTCAAGGCCAAGCACATGGTGGTAGGTTTGCGACAAGCACGCAGCGCACTTTCCTGCGGGTGATTCGACAAAATAATTACATGGAGCTGGGATCACAGGATTCGTCCTCTGCCTCTTCATGGAAACCCGAGCCAGCCAAACAGGTAAGAAAAATCCTTGGTGGGTATATCTTCTCAGAGAGAGGACCGGGACCAAAAATTGCTCAACGCATCTTCCTTTTTTGCATAGTTGGAACGGTTCTCTGTGTGATGTTGCGTGTGTGTGTACGTAGTATGTGCTCACACCCAACTCAACTGAAAATGGATGGTTAAGCCTGTCAGCTGCTGCCAACACACCACCTGGGCACAACGCAGCGTGGCCGAAATACCCACAACCCACAACATGGACATGAAATAAACAAAAATTCTCAAATAAGAGCATGAGCCCGAAAAAACTCGACGGTCCACAGTACAACGCACACACACACACAGAGCGAGGGAATTGTTTTAATTTAAATTATTAATTAATTACTCATGATTGTTCTGGCCCAAGATCAAGTCCTCCTCCGGCTACTCCCTTTTGATGTTGTCATGCCTGGCACTTTACAACACAACACCGACGTAACCAATGAACTTGTGAGAAGATGCCACCGAGGAGTTGTTGGGTGCGTGTGCAGAGTGGAACCCCATTTTCTTTTTTTATCTACTCTCTCCCTCTCTCTCTCTCTCTCTCTCTCTCTAGGAGCCATGGACGAAGCCAGAGAAGAGGAAAATCGCCTCCTGAGGTGGCTACTATTACCACCATTTGAAATGCTCCTGGCAAAAAATAAAGGAATTAAAAAAAAAAAAAAACAGGTAGATGTCTCAAGAGATATATTTTTGAATCAAGGCTCAATATCAAATATGATTGGCTGAAAATTCATCAAGATCGACCATTTAACCAACTCTCACGTTTTAAAGACAAAAATAAAAAACTTACCTAGGTAGGTATTTTTATTACGAATTTATTCCCGCAGGATTAGCAATAGGGATCAATCTATCAATCAAATGGCAAAAAGTAAAAGAAGTGTAAGAATAGAGTAGTTAGCTAATCGCATGTCTCAAATAATCGCTTTCTCACGGTTTTGTCTCCCGCAGCCCAAGGAAAATGAGAATTGAAAATGAAAACCAAAACCAAAGAAAAAACCCCGGTACCGAGGCGGGTTTGTGCAGGAGAAAGCCAAAAAAAAAAAAAAAAAAAAAAAAACATCATGGGTTTCAATCGGGGCGATGCCTCAGTTCTCGTCTCAGGCGCCCGGCAGGGACCCAGGCCCCCAGGCCCCCAGGCTCTCAGGCTCTCAGGCCGCCCTTCATCAGACTTCAGCTTGTACGTACATTCCCTGTTCGCAGTCCCAGCGCTGTTTTGGAAGCGTCGTGCCACGCGCTTCGCAGGAATGTATCGGGGAAATTCCAACAAAAATCCACCCTCTTCACTGCTCTATTTTCCCTTACCTTCCCCATTCAGGCACCCTTTGGGTTATCATATACCTACTCGTATGTTTATATATATATATATATATTCCATCATCGATGGTTGATCAATCAATCGCGTCCGCCCCCGTTATCCGCTCCCCTGCATTAACTTATAACTATACGGAGTACTCCGTACAATTAAAAGACTTCGACACGGGAGCAGGGGGGGGGGGGCATGGATTCTTCCCGAATCGGTTCCCCTGGTCTGCTGTCCTGCTCCCTGCCCTTCCCTTCCCTTCCCTGCCTGGCTGACAAACTGGCTAACCAACCTTACAATAATTGAAAAAAATACCGCCAGATTGAGGAGGGCAAACGTCGTCTTTACGCTGAAGTTACAATGCCGAGTCGTAACATAAAAAAAATAAGTCAATCGATACCGGTGCATCCGCTTTATACACAGTCCGCAAGGAAAAAGGGAAAAGGAAAAAAAAAAAAAAAAACCCATTACACGCCGAGCTGCGCTATCACTGATATGAGCATAGCGGAACCAGAAGGAACTCTTCTTGCGCTATTATGCAAGTAGAAGCATCGATGGTGCATGTTCGGGAAGAATGATTGATAATAAAAGTGCATAGAGTACGGAGTAACTTCGTTTCGAGTCGCAGAATTTACTTCTCGTATCGTACCAGCTGTGGGACGCAGTGGTGGCGTGCTATTTTGGGCTAAGCGTCCCCCTGCATTCCTGCTACGTGTTGCAGTAGCGGGAGGGAGAATTAACAACGAAGTCCAGGATGGCGAGCAGCAAGGGAGGAAGGAGGAAGATGAAGTAAGACGACGAAGAAGAAACATTGAATTAGATCTCTCTCTCTCTCTCTCTCTTCTTTGGTGTGTGTCATTACTGCACACACGATTGATTATTGGGACCCCGTACTTTGGGTATTTTTCTTCTGAGTTCCTGAAGAGAAGCGAGGGGTTCGTGACACCCACCAACTCGCAAGCCCTTTCGCAAGCCCTTGCCTTGCCCTACTGCGTACAGAGTACAGGCTCCTGTGTTTTGGATGGATGGCTTGCTGCAAGCCATCCTTTAGCCTCCCTTCCCTTCCCCGACTGAGGAGAACAGAGGGAACAGAACATGCCTTTTGTGCTCGTTTCTTTTTCCTAGCCACCGTGGCAGAAGCGGCTAACACAAACATAGAACAGCTAATCGATGCACGCACAGAGTGGTGCTGTTCCACTGGGCGCCGTTTCTTTTCTTTCCTTTTCTTTTTCCTTCTGTGCAACCACCAGCTCTTCCAAGGTCCCAATCTGCCCTCTTCCACTATACCTCTGTTGGCGTAGTGCGGTAATCGACTAGTTTCTTGCTAGCGTCACGCTCGCCACACGCCATCAAAGGATGGGAAGATCAGGTTCAAGGAGAGGGCATCGGAAGCCAAGGTGAAAATGATCATATGGTGGCGTGTGATGATAGCTGACTATCTTCTTTTCTTTGTGAGCGAAGAGCTAGGGGAAAAAGGTTGCGACATTTTCCTGCTCACTTCTTGCATCATCGCCATCGCCATCGTCATCATCCATTCATCCATTCATTGGGCTTTTCCCTGTTCCAGCAGCCAGCATAGCTGTAGCTCTCTAGCTAACTTGATACCCTGATACCCTGATACCCTGAGATACCCACAGCTACAGCTACATGTATGTGCAGTACATGCACAGTACCTTGCGGACAGTGGGATGCAGGTTGCTTTGACGACGAGGACCTTCCCTGGATGGACGGGTCCTTTGATTTCTATCTCCGTCCCATCTTCTCTACTGCGTACACCTCAAACAAAATCTACGACTGTTAGTTACCCAATCCCAAAAGCAGCAACATACTTCTCGCTGCAGCTTTCATGACCAGTACGCGTTCCGTCCCCATCGTGGGTGTATCATCATGCTTTGAATAATAATAAATAATTCAAACTACCTATGCGGGATGCACATGCGCATTCCAAATTCCGCCCGCTCCCGTCCTCGCATTCTTCATCCAATTGACTCCTCCTACCTGTCTTGTTAACCGTCTTCTCTTCCCAGACGGCGCATTCGTTCTTTCAATGCCGTGGTATGTCTTGGAGCGGGTCGTTTCCAAGTAAAGCAATGCTAGAAACAAAAAAAAAAAATAAAAAATAAAAATAAAAATAAAAACCAAAATGAAAAGAAAAATCCTCCGAGCCAAGTTGTTTCGACAAGACTCACCGAAGAAGAGCTAGTTTCTTTTTCCTTTTTATGCATTCCTCCCTCACTAAACTTTTGACTCCGACAGCTCCCCCGCCAAGTCCCTTGGTCAAGAGGCTTTTACCTGCCTGCATAGCTTTGTCTGTGAGTTGGTTCGAACCTTTTGTTCTGGTTCGTTGATGATTTCATACAGGACATGGCGTCATTTAGCACCAATGAGTAGTTAAGTTACGAACCAACGAATCTGCTCATGCTAACTAACCTACATGTTGAAGTTGTTTGAGTTGTTTACTGGATAGTTAAGTATTTAGTTATAACCTTTTTTTTTTTCAGCTGATGACCAACAGTGATATTATCTCTCTCTCGTTTTTGTTTTTGTTCCAATATTTTTTGTTTCAGCAGTCATCAGCTCCTTTGTGTGAGATCCTTAAATTTGGTCTTCTTTTGGCCGAATAGAGAGAGGGATTACAAAAGAATGCATTGCTGTACCTAACAGTCATTCAATGACTAGTGTACAGACAAAAAGCTCCAAAGGCTCTCCGTTCGAGCCCTATGCCCCGGACAACAACGAATTCCCTCTGATTTTTTATTCAAAAACGAGCTGGGTCTTCTTTATCTACAAATGATCTATATTCCTCCTAACCTCCGGCGGGAAAACACCTACATGCCGGTCTGGCATACTTGCATACTTGTATACTTGCTCGCAAACACAGTAGAACTGAACCCCATTTTTAACAGCGGCAGTCACATTTAGAACTCCTATCCATTCAAGAAGTTGAGGCATGTCAAGCCCGAATTAGGATCGGAATTGGAATTAGAACCAGCATTCCAAGCAAGAACATGTTCGAGTATTTTTTTCTTATTAGTGAAATAATGAAAATTCAACACCACCCCCTTTTCCCCATCAGATCAGTGAATGGATTGATATACCAACTGACTCTTTGGGAAATACGATAATACGATTCTTTCCCAGCCTGTAATATACCGCCACAAGGCTGAGTTGCTGCGCGCTCTCCTTGTATGTGAATTTGAGCATACAGAATAACAGAATTCTCTACGTATGCAAGATGCATTGGGAGACTGGTATCTAGTAATAACAGCAGCAACAACAACAATAACGACAACAACAACAACAACAATAATAATAATAATAATAATAATAATAATAATAATAATAATAATTTGCTCGCCTCCATACAATAAAAGAGATGTTCATAGTCATGATGATGACGATGATGATGATTCTGCAAACTAGTTCACTTCTAAATCAGAACTCGCTTGTGCTATTGATGTAAATATCAAGTGGGCAGCAAAAGCTACTAACACTCTCGTTGAGAAGAAGGAACAACAGCAACAACCGGAAAAAAGAGAAGGAGGCCCAACACTGGTTTAGGTTAATTCTGTTTGTGTCATGGAGAGAAGTAAATCAGCAGTTGTTTCAGTACATGTATGTGCATTGTGGTGTTGTTTTTACCAAAGCACTTCTTAACTAGTTAAAGGGCGGCCTGGGTCCTATCTCATTCAATATATATATATATATATATATATATAGTAGAACAACTTGATCTAGAGACATATCAATTCATTCCCACTTCTCAAACTTAAGCTACACAGTAACGCAAATACGATAATAATAATAATAATAATAATAATAATAATAAATTGATAAATGGAAAGCAGGCTGGTGAAACTGGTCAACTACGAGTAAATAGTCAACTATTTTGCATAGTCTTATAGTCTTACTTACACATATACGTGAGGAGTTAAGCAGTGAAGTCAAGAAAGGGCATTTGGTTTAAATCTATCCAGTTTTTCCGCCTCTTGACTTGTCTGTCACACCGTCACCTCACAACCACTCTTACAAGTAGTGGATGTGTGGCACCTTGGGTAGACTGCAACATTGGGGGACACACATAACTAGCACAGTAACATGGTAAGTTCATGGAGGTCTATTATTTTCTTATTTATTCCTTGAAGGGGGCTGTCGCTGGTGGGCACGGGGATTCCTCGATTGAATTTGTTCCCCCCGTATTTGTATGTGTGTGGAGAGCATGTTGGTAATTTCCAACGGCTCGCTTCATTCTCCTTCAGAGGGCTTCACCTATTGAGTATAGCGAAATCATTCGGTGCTACTAGCTTATTGATTGTTACGGGGCTGAGTATACTGCGTACGTGTGTGTATATGGAGGATGATGTCGGTTGCCGTTAATCCGTCTCTGTGTTTTTCCTTTTTTTTTTTCGGCTGTGTCCACCACCACCACCATCACCACTACCACATTGCTCATGAACATCTGAACGCCTCCTGAAATCAGCCCACTGAAATCAACCCAGCTGATCATTGGCCCCCGCAAGCTGACTACAACGACGGTGGCGCCGTGGCGGGCACGACAATCAAATGGAATCAGCTCGCTCCATACCACGAGCCATACCTAATCTGAAGCCCAAACCTTCGCAGCCGGCCATACTGACTGGACAGGCCAAGAAAGAGTTTCTGCCGAATTTCAGGGTCCTCCTAGGAGGGAGCGGGGGGTGGTGCGCCAGAAAAAAAGCTAACCTTGTATGCGAAATGTTCGCTGCAGAAATCCGATTCCAAGGAAGATAGGATAGGCCTTCGGTAACTGTCTGATCGCCCTCTCTTCGCTTGTGTCCCCGGCTTCCATCATCTGTTGCGACCCCAGCCGCCACTACCCCGGGATTCGAACGGCTACGGTTGTGCATCGTGCAACCATCGTCCCAAGACCGTTGAGTGGATTGCACAACTGGAATAATAACAAAAGAAAAGAAAAGGCGTGGCAATACTGCGGAGTAACATTCACACCCACCACCACTTTTATTACTATCATGATTTCTCGGGCAGTGCAATCATGCCCATGCTGCCTCAAATTTGAGACCTATTACCCATTAGTCAGGAGTTCTATGGGGGGGTGGGGTGGGGGAAGGGGGAAGAGAGCCGTCCAATTCCAGACACCATGGATAACAGCTGCTCCCTTTCCCCTCCATGTTGTTCGGCAGCAGAGAACGACGAACAAAAAAGCAATTTGATTGATTTGGAATGACGAAAAAAACCCTCTTTTCTCTCCCAATAAAAGAACAAGAAACTTGTATGCCGAGGCTTTCACGCTGTGGCCATGATGAGCAGAAGAAGCAATTAATGAATTAATTACCGCCAGCGATTTTTTCCCCAGATCTTGGCTCTGTTTTTCATTGTCTTTTTCTTTTCTTTTCTTTTTATGTTTTTTCGGCCCATCGACAGAATTTTTCTGATTCCCTCCATGAATCCCGCCAGTGGTCGGTAGTCGTCAGTACTCAAGCGAATGAGCGTGTATCGTTCGCTTAAGAAATCCTCTGGTGATCCATTTTCTGGGGAAAATCACAAACCAGACAGCATAGACCAACTACTAACATAAATTCCCCTTGCTTGGCTTAGCTTGGTGCTTTTTCACCCTTTTTTCATTCCTTTTTTTTTTTTCCTTCTTGGGAAAAAATAACGCAACCCCTTTACTGTGTAATTGTTTCAACTCTCGGCTTGACCCGATGGTGGATGTCGAACCAACGAAGCAATTTCCACTCGCGTTTCGATGGGCTCCTTTGCTTTGGATCAACGGTCCCATATGGATGGCGTTTTTTCGTCCTCCCAAGAAGCATCCTCCATGCTCCATAATAAATGACAAATAAATCCAGGATGTGACGTGATGACGATGTGATGGGAGTTGTGATGTGATTCCCTGCACCGTGGATTGCGTACCGCTTGGATGTGGGATTGCTCAGCAGCGGAATGACGTGACATCCCATGGACCAGGGACCTGGCAGTCGTTGGATGCCATGGGCGTGTCCCATGGAGTCTTTCTTTCTTTTGATTTTATTGTGATTGTCCCGACACCCCTGTTCTCGGGATGAGCTTGTTGATTTCTAGGGAGGAGACAAGAAGGTTCTTGTCTGTGTGGGATATCCCCACGTTTCTGGGTCTTATTTGTTATGCGAATACTATTGCAAAACATCCTCTTACTATGCCGGTCGGAATCGAGATCGGCTTGCTCAGCTCCCTCCAGCATTGAGAGGAAATTATAAGGCTTCCCCCCCTTGAAGCCCCTCCCCTTTCTTGGTCTCTTTTGTTCTAGTGTCGTCATCCGAAAGGGGATTGATTCGCGGGCTCTCCCGAGATCAACTCGGCTTTCCCCGGACAGCATATACGTACATCCACGAATCCGTATCAAGCACCTTGCAGCTGCAAAGACGATCGATGGCGACGATGATCAACAGTGACATTTCCTCCAAGAGCGTCCGGAAACGGAAAAGAATCGTCTGATGGATGAAAAGGGGAACAAAACATTATTTGGTTACAAAATTCTAGTCAGGTAAACCGAGTAATATGCGCATTAGAGTGTATTGTCTTTCTCCAGATGCATTAAGCAACTGCGCTGATGCAAGCCTGTGCGGGAGCTACCTTCTGAAAAACATTCTGACTCAATTTGATACCCTCATCTATTCTCAATCTTAAGCGGGCGGAATGTATTTCCCCATCCATCAGTATAGTTTACTTTGCCAACTCGGCAACCATCATCTCAACCGCCTCGTCACGAGCCTTGCCATTGTCAAAATCGATGATAAAATCCCACCTCGGCAGTAAATCCTGCCTTAGCTTTTCCAAATCCAGCCCTGTCACCTCCCCTTTCCCAACCAGCATGAGTCCAGTGCCCCGACTCGATTCCACGATACGTTGAGTGCGTGGACGGCGCGCCTGGTCGTATATCTGTAAAGCCACGAGGGATTCGGCGGGAGTCGTTGAGCGGCCGAGCAATGTGGAGAGGATAAGACTGTCCTCGAAGGACATGCCGCAGCCGGAGCCTAGCCATGGTGTCGTGGCATGCGCGGCGTCTCCCATGATGCATATTGGCCCGGCTACGTACGTACGGGCAGGTGGGTGATCCCATAGGTATATGGCGGGCTGCTCGGGCTGATCACACAGTAGCTAAATTCCATCCAGGTTAGTGAACCATATTTGGTAAAAAAAAAAATATTGAAAAAAATAATAATGAATTTCTAGACGGGAGCTGTGGGAATGATTCTATGTAGCTCACTTACTTCATTTACTGCCTTTTTCAAATGCGACGGCCAACCTTGGTAGAGCTTCGTTATCTCCTCCGCGCTCACCATTCGATGCCACTTAATCTGATGCCTCGGCCCCCTTCTCATAGGCGGAAATGATAACCTGCACCAGCTGCCCCTGGTTCAAGATATTATGCATCAGATACGTGCCATCGCCAACCCACATGTGTTCGCGCGCATCATCGATATCGACAGGGCCCTCACCAAGACTAGCCCGGGCATCTGCGTACGGCTTCAAGGCCATGACCACCCACCAGCCAGAATTCCTCGGATACGCAGCGGGGTTCCCCTCTCCGAGCACGATCCTACGCACCGTACTATGAATTCCGTCAGCGCCAACAAGGATGTCGCACTCATGCGTAGTCCCGTCCGTGAAATGGAGCATGACAGGCCCATCATCGCCTGCTCTTTCGACTCGGTCTAGCTTCTTGGACGCATGCAGACGCTCTGGAGGAACGCCGTCGAGCAACTCCCGCAATAATGCGGCCCGATGCACAATGATCACCAGAGCCTTGCCGCTGTCGTCTCTTGCCTCGTCAATGAGCTTGTTCCGTCCCTCGCCTTGAGCAAGCAGGAAGCGAACACCCCGCTGCGAGACTGCGCCGGCACGCTCCAGGCATTGATTGGCCGGCCGAGGCGCCGATGAGGTTCAGCGCGGCAAGACCGTTCCGAGCAACACTGACAGCGGCACCGGCTTCTCTGAACTCGGCGGCTGACTCGAAGATGTGAACGTCCAAATGTGGGTATTTCAGCAGGGCGTGCAAGAGAGAGGCGCCCGCCATGCCACCTCCCGATATAGCGATTCGGATTGGCCTGGCCATGTCGTCTATCTAACTCGCGATCACGGACTGAGGTTATCGTTTTTGTTTAGACAAGCAGGGGAAACTATTCTGCCAGATCTTGTGTATGTGCTGTATATATATATATATATAAATATATTTGTATCTCTATCGCTATCTATATATCTCCTCAATCCTTTCTGATTGGTGCCATAGCTAGCACTAACCAAGCAGCAGTGTTGAACCAATGGACCAAAATCGGGCATAAGACGGCTGGCATCCTATCAGCCTCACACGGAACCTATACTCACATAGTATACAAAGCACGCCCGCCCACCCACTCGCAGCCAGGGGCCTGCTGTTCCAACTGTCCCCCCCGATTATCGTAGGGCCCGTCACCCCAGACCTTGCTAAGGCGGCAAGGCCAGCGTCTAGTCCCTGTCACACACTTACTACTGCTATGAATAGCCATAGTCAGATAGAGTTAAGCCCATTGCTCCATGCCTGCTACCCTTCCCTTGAAGTTGTCAACCATCAAGGGAAATCCAGATACACCCCACCTATGTCACCCAAGTTTGAACCCACAACTAGCTGGGCATTGGCAGTGTTTAAAAACCAAGTCTAGAGGACCAGAAAGCCAGCTTGCTATTGCTTCTTTTCTCCCGTTTCTCATTCAATTATATGGCTAGTAGTACTCGGGAGTCTGACCTTCACAGAATTATTATCATTCTTCTTCTTCTTCTTCTTCTTCTTCTTCTTCTTCTTCTTCTTCTTCTTCTTCTTATTATTATTTATTAGAAGTTGCTCTCTTGCACCCCGGACCAAATATAACGGTGTTGCACATTCATTCTCCCAAACTCATCGCAGGGCTCCAGATATGGCTGGCTTCAGAGCTGTTCTCCTGGATCGACTACCGGAAACCACATGTGGAAAGTGGCTGCTAATGCGCCTTATGCTTTCTTGCTTTCGTCCTCATGTTTCCCTCTCGTCCACCAGCGTCACCGGACGAGGGAGGCCATTGGGAAATAGCAGTATGGTCATGAGCATGTTACTCCGTGATAAGTGTTATCCCCGTAGGTTGTATCTAGCTGCCCTCATTGGGTACCTACAACGGCTGGCAACCACTGCGAAACGAGTGCTTGGTTTGCTGTCCGACTCAAGCTCGCAACTTAAACAAGCTCTTTTTCCTGTATCGCTCCTCGACCGTTGACTGACTGAGTCCAATTCGAGTTTTTCTACTGCCGTGCGGGGCGTGAGATGATTGAGTGAGTGAAGTACTGTATATAGCACCCAATCAACAGGTGGCTACATAAATACCCTGGAAGCAGCGCGATATCTCGAGACTGATAGCTATTGTTTTCTGGATCCTGGTCGAAGCAATCAGTTTTGTTATTGTTCCAAGCGTTTGTTTTGTTGATCGTTAGCGGTAACGCGGCCCCGGCGGATACCTCCTGCGCCACTACAAACGCGCTGGGGATGGTGGTCGTTTGCCACAATGGCAAAGTCAACTTTCACGACGAAAACCTGCGAGAAGCGCCTTTTTGCCGACTTTTGTCAACCCCGCCATTGCCAATCTTATTCGTATCTCGACTTTTCCGCCCTTTAACGGGGCCACACCCAGTGCTATCGTTCCTAGAGGCTTCTCAGCATCATTGATTCCTCAATTGCTTCATCCAAGGCTAGTATATATATGATACTCCCTGTAACCCACCCCGTTCGTCCCACAAAATGCTTTTAATTTCATCCGCTGAATCTGTGTAGGTTTCCGTCGATTTCGCGCTTCCTGTGTGCGATCTGAGTGTTGTGACCTTAGGTGGGCATAGTACGTCCGCTATCATCTCGTGGCTTGGCGCAGAATGTATGGCTGTTGACTCCTAAGCCGGCACAATATTCTTTGCGGCTGCACGTAGATCTTCTCATTTTGCATCCTCTTGTGAAGAATTCCACGCCTCAGCTTTCACCCGAGCATGACGAATCGACCTTCTAGCCGCTTTCTCAAACCCTTTTTCTATAAAATTGCGGCAGCTGTGACCGGAGGAGGAGGCATTTTATATCTAGCGTACCGCCCACGCAATATCCCTGGCTCGGATCCGGCTCCCATTCCTATCCCATCATATAGCAGTGGAGGGAATCTAGTTCTCCCACGCTTTCCTCGTGTCAAAACCCGTGAAGAGCAAATTCAGGACCTAAAGCGAAGTTCACAGGCAAAGACGACGAGCTTGCTATCCGGAAGCCGGAGCCCAGGAAAGGATGCATTTGGCCCCGAAAGCACTACAGCGCCGGATGCTGATGTGGCTTACGATTTGCTTGTCATTGGCGGCGGCGCGACTGGTTCCGGCATAGCTCTTGATGCTGCATCTCGCGGTCTGAAGGTAGCTCTAGTTGAGCGTGACGATTTCAGCGCGGGCACAAGCAGCAAGAGCACAAAATTGGTCCACGGCGGTGTACGCTACCTGGAAAAGGCCGTTTGGGAATTGGACTATAATCAGTATGTTGCGGACCACCTGTATTTGTACTGGGAAATGCCCCTACTCATCGGCCCTGTTTTGCAGATTTGCACTCGTTAAAGAAGCCCTTCGGGAACGCAAATGGTTTCTCTACACCGCACCACATCTTTCAATGTGGCTCCCAATTATGGTCCCCGTGCAGAAATGGTGGCAGTTGCCTTATTTCTGGGCCGGTACTAAATTTTATGATTTCCTTGCTGGATCTGAGGGCATTGAGAGTTCGTATTTCCTCACCAAGAGCAAAGCCCTAGACGCCTTTCCAATGCTGAAGAAGGATAATCTTTTTGGTGCTCTTGTCTACTATGGTAAGGCCTGACTGCCTACCTCCGAAAACAAAAGCAAAACAGAAAAAACCTGAATTTATTTCAGCAAAGCTAACCCTTATGGAGATGGCGCCCACAACGACTCTCGAATGAATGTATCTTTGGCATTGACCGCTGCTTTATATGGTTCCACAGTTGTAAATCATATGGAAGTTGTCGGTTTAACCAAAGACGAGTCAGGGAGACTCAACGGAGCCCGTTTGAAAGATTTGATTCCAGGCAAAAACGGCAAAAAGGCAGAAGAAATTACTATTAGGGCCAGGGGTATTATAAATGCCACAGGTCCATTTACAGATTCCATCAGGAAGATGGATGATCAAAGCGCCAGCGAAATAGTTGCACCAAGCGCTGGGGTACATGTTGTTCTTCCTGGCTACTATAGCCCAACAAAGATGGGACTGATTGACCCTGCAACTTCAGATGGACGTGTCATATTTTTCCTTCCGTGGCAGGGGAACACAATTGCAGGAACAACTGATGTCCCCACTACTATTACTGCCCAGCCTATCCCATCTGAAAGGGATATAAACTGGATCCTAAATGAAATCCGCGGATATCTTGCCCCGAGCATCAATGTGAGGCGCGGTGATGTCCTTGCCGCTTGGGCCGGAATTCGGCCTCTCGTACGAGATCCCACAGCTAAAAACACAGAATCTCTAGTCCGTAGTCACCTCATTACAGTATCTGAATCCGGTCTCTTAACTTGTGCTGGTGGAAAATGGACAACTTACCGGCAAATGGCCGAGGATGCTGTTGACAAAGCTATCAAACAGTACAATCTACAGCCTCGTCCTAACAGACGCGTTCTTGACATCAGCGGAATGGGACTTTTCGACGATGGTGCGGTTCTGGATGGGTCGTGCCAGACTCATCAAATCCGCTTGGTAGGTGCCCATGGCTATTCGAAAACGCTGTTCATTAGGCTCATCCAACACTTCGGGATCGCAACAGACGTTGCTCAACATCTCGCAGAGTCTTACGGAGATCGTGCATGGGATGTGGCCGCTATGTCGGCTCCCACGAAAACGCGATTCCCAGTCCGTGGATTGCGCATTTCTCCTCTATATCCGTTTATCGATGGTGAGGTCCGCTATGGCACGCGTGTTGAATATGCACAGACAGCGGTGGATATTTTGGCACGGAGGACTAGATTAGCATTCTTGAACGCCCAAGCCGCCCTCGAAGCTCTCCCAACAATCATTGATATCATGGCGGAGGAACTAAATTGGGATGCTAGGCGGAAAAATGTTGAATGGAATGACACAGTGACTTTCTTATTGTCGATGGGACTCCCTATTTCTCGACTTGGCGTCACACGTGAGGATGTTGAAAGTGGCCAAGCAAAGTTTGACGAGGTGGAACGGAAGCTATACACAAGACATGGTAAATAAATATCGACGTGCCACTTTCTTGATATTCCCCTTTTCTTCCGCTTCATTTACTAACAATTTTGAAAAAGAGGGTCCCGTGGATTTTCCCCACGTTAACGCGAACACTGCGAACACTGCTCAAACAGCTGAGAAAGGGTTCGGGTCCCCGTCGCAGAAATGACCTCAACCCCTTGATGATATATCCGTTCACTTGTTCCTAAAATTCGCCTTTCCTTAATAGTTGACAGTGGAAAATTGGGCTAAAGAAAATTTGTTCATAGAGGCTCTGTCATCAAAACCATACCTCTGCTCAGGACATATCCTAGATTCCCTGCACATTCCGTGCATTACGTTGGCAGCTGGAGCTGCAAGTCTGTGTGGTATTTGTTCTACCAGCATCGAACCTCCACGAAATCCACCTACCATTTGTTAGGTGCCACCTTTTCGCGGGATCCATTGGACTACAATTCTGTGCTAAGAAAGTGAGCAATGTCCATACCATATCGTCTGACTCAATATCAAATATACCAAGCGGATTTTCAAACTTCCCAGAAAGTATCGCATCGGGTATTGCACTATTCAACCGTCTAGCCCAAAAGACATCTCTCTGTATTCTGGTCGCTTTCCTACCAGAAATATACCCAATATCTCATAGTACTACCGTCATGGCCGATTGCAATGCTCTGAAACTTTGGCTATCAAAAACCATGGCCTATAGGAAGGAACTGTCGTTACACTTAAAAAAATATTTCTCGGGATTCTTCCTCTTTGCACATAATTAGGAGCGCCGCCTTAGAAGCCGAATAATCTCTTCTAGGACGGCAATCGAACGAGAGACGTAAATGAGCAAGATATTCCATAGCATTGATTTAGCAAGCTGCTGCCCGTTCAATTACGCCTTTGGCGAAGCTTTCAAGACACCCGTGCGCTTTGAGGAATGGGCTAGGAAGGGACTCATAAGCATTGAAGAACCGAAGGTTGAAAATAATAATTTTAATCCCAGCCAATCTTCGTTCGAAGTGAACGTCCGACATGTACAATACCATAGAGAAGCGGATGCGATAAACAAAGTAATAAAAAGCTTCTTCTTGGAAATATAAAATCTTGACCACTGCTGGAAATTCGAGGGAAGATATGCTGCTCAATGGCCCCTGGGAAGCTCAAAAGGGGGAAGTATCTATTCAACCAACCGAGAATGAATTTTACTCCATTATGGTTCATACTAACGAGTAATGTTCTCGAGTTTTGTCTCGTTGGTTTGATGAGGACTCTCGCGCTGCCGATGTAGATTTCATCCGTCTGTCTAATCGAGCGGGCCTGCTCATTTTATAACCCCTGCAAATGAAGATAACGGAGCCACCAGGGGCCCCCCGGGTCATGTGCGGTTATGTCCGTGTCCACGGACAATTTTTGGTTTATATACTTCTAAGCAATCTAGAGCTCAATCTAGATAAACCAACCCCTATAACTACGTCCTCCAAGATGTCTTACATTACCTTCAAGCTCAATTTGATGCGAACTTGGGCTTTGGAACGTCCATGAATGAATGAATGAATGAATGAATGCTTAGGCCCCCTCATGCAGCTTACGCATCATGTGGCAACAATAGTTGTTAACCATTCTTGTGAAGTTGACTTTACATTTATTACTTGATGTGCGATTATTCATTCGTCGCCTCGTCCCAACGCCGCATGTATTGTACTGTACAGTTGAAGGCGCGAGAAATACTACACAGAGTAAACTACGTACCGTATACTTGACTCCTGCGTATAGCTCATGTGCTAAAATATGATGAGCGACAAACGTCAATCCTGTGGAAGTCGCCGAAATCATGATGATTATTTTCCGCAGTTAAACGAGATGTACGCAGTATGGCGTGTGTAAAACAAAGAGGTCCTTGCACACAGCTTTCAGTAGCTTTCCTACGAACATGAAAAACCTGTGACATACCGGTTCGCAAGCCCCAAGGGATTCCTACTTGAGGTCCCTGAAAAAGCTCCGTTGCCAAATTAAGTGCCAAGCACCAATAACTTCCGCCATGACAATCTGAATGATTGGAGGCCTCGTATTATGATGCTTCCATTTACTTTTCTAGTGTGGGGAAACGACTTTTGTTCCACGCTTTCGCCCAAAGAGAGTTAAATAACGATGATGACAGAACAAAGCTTCCCCACAATGTGGGGAAGAGATCAAATTGGTGATCCGATGAGAACTTATTGAGCCGATCTAACGAAACCATGACAGATTGTTCACTCGGTGGAGCGGGATTACGCCAAATTAGGTCTCCCTGTTGTAGTGTTAGTTACATCCGGAGAGTTGAATAATATGCCGGTACTTCGTGATGGACAGGGTTAGAGACGTAAGCCTGATTTCAGCGCGAGATGAAAACCCGACAAGTGATGAGAGTGCCGCAACTTTCTGCGGGGCAATTTAGCAGTAGCAAGGGACATAGCAAACTCAAAGTAGCAGATAACATCACCGATCCAAAAAAAAAAATAAAATAAAATAAATAAATAAAAATAAAAATAAAAATAAAAAGGGCAAAGGATCAGAAAATGCGCTGGACAAAGCAATAAACTAGAACACGCATGGAAATGATAATCATTGTTGGGTCGTTTGATCTGACCATCATCCTGCACGTGGCGGCGTCCAAGCAAGGCTAGCAAACGGAACAACAAACGATGGAACAAAATCTGGCAGGCCGCCAACTAGCTAGCAGGCGGGTGGCTGTTGGGCTTTCTGACGGCTGGCTTAGAACCTGACCGGGGAGATGCATCCAGCCGTTTCAGGAAACATGATGCGAGTCATGGGTCTCGGCCAGAGATAATGTTCGGAGTTGAATGACAACCATTGAAGGTCTCGGCATCGAATCAAAGCTAAAAACGGCGAAGGACCAAGGGTTAAGTTGTGTACAAGGAAAGGTAGCGCGGTGTTGCTTAGATATAGTTTCGAAATCTGACGTTCCCAGTATGGAAAGGGTTGTTTCACCAACTTTGTTCCTTTTTGCCTGTCGGTAGCTACAGAGCAGCCTCAAAGAAACGGGACCAGTCATAATGGTGTTGTGACTCCTCCATGCGTTGCTGCATCCATGTCAAGCCAGTAACCATTATGTAGGACAACTTGCGTCGGGAAAACCCACTTTGACGATCCAAAAATGCGGGTTCCCGGTTTTCGAAGAGTAAAAGTCCGCAAAGAAACGTGACAGAAGGAAAAGGCACCCGGCCATATCTAAATCAATTTCAAACTCGAACTGATCAATGGCTAATTTGACTGTACATTGCAAATGCCGCTCTGGTTAGCTATCCTTTCCACGCGTTGTTTTGTAGGACAGGGAGGGAAATCCTGTTCATGGTGTGGCTAATGATCGACGAGCAGAGAAAATCAACTGCAGCTAACTTTCCCCCTATGTCGAAATGTATCTGATGGCTCCAACGGAACTAATGGGGTAATGCTCTGGACAACGAATGACAGCATAAGGATCCACATGACGTTAGAGCCCAAAATTCAGCAAGATGTAATTATAGAAACTATCCAAAATATCATAATCGAAGGTGGGGTTTGGATCTCTATATGAATCTCATAACTAATAATTGAGGGAGAGCAAAAAAATTTTCGTGGCCATATTAGCTTCTAGAGTACGATGAACCCGCAGCCGCTAAAAGCTTCTGTGGATGGTGACAAAAAAAACCGAGAAGATCAAGAAATTACAAAAAATAGGGAGCCCCGAAAAATATCAGAACCCGTCATGAACGCTAATCCAAAGCGTGTATGTTGTATATCCAGACAGCCCGTGTTTTCGTTATAGCGTTTCGATAATCGATCAAAGGCCTGGTAGTTTGGTATCTTGACCGTATCCCAAACATGTCATTATATGGGAATTTTCTATCAGCTCATGTTTGGAAAGAAAGAAAAAGGCGTTCGAAAGGCGTAGAAGAAAAGCAACCCGGCATGTCGGGACGTCAACCGGTTCGTGCAACGGAGCGAAAGAACTAAGGTGATAAGTGGATTTGTTAAGGGACATGGAAACCCTTTAGCTTTCGAAATGTTCGAACGGTTCGAATAGCGCTCATACGCATACACTGATTCGAATTTTCTGGAGGCGGTATGTCCCGACTAGCTTACAACGCCCATGAACGCTATTGAAGCTGACAGAACCAGTCAAAAGCCTAGGTTCCTTAGCATGGTATATTTGCAAGCCCAAAAGCATGGCCGTATTATTCGAATGTGACGCCCAAGCCAAGGACTCCAGCATATTTGATGGGAACATCGTCAGGAAATTAAACTCGTTCGTAAATGAAATAGTTTGTTGTGGCTTGTGTCACCGGAACAGTTGGGTATAGGAGGTATTCTGATTTCATGTCGTAGGTGGGGGAGAAGACGGTAGTATTCCGCAGGTTTCGCTGCAGATTATGCCAGAAGAGTTGGTTTAAAGGGCGTTAGATGGCTATGGGGAGGAAGAGTGGAGGTTGTCTGAAAAGAGCTATAAAAGCACATTCGGCAGAAAAACGAAACAAACCAAAAGAAACAGAAATCAAGGAGAAGAAAAGAATGGAACGTAAAAATTACAGGAATAAAGCTAATTGTTTGGATATGCGCATAATAGACCGTTGCACATGAAAGGGTCATAAGAAGCAAATCTAGCTGGGTGGAATCGTTTGAAAAAATTCTAAGGCGTCGCGGAATCGTGAAACCAGTGTGGACAACAAGAGGCAAGACCAAGTTAGACAGAGAAGGGCGGCTTTTGAACTACATGATTCCGGAGCCGTAAGTTGGTTGAAGCGTAGTGTAGTGCTGCAGGTTCTGGACGGTTGTTTGCGGATGTTATACTGAGATGGAAAATATTTCGTGCAACGCAATGTATTAATTTCGACAAACGTTCTCGGAAGGGTGTCTATTGCAGTTGTTCCAATATCGCTCCACAGCTCGCTGGGCAACTGGGCCACGAAATCGGTCGAGGAAGTAGTTGAAGAGTGCAAATTCGTCACGGGTCAAGATATATGTGTCAGGATCCGCCTGAACCTTGCGCCAGACTTCGCCAATAGCGGTTTCAAGAATGGAGGTCATTCTGGGGTCGATACTGCCATCTTCGCTATTCCTGGCTTCTTCCAAAGCCACTCGTATTGTTTCGGGATCTGGAATGGACGCATTATTCGCCATCGTCGATGCCGGGAGACTCTAAACGGCGAAGGGTGGAGAAAAGAAAGGCAGTGCTTGGGAGGGGAAAGGTACGCTTTTAAGCCTAATGAAAAAAGAAAAAAGAGCAGAGCTCACTGGAGTGGTTTGACTGCAGCAACTAGAAAGCAAATAAGGCATCTGGGGGATCCTTGTAGTAGTTCAGCTTCGAATTCACACAGCCGTTAAACTTATGCAAGATGTTGAATGCGGAGCTTCATGAAGGGCCAAAGAGCCCCTCTTACGAGAAAGGCTGTTCCTTTGGTATCAGCGACTGGGAGACGGGAACCAAACCAATCCCTGAACGGCTCCTCCCTTATTTTTAATCTAGAATTTCGGCCCATTAGTGCCATTTCTCCGCCTTATTTTGCTCTAAGTCGTCTCCCGTTTTTAGGATATTAAACCACTTCCCACCGAAGATCATGAGACCAGAGATAATCTGGGAATTGTAATGGCACCCAAAATGTGACATGTGGAGGGTGGGGCTCTAGCAATATTTAACCACTATATCAGAAGTTGCTGGTCCAGAGCTAGTGTGAGTGACGATTTGCCGTTCTCAGCCAGAGAAAAAGTCCCCAAGGTCAAGACGGTCGTCTACTGCCTATTGAAGACGATCATCTCAATGCCTCATACCTTTGCTATGGCAGAATACCTGTCCAGCAGTGGGGAGGACGGGCAACATCTTTCAACAGCTTCTCCTCACATGCGGCTGCATGGCGGCAACTGAGGCAAAACGAGCCTGCCTCCTTCCGCCTGTGCTGTGCATTAGTGATATTGATACCCGTCAAGCATGGCCGCACGCATTCAAGACCAAGGGCCCTGGCAATCATTACGGCGCTCTTTGCGGTTGCTGCTGGTAGCCTCTCCAAACGTCAGCTCGCGTACCAACACACCGAATCATCAAAGGAATCAAGTTGAGGAAAATCTCACCCGAAGTGGCGACTCCAGAGTAATCGGGGTGTAAATTTTTTTTTTGTTTTTTTTTAGAAAGGCACCAGTGTTTCGCAACATAGTATATATTGTAAAATGGCCCAAGTAACTGAAAATTTTGTTCCAGATATCCATCGTATCTGGTTCTGTTTTGTTCCTTGTGCTGGCTTGATTCTTGCACTTCTTTGTCCTCTACTTCGTTGCCAAAGACTGGCATCCCCTTTCATCTAGCCTTGTCAGGAAAGTTTGTTCTTATTTTCTGAACCCCATAACCCTCCATGATGGTGTTTTATGCCGGAATTCTGGTATGACCTGGTGAATTGCGCTCCAAATGTGGAGGACAAAAGAGTGGAGACAAGTCGGATTTTTACGCGTCGAAATTTTAACTAGGCTTCGTGTTTGGAATACAACCCAGCAAAGCAAGGCAAACAACACATTTGACTTCCCAGCTAATTTTTGCAGGTCGTCTTTGCTTCTGCGAGATGTCTGTCATTGTGCGGTGACCTAGGGCACAGCACGGATCAGCCTTACCGCCTGATATAGATATGCGAACGCGCTTGAGCCATCTGGAGCCAATTATGGGGAAGGCCAGAAATACCAGCAGACGGAGCGTGTGAGGTTACTCAACATATCCATCAAGCCGGGGCTCTATAAGAACTATGAGAATTTGAAGTTGTTTGAGGGTAGCTGTTGTTGGACATTATGTTGAGTGGCCAATATTGTCAGGTTGATCTGCGGGTTGAGGTTGCATGAGCCGCAGGGAACACCGAAAGACAACCAGCAACGCTTTAATCGGATGGGCTCGCAGAACATTTCCAGCTGAAAGGAAGGAATAACTGGACAATGAAACAACCGGATCTGCCATTCGCCAACCAATGTGAAAGGGAAAAGGGCTGGCAGCTCCCCATCATCAAATGGCCAGTTTTGGGGTTGAAGGAGGTTTGCCTTGTCCGAGGTATGTATTAAATCTTGGTAACCAGTATTTATTTCAGCATGGCAGCAAACTCTAACTGTCGGCAGCGTTAGCTAACAGCCACCCGCTTAATTTGCCATTCCTTGAAGAATTCTCTATGTCCCATGCTGCTCAGCTAAAAGCAAATGGTACAGTACATTATCCCCACTGGCCATGTTGCAACCTGAAGGGAAAAGTGGATTTACCAGCTTGCGGCTACATGAACTACGGTGTTTGACAGGGTCAAAATAGCCGCCTTCTGGTTTGGATGATAATTGCTGGCGGTATAATAGATTCTTTGATATCCGGGGAATCTGCACCAAATACGGAGAAAAATGATTGGAGACAAGGAGTTCCTCAGGCCCTTGTCAGGCTTAACAAATTTTAGCACTATTCGGATGACACCCTTTAACACGCCTGGACCTACGCTCCAAGACGGGAACATTGTATTCGCGCCTAGTTTTTTGGAAACTACAACACCGCGCAACCTTTTATGCCGCGCCGCAAAACTTATTGCGATCTTCTCATGTTGGTATGGGAGAAATGAAGCGGCTTGTTCCAAGAAATCCGGACATGGGATGGCGCATTGTTTTCTGAAGAGAGCCGTTTCTACATTTCCTCGGTACCAAGTGGCATTTATGCAAAGGTGTCAAGCTCCAATGTAAACCTTGAAAAGTTTGGCTCTGGGGCGATTCTCATGCACTCATGCACTGCAACCTTTTGATTTTATTCATCCTGCCAGGATTCAGCGTTTGCCACGCAAATATTTGCTAACTCCCATGGCTTGATGTGCAAATCAAGGAACGCGAGTCGAGGTTGGGAATACATTCCTTTCTTTCCCAGTTTCCCAGATCGGGATCAGGGATAATTATTGGTAGATATTAAGAAACATGGAATCTTTGAGGGAGGTTTTACCACTACGCTAAAAGGATAAATCCTTAAGCTAGCCACCTATTCCTCAAGATATTATTTGTATGTATATGCATGTTTCACGGATATGATAGGGCTGTCCTGTTGAATCACCTAAATTTGGGCTATCGCCTTGCAGAGAAGTCCTTTGGTGCATCCTTAAAACCTTGGGGAAAGCCCTTGCAGATGTGGCAAGGGGAAGCATTTTGATGTTAGGCTATTGTGTCTGCTTGAAAAGGAGAGAACTGGCAGAGAGAATGCTGGTTGTTGAGGGAAGACGAACCCAAGAAGCAGCAATATCACGTGCACTTCATCGACATGTACGGAACAACATAATTCCGTACAACGCTTGTCGTGGAAGTTGGTAAGGCCCCTCAGGCTAAGAGTGTTGCGGTGTGCGCTCAGGAAGAGAGCCGTTATCATCTCAAGCTACGAACCTCGGAGGGTGTACCCCCAGATATAAAGAACGAAATGGTGTATTTCTTTACATCCAACGTCGTTTCTCCCCCCGCATTCATCTATGTCGGCAAGGACAAGACGGAAAGTAGGGATGCCATCTTTCCAATGGCTCATATGTGGATTGGTATACGGCTATACTAATATGGAGTAGATGAGGATCTCATAAAACATGGTCTGGAATGCGACGTCTGGTAGCTATAATTATTACCAACGAGAATTTTGTTTACTTGAAACCCGGCTTCGGAAAAAAGCTGATTTGGGCTTGTCTGTAGGGTGCGTTAGGAAGACTATTTCCCTGGAACAAAGAACTGGCGCTTAAGAGCTGTCTTGTAATAATGTTGTTTACATAGTTCCATGTCGACAATCTATCCAGTGCCCACGTTTATCTCCGCCTCAGAGATGGCGAGTCTTGGGACAAGATTCCTGAGGACCTACTCATTGATTGCGCGCAACTGACAAAAGCAAACTCCATTGAAGGTTCGCTCCCTTTTCTTTCTCGACGTTGTTGTATACGCATAACTAAAGGATATCCGAGCATAGGAAATAAGAAAGACAATGTAACTATAATATACACACCGTGGTCAAACCTACACAAAACCGCCGGCATGGCGATTGGCCAAGTGGGCTTCCATAACCCAAAACTCACTCGTAAAATCCATATCGCCGCCCGGCAAAACCCCATTGTCAATCGCCTAAACAAAACACGAGTTGAGAAATTCCCGGACCTGCGACTGGAGAAGGAAGAGTACTTGAAAAATATCAGGCGGGAGGAGCGGAAACTGCGCGAGGAGAAGTGGGCGGCTGAGAAGTTAGAGAGGAAGAAGAGGGAGGAGCTTAAGTGGCAGAAAGAGCATGCGTATGATGACTTTTTGAATGAGGAGAATATTCAGCAGAGCAGCAATCAGGATCGAGATTCGGATTTTTTGGATGATTTTATGTGACAGAATGGAGCCCATTTCTTCCCATGAGTTAGTTTAGGCTTTTTTTTTTAAACCTCAACTCCATACGCCAAGTCACACGATAGCGGCTCTCTAGTTGGTCCGCCTGAGAATTTTATCCCCTTGACTGGTGCAAGCGTCCATTGCGGAGACTATGAAAGAAGAGGATTTGGCTACATCATCAAGCAGAATTGTTTTTGGACCTTGGCATGGCATGGTGAGTGGTTAACCTAGGCCAATGAGACAGGTACTGAAGACTGAGTTGAGCATAGTGACTTTATTGAAAAATATACCATTCTGCCTACTTCCTACCTGTGACCCTAATACACATACTGTGAAACTTCAAGGCGTATCACTTTTATATGGTAGAATGTCCCGGTTGTACCACCACCCAAACTAGAAATGGATTGATGATCATGAGTTTGATTCCTGCCTATGCAAAGCGTATTTTGGCAGTGGGAACCAATATAATATTAGTGCAGAAGAGCAAGAACTAGGAGGATCTGTAAAACTAAGTAAATCTGAGGGGTATGTGAAACTTCAATGCATACATTGATAAATTAAGATTATGGTAATTAGGGGAATTCTCCTTTTAACCTAGTGGTAAAAGTTCACTTTTATACATACTATATCATCATATCTATAGAGATTTCAGTTAATCGTGCAATTGAGTTTCATGAAGATCAATAATTTTTTGTCAATCTTCAGTTAACTAGTATATTACCTACTAGTTACTATTTAAGCTAGTTGTGCCGTACCCCGTAGAATTATCTCGATCGAAGGATTATAAGGCGGCTAACTTCCTGCCAGCCATGTCTGATATCTCAGATGCTTATAGTGATGATCATCTGATATCTATACTCTTAGACGGTGCTCATTCAAGTCTACTGGAATGAGAAACAGACTAATAGGTAGTGTGAAGAACAAAAACGTCATTGTAATACTGTGGAGAGCAGTATACTATTATTGGCAGGAATAGTAGATGATCATGGAAGATGATGAGAAGGGAGTTGTAAAGTAGAATCCATATTCAGTATATCAATACACAGGGTATTCATTGATTATGCGCAGACGATGTTAATTCTTCTTTGCTGATACCTTGGAATCCTCAACTCAGTGGCTCCAGGCAATTACATATCATCTTCCGTTCGAAGGGCCATTTCAGGGCTTATGCAGAAGAAGATGAGCAGATTCTTCAGAGATGTTGCTCTCTTTCAGTGTTCCAGGATCCTAGGGGATAACTATTCATTTTAATACAAAACTCGAACTATGGACCTGTTACACATTGGGTCACTTCTTCTCCTGTCTCCTAACATTTAAGTCCCAAAACAGCACATGGCTTGGGTCTTCGTAGAGCTTTTCATGGGTGTTTCATGAAAATGGTTCTGCAATGGTAAGGCAAACAGCGAAACCACGGCATGAGAAATTAACCCAAACACACATAACTGCTAGAGGCTCTACAACTGGAGGTCATCCAAGGCCACCTGAAACGTAGCAGAAGCTGAGACCGTCAACAATTGCTACCACTTTCTTTGCCTTCGTTCCTGCTGGTGGATTGTGGATCCATCGTGAGCCGCACACGGCTGCGGGATTACGTATTGCAACCCGCCCACGCTAACTAACGACACATCTACAATTCTGCGTCTGCAACCCAAACCCCTGCAAATTCGACAGCAAAACGTGCAACTCGGCATCTATTATATCAAGAGTGTTGAGATCGCGCGCTAGAGGAGGGTCTATTCGATTGGTGTTCCTGCGGCGCCTCTCACGAGGTCCCATTGTCCCTTGAACGATGCCCTCAGATACAACTTCTGCGCCGGCACCAGGTACGTAACGCCTTCATCTTTATTTACTAAATAAGTAGGCTTGCGCGTAGTCTATTCAAGGAGAGATCTAACTGCGCCATGTAAATTGCTTAGGGGCAGGAGGGAAATCAAAGAAAAACAGCAGGAAGAAAGCAAATGCGAAAGCAAAGGCAAATGGCGGGACCGTTCCCATCACGACTTCTTCCGACCAACTACAGCCACCCACACAATCCGACGGGCAACAGGAGAGATCAGGCAAGGGTCAACAGGAGAAGCCAATTGCACCGCCGGTATTTCTCTCACCTTGTCCCCGCTGGAGGCGGGAGGCATGAGGTATACTAAGGAGACACATTGTCTAATCTTGAAGTTTTATCTAGGCTAGCAAAGAAAGCGTCGCGAACGGTTCCCAGGCGGCGGATTTGGAGGATAACAATGGAGGACGGGATAAGGAAACGGAGTCGATAACGGAGAGCGATACTGATGTACCGCCTCCCAACTCAACAACCCCTTCTTTTGATTCCGACCCCAGGTTCGAAGCACTGGTGCGGGATCGCGATTCCCTGCGTGCGGAAGTAGCTGAGATGCGCATATCTCTGGAAAAGATACAGTCCAAACACGATGAGGAGATGGGGGCTCTACAGAACGAGCTGAAACAGTCGCAAAATGACAAAGAGCATGCCGAGACCCAGTTTCGGAATTTGTTGGGCAAGGTCAATACGATCAAGTCGCAGCTGGGGGAGAGGTTGAAGGCTGATGCTGTACGTCTCTTTGAATTCTTTGGAGTGCTATTTTTTACATATACTGTTTTCGAGATGGGTTTCTCTTTTTCGGCCCGTTTGTTAACAAATGAGTCTACAGGAAGAATTGGAGCAGAAGAGGAGCCGGATTGAAGAGCTTGAGGGCCAAAATGCTGTGCTACAAACGGAGGTGGAGTCGAAATCGGCTGCTGTCAAATCACTGGAGAAGGAAAGGGAACAGCAATCTAAGGAGCTGTCTAGCTTGCGAAATCGGACGAATTTATCGCAACAAAATTGGCTGAAGGAGAGAGAGGAATTGGTAGAACGAGAGTCATATGCGCGTTCGGAATTCGAGGAGGCAAAGCAAGCTATGCACAATTGGGAAATTCTCGCTATGGAGGAGCGATCCATTCGAGAAAGTCTGGAAGAGAAAGTGACAGACCTGGAGGAGCAGCTTGTCACCTTGAAAAGAGACTATGAGAAAGCCTCTTCCGAACGCGATGCACAATCAGTGACGGTGGACGGGCTTCAGAGGGCGCTTCAAGATATTCAAACCGGTAAAGGATCTTCTCAAAGCTTTTATAATTTTACGTGGTCAATACGGCTAATACGATTTCTTTTCCTATAGCCCGAAAACAGGAGTTACGAGAGATAGTGGAAAGCTCAGATGCACAGCTGGAAGAGCACCGGAAGAAGCTTCAGGAGGCTGAGAAGAACGCCACAGAAGCCATTGCCAAACTAGAAGAGGCAGAGGCGGAGTTGAAACGAGCTCTGCCATTTGAAAAAGAAGTCAAGGAGAAGAATCTGCTTATTGGCAAGCTACGCCATGAAGCAGTAACACTGAATGAGCATCTTACCAAAGCTCTAAGGTTCCTGAAGAAGGGAAAACCAGAAGATAATGTAGATAGGTATGTTTTGCCTCTGTTCTTCATTATACTAAACTGCAATGGTGGCCAACTAGAATAATCAGACACCTCGTCACCAACCATTTCCTCCATTTCCTAGCGCTGGATCGATCAGACCCGAAGAAATTCCAAGTCCTGCAGCTTATAGCAGCGTTACTAGGATGGACAGATGGTATGTCACACCCAGGCCCCTTTATTTCCCAATGCATATTCTTGGGACAAGGGATGGGCCCTATCTAACGCCACTCCTCTGGGTTATCTAGAACAACGAGAGCATGCTGGTCTTGCCCGCCCAGGAACCTCAAGCGGATTTGGCGGTAGTCTGCGCATTCCCAGCACTTCATCCCTCCTATCGAGGACGCCAAGCTCGCCGTCCCTTGCGTCCGAGTTTTTGATGGACAATGTAAGTACACGCAAAGAATCACTGGCGGAACTCTGGTCGAATTTCCTAGAACAGGAGGCGGCGCAAAAAAAGGAATCGAAGTCACGAAGTCAATCGGATGCACAGCCAGCCTCTCCCACTCCATAAGCTATGTATACGAGGCCACTTAGGCGACGGTTAACCAGACTCATGTTCCATTTACCATCAAATTTTAGCAGCCTAGAGCATTAGTTTTCGTATAATTTTTCATCCTCGCAGGGCCGCCAATTCTATTCATGTGTCAAGCGAATGTGATCCTCTGGGGACCGCCAAAACAGCCGCTCATGGTACAAGATCATTAATTTCCAAAAGTAAACAAATAACTATATGTAAGCCAGTACGATTCAACTATCCTAGTCCGTAGTATAATCATACCCACAAGGGGAGTAGAAATGAAAGAATGATATTGTTAGATAAACTCTCTCCCGTTTCTCCAGTCTCGTGCCAAGAACCTATAAACCCAATCCCCAATTTTTGCGACAACACGATAGTAGTTATTCTCATATAATTTTTGGTCTGCCTTTCCTCTCTTTCTTTCCTCTAGCCAATCTCTTCATTTCTTCATACATTCCAATGGCCGCTGCTGGTAGGTCTCCCACCTGTTTCCCATCCCCAAGCTCGACTGGCCCTGTTCTAACAACGAAGTGCAAAAATAGCCATACGCAAATTCCGCCCTGTAGTGATATCCGGCCCTTCAGGCGCTGGGAAATCAACATTGATAAAAAGACTCTTTGCCGATTACCCAGATACCTTTGCGCTTTCAGTTTCTCGTCAGTTCCACCAGTTCGCTATCCACCCACCTTTCCCCTTTCTCAAACCGCCGCTCGCTATTATTATTATTATTAACCCGCGCTTTGAATGGCAGATACAACCCGACCCCCCCGCGCCGGCGAACAACACGGGCGTGAATACTACTTCACAACACGCGATGGCTTCCAATCCCTCATCGACGAAGGCGGCTTTATAGAGTGGGCCCAATTCAGCGGGAATTACTATGGCACCAGCACCAAGGCGGTGAGGGACGTGGCGGAGAAGAAGCGCATTTGCATTCTCGATATTGAGATGGAGGTATGCATAGAGTCTAATTATATATACCCTCTCCCACCATCATACGCCTGCTTTGCTGCCAACCCGACTAAACCCACCTAAATGGAAAATAATAATAATAATTTTTACAGGGCGTCAAACAAGTCAAACGCACATCCTTAAATGCGCGTTTCATTTTCATCGCCCCGCCCTCCCTCGAATTGCTCGAGCAGCGCCTGCGGGGTCGCGGCTCGGAGACGGAGGAGAGTCTCCGCAGCCGTCTGGCGCAGGCGAAGAATGAGTTGGAGTATGCCAAGCAGCCTGGCGCGCATGATATGGTGCTTGTCAATGACGAGTTGGAGGCTACGTATAAGGCGTTGAGGGAGTGGGTGGTTGATGAGGGCCGGTTTGGGGCGCTGGAGTGAGAGGTTGTATGGGACTTCTTTTTTTGGCCTTTTTTGCGAGGCGAATGGGGTATTTGATAAATGAGGCGGAAGAGGCTGAGGGTGAAAAATGGCATTGCGGTGTCCTTATATATATTTATATATCACCGCACTCTTTCTTTCCCGTCTGTGTCTCTCTCTTTTTTCCCTCCCCTTAATATCCAAGACGTTACACGTTGCACTATATATACACGCCTACATGGCGCAGAGTCGGGTTGATTTATTTATTTTTGATGATTTTCTGTTTGAAGCACCGGGTTAAACGTTAAACGTTGTGATCTGCTATTTAGATTCCAGACATAGACAGAATAGAGAAAGGGGACAAAATAGATACCATTCACTACGAATCTACCCGCCTGGCATCATCAATACCTAAACGGTGCATTTGCTTTTGTATTTTCAATACAAAGGTCCTTCTAGTTTGTTTTGTCTCAATTAATTTTAAAACCAGCAGAAAAACCAATCAAATTAAAAAAGACTAAAAAGGGAGCTAGAAAGACATACAAAAAGGAAAAAAAGCAGCTATATTGATTGCGCAAGCTGAGAAAAGCAAAAGAGGAACAATTGAAAGGAGTTTTTTTTAAGGGTGCAAGGCGAGGAAAGGAAAGTTGTGCTAAAAAGGAGAAAGAAAGAAAAATCAGATAAATAAAATTAAGGATATAATTAGTAAGACTTGCTGTAGTACATTACGGGGAAAAACAAGACAACACAAAAAATGGGAAGATTTGCTCGCATATCTTTTAGTCACTAGGCTTTGATGCCTTTTTCTTGCCATCTTTCAAAAAACGGCAAGGAAAAATGGCTCGAAGCCAAAGCACAGTATCGCCAGGGCCGGGGAAAAGGAGAATGATGGCATAGTTCCAGCGAATGAAAATAAGGGGGGGAATTGGAGGAAATCGAGAAAAACGGTAGAGTCGGAAAAAATCGAGAGAATGAATACACACACAATAGAAGAGTTACAAAGGGATATTTGTAAAAGAGGCTCACGGTGAACTTTAGTCGGCAGATGGGAGAAAGAGAAGTGAGCGTCTGGGTTCTAGAAAGCCCCCAGTTGATCTGTTGCTCAAGTGCAGGCCAATGGGTGCTTGCATCCAACGACGAATGCGATACAGAGGGTAGAAAATAAAAACGCTTCCGACGAACGACTGAGATAACTAGCTAGAATCACCAGAGAAAAGCCTCTAGTTATAGCCGTTCATTGCCACCCTTTGAGAGCCCTTGCTCAATTCCCGGTCTGCGGAGGGGCTAATGGGTCGGCTGCCAGAGTGAGCTGTAGCGCTGCTCTCCTTCAAGGCCAGCAGCTGTTTCGCGCGGAAGGTCTCGTAGTGGATCTGGCTGGTGGTCTCGATCAGATCCTGGAGGTGGGTGCGCGTGAGGAAGTTGCGGAGGTAGACGAATTCGCAATGGTTCTCGTCTTCGACGTTTATCACGCCCCAACGGTTCTGGCGGCCACGGACTTGCTTACCACCAACGATGATGGATTTCTCGCTTCCAACAACTGCGAAGGGAATGATGTCCTACAAGGTTGTTTGTTAGACTGGGAATTTATTCAGACAAGGTGAAAAGGGGTTTTTTCCTACCTTGATTTGAGCGTTAACGGCACGCTCTTCATCGTCCAATTCATCGTTATCATAAGGGTACATCTTCAGGTTATGGAAGGCGAATTCCTCCTTGATTCTCTCCTTGAACGCGAGTCGCTCTTCTAGCGTCAAAGAATCGGATTTGGCAATGACAGGCACAACATTGACAACATCAGATAGCTTCTTCAGGACGACAATATCAATTGGTTTCAGACTAATTTCATTATTAGTAATTTTTTTTTGCCACGATCCTTTCAAAAGCGTGGGCAAATAGAGACGTACGCATGTCCAGAAGGCTGGATAAAGAACAAGCAGCAATGGATACGTGTATCCTGGATGTAGCGTTCCCGCTGAGCAGTAAGTTCCTTCCTGAGATAGGCGGAGTGCTGATCCTTGATATACTTGACAATTGGGTCCCAGCTGCAGAGATATGAATCAGCAAACAGTTCCAACAATATTCATACTTCTTATCGCATTTACCATCTATCATTGTTAACCTGGTCACCATAACCGGGGGTGTCGACAATGTTCAACCGAAGGCGTACGCCGTTCTCTTCGATGACTGTCGAGTAGGAGATATCATAAGTATCTATATGTATATATTTGCAAATTGGAGAGGAGGGAACGTACTATGGGAGACAGCTTGAATTTCGGTGGTTGAACGCACAGGCTCATCTGGTCTCAACCGGCCCTTCGAATCGATCAGGTGGGAGGCGAAGATGGTATTGATCAAGGTCGATTTGCCCAGTCCAGTTTGACCTAAAAGAAGCCACCGGTATTTAGTATCCCATGTCCATTTATAAGGGTTGGAATTGGGCTTTGCAGCCGTTGTTAGGGTAAAATCCAAAAATCATGGAAGGAGGCTGAGAAGTCGAATAACAAAGCAACGCAAAGCAAAGCATAATGCAGCACGTACCCACGCAGATAACGTTGAATTGAAAGCCACGCTTCAGCAATTTTCGCTCGATCTGCGAGGTGATGCTATCAAAACCGACATGGCTTCTGGGGTAGACGGTGCTCTGTGGAGTAACTGGGGATTGTGGTGAAGCCATAGCAATGACGGGTAGACGGAGTATGGCAACACGAGCAGCTCAGAATACAACAGAGAATAGGAGCAAAGAAGGATACGAAGTGGAAATTACAACAGCACTGGAGATGAGCAGGAGCAGCAGCTGGAAGAATTCGACACGGGAGGAAGAAACAAGCAGAGCACAGAGCGGACGACGGACTCCAGGAACTCGCCCCTTATTGAAATCTGCGGTGGTTCAATTGTTTGGGCGCCGGTCAGGGGCAGCCGAACTAGTCCGCTTTGGAGATAGCGTGTTTCCGCTGGTCCCTTCCGTCGGAGCTTCATTTTTATTCGATGATTTTGATATTCTAGCGATTCTGCACAAGGAGGAACGAAACGTTCAACAACCCACTTTAGCTCTACATTGCCATATACGCCACCTTTGTACCCGCTAATTCCTGCTTCCTATCTGCGGACTCTATATACCACCCCTCTGCCGGACCCCCCTCACCGGCCAATTTGGCCATACACACCCAACCACCACCACCTCCGCACCATGTCGTCCCTAGCTTTCTCCTCCGCCTCCATGCTCTCCCGCCTCTTTCCCCGACTCTCCCTTCAATTCCCTCATAGAGCAAGCCAATTGCTGCGATATAACCATGCACCGAACTCCCTTTTGACTGTCGCCGCAGCTGCAGCCGCTCCCGCTGTCATCGTCATCGAAATCCCCTCCCTCCTCTCCGATATCTGGGATTCCGTCCTGCGCGCCGTACCCAAGAAGAAGACCTCGCATATGAAGAAGAGACACAGGCAGATGGCTGGAAAGGCTTTGAAAGACCACCTGGATCTGAATACCTGCTCGAGCTGTGGGCAGCCGAAAAGAGCCCACTTACTGTGTCCAACTTGTGTTAGCGGTGAGTCTTCCCTTTGATGTATCTCATATTCATCCGCACAAGGCTTTGACTGACAGGCTGGTGGCTCTGAAGAAATAAAGCAAGAATGGAGAGAGGCGGAGAAGAAGGCGGAGAAGAAGGCGGATAAAAGCTCGTGAATTTATTTTATTTCCACTCTGTCAGTGTATTGTCATTTTTCTTTCGGAGGGAAGGTATACGGATAGATAAATAGCACCTGTGTTGAAACGCCTGAAAAAGGACTATCGTGTGTGTATGTGTGTGATGGGCATAGCATTTGGCGTTTTGGTTTTTTGATATCACGATTCAATTGAATTTTTAAAGTGTACTGTTTGTACTGTACAACCAGCTGGTCTTTCTGGATGGTTATCGATGCCACCAATGGGCTCTCAGAGGATAGAGAATCTAGATATTTAGCTGTAAATAATTTATAGATATTATTGCTTTTAAATTTAATGGATCTCTAATTTTAATAGTGATCTGATCGGATGTGTCATATCTTGTACTTGAATGACGTGTGGCCATTGCTGGTGATTCACAGCACTTTTAGGAACGTCAACTTGATATAGATCAATTCCATACGTAGCCCAAGCATAATCCATACCACACCACACACACCACCATGACAAAATAGTCCCCAGGACATAAACATGGTAAGCAATCTTCTAAAAACCTATGTATAAATCTGGCCAAACATAAATCCGTTCTAATACACATGACGGTAACAATAGTCAAAGCAATATTTGACCCTTCATACAATCGATAAGGGTAGATCCTATCCCCTCCTGTCTGCTATACCCAAAACCTCAAAATACATACATATATATCTATAAGCTCCAAGCTAACTAAAAAACATTATCAGCGCACCCCCTTGAAATTTTCTCCTTAGCCTTAACTTCGAGCCAACTGATATCCTGCTCAGGAGCATCGTCGCTCAAAGTCCACTCAACCACAGAGCCAGATTTCCCCTTAGTCCAATCCATCGACGGCGCCCACAAGATCGGCTGCCACCACCTGGCTGCAAGCAGGGATGGTACAAGGCTTGTGAGTGTTGGATTTGGTGGGGAGGTTAGGGTGTGGTCTTCTCTTGCTAGTGGGGTGTGGGTGGCTGATGATGGGATAGGCGATGCCGTGGGTGGTGGGAAGGGTGGTATGTTATAAATCAGCCCAGTTTTTACTGATACTATATCATTTCTTTTTTTCTTTTTCTTTTTCTTTTTTTTCTTTTTTTTTTTTGGGATATGTATAGACGGATACGTCGGTTTGTGATGATATGATTGAGCTAATATTAAATATCCAATGCAGAAAGTAAGTTGAAAGTCAGCGGGATATGGGCCGCCGCGCTCTCTGTGGATGGCGAGTATCTTGCTGGCACGACGTTGGATGGGCATATCAAAGTCTGGCACATCGATGGGGCCGGGAAGGGTAATAACGTGTCCCAGATCCGCGATCTGGAGACGAAGGGTAGCTTTGGGATGTGTATTGATCTGGTACGTGCACAGGCAAGCGAGTCCAGTATGCCTTGAGTTCAGATAATGGAGCGTATTCCTTTCGTATTATCACTTCCTCACCCGGAAGCTCGACACTGACCACCCTTCAACAAATTCTCCTTGCTCTGTCATTTTCATACATATTCTTGCTTCGGAGGGTCTATGGCTTACATGTTAAACGCTTCATATTATTCCCACCCCTAGTCCGCAGACGGCAGCCTGACAGCATCTGGCCACGCGAATGGGAACATCTTTATGTTCCGCAATGAGACAGGGCGGATGATACATTCCCTGTCGGGTACGTAGAATGGAATCCGTACCTCCACCTACTAGGTTCAATAACTACAAACTCCTGGACAAAGTACTAACGAGATTTCCAATAAAACAGGTCTAGCCTCCCCCGTTCGAGCTGTATCATTCTCCCCTGGGGGTAAACTTCTCGCAGCAGCAGGTGACTCTCGAGTAATCCAGCTGTATGAGACATCTTCCGGTGAGCAGGTAGCCATGTTAACAGGGCATGGGTCCTGGATTACTTCTCTGGACTGGAGTCATTCGGGTGAATTCCTTTTGAGCTCGTAAGCCTTTTTATTTCTCTTTTCTCTCTCCTCCCTCCTCTCTCCCTTTCCTCTCTTGTGTGTTTCCCTCGCCCACTATTTTCATTTTTCATCTATCAGATTTCCATCCGATTCCATACATAGTCTGTTCTCATCATTAACTTTTTGTTTTTTCAAATCCTGGCAGAGCCCTTGATGGAAAGGTTAAAGTGTGGTCGATTGAACGGAGGGTGTGCGTGGCCACGCACTCTGAGTCCGATGCGGCCATATGGAGTGCGAAGTGGTTGCCAAAAGTTGGAGGGTCGGCAGAGAAGTTTGTTACAGCGAATGCTAAGGGGGGCATTACTTTTTATCGTGAGGCTACGGGGGGATGAGCATGAATAAGTAACTGAACGGGGTGGGATGATGAGTATTTTTGCAAGATATTCATCGAAAACAAGGGAAGAGGGTATGAAAAATACTACTCTTCGTTGGAGGCGATATGACAAAATAGAATTAATAGGAGGACTTCAAAAGGGCGAAACCAAATAAATATATGAAAGGAAAAGCTAACGCCCCCTGCCCCTTGTCGTCAATAATGAATAAAATATAGTCATCAACTCATTCCCTCCGAATAGAACACCAATCTCAAAATAATCATGGACAAAGAAGGGAAAAAATGGACAGAATATGCTGAATCCCCTTACTTCATAGCCGCCACAAACAACCTCCTCATCCTCTTCAAAAAGGCCCCAAAATCCCTATCATCATTCACAACCATTAACTCCTGCTCCACCGCCGCCCTCTCCAGCTTCGGCCGACAGTGGAAAACTTCATAATCTCTACTCGCCGTCCCCAGCTCAAACCACGCCTCACGCTCCCAATCCTTCTCCACTAAGTGTGTGTAGACAATCCGAAGCCGGTCCTCACGCCCAGCTCCTTCAATCCGCAGGCACAGGTAATCCTGCCAGAACTCCAGCTCGGGTGTATTCAGGCGCGCCTGGGCATCGAGTTGCCTGGAATGTGCCTTCTGCGCCTCCAGGCGCTGGTTGATGGTCCTCTGGGTCTCGTCGATTTGCTGCTTGAACCGGTCGCGGGTGGCAAGTCGCGCATCGCGCTGGGCTGTGATGGCGGCAATCGCCTCGTGCATTTCGGCGGCTTCGGCGGCTTCCTTTTGTAATGTTTGGGCGTGGGTTTGGGATTTGAGGTCGAGGATTTCGATGTCTTTTTGTTTTAGGCGACGGTCCTCTGTGGATATAAATGATGGATCCTGTTATTAGGATTCTTATATTGCGACAAGAGAATCGCGTTGATGAAAAGTAATTTTCGGATGGCGCGCATTTTAAAAAGACCGTGGTCAAACACACCTTGTAGCTCAGCTAGGTTCACGCGGAACTGATTTCTCTCTTCAAGAACTTGTTTCCTCCCTCTTTCTATGAAGCTGTCGAACTTGGCTGTGAATTGGGCCATCCGGGAGCGTAGATCTTCGAATCCGAAGTTGATGCTGGGCAATTGATCCGCCATTGACGGCGCGTCCGCTGACGATAGCGGCGGGCGCATGCCACTTGTAGATAATGAGGGCTCAAAGGACATTGACATTTTTGCAGATAACGATTTACGACTTTGCGGCGTATGATACTGGAAGACAGTCTCCGGCTTGAAATGCGTGTTCGCATTTGAAGGTCATGATGATTTGCCGAAGTCAGGTTGCGACAGCAACGGCAGACCTGCGCTAACTATATCGGGTAGTCAGCTTAACTAAAATCTTGCGAAGTCCCAGATTTTTTATCTCTGACTTCAACCATTGATCTTCACACTCGTGGGATTCTTTTTGGTGCCCCGATGCATGTTACATTGACGAGCTTGCCAAAAAGCTTTATTGTGGACTGACTCATTTGGCCCGAAATGATGTCCCACATTCCAGAAACCAATGTCAAGCGCAAATGGGTGACTATCGAACAAACATTCTACAATACGGGCACTTGGGCACTGCAACTTATCTACCTGATCTACAAGTATGGGAATTTTCGCGCAAGATCGATAGAGGTAAATTCGGCCTTTTGAATTTATTTATTCTATTCCCTATCGCTAATATGGTAAAATGAATAGTGCCTTCACTCGTCCTTTACGGCCATGTCAATTGTGCCTTTGCTGCTCCAGAGCCGTCGGGCGCTTGGAGTCTGATCCACAATAGCAGCGGGTTGTTAACCAACAAAGACGAGGATGACTTGTTGAAAATTAGGCCGGAACTGGCTCCGGCATTGGACCTTTTCCGTCGACATGAAGCATCATCTCGTGCTATCACTGCTGCTGTGACCAAGTTCGACCCTCAAGTTTCCAACCTCCTAGCAGTCGGAAATGCGATCAACCTTGACCGCCGTGGCGGCTACGATTCCACGGTTCCAATAGCAGCTCTCATCAGTAGTGATTCAACTATGTCCATTCAGCTTGTGGAATTGGAAGCTGAGGAAATCGCGTGGCCCCCAGATAGTGATCGCCTAGCTAAAATCCCTACTTTCCAGACCCGTGGGAGGGCGCGGTGGGTGGGGACTGCGGGCCCTGTACAGCAAATATGCTTTGCGGAAACTGTGGATGAAAAAAGTACATGGTTGGCTGTGCGGTTTATACAGTCCACGATTGTATTTCGTCCCCAACGGAACAAGCTTTCGCTTTCTGCCCATTATGATGATATGGATTTCATGCGTGAAAATCTGGCGGATACCCGTTTGGATGCTAATCCGATCATTAGCATCTCCGTTTCCGCAACTGGCGGTGTCCCACACGCTGGTATTACGTTTAACCCTTGGTATCAACAACAGATAGCGATTGTCGATCGCTTAGGAAATTGGACGGTTTGGGATATAGGAAAGCAGCGCCATAGTACATATTGGTGTGCAGACCGCGGTCAATCAGGCAGGCTGTACCCAGAGGAAACTCCACATTCTGATGAATCTTTCCAACGAGATCATTTTGATGGATGGGCTGCTATTTTATGGGTGGGAAATGTCCATAAGTTGTTGGTTTGCGACAGACGGAATATTGCCTTGTATCGAATAGACACTGATCCCGTGCAGCGCCATACGATTGACGTTGATATTCAGCGGGAGTCTGAGTGGATTTTGGACATTAAAAGGAGCCCGTCCAACCTCTCGAATATATTTGTTCTTACAACAACGCAGGTACTTTGGCTGCATGTCAATTCCGATGATTCCTCATCATGCAATCAGGGAGGAGATAGTCGGGAATTTACCATTTTACTCTCTTGGCGCCATTTCAGGGATCCTGAAGATACCAGCCTTCAATTGGCCCCAATGCAGGTGCAAAAATGTACTGTCATTCAACCCCTTTAGACTTGGGTACGTTTCCCTGTAAGAATTTTGCTAACATAAATGTAGCTTTCTCCCTCATTTTGTACTCGCGACTCAACAGTTTAGCACAAGTCTTTTGTTTTGCCTTTTCTCCAGAGGACTCATCCATTCCAGTATCAGTCGCTGATCCGTTCTTCCTTCCGCTACCTACGGGCAGCAGCGATGACGGGAAATTTTTGGAATCCTTGCCCGGAGACTCTTACTTTTCGTCTTTGATATTTCAGCCAATCTTAGACTCCAGCATCGCCGATCCCACAAATGACGGCAAAGCCCTTAGTCTTGTCAAATTTATGGGTCAGCGCTCCAACTTGGAAGTTATTGAGGCTTTATATGTCGCGAGGGCGGATGGTGGGGACGAAACTTACGACCCATTTAGTTCCACTCCACCACGGTTGAAAACCGAGAAGAGTGCAAAACGTGTTGTTGATGATGATGATTTCATAGTGGATGATTTGAATGAAGTAGTCCTACCACTATCCGCTGGGCGGAGGAATTGGAATGCAAATATTGAAAATACCGGGGGGCAACCAATACGTGCATTTCCATATGTTGAGAACTGGGTTGATATCTATGGATTGGCTTCTGCGGCTGTTACTGAGCAAATAGGAAGCAGAGGGAAGTCAACTATTTCCGATAGGAAAACCCAAACGTTCTACCATTGGCTGAAGGATTTGAATAGCAACTTTGGAGAACTGGTCCTGGGCGATTCACCACTATCATCAAACTGCAGAACAATGTTTGTGTACTCCTTCCTCTTCGTATTGAGGGATGGCAATTCTAACCACGGTTACGCATAGGCTTGATATTGTCCCGGCCCCTCCGTTTTTGGATGACATTGATCGAAATACCCACGATTTTGACCAATTTTTGGCACGACTAGCGGATCCTATGCAAAATATGCTACCCACTGGATACGAAATCACTCATATACCGATTTCATATTCCTCATCCTCAAATGTAGCAATACCCGATCATGTTTCCAGCCGCACAACACCCGCAAACATCACTAGTCTCTACGACTCCCTTGTCCGCGACTGGCTCTTCCCGCTCCCAGGTGACTTCCCAAATAAGATCCGAATGGCCAAAGAAAAGATCATACGAAACATCGTTATGCAATTGGTACTCTCAAGAATGGTTCTAATTAGACGTTTGAGTTCCGAAATCGACGACCCTGAATCTGGCCGCAATCCCGAGACCGCAGAAGGAGACCTTTCCCGTTTCCATCTACACTCCTCGACCCTATGGTCCAACCAGGAACCGATTCTACATTCACAAAACCCCACAATCACCATCACTCCATCTGCCGGACAAACCGAACTGGACACAGCGAGTTTCTTCCTACCATCTTCGCAACCCACGGCCACATCCACAGCCACATCCACGACACCGTACACAACCCTTCGCCTCTACACCTCCCTTAAACAACCCAACCAGCCTCACATCCCCCGCCGCATTGCGGAAATTCTCTCGCATTGGAAACTCGGCACAGACCCATCGGCCTACAACTGGCAGGCTGCTGTCCGCACACTTCATGACGAAAAGCAACTACAGACCGAAAACCAAGCAGCCAGCCGGCGACGGAGGAGGCATGAGGCAAGGAAATTGCGGAGGCATCAACAGCAACTATCACAACAGCCTTATCTACAGTCTCTGTCTGTCTCCACTTCTTCTGTTCCTACCCCTTCGGCGTCGCAGGTTCCCGTTCCGCGGATGGGGCATAGCCAGCAGCAGCAGCCGCAGTCCAGCCGGGTAAAGGGGCAAGGGTCGTTTTTGGGAACGGGAACGGGTACTAGTGCCGTCCCACAGATGATGGTGCAGAGCAGCCAACTTACGGAGGAAGGGGATGTGCCGATGACGCAGGTTGAGAGGGGACTGTTCGGCGGCAGGAATGCGGCTAGTAAGAAGGCTGTGAAGGAGAGGAAGAAGAAGAGAGCGGCAGGGTTTTAAATAGGATTGGGGTGTTTTGCGGGTTTATTAGATATTTTGAAAGAATCTTTTCGTTTCGGAGAGGAAGGACCGCGGATTCGTAGGGGGGATTGCTAATATTGGGGAATGGTGATTTTCGCCGTATTCCTCTCTCTATTGATATCCAAAGTATCCATGTTGTATAATATTTAATGGCTATGTTGAATGCGCTCTATATAAAATTAAAATAGCAAAATACACCAGTGCGTCGTATCTATAATATATATATATATGTATGTATCAAAACGAGTCGTTTGAACGCATCCTAGAGTATATATAACAAGGTTGCTACTGAATGTATATTCGCTTCTGCATATACATATCTGCCCATCAACCCGGAGCTAACTAATAGCATGAAAAGGGGGAAAAAATAAAAAGTGATGCAAACTAATATAACCAACTAGAGGATGATATCAAGAAGTGAAACATATGGATGTAAATACATTTTGAAAGCCCACGACGGGGTGTTCCCACCAGGGGATCGCTCCCGATCCGCCCCACTCGTTCCTTTCCAGAGAAGATAGTTTTCGAAAAAAAATCAGCTCAGGTCTCAAGATAATAGGGGAGGACGGCGTATACAAGGAGACAAAAGCAGCGTCTAGGTATATATTGGTGTGTGTGTATTGGATATCTGTTTCTCCAGCATATGATTTGATCTTATAGAGGCCTTTTGGAACGATGGGTAGGCCATCGAGAACTCTTCGACATAGAAAGACGAGCGTGCGTCTCGTTTTCAGTGGCTGGAGGGAGGGAGGACTCCTTTACGTGATTCGTAAGGGATGATAGTAATAATACTGTAGTAATCGTAATCGTGATGATAATGATCCGACAGTAATGGTGGTGAGAAATGCAGGCCCGTTGCTATATATATCCAACGCTAGAAATATGGCAAATGTACGTATGTTTGTGCGGATATTGCATATATACATGTGGCTAATGATGTATTTGGATTTTCATTGGCTCGAGAGGGAAAACACCGGTTCATGAACTGGAGTTCTATATATCAGTTATCCAATCCCGAGGTGACTATGGCCGATCGACGCAGTTATGTGCCAGGGTTCGAGAAAGCGTTTTGGTATCCCGAGGAAGTAGAGTGCCACATATGTCACCAGAGCCAGATTTGTCGAACGCTCTCCAACTCTTTTGCATGCAAATGCCCTATCATTCTTTTTCATCGTCGTAAACGTTAGTTCCGGATAAGAGAACTTTCCAGTCCAACTGCGGAATTCGGTTTGCTTTGATTTTCGGTTTAAAATTATTTAATGCCATTTTTGGCGATTTCCCAGCTCGTATTGGTTCACCGATGCCCGAATATATCAATTTCATCAATATCGTCTTCATCCTCCTCTTCTGTATCTTCCTGATGTTCATCATTGCTAGAATAATCAGAGCCATCAGTGTTCTCGCTTTCGTCTTCGAACAATACTGTTTCGTCATCATCCTTTCCATCGCCAAATATCCCAAATGTAGGCCTGGAAGCTTTGCTACCCCAAAAGTCGATGTCTTCGTTATCATTGTTGTTTGATCTGTTCTTATCCTCATCACTGGCGGGGGCCGAAGAAGACCAAAACGAATCACTCTGTCGACGAAGGCCAAAATAATTTCCTATCACTGCAGGCATAGTTCGTAGAGGTATGGTGGAGAAGGATCGACGATAACTAGTTGTTTGGTCCGTAGACTGAAGGGTTCCAAGGATAATATTGGAATCATGTGCCGGGACTGACCTTGACATAGTTGAAAGAAATGTAGTTTCAGTTGGTGTGTGGTTCTCGTCGGAGTTTGGTGGCAATCTGGTCATCCGAGTTGGTAGGGTTATGTTACGGGATATGTTGCGGATTTCGTTAGCTTCACGATGGTGGGTATTCTCATCATTGTTATCATTGGCAGTGAGGAGTTGTATTTGCGTTGTGTTGTAAGAGTAACATCTGCAACAAAAGTCAGTAAATAATGCATAGCATATGAAACGAGATTGACTTACATTTCGCATTTCAACCCCAGCCAGTGGTACTGGACAGCGGACTTCGCAGAACAGTCGTTGCATGATATTAGTGCTCTTGTATCCATAAAATCCGGAGGCATTGGCTGGTCTTTGATTGTACGATCTAGGCTTCTAAAGTGGGCTTCCATATTTGCAATGGTTTTGCTGCAAATGGGACATCGATATGATGTTGTTGAATATTGGGAAAAGCACTTCTGGTGGATACTATGGCCGCACTTCATGAATATGACCGTCTCGGGAGAGGTGAACATATAGTCACCACAGATTGGACAGTCACATTGGGTTGAACGTTCGATACATCTGTGGGTCTGCTGGATAGAGATTGGTATACAGACAGAGCAGGTCTGATTGGCCGTTAGCTGAAACTCGAAATTACCAAAATGGGAACAAGATATACCTTGCAGTGATAATAATCCTTACCGATCCCTTGACCGATACGACAAATCCCGCAATCGTTACAGTGGTAAATGCTTTTCTGGCTGTCGTTATCCCAGAGTTTGCACACCGAGCAGTAGTAGCAGGCGGCTTGGATGCCGCACGATTTGCACCATTGCCCGGCCGCTTGCGGAGTGCGACAAACCATGCAGAGCATATTTTGAGTCGCTCTTCGAATTAAAACGTGATCTTCTTCTTGGTCGTGACAAAATCTGCAAGGGTACCAGGCCTTGCATGTATAACATTGAAGTTTTACTTTCCTCTTATAATGTTGGCATCCTAATTGGAGATTCTCCTCTTCAACCGCGTCATCATTTGCGGATTCTTTTGGGAACGAAATGATGCTCTCGCCAGATAGATCTGATGATGAGTCATGTCGAGGCGCGTAACTTGGTCGTAGATCATCATCAGTGAGATGATAGGGAAACCCGAGTGAAGAAGCAGACGTGGGCGAAGTAGGGGACATGGAAAAAGGACCCGAAGAACGTTTACTATGTGACACCGGTGTCCACGGCTGCTCTTGATCATGACAGCTAGTGGGTGAACGTGACTTGCTATACCTCTTGTGCAGAGATGAATTGTAATTCTCTGTCATAAGGGCATGTATCAACCTGGCCTTTTCCGCGTTAGAAATTTTTGCATCCCGAATATTGTGAATCTTTTCCCTCAGCGTCCTCATTCCATCATCCTCCAGCAGCGCTGATCCGCTTTTCACTTCCAAATGAAAATCAGCAGCATGATATAGCTCGCTATGACCACTGCTTCTTCCATCAGGCTCTCTAGCTTGGACTATTCCTCCTATTCTGACATTCGAGCCAATAGTCCTGGAAGAAGAATCCACCGGCACAGGTCCCGATAGTGGAGTTTGAGGTTGACTCATTCCATCAATTGAGTCTAAGGAAGGCCGCTCAGCGGTGCCGTCCGTTTCTTTTAGCACCGCTACGTGGGTCCGTGCCGAGAAATGGTGCAGTGGAAGGGATGGATCCCTGGCATCAATGTCGGAATGACGATATGTATGGTCGTCTTCAAAATGAGGGGTGGAGGAATGCGATACCTCCTCCGGGATAGCAAAGGAAAGTTCGCCCCCGCTAGGCATGTGGCGCACATCAATCGAACGATTAGAATTGGACATGCCAGTGACGCCTACCTCACCTCGAGATTCGCCATTTCCTGGGCGAGTCCGTTGCGTTTCAGGCACAGTATCTGATTGATCTGAGAGCGACCCGTGCAGTTGGCGGGCTCTCCGAAGTAGTGGTTCGGACAAGTAAGACGAAATATACCTGCTCATTGAGCAGAAAAAGGGACAGCGCCAGGCAGAGAGGTGAAGTTATTTATATAAGTATCAGTATATATCTCTCCTCCAAATCCCAGCTGTGGGTGTCGCGTTGAGGCAGGTTGAAGTGTTGTAAGAGGGTTAAACCTTGGTTGGTTGTTTATCTATCTAGTGGCGAGCTAATATATGTGTGTGGGTCACGTGGGACATGGCTAGCGTGTAGGACATGTGACGTCTGACATCAGCACATTGACATGGGCCCACAGCAAACAACATGGACTGATTCCGTAGCACAGAATATAGGAATATGCTGTAATTTGTAGGATCTAGACGTGTAAGGGATTGTTTCCTTTTTTTGTGTATATATTTATGTTAATTTACAGATTGTTTGGTTCATCTACTGGATTGATTGGTAGATTTTATATACTAGTCAAGGATGCACGATCAAGCATGTTGCAACCGTCATGCTAGCGAAAGGGGAAGTAGATGGTAACCCTATCAATTCCCTTGCTAGCATTTGACGTTCTATTCTTTCCTCGTGTACTTATGTGGTTAGGTCTCAAAGCTCTTCGATATCCAATTGCGGCTAACCCACGGTTGATTTGAGAGTCTTAATTCTTATCCTGACATATTTGAAGCGTAGTTGGTTTGCCAGAATCTTCCGATATGGCAATAGGATGTCCCGATGAAGATAAATGCACAAGCTATTTCCTCATTTAAGACAGAGACCAAGGCTTTCATTAAGCATCTTCAGAGTCATCTCGAATGGCCTGTATGCTGCACTCCTCATCTGGGAACGTGATCCGGTTTGGGCATCAAAACTGGTGGGACTATTAGATACGGAGAAGGAGAAAAATTGTACAATCCCTGGATGGAATTCATCTTACAATTTGGTATCTCCCAACGCAAGCTTTTGGGGTTGCTGCCAGAATCTGACGTGCAAAAGATTCTTGATGATTTTGTGCTCAGTGCTGGTGGAACTAGACGCCAGTCGAAGAAATTCGAGTGTATTCACAATTCTCTGGGGATTGAACTCTTTTGGCGTGCCGTTTCGAAACGATTTCCGGAGGGTCCAGAGGAGGACATAACGTGCAGGGCTGGAATATCGTATGGTTTGCAAGCCGGTTCTATATAGATGTCTGTAAGCATGGAGGACGGCAATTTTACGGGATTGGGCTTCGAGCGCAGCGACAGTAAGCAACATCTATGACAAAGAATGAGCATAAGATATAAAATAATGATTTTTCTTTCTTTCGAAAGAATGACAAGGGAGGAGAGTACCGTGCTCACTGCAGGATTGGTTAGGCAATCGCAGGTGCCTAGGGTAGCACAAACATTGCTGGAGGAGACGGAAGCGATGGGATGGAGTTAGGCTGAAAGTACTAGTAGCCTCAGCGGCACAACTAGTTAAACGTCAATGAACCCAGGTATCATTCAATGCAATCCACCTGGCTAGGGCCTCCTTTATTTGATAGGGTTATGAGTAACTACAAAGTAATTTCAACACCTTCGAAATTGCTCGCAGCGGAATTTGGCAAGCCAAGAAGTTAGATACCACGCTTATCCCCATTTGTGCTAAGGTCAGTGGAGTTGAATATCCACCTAGTTTGTATCCTGGCTGCTGTAGTTTCGCTATGTTAAAAATTATGCTAGCTATTGCTTCAATGAGAGATTTGGCCATTTCGTGCTTATCCCTCAAGCCAATTCCCTTTAACTAACCCTCACCCTAACCGGAGCTTCGACCGTACTGTTAGCGGTGGTTAAACTAGGAGTTACTTAGTGTTAGTAATATAGTTTCCCACTTTTTAGATGCGGATTGCGGCGCTTCCATTTTAAGACTAGCGTTTGCCCAGCCTTCCCACTTCCAATCTTCCCTTTTGGAACCCAACTCTTCTTCCTTTCTCAACACGACATCTGTCGTCGTTTCTCCCAACGACAGTGTCTTCCTGGGCTCAGGAAATAGAATCTCCGCATATCTATGATTATGCTGGAACTTCATATCATTATCTGGATTTGTTGAGTCCCAGCGTGCGTTCATGTACAGTGCACACTGATGATATAGGTTTTCCAAGTTTTTGTTTCTCTCCCGACACCTTCTTGTGCCTTTGATCTGCACATCTGTCGTCAGGAGTATGTACTAGACTACGCATTATAAACTGGTATCGTGTGAACCCTTTCCCTCCGATAAATATGACGCGGGTGATTGCTCGAGCCACGTCGGCGCAAGCCGCCCTGCGCGCTCGAAGCAGGGTTCCAAAACCCAAGATCCGAAAACATAAAATTATAATGGAGACCATTACCCAAGAGAAAAAGAAACTTCGCAGTGTTGTATGTGACTTAGCTGAGCCATATCGGAACTTTGGATCAGAACTTTTTAACATAAGGCCCACAGATCTCGTTCGAAGCCAAGGCTCCTCCGGGCTACACCTTTATACCTGCGGGCAACCCCAAGTTTACTAATGCATGCAAGGAGATGTGTCGACAAGATGGGCTCCAGGTCTTTGCTGTTTCGGTCTGTTGGCTGTCCTCCAACTTTCACTTGCGAGTTTGAATTTTGTATTCTTGTCACTGACATCTCTAGACAACGCCTCATCAACGAATGCACGACCTTTCGCAACAGGTGCATAGGATTGGTTATCACTTCCCTAGTGTTGTTGTGGCAACAATATGTATGGAACGGGGTCTATTTCTTTCGTCGACAGGGAAAGTCGTTCCATACCAAGCAGCATCTTCCTCTCGGCGTCTGACCAAGAACCTTGGTAGGGAAAAACGGGCTGCTTCGGATGTATCCCAAAATACAATCAACGTGGAAGCGAAGGATGCAATCAAGGATTTATTCCCCAATATCCCGACAAAAGACTTGAACCGGATAATCAAAACGGCATTCCAAAAGGTGTGTTGACTGCCACGTTGGGGTTCGTTGCTGACTCAATTTTAGGGCAAAAGAAAAGTCGGGACTGCCGTCGAACTACCGCTTGCGCGCCGCGTGCAATTAGCTGTTGTAGCTCATATTCGTCACGTCTATACTGACTATGATCGGTTACTCAGAATCACTTCTTTCCAGGATGCCAGAGCTGCGGTTGAAGAGCCCACTCTTGCTAAGCTAGTTCAATGGCGAGGCGACGATGAAAATGGCAAGACCGTTTTGGAAGATGTATTCCGCGAGGTTATTGTTATTTCTGATGACGAAGATGACGAGGAAGACGAGAGTGACCTTGCTGACGAGAGCTTCTCCAGAGAGGGTCGACAATCGAGCGTTGAGGTTGTATCGAATAAAGCCCTAACAGGAGAACTCCAAACAAGGCCTATGAACTATGGAAACCTTCCCGTTGGTGACCATGGAGCTGTCCAGGATTTCTCTGAAGATGAAGCTCCGTCTGGGTTCAGATTTGTACCACAGCCTTCGCGAAAGAGAAAGGTTGCAGACAAGAAGAGGCCGGATCGTAGGGGCTTTAGTCGATACCAAGCCTGGGATCGAGCCCGCAACCGATTCAAAGCTGGTGAATATTTACCTGATATAGTTAGGCCTGATAACTATGTGGTTGATCGCTATTCCGTTCCTCCTACCATGCAGGATCCCTTGCAGGAAACGGGAAGACTGAATGGCCACCCCACACGCCCTCTTGTCTCTGAATCGATTACCGGCGCATGGCGCCCTCCACGGCTCTATGATTCTACTAATGAAACACGCGTTAACCAACCTCTGAACACGATAGATCCCCTGCCATTAGATAACAGCCCATATTTTCTCGAACCGAATGTAAGTTAACTCGCATAAACCAATAATATGACGGGTCCCTACTTGTACTTGCCCTTACTCTGTCATTGGTACTGACAACAACCAACCAACTTACCCGAAAATTAGAAATCTCGAGCAGGGCCGCCTGATCGAATCCAATTAGCTGACGGTGCTATATTTGAAAGAGCCAACATCTCCACATGGCCCGAACGGGAGATAATAGTTCAAAAACCTAATCAGTTGCCTCGTACTCTTATCTCCCCAAATGTACTAGAAAATTACCCCGATGAAAGGAGATACCATATACCTTCTGGAGATTTGCATTTTCCCTCCCGCCGTGGAGGGGATATCAGTGAGTATCAGGAACATTGCGTGCTCCCATCAATTGAAGGACCAGAGGTGCCTAGCCATTTCAGAAACCAAACAGTGGAACAGCCGGACCTGTTACCCCGCAAAAGAGTTCCAGATGAATTTCCACCATACCAGATGAAGCCTGCCAACCCTCGTATTGAGGAGGTCTCAGGCAAGATGAACGTAATTGACATTAACAAAGACAGCCACACCTTCTCACAAAAAAGACAACGAGTAGAATATAATACTATTCGTGGAAGATCTCCCGTGGATAGAGATCGAGACAGCGCATATATATCCTTACCATTGGGGCCATACGATCCCCCAGCTTATCGTAAACCAGGTTCCTCGGATGTTTCGTTTTTTCACACGGAGCAGAAACCACTCTCATCAAATGAACGCCCTGAAGTTCTGGGCCACCATCTTGAGCGACTTCCAATTGGTGCTAAAAGGCCTCTTGATCCTATTCCCTCAAGTTCACATTTCTCCAGTGGCTTCTCTGATCATCCCGAACATGGACGTCGATATGAAGCTCCTATTTCCCATGGTGCTCGTCACGGTCTTCCCAATCAGAATATTTTAGAATCTCCTCGCTTTGTCTCTACATCTGATAAACCTAGTTTTGATATGTTCAGGGATGACGGGCGACCCGTCAGACCTAACCATTTTCCCAATTTCAATCGTCCTCAACGTCAGGTTTTTGACTATGAAGACTTTGTAGACCCAAGAGGTCCAAATTCATTTAGGGATGCAAGCCGTCCAGGTTTTGTTGCACAAGAAACCTCCATTAGGCGAAAAAAATTTCCTGATGAAAATACTCGAATTTCTAGTCTTCACTCTCACGACTTTGTGCGTCCTGTTAATTTGCAGGATGCGGATGGGTCTTTCATGCATGAGCCACAAAGGAGGCCAGCAGCCCCAGCTAGCCCTCGCCAAACAAGACATGTACCCCGTGGTGCGTTCAGGGCATACGACCGAGTCCGAGCTGAATCACAGTCGGATCTTTCTCATTCGGCACAAACATTTTCCTCTCGAGTAGCTCCCGTTCCTGAGCCCAATAGTCCATTCTATGTTGGTTCAGATTTCCCTCCCCGAAATGGCCGCCCAATGTTGAATCCTTCCCAGCCTTCTTCGGCTTTTTATGATTCGCGAACTGGTCGGCTCTCTATTGATGACGATGGACGGTATGCAATGAAGCGACAGATTTGATTTTCTTACAAATGATCTGTTCTAGCGCCCAATCGACTAACATCGATGTTCTTTCCGTTTACTTCCTTCGTCTCTTTTTCCACTGTTTCGATCTTGATTCACTAACTAAATCATTCGGTAGAAGGTACCACAATGACGATGGCATGCAGCACCACCTACTCCGAGACGGCAGCCTGCGAAAGCGACCTCGCAGCCCACCCTTATACTATGAACGAATCCCGCCCGAACGCGCAAGCATCGTTCTGGGTGATTAAGAGTGATTATTTTTCACAAACAGCGCTTTCTCCTGGATTTCTATAATATTTCCCTCTCCCTCAAAAGAAAGAGTTTATAGTTTAAATCTATACGTTTATAGAGCCGGTGTTGGAATGCATTATAATTATAGCAGGGACAAGCGGTGACATGTCTACGAAGTCAATAGACGGGCGGTGGAAACTCGCATTGAGTGGTTTGGTGTATTGTGGAGAAATTGTCGATCTTCGCGGATTACACTATTCCCCAGGACTATCATGGCTACTCTACATATTTCTTATTTGGTATTTACAATTTACCATTTGTGTCATTCTCTCTCCCGGTACGGCAATACTGTACAGTAGTTACTCGATACCCCAATTTGCCCGGGAAGAGAATTGAAGTAATGTCTGTACATAATATCTTGAAACTCCAATGGAGCCAATTGATATGGGTTTATTAATCTCCTAGAGAAGAGTTCTATTTTGGCCGCTGATTTCCTGTATGCAGTGTATGCTACATGACAGGAATGGTCTATCTAGAGTGGCAAGGCAAGCCAACGTTGGAGCAGCGGATCATCAGAACAAATATTTCTAAAAACTTGTTTCTGATAGATACTTCGTAATGTGACACGATTGCAATCCGTAAGAGGTCCCGGAAAATTAATGAATGAGATGATCTCGCTCTGTATTTCCACTCTCCTTACCCAAAGCCCTTCATGCATTAAAAAAAAAAAAAAATCAAAAAAATCAAAAGAGCTGATCATACGTAGGGAATCCATCCATGCAAAAGGTGAACGTCAAAGAAAAACGTAAAAAAATACAGCGCTTTCTTCCTCTCTTCCTCTCTAGCCATGGTCTGTCCTATCCGTCAACTGAAATAGGAATATAAATAAGCACTTAACGATGGGCGCCATGCGCAATCAGGCCCGCCAACTCGCTCAACCCGGCATCATGCCCTGCCCTGATATACGCATCAGGCCACTGAATATGCATATATATATATATATATATATATATATGTAGCCATTACACGTCCCTCTGCACGCCATCCGCCTCGCCACTATTCACGGTCTTGCCCGTCTTCTTGATAGTGCTGAGCACGGTGTCGTATTCGAGCGAAGGTTCTGCGAGGACGGTTGCGGTTTGAGACTCGAGGCTGACGGTGTAGGATTTGACGCCTGTTTGGGGTTTTGGGGGAGAGAGGTTAGTTTCGAGTGGTGTCTTGAGGGGGGTTGTTATTATTTTGGTGGGGAGGAAATGAGAAGCGGGGGACGGAGTGGGAGAGTTGTATAGATTTCTGTGATGATTTTGGGTCTTTTTCCTTTTTCTGTTTCTGTTTCTTTCCTTTCTTTTCCATTTCTTTTTTTCTTCTTTCTTTTTCTTTTTCTTTTTCTGGAGGGGCGATTATCATTGAGGCCAAGGTTACCCCGCAAAGATAACCAGCGTGATGCGGTACAGCTTACCATCAAGTTTCTTGAGGACACGCTCCACGGCGCCGGAGCAGCCGCCACAGCTCATGGTGACATTGAATTTGTATTCATGTTGTGTGTCGGCCATGGTTATTTTCGATGCCGTCTTGTATTTCTTGATTCTTGGGCTTGAGAGTTGGTGCGGCGGTACAGGCGGCGAGTTCGTTCGAGTGGACGGGAAGGGACAATGAAAGGACGAAGCCAAAGGGAAAGATTATCTGTAGTTATTTATACACACAGCTCGGGGGCGGGATGCAACACCCGTGGCCGATTTATTTAATCCCTTTCATACAAGCAAGGCTGGGTGATGCTCGCCCGTCCTTTGTGCTGGGTTAATCCATGCTTTGAAGACTCGAGGTTCCAACGATTCCAATTCGCTTAGTTAGTTAACTATCTTGCCTGGCAATTGGTAAGCAGAATCGCGAATATATCTCACTGGTGCATTAGTATCTCAGAAACACGCAATAACATCGCAGCCGGACCGAAGTCTGGAGGTTACAGATCGACTTCTGGCTTCTACAGGGCCGAATACTGGTGGTGTTGGCTAACCCTGCGGACAACTCGCGATGGAACATGGCCGGTTGGTTCAAACCATCCACGTTCTGTTGAGCTGGTTGATAAATACTCACTCGTACATGATCCTTTGGCTGTATTTATTTGTCCCTCATCACAGTGGGTAAAGTCTCGGTTTCTGGCGAACATTCAATTGCCAATTCGTGAATTCCGTAAATAAATCGAAGATCCATTTGGAAGATGGTCTGTTACTACCTTCATGCTCCAGAGACATCTCGGGCCATATACTGTCGCAAGCTTCCAAACACGAACGAGTGCACTATGGCAAATGTATGTACCACCGTCACCTTCGACTCAAGCTAGCTGTCAAAATCCTCGGAGCAAGCAGATGATGAAACTACCTATCCCTCGTACCAAGGAAGTTAAAATAGGAACCCGAACGTAGGAGCCCCAACCTTCTTGCTCTCCACATCGTCACCAACCCCACTGCCAGGTGCTCAGCAATGAATCATAGCCGAGGGGCCAGTCGGTTGGCTTTATGCTCGGGCTTGGAGGCGCTGAGAAACTGCCTACATGAGTCGCACCCAGAGCGCTACTGGGAAGAAGTGATAAAAGACAAAATGAGGCCGAGGTTACTATAGCCAGAGACAGTGTTTTGGCTACAACCTACCACCAAGAGAGGGGTTAAAATTGCCCCCGGCCAGGATTGGAGAATAACAAACACATATGACCCAGGAGATAAAACGAGAGTCTCATCCAAGATGTTCGATTTAGCAACGCCGGGTTCTGTTGTAGCTCTCCACTCGCTGAACTGCTCCTCGATTGTGTGCCTGCCGGGGCGCGGGTTTTTGGCCTAGTGAAATTAAAAAGAATATGACAATTGAAGATTAAAGATATAAAAATGCTGGACAATGAAGCGTGCTCAAGATGGGCATCGAAAGGGCAGCGTCCCGTTCGAATTGCTAATTGCTCGGGAGCTCGAGGTTGGCCTTTTCCCCCTTCCTTTTCCTTTTCCTTATGATATCTCGTAGATATTGTCTGTTTGAACACAATTTAGACTAATAAACATATCCCTCGGTCACAGGCGATCCTGGATATCAAATGCTGCGGCAAGCAACGCTTGGAGATGTGGATTTCATTACTGGAGATTATCTTGCAGGTGTGTAATTGCAGGAGCAAATCATCCGAGCTACCCCCCGTTTCTATGTGTTTGGAAGATAGTGAATTTTCAACTCTACCATGTTATGTCATGATCTAGAAATGAACCTTGCCGAGCATGCGGAGTCAATGGCAGCTGGACAGCATCCTGGATATGATCCGTACGCATGGGATGGCATCCAGCAATCGATAGATGCCATCGCGGTAAAGCGGATCAAAATAATTATCAACGGGGGCGCCCTGAACCCCCAAGGGTTGGCTGTTGAATCCCAGAAACTAGTAAGCAGCCGGGGCTATGACCTCAAAGTCGCCTATGTTGGTGGCGACAACCTCCTCGACGAGGTACGAGATAGCCTCACCAAGACAGGCACATTACCCGCCCACCTCGACTCCAGCAACCCGGAAATCCAGACGCAGGCGCACACCAACGACCTCTTGGACACCCAGGGTAAACCTGTGGTTTCAGCAAATGCATACCTTGGCGCCCGGGCAATTGTCAAGGGCTTGGAAGCCGGCGCAGACATCATCATCTGCGGACGCGTTGCAGATGCCTCCCCTGTAATTGCGGCTGCATGGTATTGGCATGGATGGAAGGAAACGGACTATGACGCGTTGGCCGGGGCGTTGATTGCGGGCCACCTCATTGAATGCTCAGCATACGTGACCGGGTCGAATTTCTCTGGCTTCACTGAGTATGATCTTGAGGTGTTTGTGGATCTGGCGTTCGGGATTGTGGAGGTAGATGCTGGGGGAAGTTGTGTGGTCACAAAACATGAAGGGACGAAGGGGCTTGTGAATACGGATGTGGTTAAGTGTCAGTTTTTGTATGAGTTGCAGGGCGACGTTTATCTCAATAGTAAGTTGGGGGTTTTTTATATATATCTTGTTATTTTTTCTCATTGACCTTACCATCCTCACATCCTACAAACTCTCTGTTTTGTTATCTGTTTGTGCGGAGAATACTAACGGTATTGGCTTGTAGGCGATGTCAAGGCGTATACACAAAATATCTCAATCGAAGCGGCCGGGAAAGATCGGTATGTACTGTACATGTACATTTACATGCCATCCTCTCCAGCCACTCTAGGGATACAGCTTCATGTCTTATTAAATCCACAGGGTGCGAGTGTCTGGTGTAACTGGCGGCACACCACCTCCCACGACAAAATTAGCGATTTTCTACCGAGGAGGCTACGAATCTCAGCTTCTGGTAAACGCAACGGGCTACGGCACCGATAAGAAATGGGAGCTATTCGAGAAACAGATGCGATTCGGACTAGCACAGAGGGGTTATACTGCGGATAAATTCCACTTTTTGGAATTTCAAGTGTCAGCTCCTGACCGTCTAGTTCGGACTATTTAGATCTTGTCTAACAGTGATGGGAATGCAGGCTTGGGACCCCGGCTGCCAATCCGTCCAGTCAATTTCAGAGCACAACATATTGTCGTGTATTCGTGCAGGCCGGGGATGCAAACACCGTCATGGCGGTACCGATGGTCATGTGCGAGTTTGCCATGCAGCACTTCTCAGGTAACTGCACAACGAAAAACAACTGCCGCAAATTGACCTAACCCATAAGTTAACGCTGGTCTCCTCTTAGGTTTCCATCTCTCCCTAGATCAACGAACGGCCCTGCCTCGCCCTTACCTCGCGTTCTACCCAGCTCTCTACCAACAACATTCCCTCAAGGAAACTGTAAACATTCTCAGCCCCTCACGCCCCGGTAGGGGTGATGGTGGCCAAGAATTCACAGCCACCTCATCACCAATCCCCGCCGGCCACCCGCCGGCCTTCGAACCCCTCGAGACGCGGAAAAACTATGATACTATCTCCCCAATAGACCTGAGCACGCTCGGCCCAACAACGCGCATGCGCCTCGGCGACATCGCCCTCGCGCGGTCAGGGGATAAGGGAGCCAACATCAACTTTGGCATCTTCGTGCGGTCAGCGGGCCAGTGGGATTGGTTCCGCAGCTTCATGACACGAGAGAGGATGCGGGCGCTATTGGGCAAAGACGATGATGGATACTTTATCGAGCGGGTTGAGTTCCCGAAATTGTGGGCGGTGCATTTTGTGATATACGGAATTTTGGGGCGCGGGGTGAGTAGCTCGACCAAGCTAGATTGTCTGGGGAAGGGTTTTGCGGATTACGTGCGGGATAAGGTTGTTGAGGTTCCCGTGAGTGTTTTGGAGGCGGGGAGGTTGTGATTGTGCCTTTTTTGGCTCGCTCTTGTTTTTTTTAAGGAAGTTGAATAATTACAGCTATTATTGAGTTTTCTCTGGCGGTACTCCGTAGATGGATCCGTTTTGGGTATTTTGACGCATTGTAGCTCGCCTCCTCTAATCTGTGTGGTGCCCCACCCAAGCCATATTGTTACTGCGTATGGAGAGCTGGTGTCTGCTTCGGGAGTAAACTTGAATCGCCTCGTTTCTAGCGGTAAGCTGAATCTCCTATCTTAGCGCCGGTTCCAAGATTCCTTCCACCAGAACTGGGAACCAACCAGCAGCCGGATATCCCGCCAAGGTAAGCCGCCCAATCGTCATCAAATATCCAAGACTGATCCTTGATCTGGGACGAGTTTTGCCAGGATTGTTTCAGATCCGGCCCACAAGGAAATTTTGAAAAGTACTCGGGAGGTACCTCCAGTTTTGCTGTAGAATGTATTGAATCTTTAAGTATCAAAAAAGTACCTGTGCCTCCCACATGACCTGACCTCATCCAGCTTCTTCATTCCAGTTGCGGCTGCTTCTTCTTCTTCTTCCTCCTCCACTTCTTCTTTTCTTCTTCTCTTCTGCTCACTCCTTAGCATTCAGCAGTCTATCTGCTCTGTTCTGTTGGTTCGATGAGTAACCTCTTCCTTGACCAACTACCGATACCTTCATTCTTGCTTTTCCGCGTCCAGTGGTTCGCCACCCTAGTCTTCAGGTCTTTGTTTTTGGCCATTGGTGGATTCTTGTTTCACCATTCTGCTCCATCCCAGCTTCTCTGAAACCGCTTACGGATGACTGTATCCCCCGTTTATTACCCAGAACCAAGAGTCATTAGCCGAAGCAGTGTCGTCTTGGGAGAACTTGTTGTTCAGGCTGCCCGAAACGGCCACAGTTTTGTCAACTCTGGCCGTCGGAACCTTGGAAACCAACCTCCTCTACCATTTTTACTTTGTCGATTTTGTTCGTTTTGGCAGCTTCTTATCTTTACCTGAGAATCGCTATCCTACGAATCTTGTAAAATTTCGGGTTTACCCGTCCCCCCCACCCCCAAACATTATCGTTAAAACCATGATCGTCCGCCGGAATTCCGACCTGGAAATGCATCTCCCTGATGCGGCCCAGGCCACCCCGTCCACCGCTGCCAACGAAGCCGACGTAGATATGTCATCAGACGACCCGAACACTGTCAGCGCCTTACCAGCTAAACTTGCCGCTCGTTTCTACCAAAAATCAAACGGCCGTAGACGCGCTTCTGCTACTTCCTCCCGCCGCAGCTCGATATCCTCATTACACTCAAATATATCTGCCCACGGGGGACCCCACAGTGATCATGTTGCGCAACACCTACGCCGTGCATCCATCATCGAATCCCGTAAAGCGCGCCTTGCTGACCGCGCAGCGCATGCGGAAAAGGTGCGACTTCGTGCTGCGCTTGCGAAGAATGAGTCCAAACACATCTTGCGGGAGGAAAGGGCATTGGCTGCGCAGCAGGCGCGTGAGAAGTTGCTGGCCGAAATTACCGCCAAGTGCGAGGAGGAGGTTCGAAGAGCAAAGAAGAAAGCTGAGGATATGAAGGAGAGGAAGGCGGCGGAACATGCTAGGCAGCGATTGGAGATAGCGGAGAAATTTGCAGAGGCAGAGAAAAGAAGGCTGCTTTATCAGCAAAATACACGGCGGCCACGAACCACGAGTCTTGCAGCAGCTGAGGAGAAGAAACTCGCGAAGGTGGCCGTCAAGCAGATGAGCCGGACTAGTGCTACGCGGATTATCCAGCAGGCATGGCGCAATCACTATGCCCGCACCGTTATCAGGGAATTTCGAGAGGTTGATCTTTCATTGGAGCGGATCCGCGCTTTGAGTTTTGAGGAAGTTGGGGCGTTGCTCTCTGAGGAGAAACTCTTGACTGTGACGGCCAAGGTTCTCCGGCTGTGCGGTTTACAGGATACAGAAGGCGGTGCCATGGGTGAACGTGGCGCTGTCCGTACATTCCTTAGCAGTTATTTGATCTTGGCCCATCCAGCACAAGTTCTAAGCAGCAATGGGGAACAGGAGCAGGATCTTATTGCAAAGGGTCGGGATTTGCTAGTTATTTTTGAGCAAGTTATTTCTCAATTGTCGGCTATTGGGGTATGGCCTGCCTCGCTTACCACCGATCTTCAGGCATTGTCGGAGTCCTATAATACTTTCTTTTCCGCATTCCACGCCTGGAAGACTCACGACTCCTCAGTCTTGATCGAAATCATGCTAGCACAATTCATTGAGCTAGAGCTCATCTGGCAGACGGTCAAGGATGACCGTGAAGGGGGTGCTGCGGATGACTATCAGAAAGGCATTCGCCAGAATCAAATTTTGTTGCTTGCACGTCTTAAGAGACTGGCAGGTGCCGAGAAGGCGATGTCAATGGTGAAACAGGCTTTGAGGAAATCTAAACGGGACAAGTTGAAAAACGGAGCTTCGCAGCAGTCTATCCCCCGCGCCACGAGTGTGCCTCCGTCTACAGAGTTGCTCCCAGAGCCTGCAAAGTCACCTATCTGCGAATCGTTCTCCACCGCAGATCACTTGGCTCTCGCCCAGCTGGATCAGCAGGAAATGGCCCCCCGCGATCGTTTTGCGAAGGCCTTGACCGCTCTTCCGGATAATAGGGCGCTTGTACACGAGCTTTTAATAAACAGGGAGTACAAAATTGATCAAGGGCCATATACAGCCATACGACGCCAGATCATGAATCTTATGTGTGAGATGATGAGGAAAGATATCGCTAAAGGGTTGGGAACTACTTGGACGGTAGCGATGGCCAGCGTCATTCAGGACAGACTGCTTCGTTCCCTAAGACCTGGAAATTCGTTACATGTTTTGATCAGCGAGGTCCTCGACCCGAAATATGTTGAAAACCAGTGTAATGCAGGCACTTTTTCGTACGATGCATTTTTCGAGTTCATGAGCAATATTCTACCAAAGCTTTGTGCTCCATACCGCGATCCTGAAGTCAAGGCCTTTGCCTCTGACACTTCGGGCGATGCAATTGACCGCCTTGCGAGATTGATGGGCATCATCGATCTTTTATCCTTAGATCATACCAATTTTCTGCTCCATGTTGCGGCTCCGCAGCTCATCCAGGAAGGACCAGGATACGAGCAGCGTGTGTTTTCACGACTTTTGCAGGAAGGGGTTATCACTCTTGAGAGGACCCGGGAATTCTGGCGTGTGAACCGTAACACAATCATCGAGGACATGAAGAAACGTGACCCGGACAATATGAATCTGGATTATAAACCACCCGCAGCCAAGATCTACGCACAGGGCATCGTTGACTTGGTCTTAAGCAACAGACGTCTATCACCCGAACTCATTCCTGAAACCTTAGATATGGATCGCGGACACCTTGAGCAAATACGTTCACGCGCCTTCATGATTGCAGCTACGGCCTCGATCCTGCTCAGCGCCAAGAACCTCCTCAAACGCGACGTCCGCTCACAATGGAAGAGCGAAGCAGAACGAATCATGACCCTTGATTTCAACGACATAAAACCGGAGCGCGTCCAGTCAATCCTGGAATCTTCTCACGCCATGCCCGCATCAACACGGGCGCAGCTATTTTCCACTGTTAAACGCGTTCTCAGCCCTGCGACTGCAGCGTCTATCACGGCCACAGCCACAGCTGCAGCCTCGAACTCGTCGGCCATCTCTATTTCACCTGATACAATCGCATTACTTTCCTCCTCTCACTCCTCCCCCTCTTCGTCCTCATCACCATTTTCAGGCTCAGACACGGGCAACAACACCAACGCCACAAACGTAGACTGCTTCACCGACCCGGTGACAAAACTGATGCTCTCACGACTGCGAGCACACGTTCTCGCGCGCCTCAGTGCGTCGAGCGCCAGTGAGCGGGTGCGGACGACAGCGACGGCGAGCCAAAGTCTGGCTGCGGCTGGGATGCCGGAGTTTGTGAATGAGGTGGGGAAGATTGTGGAGAGCTTAGGGAAGCTTAGGGAGGTGGATTGGTTGTGCCATGGGATGGTTTACGAGGAGGTTTGGGGCGAGAGGGAGGAGGATCGTGAGAGCAGGCAAGGGTGAAGGATGAGGGGTGAGGAGGTTGGTTTCATTGGCCTTACTTTGCTCATGCGTGGTAGATAGGTGGTTGGTTTTTTGTACGATCATACCCGATCTTTTTCGTTTTGGGAGATGCTGTGTCCCCTACCTTATTTTTATCTTTTATCCCAGCTTTCTATCTTTTTTCCTATTTTTATTTCCTTTGCTGTATCTCGTTTTTAGTTTTTCTGTCGATTCAGACCTTCGCGCTTTTTGCATACCGCTCATATTTTTATATTTTGTATTTTCTTTTCTGTCATACGCATGGGAATGAGAACTGGAAGAGATTGAATTAATCAAGGCAAGAGACGAATATTTTTTTTTTTTTTTTTTTGGGCATTTCATCATTTTCTTTTTTTGTTCCTTATTGTTTTCTTTTTTTTTGTCTTGGTCTTTTTTTGAAATAGCTTTGGTTAGGATTCGAGAGTGTTGGTTCGGAAAGGGGCGAATTGCCCTACCTCAACCTCACGGGAGACGATGAACAGGTTTGTATCTTCCTATTTTCACTGTCACAGTACAATAGAAAGTTGTTACGCATTCCGGAATGGAGGGGAAGTAAAGAGATTGATTTCTCTCTCTATCTTCCTCCTCTTCATTTTTTCCCTCTTTTTCCCTCTCTCTCTTTCGCAATCTGATTTCTTGGAATAATATGTTTTCTTAGTCTTTCAATGTGATATTTATATCGCTGTATGGTGGTATTTCTTGCATTTGAGCCAATGTTTTTTATTCAAAGACCATAATAGATTGTTGACAGTGACATCATCGTTTATGCTTATCTGATAAAAGTTAAAAAAAAACTCAATCAATCCAGCCGCATCAGGAAATTCCAAACCTCCGCCCTCGGGAAGAAATAGAAAATATCAACAATTAATTAAGCTTAACTGATTGTCACTCATATCATTTTAGGGATTGCGGATATCCATGGGGATATCGAACTATAAACTAAGTTACTATTCTTACATGGCAGGTGAGTTGAACTACCCGGGTTATATGGGAAGAGAGGGGAAGTGTTTTGCGAGGGGTACTTGAAGAAGGGGGCAATCTCTGCTTGATTGTTTTTATATACATGCTAACACTGTGTAATGCAGACTAGCTATATGGCTTAACTTGATCTAAGTTATAATAAACAGAGGGATTAACCGCACCAAGACGATTACAAGCATCTGTGCAGATAACATTCGCTTTCCGCCCGCCGCACCCACCGCCGTCTTAACACCTCCCGCTTAACCCCCCTCACCCCCCAAACACCACCACTAGCGCAAACACACCTTTAAAAAAAAATGCCCACAAGCCCCTCTGGAACCATCACCCTCCTATCCCCACTTACACCTCCCTCTCTCGAGCGCACCTGGCTCACAGCCCCGCATCCACGCCTCCCCTTCGTCGCAACCTGCAGCGCCGACAAAACCGTGCGCATCTACTCACTTCAGAATTTCACCTTACTCTCAACGATATCAGGCGGGCACAAACGCAGCGTGCGCAGCTGTGCATGGAAACCGCTAGTAAAAGGCGAAAGCGTGTTGGCGACGGCGAGTTTTGACGCGACAGTCGGGGTATGGAGGAGGTGGGATGGATACGGGCGCGGGCCCGATGACGGCGATCGCCTCGCTACAAGCGGTGGGCCTGGTGGCTATGACGGCGACGGCGACTCCTGCTCGAACAACGAGGAAGAAGACGACGAGGAGTGGCGCTTCGCTGTCCTTCTGGACGGGCACGACAGTGAGGTAAAATCCCTTTCGTGGTCCCCGGCCGGCACCTTGCTGGCAACCTGCTCGCGCGACAAGTCCATCTGGATCTGGGAGGATTTGGACGATGGCGATAACAACTTTGAAACGGTCGCGGTTATGCAGGAGCATACTGGCGATGTGAAGTGGGTGAGCTGGCACCCAACTGAAGAGTGTTTGGTGAGCGCGAGTTACGATGATACGATACGATTGTGGAGGGAGGACATCGATGATTGGGGTCAGGTGGCATGTCTAAGAGGCCATGGAGGTACGGTGTGGTGCGTTGAATGGGAGTCTGGAGAGGTGGAGCGTACTGTGCCCGTTACCATGAGTGGCGCTGGTGATGGGAATGGCGCAGAAGAGACGCTCCGGAAGGAATGGATTGAACAGCGTATACTTTCCGGTCCCCGGCTGGTTTCCTGCTCCGATGACCGCACGATTCGCATATGGGCTAAACAAGCTCGCCATCCTGCAACCGCCAAATCCGGCCCTGCATCGATGCCCAGCATTATCCGCCCGGCCGATATTGACGAAAAGTGGCTTGAGCAGTCCCAATTACCACGCCGGCACGATCTGTCCATCTACTCCGTTGCATGGAGTAAACGGACCGGGCTGATCGCGTCGACCAGCGCGGATGGGAGGATTGTAGTATACCAGGAGCGATTTGTTGAAGCACAGGGGCCAGAAGAGGCTTCTCCAACTACGAACGCAAATGGTAATATGAACTCGGATACGGATGCTCCCTCACCATCGGCAGATGTAGATAGTATCGAGAAGAATGGTGATCATGCACGGGCAGAAGAACAAGCACGGACGCGACCAGGGCCCACGGCTACCCCTCAAACAGAATGGCACGTCCTCGCTATGATCGATGCTGCGCACGGCATCTACGAGGTTAATCATGTGTGCTGGGCACTGCGGGCTGATAAAGGGCGTAAGGAGGGAGAAGAGGAGGAGGTCCTGATAAGTACGGGTGATGGTGGAGATGTGAAGGTTTGGAGGCTGGAGAGATGATCAGGATGATGATGATGATGGTGGTAATGGTGGTCTATAATGTAAACTTCGTTCATCGTTTCGCATTTTCGGGACAGAGTTGGATCCATTTAGATTACTTATAAAATAATATGCTCTGAAGGTACATCTCCCGTTTTCATAACGGTAACTATATGTTATTTTCCTCGGAGAGTCTAGTCCACGAATAATTCCCCCGGGAACTAGCAATGGAGGACAATAATATATTAATTAACCGCTCAGATGCGAATTTACCGGACAATAAACACTTCCAAATGATATTGAATGGTCCTTTTTTTCTGAAGGGCGGGCCCTGTATAGCCTTAGATACCCTGCATACAAACACCTTGATGCGTAATAGAATGCCAACAAGTAAAAAAAAAAAAAAAACCCGGGAAAACATGATAACGAATGGGACAAATATATCTGACTTGTATATATCTAGAAATGAAGTCTAACAAGCCTTAGGGCATTAGTGATGAAATAAAAAGGGGGAAGAAACAAGCCAAAATAACAAATTGAATAAAATAAAAATGAAAATGAAAATAAAAGTAGAAATGGCGAAGAAAGATCCCTGAACACCATAAATTTAAAGAATAATAAATAAAAAGAGAAAAAAAAAATAAGGATATCAAGGATGTATAATAAAAGGGTCGTGAATATATTATATAAACAGAACAAAATAATTTGCGATATATGAAAAAGAAAGGGATAGTTCATGGATTAAAGTATATAGAAAATAGAAATGACAAGGAGAGAATGGAGGATGGAGAATAGCTGAGCTGAAGGTGGTGGGAAGGTAGGAGATAGATAGGTAAGCAGCTAGATGGTTGTGTTCTGTGGAATATGAAGTCCGTTCGGTTGTTGGACCAGCGAGCCAGATATGAGGCTGTACTAGGGCAAAACCCTGAGAGAAATTCCCAGGAGCATGATGTGTTCCAGGTAAACCACGCTCCTCCTTTTCCCCTTCCCCTTTGCTTTAGGGTTTATCGACGAGCCCTTTCCGTTCGTCAGACGTATCATCATCCACATCACTCCCGTCCTCATCTCCAACAACATAAGGCTCCTGCTCTCTACTCGACCTCGCCGAAACAACCCGACTTGGCCGCTCATCTAACTCCGCGTCGTAGATATTTACCGCCTCAACATCATGCCCACGTCTTCTACCCCGTTTATTCGAATATCTAGGAAGGGATCCCGAGCTACTCGATCCCAGCATCGGGTAGATGCCCCGGAACTCATATCCTCTATCCTGGTGCTTCTGGCGCGATCGCCAGATGAAAACGCCCCATATGACAGCGGCGATGGCGACGACAATAAGCGCCACTTCCCCGGATTTGTAATATGCCTTCCACATGGCGGACTTCACCTTCTCCTTCTCGCGCTCGGCGGCTGCTGTACTGTTTGGATGCGCGCCGACGGAGGTTGCGGGGCCCTTTTCGCCGTCGATTCGAGAGTCGGCAGGGTTGCCGCCAATGTCCGCAATATCAACTCCCATGAATCTGTCGAGCATTTCGCGCGAGCGGCGTGGGTAGTTGAACGGCACCATGTGGCTTGCGTTATAGAATAAGACGTATGTCAGATTTCGGGCCTGTTGATAGAATCCTGCCGATTCACCTTCGAAGGTCCAATCTTGTCGTGGCGCCCAGACACCGGGGGAGAGTTCGAATCCCGTCCCTCCAGACCATTTCATGTCCTTGATCAGGTCTTCAGTGCCGATGTGATTGCATATCAGGTCCTTCTGTCCACTGAATAGAAGAATCGGAAGGCCCTCCTCGAGAAGTTCAGGTAGCAGCTCGACGGATGGCTTGGATTTCAGGGTCCTGAAATGGCCACCTACTGCACCAGAGCATTCAGACCAGCCAGTTTGTTTGTCGCTATTAATATGCAACGCTTCGGTGACATTCTTAAACCGGAGATACGGTTCAATATTCTCCAAGTCAGGAGGCCAATTCATCCCACATGCGCTGTACTCATCTGTAAGACGGATATCATACATGTTAATGCAACGGTTGCCTTTATGTGTCTCGTCGATAATCGCCTGAAGCACGTCTTCACAGGCGGAAATCTGCACAGTCCCCGTGCTGTCTTCGACGTTCAATTTCTTCAAACATTTTGATAATTTCGCCTCGACGCGGCTTGACGCATCGGTGCCACCTTGGATTATTCCTTCCTGATAAGCGTAGGGTAGGTAAGATAGATACTGGTGACGAGGGGATATCCAGCCATTGCCAATGAGGAGCCCTTTGAGTTTCCATCGTGTCAGCGATTCTCTCTTCTTATTCCGATCGAGAATTGCGCGGGCGATATAAGGAATGTATTGTCCTGCATATGATTCTCCGGCGAAATAAATCTAAACAAAGAATACATTAATAAAACTATTTGACATGCCGAAACAATGGATAATGGGGGTGGGGGAAAGCCTTACATCATTTTTCTCGTAATGGGGGAACAGCTCAAACCATTTTTCCAAGAAAGTTACGAACTGCGAGGCCATCTCACCAAGCTCACTGACATAGGCCTCCGTGCTAACATAGCTAAAACCTGTGCCCACCGGCTGATCTACAAATAGCAAATTGGCAAATTCGTCCCAAGAGCCATCAGTATGATTTAGCATATGATCATTCGTAACCCTGTAGGGACCAATTTCCATCAGAGCTCCGTCTTCAGAACTGCAGCCAGGTCCACCGTTGAGCCATATTACGGTTCGCGGTTTATCGGCAATGTGCTGGTTGGCAACATGCCAGAAGAAGAGGTTTGCGCTAGTTTTATGGTTTATTTCGATGTGGCTATAGATGAAAAAAATGTAAGTGTTAAGAATGATTGCGCAAACGCCCCCTTATTTTAGGGATATAGCACTCACCCAGCATGCATTTGCACCTGTGGGCTATCAGGCTGGCCTGGAAGCGAATCAACAAAATAATCAGCCGCACATTTTGCGCTGACAGCGAGTGAGTTCGCCAGCGCGAGGAAGACTGTGAGCCATGTCGACCGGGCACCAAATGCTCGGTAGGCTCGAGCTTCAGAGAAACCCATGCCGGTATGGCCTCAACAAGAGGTGATCCCAAGGTGGAAATAGGTCCCACGCCACCCTCACCTCACCGAGCGCATCAAAACCTCATGTACAGAACTTTATAGAGTCAGGAGACTGTTCGGGAACGCCAATAGGAATCGAAATAGTAGTGGAGGACACGCTTGGGAAATTGGACAGTTGATAATATTAATAAAAGCAATGTACAATTCACGAGCGGCGGGCACGGAAGAAACTAGAAGTTGAAGCAAATAGTATCTACGGCAAAGGAGAGGAGAGGTGATAAACGTGAGCCTCAATCTCCAGAAATGTCACATGATCACAACTCCTTCAGCTCTGAAGTGCGCTAAGCTATACTAGGAACGAGGAAGCATGACAAGTGTTTTAAATTCTTATATTCTCTATCTTCTGTAAAATCATCTCTATCCATTCTGACCTAGAGAAGGTCGTCAAGTCCCTTATCCGAATCGCTTTTAATCAGCTCGATCATTCCCTATCAGCACTGTCAGTGTTTACAATCAAAGCCGGCCGCAGACGTTAAGCAACCAACCCAACGAACCTCAGGCATAATCGGTTTCCCATCTTCCCCTTTCACATAGCGAAATGGCATCTCTGTACTCTCGTGCTCATTGAGATGTAGCTCCGGGAAGTCCACGTACGGAATCTCCTCCAACGGTACTGTAAGGAGAAAGGAGGAGGGGTTCTGATTAGCATGCATATTCAAAACTATGAGCTTACATTCGCATTGCTCACCTTTGCTTAGAGTTACCAGCCTGGTCACTCTAACTGCGGTATCAGTCGTCATTTGTTTGGGTCCTAACCTGCGACCCGTGTAGCCTTTCTGACGTAGCTCCGAGGTGCGATCTGGAGGGTGGCGCAGAGTAAATAAATATTCGTTAGCCCCAACTGTGATTTACACATTTCATTCAGGGAACACAACTTGCATTCTTCAAAAATACTCACCTCGAGGGGGGTCATCACCTAGAAAGCAAAGGAGAAAAGAATAGAGGAAAAAAAAAATAAATTAGTTTCGTCCTTTAATCTTTTCTTGCTTTCCTCACCAAAGTGATCGATTATATGTCGGGACTGATACATATCATATGTCATATGCTCTCAGATTCCTTCATAATATATTCGGCAGCACCAGGACATCACCATAGCTCAGCCGTACCAAGTATCCCACCAAACAAGAAAACCTCAAACTCATCCCCATCCTGCGGACGCAGCTCCGCTTTCGCCGATGGATCCAATAAACATATTTTCTCTTTCCTATCTGCAAAAATTTCCTCGACCGCTCTATGCTCCACCTCCAAGTTATCCAGGGCAGCAAGCTCATCGGGAATCTTTAATGACTCTGGTACCGATGTAAGGAGAAACCTCACGCCCGCGGCGCTGGATTCTTGAGCGATGCAACCATACTCCAGAGCGGACCAGGACCCCAATTCTGGGTCTAGATGCTCGACTACAAAGGTCGCTGTCGATGGCAGCGTTTGAGATTCGTTGCTCATAGTTTCTCGGATTGTCTCACCTTCTTGAGGAAGGGGGAAATAGGAAACAGGGAATAATAACTGGATGCTGGATCTTGAGTGTGGCAGTTTCAACCGTGTAGCGAATACCGCTGAAGGGGAAATAAACATATAGGTTTAACAGCTCGTTCTGTGATTAAATTGCCATTATCCTTCCACTTGATCTTGATGTTTTCCGTGCGAAGAACAAACTAATTCCTGGAGAAGAGCACTGAAGAGCTTAAAAAGCGCGGAACAAAGTTAACTAAAAGTCATGTTAGACAGTTGCTGGCAACCAATGAAGGACGGGGAAGACCAACGTGGTATTTAGATAAAGAAATAAATAATATAAAACAAAAGACCACGATTTGTGCTTTCTTCGATCCTCTAGATTCGACGTTGCCGGCGATGTGTCAGGTGACAGGGCGGAACTGGTGGCTCAGGCCCAGACCTTGGAGGGGTCTGCATCGTAAAGTTGAGTCAGTTAGTTGGGGGAAGAATTGGAATGCATCAGACGGTACGGATGGTATATTATTATATTGTATCCTTCTCATGTCTTTAAGGCCTATGTAGTATGTAGTATGTATATTGTAATTGCGGTACCGATGCTGGTATGATGAGAGCATCGTCCCCGGCGCTGTCAAATGACAAATGACCGCCTCCGTGTGAAGTTTACGCGGCCAGGAATCCTCCCAACTCCAACCTTCTCTTCTGCCACCGAACGCTTCGAACTCCGCATTTCCATTTCCTGTTCTCGTAACCTCAGGCTCATTGACATCTTCCATTCCCCCTCGCATTCCTCGTATCCCGCGTTCTCCTCCTTGCCGGTGTCTGGGCCAGCTACGGGTAACTTTGGCGTGGCGTGTCGACAGCATCCACCACCTCCTCAGCTAGACGGGGAACATCGACACAACCGTTGATACTGCGTTAGCCACCATCGTCAACTCTCGTCCTCGTTCTCCTTGTTCCACCATACATCCCACTGTTATACCTTGAATTGAGAATTCTCTGACTCTCGTTCGCCGTGGAATCATACACGTGATACCTCTTCCCTCAGCCAATTTTAAGCTCTGGGTTAGATCAACATCGTCTCCCGCAGAAGGAGTGGCAGCTTGAAACAAGAACGGTTTACAGCCAAGAAGAAGCACCCAACGTCTGCTTTCTCCTTCCAAGTTAAAAAAGCACAATAAACCTGGAAAAATGAACCCTCATCAGCAAAACAAAATTGACATCAACGTGAGCCCCACCTTGACCCCCATCTGCGCTGGCTGTAATCCGACTGACCCCGCTTCAATATGCAGTCGCTGAGCCCGGACGAGCAACGACTATTCCGGCTCTATGGCAAAATGCCTACCAAGAAGGATCTGCTGCAGAACAAGCTGAAAGTACGTCAAATACCGGTTATGGCTTTTTTCTCCTCCATACCGTAAAGCCACAACCTCAATTGCTCTTGCTCCTGCTCTGTATCAATGAACGTACCTAACCTATTATCTCTCCCATTACCACCAAACCAGGAACGAAAATACTTCGACTCAGGAGACTACGCACTCAGCAAAGCCGGAAAAGCCTCAGACGTTGGCGTCACCAGTATCGGATCCCGCCATCCCCTCCCAGAAAACATTCCCCACCTGACCGCCGCCTCTCAGCCGCAGAACAGCAACATCCCCAGCCCTTTCGGCAACGGCCAACACTCCAGCCTCCAGCCTCATGGAGTCTCAAATAATAGTTTTCACACCAGCGTCAGCCGCAGTCCCATCAAAGAGAGCAGCTTCCTGAACCGCGAAACTAGCTTCGACGACGAACCCGAGCAACAGAAAACGGGGGCGACGCCCCCATCGCCGGATGCGAAGAAGGCCACAACTGTTTCTACAACTGCTAAAGGACAAGAGGGGAGTGCGGATACTAGTCCGCCACGACATAAAGAGGGACTTCCGATACGACGATGAATTCTGACAAGGAATTCAACTTGATGAAGTCAAATGAGAGAGGAAGAGAAGGTAGTGAAGCGTGTGTCAAAATGGAGGATGGGCTCTCACGAGAAAGGGAACGAACCAATGAACAAGTAGGGACAGGCTATCACCTATTTCTGCCGGAAGGGTAGAAGTCTACGACTCAAAAAGACCGCGAGCTAATTGTTTCTCTTTCAGTTGTATGGGATCCAAGTGTTATCTTCATTGTTGATTTTCTTGTGGGCAGTTTGAACTCGCACCAATCTTCGAAAGAAATTTTCAACTAAATTGCATGCACAACCTGGAATATACGCCGGATCGAAGCAAAAAAGGCATCCAATTAATCCTTCCATCCTCGTCTATTCAACTCAAAGTGTACTGCACCCTCATCATGTTGTGTTTCCAGAAGATCCCCTGACACTTCCCTGTCCTCCTTGCAACGCATCTTTCACGGTTCAACTTCCTTACAGTCACTTTACTTTATGCTCTGTCTGTCCTCTCTCCCAGTTGCCTTTAAAGCAACAAATGTTTTATGTTTGTCTGTGTTTTTGCGCTTCTTTGCTCTTCTCTTGATTTTCATCACTTCCTTACTTCATCTGATTTTCATTTGCTTTTTTCTTTCTCCCTTCAACCATTATGTCAGAAACGCACACGGACTCATTACTTTCTTCTTCATCCTCTCTCCAACTTCCCCCGCTTTTTCCCTTTACATTTCCCCGCAGTCTCGAGTTTTTATATTGCATTTTTAATTCCCATTAACCATTGGCGTTGAACTTATCTGCATCTATGTCTCTCTATCGATGTCATGATGTATGTAACCACACTCTCACACAAGGTGCATTTCTCGCTTCTCGTTTCTTTTCTTTTTCCTTTTTATACTTGTCTTCAAATTTTCAAATCTCTCAAGTCCACTTCTTTTCTCTTTTTTATCCCTGCTATGTTGAAATCTCCTCGCGCGCGTATGTTTACATTGTTGAGCTGTCAACATTCATTCCTAGTTAGTTGACGGGGAAAACTGTCTTATTTTTGCGTTGCTCTAAACCCGCACAATGTTGATTTTTCTTTTCTTTTCTTTTCTTTCTTTTTTTTTTTTTTTCTTTAATCATCTTCCAACTGTCGATTGCGTCACTCCAACAAACCCCTCAGATTGATCGTTTTCTATTGTCGTTTTTTGCTTCAGAATTGCGAGAATTGCGAGAATAGCTTAAGACAAGAGAGGTAACAATGAAAATGGAATATTTCGTTAAGAGAGAAAAAAAAAAAAAATCCAAATATTCAACGATCAAATCAAAACTCACCCACCTTACATACCTCCTCTCTAGATAGGTAAGCTAGGTTGGGAAGGTCAAGCTCCGTTTCGTCACGATCAGCCGACCAGCGAAGCCGATTCTCTGTCAACTTGACCTTGTTCTCTTTTCTTTTCTTTTTCTTTTCTTTTCTTTTTTTTTTTTTTTCAGAAGTCAATGACGTTGATGCATCGAAATTGGGGTCCCCCCGTCCATCTAATCGACCTATCTATCTATGTATCCCTGGTCGAGTTTCGTTGTTACGTGGAGTGAAGAGCGGAGAATGAGAACGAAGGGAATGAATCAGTGTGTGTGTGTGTGGCCTGAGGGAATGGAACCAGAGCCCATGCCCATACGCAAATAAATCGTAGAAGAAGAATAAGAGATTGGAAACGCCCCTCGCGCTTTGGATGATGGTATCAAAACTAACGGAAACCCCCATTTCTTTTGGTCGTAGACTAACTATTATCATTTTTTTGAGATGCAGGGGAGAGAGAAGAAGAAGAATTTACTAACCCCACTAGTTATTATATCTATCCGTCTTTCTGTTTTCTATTTTTACATCTTCTTTTGCAAAAACGTCTGTTTGTTGAAGGGGAATGTTTGGGAAGTGTTGGTCGTTCATATTTTGCACACGCCTGCACTTCCAACTTGCCTTTTACTTCAAAGTAAATGAGAACAGTTAACTAACCCAAGTGATTATGTTCCCTTTTTGCTCAAATATATGTATGTATGTATGTATGTATGTACAGTACATTCAGAAATCAGAAAATATAATGACGCCCAAAAGAGCAAACAAACAAACAAACAAACAAACAAACAAACAAAAAAAGATGTTTTTATCTTAAGAGACAAACAGCAGCGTTCTCATCATCTCATCTCTCCGATCTGGCTGGCTGGCTGGCTGTTCATCTATCTGCCATGCCAGCCCTCATGAATGATAATTCACCCTCGATTGAATCTGATTTATATCCGATTCTAAAAAAAAATCACATGTGCTCTGCTCTCTACTCCCTTTCGCAACCAAACTCTGGTGTGCACTGCCACTCTCCTCTCCTGCCTGTTATATACATTACATTATATATATATATATATATATATATATATGAAAATCCATATCTTGCTATAGCCATGGGAAGTGGTAGGCGATAATGATAGAGATATATCGAATGAGACCAAAAAAAAAAAAAAAATGAACACAAAATGGACACAAAAATGGGGCAACGAGATAGAAATGTGTGAGATGACAAGTAAAAATAAAAGGAAAAGTTGAAGTAAACGGGCCACGTGAGTACATAATATAATAGACTTATGGGATGTGCATAAAGGAAAAGATCATAGAGCCAAGCGAGGGAATGTGGAGAGGAAAAAACCCCACGCAACTTCTTCATTGCCCCCTTCTTCTACCCTTATCCTCATCCAGTGGCCTCGCCGGCGTCCACCACTCCTCTTTGGGTGGGGTTCTTTTCTTTTCTTTTTCTTTTTCTTTTTTTTGGGGGGGTTGGATTTTGGTAGCCGCTAGTAGCTTGTCTTTAAAAGCCTCCTGTAGAAAGGGATTGCAGGTAGGCAGATCATGGTCTGGGGTTGTAGAGGTGCCAGTCACGGTGTGGCATGGCGGGTATGGTTAAAGGACGTGAGTGTAGATGGAACGGAGGGCGGTAGGCGGATGGGTGGATGTGCAGTGGACGGACGGGGTAGGATAACGTGGGTTCAGTACATTTATAGGAAGAGTAAGTTTGAGACTTGGCCGTGTCCGTGTCTCTGCGTATAAATAAAGCGAAGAAATCTGTTCGTTTCCTTCTTTCTCCTCGCGCTTTCACTTGTTCCTTTTATTTGATGCTGGACGACCTGAGGGCGATGACGCAGATGAGGGCCGGGTAGGGTTGGGTAAGGTAAAAGGGAGCAAGAAGAAGGAGCAATTGGGGAAGACATTGTGGAGTCAAAATCAATAGATTGTTTGATGTATCGTTGCGTGGGAGGAATTAGGTGAAGATGTTATATAGTAAAGCGATGAAAAATGGGAGAGATAGTTGACGACGGAGATAGATGACCGGAGGGCGAAGGAATGAGTGTCAGCGTGACAGATGATGGGTTGCGTGGGTAGGTTGATTAGATGGACATGAAACCGTAAAATAAAACCCTTCATGGACAATCTGCAAAAGGAAGGTGATTTTTAATTCCAACGGAGGCAAATCTACCGTGACAAGCTTTTTCTTGGTATGCAGTTATCTTGTGCATGGTGGCATAGCTCGTAGTAGAATAAGCGCAAGTGAAGGTATGAGAGACTCTCGCGGCAGAAACACAACCGAATTCATTCCCCGAAATGCGTCTCCTCATCACACGTGTAGTTGACTTGGGACTTCCTTTCCTCGAGGTTAAAATTTTGTGGTAGCCCAATTCATCCTTATACCATAGACTTGCATCTCCTTTCTGAACATGATACCCCAGGCAAAATCGCCTTTGTTAGCGCCCACCTCCCCCCCTTCAATGCTGCTAAAGGAGGCCGTGAGCAAAGCAACAAAAAAGAAAATCTAAGGCGATGCCCAGATCTTCCTCTCATTGCTTTCGCAAGCATGAGGACGAAATAAAACGGTGGAAAGGGAGCCTTTCAATCCGTTTTCCAGTGTCCCGCAAGTCCAGAGTCAATATCATCATGTTTCCCTATCCATAGCTCGACCGCGTACAATGCCATGGTGCAACCAAGATTGATCCATCTCCAGAAATTCCCGGCCCCATCCCCGCGGTTGCTCCACCATTCACCATTCCCATTCCCCCCCATTGCTTGGGAGGTGGATGCAAAGTGCTGCATCAACAGACTTGTATACACGGCAATGAGGATGGAAGGGGAAAACCAACTCAGAAGGCCTAGGAATTGGCCAGCGACATCCGAATCCTCCAGGGAGGCCTCCTGGGAAAGGGCGCGGGCTCCGGCCTCGCGAACAGCTGGGATGATTCTTGTGGATGCGTAGAAGACGAATAGTCGATAGGTGAGGGAAATCAGGACCGACGGTGTTACGGCACTGAAGGCCGCGCTTACGACGTTGAAGGCCGCATGGATGATGGAAGGAAGTGTGGAGAGAGCGTGCATGAGAGTGGTATAGGAAGCCATGATAATAGGAGGTAGAGGAGGGAATTCGGCAGTTTGGGAGGCGGATGCGGAGAGAGGTTCGGTGGCGGACGTGGAGGATGAGGACTTATAGTCCGTGAAGATCTGGTAAATACACAAGACGACGTAGGCGAAGAGCAGTGAGCTTTCTACCGGGTTTCCTCGTCCACTGCCAATTCCCCAGGCGCAAAGGAACACAGCACAGGTAATGGAAACGCCGATCAGTGCTGAATCGACGTTACTGATTTCGGGGAACTGTAAGACGCGCCAGAGGAAGTAAACGGAACTTGAGATTATGGATGCGGACAGGACTAGAAGGCCAATCTTCACGACACGGAAGAAGTCAGCATTGCAATCATGTAACGTTAATATGGATTAAAAAGGAGACCAGAATACACATACCATCCAACTATCGCTTCTCCCGCCTCGATTGACCAACCACCTCGTGATCTGTCCAGCGGCCTGGATGACAAGCAAACTGCAAAACCCCTCCGCCAGTTGGAAAAAAGGAGTTGACCAGCTCAACAGCGTATCCCACCCACCCACAGTAGCATTCTCTACAAGGCCGTTTGCCCCAAACAACCATCGAACAATCGAAGTATCTTGCGCCCTCTTCCCGCCAAACGTGCGCTCAACCCATCCAACCGGGATACCGCCGGTGGAGCTACCATCACTATCGTTCGCATCGACGGAGAAGCGGTTCAACGACCAAATGAGTAAAGCCGGAACAATAAGCCATTGTGTAGACCTGAGAATGAGGATCACGGAGTTTCGGGTCCACGAGCGATCCGGGGTGGTGAGTCTGAGCAGGGAGAAAAAGAAATAGAAGGCAGCCAGGCACAGGGAGAAACCTAGGCCACAGGTCCTGCCACCAACATCGAAGGCAAGAGGAATCGAGAGGACGATGGACGTGAGGAAGACGGCCGACGAGAAGATTCGGAAGATCCACATCGACGGGGACGGCTGGCGCAAAGAGGCGCTGCGACAGAGGTTTGGGTCGGGAGAGAGATATGGGTCAAAGCAGCACAAGAAGTGCAAGTTTTACGGGGCGTCTTCGAGGGAGGGGTTTTCTTCAAGGGTTATTCCTCGTGTCCTGTTCCAGATATGTTGCACGGCCCGGTTCGTTGGCCGGGTGGAAGGCAGGCTGCAGGAGGGAGCTACTAGGTATGAAGCACGAGGGTGAAGAGCGGTGGGCGGTGTGTGGAGTGAGGTTGTGCTGCGGGGAGCTCCACGAGGAGCTGGAGCACGCGAGGATTAGCTGTTGAAGCAAGGGATAGGACAAGCACGGGGGGCAATATCTCTCAGGAGGGCGTGAAGCACGTAGAACAAGGGCAAAGGGCAGAGGGCAAAGGTGAAAAACGAAGATGGGGATGGAGAGGGAGGCCGAGAGGAAAAGTTGCGAGGCGTGGAGTGGGTTTGGTCGAAAACGCGCAAACCCAATATTTCGGAAGCCGAAAGTATAAAGTCGAAAATCAAATCCAGCAGACAACCTATGTTATATTTAGTTAAATACTACTCCGTACTGCTAGTAGTGTCCGCAAGTGGCAATGGTGAAATGTACTCTGCAAGCCAACAGTTGTAAATATCCAAGTCGGAGCAATGGATGTTTTTCTGTTGGAATGAACGAATGAATATTTATTTATTCCCGGCGTCTTTGGCTTGGGAACAGGCTAGACACAGACGGCACTGACCTAAATATGCCGTATCAACTACGAGTACCAGTTCAGAGGAATAGAGCTTTTCTCTATAATATTTAAATATATCAAGCAAGCTTAAATAGCTGCTAGAACGCTTTACGTGATGTGATGTATTTAAATATCCTAGCTGGGGGAGACGTTCAATACCATGTCGACGGGAAAGAATCGAGATCAATCGAGATCAATCCTTCAGACCACATCCGCATTCTCTATATCGTCATCTGGTTCCTCTGCTCTTGTGGACATCGGGACCACAAAAGAACCCATCAAATGGCCAAATATATTCCTTGATTCTGGTCACTAGAAGGTGCTGCTTAAATACTAGCAGTGAACGCTGGCCAGTTTTGTCTCGAATCGATATATCCCTATCCTTGAGAGAACGATGGGCACGAGGCAGAATAAAATCATAGTATCGAATGGCACGGCGGATTTAGCAGTTTACAGATGTTTTTTGAGCCATTGTACAGTACTATTTACCAGTAGTAGTATTCATTATTTACTCCTCTGGAGTGATATTGTCGTTGCTCACGGGAGGAAAGTAAAAGATCGCGCAGGAGAACATATCCCATCCATAATATCTCAAGAGCGGCGAGCAAGTCAACGCGATGGATGGTGGATGGGACCCATATTTAAGGCCTTTTTTATATGGTGATCTTATTATCTTGTTCCCTATCTAATACGGGTCGGTTGCGAGCGAAGATATTGTTCAAGTCAAACTGAACGAGGATGTAGCAACCCACTGCCCACTGTGTCAGAGGGACCATCCCTCAAATTGCGTGCACCCATCTTCGAGAGTCACTTGGTATATTTATGCAGATGCAATCGGTAGATACAATATCTTGGGAGTTCAACCAGACTGTGTTCTGCTGTCCTAAATATCTCGAGTCGCGGAGCCCTAAGCCCTAAGCTGGCCCAATCCGGCCAAACCCCCCGCCATCCATCGAGAATCGCAAAAAGCTGTATCCATCCCAGACAGCAATAACCATCATCCCGGCCTCTGTCGTATGCTCCGTCTACATTCCTTACTCAGAATGGCCGAAGATACCGCTGCAAAGAGGCTCAAGACCTCCCCTCCCACAATTGGGACTCACAAGTAATGTCCAACGGCTCGAGCTCGGCCCTAACCCCCAAGCATATAACTAACTAACCCTCCTCTACAGCGGCCACTTCCATGCTGATGAAGCTCTAGCGGTCTACCTTCTCCGTCTCCTACCCACATACACCTCCTCCCCCCTCGTCCGCACCCGCGACCCATCCCTCCTCGCCACCTGCCACACCGTCGTCGACGTCGGCGGCGAATACGACCCCTCCCGCAACCGCTACGACCACCACCAACGAACATTCACAGCCACGTTCCCCCAGCATTCCACAAAGCTCTCCTCCGCCGGCCTTATCTACCTCCACTTTGGCAAAGCCATCATCGCCCAACACACCTCCCTCCCGCCGGACCACCCAGACGTAACCACCTTGTACGAAAAGCTCTACTCAGATTTCATCGAGGCGCTGGACGCAAACGACAACGGCATCTCCGTCTACGACAACGCCGCTCTCAATGCGGCCGGGGTACGGAAGCGTTTCCGCGACAGCGGCATCAGCCTCGGCGCCCTCGTGGGTGACCTAAATCATCCAGACCCAACCGCCACGGGACCGCAGGACGAAGACGCGCTGTTCGAGAACGCTAGTAAGTTCATTGGCGACGCATTCCTGCGCAAACTGCGCGTTGCGAGTGCTTCGTGGCTCCCTGCGCGCGCGACGGTGAGCGAGGCGTACAAGGCGCGGTTTGACACGCATGCGTCGGGGCGAATATTAGTGTTGCCCAAGGCGGGCATCCCGTGGAAAGAACATCTGTTCGTGCTGGAGGAGGAGGAGGCGGCGGCGGGGGTAGAAGCGGAGGCTGGCAAGATCGGTGGTGCGCATGCGGATAGGAGACAGGTGTATTACGTGCTGTATCCTGAGTCGACATCGCCGGAGGCTAAGTGGCGGGTGCAGTGTGTACCCGTTACAGATACAAGTTTTGAGTCGAGGAGGCCGTTACCGGAGGCGTGGTGTGGGATCAGGGATGGGGATTTGGATAAATTGTTGGCGAGCGAGGAGACGAGTGTGGTGGTGCCTCCTGGTGCGGTCTTTGTGCATGCGACTGGCTTTATCGGGGGGCATGCGACGAGGGAGGGGGCGTTTGCAATGGCGGTCAGGAGTTTAGGATAGAGTTCCCAGGCGCGAGTACGTGTTTGCGTTAGGACCTTTCCTTTTGCTATTTATTGCCGATACTGAGAATCATATAGGTCTTGGGCAGCCCGTGGTGGGTAAAATGGCATTTCTCAAATCTTGCTCTCGGAGTTAAACACGGAAAGGGATGTCTGTTATGTTCGAAACTGCTGCAATAATACAAATTTTCTCTCATGGGCCGGAATAAGATATCATAGACTTCTTAGTATTTCTCTCCCGTGTTGATAAGCCCAAGACCATAGATCACCATCCCGAATGCGACCCTTTTGGAGGCGCTTTGTACAGAACGAACTAACACATCGATTCCCTTCCGCTACACAACAACTGTAGGCATACCGCCAGGTACGACAAAAAGTAGGAGCCGATATGTCGGGTGACATGTCTCGCGTCAGGCTCAAGGACCAGACACGGAACTCCGCGGTTTACGTCTTTAAATAAGGCAGAGCAGTCCAGGAGATCCTCCCCTGTGCTCTTTGTACGGCTGCGGCATCCTAGCCTCCGTTCTTCAGGCCTATCCCGAGGTACGCACGCAGAAGCCAATTCTCGCTGGCATTGGAACCGATTTCATATACCGAGGTGCCACCTCCGCTAACGGCTTTTCCCTTCAGACATAGAAAAAAAGGAGCAGCAATCTAGATTATAAACCCCAGCTACACCTTCAATCCTTAACCTGCTGCATCCTCGCCGGCAACGTCCCGAAATCTTCAATGTTGTCACCGTCGGCAGGGCGATTTCCTTCCCGAGCATTCTTGTTGTCAACGGATGAGCCGTCGAAGGCATTCTGCTCGCCCAGTATCCTCTCGATCAATTTAACCTTCACTACCGCTTTTTTCAGCCGATTGTCAAAGTCCTCGACGGCGTCTTCCGAGTTTTCCAAGGAGAGGCTCAGCGGGTCGACGAGAGAGAGGAGGCTGGCGATGTGCTTCTCGAGGCGGGAGTTGCGGGGTAGTGGGGCCAAGGCGGGCAATTGGGAGATGCGTGCGCTTGTGATGCCGGAATCGGGGATATCTACTTCCTTATTTTCCTGACCAGGGCCCTGTGCTTCGCTGGAGGAGAGAAAGATTCTGCTGATGGTGTTTGGTGGAGGAGATGTTGCCGATGAAGTTGCTGGCGGTTGTAGGATGAGACCATGGTTTCCCGGCAATCTTTTGGTCCAGACGATAGCTTTGCCGTATATCCTGCCTATTTCCTGGAACTTCTCGAAGCCTTTCTCCACGGCGAATACGCTGCCCTCACTGTAGCCAGACCGTATCCCGTCTGCGGCTCCCAGCTCGTAGCCCTCTTCGTAGAACCGCTCCTCCAGGTCCAGGAGGCTGTCGAGCAGGTCATGATCCATAGTCCAAGTCGTATAGGAGGGAGCAACGGCAAGACCGCAGTTATGTGTATATGTTAAATATGCCACACAGGCGTCTCGAAACTGTAGGAGGCGTGGGCTTGCCGTGGCTAAACGGAAGGGCGTAGATGTAAGTGAACGCAGCTGCGGATTGTGCCCAAAGTTGGCGAGGGCAAAATATTTATTTATTTACCCCGCCAAACCTCCCCTTCAACAATCACAACCACCACCAAATCCATACGCCATGTCGACGGAACAAAAGATCCTCCCCAAGAAGGGCCAGAGGAATATCCTCATCACCAGTGCCCTGCCCTATGTAAATAACGTCCCTCACCTTGGCAACATTGTCGGCTCTGTCCTCAGCGCTGATGTGTTTGCAAGTTATGTGCCCCTCCTCCCACACCCACTTTCCGCAAGTTCTACATTACAACACAAGGAGACTAATATCCCTGCAGATACCAGAAAGCATGCGGAAGGCCTACGTTATACATTTGCGGCACCGATGAGTACGGCACAGCAACGGAAACCAAGGCGCTGGAGGAAGGGATGACACCCGAGGAACTTTGCGCAAAGTACAACAAAATCCACCAGGAGGTCTACGAGTGGTTTGAGATTGGTTTCGATATCTTCGGACGCACGCCAACGGCTCAGCACACGGAAATTTCCCAGGCGATCTTCAAGCGGCTGTATGACAACGGATTTCTAGAGGAAAAAACCGCCGAACAGCCATTCTGCGAGAAACATGACTCATTTCTTGCGGACCGCTACGTCGAGGGTGAATGCCCACGCTGCGGCTACGATGACGCGAGGGGGGACCAATGCGATAAATGCGGACACTTGCTGGATCCCTTTGATCTGAAAAACCCCCGCTGCAAGCTTGATGGAGCAACTCCCGTCCGGCGGAATACCAAACATATCCATCTTTTGCTGGATAAGCTGCAGCCAGAAATTGAAGCATGGGTTCATCCCGCCATCGAAAAGGGAGATTGGCCCAAGAACAGCCGTGTTATTACCGAGTCATGGCTAAAGGAGGGTCTGAAGGATCGTGGTATCACCAGAGATCTGAAATGGGGTGTCCCTGTTCCTCTTGACGGATACGAGAAGAAGGTCCTCTACGTCTGGTTCGAGGCGTGCATCGGATACCCTTCCATCACCGCAAACTACACCCCGGACTGGGAGCTCTGGTGGCGGGACCCGGACAATGTCCAACTTTATCAATTCCTGGGCAAGGACAACGTTCCATTCCACAGCGTCATCTTCCCGGGCACCCAGATTGGAACAAGGGACAAATGGACCAAGCTCCACCACCTCAGCACAACCGAATACTTAAACTACGAGAACGGCAAATTCAGCAAGTCCCGCGGAATCGGCGTCTTCGGCAACAACGCAAAGGAAACCGGCGTCCCCGCAGACGTATGGCGCTACTACCTGCTAAAAAACCGGCCCGAAACCGGCGACACGCAATTCGAATGGCGCTCGTTCGTCGATGCAAACAACGGCGAACTCCTCGCAAAGCTCGGCAACCTGGTCAACCGCATGGTGAAGCTGATCGCAAGCCCGAAGGCGTACAGCTCCACCGTCCCCGATTTCACCGTCCCCGAGCTCTTCAAACCCGTTTTGGGGGAGATCACCACCTTGCTGCGCCAGTACATCACCGAGATGGAAGGCGTGCATCTGCGCGCCGGCGTCGCGACAGCCATGCGCATCGTCGAGGTCGGCAACGGCCTCATCCAGTCCAACAAGCTCGACAACTCGCTGATAGCCCGCGAGCCCGAGCGCGCCGCCTCCGTCGTCGGCATCGTCATCAACCTCATCCACCTCATCTCCAGCATCTTCAGCCCGTACCTGCCGGCCACGTCGGCGTCGATCCTCGAACAGCTCAACGTGCCCTTCGCGAACATCCCCTCGCTCGACGAGCTCAAGGACGAAGGGTGGAAACCGGCCCTGATCAAGCCGGGCCATCAGATTGGCAAGGCGAAGTATCTGTTTTCGCAAATCGATCCGAAGAAGGCGGATGAGTGGCGGGAGATGTTTGGCGGCTCGCAGGCGGAGAGGCTGAAGAAGGAACAGGATGCCGCGAAGGCGTTGGCGAAGAAGGCGGCTACCAAGGCGAAGAAAAAGGAGAAGAAGAATAAGAGTAAGGGGGACGGTATGATGGATGGTGGTAGTGGTAATAATAATGATAATAATAATAATAATGATAATGAGGCGGTAGAGAAGCTGGCGGATGGGGTTGCGCAGACTACGATATCCATTTGGAGAGCAAGGGAAGAGGAGCAATATCATTCATAGTGCAAAGGATCTACAAATAGTTAAAACATGATAAAACATGCTTTGTTTTCAATGTGAATTGTGTGGGAAATGGCAGGAGGAACAAAGACAAAGCCAAAGCCAAAGCCAAAGAAAACACACATATCTATCTATATCTATCCACCATCATAACACCGCAATGGTTTCGAGACAGAGAATAAAAAGAAGCAAAGAGAAGAAACACAAAATGCAAACGTGTGGAACGAAAACATGATCGTAAATGACTGGAGGGTATCAATTCAATCATTTCTCTCCTCTCTTTGCTCCCTCTCTCCCTCTCTCCATGTCGATATTTTCATCCCTCGTAGATATACGGAAGCAGAGGAGGAGGAGGAAGAGGAGGAGGAGGAGGAGAAAAGCCCCTAAACTCATCCTAGGTCCCATCCTAGCATTATCATTACACAAGGGGAACGGGGAAGATTAACAGAAGAGTACCTCTTCTCGCTCCCCCTGGAAGAGCACAAAGGGTCTACTGGGAATGGAAATGTAGCCCGATGCCCCCAGATGTTCTTGCCCACGCCATACCAAGGCGCTACTTATCGTCCATTAGGTATATTTTCAAAAGGTTTTGATTGTATTTTTTTAATATTTTAATGTTTTTTTATTTAGTTATTTTTTTTTTTTTATGAAAATGTAGAACTAAAAACTATCATCATCTCGTCCGTCTTGCGCCGGGTCGGGGTCTCACCTCCTCCTGAACGATGGGGTGCATCATAACCTTATTCGGCGTCTGTGGCGTGTTATTGGTATAGCCTTTGCTCCAATCATAACTCACCGCATACGCGAAGATATTGCCCGTTTTGTTAAAGGCGGAGCTCGAAATCGTGCCCCCGACACTCGGATAGCCCTTCAGGCGATGCTTGGCATCCTTGTCCCAGAAGTGAAACGTGCCATCACTGCCCGCCGTGCTGAAGGTGCCGTGCACGGGGTGGAAGGCAATCGAGTTGACCGCATACACGTTGCTGACGTCGCGGGTGTTGGGCGGGTTTTCGCGGTGGCACTTGAAGCTGAAGTTGGAGCTGGCGTCCTTGTCCTCGACGTACTGGATGGCGCAGCGGCCCTCGATGGAGCCGACGGCGAAGCCTGTGGCGTCCGTGAAGCAGCTGACGACGCGCGTCTGGTATTTCAGCGGCGACTGCATGGTCTTGTAGAACTTGGTGGGCTGGTCGAGGTTGACGATGTTGATGTAGCGGTCCGCGGTGCCGATTACGAGGAGCTTGTTCTTCACGTCCATGGTGTACACGCGCTCCTGGCACTCGAGCGTGCCGATCGGCGTGGCCTGCCGCAGGTCCCAGAACTTCACGGTCTTGTCCCATGAGCCTGTTACCAGGAGGGATTGGGCGGTGTTGCCTGGGTTTTGTATCATTGCGCAGCATCTTATGGGGGCGTCGTGGGCGGCGACTTGGACGGGGGTGGTGGTATTTGCTTGAAGGTCGAGCATGCGGGCAGCTTTGTCGACGCCGGCGCCAACGACCTTGGTGCCGTCCTAGACGATAAAATATTCAGAGGTCTGCCTGAATATATAGAGATATATGTGTGTAAAGAGGTTGGGGGGGGGTTGGAGGAAAGGAAAGCGGTTCTCTACTTACAGGAGCCCAGCAGCAGCTCAAAACGGGTGCCTCATGTTCAAACAACGCCTTTCCTTCACTCTGACCTTGCTCGTTGATTTCGTATATGCGGACTTTTTTGTCCCAAGACGCCACGGCAAGATGATCGCTCACTGATGAGAAGGAAAGATGGGAGATGCTATCTTCGGGGGGGGAGGTGAGAGCGACATCTTTCGAGAGATCGCCAGCTGTGTTGGAAGCGGCCGTGTTGGTTGTTGTAGAGCCGAAAAGAGCCATGGTGTGCAGGGGCTTCTGGCAGTTCCGGCGCCAGGTCTGCAGGTTCTGTTAAGGCTACCTCAGCAGGCTGAAAGTAGGTAGCTCTCTTGAAAGGGTATCAAAGAACGGGGTTTGTCGAGGGAAGATGGAAGTGAGTGTTTCATTTCCTTGACAGCTTTTTTTGACGGTGAGGTCAAGCTCCGAAGATGCGCGACGCTGCAAACAGGACAAACATGTCTCCCAGGAACGAGTTGGACTCTACAACCAAAAATCCCCTTAACGAGGAGTTCTTTTCCCCTCATCAATATAAATGGGGATTCTCACTGCCTACCAATCCAGTTGCCATTTATCCATTGACCGTCGATGTATACCTTGATACACGCAGGGATAAGAAGAGGATGTGTACCGTGCTGTTCGTATAGTACATGTACATTACATCCACGGTAGGGTAACTAGCCCGGGCATTGCTTAGCAATTGTTCCGTTACCAGCAGAATTGACATTTCCCAAGTTGGAGCTAGATCTTGAATAATGGGGAGGGGGGTAATATCCCTCCAAACTGACATATACACACAAAGATGCAGATAGTTATAGATATATATATATAGAGAGAGAGAGAGAGCGCCCAGCCCATCCACTGCGCAAAACCAGAGCAATATAAAAATAAAATAAAAAGATCTCCGCCCGGGATCTCGTTATCCACTCTTTCTACCCCATTAAGTTCTGTCCCCTCTGTCTGGGTCACTAGTAACGATTATCGATGACCATCACAGTGAATGAAGGCAGCAGCAGCAGCGTTCAGTTTCAATTTTGAATAATAGCATGAAATTGCTCTCGTTGCAGGGGGAATTGAATGATGCATTGTCATTTGCACGCGGAGAGAAATGGTTCCCGACAGCTTTGAGCTTTGAATCTAGTATCAATAAACAACATCATCAGCACTGTTCATCCGTGTCCAGCAAGCGTATATCCTCTCCTCCATTAAAGCGGCCATGCCCACTAAACCAAAACCGATGGGACCCACGATTGCTGGTGGACCTCGCCCCATCCAGAATTTGCGGGGTGCTGGCTTTAGCGCCACGCGGAGGAGATACTAGTACTAGTAACTACTAGTGAGTTAGTATAACGGAAGACTGCTGAAGTCGGTTGCATTGCATCCCGGCATCGACGATGGCAGCATGTGTTGAGTGAGGGATGGGGGATGGGTTGTGCTGGACATACTCATACTGTACGTACCTCTGCCAGGCACGAACATACACCGGGGACCACCCTCCTCGAGCACCTCTCCCCTCAGCGACAACTGCAGCGTACGCGTGGTGCACGATGCACTCTCTCTGAGATCCCTATCACGCACGGATCCAAGGACCAAGGATGGCCTGCTCCAGACCGGATTATTAATAAGTGCTAGGCCCCCTGCGGACCTCCACGGCCATGCCTTGGTACTTGGGTGCTACGTCACCGCCAGGCAGGACCCGTAGCAACCCGCCGGTCACCCCGGGGTCACCCCAGATGTGCCAGCCAAACCTAACCACTCCCCCTTTCCCCGCTTCCAACGGTGACTGAGAGCGTGACCACCTGACTCAGCCCGTCCTCCAGGGCTCCTCCTCTGTCTTTCGCTCTCTCTCTCTCTCTTCTCTCTTCTCTCTCTCTCTCACCACACACACACACACACACACTCTCTCTCTCTCACCTGCAGTTCCCCCCGTCTCCTCACCATCTCTCGCCTGTCCCGTGCTTGTCCCGTGCCTCCCTCATCTGACTGTCACCTGCTCCTTGACGGTACTCAGCTCTCACAGTAAGTCCGTTTCGTTCATGTACATGTACACACCAACACACACACACACACACACACACACAACAGTCTCTTATCTACTTCTCCCCTGTACCATACCTGGTATACCTCCGTCCTGCCCACCTGCTTGTCTCCCCTCACTTCCCCTTGATCTAACCGTTGGCGGCTCCTCCCACAAGATCCTATCGCCAGCACCTCTTGACCCCTCAATCAATCATGGCCGACGAACTCTCCAAGGTCGACTCTGCCGTAGCTGGCCTCTCGATATCCCCAAAGGACGACAACAAGGACCTCAAGAAGGACAAGAAGGATAAGGCCCACAAACGGACTACCTCGTCTTCGGAAGGCGTCAGGAACATCAATGACCTGGGTATGTATAACATGTATAGCAATGCAACCATAGAATGTACGCTGATACTCCGTGCAGAAAAGGAAGGCATCGAACTAGCCATTGCCCCTGAGACACAGAAGCTCAACTGGTAAGTATATATATATATTTATATTTATATTTATAGTTATATATATATACATCATATCATGTGTATTTGGCAAATATATATACATGTAGATATATATATGCTCAGTTTCCCCCCCTCACACAGGAAACTCAACACCTCCCCCACATCCCTCGACGAGAAAGATGTTCTCAAGAAATTCCTCACCACCCCGCCCGTCAAGCGGATAGACCTGCATTTCCCCCTGGGCCTCGAAGTCACCGCCAGAAACCTCAAGGGCGTCACCATCAAGGACGCGCTAGACGCTATCCACAAGCAGTTCAAGAAGAAGGTATATTCTCGTCGTCGTTTAGCCCTTTAGTGATACATACATACTAGTACATAAATATCTGGGGATAGCTAACCTTTCCCGTAACCTTCATAACAGGCCGATGACGAACTCGACAACCCCATCCTCGCTGGCTTCGAGTGGGATAAAGAGGAATCATGGACCCGCCTCATCGTCCACCAGAAGAAACAGGGCGCGGCCGTCAGCTCCAAAAAGTCCAAGAAGAAAGGCGGCGATGATGAATGAGCGAGTGGATGAGTCAATTTTCAAAGTGAAATAGAAGTAAAAATTTCTTTTCTCTCTCTCTTTTTTTTTTTACTTCCTTTTCCTTGATCTGTAACAGACCTGCGTTGTTGCTCTATTATCTATTCACTTATTCTCCCCTCACGAACGCCAACAGGAGCTGTCACATTTTAACATCATTTTCATTGCCCCTCTCTCTCTCTCTCTCTCTCTCTCTCTCTGCTCCAATATGCCGTATTGTCTTGACATGCGTTGTTTGTCAGGCATACATGTCATGGGTTTAGTTAGTTATTTGCTAGTTTGCTAATTACATTACATACATGGCAAGTCATTATATTATTATTTTACCCTCCATCAATCAACTGTGTGGTATTATTGTTGGAGTTTATAAAAAAAAAATGTTATGTTATGTTCACCACAGTGTTAAAGAAATAATTAAATACCCATTTGTCCCAAGTCCCAATTTGGGAATAAATATTTAAATATCAGATGGCAGCAGACCTTGCTCTTGCTCCTGCTCCTGCTCCTGCTCCTGCTCCTGCTGGCCCCTTTTCCAAACAAACACCCTACCTACCCTACCGCCTTTGACAATTTCACTTCTCAACCATAATACCATCAACGCAAAACAAGTTAGTACTTATTATTATTATTATCTTCTGCTCTCAGGGGAGAGAGGGAGGGGGAGGTACGGAGGGAGGGCCTACAACTCATGTTTTTGTGTGGTTGTCAAAATGGGAAGAATAATTGAGAATTTTTATTTTTATTTTTATTTTTATTTTTATTTTTATTTTTTGTTCGGACAGAAAATATTGGATCATGTTACGAAGGGGAAAAATAAAAAGGAGGAGGAGGAGGAGGAGGAGAAAGAGAAAGAGAAAGATGGGTAAAAATGGAATGGAGGAGTTGTTGGGAGTCGGGGGAGATTCGAGAAGAGTTGAGTACAAACAACATCTAAACATAACATCTATCCGAGGAGTAGGGGAGTAGGGGAGTAGGGGAAGCGGGAAAAGAAGGAAGGGAAAATATTAAAATATCAAGGACGGAAAAGAGAAAGAAAAGGGCATCGCTGCGATAGAAACAAAGAAAGGAGGGGGGGGAAACAAGGATGAAGTACAGTCCAGTGCAGTGCTAGGGTAGTTAGTTAATGTTATATGTACGGAGTACATGTACACACATTCAGACATTATCATTATTCATGACATTGCCTTTTTTTTCCCCCACAACCAACCATAAAGAAATCGGAAGAAAATGAACGAGAAAATGAAATACCAAACATATACAACTAACCCTCCCCCCCCTTTCTCTCTTTCTCTCTTTCATCCTTCGCTACTTCTCATCTAACTCCACCACCACCACTCCCACTCCCACTCCCACTCCCATTCCCATTCCCATTCCCATCCGCACTGGCATTCCCAAGTAACATAGCCACAATCTCATCCAAAACCGTAAAAACCAAGTGCGCATTGAGCCTTTGATTATTCGTCGTCGCAAACACCCTCCTCGCCGCCGCTTGCGCATTCGCCCTCCCAACCACATTGGCCGCAAGATCCGGCACAAGCGTCGCAAGCATAACGCTCGCCTCCGTCCTGCTCTTCATCTTCTCCGCCAAACTCCGCGGTTTCAATTCGCGAAACCGACGACCCTCGCCACCAGCCTCTCCACCGGCAGTGACGGGCCACAACGTGTCCTTCGCCAGGTGGATGTAACGCAGCAACGACGAGTCCTCCACGAGCGAGCGGGCGAACTCGCGCACTTTGCGCTCCACCGTGCCGCCGAGGAGCTGGTGGAGGACGATGACGACGGCGCGCCCGCGCAGCCAGTTGTTACCCTTGTTCAGCTCGAAGATCTCGAGAAATATGTCGCAGATGGGCTTTACGAAGGGCTCTAGTTCGCGGTATTCGAAGGTGTTGAGTTCGGCTTCGGCTTCGGCGGTAGTGAGGGAGTCTTCCGGGCTAATGAGCCGGTGGTCAGGCTGGGGGTTGTTGGTAGTCGCGAGCTGGTTTGTGGCGGCGGAGATGAGGTTTTGGCCTGCTGTGGAAAGTTGGTCAAGGACGGTGATGTTTCCAAGGAAATCGTCCATGCCATCGGCAACGGAGTTGTAGATGCGGGTAACGAGGTCTTTGTTTTCTTCGAGCCGTTGATGTTCGAGATCATGGTCGTTTGATTCTTCAGAGGAGATTATGGCGCGTTGGGATAGGAAAGCACGTAAATCGCGGCTTCGACATACGTCAGGGAGGAGGAGGAGCTGCCGGAGATAGGCTTCGAGCGCAAGACGGCGTTTGTGAAGGAAATCCCTTTGGAGTTTCATTACCATTCGTCGACGAGGGAATTCTAGATTGCGGACGGACGGATATCGCATTCGTAGACGTTGGTGGAGTTCGTGGAATTCGCTGTAACGGCGAGGAATTGCCCAAGAGGCAGCAGGCATCTGGTCTCCAGAATTCCTCTGTACTTCGATAAGATCTGAGATTGGTAAGTATTTCACTGTAAATTCTTTAGTTGGAGGGTGAAACCAAAGGCTACATACATAATGCGTATTCCCGCCCATCCGCCTCTTTCCCAACCATGATGGATTTGATTTGGACAGTGGAACGCCCGTAGAGGCTATTATCACTTTCTTGAATGATATATTGCTGTCTTTGCATCTCCTTCCGGCGAATTTCACGATGAAGACTCGACTTGGATTTCCTTAATATACGCAGCTCCGCGGTATTATTAGTCAATTCCGCTTTTCTGGTGAGCGTGTCAACGACGGCCTCTTGGGCAATGAGTTTTTCTATGTCAGATGTCAACGCGGATATAGCTTCTGCCAGACCAAGATCGCCAGGCGCCGCTTCATGTATCTCCTCTGCCGGATCTTTTTCATCCTCAGGTGTTTCTGGGTCCGCGTACTCATCCTCGATAAACTTCTCCTCGTCCGAGAAGAGATCGTTGTCGGTAAATACACCAATCCTAGATGAGGTATTAACAAGGCCCAGCGACGCGATACTTGGTTTCACCTTCTCCCCTACTGGACCATTGTCATGTTGCGGAAACTCTAATGAACTCCTTGATGAATCTTGTTCCCTACTTGAATGTAAAATCGAGCTTTTCGTTTCTTCTAGTTTCGAATCATTTGGTTGATTGGTAATGATATCATTCAAAGCGGCTTCCATATTCTCTATTACATGACGGGAGTGGCCGTCCCCTCCATCCCCATTCTGAGAATCCTTTCCGGTACTCTGTATCGACGCTGCTAGGTGAGCGGTTTCCAGATCATCGTCATCAAATAGCCGAGCTCGATCCGAGTCTAGTGATGGCCGAAGAAAGTGCAAGTCACCTAGATGTTTAGGCTGGTTCCATAAATCGGTTGTAGAAACAGCCGTTCGCAAAAGCTCGTTTGGTTTTGCATTTGTTTGGGGGGAAGATACGCGACCCGTAAGGGGGGGAAGGGGAAGTCTTTCAGAGCCTTCAGAGTATGTTGACCGGCTCACAGGCGGTCGCCCAGACTGGGAGGTGGAAGCGGAGGCGGAAGCAGCTTCATCAGAAGCTAAGTATTTATAGTATAGATCCGACTTCTTAAAGCCAGGATAATATTTATTCTGCATCTCAAGTAAAACAGATGTCTGGGTTGTGAGGATGACTGTTCGTGCTTTGCGATATTGTTCCGGGGAAGCTCGCTTTCCAGCGTTGATGAACTCTTTCACCGCCTGTCTAGATTCAGCAGGAACCCGCAATTCAGGCTTCGACAAATGCTGCTCGCTGATCAGCACGACATCGTTCCTATCGGCGGTTGTCCATGTTACAGCGTTGGAAGGGGTGTCATCGCCAAAGTTATCTTCAAGAGGGTTTCGGAACCCATCAACGACGACCCAAAACTGGACAAGGGACATGAGATTCAGGCGATCCATATACTCCATAAAGTATGAAAGGCCAGCTGCATTGTGCATAACATCCACCAATGATACTTCATGAGGCTTTGAAATGTAACTATAGCGAAGATCAACAGGATTTACAGGCGCATTATTTGGCTGGCCAGTGGGGACTGAAAGCTTCGCAACCTTCTGATCCAAAACCCGTTTCCCCGTTTCCAGGCGACGGAGATAGACCTGGTCTTGGCCTTCAACCATGCTCTCCCGTTTGAGTTGGCTGGCAATTTGGCTTCTGAATCTCCTCGCATCTGACAGGATGTTACATCGGCGAATAATTCGGACAAACCGCTCGAAGTCTCTTTCGCTATCGCCCGCCCTTAGCCTGGGGAACGCTTGGCTGTGTTTAGACTTCGGAGCAGGTGAAGCATGTTGGTCTAGAGCTTCACGTAGTCTCCGTACTGTTTTGCGGTCTTGTAGTGCAGTGCGCGCATAGGCTTCCATCAGCTGGTTCCAAGTATCAGGGTCGGAAAGCAGCAATAGCAATGGATATAGAACAGCACAGGTGACAATCTCTCGTATCAAAATAGATACCGCCCGACTGCTCAGTAGACCCTCTGGCAACAGTTTCGGGAGCAGTGCAACAACCAACTTGCGGAGGTGCTCTTGCTGAACCTGTTTTGGGTCCGTGAACGAGGATACAGATACGGCAGGGTGTAGATTTCCATTTCTATACCTACTCGCGATTGCAATCTCCAGCTCTTCCGATTCAGTTACAGTGCGTGACAGGTTTCTGCCTCGAACTGCCCTCTCAGCTGTGTCAAAATCTCTAAAATGGTTCGTCAAAATTGGTACAAACCGGGACACCAGGATTTCCACCAAGTCTTCTCTGAACAGCCTGTCCCTTAAATTTCCAAGTGCAGCCCTTATCCCACGATCGACTTCATTGACAAATCTTGGGCTGCCGCTTATTTCCCGGTACCATGATGAAACAAACTCGCCCAGGGCAAGGTCAAGGAGCTCACCAAGCGCTTCGGAAACGAGGAATGACTGAGGGTATAGGGGTTCGGGACGATAATCCACGCTCTTCTCGTATATCCTGACATCATGTTCCCATTTATCGGGGGACAGGAAGGCGATCGAACTGCCAGCCAAACTGACTGGGTTTGCTCCCCACTCATTTCCACTTCGTACGGTTAAAATAATGACGGCACCCAGGCAAAGGACAGAGGTGGTGATACCAGCAAAAAAAACGTATCCGATGTAACGAAGCACGGGGAACCAGCGCACGGCAAAACCCCACGCAATGAAGCCGCCCAAGCAGGCAATGAGAAGGTCACGGCGACTTAGGGCCATTCTCCCCAGCGCAAGTTGGCCCCATGCTGTCAAGTTGACAACTTCATGAAAGGAAATAATGCAGCGGGGGCATTCCTCGCTTTTTTTTTATCCTTATGGTTTTGGATCTTCTGTCTTAGACTGCCGGGTGGGAGTTTGGGTTCGCAGCGGACTTCGGCAGCAGCTAACAGTGCGCTAGTCACTTGATAGCGCGACGAGTTCTCAGCTAGTTTTGTGTGGATGGCGGTCAGCACACGGGAAGGTTAGGGCATTCTCATGTAGCAGAATTAAATAGAAGGTGGCCTAACTAGTAGAGAGAGCTAAGGGCCAAAGACCTATATGCCGTACGTTGGGGAGTTGAAGCTGGATGGGAACAAGTAACTAGACGCTGCTGCTTAGGTAAGTGGCTCCTTATCAGATCGCCGAGATCACGGGACAAAATCCGATCTTTGATCTTTTCAAGATCTCGAAAGATGAAATACGAAAATATAAAAATGCTAGTATATATACATATGAATATATATGAATCCATGGAATTATATCCTATCACCGACTCCCCTGCACTGTTGCGGTAAACAAACCTCCACATAACCAAAAATGCACCCTGACTGCTAGTGAATATTCAACTCCACCAACGTCATCGAGCCACTTGAAGCTAGTCTGGGAACTGGCCTCAATCATCTCAGGCACAACAAAAAACTAACAACAGCAATTGGAACCCCCCCTCTACCTCACATCACGGAACGACGATAACAAAAAGATGGCCTCCATCACGGATTATATCGATTTCTCCCAAACGAGCCTGCATTGTAAGAATCAACCCTCTAGCAGTAATATCTTAAATACCAGGCCCAATCGCTGACGCTCCTTCAAAAACAACAGTGGCTGCAGCCGCCATTGCATTCAATCCCATATTCTGGAAGTAAGAACCTCTCCCGTGGAGCAAGACAAGGGATAAGAACATGTCATAAAGTAGTACTTGTATATAGAGCTAACCTAAATACCCACGACAGCATCGTTGCCCGCCAAGGTCCGTTCCCTCCCAATCAAATCCTGCCTTGAAAGCGGCTGTGATAATTAAATAGATGAAATATGAAATCACTCACATAACACAAAAACACACCAACGGCCCAGCAGAATATCGTAACCATTTCCTAACCCGCATCTTCGGCAGTCCCTACAATGGCTGCTACGTCCTCGCCGCCGCCATTTTCTCCCTAGGCATACTACGCGACCACCTGTACAACAGAGCGCTGGCTGACCAGCCTTTCTACCAGCCTGTCTCGCAGCCGTATCTAGCCTACGGCCTTTTCGCCACGGGGAATACCCTCGTGCTCTCCAGCATGTGGGCGCTGGGCCTCACGGGGACGTATCTGGGCGATTACTTTGGGATCCTGATGGATGCGCCTGTGACTGGGTTCCCGTTCAATGTCACGGGTTCCCCGATGTATTGGGGCAGCACGTTGAGCTTTTTGGCTGTGGCGCTATACAAGGGCAAAGTGGCTGGTTTATTGTTGACCCTGGAGGTGTTTGTGTGCTACTGGCTTGCGCTGAAGTGGGAAGAGTGAGTCCTGTTGATTATCCTCCTCCTCCTCCTTCTTCTTCTTCTTTTCATTTTCACCCCACTTGCCTTGTATTATACACCCTATTAATAAATACCCCCATCGATTACAGCCCCTTCACCGCCGAGATATACGCAAAGCGGGAGCGAGACCGCGCCAAGTCGAAGAAAGGCGGCAAGCGCGCTTGAACCGCCTCCCACCCGTCTAGTAAATATCCAAGGGACAAATAACAGACCTTAGGACTTTAAAACTCCTCGGATCTAATCGGCTAAGGACTCCAACGCTCCCCTGTCGATGATGAGACGAATATATGCTCTTCACCCAGCACCTAAGCTCTTAATGCTTCTTTGTTTGTTCGTCGTTCGCTCGCTCGCTCGTTCTCCCTTCATATACATTCTTATCTCCTTTACAAGGTAATACAAAAAGGTTCGAAACGATCTTTTGGTTGATGGGTTTGCTCTACTCTCGTGTCGAGCGCCCCTGGAAAGGAAGGGATGCGGAACCATAATTTCTATTTCTTTCTTCTTCTTTCTTTTTTTCTTTCTTTTTTTTATTTATTATCTTCAACGATAAATTTCTCACTTTCCTATTTCGATTCCAGGTGGCGGCGGAGAAGGGGAAGGGAGTGGAGGAGTCGTTGGCGGTTGAGGCGCAGGAGCCCGCGACGGAGACAGGCAAGGGTGCCAGGTGGTATGCAAAAGCGTTCTCTTTTTCTTTTGCTTTTTTTCGTTTCGTTTCTTACTTATGTTTCATTCTCCTTAACCAAAAAAAAAAAAAAAAAAAAAAAATAGATGGGATGGGTTTTGATTGAGTCACCGTGTTACCAGAAATGGCGGAGAACGCGGTGATGGGCTTGTATATATATACACATATGTATACCCTCTTGCGCATATATTCTTACGCACCATGCGTGCATTGATAGATTAGAGGCATGTTTGGCTACACTGCCGCATTCTGATATGTTCTGTACTGTACATGATGTGGATGTGTACTTGCTTAAAATGAAGGAGCCAGGAAAGATGTGAAAGGCAACATTGGAAGGATTACTCTATTCCAAAAAAAAAAAAAAAAAAAAAAAAAGGTGAAATGGAAAACGGGAATGAGGAGGGGGATGATGGTTTGAGTTATCTCGTCATGAGCGTGACTGGGTATTTATTTCCAGGTTGTAGCGGCTTGGACTCCGATGGTTGTCAGGAAGAAAAATGAAAGGAAAAAAAGCACCAAATCTAAAAATACAAAACGCAGCCTGGATGGAAAGGAGAAGAACAGAAGATGAGGACAGGTGTTTCGGAGCGAGGGGGAGAAAGAAAAAAATCAAATCAAAAGAAATCAAAAAAAAAAAAAAAAAAAAAAGGGGGGAACGGCAGGGCGAAACAACCCAATTATGGCATAAACAACAGCGAATGAAAGATGAAAAGAAATGCATCAATGAATCCATTCATACCTAACCATCCCAATCCACTCCAGTCCAACCCGGCAAAAAGTCCAAAAAAAAAAGGAAAGGAAAAAAGAAGAAAAAAAAGCCCAGCCCCTTAACCCTCCAGAAATTCAACCCCAAGAAGAGAAAGAAAAAGCAAAAAGGAAGGGTTTAAAAAAAATAGAAAGAAAGAAAAGAATCACGCCCTCCGGCCCCTGCCCCTCTTCGCGGTCCCCGTCCCCGTCCCTCCTCCCCCCCCCTCTCCCTTCCTCCCCTCCCCCATCAACCTCATCCTCATCAGCGCCTTTCCTCAAATCTTCACCATCCCCCAACCCCCACTGCTGGCGATCGTACCAATCCTCCCCATCGCTCAACTCACCCACATGGCCCTCAGCCTTACACCACTCCCACACCAGCTCCTTCTTCCGACACGCGCTCAGCAACATATGGTACATGCGCTGCGAAGCGCGCACCGTCTCTTCCTGCTTCTGGATATAGGACCAGAGCATGCGGCGGACCTCATCTGCTTCGCTGGGGGGAAGGCCGCAATTGCGGTCGAGGTGGGTTGGCGGGAGGAGGAAGATGGGGTGCATGGTTAGGGGGTCGTTGAGGTTGTCGGGGTTATTGGCTGTGGAGGAGGATGGGGTGCCGGAGCGGGCTATGTCTGAGAAGGTTGGGGTGGTGGCTTGGTTTGCGGCTTGGTTTGCCCGGGCGCGGGTGGTCATGCGGCGCGGGGGTTCGGGGGAGGAGATTCCTTCGTCGTTGTCGTTGTCGTCGGCAATTGCTTCATCTTCCGTGCGGTCGCCGTCTTTGTACACGATTATGTCGCCCCCGTTAGTCGCAGCCGTATCAACAGGAAGGCCATCTTTAGGCTCTTCCTTGGCTTTGAGAGGATCTTCGTTGGTGGTGGGTTTCGACGGTTGCTTTTTTGCATCTATGTGCGTTGATATGGTGTCCCCATTTGTAGATTCTGGTGGAGATACAGCCTGTCCATTTGCTTTGATGGGTTCACCCTTAACGTTCTTCTCAGGTTGCATTATGTCCTTGTTTTCTAGTGGCTCCTCTGAGGCATCACCCATCTCAACATCGTGATCAATATTGTGCTGCTCCGGCGACACGCCATTGACAGCATACTTCACAGGATCGTGATTCGGTAAGCTAGTCGAGATATTATTCCCTATTTGAACAGCCTGATTCTCGGGAGACACTCCGCGTGAAGAACGTCCCGATCTACCCCTCCCATCCCTTTGTTTCGATGAAGAACGGCTATTGAATCCATAATTGGGGTCAAATATATTTCTATCGTCCATAGTCTCCAAAAAGCCGCAAGGCATCCACGGGGCGTCGCCTAGTAGCTCCCTATGTAGTCTCTTGGCCTTATGGAGGATGTCCTGCTCCTGTCGGAGCTTTGCATTCGCGTTGTCCACCATCATCTGGAGGGTTTTGGAGGTGTACGGATGGGACAGGGAAGGGTGTGTCGCGAGTTCGGAGGGATGTTTTAGAGGAGCGAGAAGTTCTGTAGATAAATAAGGAGAAATACAAAGGTGAGAAATCGATATTTTCCAATTGGTGAAACAAAGTCCAGCGTTTAATCGCGTTGGGCACGGGAAAAACTCGGCTCACCTTCCAGGTGTATGTCCCCAAAAGGATTTTCGTCCGCCATTTCCGGATCAGCATGTTCCTCTGCGTCTTCTTCATCCAATTCGTCTCCCTCGGAATCGTATTTGGGCGGATTGCGTTCCACGACATCCCTCGTATAACCGGCATGATTGATCCTCTATCAAATGGAGAAAATAATATTAGCGATGACATCTCAGATTGGAATTCAGCCTCTATTGGGCCCTAAGAGGAAGAACCCAAGTTTTTTTTTTTTTTTTTTTTTTCCAGTACCTTTCTATAAAATGCCACACCGTCCGTGAACCCAAGAGCTCCCTCGTGAACATATTCCGCATTTATCCGAAGCTTATTTCCGCGATTCGTGGGTTGTGTGATGGGATCGTCGACGCCCATAGCTAAGAGACAGGGAAAAAAAATACAGATGTCAGCCAAAGCAAAAAGGTTAAAAAAATGCATCAATCAAGTCGAGAGGATCCGGGCCTGATCCAACCAGACAAAATAGGTGGGAAACAAGAACGAAATGAAAAACGAAATACGAAATATACAGAAAGAGAGACGGGACATCACAGACCTCCTAAACGCTGGCGTTCAAGAGCCCTTTTCATCGCGGTGATGGTGTCCGCGATCATGGCCGCTTGAACCGCCATGATAGTCCCCCGCGCGCCAGAATAGCCAGGCTTTGAAAAAAAAAAAAATTTTTTTTGAGGGATAGACAGCAGGGTATGGTTTTTGAAGCCCCCCGCCGTTCGAGCCTCCCGAATCTTCTACCTCGACCCGGAGATAGCTTGAAAGCTGGAAGCGCGTGCGTGCTGGTGTGGCGTGGTGTGCGTGGGTATGTTGCTGTGGGTTATTGATGGATGAGTTTTTAAAGATAAAAAGCGATTGTTGATTTTTCTCAAAGCGGAAGATAACGGTGAAGTTTCACATGTGGAATCAGTCTAAGAATAGGTGATAAATGGGGGGTCACAGAACTCGTGGGAAAGCTGGTGGAGAGAGGAGAAGAAGCAAGAAGCCAACAGGATAGAAGATAGCTGGGGCTCGATCTCAGGTGGTGAACTTTCGGGGGACTGAACGGGTACCTCACGCTGCCGCTACCGCTGGGCCAGTCCAGAGGTACCACCCTCAGCCCGGATTAAAGTTAATGCTGACGGTTGGCCGCACCAGGGCTATTCCCTTAACGGGGTTAGCGTCCACGCCTATCCCGTTTATGTCATCGTGCATAAAATTATGACTATATCACAAGCATGAACAAGGTTGTGAGTCGTGACCATCCACTGCCCATTGAGTATTGAAAATGGACAACATGCCGCGACATGAAGCCTTAAGTGAAACCAATTAAGAAATATCACCAAAGTATGGATCCATGCTATCACTAATGTCCAAAAAGAAAAACCATAAACGGAACAAGTGCTAGTACCCAGTTGAAAGCCCGGAGCCACACCAAAAAAAGAAGAAAACAAGAAAACCCTCTCACTCCCTCCTCATTCATCCCCTACCCCAAACCCAGGCTTCGACTGCGGCTTCACAACCTGGTAACCCTTCTCAAGCGCAAACTCCACAGTACAACGAACACGCACAGCAGCAATAGCTGGCCACGTTCCCCGCTCCCCCTTAAGTATCCACCTCCTAATCTCTTCCCCCGCCCTAGGTGGCGGCTTGAATGCTTTTGACAAATCCATCCACCCCAGCTCCGGCAAAATCGTCATATGCGGACCTTCTATATCCTCATAGATTAACAGCCGCCGGAGTGGCGTTGGCAGGAGACCCAAGCTATCAAGTTGGCGTAGACGATGTCGTATTTCCAAATTTATAACACGGCAGGTCTGTTCGAGGAGGACGCCGCGGCGGGAAACTACCTTTCCTGGACGCTCGACTTCTGGTAGGTATATGGGCACCCGGAATGGTCTGGCTTGTGCAATGATGAAATGGTTCACGTTGAATAGTTCCGACAGGCGGGAAACAGGACATTCTCTCTCGTTATAACCAAGTTCGCGCCATGACCTGAAGAGGAGGCCTTTGGCATCGGGCCACGGGACGATTGCCCCTGTCTCGTCCTTGCAATACAAGGTTACCCGTGAAGAGGTTGCAGAGGACACGTTCGACGCGGCTGCAGCGGACCATATCAACTGAGAAAAATGGGTTCCAAAATGTCAGCTCTCAATAGACATAGAGTCAAGGGTGGAGATTAGTATCTCACCACATTAGGCGCTGTTAGGTAGTTCAGCAGATTCGGGGTCCCTGCTCTCCCAGCAGTTGGGATGGTAATGTTCAGGCAACGCTTTGTCTTCGCAAACGCCTCTTCGAAGGTCATTTCACCAACTGTGGATTTGACATATTCCTCCAGGAGTTTCAAATCTGGAAAATAGCTCTCTCGAATATATTCCTCAGTCCGCCGGATCAATGAAGGTAACCGCCCGTACCCGTTATCTCGCGCGAGAAGACTAAGAATATTCCAACCCTTGATGTGTTTCTGCTTGGACAACCGATCTGAAACAGCTTCATCGATGCCTTCCCCATTCAGCACTGGTATAAGATCATCATCCTTGTGCACCGCCACGAGCGCAGCAACCAAGGCGCCGGTCGCCGTTCCGGTGATGATTCGAGGTAGCAGCCCCCTCAGAAACAGTGCTTTGACAACGCCTAGATGACAAGTGCCATATACGGCACCTCCCTGCAGAATCAACGCCGACCTGCCGAATGCCTGTCGAGTGTCGTAGAGCAATCGAAGCTTGTCCTGTGAATCAAAGGCCTTGGGATCGCGCGGCACGGTCTCAAGAGCGGCGATGTACTCAATTGCGTGTCCGACTTCCGAGATATACTCTTCGATCAAAACTTTGGTGCCAGAATAAGCACAATCATAGAGCTGCGGAGACGTGATATTGACTAGATTTCTGACCAACCCAGATCGAATAAGGTGGACGATTACCCAGATATCGTTGTTGCTTTTCGCACGTATGAGGCTTTGCAACCGTCGTTTAATAACGCGGTGGTCGTAGTGGAGGCTGGGATAACTTTCACGCCTGAAGAAAGTAAACAGAAATACCCTTTTGGTTAGCAAGCTCTACTCAAAAAAGTGATCAATCAATGACGGTAATAGTAATATATATTGTAAAAAAGAGAAAAAGAAAACTCAAATCAAGGCAAAACGACGAACCAAACATCATTCCCCAGTACTTCATCCAACGCAATCGCCCCGGCCTCCCACTCCTCAAAGCTTTCAGCTGTCGCAATGCGCTTTCTTGCAAGATCACCTGGCGATTTCGCGAGCCACCAGGTATACAATTTCTGCGGCAGACACCAGACAACGTAAGTAAAATATTCTAACACAAAAAGCGATATGAACAGGAACCGAGAGCACAGAAACAGGGTTGTGTGGCAAGATCTGGAGAACAACAGCAGCAGCAGCAGCAATAACAGCAGCGGCGAGGCCCTTTTGCCCTGTCCGCCTAAGGAGGGTGAACGTACATGCTTGCAACAGGTCCGGACGTTATCCACGAGGGCAGCGAGGATGGTGAAGAACAAGTCCCAGCTACTTAGGAGGATGCTAGTGAAAAGGATGGACATGGCTAGGTATGGTGGTGTTTTGGAATGGTCTTATTGATATTTCTGCTGCTGCGTCGTGGTCGTCTTTTGCTTGTGATCCTGCTCTTGAAATGCGTGGTTGCATGGTGTTGCTCAGTGGACAAAGTTGGAAAGGGCTACGGCGGCACGACCTTTGTCGTAACAGGCGTGGATTGTCGACTGGCCCTTACGCCTGCGAGTGGTTGGCTTTATCGCGTGGAGGAAGCGTGAGGGTTCGGCGGAACAAAACTCTACTATTTCATCTTTGGTCCCCTAAAAGATCTAGAAAATAACCGGCATCTAGGCAAATCCAGGATTTAGTACGGAGTACACTAGCAAAACTTCTACCCCCACCAAGATTTTCTCAACTATGGTAATTGCAGCGCTCTCAATTTAGCAGTAAAAGAGGATGTCAAGATTGTGGAGGCTCGTGGGCTAGGAACGGGTTGCAAATGCAACAACAACTTCGGGCCAGGAGTTGTTGTCAAGCGTTGAATATACAAAAGTATCTTTGATGATGGTGGAAGTCAAGAGTCAATCGATGAGGTCATCGGAGGCCGGAGTGCCGTCACGTGGAGTCCGTGCTAGAACCTTGGAAAGTTCTTGTTGAGAATACACCCATTACCAATGGGTTAACAAGAAAACATTGGGCCTTTCATCCGTTTGTTTATTCACTCTGTGAGAGGGAAGGAAGGGGGATGAGAGTTGAAAGTATTTGCAAAATATGGAACATCGATTGAACTCCTGCACAGGGAAAAGTAGGTAAACTGATATGGAAAAAAAAGCCGGCTCAAAAAAAGAAAGAAAAAAGTAGGACATTTCCCATTTTCACGTTTTTATAAAGCAACGTAGAAGAGAAAGATAAAAAAAAAAAAAAGGGAAGAGCTCATCCAATGATGATAGATGCTTCTCTGTTCCCTTTTCTCTGTTTCTTCCTTTCTTGTTTGAAAATTAGTTTTCCTTCCTCTGTCCCCCTTTTCCCTTTTTTTTTTTTTCCCTTGTCCCGCTCGCTATATCGTCTAAAATAGTGAAGTGAACACGAGTAACCACCTATCTACTCCTCAATGATATTGCCCTTCTCCGAAACGTACACACCATCCAAGAACTGTTAAACAAATACGGTTAGTTAGATGGCAGAACACTGGAAAGGAGTAGGGAGGCAAAAGTGAGCCAATTTGGTGCAATTGAAGTTGGGGGTTTCCTCACTTTTCGGATATCCTTATTCCTGACCCGGCAAATTTGTTGGATATCGGCAGCACTCTGTGAAACGCCCTCCAACGAGTTTCCGGAAAGTTGTAGCTCATCCTTAACGTTGGGGGAGACAATGATATCGACACCTGGCTGGCAGACGACACGGCGGACTCTCTTCTCGCCCAGGAAGTTTCTATATTTTTTTCACGAATGATTAATGAGTATTCCCAGCTTCCATCGTTTCCCATGTTAACTGATCGACAAATCCGCGAAAATTGCGCCCTGTTGTCCAATCTTCGGCTAACCGCACCACAGCCTGTCATTCTCCCCAAGCTTCATCGACTTATAGCCGCAGCAATACACAAGGCGACAGAGCAGACCCCCACCACACAATTGCGTATTGGAGAAGGAAGAAAAATGCTCATAAAGAGGGGGGAAAAAGAGCTCATCCATACCGGATCTCAACCTCAGCAAGTCCAGTCTCCTTGTTATTCTCAATGTTGATGTTGATGGGGAAATGGGCATAGACGTAGCGCATCTTATATTTGAAGCCACGAGTGACGCCGATGATCAGGTTGTTGATGAGGGTGCGGACGGTTCGGAGGGAGGCAATGGCCTTACGGGCGCCATGGTGGATCTCGATGGCGAGCAGGCTCTTCTTGGGCATAGTGAAGGAGACGGCGATGTGGGAGAGGTCCTTGACAAGTTTGCCTGTTACGGGTATGGGGGTTTTTCCCCCAATTGGTTAGAGGTTCTGGTTTTATTTCGTGATTCGCTTCGCGATATCCTTTCGTCGAAACATCCACACAAACGCATGTAAAGGAATTGGGGCCAATTGACATACCTCGTGGTCCCTCGACGGTGACGACCCGCGAGCGGATGTGCACATTCACTATAGATCGTAAGAAAAAGCCAGCTGGTCAGTACATCATATTCTCATAGCTCTTCCTCCTGCAGCTTAAACAATATATTAACGACGTGTGTGTAGCGGTATGTATGGGGGTGTAGGTAATGTATGTATATATGTGTGTATATCAGATCGAATCCCAGCGCGGTTGCGGTCCAAACATCACTTCCTTGCCCACGATTCGATAATCGTCCGCACGAATTGCAGTAAGCCGAATCTAAGTGTCTCGTTCCTTCGGAATCCATCCATCACATCCATTCTCTCCCATCCTATTTTCTCACAGCAGCAATTCCTTCGCTTCCCCTCGATTCGTATCTACTTCCGTCTTTCGCCATTCCGCGCGCAGCAACACACACACACACACACACACACACACACACACATACATATACAAAACCCGAGAGCAAATCCGGGGTAAGAGATAGGGCAAGGCAGAAAAAAAAAATCATCAATCAAAAAGAAGTCCAATTCTCACCATCGTCGGGAATCGGCAATGTCTCCTGGGAATAAATGTAGTGCATCTTGAACGACGACGGGAATCTGGACGGGAACTTCTGTTGCGAGGCGGGAAGATGGAAAGGAAAAGGGAGGAAAAGAGAGAGGAAGAGAGTTTGGTCGTTGGTCGTCGTTGTCGTCGTCGTTTTGAGATACAACCTCCTCTCTCACTTCACACAATGTCGTTTCCCTTTCACGAAATTTCGCTGGGGTGGGATGGGGTAGTGATTATGTCAGCATTGTGCGGCGCATCGCTTACCTTATGTTTTAGGTTTAGCGCGGGCGACGCTAGGGTTGTGGCGACTAAAAGCAGTTCAGCGCAACACCTTCTGCCGCTGGTCCAGCGCTCGCCTAGGTCATTTTGTATTGTCACAATTTCTGGTCTCCGGCCTCTGCCCATTATTCTCAGTAAGTCATAAAACAAATTAATATATTCCTCTAATAGAGTACACATAGGCAGCTATATATGTATACATGCATGTGTATATGACAAGACGTATTAAAAAAAGATACCCTCTCTCCGCAAGGGTATGCTAGATAGTGATTAAACTCCCGAACCAAACCAAACCAAACCAAAACCAAGTCCAAATTCATACCAGAATAAACCCGTTGTCCCCTCCTTTTGCCGATTTAGAAGAAAAGGAGGATGGGGAGAGGAAGGGGAGAGAAAGAACCCCATGGAACAGAACTCGAAGAAACGGACTGCGGATTAGAATCAACAAAAATGAAACAACCAAAATCAAAATCAAATCAAATGCATCTGCAATTTCTTCATTGTCACGGAGCTCCTATCCCTTTGCACCGTTTTGCCGCATATTAGGTTCATAATATGTCAATTAGTTTTTAAAAACAAATTACGTTTTGATGGAAAAGGCCGGATAAGGCGCGGTGGAGGGGAGTGGCGGAATCCGGTCTATCAAATGGGCAAATGGGATGAATGTGATAGTATTGATATTTAACCCAACCATCATATCATATCTGCCTCTTTTGCCCTCGGAGGAAAAAAGATAGGCCCGAAAAATTAGAAGTGAGAAGCGGCGAAGACATATCGCCATCATCAAAGTGATTTCTCGTCTTCCGTCAACTTAATATCCATCACCCTCTTTCCCCCCAGCGTCTTTATCTTCGAGGCCAATTTCCCCGCCTCATGGAGTGCCTCTATATCATCTCCGCCGCCGATGGTCATACCATTGACCAGAACGTTAGGCACGGTTCTGCGCCCCGTGTTGCGCGCAAGGACCTCTTGTAGCTGCTCCCCGAGCGGGTGTATATCGAGCTCGACGACGAAAGGGGGGGGTATGATACTGTGTTTGTTCAGGAGGATGGATTTGGCTTTTTCGCTGTAGGGGCAGTAGGATTTGGAGAATATTATGACTGGGGAAATGTGTCGAAGGGTGGAGGTGATGTGTTTGTTAGCGGTGTGATAATTAACAATTGCATTTCACGGGAGAAAGAAGGAAAGAAAGATGAAAAAAACGCTGTCCGTGAGTACGAACAAAGCAGGAGTTGAAATAAAATAACATGACATACTGGGTGATCTCTTGAGAATTGCATTAAGCTCCGCCTCCACCTCCGGATCCTCCCTATCCTCCAATGAAACCTGAGACTGCCCGGCCGGTATCTTTTTCCTCCCCGCGATAGACTTCTCACCGTCTTGTCCATCATGACTATCATCACCCCCGCTGGGATGCGGCATCTTCAGCGGACTCTCATATCTCTGCCGATGGACCGCTATCGCTTGTTTATCCTCCGGGGCCAGTTTCGTAGTCCGCAGTTTCTGGAAAACGGCTTCGTCGTCGTCGCCTCCGCCCATCCCGCTGAGTTTTTGCGCAGCTTTGGCGTCCATTGCCTGAACAGTTTGTTGATAGAAGGCTTCATTCTGGATTCGTCTTGCATTGGCCTGTATTTTTACAAAGACAACGTCACCATGACGCGTAGTTAGGTCAGTTATCATCTCGTTGTATCAACCATTGATGAATAAGGTATAATAAATATTCTTTGTGAGCAGGCGGGGGCCCACTTCCATTTTTTGCTCTCCGATTCGCCCAGCCCCCGCGTTTCCCCCCCTCGCCCGGCCCGAAAAACAATGCGTTGGTGAAATTGAATAGACCGCACTTACACTCAAGTAACATATGAAGAAAACGATTCCAAGCACCGCCAACAGTAATATCCTGGCGCCACGACGGGATGGAGACATGATTCTGTGTCCACCGGGTACGGGTAACGAGGCGTGTCTGGTAGGGAAAGCCCTTGAAGAGCCTTTCATCATGGGTCCCGACGAGAGCACACGACCACAACCACGGAAGATAGAATTGGGGATGGAATGGCTAATCCATGAGATTTGGGAGGAAAGAGGTGCGGTGATGATGATGATGAGGAAAGGATCGGAGAAGACAGTAGTCGCAGGGGCGAGAGTTGTTCTCCCCCCGGTCGGGAAGATGCTTTTTGCTGAGCTTGTCAAACGTGACGGTAATATTCAACTCGTATGCCCCGTATTGATTGATCTAATAATCCCTGGCCAATAGTTAACCAAGTTGGCCGATGGATTATTAATCTGTCCACATGTTGATAATATCGGCAATAGAACCAGACAAGAAATAGAAAAAGTCCCTCGCATCTGGTTGAAAACTGTTGAACACTGTGGAGGAAAAGCGCCATGCCGCTGGGAAAAACTCGATACTACCACCGCCCAACTGTTGCCTTTTCGGCCCTGGAAGTTGGAATACATTCTTCACGCTATCGATCAGCAACTGGTTTCGCTCATGATCGCCGCTATCTGGAGACCCACCAACACAGATCATGAATTTGTTCCCTTCCAACTTACATGTCAAGGGTTGAAGGAAGGGACAAGGTAGGGATGCAGGCAGGATCTTCGGATATTATTTATCCCTAATTCGGGCCATATTCTGACGATTTTCGCTACCAAAAGAACCAACACGCAAACAAACGGAAGGCAAAAAGCAGGGGGGCCCGATATAACTAGTGGATAGTTAATTAACTGTCCAAACTCACAACTCAACATTTTGTAATAATAGGCTGGTATCCCGGCTGTATTTCGTTCCCCCCCCTCTTACACGGGTAACAGTGGTACGATCTATCTGTCTCAACTCCATTGCTAACAGCGAAACGGAAGCCACACCGCGGAGTCACGGACTGATGATTCGAACATCCATGAACCTGAGTCCCTGAGCAGGTCAAGATGTGGGTCGTCAGGGGCTTGCCGAGGAGAAGAGAGCATTTTGAACAGAAGCCAAGAGGCTCCAGGTCCGGCAACGTCTCCGCTCGGGTTAAGTCAAGGGGCTCGACTCGTTAGCTACTTCTATTTTTGGTGCCCTGTTGCTCGTAAGGATTGAACTATTGATCATTATTTAATGCACCATGCCCGGCCAAGACTGGCTAGGAGTTTTAGCTACTACCTTTCAAGGATATAACGGAGTAATCATCCACAAGCTTTCAGCCTTCGGCATCTGCAGTTCTGAGGCATTTGCAGACGCCTGAAATTTAATATCAACGCTTGGCCTCGGATCATTCCAACCCCGATGCTTTACACCTAACTTCACAACCAAGCTTTAGGCGACAAGCCCACATCACACCAATTCCTTGGGACCAAGTTGAGGTGCGCGGGACAGGTGTATAGAATATATATTCATACAAGGCAAAAAACACTGGGACATTCTATTCATTTCGCTGCATAAATTGTTATTGATGCTAACTGTGGAGCACACTTAGCGGTCTCATGGGCTGCTAGTGCTCTCTGCAGAGAAGAGATTTGATCGAGTTATGCTGCGTAGTGAGGTGAACTGAAGTCAATGGAAGTGACTAAAATGTACCAATAGTTACTAGTAACCTTTCAATCAAGGCGATGCTATGGCTTTAAATCTCAATAATGAATTGCTCGGTTCTCTGCGGTGTGTATCTAGGGGGCTGTTATTAATAGTCGCTCCGTAGGGCTGGCACACTGAGCAGAAGCTACTGTAAAGGTGATGCACTTTCTCTAACTGCTCTGTGAAACGCCACTCTATGAAAAACATAGAGAACATAGAGAGCAAGATACCACGTACTTTCCTCGGTACGCAGCGGCAGATGGTGAATGTGAGAGCTGTTTACAATGGGGGTGAGCACTTTTGAGCATCCGAACAGTGCAACCCTGCGATGCCATGTGAGGCAAGCCACATGCAACTTTGTTTTTTGGGTAAGAGTGCCAACTTTTCCAACTTTTCCTTGCGCGTATCATCCCTAGTGGTGTAGTGGCTAACATCGCTGTCTTTCACACAGCAGCCCAGGGTTCGATTCCCTGCTAGGGAGGTGACGATTTCTTTTCTTTTTGCTTGCCGCCTCTGTTTTTTTGGCCCAAAAAGGCCCATCCAATCTATCAAAAATATTATTGCTCACAAGTGAGTCTGCTGAGCAAAAGTTTCGAATGTGCTTTGGCTAAACCTGAACATACGCTTTTTATTTCGTCCACCGTTCTAGGGTAAAGTTAGATCAAGGCGCTCTACAAAACAGCCTTTTACAACAACGCAATGGCACACACCGACTGCAATAATATGTTTCCAGAACTGTTTTTCACCTACATTGTCATGGCTGGCACTGGCTGGGGAGAGTGATTACAACCCATGTAAAAAAGATCAAAATTTGACTGACGTCCTTCCAGCCGCGGCTGACGTCGACCAGTACCTATAGTGATGGCTGTTCCTCACGTTGCCAGCAAGATGAGGATTCAGAGAGTAGGACAATACCTTGATAGGATAGCAACACAGCTGACTTGAGGCTAGTGTGCAGCTACTGAAACATAAAAGAAGAATATGGAAGAGATGATTGAGACTTTTTTCATCCTGCACCTGACTGCCTGTCTGTTTGTTCAATGAAAAAGGAAATGACAAGCAAAGTGACCTTTTCTGCTTGCATCAGAAGAGCGCTTGAGAAGAGGATTCCCCATCATCATTATTGAGGCATCAACTGACTGACGCGTTTTCTAATACTTACTCAGCAGCGTCATAGTGGCGTCCGCTGTTTCCACTATTCTTCAAGGAATATCGATTTATGACAACTTGGATCATGCCTGCTCCATTCGTGAATAGGCAGTTGCTGAAAGCTTCAGAAGCTCTTAGGTGCCAATGACGTGCAAGGGCCTCCTTGAATTTAGAAGAGCACTGTTTAGCGCGCATCCTAATGCAATCAGTACCAGGACTTTCAGTAGCATTAATCGATTTTGAGGACCTTGGTTGGTGCTTTTCTCCATTCCGAACCGCGCCTAGAAAACATTGAGTTCTGTATCGGGATTCAGGGGAGGGCCATTGTGGCGGATGACAGCCGAGGAAGCGAAAACCCAGCTGAGTCCATCTCATGCATCGACGGATAGATATACCACATAATTCATGGTTATGTTGCTTTTTGTCATGGCAGCGTCACCGTGATGTAGTGAATCAGATGGCCCAAGTACGCAGTACACTGCGTAAGTATATGCATATAAAGGTTTTTGTGGGTTCAACATCAAAACCTGTTGAACAGGGGTTCGGATTTTTTTTCGGCCAGAAAAACTTTCAACATGGCTCAAACTCTCAATCATTGCATGACACCATTTTCGAATCTCATTCAATTAGTGTGGTTGATATTCATTACTCTCATATTCTACCCTCTTTCAAGCCGTGTATATTTCTTTGGTGTGAGTGAATCTACGATGTAATGGAGCGAAGCGGAAGTTTAACCCTAAATCATTTTAGCGTCCAGGGGTGATTAATTAAGGTTGATGCTAAAATATGCCACTAGCAAAGTAATGCATATCCGTAGATCGTTATGATACGCACTGGAGACGGAGAATATAATCTCCTGAGTAGATATTATACGAGAATACTGAAATGTCATTGACCACTAATGAGTAGTAGAAAACAAAGTGGGAAATTATGCATCAATGCAATGCATTATCAATAAATTAAACCCTTTTCCCCCTGAATCTCCATTCCAGCTACCTGTGATGAGATAGCACTATGACCACTAGGTTATCCATAGCAAAAAACCAACGCAACCATTTGTTAAGTGGTTGCGCTCATAGTGATATATATACCCGTGGGTGTGGTGGCGTGGCCCAGCACACAGCACCCATGGCCACCCAACCCCACCACCTATATATACACTGCGACTGCCAGTCGCAGCATAGTGTGGGAACCACATACCTGCCTTCTTACCCATCTGGCTGCAATAAATCCAATCGATTCTATGGGAATAAAGATGCCTGCGATGTGTCCCCTTGATCCCTATAGGCATAGTCATTATTGCCAGCTAGCCACTCACTATACATTCCTCCATTCCCTCCTTTGAGGGCTTTAGAGTAGTACTAAAGTTAAATCAGGTTTAAAAGTAATATATACAATGTTTGAACGTCATTTAAACTTTGAACTCTATTATAATTGAGACTTTGAATCATACTAGTACCTCTGATAGGGTTCCAAGTCCATAATAATTCAAAATATCTTGACAAAAATTCAAGCCCTGTTCATATATTTTGAATCATATTCAACTGTAATCTGAAAAAACTTTAACCCTCCCGATCATGACATGGCTGTGAGGTTTACCATAGCTCAAAAATTGCACACATGATTTTTGAACCCTGTTCAGCTTTACTACTTTCTGTCTGTATGTGATTGATGTTTCTGAATCTCTAACCCTCTAACTAACCCCCCTAAGCTAATATCTAATTCTACACTTTGTTAGACGATGCGTATGTCGTTCCAAATTTGAGCTCTGACAAGGCTTCTCAAAGTTTGTTGTGGTTCAAACTTCCTTAGTAAAAATTCCGAACCCTATTCAGATATTTTGAAATCCCATTCAACCGTAACCTGACCTTACAGCCCTTTGTTAGAAGGGAGTTACAGTAAGCGGCGGGTCGGGGATCTCGCTACTTCTCTAGGAGGGGTCCTTAGGACTCTACGAGGATCAAACTATAGAAGGTAATAATAGGTTGGTATATCGGAAAGGATTCGGATAGAAGGGGTTAGATATCGAGGCTGTAGAACGTAGGGGTCAGATTATATCAGAATGATTCGCTGGCCTTTAGAAGGTTGAGCCAGCTGCTAGTTATATACACGCAGTATCGCAGATAGATCGAACCTGCGATGCCCATATCTTTTAGGCTGTTCTGGCCTAGCATTAGTTGCCTGCTTTGGTATAGCACTGGCACCTTAGTGCGGGTTTCTTACAGCTACATAGTTCTCAGGCCTCCTGCTCTTACTGCGTAATGTACGGAGAGCGCTACCAAGTATTGCGCCGCTCAGATCCAATTGATACAGCTGAGAAGCGCCACTGCGTTTTAACATCTTAGGGTTAGGGTTAACCGTAAGAGAATATGTTAAATGGGAGCCAGATTGGCAGGCAGATTACATGCTGAATGGCAGTGGATGAGAAGAGAATATTAGGCCACTAGGGCAAAAGAACCACCAATCTCCTCCACCTTGGTAAGAGATCTGATTCGAACCTCTGATAGCATGTTGGCACACCCTGTACAGAGTAGCAGTTGCGCTTACACAGGCTCATAACCTATTAGACCACTAGGGCAAAAGAGCTCAATCACCACCAGCGCCGTGGTGGTATAGAGGGTACGAATCACCCAATCCAATCCCCCCAACAGAGAATAATACAATGGAATAATCAAGAAATGAATATTCAGTAACTTTAAAATACAGTGTGAATTTCCGCCAAGATTTATAGTGCTGTCTGGCTGTCTTTTTGCCGGCGCAAATACTTTTGGTAGCTCCCTCTGTAGTACAGATCTGTACACCCATTTACATTTACACCCAACACCAACATTTTTCCATACAAATTGCCATAAATTTGATACTCATCTCTCAACCACAAATTATTATAATAAATTTATAAGTGATAAATCTCTTATTAATATATATCTTTTAAAAAGTTTACTTTTCTATCAGACTATGTTATATAATGTGTATTACTGTGATGGTAATACTGTAATCTGAATATCAATCTTATAATTTGTATGTGTAATTTATGAGTAAAAGTATATGATAATACAGACTATAAGTCTATAACTAGCTCAACAGTATACTGGTTTATATATTTATATTTATTGAATGAGCAAATTACATATCATATACTATTTCAATATGATGCATCGGTGTTGAGATATCAATAGATGATCATTGTAGATTTTATATGGAAAATCGCGGGTTAGTAGGGCAGTTTTATCATAAGGTTTAACTTATCTCAGCAAGCTCAGACGCTTCGCAGGATAATTGCTGTTTTAACACTGATTTGATGATTAGTCACTTTTTAAAGAAGCTAATCTCAAATAAGTAATCAACTAACCCAAAATAGTCATATCACATGATGTGCAATTATCCTGCGAAGCGACGGGAGGATTGCCCTGAGCACATGACTTGTAACTAAAGTAGTTTAGTGTCATGCTGCTGCAACCGAGCCAATAGAGGGTCTGAGCTCGCTGAGATAAGGTTTAACTAGTTTTGAGGGTTGAGATAGAGTTTGAGGTGACAATCAAAGTTAGTGTTACACTCGCTTTTCTGGTTGACATGAACCATGCAGATTAATTTTTATTTACAAAACTTTGATCAAATATTATCTGATGAAACCTCTACTTCCTTTTTGTTTTTTCCCCTTTGCCATGTATTTCTTGCTCAAATACCAAAGAAACGAACCTATCCATAACTTCAAAGAAGATATACTCGAGTTGGCAACAGTTCTGTAAAAGCTGCAGCTTCTCATCGAGTCGCTGCATTGATGAAGCATGACGCAGATAACGAAATTCGAGTTTGATTTGGCGTGCCGTACGGAGTACAACGCGAGAGTTCAACTGGAAGTACCTTGTTGGTGTTTGATCTATTCTTCACAAGGGCCCCCGATTGCGTAGATGGGTGGGCCACACCTCTCCATGGTAAGGGCCAGACACATTTCTTCTTATCTGTTTGAAAATTTAAGACAGTTTACCTAGTCTTGTTGAAGGGATTAAAGTTGCTGACCCAAAAACACACCTGTAGTCAAACAAATGGAGTTATAAATATCAACTTCTCCCAGGTCATTTTTGGATGAAATGCCAACCCACCAGTCTTTCTTCCTTTCCTTCCTTCCTTCCTTCTTGTCATATTATAAACTTACTCATTAATCAAACCTCAACCCTTCTCTCCTCTTCCTCAAATTAAGAAAGACAGAAACAAAAAATGAAACTCTCTCTTGCATTGTGTGGTTTCTCAACGCTTGCCTCTGTAACGAGTGCAGCGGTCGCTACCAAGCCAGGATTGAATGAGACGGTGGAGTATGGCCGACAAATTAAATGGCCTGAATGGTGCGCTCCGACTTTCACATGCTACAGTGATGAAGATTGTAGGCAAAGGCAGGAATGCATGGATCTCGTCCAAGATGTGAACACAATTTTCTGCGGGATGTTGTTTTGGCCCCACTCTTGCTATATCTGGAAATGATGGTAGGCATTTTTACAAAATAAGGAGGAAGGATAAATAGATCCTGAGTGTCAAATATGACGGTGGTCTTGTTTTCATTTGAAGAGAGTATTCTGTTCCATATTTCAATCACAAATTGTTATGATAAAATTTGTACGCAATAAAGCAAATTAAAACCTTCTGCTAAATGAATATATTTTAGAACATATTATTTGAGGAAGTTATCGGAAACAACCATCGCCCCCCTCCAACTAACGACTCCCCCAGAAAAAAGGTATGATAGTTTCTTTCTGCTGCGCTATGGAACTTCACACGCTGGCGTGACACATAGATAAACTGGACGATCTCGTATGAAGGGTAAATACTGACTCTTAAATCTCGATGGCCATGCCTCAAGTAGGATTCCACCAGCTGGCTCTTGCTCTCCGCTTTACCCCACTTCTCTGGTAATGCATGCATTGTGTTGAAGAGAATCTGTGTGGAGAGAGCATTATTTTTTAACTCCGGTAAAGTAGTCCTATATACAAGAAATCGCCAGTACCATGGGACCCCCTTCATCGTGGAAGCCATGGGGCCCAATGGCAGCCTACTCATTGTATATTATTGCCCGTGTTCATCAGTCCGTACGAGAAAGTGCGTCCGTTGAAGGAGATTGCTGTGCCGGTTTGTTTTCATCACCAGCACTCCCAGTATCCCTTTCAGGCTCTCCCTCTTCTACCACGAGACCCGCTTTCTGCAAGTTGTATGCAAATCCGCCCAGCTTTCCAGCACGAGAAGGAAAGAACTTAAAGGGACCGTCAAGGTGGAAATGGACACTACCGACACTAGTCCCTGTGGAGGTTAAAAGCACTACCATGATGACATCCTTGGAGTCATTTCTGTCTTTACTCGACCTATGTGCCCGCGCACCCCTACAAGTCTCTCAACTCAATCCATTATTTTAAGGTTGGCACACCGAGACACATCAGGAAAACAAAAAAGAAAGAGAGAGAGAAAGGCACCCTACTGGATTTGAGCTTGTTTTATGCGAGGATCCTATACAATTATTAGCTATCACTGGCGAAAAGCGGCAGGGCACACATACAGCTTTTTCTATCATGTTGCATCCACTGTCCACTGAGTCTGACCACTCAGCCTCATCTGCATTTGTCGAAATAACGTCTCCGAGGTTGACAGAGCCACTATATTGAAGTACCCTCTGGGCCGTAGCATGGAATCCCTTTGTGGCGAGTTCATCTTTGCGGGTGGATTGCTTCTCAAAAAACTGGAGATGACTCTCAGTACGTGTATATATCAAAGAAATATCGCAGAAAATTGTGGTTTATTCAGTCCTTTGATGGAAGAGAAAGAATTTAGTGCAGCGGAGAGTTGGTTGCTTAGATAGACGTGCTTGTGCAACAGATCCTCTGCCCAAAAGCCTTCAGACCATGCCCTCGGCAACCATTCCATTCACCAGTCAGCGTCTTCAACGGAAAGCGCCGCCCTTCAAGTTGTTTCTTCCACCACTGCCAAGCTTGCACGAATTGGCTGCAGCATTTTGGAGAAGATTCTATCCCGACTGGCTACAAAGCAATTTTAGCGTCATTTTTCTGCCAAATTGTCAATTGGTTGACTCACTTCCACCTTCGGTCATCAATTGGACAAATCCGGGTGGGAGAACATGGCAGGAGTAACTATTTCTAGCTTCGAAATTCTCACAGAAAGAAGCACAACAAAACTTTCAGTCCGTCAAAAGCACGACTGGCAGGTGATTTAGAATCTTGTTCGTGACATGACTAAATTGTCTCTTGCTTATCTATATGTACGGTCCGCATCCTCCAGAAGCCGATCTTGTCTATCTTTATGCTCTACTACCATACCGCACTATTTGCCACAATTTAATGGAACCCAGAGAATGACATTCTCTCAACTAATGTCTCTCCTCACATTTCCAAGCTCCGGATTTGACTTGACTGATGCCTCTGAAAATATTGAGGAGGAAACCCTTAAGATGTATAAGGCAGAGAAGTATCACCCTGCTCGAATAGGTGAAATTTTCAACAACAGGTATCAAATTGTTGGGAAACTAGAATACAGAGTGACATCAACTGTATGGCTCTGTCATGATCTACAGTGTGTACATTTATTTATTGTGTTGTTGCAGTCCAGAATAAGTCTAATAAATATGCTAACTTCACTCTCACTAACTAGTGAGCCTCAACATGTTGTACTAAAGCTTCGTGTTTCCTTCTAAACTCCAAACCATGAGATTAGAATCTACAGTCATCTCAATTCCATTCAATCTCAATCTAGCCATCCTGGCAAAAATCTCTTTCAACAACTATACGACTCATTCAAAGTGATTGGCTCAGATGGCACTCATGTGTGCCTTGTTCATCAACCATTGGGATTGAGTTTGGAACAGATGCTCGACCTTCGGCCTACTGGGACTCTGGCTATATAGCTTTTAAAACCTCCATTACAACAAGTTCTGGGAGGGCTTGACTTTCTACATTCAGCCAACATTGTGCATACAGATCTCCAATCTAGAAACATGCTCCTTGGGATTGACAATCCTAATGTGTTCTCAGTATTCGAAGAGACTGAGTTGAAACACCCCACGCCGAGAAAGGTCCTCGGCGATCGCGTCATTTACAAGAGCCGGCGGATTCCCCGCACACGGTGCCTTCCTATTATAACAGATTTTAACAAGGCCAGGTTCGGTGATGAAGATCACAGAGGACAAGATATTATGCCAGATGTCTACAGGGCACCAGAGGTTATTCTCAAGATGAATTGGGACAATAAAGTTGAGCCAATGAGTAGTAACGGAAGCTAGTTTTGAAAAATCTAATGCACACTTAGTTTACAACCAAAAAATTACAACAAAACAAAACATTAGGGACAATGGAAACAACAGGGAAGCGCGTCATTACGAACTTGGTTACCTCAGTGCCAAACTCAGCAGTTGTGAGTACAAACCCATGTCGCGCGCCGTGCTGATCCGTATAGAAATTCACTTGGCCAAAGCCTACTTATATTCTCGTCGATCAGCCAGGTTTTGGGAACCGGTCATTGGGGAAAACCGCAGGCCCTCCGCCATCCGGGGCGACAGCCAAAAGCCGTTGAATCATGAGTTCTTGGGCCGGTTGCTCGAATCCCCCATAGAGGCCACACCTCACATGAGGCAGAACTAAGCCTGCAAAATGCAGGTGGCATTGGGGCTCATCCCTTATGGCAGTCAGCAGGGGCATAGAAGGATTGGGGTGAATGGGTTTCGCATTAAGTGCTGGCCAATAGCGCTGGAGGCTGCAAAGGAACTCTTTATTGACATCGATGATGGAAAATTGCATTGAAAAATTTAGATTTCGGTTGATGATAGATATAAAACAGGATATATAGCATGAGAGGGTTGTTAATTGATGGAGCTGCAATTCTCACTCTTTTGAAACAGTCCATGGATACATAGTTTTGAAATGGATGGTACAGTACATAATCTGACCATACTATAAATAGAAGACAGTGTTTCATTCACCTTGTCAGGCAGGCACAGTGATTATGGGCGTCTGGAAACCACTGTATTGATGGTCATAGCCAAGTCCATATATACTCTATATACAGATATGTAAATTGATGGCAGAAGACCTCTCTATACACATGTATTTAGAGATTTCAACTCATCGCATCTTTTGTGGTATTAAGTAGATTGAACATGGTAACTAGTAGTGGACATGGTTTCCGTAGAACCCAGGAATCGGATAGATTCTCTAACCTAATCTCACGAACGAGCGAATTGTAGGCTTCCATCTTACTAACTTTATGTCACCTGTGATCCGAAAGTGTACCTAGGTATCTGACAGTTTCTATTTATCTCTCTGCTTAGATAGCTAGCAATAATTTAGAACAAATGCTAAAGTATTGTACGGTTGATTCATTTCCATTTCCCTGGACTCAAACTGTAAGGACCATGTGTAGAATAAGCGTTGACAGTCTACACAAGAAAACAAATCGGAAAGTAGTGTGGATGGGCTCTAGCCGTTAAGAACCATACTTTGCAAAGGTTTTTTGTCGGCGGGCAACCATAGTCCACCAAATCTGTCACCAAACATCAAGGTATTTGATAATTGGCTGGATCCTATATAGAAAGCTAGCAGAGTATATCTTGTTTTATATGTACTAGTAGTCTAGATAAAATAATTAGCAATAGAGCAGTAGATTCATGGCTACTAGCATAGAAAGCCAGGAAAAGCTTCTGGTTATGGAAAAAGGACCAGACCTCGTACTCGAGAGGGCAAACTTCTTCCGTTCCCCTCACTGACACCCTTTTTTGTGAAAGTTTCCTCCTATTTCCAATAGAGACGGATGTTGTCCGCGAAAATAATCACCGTTTTCAGTAACTAAGATGCAGTAGTAAAACACACAACGTACAGCGTAGGATTTGACAGCATCCAACAGGCCCACTACAAATCCCCACACTTTGTGCTAGCTCATGTTAAATTGCATTCCAGGATTTGTTCCTGCTTCATGAACAAAAGAAGCCGAAGATGGTCATGAACTTCCAGTAACTTTGACATACTTCACCACTTTCTCGGTCACTTTGTACATGTACATGTACCACCACGTTAGTTTAGTATGAGAGAGTACCTGCATATGTTTGTCTTGTTTGTCTTGTAGAGAGATAGTTACTCTCTCATACCAGATTAGCGTGGTGGGACCCGCACGTTAGTTAGATGTGTCACTACTACATCGACTCCACTCCCACCCCGCATTATCAAAGATTTTTCGTGCGAACAAAAGAGGCACACCAATGGATACAGTGGAGCAGGTAATATCCAGGAATTCCGGTCCAAGCATCCTCCACGCAATGACCACAGTCTGAATGTGTGTCGGAGCCGAAGAACTCTGTGTGAAAACTATTTTTGATGAACAGATCTGAAAGGCAGGAGCTAGCCATGGATGACAATGGTGGCAGCATCCAGGGTTGACGCGGCGATGGGAACTTCTGATCAAGCTTTCCTTCCTAAGAATGGGAAATTATTTATATATTTGCTCCTGCTCGGGATCTATCTGAAAGATGTAAATGAGAAAAAGAAGACAAATCTATTTCTTGCAAAGCAAAACAAAAATGAAGCTCTTTCTTCCACTGTGCGGAGTACTGATGCTCGCCCCTCTGACAATGGGTGCAGCTGGATTGTATCCGCCTCCCAATCCACTCTTTGACGTGATGCAATCCTGCGCTCCGAACTTCGTATGTTTCACAGCACAAGAGTGTAGGCTCAGACGCGAATGCCAATTATATACAGCTGATTGGACACGCATTTTCTGCAAAAGAACCAGGTGGCCTTATTCTTGCTATGTATTGCTGCCTGACGCAGAAGAGGAATCTCCAGTCAGTTAAGAAAAGAAAATGGCCTTGATTGCTAGGTAAGTAGTTCGATTTTTGATAGAGGATTTGACGAGCTAATACATTCCCTGTATAGGGGTTTTATTAAAAACAATAACTTGAAATTAATAGAGAATTGAGTGCTGGAACCGACTCTCCTCTTTTTTTGTTTTCAGTTGTTTTCAGTAGCCCGGCTGGTCTTCCCTCTTGTATTCAATTGATGTATTATTTATTAAATGTAATGTGCAGTGCTCTTTTTCTGCAAGAATACGGTGATGTGCGACTGGTTATGCAGGTGGTTTGCAAGCAGTAAAGTGGAGAAGACACAAACAAGGAGTCAAAGATCACAATAGAATTATTATCGATGGTCTTCCCGATGTCTAGAAATAAAGGAGTAGCATGGAGGTGTGGAGGAGAAAAGCCTTGGTAGCCATTAAGGCCCCATACCTTCTTCTTGTGAGAACAGGATTTATTTGAGCTCTGATGTTGAGATTTCCATTTATGTTTCTATTGTGTGCCAGGACTTATTTTCCACATGTGCCCGTGGAGGTACACTCGCTCCTCATGGCTCTACGGGCAACTGAACAGGGTTCGGATATTCACCGAGACTAGAATGAGCTTTGAGCTTGTCGAAGCTCAAACTGGGAGTCTGATGATCCCAACACCATCCGCGAAACACTCCCTCTCAACATCAATACGCTCACACCATCTCTCTTTATCTTAAGAAGTGTAAAATTGAAAATGAGATCAGAAATTAGATTAGATTAAAGGGTTAGTTCAAGGTTAGAGTTTGAGACCAATTTTTAGGCTTGATTCAACTTTGGCCCTCTGTCATGGTTGGGAGTTTGAATGGACGAAAAACCAAAATAGGAAATAAATATATGAACATGAGACGTACGTACGCCCAGCCAGATAAGATTTTTCCGGCCGAAAATTTGAATGAACCCTATTTAGCTTTTTTGAGCTCCCTGGGCCATTCGAGTGTCCTCGGTACAAGCACATGTATGTATATATACTAGCACAAACTGTAGTTTCAAACAGTACTTCCGTTTCTGTAGTCTGTGCCATGAAACACCGGTTTCTTTATATTTTCGTTAGACTATCAGAATGATTGGACGCTCGACCGATAGCTCTACAGGAGACTGCAAGTGGCCAGTTGAAACTGTATCCTACAGAGAGCATGAATAATAAGATGTACATGTACAACTTTGAAAGCGTTGAAGCGCGCTCCATCCATTGAATATGGTCGACTTTTTAGGTTTCTATAGAACTATGCGGGCTGGCTTTGCCATCTACCTTTCCCTAGTGGTGTAGTGGCTAACATCGCTGTCTTTCACACAGCAGCCCAGGGTTCGATTCCCTGCTAGGGAGATGATTTTTTTCCCCCACCTTATGTATTTTATCCAAAAAGTTGACATCTATTTAATTCGATTCTGCCTTTTTAAACAACATCTGATTATCCTCTGCTCTCCCAGTCTCTCAAATGGTTTTCATTAGCTAGAAATTTTTTTTATTTTTATTTTTATTTTTATTTTTTTGGAATATTGGCGTCCGTCATGTTTCAACTTGGACTGCGATTCTGAACCCACATTTCATTTGCGCAGCGCATACATTCTATATTTAATTCGAGTTGATCCAAATAAAACAAAAGGAAAAGAAAGAGAACGAGATCTGGAAATAGCGCATTATGTAAATAACGGAACTCCCTTTATGGCTTCAAAACGATAAACGCGAATGTAGATGACGTGGGAGCTTCATAGATGAGAAGTCTACTAAAAACTAAAAACCAGCTCAAGGCTACAAAAGCACCATCACCTAAAAATAGTAAGTTGGGGATGCAAGAAAAAAAAAAAAAAAAACAAAAGATTCAAGCTGTCAATTAATTTAGTGGTGAATCAACAACTCTGTTAGCGTTTTTTCAAGACGTCTAAATGATTACGTCATATTGCAGTTCTTCTCTTCTATACGCGCATTTAGAAATCCCTTCCGAAATACGCAGCAAGGCGGAGCTCAGGCTCCTAAAACTGCTAGGGCCCCAATGGGCTATAAGTGTCCCAGCTTTCCATAAAATATTGCTTAATTGAAAAATTATATTTCCTTTTGTCATTGATAGTGAACTGCTTCTTGAATGTAGGTTTATAATCGCTTGTTCTGCTCAGCTTTTATTAATATTCATTTCATATAATCTTACACAAGATTTTTTTTTAACTCCCCAAACAAACAACCCCCACACGAGGTGACTTGATTATTTAAGAAACTTCTCAGCCGTGATAATATCATGGAGGCTCCCTCGGAAATTCCACAGCCCTCCCAGGATCCACAAGGGATTGCAGAGGAGTGCCTTACTCTCGACGTCGACTTTTCATGGAAACATTTGAAAACCCTCATCTCCAGTAAAGGCAGCCAGCAAGCGACACACCTCTACTCCGTTCATTACAAAGCTACCAAACCACATCTTACCTTCAAGTCCGCCGCAGACGACACCACGACTTTTGCTACGGGAAACCTGCATACCTTCTCTATCGACGCTGACTGTGAGATTCGTGGCCGCCCCATCACTCTTAAGGCGCTCAAGCGTTTCAAGACAGAATATATGCACCATTCATACGCCTTCGCCAGTAGCAGCAACGATGACGACGACGGGAGTGCTGGGCCTGTGCGCATGACCTGGACCAGTTCATGTGGTCTCAAAACCTGGGATTTTATCTGCCTTGACGAGCAGAAGATGCCCGTTGCGAAGTTTTCTGCAAATATCTGGGGCCTGAAGAAAGTTGGTTACATCACTTTCATGGGATCCAATACACACGGTGCCCACGCTGCTGGCGGCAACGTCAGCGACGCGGTGAGAGAGGAGATTGTTGTTACAGGGCTGACGCTGTTTTATTGCATGGTGCTCCGGACCAACAGTGTCCTTTCGCTCTTTGGTGCCATATTCTCGAGGCCTGGTCATGCTGCGAGAAAGGAAACGGGGAAGGAGAAGCCGATGGCGGTTGATTCGGAGCAGCGGCGAAGTTAATACTATATGTAACAAGTATCGTTCAGTCGATCCGCTCCCGCTACTCGAATACTTTATGGGAGTGGGTGTGCGTGTAGGTTTCGAGGGTGGAACGAGGTCATGTTAGCGAGCGATAGCTCCCGACCTGGAGCCGGGGCAGGCTGACTCATCAACTTGGCTCATAGTTATTGGCAGCGAAGTTTGTTCGGAAGCCAGCATGCCTCGATGTGTCGTAGTAGGTGTTTGGTCCAAACGGAGAATTTATGTGATAAATTCGCAACTGAAAAAAATGAAATAGACTGCCTTTGTCTTTCTGTTTGTAGCGAATGGCATCAAGATAGTATGTTTATTTACATCCGTGTCGTTGATTCCTCATATTAATCCACAATTGGCGTATGTTGTATAATCGTCAAATAACTTGCTTCGAGCCAATTGAATTCGAGTACCAGAAAGTTAGTCCACCAAATTTCGCATCCTAGCGGAAACAACAATTTTCATGGTTATTTTCGCCGGAGTAGTCTATGTTTGAGACACACAACGTCCTGAGAGCTTGCTAGACTTCATAACTATATCGATTCACCTTATCTCAGCGAGCTCAGACCCTCTATTTGGCTCGGTTGCAGCAGCATGACACTAAACTACTTTAGTTATGAGTCATGTGCTCAGAGCAATCCTCACCAGAGGGTCTACACAATAGTCAGATTTCTTTGAGATTTGTGAACCACCTTAGATTGTAGTTAAAGAGAAGAAGATATAAATATATAATTTTTATATTTAAAAAATCAATATTTAATATAGATGTATCTTGTTGAAAATGGTCACTTTATTTCTTGTTGAAATCAAGCAAATAGCAAATCCTTGATACTTCAATCTAAGAAATGGGAATATGAAAATAAAAATTGATACCATCGCGAGAACATTGATTTCTCTAGGTCCTAAGGTGGTACAGAGATGTTGAATAGATGGAGTTGGTTTGCTATCCTCACCCATACCTAAGATATAGAGCAAATTTGTTCCCATGTTGCTAACAAACTGGAACCATTTTTTCTCAGACACTTCACAGGATAATTGCACATCATATGATACAACTATTTTGAGTTAGTTGATTACTTATTTGAGATTAGCTTCTTTAAAAAGTGACTAATCATCAAATCAGTGTTAAAACAGCAATTATCCTGCGAAGCGTCTGAGCTTGCTGAGATAAGATTCACCGTCGTTTTGAATCCAAGTTTCGACTTGAGCATTCATTTCCGTGGCGCTTGTCAAGCACGTTCTTCAAGCTGCGCCTCGAGTAATTGGAGTTGACTCACATTCTTGATAGAAAGAGTGGATTTGAGCTATCTTGTTCTGAATCCATTCGACCTGGCCTTCGCGCAAGATAAACCCTTGGGTGGCAATGAAAGTAAGGTACGGCAAGAGCGTCCATGTTCTTGTCACCATCCTCAGTCGAAACTGAAGAACACGGTCTGGAGAATGAAGAGATACGGCCGAATGTAGCGAAGTCTCGTAATTGTCCAACTGATAGAGCTGAAGAGTGGCGCAAATGCCATCAGCAAGATCCTGAATAATCGCTCTTGATCGCTCAAGTTGTACGTGTAGCTCTGGTTGGTCAAGTTGAGATACACAACCTGAAATCACGTACTGTGCCATCAGCCGTGATGTGCGGTAACGATTCAGTATATGGATAAAGGACTCCTTTTTTGTAAGGGAGTCTGGGCCCTCGCCCAAAAATATCGGTTCGCCGCTGTTGGGAGACGAGCTTGCCTTGCCCGGGAAACATATGTCGGATAATGATATAAGCCAGCTCTGGATATCGCTGTCGACCGCGATTGCTTGTTGTAGGAGCTGGAGAAATATATCGCTTTTAGTGGTGGAAAGGCGAAGTCTATTAAATCGGTTCTGTAAAGCCAGTGCCCTAGCACCTAGGAAGACCAACCGAGTCAAGGGATGATAGTCTGAAGGAAGCAGCGACTCCTCATTCACAACGTCGGCCGCTCTCTCCCCGTTCCATACGGACATTGCCATCTATTTCCCGTTAGATATGACACCAGGTGCTTCGAATTGAAGGCGCTGAGGTTGACTTACAAGCTCAAGCCGAGCTGAATTCGTTAAATCGATAGATAGACTATTCATAGCTCGCTTCTGGCTACGGAGTCGTACTAGCGCTGCAGCACCACGTGAGTGTATTGAAACCACTTGTTTTGATTGCTTAACAGCCTGTAGAACCTAAATGAATCTGTATGAGTAGGTGAATCTAAAACGGTCATATTTTGGCTTGATGCTGGTAAAATGCCTCAAATCAGGCGGTAGCCGGAGACACATACATCGTATATCCTCAACAGTAATATACCCATAAGTGTTTCGTCATTCTCTCTTGTTACCTCATTTTCAAGAGCCCTCCTCACTGCCGAGATGGCTTTGTAGAAGTACATGTCCCCTAGCCGCTTCTCTCTTGTTAAGCCACATAGTGAGCCGACAGCGGAACACGCAACAGAAAGGGTGGAAAGATAAATGACAGAGTCTGGACTTGAATTTCGAAATGCAGAAGGGAAGAAATCCAGGTATGGTGTCCGCACACGAGCATCATCCGGGCTGTGGAAAATGGAGAAGAAAAATTGAACGGCAAGCTGTTCAGCCGGGAAACTTAGATTGTTGGGAATAGGCTGAAGTTTGTTCGGTAAGTTAAATTGTTTGATCACGGCCCCATTTGATACCCGGGAGGGGGCATTTGAAGACTGTTTATGAAGTATGCTGAAGGAGGTCTGATCCTTAACCTTCATGTTGAGTGGATAGCCAGGGCATTTCCACCCGCTCCTGATGCACCGGTGGCATTGAGGAGTACTTTCATCGCACTAACGCCTTGTTCATAAGCCGTTCCTTCCACGAGTTCCAATGGGAAATCAGTCTCTCTATGCATACCTTGATACGGCGTTTCTTACAATTGCTGCAACCACGGCGGCTTTTTTTGCAAGGGGCCATCATTATCCTCGAGTGGCTGGCGTGCCACGACCACCAGTAGCGTGGTATATTCCGCTCTTGCTATCACTATGCTTGGCGTGCTTCGAGCAGCCACAACGTCAGCGAGATGTTGATTCGAGGACTTAAACGCAGCACATAGCTTGGTGTTTGATATTTATTCTGTCTCTCCCGCCCCGGTTTCGCCTTTCATTCCGCAACCCCCACATTCACAATGTCTAGCTCACCAATCAACTTAGGGAGAGCCCAACTTTAAGCAGACCTTGGCGTCTAAGCTCTTTACGGGGTGTGGTGCGATCTAACCAATCACTGCGCGGAGCATTTTGGACCATTTTGGGCAGTCAACTTTTCTGATTCCCGCCCGTCCACGATGCGTGAAATGTTATACAATAAACGAGATAATCTCGAGCCTAAGGTTATGTTATGCTGGGTCGATGGGGTGCACATTGCAAGGGCCCCTTGAAAGTGGTCTTTTAGCATAACCTATCAGCTTATTGCTTATTATGCCAATGGAGATCGTGTGTTGCCGACGATTCCCATTTCGCATCAAGTATAAATTTGTCGATAACTCACTACTAAGCACCGTTCGCTGGGAGATTTAATCGCCATGTACGCACATTCATTTCTCGAATTGACAGCTCACTGCTGTTCAATCTCGCGAAGACATGTCGGCAACAGCCAGGGCCATTTGTAAGGAGATATCTCCACAATGCCCCGTCGAATTCACCCCGCTAGGATACTTCCCGAATTTAGGTGCTAATATCTTTTTCTGCTGCTGTTTCGGGATTTTTTTCTTTGTCGCCTTTGTGGTGGGCGTGTGGAAAAAGACTTGGACGTTCACATTTGCCGTTACAGGAGCGTGCGTGCTGGAATGCGTCGGTATGTTTGGCCCCTTTGAGTGATTCCAAACACCCATTCTAACACCACGTTTACTCCATAGGGTATGCTGGGAGGATTCTGATATACAAGAATCCGTGGGGGATGGGGTTCACCCTTCAAATCGTCACCATCATCCTCGGGCCGACCTTCCTCTGCGCTGCTGTTTACCTGACTCTGAAGCATGCTGCTCTCGCCGTGGGCCCTGGGATGTCCCGCATAAAGCCTTACCTATACACGTGGATCTTTATCCCGTGTGATATAAGCTGTCTTGTCTTGCAAGGAATTGGTGGCGGTGTGGCAGCGAGTGGCGACCAGAAGAAAGATAAAAGCCTGTTGGACAATGGTAATCGCATAATCATGGCAGGCATCGGCCTTCAGGTTGGCGTACTCTCGCTTTTCGGGATAGTGGCCCTGGACTACTATTGGCGCGTATCCTGTTACCATCGCACATCGGTTTCCACCGATGGGGAACGGGAGGCATGGAGGGACGGAAAATTCCGCAATTTTGCCGGCGCTGTGTCAATAGCGTATCTAACCATCTACGCTAGATGCGTATACCGGTGAGTAAAAAGTGCCCAAATCGCCCTTTCTCGGTTGCCAGAGCCGCTGACTGTGAATAGCATTGCAGAGATGGCTGGAGGCTGGGGGTAAGTCCTCGCAAAAGACGATGGAGACAAAACCTAAACATGTACCATACTGATAAAGCCCCAGAAACCCCATTATGCGGCATGAGCCCTCATTCATTGTCATGGAATCAGTGTATGTACATTGCCTTCACTCTTCTTTTGCCAAAGTATCTCCGTGATTGAATGGCCAAATGGGGCATTGGAAAGGCCGCTAAGTCCTCACATTCGCCATAGGATGATCCTAATCGCGGCCGCCTTTCTTTCCTGCTTCCCTGCAGGTATTTTGTTCCCGCGGATGGGGAAGCAATCATGCACCCCCAAAACTTAGCAGCCCGTTTGAAACGTAATTCGGTATAGGAATAAGGGGAGGTAGACAATATCGATGGGGGATTTTTGTTGTAACTCTGAATTATATATAGAAACAAACTTTTTGTCACTCGACTTGTTGAAGTGTGTGAGACCCCAACGCGTTTGTTTGTTGGTGGTTCCCAAGGGGACGGGAGGAGGAGTTGTGTGGGGATCGTACAACTATTGTTTTTATGATAAGCGACACGATATGTATATATGATAATGCTCCGCAGAGTAGAGGATATTGAGATTTTCTTTCTCTTCACGACCAACCAATAAAACAACAATAATTCAGCATTCGGATCTCAATAGGTACGTACATTACACTTAACTCCATGGCGGTAAAAACGGCAAGGAAAGGGGGAATCAAATAAAGGAAAATTGACAAAAGCTTCAAAAAAAAATCAGAAAACCCAAGACGATAAATTAAAAGAAAAGGATGGTCCTGAGGGGAAATGAAAATGCTATGAAGATTTTGAAGAGGGAAGAAAGGAATTAGAACGTAATATACGTGTATGTGGGGGGTGCATGGGGAGGGATAAAAGAGACATGATAATAAAACGACAAGGAAAGAGGAGACAAAAAAAGAATAAAAGAAAGGGCATACATAAGACAGAACTAGGAACAGAATATGAATCAAAAGTATGGGAATCTTCAACATGGGGCGCAAGGCTGAGGTAGATATTAGTCGGAGGTTGGTTACATGGAGGGCATAAACAAAATATCTCAAAAACATCCCATCTTACATTGCATCACGAGCAGATAGGTCTTTGAGAGGAAGGGTGTGCGGATGACTGCGTGGGCTTCGAGGGACAAGAAAGGGGACTAAGAAACGAGACTCAAAAATTGGGGTATAGGGATGAAAAAAAATGAAACTGGGGGAAACTCAAATACTATGAGAAGAGTGGTTAGCAAAAAAGGGGGAAAAGAAAGAAGAAATACCAAACGAGTTTCACACAAAAATCAATCCACTTCGTTCTCTTTGCTTATCGGGCTTTTCCATCTACCCCATTTCCAAAAGGGCTAAAGTGGATAGGGGATGAGAAACGGAAAGTCATGCATGAAAGGGTAAAAGCGGCAACAAAGAGAAAATGATTCCACGATCAAAAATGTTAAAAACAAGATTGATCCAAAGGGCCTTCGGAGCAAATGAACAAAGTAATTAGATAAATGGATAAGTGGGTCAGCCGCTGCAGCGGGGGAGGAAGCCTGTGAGTGTGTAACAGCCAAACCAAACAAAAGAAATCAGTGTTTGTTAGCCGTAACCGTCGCCCTTCGGCCGCCCTCCCTCCTCCCTTGGACAACAGTTGTCCAATCCTCCCACTCCTTCGCAACTTCCATCAATACATTCCCCATCACAAGCGCTGAGGCCATAAGCCCATGGCCCTCCCCTTCGAGAACCCGCAATTCACACCGCCGCATCGTCTTACCCAGCCATCGCACATTATCAACAGGAACCCGCGTGTCCCTCGTGCCGTGGTGGATGACTACAGCGCGGTTGATATCGACATAGCGGAATCCAATGGTTTGGCGCCGTTCGAGGCAGACAAGCAGATCGACGGCTGGGTTGGCATTGGTCGTGGCTAGTTCCCAGATAGCGTGGGTGAGGCGGTTGTCGTAATCTGACTGGCGCTCCTTGTCGATGGCTGCGGCTGCGGCGATGATGGCGGACTCCGCTTTCGGATCGGATGGGTTTGCGGTCACGCGGGAGACGATTTCTTGGGAATCCCTTTTGGTTGGGTCTCGAGGCAGGGATAAGGAATTCTGGCGTTGCTGCGAGATAAAGTTGTTGAACCCGGCATCACCGGTGCCGGTTATAGTTGTGCTGCGTCGTTTGGTCCGTCTTGAATTCTTGGGGAGGCTGCTGGTAATGCTGGCACTGGTTGTTGTCATGAAACTGGAATTGGCGACTTTGAGGAAAGGGGTGGGTAAAGCACGGAGGATTCTCTGGGAATATGGAACAGCGCCGGCTGGAAGTGGTTCTTTGTGCGAACCCATGCTGGTCATTTGAGATGGCGGTATCCATGGTGCAAGTAGATGTATCCGGCCTCGGATATGTTGCGGCATTCGCAATGCGGTTGCGAGGGCATATATCGCCCCGGCGGAATGGGCCATCATGGAGAATTTTGTGATTTTAAGGAAATTGCAAATAATGGCGACGTCATCTATCAGTGAATTAGCATCAACAACATCCTCCGAAAACTAGAGTGTGTAAAACGTGGGAAGTGCATAAAATCATACCTGGCCAACTAAGAGGCGTCCCTGAGCCATCAACACAGGGCTCACTCTCCCCAACACCAGGTCGATCTGGCGTGATCAATCGTAATTTGAGCGTCCGAGCAAGCTCGTCGTAAAAGGCAGTTAAATATCTCGTTAAGCCCATGCCCACACAGCAGAATACCACATAACCTTTCGGATCACCAACTTCTGAGAACGCAATTATTCGTCCCGTATGTGGATGTCTGACCTTCTGCGTAAGTCTCGGGGAGGATAGATATTCGTGAACTGCATCATCGATAGAATCCGAACTGGATGGTCGTTCTTCCTGTCCTAAGGATAGCCGAGGACCAGGTGATATTGCGCCTGACCTTGTCCGTCGGTGATTTGATTCTGAAGGATGGTTGTTCTGCGTTGACTTTCGCCTTGGGTCAATACGATCGGGCTTTTCGAAGGACTGTTTACTTGATGCGGGTTGGATATTCGTAGTTTTCAACGAGAGCGGTCCGCTGTTGCGCTTTTTTGTTGTCTGTGATTTGCGGGTTAAAATGGCAGGCGAGGGAGCGCTTTCGTGTTGCTCTGCTTGCATTTCATCGACTTCATTCAGCGGCTGGTCGGATACCGTGTGAACAGATTGTCGGACTAAAATTGTTTCTTTCGTGACGGCCGTATGCTGGGCTGCCGGCTGTTTAGGGCTCGGCTGCGGTGTCCGGGATTGCGAATTGGCATCTGGTGTTCCGTCTGTCTGCAATTCGTCTTTGATCCTCTTCTGCTGCTCCTTGAGTTCTTGTATTCGTTTCGAAACTTGATCGTCTTCCGCATTTACCTCAGCAATATCACGATCGATAGTAAAATCTCGATTCGAATACACGCTGTGGCGAGCTGAGCGCCTTTTTTTATTAGAACTCCCATTGTAGCTGTGACGCAAGGAGGATTCACGAGTGGGAATGACTCTTCCGCTTCCAATCCCACCAGGGCTGCCATTGCCTGTGTCAGGGATGGACCGTTGTGTACCAAGACTCGGAGCAGACTCGCGACGATTATCTTCATTTAATTGCTTTTCGAGTAGCTGGAAAACACCGTTATTCAAACTCACTTCTTCCGCCAAATCGGCCATTGAGGGCGTCGAGCGCAAGCTCAGCCGGCTACGAGAATTGTTTAACTTTCCATCTCCTCCCTTTTGAAATCGATCACTATCTTTATCCTTGGCAAATTCCCTCGAACATCTCTGCAGGAGACTGAGTTGGTGCTTCAAACTTTTGCGACCACCACTGCTCGAAGATGCGATGCTTGCGGTAGACATTCGAGGGCCAGGTTCCAAGCTGGGCACGCCAAAACCCAGTCCATCATCTGGACCGGCAATTGAAGAAGCCATTGAGGCTCTAGAGCCTGTCCGCAGCGGGGAGGAGTCGCCAGGAGCGCTGCGTGGGGAGCAGGGGGATCGCGGTGAACGAGGGGATGCAGGAGCTTTCGCCATTCGCACCACAGGGGAGATCGCAGCATCGTCTGGATGTAAAAATGACTTTTCCTCCTCGTCGACTACAGTCCTGTAGGCACCATAATCCATTCCAAACCCTGGGCTCGTAGTCAGGTTTGCATCCCAGCCATCGCGAGAGAACTCCGTCTGCCGGAAGCCAGGCGACGAAGGAGCGGTGCGCGAGCCAATTTCGGGGAAATTATCGAAGTGAGACCGAGCAGGAGTAGAAATAGCGGAGAGGGACGAGATCAGGGACGAGATGACCTCGGGAGAGGCAGGTGGAATGTGCCTGTGGGCTGTGGCGTTGGCAGCCCGGACGGGCATGCTTTTCCGGCGGTGGGCAAGGTCTGGTTGGGGTTCAGATCGATGCGGAGAACCCATTGTGTCCTGCATGGCTGCAGGATGTGCATAAAGGCTGCGAACAACAGCAGGTTACAGAACGTGAGTGTCTGTGAATCGCAGTCACGAATCACAGAACTCGAGCGAGTTTGGGATGCGATCACTTTCTTCAACAGACGCTAGCATGCCTAGTTCGGATTTGATGGGTTTTCCCCCCTTTTGCCCTGGACCTGCCCGCAGTGGGCACTAAGATAGATAATAGAGGTGGCCGAAGAACCACAAACGTAGGCAATTAAGAACAATCGATATTTCCACCGTCCGTAGAAGGTCGTCGAAATGGATCGTGGGAGTTCGTGCTGTGCAGCAGGATGGTCTGTTGGTCTGTACGGAATATGATTTCACGACGATAAGGAGAAATTAGAAAAGTGACAGAGGCTCTAAAAAAATCCAAAGGCTAAAAGTGAAATGCGGATCCCGCGCTGATTTATTAGCTCCTTTTTCTTTTCTTTTTCCTGCGCTTCCTTGTGTTTCCCGCCGTCTTCCTTTTCTGGCCGGCCAGGTCAATCAAATGAACCTGCTCATCGGGAGATGTCTCTGGGACTCCAGCGTCGAATCGATATCCAGGGAGTTTCAGACTTGACCAAAAAAGCAAATCTGTGCCAGGGCTGAGTTCAGGAAGAAGCAACCCTAGCGTTGGGACTGTGCCTGCAGACCAGCGATGCGCAAGATGACTGGCAGCGGGGGAATTGGAGGGTCGTAGGTCTTGGAAAAAGAAAGCACTGTGCAGTGAGCCGGAATCTGATGTTTGGACAAGGACGAGATTGAGGCGAAAGGGACAAGCAGAGGACGAGGGCAATGCGACGAGTTGATAGGAGGAGAGACGGGCAAACCTACGCCGCCAGCTAGGCTTGGATATCAGGATGCTGTCCTCTGTCCTCTGTATGGCGATGGGCTTCCCCTTTGGCCCCCACAGACTCAATAGTTATTTACCTCCTCCCAATTGCCACACGATTTTCCCACACACTTCCCGGGACAGATCAACGGCGCTCTTTGATACAGCTAACGAGTAGTAAAGGGCATGCCGCACATCTAGCAAAACCTTGGTCGGCTAGTTTGCAGCTGCACTCCTCCCCACCATCGCTGCCAGGGTTAGACGGCGTTCTGCAAGATCCTGCAGTGGCAGGCCTTGAGTGCTGTCGCAGTGCATGGAGAAACCTGCGTGTGATACATTTGTTTGCCGCATTCGGTTGGTGTGTATGCACCAATGCACCGTTAATCGTGTTGAGATCTCAGGCCATGGACCCTTGGATGGCTGTGGCATCGATCCTTGGGCTCTTTTGATCTGGGGCTTTTTAACTCTTTTATTTACTCCTGCCACGGTTCCGAGCAGGGAGTTATGAACCCCGTTAACTTCTACGACGTCGATGAGGTTCGCAAACCTTGTACAGCCCATGCCATTGGACTTTTACTTACGCTCTATCCAGCTGAGCTGACACCTCGGCGCCTGTCTCGCGAGATGTTGCGGCTTGTCACATCGAGAGTTTCAGATCCGGACAAAATCATCCGGCCACTCAAAAATCCGGCCCCTTGAAACCGACAATTGGCTTCTCCCGCTATTCCATTCGAACATGAAAAAAATCTGCAGCGGTTTCCTTTGGTGGTTTCCGGCGGGGTGAAACTTGGATACTCCTATCCGGATTATTGACTTTGTACTTCATCTCGAATCATTGCTAACTCCAAAAATCTATTAACTACTAGTACCTCCATACCTCCATACGCCAGGCCTATGTTTTACATGTTCATTATTGCGTAGTTAGTTAACTATATCGTTACGGATCACGCGAAGGCCCGGACTTCCTACTAAGGGCACCTTCCAAACCACCCCAAGTTACTCTTGAGGAATACGTGGAATCTGATTTTGACACGGAGTGGTCTTGCAAAGTCCGGGGACAACAGATGCAAGTCGCGTAGACTGTATATCCGCTTTGTGAACTTTTTTTTCTGTATTATCCTTTGCATTCTCAAGGAGCCTTAAATCCGTGACCTTGGATGTGGAATGGACGCTGGTGATAGAGTTGAAAATACGCACGACAATGACGATATAACTTGGCTCTGGAGTATTCTGTATGCACGGAGTAATGAAATCCATTGCCAATGTGAATATTTGATCGTATCGTAAATTAGTAGATAGAAATGCTCATAAACTCTTGAATACTAAATTATGTTATTTATGTCATTTTCTGCCGTGGAAGAAGGGCTCCAAACGTGGGTTTAAGAGAGCCTCAAAACCTTGCCCAACTCAACGTCACAAGTTTTATCATCCCGATACTGCTCAATCCTCTCTCACAGTGTCCACTGCTACGGATTACGCCGCAGGAGCTTAGCCCACTTCTCCGACAAGCTTCACTGGGCAATGGCCTATCCATTTTAAGTGGTGACATCGGAAATACTGGAAATGCATTCGTTGGCCATCGCCCATCCTCCGCCATAAACCGCTACCGCAGCTCGTCCAGAGTAATGGAGGCTTACCCGCCTGACTACGTGGACCACAACCTCCCCCTCATTCTGCTCTCTGGCCTCGGATCTGATCCTGAAGCTAATTCTCAGGACGGGATCACACCAGATGATGGCGTTGAGTATCCTCACCTACGGGAAGGCGGCGTCGAGATATTTTCCGATTTCCCTCTCCTGACCGATTCGACGGCGGAGAGAGTGCTAAATGCTCTCCTCAGCCAGGATGCAACGCACAGGCCTTGGAATGTTAGGGCTGGGGATGTTGGGTATAAGATTAAGAGGGTTGGGCGGGTAGGTCAGCGCTCCTCGGGCGATTCATATGCTGTCCATCCTATCCGAATGGGCAAACGTGTGCGACACTTAGTTCTCGTGGATCTGATGCCTCCAGTTTGCTTTGCATAACCATGAATATCTTACGGGCGTACTGACTATTGTTGTAGACTTATACTCTGCCTCCCCGTAAAGGTCCCGTTCTGCCCAGGTCGCCCCTATCTAGCAGTGTTTCGGGTGCACCTAGTAATACCGCTGCTTCTCCCATCGTGCTTCACTCACCGATATCTCCCCTGACACCAAGTTCCCCAACTTTTCCGGACGGGATCATGACCCCACGATGGGTGACGAAGCACCAGGCATTGATCCCCGCAGCCTTCATCAATTTCTTCCCATTCACGACTGATACGAACATGGCCTCCCTTGGTGATAACCAATTGAAGATAGAAATTAACAGTTTACGGAAGAAATGGGCGGCATCCGGGTACAAGACACGGTTCATTGTTGCTTTGCTTTGTGACGATGGGCCATTACCAGAAGATGCAAATGATCGGATCGCCGGTATCAGGATGGCGACAAACCTTGATATGAAAAGTATTTTCGTTGTCCAACCCGAGCCATCACAGTTAGATATCAGCGAATTTATCAAAGCTCTCTTCGCCAATTTGCGAGGCCCAAGCGTTGAGTACTATAGGGATCTCTCGAAGCATGCCAGACGAAAGAAAAATCGAGGCACCATCCCTCCCCCCACTGCACCACCTACCAGTGGGACTTCACAGACTTTGCCCCTCCAGGGCTGGAATGTTCGATACGACTTTAAACTTGGCGTTTTTGCTGAATTTCGTCAAGAGATGGACGCTGCGTGCCGTAGTTACGAGGCTGCCTACGAAGGGCTGTTTGGTGAAGAAGTCTTCGAAGTGATTGCAGGGTGGAGCCCTAGGTTTAACGATGCGCGAATGCTTGCGGATATTCTTTCAATTCGGATCATTCGTTGTTTATTATGGACTGAGCAGACTTCATCTGCAGTCCACGTATGGAGTACACACAAAAGTCGTGTCAAAGATATTGTAGATCGTCGTGGTAAAGGGACGAATAATTATGGATGGGAGGCGTGGCAAGCCAGATGGTCTCTGGTGATGGCCCAAATTATACATCAGGCGGAAATATCATCTCTAATGGTCCCTGATCTTCTGGGGTCGGTTCCTGACCTCCACAAAACAATATACGCTATGCCCGAGAAAGGAATTCCGGCTGGCAGGAGGGTACAGCCGTGGGAATATCTCCATCATGAGGGCTACTGGTTCCGTTGTGCTGCCCAACATACCGAACGCAGGAGACAGCTTGCGGAGAATATTCCAGATGAGGACCGAGTCGCTCCAACGCAACCTACCGGCTCGTCATCACTGAGTAGGGCCACTGTTTACGATAACTATCTCGCTCCTGAACCTTACAATGAATATCCCATGTCTGACCATCCAGGGTTCGCCCATTCTAAATTGATTCTTGGTTTCCTCGAATCGTCAACAGAGGAGTTCTCCAAAAGGCAGCAAAATCGCATTGTAGAACAGCTAAGGCTAAAAATGGCGAAGGAGCATATTAGAATTGGACAATGGAAAGATGGATTGGCTCTCATACAGCCTTTATGGCTGCAACTATCATGGCGGAGGGAGGGCTG